>OX352272.1:14283713-15757463 GCA_947086405.1 Esperia sulphurella
AAAAATTATCGAAATGTGTTCTGTTGCTTATCCTTAGACACCCTAATTTTTTTTGTGAAATATCTTCAATTTTATTTATTAGATTAATTAAATAATTTGAAATTTTTTCAAAC
This sequence comes from Esperia sulphurella, assembly GCA_947086405.1. Lineage (NCBI taxonomy): Eukaryota > Metazoa > Arthropoda > Insecta > Lepidoptera > Oecophoridae > Esperia > Esperia sulphurella. Next base: position 14,283,827 of record OX352272.1, read on the forward strand.
TGCTACATATTTTCTTACCGCGAGTGTACAATTTACTCTTTCGTATGCCGGTAGCGACTGGATACGGAGGGGTATCGGGTGTGGTGACGTTCATTGGTGTAGGCCTATGTCCAGCAGTGGACGTCAAAGGGCTGATATGATATAATGATTACCTTATAGTATTTTTTGTCTGTCTTTTCTGAAAGCTACTGGACCGATTGAGCTGAAATTGTGAACATTTGTGTAGAATTAATAGACATAGACATATTTTATTGATAATCATTTGATTACAAGTCTTTTTTTAAATATATTAATAATACATGTCATTATTTTTATACAATTGCAAGTCAATATCTTTTAAAAAGTCCATAATATAATCATAATTTAAAATTAAACCAATTTTTTTTTTTCAATTAATTCAATACCTACCTGGCAATGATGAAAAAATTATATTAATATCGGCGTAAAAATAACTTTTCGACATATTTATGTAAAAAGAAAACCTTTTAGCGATTAGAGATATACAAATGTAAATTTGTTATTGTATCAGTGTATTTTTTAATGTACACTTTGCGGAATTTTTTTGTTTCAACAAGGCGTATTTAGAAAAAAAAATTCTATCATGGTTTTTTTTTAATGTTATAGGTACGAAGAGAAGTTATCATATGGCTTCGTACTGAACCCTGAAAATTCGCTAAACATTGTCGAAAAGGGGCCTTCAGCAAACCTACCTGAAGCAGAAGAGTTTAGGTGAGTAGTTACCAATGACTTCAAGAACGTTGGGCGAGATCGTTACCGCGATTGAGACCGTGGAGACGCACGACCAAGCGGCTGGAAGCGGAGGGCGGAGGACCTGGCGTTTATTGGAGAAGGCCTATGTCCAGTAGTGGATCTATTTTATTTTATTTTATTTCTTAGGGGAGCTTACAGCTACAGTTACAATATACATTTTCAGGTAGAAACTAAAAGCCAATTAACAGCTACCACATATAAAAAGTTGTTTTTTTTTGTTTTGACTCGCCTACATAACAAGAGAATTTATTATAATTTTTATATAAAGATAATACATGCACACACACTCACATACTTATATATTTACAAAATATGTATATACATATCGAACCACTACTTAAACCTAGATGAGAAGTCACTAGTGAGTTGTCTTTTGGCAGAACCCGAAGTACTACAAAACAGATCTATTCCAAATTCAACTCTCAGCTCATTAAACTCCACACAAGACCGCAATGGGACGCTATTTCTTCTATAATTAGTAAGGGATAGAGGGAGATCTAGGGGCTGAATATGATGATGATATATTTATTTAAGTATGTGTATCCGTTATCTAGTAACCATAGCACAGGCTCTGCCTAGTTTGGGACTGGATAATTGGTGTGAATGTCTGAGATATTTATTTATGATGCATATGTGAACTTTTTACAAAGCTTCCAAGGTGACCAGCAAGTGTCTACGGTGTGGTTAGATTAAATCACTGGGTTCTTACAAAAGACACTGCTGTCCGTGATCGTGTCGTGTTCGCTCGTGGTTAACACGTTTGTGGACAGTACGTCCATAGACGTCGTATTGTTTCGTCATCTAGTACCGCATCACAAACTCACGTCACGTGGGATGTGTACACGAACGTGTTTAGAAAAGAGAGTGATGATTAGGATGAGATTGTAGGCATTTTTGTAAAATAGGGCCACTCACATCTACCCTTGGGGGTAGATGTAAGTCAAGGTGACTAAGGGTTTGCACTAGGGACGGGAATCAGCGTTCTCCTGTGTATATTAAGATCATTACTACGATCACCAATCCGCCTGTCAAACTAGTGATTATGGCCAATCCGGAAATACTCCAATAGACAGCTCACGAAAACTGACATTCTATTGGGAAAGCATATGTTCAGCAGTGGATGTATTTTGGCTGATGATGAAGTAGGCATCGTGTCCACTCATTGTAACATCCTGTGAAGTTTTTAAGTGTGTTCCTACAGAATCGGACCTAATATCGTTATTTGAGTATTACTGTTCAGGTCTATGGTCTAAGCCAGGGGTCGGCAACCTTTTTCCTATAGCAGGGCCACAAATGTTGCCAGAGTATTAATGCGGGCCGCACGTATTTTTATACATATGTACGGACATGTATTTTCAATATTTGAAATAAAACCCATAACATCACAGTCTTGATAAACAGTTCTTAAGAAATGAAATAGGTAATTTTTTTATTATCCCGCGTGGGAGCGAGCTTTCAGGAATACTCTTACGGCCCAGCAGCATGCTTCTTCGGTATTTTTTCTTGCGGAGCTCAGGCTTGGGGGCCGCACCGAGATGGTCCACGGGCCGCGGGTTGCCGACCCCTGGTCTAAGCGTATGTAGTCCTTTCAGTTACTCTAAAGACTGACTGAAAGAGACCCTAAGTGGAATAAGTCTGCCTGTTTAAACATTTTTATTCCTATTTGTTATTGTTAGTAAAGCGTTTAAATACTCCTTTTTAATTAAACAGAGCGTTCTGGGGCGACAAGTCTGAGCTGCGTCGCTTCCAAGACGGCTCCATCACCGAGACGTGCGTGTGGGAGGGAGACACGCTGAGCGAGCGGCGCGGCGTCACCAAGCAGATCGTCGAGTATCTCTTGCAGTTCAAGTATGGTGAGTAAAGCACGCACGCACTAGCGCGGCGTAGTAATAAAATGCCTGTTTTTCCAGTTACTCAGTATCATATTTAGAAATCATTAATGAAAAAAAATTTTTTTTAAGACTTCCACTGTCGAACTGCATTTCACCCCCTAGGGGATTTTTCTAAAACTGAAAAACACGTGTTGAATCATAAAGTTTATAAGAGTATTCTTACAAAGTTCAAATTGATAGGAATATGTAACAGACATTCTCCCTACAAACTTTGAATCTCTATTTGACCCTTTTAGGGATGAATTTTGAAAAACCCTTCTATATTGCATACTTGAGATACATGAGGAATTTTTGTGATAAATTTCAAGTTTCTAGAGCAATCGATTTTAAGACTACTACTTTTGAACTGCATTTCACCCCCTAGGGGATGGTTTTTCTAAAACTGAAAAACACGTGTTGAATCATAAAGTTTATAGAGTATTCTTACAAAGTTTCAAATTGAATGGAATAAGTAACAGACGTTCTCCCTTCAAACTTTGAATCTCCATTTGACCCTCTTAGGGGATGAGTTTTAAAAAACCCTTTTATATTGCATACCTGAGATACATGAGGAACCTTTGTGATAAATTTCAAGTTTCTAGAGCAATCGATTTTAAGACTACTACTTTTGAACTGCATTTCACCCCCTAGGGGATGGTTTTTCTAAAACTGAAAAACACGTGTTGAATCATAAAGTTTATAAGAGTATTCTTACAAAGTTCAAATTGATAGGAATATGTAACAGACGTTCTGCCTACAAACTTTGAATCTTCATTTGACCCTCTTAGGGATGAATTTTGAAAAACCCTTCTATATTGCATATCAGAGATACATGAGGAACCTTTGTGATAAATTTCAAGTTTCTAGAGCAATCGATTTTAAGACATTTTTGGATATCACTTTTGAACTCAATTTCAGCCCCTTAAGGGATGGTTTTTCAAAAACTGTAAAACATTTATTGAATCATTATATTATTCGAGTATTCCTACAAAGTTTCGAATTGATTGGAACATCTAATAGTTTTTCTCCATACAAACTTTGAACCCCTATTTTACCACCTTAGGGGTTGAATTTTGAAAAAGCCTTACAGTGCATACCGGAGATATATAAGGAATCTTTGTGCTAAATTTGAAGTTTCTAGAGCAATCGGTTTGGAGACTACTACTTTTGAACTCCATTTCAGCCTCTTAGGGGATGGTTTTTCAAAAACTGTAAAACATGTTTTCAATAATTAAGTTTTTAGAGGACTCCTACAAAGTTTCTAACTGATAGGAACATTTTATAGTTATTCTCCATACATACTTTAAACCCCCATTTGACCCCCTTAGGGGATGAATTTTGAAAAATCTTTCCTTAGTGCTTGCCTTGCTGTATTAGGAACCTGAGTGCAGAATTTCAAGCCTCTAGACTCGGCGCTTTGTGCTGTGCGTTGATATGCAGTCAGTCAATCAGTCAGTTTCTTCTTTTATAGATATAGATACCGCTACCGCCGCGCCTCCTCCACGCATTTGCCTTCTGTGTGTTTCGGACATAAAAGTTATAGTACGCTTTTTACTAATATTGAAACTGCGTCATTAATAATCACATTTTATTGTGATATGATACAGAGAGAGACAGGGCATACACTTTAGAATACACTATTCTTTCCAGAAATTCCAGGTTCGGATTTATTCCACATAGGCGATCAACTCTCCAGCTTGACCGCTCGCAAGCAGTACTCGGCCCCGAGCGAGGAGAGCGCGGCGCTCGCGACGCGCGCGCTCGGCGAGCTGCGCCGCGACGTGCGCGCGCTCACAGACCTGCCGCTGGACGTCAGCGCGGTGTATGGTGAGCCATAGTACATACATTAGCTGTGACAATTAATGGGGGGGGTCACAAAGGAGGTGAGGGAGTACTCACAGCTATTGTCGCAGCTCCTTCGACGTACGGGCCTGTTGTTGTCTATATACGATGATCTAGCCAGTGTCAACGGTGGCTAGAGTCACTCACTAGGAGTCCTCAATCCTCAATCGAAATAATCACTGCCCTCCGTCATCATCAGGTTATTTTTGTCTCCACTGCAGGAGCACAACCCTCTCTCATCTGCCGGAGACAGACGGAGGATTCGGCCTACACTCCCCGCGCTGGCCAGACGGGTTGGGGAGGCCTGATTGATGTTTTATAATGTTGTATATGTTTTATAATGTACTGCCGTCCGTAATCGTGTCGTATTCGCTCGCGGCTCGATGCGCCCGCAGCGATGAGACGGCGGTCACTGGAGTACGGGACGGGAGGGTAGTCTGACATTATGGTGGGATCGTAAGTATCTGGTGCCCGTTCATTGTCGCAGCTGGATTATGGTGTTTTATAAACACATGAAAAGTTTCGCCGTCTTAAAATCAAATCTGAACATACCCTACCCAGTAGAATTATACTTTTGATGGGCTGTGTGTTGAGGGATTTGACATTGTCACCACTCTTCGCAGGCGGTTTGGTGGTCGCAGTAATGATCTTATATACACAGAAATTAAAGTTTATTTTCGTTTATTTATTTTATACACGAATATAATATAATCACTGACTTACGAAACGATACCCAAATTACCCTACACGTAACCCTCGGGTGGTGATAATAGTGCAACCCGTCTTTTTGGATATCACGTCTCATAAATACATATAAATATTGCTACATCAGCGAATGCTACAGTATTTTGCATAAGGAAAACATTTCAGTGTCTCACCCCTGCTCTATTCCTCAAAATCTATAAGACCTACATACGACCAATCCTAGAGCATGGGTTTCAAGTATGGAGCCCCTATTTCGAGAAAGATATCACTCTCATAGAGAATGTGCAGAGGAGAGCTACAAAACTACCGCATGAGAATGTGCAGAGGAGAGCTACAAAAGATTGGAATACGAAACTAGATTATCGCGCCTGCACCTTACTACTCTTAAAGAACGATGAGAAAGAGGAGATCTAATTGAGACCTTGAAGATTTTGAACAATCACTACAACACATCCAAGTTAAAGAATATGTTTAACTCAAACCCCACTGAACGACTCAGAGGACATAATATGAGATAACAAAGATCAAATGCTCACCTGAACCCTCAAAGAAATTTTTTAAGCAACCAGGTTGTCACCAGATGGAACATATTGCCAGAATCTGTCGTAACTGCCACATCAATAAACATGTTTAAGAATAGACTGGACAATTTCTTAAAGGAAAATAATCAAGTCGACTAATGATATGAAAGCACCAGCTATAAGCTGCCTTTCCATTTGAAATACAATAAATAAATCACCTTTCGGCAGTTAATGGGGTTACCCCGATACTGCAGCGCCTCGGGTACGTTTTTAGAGGCTGAGGTGAACACGTTTAATGCCATTGTGAGACACCGTGTGGGATCCGGTAGAGTATAATAGGACCACTCCAACTCTTCCCGTGAATGTCGTACAAGGCGACTAAGGGAATACATTATAAAACATCAATTAGGCCTCCCCAACCCGTCTGGCCAGTAGTGTAGGCCAAATCCTCCGTCTGTCTCCGGCAGATGAGAGAGGGTTGTGCTCCTGTAGTGGAGACAAAAATAACCTGATGATGTGAGACACCGAATACCGTTATTTATGGCCAGATTTGACAGGTGTAATAATGTAATCATTAAGGGCTTGAACGGTATGTTCTTCACGTCTGCCATATACAAATGTTTATTATTATTCGAGTTGAGGCTATTTCAAGGTCTCAGTCTAGACCTTGTATCACTGCGACCATTTCTGGTCTATTGTGATCGCCACCATACTATAGTTCGGTGCTAAGCCTTGCAGCAGTTAGAAACTGCACAATGCTTTTAGCACTGAGTTGTTTTACTTCGTCAAGCAAGTAGTTACCTAGGTGTGTATTTCTTTTGCGGATCAGTGGTCCACCCACACTCGCAGAGGAGGTGCATGGGGGTTTTCTCTGCTTCCTCACAGAGCCTGCACACTCCTGTGGCTCGGAGCTTGAGGTTGAACATGTGCTTGTTCAGACCACAGTGTCCAGTGATGGCTCTCACTACTATGTGTAAATTATTTCTGCTAAGCGCTAATGCTTCTTGAGCAGACTTATGGTTGTAAGCCTTGATTAGTGCTTTGGAGTGGTTCAATCCTGGCGTGCTTGATGGATTGCTCTAGGCAGAGTTTCTGAGCATTAGGCGTGCCAAGCCTATAGGAATGCCGCAGCATAGTTTTGGACATGCGTTCCTCTGGATCCCGCCTTTGCAAGTTCGTACGGCATTTTCATTGCCCTCGATCCCCGCATGTCCCGGAACCCAGCGCAGAACCATGTACAAATGTTGGCTGGATATTTACCGTAATTTTTATTCTGCTTTATAATTGTATTTTTGTTTTATTTTTGTATTTTGTAATTGTGTTTAGTATTACAATATATCATAGTAACTTATCCTTGATCTGAAATAAAGAATTATATTAAATGTCATTTTACAGGAGTATCCCCAGTATTCAGCTACTGCGACCCACTGCCTCCCCTGCCCCACGGGCCCGTACACAAGCCGTGGCAGCGCGGCGGCGCGTGCCTCGTGAAGGACGTCACGCGGGCAGACGGCACCGCCTGTGTTCCCGAGTATACACCCGTTTGCAAAGCTATCGTTGAGTTAGGTCAGTTTCGAGCGGTGCCGTGACCAGGATCATAGTTTTCAATGCTATTATAATTTGATTGCAGATTTTAATATAAACAATATTTGTCGTAGGTAGGGTTGCCAGACGTCCGGATAAAGCCGGACAGGGTCAGGCTTTTTGCATGTTTGTCCGGCCAAAATCTATCTAATATAGCCAGTGTCCGGTCCGTCCGGTTTTTGTTAGGTTTTTACATCTTGGGCCATCTCGCGGCTCGTGCACGAGCTCGAGTTAATCGAGTCGCCATCTCACGGCTCATGCACGAGTCAATCGAGTCGGATGGAGTTCTAAAATCGTTGGCTTTTAGAGTGTCCGGCCTTGATATCGAAAAGTCCGGGTAAACTGCCTGCCCAGTCCGGCTTCGCCGTATCAACCTGGCAACCCTAGTCGTAGGACTAACCGTCATTTTAACACCATGTTGTTATCCCTTCCGGCAGGACGAAGGTGGTGGGGACAGCAGGCATTTTCACATGTAATAACTTTTTTGAGATGAACCGTCAGAAAACTAGTCTTCGACATAGTTCAAATAGTTATCGCGTTTAGGTGGCAGTGGACTGGTCACATCTGTCGGAGAACCGATTACCGTTGGAGTAAACGAGTTGTCAAGCGGAGACCGCGACTGGGCAGGCGTAGTGTGGGACGGGCGGCCTGGCTAGATGAAGCGACGTGAGTCGTCAGGCGGCTGGCAGAGACAGATTTTGAGGCGCGCCTTAGGAGAGGCCTATGTCCAGCAGTGGATTTTTGCAGGCTGCTGCTGCTGATGATGATTTCTCAATGCAGGCGAGTAATAACACTTTAAATTTAACTTGTATTCTTTCACCAGGGCACAGTGGAAAATGGCCAGGCGACATCGAAGCCTTCCGTTGTCTAAAAGCGGCGTTCCACCTGCAAATAGCGGACCGACTGAACAAGCAGCACTCCCTTCCGACGCAAGCCTATCCGACGCACATAGACGTGCTCAAAAACGGTCTAGTGATCCGGCTCGAGATCGCGCACCCGAAAGAGATAACGCTATTGAGGAGGGAGATGGAGAATGGAGTGCTGAAGTATCGTGAAAGCGAGGCGAGTCTCAGTTTGCAACGAGACACTGTTCTGTTGCCGAGATTGAGGGGGGCGTTGCATGGGTAAGTTTTTTATACTATCATCATCAGGTTATTTTTGTCTCCACTGCAGGAGCACAACCCTCTCTCATCTGCCCGAGACAGACGGAGGTTTTGGGCTACACTCCCCGCGCTGGTCAGACGGGTTGGGGAGGCCTGACTGATGTTTTATAATGTATTCCCTTAGTCGCCTTGTACGACATCCACGGGAAGAGTTGGAGTTTTTACTATAGTTAAACTATATTATACGACATAGCCGAAAGGATTAGCAAGCTGAAATGGTAGTGGGCAGGCACCGTCTATAGCAGAACCGACGACCAAGAATTTTTAGGGTTCCGTACCAAAATGGTAAAAATGGACTCTGTCCGTCTGTCACAGCTGATTATCTCAGGAACTACTATCGACTTGAAATAGTTGAAATACTTGGAATAGTTTTAAATAATGCCCACCCAACTTTATTGCAAATGATATAATTTCGAAAATATTTTTATTTTAATTGAAAAAGGGGCTGAAACGGGCAAGCATAATTTTTATCGTGTGGTTACAAGCTCAAGTGAGGTTATCGTATGAAAGGGCATCATTGGTACATTCTAAAATAGGTTTTCGTTTCCTTTTATGCCGCTTAGTTTTAGATTTATAATAAAAAAAATATATGAAAAAATACCATTCTCCCCATTTAACTCCGGAGTTCGCAAATCTGAAATAATTGGAGTTGATCGAGGTCCATGTAAATATTACAGAAAAAAAAACAATGTTTCTAAAAAGCAGTTTTTTTAGAAATCAGCAAAAATCCTTAACAAACAAACCTAATTGTGCGTTCGTAAAAATGAACTTTATTGCGAGGTACCACCTCATAAAATATATATATGTTTAAGATCTTCATTAAGAATTAAAATAATTCACTTACATGAAAATGCTGTTATAACCAATTTGTATTTGTATTTATTTATTTAATCTTTAGGTACATAAAGTACACTTAGACATGTCATCACAAAAATTGATTACAGTTATATTATAAAATTAATTAATAAAATCATGTCAGTACAATGTCAAAATGAGTAAAATTAATTACAAAATAAAAATAAGTCGTGTAGATTACAAATGTCAGTATAAAAAATTAATTAAAAAAAAAAACATAAATGGATCATAAATAATGAATCAATTACAGATAATATACCACTTGGTACAAATATTAAAATGTCAAAATAACACAGTCATACATCAAATATGAAATACCAAGAAGGTTATGTATGTAAAATCACACATAAAATCACACCACATACACCTCCACACATCACAAACTCATAAATCGCCTAATTTATATTAGTGAATAAAGTTTCTATTAGAATATAATTACTCTAAATCCGTGGGGTGGAGACCAGGTGACCTGAAAAACAGGCTATGTCTAGTTCAGGCATCAGTCTCCACGAAACAGGTTACTGATTATATAAAATTATTGGGCTCGATTCTGAAGGCAAAACGTTAAAATTTGACAGCACTAAAACTGTTGCTATCCTTGTCACACAGTATTATGAAGATAAAGATGAAACCAATTTTAGCGCTGTCAAATTTTAAATGTGTGCCTTTGGAATTGGGCCCATTGTATTCGTAAAACTTGTAGTATTTTTAATTATTAAGTTAGTATATTCATTGTCAGTTACCATGTAAGTTTCATGTCCATTTCAAATGCTAACAGTTACACATAAAGACATACAGCAATTTTTTGTAATAGTTCCAAAAATAGTTTCAGAATGGGGCCCATTATTAAAGTAAGCGTACAAATATTTCAATATTGAAAACTACGCGGGTATTTAAATAAAATGTGTGGTACATTACAGTCATGCAATACTTAATTATTTTTTTATTACATTGTTGCACCAACCAATATTATTAGAGTACAAGAAACGGTCATAACTAGATGTGGCACTGACGGCATCTGCATACATGTCAAATTAAACGTATATGTGATCTAAAATTTTAAACGTTTAAAATTTTTTTAAACGTTTTTGCCGTGTGGTTTCCGGTAGAGTAGAATAGGACCACTCCAATTCTTCCCGTGGATGTCGTACAAGGCGACTAAGGGAATACATTATAAAACATCAATCAGGCCTCCCCAACCCGTCTGGCCAGCGCGGGGAGTTTAGGCTAAATCCTCCGTCTGTCTCCGGCAGATGAGAGAGGGTTGTGCTCCTGCAGTGGAGACAAAAATAACCTGATGATGATGATGATTTTTTTTTATTAATAACTTTACGTTCCCTTAGTGCGCGATTCGGACTGGCACTTGACCGTAATTTTTATCGACGTGTCTTATCATACCGTCCCCTCCACAGCCTGCACCAGAAGCACGCAGCCTTCGGCCCCACCGCGTGCCTGTTCAAGCGCTGGCTGTCCTCGCACCTGCTCTCCCCCCCGCACTTCCCCGCGCCCGTCGCGGAGCTCCTCGCGGCCGCGGTGTTCCTCCGCCCCGAGCCCCTGTCCCCCCCGCAGCAGCCCACCGCTGGGCTGTTCCGGGTGCTGAAGTTACTGGCCGAAACAGACTGGACGACAGAGATGATCGTGTTGGACTTCAATGGAGATATGAAGCGTGAGTTTACAAAATATTGTTTTTTTTGTCCTCTTCCTAATATTTTTTTTTATATGGCATTTTGTATCGTGTTTAGGGCACAATCATTCTGCCAATTTCACGTAGTGGAAAATATACAGTGGGATAATAATCGGTCATACCTACTAGCTGTGCCGCCGTGGATGCTCCAAACGTAGTCCTAACTCATCGCAATCTGAATTTCGCCGAGCATTATTACACTTCTTTGTTAACATGTGAGTTTTTGAAAACTAGCGATTCGCATAACTTTTGATTCAATTAGCCGATTCCAATGAAATGAAGACGACGTTACTCCGCATTAAGCCCTATGTTTTTCTGAAAACTCCATCAGAGTCGGTTGAGTAGCGAGCACGAAGTAGACAGTCAAAAATTATTCTAGTATGGTCTATTACGTAATATTTTCAATGCACAGCTTCTCGCCTGACATCTGGATATACATACCACTGTCTAGTCAATGGTTGTCTGGAAGAAATCGCTTTTAGCTATAAAACCGCCTAGATGAACTAACCTATTAGCTGTAAGCTACTTTATTATTGTATCTGTTAGCATGACCCAAAGGTTGACTGGTAGTTGAAATAAATAAAGAAAGTCTGGTCAATAAGGGTACAGATACACATGCTAATTAGTCGCAAGCTGACATTTTAAGCATGCTTATAAACTTGCTCAATTGTAGCATGCTCACGGCGAGTTCACATTTGCTTTGATCTGGCACGGCTAGCATAACATGAAATGTCACAATGACAGGGTTAAGGTACACATGCTCATTAGTCGCGCCGAGAGCCTGTTATTTTCGAGCAAGTGCTCCCTGTTAGCATGTGTATACAGCGCGCGCGAGCAATGAGCATGCTTATTAGGAGCATGCGACGAAATCGCAAGTCAGTTGATTTTTGAGCATGCTACCTGAGGTGCACGTGTGAACTTGTTATAAATTTATAAACATGCGAGTGAACCAAGTTATCAACAACGTTCTATTATGATTTATGAAAAAAAATGCAAAATGAACTCAACACACCTGTTCAGAACTAGCATGCTAATAAACAAACACGTTGACACGTGCACCTCAGGTAGCATGCTCGAAAATCAACCGGCTTGCGATTTCGTCGCATGCTCCTAATAAGCATGCTCATTACTCGCAAGCGCTGTATACACATGCTAATAGGGAGCACTAGCATGCTCTCGTGCGACTAATGAGCATGTGAACCTTAACCCTGACATTGTATGTTATACTAGCTGTGCCCGCGGCTCCGCTCGCGTGGGCTACAGAATCCGCTCCCGTTCCCACTCTCGCTCCCTATCCCACTCCCGCTCCAACTGTAGTACAAACCGATCTCAATATGATTTGTACCGAACATAATAATTATACTTCTTTGTTATATTGTACATAATGGCTTCTAGAAAAAAATACTTTATATATATCAGGGTGAATATCTCAGGTTCTAAGTGGCGTATGAAGATGAAACATGCACCAGATTTTAAGGTAGACTTCCAGCAAGACAACTGTGAAAACTACATCAAATTTAATTCAATAGTTTTTGCGTAACAATTATACATACGGACAGACACACAGACAAAAATTCTAAAAACAATTATTTTGGCTTCTATTGGCCCTATAAAGACCCCTCATACACATTTTTCTACAATATCTCCCACGTACAGACATAGACCAGTTACAGTTTTATTATAGGTATAGATAGAAGATGTATAAGCTTTTATTTACATTTAAATTCATTAATATGCTTGACATTGTAAATCGTGTAACCGTGGTACCTCAACAAGGCGGCGATGTTGTTCGCAACACATCACGTCAAGGGGTATCACGGGGCGAAAAGCGGGCGAAGGAAAGCCGCTTTGCGACATTACATTGCGCAAATTGGCGATAAATCGTCTCTGCCTACCCTTCTGGGACCAAGGCGTGAGCAATATGTATGTATGTACATTGTAAATATTTCATGTAATCAATTTATATATTGTTTATTGCACAAATTTTAAAAGTAAATACAGTTACAAATTTGGTGTACAATGGCGAGCTTATCTCTAAAAGAGATCTCTTCCAGCCAACCTTACAGGGTGTGAGACAAGGCACTAAGAGCGAGGGGGGCAAAAAGTGCATAATATACTACATAATAACTAAATACCGAAACTAATTTACACATATATATATATATTACATATAGTAAATAAATACTTATAATAAATAATAACAAATATAATAAACATACATAAATACATACATATCATTATTATACTGAGTGAGACAGATAGTGCTCTTTTAGTTTAGTTTTAAAGGATGTCACCGACGTACTATCTCGAATGTCTATTTTATGATTTAATTTTATATTATCAATGATACTTTTGCATATATTGTAGCGCCCTCACAGAGTTCATGTTGGTACCTTGGTTTTGTGATGTAACATCTCATAAACATCAATCAGGCCTCCCCGACCCGTCTGGCCAGCGCGGGGAGTGCAGGCCAAATCCTCCGTCTGTCTCCGGCAGATGCACTCCCATTTGCTAGAGGGGCAGTGGGAACTCTCTTCCTACTTTGACTCTTTACTTCTTTAATTAAGTTTCCCTGGGGCCCAAGGTAGCGTAAATTCAGTCCTCGGGACTCGCCCTACCTTCACTGAGAGGTGTTATGTGTTGCGGACCTCCGCTGATCCTCGCTCGGAGGATGTGTGGGGGGAGCAGGCGTGGAGGTGGGAAATGTCTTCGGCAGATGAGAGAGGATCGTGCTCCTGCAGTGGAGACAAAAACGACCTGATGATGATATCATAAATTCATGTACTTTAACTGTAGTTAAACTGTATGAAATATTAATCCTATCTTTTCCAGGAGAAGAACTGATGGACTTGGAGCGGAAGTTCGCTGGCCGCGATCCCGGCGCGCACGGCCTGTACATAGCGACGTCGTGCGACGGCGCTCTGCCCGGCGCGTGGGGCGCGTGGGGCGCGACGTCGCCGACCGCGCGGGCCGTGGCGCGCGCGCAGGCGCTGGCCCGCAGCGCCTGCGCCTACGCCGAGGAGCGCCTGCTCACGGAAATGAAGGATAACTTGTTGGTGAGTCTTTCGATAGACGAACTATCATACACAATTCCTATATACATACATACATACATACATACATACATACATACATACATACATACATACATACATACATACATACATACATACATACATACATACATACATACATACATACATACATACATACATACATACATATATTTCATTCCAGATTCATAGTCCTATGAAAACCAACGCTATTTACGTCTCGGTAACATATACATGAAAGGGTCACCAGCAGCAAAAACAGGTTTGTATTACCATGTAAACTTTGCAGTCCACTTAGGAACACGATCTATTGTGTATTTTGTTTTCGAGACGCAAATGCGTTTGTTTTCATAGGACTACATACATGTATACATACATACATACATACATACATACATACATACATACATACGCACACACACACACACCACTCACACACGTTTAAATATATATAAGTATGGAAGAGCGAGGCCCTCTGGCACAGACATTTTTATGTCTAAAAGAGGGCCCCAATTATCCTCTGTAATAAACATTTTTGTATATTTTTTTTGTATAGACTATCCTATTTGTATTTGTCGTCATTTCCTAAAAAGTTTTCAAGAAAAAAAAATATGTTGTGATCCAGGCTGCCTTCGTACCGTCCCTGTGTGGGTACGACGCCCTCATCCACCTGCACCCGGCTCTGGTCCCGCAAAACGCGGAGCGCCCGCAGCAGGCCCCGCAGCTGATGCCGCTGCCGGAGCCGGTGGCCGAGGATATCATACCCGTGGTGGAGTTCCACCCCGTCGCGATATATTTGGACGAGTTGCGGGTAAGGGATATTAAATAAATTCTAATAAATAAAAACGTAAACTTCGCGGGCCTGCACATGGAATATATTGGCCAAAAATATATATTTGGGGTTCTAAGGATAATAATTTTTGAAATTTTAGTCTTGTCTGCTAGTTTGTGCACGCTTTACGTAAATCTACCAATTTTGATGAAATTTTCAAAGATATATAGAGCTGAACTCGGAGTAACATTTAGTCTATTTCATCGCAATCGGCCTATTTAATCAAAAGTTACGGGAATTTTTAGTTATCAAATTGCATATGTCCAGTGCAATTCTGATTGCGATGAGTTAAGACTTTAGGACAACAATTGGAGCTGTATATTTCATTCCAGATTAATAGTCCTATGAAAACAAACGCATTTGCGTCTCGAAAACAAAATACACAATAGATGGTGTTCCTAAGTGGACTGCAAAGTTTACATGGTAATACAAACCTGTTTTTGCTGCTGGTGACCCTTTCATGTATATGTTACCGAGACGTAAATAGCGTTGGTTTTCATAGGACTATTAATCTGGAATGAAATATAGTAGGCCGTATGCTGAATATGAATGTTTGTACCCAAGTCTTGGATGTTCATATATTTATTTAAGTATGTGTGTCCGTTATCCAGTAACCATAGCACAGGCTCTGCCTAGTTTGGGACTGGATAATTGGTGTGAATGTCTGAGATCTAACGTCTGTTCTGTTCGCAGAGTGCGTACAGTGAGTTCGCTCTATTCTTCAACGACTGCTACGGCGGTGACGTCATCGCTGTGTTATGGAAACCTGATATCGATGATACGAGAGAGTTTCAGGTAAATTGGTATAATAGTGTATTTATACACTATTTGTTAAGTTTTACAATATGGTGTCTGATAAATTGGGAGAATGCAACAATAATGCTTTCAAACTCAAATGCAAAACAGTTATGACCAAAAACGAGCTTTACTCATTAGATGAATTTTCCAAACATAGGACATGACACTTTAAATTATATTTTATACAGCCAAAATCGGACTCATAATTTTTTTTTTATAATTTATTTACATATTTTTGACATTTACATAAATTTCTAATTTGACTTGACTTTGACTAAATGAATAAATATAAATTATAAATATGTGGGGACATTTCACACACGGCCACCTGATCCCAAACAAGGCAGAGCCTGTAATATGGGTATCAGACAGCTGATATACATACATAAATACATAATATAATATATAAATAACATCCAGTCACAAGGCAAACACAAGTGCTCATCACAAGAATGTTTGCCCTGGGCGGGGTTCGAACCCGCGACCCCGAGCTTCGCAGGCAGGTGTACTACCGACTAGGCTACGGGGCCGACAAAATGTAAGAATTTATTGTGGCACTCTTCCACGATAGTTTAGTAGGTACTAACTGTGACCTACCAATGTTATGTTTATACGGTACCAATGTTTAAATTGACGATTCTAAGTATACTATATGTATCTACAGACAATTTTGAAAAATACAAAAAAAAAAATTCATACACTAACAATAACTTTATTACACTTATTTATGTAGTACTAGATGTCGCGTGAACCACAGTATTATGTTACTCCTTATTCTTTATTCGCCGTGTGGTTCCCGGTTTAGAATAGGGCCACCCCCCATCTTCCTGTTAGTACGTTGGTGTAGACGGGTTCTCGAGTGGAGAACGCGACTGGGCAGGCGTAGTGTGGGACGCCCCCTGGCTAGATGGAGCGACGATCTGCGTAAAGCGGCTGGCAGTAACTGGATGAGAAGAACCGAGGATCGGGTTCAGTGGCGCGCTTTGGGAGAGGCCTGTGTCCAGCAGTGGGCTCTTACAGGTGCCTATACCGCCGCTGTACAATTTTGACATATTTTTTTCAGCTGACAAACGCCAACGCGTTAATGCCTGTCAAAGTGAAAGGTGAAACGAAGTACAAAGTGAACAAGGCAGCCTTGGTGGAGGACTTCCGGATACTGGGCCGGGGGCTCGTGAGAGATATAACTGTTACTACGTAGCGTTAGATATAGCTAGTAGTAATTATAAAGTTTATTATATAGTTAATCGAGTTTGATTTTAACTGTTGCGTCAAAATTGATTGAAGGGGTCAGAATGAAAAAGGGTTGTTATTTTTTCCGAGATTTTTTGGCTTTCGATTAAGATTTGGTTGTTCCAATATAAAAATTAATAAAAACGGAAACTTCGCGTGTCTGCACATTGAAGATATTTGCAAGAAATAATTGGGGGCTAAGGATAACACATTTCAATCACTTTAGAATTTTTTGTCTGTTTGTCTGTTAGTTTGTGCACGTATCACTTAGAAACTACTGAACCGATTTTTATTGACTTTTCACAGAAAAATAAGGCTTAACTCTGAGTCACATATAGGCTTTATTTCATCGCAATCATTGCATGCATCAAAAGTTATGGACATTTTTAGTTTTCACATACATTAGTAGGTAAGGTTAGTATGCAATATAACAAAGATGTATAATTTTAATGTTTGTTACTATATGCGATGAGTTTGGACTACATATGGAGCTGCAGTGGGAGTGGGCGTGGGAGCGGGTATGGGAGCGGAAGTGGGGAGGGGAGCGGATTCTGTAGTCCACGCGAGCGGAGCCGCGGGTACATCTAGTATATAATAAAAAGCAATTCATAAGCTACACACTCGTATAATATTTTTATATTTACATATTACTTTATTATGACGATTACATCTCAATAGAGCTATAAGATACATATTTATCTACTGTGTACTGTTTTCTGTTTTACCTAGTAACGTAATCCAAACTAGACCTTGAACTGTCGAGTTACAGTTTCCAGTTGGTTCCTGCTTATTCAATCCTAAGAGCGCCTAATCAATCCTAAGAGTGCTTATTCAATTCTAAGAGAGCTTATTCAATCCTAAGAGAGCTTATTCAATTCTAAGAGTGCTTATTCAATCCTAAGAGAGCTTATTCAATCCTAAGAGTGCTTATTCAATCCTAAGAGCGCTTATTCAATCCTAAGAGAGCTTATTCAATCCTAAGAGAGCTTATTCAATCCTAAGAGTGCTTATTCAATCCTAAGAGTGCCTAAACAGTCCTAAGAGCGCATAAACCACCCTAAGAGCGCCTAAACAATTCTAGGAGTAAGTTTTTCGCTTCTGGTCTAAGTGTTACACTTTAATAAAGTACGGTAAAGTATCCAACGGCGCTGGGTAGTTCCTGATCCAGTCTCCGCCCTGCACTTTGTTGTTGGGATCCCCTTGAGCGAGCCACGTGCCGGCCGGCAGGTAGACGTCGCGCTCGCGAGAGCCTCGTTCTACCACCGGCGCTACTAGGATGGTTTCTCCTAGCAAGTATTCTGGAAGGAAAAGAAATACTTGTATCAGCGTTTCGCTGTTTTACTGCAATTTTCTCCTGTGCTCATGGGAATTAAACAAGGATAGGATCAACATCAGGTTATTTCTCTCTCCACTGCAGGAGCACAACCCTCTCTCATCTGCCGGAAACAGACGGAGGATTTGGCCTACACTCCCCGTGCTGGCCAGACGGGCTGGGGAGGCCTGATTGATGTTTTATAATGTATTCCCTTAGTCGCCTTGTACGACATCCACGGGAAGAGTTGGAGTGGTCCTGTTCTACTCTACCGGAAACCACACGGCAAGGATAGGATAAGTCACAAATATAACATCCAGACCGGGACCGAATTGTACAAAGTTTTCTGTACCCAGTGCGAATCGAGCCCACGGCCTCTGGCGCTCGAGTTCAAATCACTAGGCCAACGACGCGGTCATTATTCGGACATAAGAACAATAAATAGGCCTGTTTCGTCTATAGCATAAGAAGTGATTGTACTGCAATGGATTATTTAAAACTAGCTGTTGCCCGCGACTTCGTCCGCGTGGACAACTTAACATCACAAATTATTATGTATTTCCCGTAGGAATGCGATGCTTTTTCGGGATAAAAACTATTCTATGTCCTGTTCCAGGACCTAACCTACATGTGTGCCCAGTTTCATCACGATAGTTCACTATTTTGGCTATAATGGCTTACACATAAGATATAGATATATACTGTGGTGGGCTTTTTTGTAGGACTATTTAAGATAAACATTTCCATCATACATTAAATAGGTTTTGGCAGCGCACGCCAGAATAGCTCGCAGATGGTAGATTTTTTCTACTTGATATTTTGGACAATTCACACAATAGCTTTGTAAATTGTAGCCTATGTGTTATTCTGATGTATAAGCTATATTATTGTAAAGTTTCATGAAAATCCATTCAGTAGTTTTTACGTGAAAGAGTAACAAACATCCATCCATACTTACAAACTTTCCCGTTTATAATATTAGTAGGAAGGATATAGGATAGGATTTTAAATAGAAAGGCAGCTTATAGCTGGTGCTTCCATATCGGTAGTCGACTTGATTATTTTCCTTTAAGAAATTATCTAGTCTGTTCTTAAACATGATTATTGATGTGGCAGGTACGACAGATTCTGGCAATTCGTTCCATCTGGTGACAACCCTCTTGCCTAAAAAGTTTCTTTGAGATTTGTCTACAAGCTATTTCGTTTCTTAATAGTTTTCGTCTCCGACTTTCGGGGCGGGTCGGACATGACAATCGTGGCTCGGTCCTGCGCTCACCAACTTATTCTTGAGTCGTCACAGCGCTAACACCTAGGAAGCTTGTATATTTTAGCTACTTTCACAGTCTTATGTCTTATGGCCTCTTGCTCTGGGGTCGTGCCGCTGATATCGATTCTATATTCATTTTACAAAAAAGAGTAATAAGATCTATTTATGGGCTTCGTAGTCGTGATTCTCTAAGAGAATTATTTAAGGAAATAAATATAATGACGGTGCCATGTCAATACATATTCGCTAACATTATGTTCGTTAGACAGAACCTTTCTTCACTCAGCTTAAATAATGAGAGGCATAATTTAAATCTTAGAAATAATAATAAAATTCAAATACATCATTCTAGATTGTCTAAGATCAATAATTCTTTTGTGGGGCTGTGCGTGCGTTACTACAATAAGGTTCCGAATGAAATTATTAACTTGTCTGAACAAAAATTCAAATCTTCTATAAAAGTTAATCTGTGCCAGAAAGCCTACTATAAGTTAGATGACTACTTAAATGATAAAAGTCCATGGAGTGCTTGATGGCTCAGCATAGGTAGACTTAATGATTGTAATGAATAAGATAAATCAAAGGTAGGGCCCTGTGCCGTTGGGTTTGTTGCCACTTCTTCCCCTCGGTTATACAGGTGGAAGTGGAGTAGTTTTAGGCAGAATTTGACGTCAAAAAGAGAATAATGTATTCCAATTTTGAAAATAAATATTTTGATTTTGATTTGAAGCGTTAGTCGATAAAAAAAAATGACGTGTATAAATGTACCAAGTGTACTCATATGCAATAAATGATTTTGACTTCGACTTTGACTTTGAATACGTACCGTCCCAGATGTCCTGCGCCGTGGTGTCAGTGGGCGCGATCCACCAGACGGGCGCGTTGACGGGCGCGCCGTCGCTGGCGGCGCGCCGCGCGGCCGCCGCGATCTGCGGCGCGAACTGCGCGTGCAGCGCCACGAACTTCTTGCTTATCTGTATCGTCTGGGGGTGGGGCACAACCGTCTCTGTTAGTTAGGAAGCCTGCTACCTGCGCCGGCGCCGAGAGATCGACGCTGGGAGTTACAAAGAGAAGCATCTATATTGTTGACGTATGACGTCCCTTTCGATCGACTATCTTATCTTAGAGGGCCAGGTAGGCGACACTTCGACCCTTCAGGATGTTTTGTGCCAAACCCCTGACCCACCAACGGTGCCCCAAGCCGACTTAGTGGGCTTCACATACGCCTTAGAATTTCTGCTTCGGCATATGCAGTTTTCCTTACGATGTTTTCCTTCACCGAAAAGCCTGTGGTATTATAAATAAACCGTACTTAAGTTTCGTAAAACGCATTGGTACGGGCGGGGTTTGTACCAGGACCTCATGAAAGTGAGGCGAGTGTACAACCAACCAGCTACCACGGCTCTTTCTATCGACTATGCTCGCGGTTCTATAACAATTTTCGCACCCAAACATGTATGGACAGGCTTATATTCCTGTGAGTTAGAAAGAGAAGCATCTATGTTGTTCACGTATGACGTTGTCCCTTTCGATCGACTATGCTTGCGGCACTACAATAATATTCATCATCAGGTTATTTTTGTCTCCACTGCAGGAGCACAACCCTCTCTCATCTGCCGGAGACAGACGGAGGATTTGGCCTACACTCCCCGCGCTGGCCAGACGGGTCGGGGAGGCCTGATTGATGTTTTATAATGTATTCCCTTAGTCACCTTGTACGACATCCATGGGAAGAGTTGGAGTGGTTCTATTCTACTCTACCGGAAACCACACGGCATAATCATTCACCTCATTATCGAAGTCCCAGGGCACGTATGAGAACTGCATGCTGGGCATGAAGGTGTTCGCCTGCAGCCACCGTATGAACAGCTCCTTGCTGGGCGGTTCATTGTAGCCGTTGCCCCCGATCATGTCCGGCAGCACCAGGGGATAGCCGTTCATGTTCATTTGGAGCAGCGTCGTGATGAGGGTCGGGAGGCCGTTCTCGAACGTCCAGTAGGTGTCCTTGTCGATCATGCGCACGAAGATCGGCAGGTCTTGGGTTCTGGGGGAAGCATGTATCTATATTGTCCTCGAAAACAAAATAAGTACTGTAGTTTATATATTTCTTTTGCTGAATCTCCTAAATTCATTTTACAAAAGTTGTTTAGCATCTGAAACCTGTTTAAAGTTAATATTTTTAACTAGCTGTGCCCGCGGCTCCGCTCGCGTGGACTACAGAACCTGCTCCCGTTCCCAATCCCACTCCCAAATATACTCCAAACTCATCGCTATCTGAATTGCATTGAACATTATACTCTTAATAATACTTGTTCGTTATACTGCATACCTACTAATGTATTTGAAAACTAAAAATTCCCATAACTTTTGATTGAGTTAGCCGATTGCGATGAAATAAATACTAAATGTTAATCAGAGTTAAGCCCTATGTTTCTGTGAAAAGTCTATCAAAATAAGTTCAGTGGTTTTTAAGTAATGCGTGCACACGCTAACAGACGAAAATTCCAAAAATGATCGAAATGTGTTCTATCTTATCCTTAGAACTCTTTTGCAAATATTTTCAATGTACAGACACGCGACGTTTACGATTTTATTTATTAGATTTTGCTAGAATCACTCCAATAACTATAAACCCCAACCTTACCTGTATCCAGCCCTGACTTCAACCATGGGCCCGAATTGCGCTACAGATCTGACATAATCCGCTGTTATGACTCCTGGCTGGTCTCTGATGTCACCTCTAAGAACTGGTATCTGTGAGAAAAAAAGAACAATTGAACCTGAAACTGACGTCAGGGCTATGCGACGTCCTTCTCAATCGCGTTTCCCATCCGCTCTTCTGCTTCTGCTCCCTGCTCGCCGAGGCACCGCACTGTGACGTGTTCGTGGACGGCATGGGACGACTGATGACGGAATGTAAGGGAACGCTAGAGAGAGGAATGCCTGTTTCGTCTATACCATAAAAGTTATTGTAACGCAATGGAATAATAATCTGTAATGTTTCAATATTTTAAATAAATAAATGTCTAAATAATCTTAATTCAACACAATCTCGTTTCTCTCTTATGCTCCTCTGCACAATCTTTTTCAATACAATCTCATTTTCTCCAACCTATTCTCCATTTTGTAGAGATTCTGCATCATTTGGAGTGGAGTTCTTATTACTTATATTTTATATTATATATATTTAAAACTCGAAAAGTCCCTCCATGGCAACTGAGTTTCACGAGTTGTAAATAAAAACTTGCTACTCAACTAGTTGTCGAAGAATGAAACGACACCTCTTTTCTTGAAATCGGTTTAGTAGTTAAGGCTGTACAAAAGTCGAATGTTGTGTAGAAATAGCATTTCAGAGAAGGAAAAATTACGATTGTGAATGACGTCGCATAGATCACGAAGTTACTTGACCAGTCTTAACTAAGTTTTACTTGGCGAATGGTATCCCAAACCTAGGGAGCCGATCTTTCGGCAGTAAAGGATCTTGTCGCTTTTTAAAACAACCGAGAGTGTATCGCCCATGCCGTCAAATAGTTTGACCTCGTGCCAGCTGCCACCCTTCATTTACATAATGAGAGATTAAGTGGCACCGGAAGAAGAAACGACGGCAGATTGACCGCCTCGTCGGCCTAGTGGCTTGGTTAATGCTAGAGGTCGTGGGTTCGATTCCCACTGGGGACAGACAACTTTGTACAAGCTGATTCCTGTCTGGATGTCATTTGACGACCTCCGTGGCGGAACGGGTAGCTCTCGGACTGCCACGCCGGAGGTTGCGGGTTCGAATCCCGCTAGGGGCAAATGTTCGTATGATGAATATGAATGTTTGTACCCAAGTCTTGGATATTTATATATTTATTTAAGTATGTCTATCCGTTATCTAGTAACCATAGCACAGGCTCTGCCTGGTTTGGGACTAGATAATTTGTGTGTGTCAGATATTTATTTATTTATATTTGTGAATTGTCCTATCCTTGTTTAATTCCCATAGCACAGGAGAAAATTCCTGGACAAGTGTATGTATGTATATATGTAAAGCGACACCTAACCTGCGGAGACCAGCTGCTTTCTCCACCATCGAACTTGAAACTGTCAATTCCGTAAGAAGTCTTCAGTTTCATCAGTCTCTCCGTGTACCAGTTCCTGGCTTCAGGCTTGGTGAAGTCGATGTACGCTGTGGTGGTCTCGTTGTCGTTCCACCAGCTCGTCTCCACCGAGCCGTACTCAGAGGCTACCAAGTAACTGCTCAAAGAAAATTGCATGTGATTAGATTATCAATTCTCATCATCCTGGGACAAGTGGAGGGCAGGCGTGCCAGAGGACGAGCTCCGACGAGGTGGTCAGACCAGGTGAGGAGGGTGGCTGGCGGATCCTTATATGAAGCAGTGCGGCTGGCCAATGACCGCTATGCGTGGAGGCGCATTTTATACGGTCGCGATCCTCAGCAGTGAGGGAACGACAGAGAAGAAGAAGAAGATTATCAATACCAAGTAACTGCACAAAGAAATAATAATAATAATAAAATCATTTATTCATCTCTTAAAAAATATACATACAATAACTCCGCCAAACTGTATATTACAGTTTGTTGGCAGAAATAGCTCTCTTACTTTATACACATCTATGGCAGAGAATACTAAATATCACTACGCAATGGTGAATAGCAAAACGAAATTGCATGTGATTAGATATTAGCAAACAAGTCGTAGTTGTGAAGAACTATCTGATGTCAAAATCACTCTCATCATCAGTTTAAATACGTCCACTGCTGGACATAGGCTTCCCCAATATGATACCACGTCTGGTACCACGAGGCACCACATTGTGACGTGTTCGTGGACGGCATAGGACGGCTGATGACGGAATGTAAGGGAACGCTAGAGAGAGGAATGCCTGTTTCGTCTGTAGCATAAAAATTATTGTAACGCAATGGACTAATAATCTGTAATGTTTCAATATTTTAAATAAATAAATGTCTAAGTTGTCCATTGGGGGATTTGCCGTAATCACCACGCTTGGCAGGCGGATTGGTGATCGCAGTAATGATCTTAACATACACATACAGTAGAAAGCTGCTGCCCGTGTCTGGTGCAATCCCTTAGTCGCCTTGACGACACTCACGGGAAAGATAGGGATGGCCCTATTCTAAGCCGGGAACCACACGGCAAGTCACTCTAAATTGGATAATGATAATGCTTTCCTTTGGTGAGTCAGAATCGACCACATAAATAAATCCTACTAATATTATAAATACGAAAGTTTGGATATTTGGATGTTTGTTACTCGACGGATCGTAATGAAACTTGGCACAAATATAGCTTAGGTCCTGGAACAGGACATAGGATAGTTTTTATCCCGAAAAACATCTCATTCCAACGGGAAATCTAATAAATAAAATCGTAAACATCGCGTGTCTGTACATTGAAGATATTTGCAAAAAAAAATTAGGGGTCTAAGGATAAGTAATAGAACACATTTCGATCATTTTTGGAATTTTTGTCTATTTGTCTGTGAGTTTGTGCACGCATCACTTAAAAATTGCTGAACGGATTTTGATGGACTTTTCAAAGAAACAAGGGGCTTAACTTAACTTAACATTTAATCCTTATTTCATCGCAATCGGCTAATTCAATCAAAAGTTATGGACATTTTTAGTTTTCAAATACATCAGTAGGTAAGGTTAGTATGCAATATATTGCACATAATAGTATTTCCGTACTATTCAGATTGCGATGACTTTTGATTACATTTGGAGCTGCGAGTAGGAATTGGAGTGGGAGTGGGAGTAGGAATTGGAGTGGGAGTGGGAGTGGGCGTGGGCGTGGGAAAAGGGTAGTGGGTGTGGGTGTGGGAGCGGTAGCGGAAGCGGTAGGGGAGCGGGAGCGGGACCGGAGGGGGATCGGAGTGGGAGCGGGAGCGGAAGCGGGAGCGGGAGCGGGAGCGCGAGCGGAAGCGGAAGCGGGAGCGGAAGTAGGAATGGGAGCGGATTATGTAGTTCACGCGAGCGGAGCCGCGGGCACAGCTAGTACATAATAATTTGTGATGTTAAGTTGTCCAAGCGGACGAAGTCGCGGGCAACAGCAATTTTATACATACAGGCATGCATGCACGCACGCTAAAACTTGTCTAATTCCCAAACTAGGAAGAAGGAAAATCAAGAAGACAGAAGTACTGGTACCCGGGTTTCCTGTAGAAATTTAGTTTGCTTAATATTCCTCAGTACCTGGTCCCAGAATGCTATGGACTGGCTTTAACTAAGATCTAAATAGGTGTGGTTTCCGGTAGAGTAGAATAGGACCACTCCAACTCTTCCCGTGGATGTCGTACAAGGCGACTAAGGGAATACATTATAAAACATCAGTCAGGCCTCCCCAACCCTTCTGGCCAGCGCGGGGAGTGTAAGCCAAATCCTCTGTCTGTCTCCGGCAGATGAGAGAGGGTTGTGCTCCTGCAGTGGAGACATAATAATCTGATGATGAAATAGGTACTACTAGTCTCATTAATTTAATGCTGGAACTTACCCTTTACTTTTAGCCTCAGAATACCATGGCTCACAGCCCTTATTAATGAACGGATGCGTCCAAACAGTGACCCTAAACCCTTTCGCTTTCAAACTATCGACAGTGTTTTTCATATTTGGAAACTTATCCACATCCACAGTCTGAGAACCATAGCAGATCTCCCATAGGTCATCGATCTCAAACTGACTGTTTGGGAAACCGTGGCTGTTGATTTCGTCTGCGAATTTCAGCACAACGTCGTGATCAACGTCTCTTTTGTAGCGAGCCCAGGTGGACCAGATAGGGTACGTAATCATCCTCTCGTCGGGAGTTCCCGAAGGTTTCTCCAGATATTTTTCGACGGCATACTCGTGGGCTTTCCTGGCGTCCTCGAAGATACCAATGGCGTATATCAGATCGTTTCTGTCTCGCTTGTTGGAGTATGGTGGTTTGACTTGAGCGATGAAACAGGCTGCGTTTTTCTCCAAGTCGTTCTGTGGACAAATATTATTATAATTCATTCTTTTTGTATACACATCAATCAGGCGTCCCCAACCCGTCTGGCCAGCGCGGGGAGTGTAGGCCAAATCCTCCGTCTGTCTCCGGCAGACGAGAGAGGGTTGTGCTCCTGCAGTGGAGACAAAAATAACCTGATGATGATTATTTTTGTATATCAGAGTCCGAGATATAGCAACTGGTTGCGCATCGGTGTTAAGGACTGCTATGCCTAAGGTTCAATCATCATCATCATCATTTCAGCCACTAGAAGTCCACTGCTGGACATAGGCCTTCCCCAATGAACGCCACCACACCCGGTCCTCTGCCCTCCGCATCCAGCCGCTACCGGCCACCTTCTTCAGGTCGTCGGTCCACCTGGCGGCGGGGCGTCCCACCCCGCGAGTGCCGATCCGCGGTCTCCACTCAAGAACTCGTCTGCCCCAACGGCCGTCGGCTCTGCGGCATATGTGGCCCGCCCACTGCCACTTCAGCTTGCTAATCCTTTCGGCTATGTCGGTGACTTTCGTTCTTCGTCGGATCTCCTCGTTACGAATCATATCCTTCAAAGAAACCCCGAGCATAGCCCTCTCCATAGCTCAATGCCACTACGTTATGACTACCGAAAACCAGTCAAACTCTGCCATAATTACTAAAGACCAGAGTTGACCATAACAGAAGACTACTGCGTTGGGTAACATATCTGCCAAGCTCGGCTTTTATTGTCACACTCCTGCATGAGGGATAAGGCTTTGATCCAACAAGAATACCTATAAAGAATTCCGAAAGAAATGAAGGTCCAAATACCTGGTCAACGAATAAAGGAACTTTCTTGTCGAAGTAATAAAATATCCCTTCAGAGTTGAGCCAGTAGGGCTCTGCGACGCCGCAGTTGTCGGCCTCCTTGGTAATGTACGAATAGTCGAGCAGCACCAGACGCTCGATCGGCCAGTACTGCCGCTTCTGCTGCGGGCCGCCGTACCAGTGGCTTGTACCTAGAAGACACATTCATCATCATCATCATCAGGTTAATTTTGTCTCCACTGCAGGAGCACAACCCTCTCTCATCTGCCGGAGACTGACGGAGGATTTGGCCTGCACTCCCCGCGCTGGCCAGACGGGTTGGGGAGGTCTGATTGATGTTTTATAATGTATTCCCTTGTCGCCTTATACGACATCCACTAGAAGAGTTGGAGTGGTCCTATTCTACTCTACCGGGAACCACACGGCAAAAAGAAAGACACATTGATATTGATAAAATGTAAGATATCATCCAGCGTCAACGCAGTTCTCTATCCGGACTATTATGGCCGCAAGCCTGCTAATTGCATACTTAGAGTACCTTTTAAAACGTTTTCGAGAGTCCGAATGATGGGTTCTTGGTATATATTAAATAAATAAATATTTTCATGATATACATATGTAAATTTGTCTAATCTCAAACTAGGATATTCTTCAGTGCGATGGGAATCAGCCAAGAATATAACAGTTCATAAATACAACATCCAGACCGGGACCAAACTGAACAAAGTTGTCTGTCCCTGGTGGGAATAGAACCTACGACCTCTGGCGATCGAGTCTATTTATTTTAATATGCCTGTACATAGTAGTTTATCATCATCATATCAGCCCTTAGATGTCCAATGCTGGACATAGGCCTTCCCCAATGAACGCCACCACACCCGGTCCTCCGCCCTCCGCATCCAACCGCTTCCGGCCACCCTCTTCAGGTCGTCGGTCCATCAAGCGGCGGGACGTCCCACCCTGCGCGTGCTAATCCGCGGTCTCCACTCCAGAACTCGTCTGCCCCAACGGCCGTCGGTTCTGCGACAGATGTGGCCCTCCCACTGCCAATTCAGCTTGCCAATCCTTTCGGCTATGTCGGTTACCTTCGTTCTTCGTCGGATCAGATAGTGGTTGCTTACTAAGAATCATACTGTTCCCTAACCGTATATAGGTTATAACGACTTCTGATTACGTTATCTTCATCTCATCAGGCATAATTTCTAAAGTCACGTGCAAGATCTCATCAAAAGATACTCGTACATGACCACAGCACGAAGAAGTCCTTACCAAGATTCACGCAGTCTTCCAACCGCACACTCTTGGGTGCCTCCCAGGTAACCGTGATTAGGTGCCCTCGCTTCTCCCCCACGATCTCCTCGGAGCTGATCCTCACGGTGGTGTCGTTGGAGAATTGGATCACCACGTCTCCGTCTTGCACCACGTCCTTTATAGCTCCGGTCTGCCTGCCGATAACAGCAATCACCTCTGATAGGCCTTCTGTTTATGGAAATGTTATTGATTAAAAAAACAAGTTACTTCTACCTAGTCTAGTCTTCTATATCCGCTGTTAGATATAAATCATTCCTACTATGTCGCTGATCTCGTGAGCTCAGAGGCGAACTCCGCGCGACTAAGAGAATTCGCGAGGGCCTGGCATAAGCGGAGAAAACTAATTGAGCTGCCCGATGACGACGAAGTAAATGTGGTGTGACGTCACGCCCCAGAAGGGAGAAACGTCACAAATGTAATAGACGAATATACTTGTAATGGATTGGCCCGTATAACCGCGAGGTTGGGAGGGCCAAATGGAATTACATCATCCTTACTGTGTGCTCCAACACATACTGGCCTCAGTCAACGAGCATTTTCTTCCACTACTGGACTTACCCTAATAACTCCTCCTCATCCCTAATTAAATCCTCAATGGTACTCCTAGCATATTCCAAAACTCAATCCAAAAATGTTTTCTTCTTCTCTGTCGTTCCCTCACTGCTGAGGATCGTGACCGTATAAAATGCGCCTCCACGCATAGCGGTCATTGGCCAGCCAGTCATCGTGGTGCTCTCTGCTAGACAACAGACGGGATTCTGGCGACCGAGCAATGGCGGTATACCCATACACCCAGCCGGTCCGCCGGCTGGAAGAGGGGGCAGCGACCTTGGAACCCAAATAATCCCCGAAATGTCTGGTGCCGAAGGCAACGGGAAACCACTGCACTATACTCCCAAGAATCTCTAATCCAAAAATGTACAGATTCAGAATTACCCCTCTTTCTCCCTAGTATCAAAGATAATATATACTAAAGTCTAGTATGGCTTGAGAAAGGCGTTTCGGTCATTTCATCTATCACCAGACGGCATGGAGGGCAAGACTAGATGCAGATGACTTCAAACTACCAACTATGTACCTACGACCATATGAGTCAAAGTCAAAATCATTTATTGCATATGAGTACACTTGGTACATTTATACACGTCATTTTTTTATCAACTACCGCTTCCTACGTGTTAGCGCTGTGAAGAAGAAACGGCGCAACAAACTTTCTGTCCGTCATATTTAAGATTTCCTCTGGTAGTTTGTTGTAGAAGCGTATACATTGCCCCGTGAACGATTTCCTGACCTATGAAGAATAGAAGAACAAGTAATAGGTAATGATGAAGGGAAGACTTACTCCGTTGCAGCACGACGTTCAGCCCTCCGTAAGGGTTGTTTTCGAGGCGCGCGCGCACCCCACCACGTGCATTCAGGAGAGTGATGTCCACGGCATTCGCACTAGCGGCAAGCGCCGCCAACACTGAGGCAAATAAATCTTTGAGTATTAGCTTTATCTGTACAAAAGTACATTGACCCCCATCCAGGAATTCGGATAACTTACATGAAACTTAATTGAAGATGTTGATGAAAGAGACGTACGTAGAGAGAGAGACGCCTGGTGATAATAGAAGTCACCTCATCATCATCATCATCCTGCAAGAGCCCACTGTTGGACATAGGTCTCTCCCAAGGCGCACCACTGAACCTGATCTTCGGTTCTTCTCATCCAGTCACTGCCAGCCGCCTTACGCAGATCGTCGCTCCATCAAGCCAGAGGCCGTCCAACACTACGCCTGCCCAGTCGCGGGGTCCACTCGATAACTCGTTTACCCCAGCGGTAATCAGTTCTCCGACAGATGTGACCAGCCCAGACTCACCTCATTTCGAATTCTGTCCCTTAGAGAAACTCCGAGCATAGCTCTTTCCATAGCCCGCTGAGCGACCTTGACTTTTCGGACTAGTCCTCTGGCTATATATCAATTCCCTTTTGAAAAGGGTCTGACTGTCAATTTTTGTGACTTTTTATTTAAAACCCCCAATCATTTTTGTTTAAACATTTTATGGCTAAAATGCCGTGTGGTTACGTCGAAGACTTCAAAATCAGACCATTCACACCTACAGGTTCTCGGTCCGACAATGCATTGTGTTTTGATATAACAGCGACTTGAAACTTGTGGATCAGGTCCACCGTCAGTGTCCACGTTTCTGCGCCGTAGCTCATGACAGACAGGACGCACTGATTAAAGACTTGTCTTTGAACATTGTGGAATAGGCGATGTGAAGGCTTGATGCAGTTATCTAGCAGCAGTTGGTAGTAGATGCAAAATGTACCTAAGTATATTAATAAAAAATTAAGTGTATGTCAATCAAAGATCGCGGGAATTCATTCTAACGAGCCATTGTCTCACTACTTCCGTTTCAATAATTGTCTCCCAGATTATAGGCTTACAGCCAATACACGTTTTATTAATTACATAAACAAAATGACGTGGTTAATAATCAATGTAAATATTTTCCTTGTGGAAAAATGCGTTAAGACCTATAGTGGCATTAAATTCATCATCAGGTTATTTTTGTCTCCACTGCAGGAGCACAACACTCTCTCATCTGCCGGAGACAGACGGAGGGTTTGGCCTACACTCCCCGCGCTGGCCAGACGGGTTGGGGAGGCCTGATTGATGTTTTATAATGTATTCCCTTAGTCGCCTTGTACGACATTCACGGGAAGGGTTGGGGTGCTTCTATTCTACTCTACCGGAAACCACACGGCAATTCAGCATTCAATTCAGTTCAAATCAAATATTCTTTATTGTGCACCAATATATATAAAATTTTATAAAAAAAAAATTACGTAGAAGGATGAATTTAGTGTACAACGGCGGCCTTATCGCTTTCGGCGATTTCTTCCAAGCAACCTTTGGGTGGTGGCGAATTTTTGGCATCCATAAGCATTTCAAAAAACACGCCTTGACGACACCGGATTAATTAGTTATTTGGATTTGTTTTATAAAGAAAATAATTAAAATTAATATATAATGGGATTTCTGGATTTTTTTTCAAAAAATCCCCTTAGCGTTTCCTTTGAGCACCGGCAGGGGATTACTGGACAAAAAGTCCACTCGCAGGGGAATATTGGAATTAACCCCACGGGAAGGTTGGGGGTGGCAACCCACACGGCATTTCAGCAATAAAATGTTTAAACAAAAATGATTGGGGGTTTTAAATAAAAAGTCACATAAATTGACAGTCAGACCCTTTTCAAAAGGGGATTGATATATAGCCAGAGGACTAGTCCGAAAACTCAAGGTCGCTCAGCGAGCGAGATGTGTTGCGAACTACATCGCCGCATCATGGCATGATGATCAGGAGAAATGTACAAGTAGCGGCCTTATCTCCTTTAGCGATTTCTTCCAAGAAACCTTATTTCTACTGCAGTTGTACTAAAGAATGGAAGCGATAACTACGTAACCTTGAAAGGTATCATCATTCATCATCAGGTTATTTTTGTATCCACTGCAGGAGCGCAGCCCTCTCTCATCTGCCGGAGACAGACGGAGGATTTGGCCTACACTCCCCGCGCTGGCCAGACAGTTGGGGAGGCCTGATTTATGTTTTATAATGTATTCCCTTAGTCGCCTTGTACGACATCCACGGGAAGAGTTGGAGTGGTCCTATTCTACTCTACCGGAAACCACACCTATTTAGATCTTAGTTAAAGCCAGTCCATAGCATTCTGGGACCAGGTACTGAGGAATATTAAGCAAACTAAAGACGTGGCGGGCAGCACATGGACGAGACTGGCCGCAGATAGACACTTATGGCGTAGTATGGAGGAGGCCTTTGCCCGTAAATGGGTGTCCCACTAAATCATCACCAACCTACTGATGCCCACTGATAGACTAAGTGATAAATCTTTTTAATATAATTTATAATGTTATCAAAGTAAATTTAGAAAATTAATATATTTAATTTATTGATCTATCTATGTATACATACAATTTTGATGTTAATTAATTTTAAGTAGGTATAATAAGGAATTTTAGTTAAATTGAATTATAATTAATAAACTGCATGTCATAAAATAATAATTTAAAATAATTAGAAAATTGAAATGTAAAAATGAATTATGCAATATTTAATATAAATAATACGTGTAATGAAATGTAAAAATGGGAAAAATAAAGGCTTTATTATTATTATTATTATTAATGTATTCCCTTAGTCGCCTTGTACGACATCCACCATATTATTCATTTTTAAATTAAAAAAAGATTTTTTTATTATTTATTTATTTAAAAACTTGCACAGAATGTACAAAAGGCGAACATAATGCAAATATGGCATTCTCTTCCAGTTGACATTTGGGTCAAGCAGATAAAAAGTGGTAGGCGAAAAAAAAACATGAGAAAATTGGTTATATACTATACTTACATAATAAATACAAACTAAAATACACGACATACTAAATGTAATCTATAAATTATACATATACCTACACATTACTACGTAAAAGATATAAACTACATATGTAACATATGAATACTTATTACAAAGATAAATCTTTACATATACTATTGTCGTTAACAAATTAATATTGAATGAAATTACTCAATTAATTAATTATTATTTTGACGACCTCCGTGGCGGAACGGGTAGCTTTCGGACTGCCACGCCGGAGGTTGCGGGTTCGAATCCCGCTAGGGGCAAATGTTGATGAATATGAATGTTTGTACCCAAGTCTTGGATGTTTATATATTTATTTAAGTATGTCTATCCCTTATCTAGTAACCATACCACAGGCTCTGCCTAGTTTGGGACTGGATAATTAGTGTGAATGTCTGATATTTGTAAAAAATAAAATTGGTGGGCCCTCTGACGTTTAATTTAATTTGCGATAATTTAATACCAAGTGTATTTTTAAATTTTTATTTTAATACTAGCTGTTGCCCGCGACTTCGTCCGCGTGGACAACTTAACATTACACATTCTTATGTATTACGTGTTACTAAATCCTAAAAGAAATCTATTAATCTGGTTATGCATTAAAAATATTAATATACATAAAAAAACATACTATCCAATTGAGAACCTCCTTTTTTGAAGTCGGGTAAAAATTAGCGTCCGGCGGCGGTTTCGCCCGTTGGACCACAGTTTTTTAGGTTTCCGTAGCCAAATGGCAAAAAACGGAACCCTTATGGATTCGTCATGTCTGTCTGTCTGTCTGTCCGTCCGTATGTCACAGCCACTTTATTCCGAAACTATAAGAACTTAGTATTGAAACTTGGTAAGTGGATGTATTCTGTGAATCGCATTAAGATTTTCACACAGTTTAGAAAAAAAAAAACATAAAATTTTGGGGGTTCCCCATACTTAGAACTGAAACTCAATTTTTTTTTTCATCAAGCCCATACGTGTGGATAGGTCTTCAAAAATGATATTGAGGTTTCTAATATCATTTTTTTCTAAACTGAATAGTTTGCGCGAGCGACACTTCCAAAGTGGTAAAATGTGTCCCCCTCCCCCCCCCTGTAAGAGAATGATAAAACTAAAAAAAAAATGATGTACATTGCCATGCAAACTTCCACCGAATATTGGTTTGAAAGAAATCTAGTAAGTAGTTTTTTTTAATACGTCATAAATCGTAAACCACAATACTATTATTAAAACATCGATCAAAGTTACAACGAACTACAATAACTTTTATATTATGTTACTTGCTGCTACGGAACCCTTAATGGGCGATTCCGACTCGCACTTGGCCGCTTTTTTTAAATAAAGTTGACATTTACATTTATCATGAATTAAAAGATATAATCAATAATTTTTTTTATATTTTAATATTGTGCAAATTAGGTGATATTTCCTCCCTCCCCCTCTTATTTTTCCTTTCCATACCCTTTCTTTCTTTCCTTCTCCATCCCCTTCCCACAACGTTAAAAACCTTTTCTCCCACCCCTTCTCTCTCCCTACTCCTACCTCTCCCCCTTCCCTTAACCCACCCCTTCCTACACCCTTTATTTACCACTGCCCCCTCATCTTTCCTCTCTTACCTTAATCCCTCTATTCTTTTCCATCCGACTTCCTTCCCCTCTTATTCACTTCCTATGTTGCATATCCAATTAACTGTACAACAAAATGTCTGTCAAACTGCTGGACATGCCTTCCCCAATGAATGCCATAACGCCCTACAGATCCAGCCGCTTCCGGCCACCATCTTCAGGTCGTCCATTCACCTGACGGCAGGGCGTCCCACCCTGCGCGTGGGACGTCGCGTCCCACTCTAGAACCCGTCTGCCCCAACGGCCGTTCGGTACTACGACAGATGTGACCTGCCATTTCAGCTTACTAATTCTTTCGGCTATGTCGGTCACCTTCGTTATTCATAGGATCTCCTCATTACGAATCATATCTCTCGTAGAGACCCCGAGCATTGCCCTCTCTATAGCTCGCAGAGCCACTTGAATCTTGTGGATCAGGCCCACCATCAGTGTCCACGTCTCCGCGCTGTAATCATGACAGGCAGGACGCACTGATTAAAGATTTTTGTCTTTAAACATTGTGGAATAGGTGACGTAAAGACTTGACGCAGTTTTCCGAATACTGCCCAGCCTAACTGGATTCTTCTGTCAGCTTTTGAAATTGATCCTACCCAACTATATTGTCTGTCCTAGGCAGACGTACTCCTGAACAGCTTCGATATTTACATTGTCGACGATCACCGGTCTAATACAGGGCCACTAATTATCGAATAGTGAACTTTTTGTATCGAGACTTGTTGAAATACCTGAAATACATCAGCTAAAACAAATCTATAAATGAGCTTTAAAACATCTCTGTCACTTTCTGTCAAGTTCTTGCACGACCAGTAATGTTGAACTACATTTTCATACAAATGATATGAAATGAGAGGTCAACTTGTATATCAGCATCCTGACATTTTATTGAGATATGACTTATACCAGTATGAGGCCCGAACTCAAAGCTATTAAACAGTGAAAACGCCGTCAAATTCTGTTCAGCAGTTTCCAAGATTAGCCCGTACATACATACATACATACAGACAGATAAGAATTTTTTTAATTATATTTTTGGACACTACTAGTCTTCAGTAACGTCCGGGCAGTGAAATTTTTTTTTTAACCTTTAATGTACAGATTCGCTTTTCTTTTGTTTTTTCTACTCTTTTATTATATGTATAGATTATATACTGACATAGATAGTATGTTATATACTATGACATTATTTGAATTGTCGACAATGTAATTTATATTTTGTACATTATTTTATTTTATGACGACCCCTTTTACCATATTAAAATGTCATGTAAAATTGAATTTTTAAAATGTAAAAGTGAAATAAATAAATCTAATCCAATCTTATAATTAAAAAATTACAAACTCTAATTATTGTCTTCAGCAGTAACTATATTAATTCCAGTTTGTAATAGGAAGACTACTTACATAATAAGAGCACGCCCATCCTTGCGTCCGGCGCTGCCTGCATGGAGGCACTATCGTTCACCACAGACTGTCGCTATAACTGCAAAAGAACATCATTACCACACTATATACTTAATTGCTGCGGCCTGATAAAGAAGCTATCAGACTAGCCGCTAGTAGCCGCTAGCCCGGTGTAGACAGGGCAATACGTCACTATGATTTTATCGCGCCGATTAATTTCAGAACATAAAATAAAATTTAATTTAATTTAAATTTAAATTTTCGTTGCCTATAATTGGGGTGGCACCTGGCCAATGTACGATTGTAAGTTTCCCCTAAGCAACAATTGTTGTACATTCTGTTGGTAACCTAATAAATAAAACAAATTGGTAACTATAATTTTTTTATCATTACATACATAATACATTACATAATATACATATACAGACACTTGTCTAATCCCAAATAAGATATTTTATCCTGTGCTATGGAAATTAAACAAAGCTAGGACAATCCTCAAATGTAACATCTAGACCGGGACCAGCTTGTACAAATTGTACAAAGTGGTCTGTCCCATTGATCGAACCCACGACCTCCGGCGCTCGAGTCTAATGAACAAACCACTATGCCACGAGGCGATCAAAAAAGAAAAAAAAAATGGGAGACAGCCTAATAACTTTAAGTTACAATGAAGCAGAAAATCTACTTAGCATTACGACCTAGTAAAATTAATATGCACACTTCTATCATATCAAATCAATAGACATGTGAAAACGCATTTGCGTCTCGAAAACAAAATAAATAATAGATGGTGTTCCTAAGTGGACCGCAAAGTTTGCGTGGTAATACAAACCTGTTTTTGCTGCCTGTGACCCTTTCATGTTTAGGTTACCTAGACGCAAATAGTGTTGGTTTTCCTATGACTATTGGTTTGGAATGAAATGTACATCAATTGCTGTTCCACACAAACATATAAATATACACACCCCCGCAAACAAATACACACCCGCAAAACATACACAACACTCGTACACTAAATAGAATAATACACTTTTTTAATCTCATAAATAAAATCGTAAACATCGCGTGTCTGTACATTGAAGATATTTGCAAAAAAAAAATTGGGGCGTCTATGGATAAGCAACAGAACACATTTCGATCATTTTTGAATTTTTTGTCTGTTTGTCTATGTATCTGTTTGTGTCGTTCACAAAATGGATTTTAATGAACTTTTCACAGAAACATGGGGTTTAACTTAATTTAACATTTAGTCTTTATTTCATCGCAATCGGTTTACTCAATCAAAAGTTATGGACATTTTTAGTTTGGATTACATTTGGAGCTGCGAGTGGGAATTGGAGTGGGAGTAGGAGTGGAAGTGGGCGTGGGCGTGGGAAAAGGGGAGCGGGAGTGGGAGCGGAGGTGGAAGCGGGAGCGGGAGTGGTAATGGGAGCGGATTCTGTAGTTCACGCGAGCGGAGCCGCGGGCACAGCTAGTAAATTAATAAGTAGCGCCTGGTAGCGCTATCAAATGAGTGGAATATCTTTGTTTAAGTGGGCGTAGTTGTAAACAAACTCAAGTGGTGGGCTTACATGTTGCTACTTTAATTTCTTAGTACACAACAGGTACTTTAAATTCTATTTACCACCTATATGCAACGAGCTCTGTGTACTACTAGATGGAGCGTTCCAAAATTACTAAATATTGACGCTACGTGTAAATAGCGTCAATATTTAGTAAATAATTAAATGTTCTGCGTAGTAACTGCACAAGTTTCAAAGTGAATGTGAACGAGTTGCGGCTCCTTGTGTGGAACAGAGCGATTGTTTGGAACGCTCCATCTAGTAGTACATAGAGATCGTTGTCTATATGTAAATAATTTGTACATATTGAAGCATAAAGCTTACGCTGTAACCCACGCATTTTCTTTCAATATTCGCTTATAAGCTGAAACCACTTAAACACTGTTTTTTTATTATTTATTTATTTATTAACCAATAAAGACATAATTTACATCATTCCAGTGCAACAAAAATCAGACTTGGTTTGTCTGTGCACCGCGACGACTTACAAACTAACATTTAACAGTCATAAATATTATGTGCTATGCTATCTATGTTCCCGTGTGGTTTCCGGTAGAGTAGAATAGGACCACTCCAACTCTTCCCGTGGATGTCGTACAAGGCGACTAAGGGAATACATTATAAAACATCATTCAGGCCTCCCCAACCCTTCTGGCCAGCGCGGCGAGTGTAGGCCATATCCTCCGTCTGTGTCCGGCAGATGAGAGAATGTTGTGCTCCTGCAGTGGAGACAAAAATAACCTGATGATATTATTTATTAAATTATAAAGAGGAAAGATTTGTATGTTTGTAACGAATAAACTCAAAAACTACTGGACCGATTTCAAAAATTCTTTCACCATTAGAATGCTACATTATCCCTGAGTAACATAGGCTATATTTATTTCTATAAAAAATTAGGGATCCCTACTAAAACTTCAATAATTTAACCCAAGGTGTAAATATGCAATATAACAAAGAAGTATAGTTATAGTGTTCGGTACAATTCATATTGCAATTGGTTTTTACTACAGTTGGAGCGGGAGCGAGAGTGGGATTGGGAGCGGATTCTGTAGTCCACGCGAGCGGAGCCGCGGGCACAACTAGTATGTAATATATTTAAAAAAAACATCTAGACCGGCACCAACTTGTTCAACGTTGTACAAGTTGTACCCACGATCCTGGCGTTCGAGGCCAACGAGACGGTTCAATGGAGTAAAATAACAATGTATATATTTTAATCACGTGTAGACCTACGTCTCGTCATGTAACGGAAGCTTGTTTTTCTACACCGTTTACTGTCTTATTCATGACTAGCTGTTGCCCGCGACTTCGTCCGCGTGGACAACTTAACATTACACATTCTTATGTATTACGTGTCACTAAATCCTAAAAGAAATCTATTAATCTGGTTATGCATTAAAAATATTAATATACATAAAAAAACATACTATCCAATTGAGAACCTCCTTTTTTGAAGTCGGGTAAAAATTAGCGTTCCGGCGGCGGTTTCGCCCGTTGGCCCACAGTTTTTTAGGTTTCCGTAGCCTAATGGCAAAAAACGGAACCCTTATGGATTCGTCATGTCTGTCTGTCTGTCCGTCCGTATGTCACAGCCACTTTATTCCGAAACTATAAGAACTTACTATTGAAACTTGGTAAGTGGATGTATTCTGTGAACCGCATTAAGATTTTCACACAAAAATAGAAAGAAAAAAAACATTAAATTTTGGGGTTTCCCCATACTTAGAACTGAAACTCAAAATCATTTTTTTTATTAAAACACATACGTCTTCAAAAATGATATTGAGGTTTCTAATATCATTTTTTTCTTAACTGAATAGTTTGCGCGAGAGACACTTCCAAAGTGGTAAAATGTGTGCCCCCCCCCCCCCTCTGTAAGAGAATGATAAAACTAAAAAAAATATATGATGTACATTGCCATGCAAACTTCCATCGAAAATTGGTTTGAAAAAGATCTAGTAAGTAGTTTTTTTAATACGTCATAAATCGTTAACCACAATACTATTATTAAAACATCGATCAAAGTTACAACGAACTACAATAACTTTTATATTATGTTACTTGCTGCTACGGAATCCTTCATGGGCGAGTCAGACTCGCACTTGGCCGCTTTTTTTAAAATAAAGTTGACATTTACATTTATCATGAATTAAAAGATTATCATATAATCAATAATTTTTTTATATTTTAATATTGTGAAAATTAGGTGATATTTCCTTCCCCCCCCCCAATTTGTCCTTTCCATACCCTTTCTTTCTTTCCTTCTCCATCCCCTTCCCACAACGTTGAAAACCCTTTCCCCCACCCCTTCTCTCTCCCTACTCCTACCTCTCCCCCTTCCCTTAACCCACCCCTTCCTACACAACTACACAACGTTGAAAACCCTTTCCCCCACCCCTTCCCTCTCCCTACTCCTACCTCTCCCCCTTCCCTTAACCCACCCCTTCCTACACCCTTTATTTACCACTGCCCCCTCATCTTTCCTCTCTTACCCTAATCCCTCAATGCTTTTCCATCCGACTTCCTTCCCCTCCTATTCCCTTCCTATGTTGCATATCCAATTAACTGTACAACAAAATGTCTGTCAAACTGCTGGACATGCCTTCCCCAATGAATGCCACAACGCCCTACAGATCCAGCCGCTTCCGGCCACCATCTTCAGGTCGTCCTGGCAGCAGGGCGTCCCACCCTGCGCGTGGGACGTCGCGTCCCACTCTAGAACCCGTCTGCCCCAACGGCCGTTCGGTACTACGACAGATGTGACCTGCCATTTCAGCTTACTAATTTTTTCGGCTATGTCGGTCACCTTCGTTATTCATAGGATCACCTCATTACGAATCATATCCCTCATAGAGTCCCCGAGCATTGCCGTCTCTATAGCTCGCAGAGCCACTTGAATCTTGTGGATAAGGCCCACCATCAGTGTCCACGTCTCCGCGCTGTAATCATGACAGGCAGGATGCACTGATTAAAGATTTTTGTCTTTAAACATTGTGGAATAGGTGACGTAAAGACTTGACGCAGTTTTGCGAATACTGCCCACCCTAACTGGATTCTTCTGTCAGCTTTTGAAATTGATCCTACCCAACTATATTGTCTGTCCTAGGCAGACGTACTCCTGAACAGCTTCGATATTGACATTGTCGACGATCACCGGTCTAATACAGGGCCACTAATTATCGAATAGCGAACTTTTTGTATCGAGACTTGTGGAAATACCTGAAATACATCAGCTAAAATAAATCTATAAATGAGCTATAAAACATCTCTGTCACTTTTTGTCAAGTTCTTGCATCGACCAGTAATGTTGAACTACACTTTCATACAAATGATATGAAATGAGAGCTCAACTTGTATATCAGCATCCTGACATTTTATTGAGATACTAGCTGTGCCCGCGGCTCCGCTCGCGTGGACTACAGGATCCGCTCCCATTCCCACTTCCGCTCCCTATCCCACTTCCACCCAGGTCCAGGTCCAGGTCCAGGTCCAGGTCCAGGTCCAGGTCCAGGTCCAGGTCCAGGTCCAGGTCCAGGTCCAGGTCCAGGTCCAGGTCCAGGTCCAGGTCCAGGTCCAGGTCCAGGTCCAGGTCCAGGTCCAGGTCCAGGTCCAGGTCCAGGTCCAGGTCCAGGTCCAGGTCCAGGTCCAGGTCCAGGTCCAGGTCCAGGTCCAGGTCCAGGTCCAGGTCCAGGTCCAGGTCCAGGTCCAGGTCCAGGTCCAGGTCCAGGTCCAGGTCCAGGTCCAGGCCCAGGTCCAGGCCCAGGTCCAGGTCCAGGTCCAGGCCCAGGTCCAGGTCCAGGTCCAGGTCCAGGTCCAGCTCCAGATCCAGTTCTAGATCCAGCTCCAGCTCCAGATTTTTCATCGTAATTTATAGTTTTCAAAATCTCACATTACATTGGTACGATACCCGCTCCCGCTACCGCTCACGAATTCAATCGAGCATTTACACCCTACACTCATCGCAGCGTATGCAAGTATTCGGAAACTATAAATTCGCATAACTTTTGATTGACTGCACCGATTGCAATGAAATAAAGCCTATATGTTACACCAAATTAAGCCCCATGTTTCTGTGAAAAGTCCATTAAAGTCCGATCAGTAGTTTTTAAGTGATGCGTGCACAAACTCACAGACAAACAGACAAACAGATAAACAGACAAACAGATAAACAGACAAAAATTTCAAAAATGATTGAAATGTGTTCTGTTGCTTATCCTTAGACCCCCCAATTTTTTTTTGCAAATATCTTCAATGTACAGACACGCCAAGTTTACGATTTTATTTATTAGACTAGCTGTGCCCGCGGCTCCGCTCGCGTGGACTACAGGATCCGCTCCAATTTCCACTCCGCTCCCTATCCCACTTCCACTCAGACTTTAAATACCAGGTCCAGGTCCAAGGCCAGGTGCAGGTCCAGGTCCAGGTCCGGGTCAGATCCAGGTCCAGGTCCAGCTCCGGGTTAGGTCCAGGTCCAGGTCCAGGTCCAGGACCAGGTCCAGGTCCAGGTCCAGGCCCAGGTCCAATTCAAGGCTCAGACCCAGGTCCAAGTTCCAGATCCTCAACTCTCCCCTCAACCCTCCCCTCAACCCTCCCCTCAACCCTCCCCTCTACACTCCTCTCAACCCTCCCCTCAACCCTCCCCTCATCTCTCCCCTCAACTCTCCCCTCAAACCTCTTTCCCTCGTCTCTCCAAATGTAGTCCTCGTAACTAATCCATCGCAATCCAAATTCCGACCAACATTACTTTGTTGCATACGTATACCACAAATTCATCGTAATCGGTTAACTCAACCAAAAGTTATGCGAATTTTCAAACACTCAAATTACACTGGTACCATACCCGCTCCCGCTACCGCGTCGAACATTTACACCCTACATACTTCGCAGTGTATCGTCCAGGTCCAGGTCTAGGTCCAGCTGACCTCGGCTCGCGTGAACTACAGAATCGCTCCCATTCCTACTCCCGCTCCCGCTTCCGCTCCCGCTTCCGCTTCCGCTTCCGCTCCCGCTTCCGCTCCCGCTTCCGCTCCCGCTTCCGCTCCCGCTTCCGCTCCTTCTCCGGTCCCGCTCCCCTCCCGCTCCCGCTTCCTCTTCCTCTTCCGCTTCCGCTCCCACACTCACTCCCCTTTCCCCACGCCCACGCCCACGCCCAGGCCCACGCCCACTCGCACTCCAATTCCCACTCGCAGCTCCAAATGTAATCCAAACTCATCGCAATCTGAATAGTACGTAAATACTATTATGTGCAATATATT
The DNA here is from genome assembly GCA_947086405.1 of Esperia sulphurella. Taxonomy (NCBI): domain Eukaryota; kingdom Metazoa; phylum Arthropoda; class Insecta; order Lepidoptera; family Oecophoridae; genus Esperia; species Esperia sulphurella. The sequence goes on from OX352272.1 coordinate 14,326,684, forward strand.
GCATACTAACCTTACCTACTAATGTATTTGAAAACTAAAAATGTCTATAACTTTTGATTAAGTTAGCCGATTGCGATGAAATAAAGCCTATATGTTACACCAAATTAAGCCCCATGTTTCTGTGAAAAGTCCATCAAAGTCCGATCAGTCGTTTTTAAGTGATGCGTGCACAAACTCACAGACAAACAGATAAACAGATAAACAGACAAACAGACAAAAACTTCAAAAATGATCGTAATGTGTTCTGTTGCTAATCCTTAGACCCCCCAATTTTTTTTTTGCAAATATCTTCAATGTACAGACACGCGATATTTACGATTTTATTTATTAGATATGAAGTCATTTATTCAGCAGAACATGCGATCTCCAAGATACGAGACCACGATTTTTATCGCAAACTAGCTTTTGCTCGTGACTCTGTTTGCGTATTGTATTGTATTTATTTATTCTATAACAATTTCTTGTGTACGAATATCTTAACTTATTCCAACAATTCTATAAACCTAGGTGCTTACAATCAATAAAATATTTTCAATTAAAAATTAGATATTAACAAATTACTTATAATAATTAAAATTAAAGCGTTATTTAGAACATTTACCTATGAACGTTTGAGTTTTCTTTGAGTCATACTCGTAGGTAAGCAGCGTAACCAGATTAATTTTTCCGAATATCGAGACTTAAATGAAAAACCGGCCGATTCATTTCGAACTACTATTAATTTTATTTTATTACTATTACAAGTTACAGAGCCTCAAACACCGTCGCAGTGTGGCCTGTCTTTCTGGTTTCTATAGGTTACATTTTGGAGAGTGTGCCCAGGAATTACACGATTTGATTCCCCCATCCATCAACGGACTACCAGGCATGGTGAGGGACTTCATCCTTATGTAGTAGACATACCACGCTCTCGCACTCCTCTCGCTCTTTTGCTTCCTGATGCGAACTGCTAAGGAATGGAACTCCCTGTCAGCTTGGGTATTTCCGGACAAGTACAATTTGGATCTTTTTAAAGGAAGAGTGAATAGGCATCATCTGGGTAAGCGAGCTACACCTTAGGCCTCATCATCACTTACCATCAGGTGAGATTGAGGTCAAGCGCGAGCTCATCAACAATAAAAAAATATATTATTATTTTGACTTTTTACTTATAGTAGTTAGGTACCTATCCAGCAGTGGACGTCCATAAGCTGATATGATGGTGGTGATGTGGTCCATAACTACATATATTTAATACTAGCTGTGCCCGCGGCTCCGCTCGCGTGAACTACAGAATCCGCCCCCGTTCCCACTTCCGCTCCCGTTCTTTTCCCACTTCTACTTCCACTCCCACTCCCACTCAGACTCGAGACTCTCAATATCCCAATCCCAACCCAAACCTCAACCAAATTTACCCCTCATAATTTTTTTAAAATATCTCTCATGTACAGACATAGACCAGTTACAGTTTTATTATAAGTTTAGATGCTAGTTCACTAAAAATATGTGTAAAGTAGGTACAAAGACCAACCTAATACGAATGAATTAGATGGTATGATGTCTTTGACATTTTATATCTCAGAAAGTCGACATTTTAGGATTTTGACAATATTACATTTTTTGTTTGTATTGAAGTCCTCTGTCGATATTTGAAAGAGGCCTGTAGTGCTATTCTCTAAAATACAAACTCACTGCGAGTCTCACTCAAGTGACTTTACTCACTTCGACACCTAATCCATTGGCCTTCTGTAAACATTCCAGAGCACTATCGACGTGAAGTGAGTTCTTTGTTCACTTCACGTCGTTATCATCATCATCAGGTAATTTTTGTCTCCACTGCAGGAGCACAACCCTCTCTCATCTGCCGGAGGATGTGGCCTACAGTCCCCGCGCTGGCCAGACGGGTTGGGGAGGACTGATTGATGTTTTATAATGTATTCCCTTAGTCGCCTTGTACGACATCCACGCGTCGTTATAGTGCCCTGGAATGTTCACAGAATTACCAATGGATTAGGTTTCGAAGTGAGTGATGTCACTTGAGTGAGACTCACACGTGAGTTTGTATTTTAGAGAATACCACTACTGACCGAAGTGGGAGCGAAGTGTTGTTCCTTTTCTAGTTCTTCCTCGGTAGTTCTGTACTAAAGTGTACAAACAAACAATACAACAACGTTTGGGAACTATGGAATTGGTAGGCTCAGCTCGTAGTTCCCTGACGAGCTGATCAGCGTGATTTTGGCGTGAATAATAAACTGGTTATTGACAAAAGGAATATACTAAGTAAATGCAAAATATATCTAATTTGACACCATCGAAATCTCTATCTGTCTCTAACAAAACACTCTCTCTAGTGCTGTCTAAATTGGAAGAAATACTATTTTAACTATGTTAAAATTTTTAAATTGTTTTCTCTAGTTCTTATAAAAAAAATTTCATTTTTCTTGCTTTGTTGGTTTTTTCTTTGTGTGTGCCAATTATGGTAGTAAATAAATGTTTTTTCTGTCTTTCTTTCTTTCGTTTAAATGGCCAGCATTAAAGAGAGTACATATAGTTTGCCCTATAAGAGTATACAAGGCGAACTAATCGCCACAAACGTAACTAATTCTTGCTGCAACATTTTATCGCGGTTGCATTGTTTAATGTTAAACGACGTTTAATACCACGTTCTATCCGGCAGAGTCGCACTCGGGTAGTTGTCGGAAACAATGTGGACGATTCTCTGAATATTATCTATTGTATCCAAACAAATATATTTCATTCCAAACCAACAGCCATGCGAAAACCAACGCTATTTGTGTCTCTGTAAGATGCACATGAAAGGTTCACCAGCAGCAAAAACAGGTTTGTATTACCACGTAAACTTTGCGGTCCACTTCAGAACACCATCTATTATTTATTATGTTTTCGAGACGCAAATGCGTTTGTTTTCATAGGACTATTTTTATCAGCCCTAGAACACACAAACCATAACTGTATTGTAATGGGAGATTTTAATGCACAGATTGGACATGCAACCATTGAAGATAGACGCGCCATGGGCCCATGGGGCTACGGTAAAAGAAGTAAACATGGAAAAATACTAATAGATTTCTGCTTGGAGAACCAACTTTACATAATGAACACTCATTTCAAGAAAAAACAGAAACAGAAATGGACTTGGCGCTCACCGGATGGAGATAGCTATAATGAAATTGATTTTATTTTAACGAAGAATTCTAACGTGAAAACCGTACAAAATGTTGAAGTAATTGGAACTTCTCACCCTACAGACCACAAACTGATCCGAGCCAAGTACATACTGCACTGTAAACAACAAAAATCAAGAAAGTCTTTCAGTAGAAAAAGGACGGACCTTTCACCTATTGAACAGGAATCGCTGAAAAATATTTTTGCTGAGTTAACCGACACTTTAGAAATTAATGAAATTCAAGAAACTTACACAAACGTCATACAAAAGATAAAGGAAAGCATCAATAAATTACCGAAGGTACAATATACTAACAAACATAATTATATGTTTACTCCAGAAATCGAAAATCTAATCTTCGAAAGAACCCAGTTACAGATGCAGACGCATAAAACAATTCCCGAAAAGAAAAAGTTGAGTAACTTATACAAGCAAATTAAAAAGAAAATCAAGCATAACCTAAAAAATCACAAATTAAAGATTATCGAAGAAGAATTAGACAAAAGAGGATCTGTTAAACGAGCACACAAACGCATACAGACTACCAAAAAGTGGATTGCATCTTTGAAAAATGTTGAAGGTCAGCAACCAACCAACAGAAACAGTGTCATACAAATTGCTACCGAGTTCTATGAACGACTATATGATAAACCCGATGCAACAAGTTCTAACTGTCTAGAAGAGCCATATACCGAAGAGAAAGTACCAGTTTTCTTGTGCAGTGAAATACGTAACGCTCTAAAATCACTGAAATCAATGAAAAGCCCAGGTGAAGACGGCGTCACGAACGATATTCTGAAAGCAATTAATGAACCAGTTGCTCCTATATTAACTGAATTATTTAATAAAATATTACAAAAGGGAACAATACCTGAAGAATGGGAAAATTCCATAATTACTTTGCTTTATAAAAAGGGTGATCCATTCAATATAAGCAACTACAGACCAATAAGTTTATTACAATCAACATATAAACTATTTACTAGTATAATACTAAAAAGAATTTCAAACACGCTTGAATTTCACCAACCTAAAGAACAGGCCGGTTTTAGACGTAATTTTTCCACTGTGGATCACATCTTTGCATTAACACAAATAGTAGAGAAATACATCGAATATGGAAAAGAACTATATATAGCTTTCGTCGATTACTCTAAGGCTTTTGATACCATATCTCATGAGGCCCTGTGGATCTCGCTAAGACAGCAAGGTGTTCAAGAACACTATATATCGATACTCAAAGAAATCTATAAGAAAAGCAAAGCTATTGTAAAATTAGAGAAGAAGGGAAAACCCTTTGATATAAGACGCGGAGTACGACAGGGAGATCCCATATCGCCGAACCTATTCACAGCTGTGTTGGAAAATATTTTTACAAAGCTAGATTGGGAAGAGTTGGGTATAAATATAAATGGCGAACACTTGCACCATTTGCGGTTTGCCGACGATATTGTAATATTAAGCGACAACCACTCAGATCTCGAATATATGCTTCAGACACTTGACGAGGAGAGCCGAAAGTGCGGATTGCTGATGAATCCTGAGAAAACCTGCGCTATGACCAATGCAACACAGGAAAGAATGTGTATTCAATCTGAGAACATAGAGTATGTTGATGAATACATTTACCTAGGCCAAAGAATATCTTTTAAAGACCCGACACTGAATGAAGTAGAAAGAAGAATTAAAAAGGCTTGGAATGCATACTGGTCTTTAAAACACGTATTCAAATCGAATATGAGCCTGGAACTCAAGAAGAAAGCAATGGATTCGATTGTGACACCCACCTTGATTTACGGATGTCAAACTTGGGCGCTTACTAAAGATATAATAACAAAATTACAAGTATTCCAAAGGGCTGCAGAAAGGAGCATGCTGGGCATTACGCTGAGGGACAGACAACGAAACGAAAATATTCGGAAACGGACCAAAGTTATCGATGCTGCCCAACTAGCGTGTAGCCTCAAATGGAGATGGGCAGGCCACGTGGCACGGTCAACAGACGGACGATGGAGCGAGAGGGTACTACATTGGTATCCGCGAGACTGTAGCCGGCCCCGCGGGCGGCCCCGGCGACGCTGGAGCGACGACATCGTGCAGGTGGCAGGACGGACATGGACGAGACTGGCTGCTGACAGGAAACATTGGCGTATCATGGAGGAGACCTTTACCCGTAAATGGGTGCCCCAATAATAAAAAGAAAGAAAAAAAAAACCTAAAACTATTTAAGCTTAAATTACTCGTAGAATTAATATTAATGTTATTTAGAAATTTATATTATTCTATTCAATTGCCTAATTTAATTAATTATTATTGTATATAGTTTTTAAGACCAATTATCATTAATTACATTTTATAATTAGAATTTTATGTAAAATTTATTAGGGAAAATAAAGGTTTTATTATTATTATTATTATTATTATTATTATTATTATTTTTAGGGTTCCGTAGCCAAATGGCAAAAACGGAACCCTTATGGATTCGTCATGTCTGTCTGTCTGTCTGTCTGTCTGTCCGTCCGTATGTCCGAGCCACTTTATTCCGAAACTATAAGAACTATATTGTTGAAACTTGGTAAGTAGATGTATTCTGTGAACCGCATTAAGATTTTCATACAAAAATAGAAAAAAAAGCACAAACATTTTGGGGGTTTAGAACTGAAACTCAAAATTTTTTTTTTCATCAAACCCATACGTGTGGGGTCTCTATGGATAGGTCTTCAAAAATGATATTAAGGTTTCTAACATAATTTTTTTCTAAACTGAATAGTTTGCGCGAGAGACACTTCCAAAGTTGTAAAATGTGTGTGTCCCCCCCCTGTAACTACAAAATAAGAGAATGATAAAACTAAAAAAAATATATGATGTACATTGCCATGCAAACCTCCACTTAAAATTGGTTTGAACGAGATCTAGTAAGTAGTTTTTTTTTTCATACGTCATAAATCGTAAACCACAATACTATTATTAAAACATCGATCAAAGTTACAACGAACTACTATAACTTTTATATTATGTTACTTGCTGCTACGGAACCCTTCATGGGCGAGTCCGACTCGCACTTGGCCGCTTTTTTGGAATGAAATAATACAATTGTCTGTTTCCTAACATGGATTTTCTCCTGTACGATAGGAATTACGCGACTAAGGGATTGCACCAGGGACGGACAGCAGCGTTCTCCTGTGTGTGTATGTTAAGATCATTATTACGATCACCAATCCGCCTGCCAAGCGTGGTGATTATGGCAAATCCCCCAATGGACAACTAACCAAAAGTGGTTAGATGTCCATTGGGGAGCCCTATGTCCAGCAGTGGACGTATTTAGGCTGATGATGATGATAGGAATTAGATAAGGATGGAAAATTCGTCGCTGACGATAAAGACTGGCCTATCTCATTTTTGATAAATATTCGCGAGTTTTTTTTTAATTTAACTTAAATACTGTTTAATTCAGTATAACATACATACATGTAACGTTAATAATATTAATTTAGTTAGAAACAGGAATATTTCTGTACTCAACTCACTTTCGACTTTTTGTGAGTCGGCATTGACCACATCGGGACCAAGTTGTACTAAATTGTCTATCCCTGGTGGGATTTAAATCCACGACCCCTCGCGCTCGAGTCTGACAACCAATTAACCCACTAGGTCAACAAGGCAATCTAAATAATTTTAAAACAGGCTCCCGCGCATCCGGTCATCCGCTCTCCACATCCGTTTCCTTACACCTTTAGCAGGCTCGTTATGAAACCTTAGACAAAATGATACAGTACAATAAAATAGGCTGTCTGCTTAATTGACCGAACATAGAAGTCTTGCGTTGCGCTCTCGCCTCACATTCATGAGGTCCTGGTACAAACCCCGCCCGTACCTATAAGTTTTTCCAAACTGAAGTGCGGTTTATTCATAATACCACAGGCTTTTCGGTGAAAGAAATGCCAAAGAAGAAATTCTGGGGCGTATGTGAAGTCCACCAATTCCGCTTGGGGCACCATTGGTGGACAGGACTTTGGCACAAAAGGTCTAGAAGGGTCGTCTTCCAGGGCCCTGGCTACTAAGAACGCTGAGTACTTTGAAATAAATGAATACACAATATTTAGTATCAGTAATTCAAATTTATTCAATTAAAATTAATTAATTTATTTACAATAGTTTATACAAAAACACGCAAACTACTCACTAATCTTAAGTTTATTGAAATTGTCGATGGTCGAAACTTTTTATTCTGTCTTAAAGCGACAACAATAAATGACGAAAGTATATTGTTACCCTGATGAGGGTAAGTTAAAAACCATAAGAAAAATATAAACCAAATTTAAGGTAGCAGGTAAACCTGTGTTCTTGTACTTTCTAACAGGTAATGAGACATTGTAATAAGCGTCTGACGTCTAACTGTCGTAGTTACACGCCAATCGCTTATCAAAATACGTCACGTTCCCTTTACAGAGTACAAAATAGTTTTTATCTGGAGTAGGACACCTGGTACTTGAAGAAACACGAAGGGAAGTCGTCATACTGCGTTCCATCTGCCGAAGTTTCAAGCTCTTGCCCGGTATCGATGCATGCGATAAACGACGAATGTGTCTTCGATTTGTTACGTGTGTGTTTCGGATCGATAGCGTACAAGTGTCCATGTGTGTGTAGATCCCCCCGCGTGAAGTGACAGAATGTTTTGCACTGGAAGAAAAGTCTATGGAGTCTCCCCACCGGGTCGAACTGGGGATCGTCAGAGGAATGTCACAGTTACATAAGTTTGACATAAGGTTTTCTATTGTTTGAAGTTTCCTCCTATCTCACCTCACCTCATTCCCCGAATCCCTTCAACTCGGTCCACCACTGTAAACTGCCATGCTTAAATACCATTTACAAAATGAGCTGCGAGCCCTAAAAGTACCAGGACAGCAGCAATGCTAGGAACGCTCGCCTCGTCCGGTTCACTGTCGGCGTCTCTGACGAAATAGGGAAGTACGTCCAAAGGTGCCGCGTAGTTGCGCAACCATATGGGGCCCTGGTGGGGTCTCTCGGGATCCCCCTCTTCGTACCACAGGCCTGAGGGCAGGTAGATGTCGCGAGATCTGGCGCCTTCTACAAGAACCGGAGCGACTAAGATGGTCTCGCCAAGGAGGTATTCTGAAAGGAACCAAGAGTTCATTGTTAGCTTCTCAACGTTGGACATAGACATTTTCTCCATGTCATTGCTGCTCACGCTGGGCAGAGGTATTGGCTATCGCAGTGCTAGGCAAAAATGTCAATCAAAAGAGTACCTAGGTCTGATAATCATGTTACGAGAGTAGTCTTACCATTCCAAATCTCAACGATACCTGATTTACATGTAACTCAGTGTATTTTGTTAATGTCTGCATTTGTTACAAGCATTGACCAAAGTCCATAAAGGCTAACACTTTCTGGCAACACGTCCGACATTATTACTTATACTAGACGCAGCGCTCCAAACGTCAGCTTAGTTCCGTCCGACCAATCACATTACGCGTTCACCTTGACCGGGCCAATCAACGTAACGTTCCCTCCGCCCGCACACCTGAGCTCTTTGACAGAATTGCTTATTTTAGAATCAGGAGATTTAGAAGTCTATTGGTGTTTTTGTTGGTTACAAGGGTGTCTCATTACCGTCCCAAATCTCCAGTGCTTCGGGATCCGTGGGCGAAAGCCACCACAGCGGCGCGTTCACTGGCTTGCCCTGGTCGACTGAGGCCTGCATCGCCGCGTAGATATCGTCTGCATGTGCGGCGTGTAATTCCGTGTACTTCCTGCTTATTGTCACTGTCTAGAAAATAAAAGTAAAACATTTCTATAGACAGTGGTCCCTTCTTATAATGCCTAGTTTTTAAATGACAATTTCTGAAAACGACAACTTCATTAATAATTCAAAGTATCGAGAATACACATTATAAGTTAGTGCAGTCCATATTTTCAGACTAAAATACAAAGTCCTGACCCAAGTAAATAGGTACCCTGACTCTTACTTCATTATCAAAGTTCCAAGGCGCAAACGAATACTGCATAGCAGGCAGGAACGTGTTCGCCTGCACCCAGCGAATGAAGAGTTCCTTGGTCGGCAGGTCGGATTGCTCATGATCCAGGTTAAAGCCGTTCCCTCCTATCATATCGGGCAGGACCAGGGTGTAGCCGTTGAGGTTCATCTGGATAGTGGTGGTGATGATTGTGGAGAGACCGTTGTTGAGGCCCCAGATTGAGTCGCGGTCCACCATCCGGACGAAGACTGGGAGGTGTTGAGTTCTGGGGAGGTGTCAGGTAGTTTATAGAAGCTTTATGACTAAATTAGGTAAAAAATAAACCTCCGAGGGTGTAATGGGCACTACAACACAAAATGCGTCAAACCAACCTCAACTGCATGCACGTAGCGGACTATATATCAATGTTCGTATGATGAATAGGCTCTGCCTAGTTTGGGACTGGATAATTAGTGTGAATGTCTGTGATATTTATTATTATTATTATTATCTATACATATAATAAAATCGTAAAAGAAAAAAGGTCTGTACATTGAATATATTCGCAAAAAACCAACCAGGGCAACTTAAAATAGGTGACTGAAAATGTTAAAACAGTTTTTAAATTTTTTGTTTGTTTGTTTGTTTGTTTGTTTGTACGGGCATCACGCAAAAACTGCTGAACGGATTTTGACGAAACTTTGTAAAGTGACAGTGTATATCCTGGAATAACATAATATATATATATTTAAAAAAAAATTATCAAAGAAATAGTAAACCAGCAATAAAAACTTGCTATAAACAAATTTCAACTTACTATTACGTTTTGGGTACACAAAATAACGCTTTATAAACACTAAAAACAAACTTACACCCGTTTTACTTTTCTTAATTGTATAGAGTATCGCATATGCCTATACTGCCTGCATACAATTTAAAAGTCATATAAATTGTATGTAGGCAGTATACCTTTGATTCAGGACATCAAAGCTAAAGGAAAGTTCTAATTTAGAATGTTACTATAAATACCAACATAAGCTACATTTGTCTTTGTGTTTTTATTGAGCAATGAGACAAAATTAACTGAATCATACCTGAAGCCAGCCCGAACTTCGATCATGTCTCCGAATCTTGCGCAGGTGTTCACATAAGCGTCGACGATGTGGTGAGGATGTAAATCGATGTCGCCGTTTTGTACTGGTACCTGTAACAGAAGTGGGGAGAGATAGAATTCCTAAAGAAAAGGATACGCTGAAAAACTTTTCCGCAAGCAGGATTTCAAAGTCGCTCCTATATATTGAGTGACATCGCGTCAAAAACATGTCTATAAGCGAATATAGGAAAGGAAGTAAAAATTTCCTCATGATTATCATCCCCTAATTTCCTGAGTCTTCCCTTTCTTTGCTCTCCGGAACCAAATCCTGCACCTAAGTTGATCAGTATCGTAATGGGCCTGAAACAAGGTAATACTTTTACAAGTTCAAAGTTTTTATACTATGTTTTCCTTACTTGAGGAGAGAAACTGCTTTCACCGGCGTCGAATTTCAAGCTGTCAATGCCATACGTATCAACTAGATCTTTCACTCGCTGGTACCACCACTCAGCTGCGTCAGGGTTGGTGAAGTCAACGTATCCAGGAACAGAGCCGTTGTTGTTCCACCACGAAGTATCTGGGCTGCCATCTTCATTCAGAACTAAATAGCTGGAAGATAAGAGCATTGGGGATTCAAGATAAAGATATAGTGATCCTATTTCAATGAAACTGCTGTGCTTCCAGAATACGGTTTTATACTTGCGGTACAATCTAGTGCAGGCCTCATTAGAGTACATAGTGTACAGGCGTAGTGGGTGCAATTGCACCCAAGTGTCTGCGCCAAGTAGAGCAATTACAAGCAGAGAGTAAATAACTAATTACACTAGTTCTCTTACATCAGGCATTCCAGGCAATCCAGGGTGCATGGCCTTTAGATTGAAGCTGAAAGTTGCATTAGTCACTTACTGCTAGTTAGACTGTTTGCCACTTCAGACCGCGAAAAATACAAGAATAAGGTATACTTACCCACTGCTCAAAGCCTCAGTATACCAAGGAGTACAATCTTGATTGATAAACGGATGAATCCAAATGGTCACACGGAAACCTAAAGCCTTAATGTCCTGGATGAAAGTCGTGAAATTCGGAAACTTATTCTCATCTACCGTCAAAGAACCATAGCAGACTTCCCATAGATCGTCGATTTCGAACTGCGAATCATTGAACCCGTGCTCTCTTATTTGAAAAGCGAAGTCTAGAAGACTGGATTCGTTAATGTCTCTGGAGTATTGAGCCCATGTTGACCAGATCGGATGCTGAACCATTCTGTAGTCCGGCACATCTAATGGTTTGCCCAGATAGCTGGCAACTGCATGCTTGTGGGCTTCTTTGACGTTTTCCAGGAACCAGATATCGTATGACAACTCTATGTGGTTCCTCCTCGAAGAATATGGATCAGCGATTTGGGCTCCGAAGCAGATGTGGTTTGGAGATATATTGTTATAGTCCACAAAGAGTGGTACTTCGGGGTGGACGTAGATGTATTCTCCGGCGGAGTTGAGCCAGTATCGCTCCATGATTGCTCCGTTGTCGTTTTCTTTTGATACGTAAGCGGTGTACTGCTGGACGGCTCTCTCTATTGGATAGATTTGATTGACTTGCATGGGACCACCGTACCAGTGATTTGTACCTTTAATAAAATGAAGTATGATTATAAACTATACGCAATAAAAACAAACTTATCGAGTATGGGAGATGTGAATATGAGATGTGTAAGTGCTGATCGCTGATGAGGTCCTGGTACAAACCCCGCCCGTATCAATGAGTTTTACGAAACTTAAGTACGGTTTATTTATAATACCACAGGCTTTACGGTGCAGGGAAACCACGTAAGGAAACCTGCATATGCCGAAGAAGAAATTTGATCAAATCGGCTTGGGGCACCGTTGGTGTTCAGAGGTTTGGCACAAAAGATCCTGAAGGGTCGAAGTGTCGCCAGGTCTTCCTGGCCCCCTAAGAAGATAATATAAGATAAGTGCGATCAACGACATCCTGGCCTGGTAGGTACTGGTTGAGAGGACAAAACAAGTCTGCCCCGCGTGGGAATTCTGGGCATTACTCCCGCATCTGATAAAGCCTGTATTCTGCAGTGCAAGTTAATTTTGATGCTGACGTAGAACTTATTTTTATCTAAGAGGCCACCCCCTTCACCATTGCTGTTACTACTCCATGTTTTGAGTCGAAGAAAAACCATTCTTACCAAAATCAATGCAGTCCTCAAATCTGGTGTAAGCGTCTGAGTTCCACCTGATTTTGATGCCTCTCGCGTCGTTCGCGTCTTCGTACAACGTGTGTAGCGTTAGGTTTGCGCTGCCGATGTGTATTTCTATCCCACCCTCGATGTCCACCGATGTGAACGGCGAGACAAGAGTTCGACCTATGTGGCCATATGTCTTTCGCTCGTCACCTGCGGAAAATACTGAATATTCAAAACCAAAGAAGTATAGACTAACTCTTTCATCGCTGGAGGCATTGTAGGAGAAAGACCTATGAGCGAAGTTTAAGCAACCAACAGTGACATCTATCGGAAACCAGGATTTACTTCAGGAGCAGTCGAAATGAGTTGGCAAGTAAAACAAAATCCGTTAATTGAAAGTCAACAGTTTCCTAATAATGTTCTTAGTTTGTTGTCTCTGAATCGTAATTCTGTGATTCACCTACTGATGTTCATCATCTTAAGTTTATTTTTGTCTCCACTGCAGGAGCACAACCCTCTCTCATCTGGCGGAGACAGACGGAGGATTTGGCCTACACTCCCCGCGCTGGCCAGACGGGTTGAGGAGGCCTGATTGATGTTTTATAATGTATGCCCTTAGTCGCCTTGTATGACATCCACGGGAACAGTTGGAGTGGTCCTATTCTACTCTACAGGAAACCACACGGCATATTGATGTTCAATATCAGATAAAGTTCAAGATCACGTAACCTTGACCTTAATAATTTCTTCAACTGTCAAGGTCAAGGTCATGCGTAAAAATTTATTGTATTAGTGAAGTTTTCTTTATTATCAGGTGTGATTACGTCATTCATTCCAGCTTAATACTCTTCAGCACTTTGCTTGAAATACCTTCGATCAGGACGAGATGAAACCCGCCGGTGAGTTGCGGCTCCAAGCTCAATGTTACGTCATCAGCTCGCACCGACAAAGTGGCCGCGTGCGCGCGCGCTCCCAGCGCCAGCACCGCTGTTAATGAATTGTTGGACATAGACATTTTGTATATATTGATAACTTTTGACACCGAATGAACCTTTTTCTCATTTGGCAAATCATCCTACTTTCATTAGACTTCTTGACTTTGGGTATCGCAGCCTTAGTCGGAACCTTAACCTTGAACTCTTTCATCATATCGTGGATCATTTGAGTCATACGTGACCGCTCAAAATCTATCTCTATCGTCAAGGCGAGCAATCTAGGGTCGAACAGCAGCGTTCTCCAATGTATAATAAAAAATAAAAAAAAAAATATGGGGACATTTTACACACGGCCACCTGATCCCAAACTAGGTAAAGCCTGTAATATGGGTATCAGACAGCTGATATACATACATAATATATATAAATAACATCCAGTCACAAGGCAAACACAAGTGCTCATAACACGAATGTGTGCCCTGGGCGGGATTCGAACCCGCGACCCCGAGCTTCGCAGGCAGGTGTACTACCGACTAGGCTACGGGGCCGACAATAATAACATCATTGCTGCGATCGCCAATCTGCCTGCGAAACGTGGTGATTATGGCAATTCCCCAAAGGACAGCTCACTAAAAGTGGCATTATATTGGGGAGGCTTGTGTTCAGCAGTGGACGTATTTCGGCTGATGATGGTAATGATTAAATTTTTCGAAATTGACGTGTTAAAGAAATCAGTTGTTGCGTAACTTTCTCAAAACAAGCAATCCTGCGTCACGATCTTAGCCGGGGGACACCAGGACGGAGAACCAAAACGGATCGTATAGGTACATAGTCACGTTATTTATAGCTATCAGTTGTATAATCATAAGATAGATATATATACGCGCGAAGTATAGTTTGAAAGATGTTAGTAACCAAGGTAGAGAAGAGTATGTTGCGTTGGTTTGCACATTTATAGCGTATGAGTGAAAGAAGAGTGACAGAAGAGATTTACAACGTGAATGTGGAAGGAACTACAGCTAGAGGTCGTCCTAGGACCACGTTCAAGGATCAAATTGGTGACATCCTCAAAAACGTTGGCGTCCGCAGTGAGAAGAATAAAAGGAGGTGCATGAAAAGGTTGATGGATGTGAGTGAGGCTAGTGAGGTGTGTCAGGATCGCGCAATACATCGTCTTTGCCTCTGAGGCAGAGGTCTCTGGGCGTGAGCATTATATATGTATGTAATAGGCTTCACTTACCCAGCAAAGTCCTCAGAGCTGCCATTACGACAAACAACCACCAGTAACTGTAGAATCTCGTGACATATTATCAATAATGTCATCTTTATATTCTATGATATCGCTTCTCCTCGCCCGCGATAACGTAATCATCTGTTTAGCAGCACCTTATCGAAAGAAATCAATTGCTCTCGAAAAACAATCTAAGACAGCGGTACTCAAATCTTTTAAATCAATATCTTTCAAGTACCACCAACAATGGCATATAAAATGAATAAGTATAATTCCATTAATGAATTTTCTAAAAATTAAATAGGTGTTTTATTTTTATTTTAACGTTTAATTTAATTTGTGATAATTTAATACCAAGTGTATTTTGTAATTTATTTTATTGTTATATCATATATATATATATATACTGTGACATTATTTTATTTGTTGACATTCTACCTAATTATATTTTGTATATTAATTTATTTTATGATGATCCATTTTACCATATTAGAATTACATGTAAAATTTATTTATTAAGATGTAAAAGTGAAATAAATAAATCTAATCTATCAAAAATTGATATAGATGTATTTATACTGTCGTTTATTCTATTAAGTCTAGCATAATATTCCTACCCATACGCTAAAAGTAAATACATATTTACTTTTTGAGAAGAAATAAAAATAAAGTTATTACTGGGCCCGATTCTGAAGGTACAATGTTAAAATTAGACTGCACTAAAATTTTTGCTATCCCTGTTACACGGTATTATTAAGATAAAGACGAAACTAATTTTAGTGCTGTCAAATTTTAATTGTGTGCCTTCAGAATCGAGCCCATTATATTATTATTATAATCAGAAACAGTGAGAAGGATGAAGATGCATACTTAAAACAAGGGACTGAGTCGGTGTCGCTATATGCAAACAAATCCCCAAATCATGGGATACGGAAGCGAATACATGGTAAAAAATTAATATATCGTTGCGTTGGAAATCTTCGATCGAACAAGTGATAGTGTCGGTGTTAAAAACAAATTCCCTAGACTGTGGGAAAAGAAATACATAATAAAAAAATATTTCGTTGTGTATTAAGAAGCTTTGCGTATGAGTTTGAGAACCCCTGATCTATGATAGACAGATAGCGTTGATATTAGTCAACAACTGGGTGTACCACTTTTTGATTTTTCCCGTAAAAGTGTTGAGATATTATCTTAAGTGTTGATGTTAAAGGCCACGGTATTTATTATGAATCAGCAATCAGCATTTGCCGTGTGGTTCCCAGTTTAGAAAGGGCCACCCCTATCTTTCCCGTTGGTGTCGTCAAGGCGACTAAGGGATTGCACCAACGACGGGCAGCAGAGAATTACTGCGATCACCAATCCACCTGCCAAGCGTGGTGATTATGGCAAATACCCCAATGGACATCTAACCAAAAGTGGTATTCTATCGGGGAGGCCTATGTCCAGCAGTGGACGTATTTAGGCTGATGATGATGATGAATCAGCATGTAACGGCTTCATGCGAATATGGTGGTTAAACTTCTGGAATACGATTTAGTGGGGTGACTTGGTTTATATAACAAGTAGGTACTTAGGCAGCCTCGTTTTTTTTTATTTTTATTTGCTCTTAAATTGGTACAAATGCCAGATGCTTGCCTTAATAACGAACCTAAGGCAGATAATACTAAGTATTAGGCTACTTATTATATCTTTTAATAAATAAAAACGTAAAATTCGAGTGTCTGTACATTAAATATACATATTTGCATATTTTGAATTTTTTACTACTTACATAGGTAGTCAGATACTGGGATCGCGATGTAAAGAAAAAACCTAATTTAAAACCAACATTTTTTATTTTGCTCAAATAACAACACGGCCGTGATCAGTATTGCAAAGTGAAATACGGGAGGGTGTCAAGCGGAGCGGGGTAGTCTGTGAGCCACGTGGGGCCCTGGATGCGGGCGCCGGTCGCGGCGTCGCGCCAGCGCCCCCGGGGCAGGTAGATGTGGCGAGATACCGCGCCCGGGTCCAACACGGGGGCGACCAACACGCGCTCGCCGAGAAGGAACTCTGGAAAGGAGTTGATACATCTAATAAATAAAAACGTAAACTTCGCGTGTCTATACATTAAAGATATTTCCAAAAAAAAAAAACAATGGGCAGTCCAAGGATAAGTAATAGAACACATTTCAATCATTTTTGTTTGTTTGTCTGTTAGTTTGTGCACGCATCACTTAAAAACTACTGAACCGATTTTGATGGACTTTTTACAGAAACATAGGGCTTAACTCGGAGTAACATATAGGCTTTATTTCATCGCAATCGGGTTAAATATATCAAAAGTTATGGACATTTTTAGTTTTCAAATACATTAGTAGGTAAGGTTAGTATACAATATAACAAGGAAGATAATTAGTAAGTAAGCAATGAGTTTGAACCACATATGGAGCTGTAGTGGGAGTGGGCGTGGGAGCGGGAGCGGGAACGGGAGCGGATTCTGTAGTCCACGAGAGCGGAGCCGCGGGCACAGCTAGTATTAAATATTAGCCTATTATCATGAGCCATTACACTGTTATTACACGAACTTTCATAACGTTATGAAACACACACATCTAAAGAACACTTCAAGGTATTAATCAATCAATGGGTAATTAATCAATCGAACAGAGATAGGGTCATAATTGTCCACATACTTTTTGGAATTGTTTTCGCATATAAGTGCACTCGTAACAGGAAATCTAATAAATAAAAAAGTAAACTTCGCGTGTCGGTACATTGAAGATATTTGCAAAAAAAAAAAATTTTGTATTAGAACACATTTCGATCATTTTTGGAATTTTTATCTGTTTGTCTGTTTGTTTATGCGCGCATCACTTAATAACTACTGAACCGATCTTGATGGACTTTTCACAGAAATATAGTGCTTTATTCGGTGTGACATATAGGCTTCATTTCATTGCAATCGGTGCAGTCAATCAAAAGTTATGCGAATTTATAGTTTCCGAAAACTCGCATACACTGCGATGAGTGTAGAGTGTAAATGCTGAATGAATTCGTGAGCTGTAGCAGGATTATGGTACCAATGTAATGTGAGTTTTTGAAAACTATAAATTCGCATAAATTTTGATGGAGTTAGCCGTTTACGATGAATCTATTGCATACGTAGGGTTGAGGTACGTAGTATTATTAAGTATTCTATGGTTGAGGGTAGGGTCATAGAATACTTAATAATAATATGGTAGGGTTGAGGAAAGGGTTAAGGCGAGGGTTGAGGGAAGGGTTGAGTTCAGTGTTGAGGGCAGGTTTAAGGGGTGTAGATGCGGGAGTGAGAGCGGAAGCTGGGAGCCGGACCTGGATCTGGACCTAGACCTAGACCTAGACCTGGACCTGGACCTGGACCAGGGGAGGGGGTGGAGGTGGGAGTGAAAGTGGGCTGGGAGTAGGAGTGAGAGCGGATTCTGTCCAGCGGATTCTGTCGGGCGAGCGGAGCCGCGGGCACAGCTAGTCTAATAAATAAAATCGTAAACATCGCGTGTCTGTGCATTAAAGATATTTACAAAAAAAAATGGGGGTCTAAGAATAAGTAATAGAACACATTTCAATCATTTTTGGAATTTTTGTCTGTTTGTCTATTTGTCTGTGAGTTTGTGCACGCATCACTTAAAAACTACTGAACGGATTTTGACGGACTTTTCACAGAAACATGGGGCTTAACTTATCATTATTAATTGGCTTACCTTATTCTTGGTGACGGTTCAATTTAAGGTTTCAATTTGTACCTAATTAACTCTTAATTTTTTTTTACTTTGTTTTTAAATGCATGCTTTACTGCAACACTATGTTGTGTGCCCACGTAGCTGAGCTCTAACTATGACATGTAATCCTTTCTATACCTATGATCTACAATAAAGATATTTCATTTCATTTCACATATGCCAGCTGACGTCAGCTGATTGAAAACTGACAGTTTTTTTCTTCATAATATTTTTTGACGCCGTATTAATAAAGACAAATATCAGTCAAATATTTTTTTTACTTTCTGTTTGCAAAAATGGTTTAAAACAATATTTATGAATTACTACGTGAAAACTAGAGGGAAGGGGGGTCTTGGCATATACTACGGGTGGTCACCAAGGGGGTAAAAATTGTAAAACTGGGTCACGTAGTTTGGGTGCGTTCCCTTACACTCTGGTCACGTTTCCATGTGTTTGCGCCGCGAGTTATCTAAAAGTTGGTATGTATAATGTAAGCTTACCGTCCCAGACAGCGAGCGCGACTTCGTCTGTGGGGTCGAGCCACCAGATGGGCGGGTTGACCGGGACGCCGCGCGAGACCGCGGCGCGCATGGCGGCCGCGACCTCGGCCGCGAAGTCGGCGTGCAGCTGCGTGTAGCGGCGGCAGATCTCCACAGCCTGGCGTTACAAAATATCATCTCAGGAAGGCGAAATCGGTTTCCCAGGGGTCGAGATAAACGAAAACTTATTTTGGTTGTCGACGAGGTCTATAAATCGACCCCTATTAATTATCACAAGTTCTTATTTGAAACTTTCAAGATACTGTATAAGTTGTGTTACGAGTACAAACTTGTTATAAGAATAACTGATATTTTAATAGGAAAAAGCATTGTGCGATTATAATGGGTATTTCCCAAAAAATAATTACCTACTTAAATATTTTTTACGTAATTTGTATTAATAATTATTAATGACACTTGATATTTATTGGATTTTATGTCTATTTATTTTGTTAAATTTTGATGAGAAAATCATGTCAAGTTTACTCACTTAACCAACTGCTAAGTTTTTAAATAGGTAAGTCATCAGGTTCAGGTTATTTTTGTCTCCACTGCAGGAGCACAACCCTCTCTCATCTGCCAGAGACAGACGGAGGATTTGGCCTACACTCCCCGCGCTGGTCAGACGGGTTGTGGAGGCCTGATTGATGTTTTATAATGTATTCCCTTAGTCGCCTTGTACGACATCCACGGGAAGAGTTGGAGTGCTCCTATTCTACTCCGTCTGTATGTCTATTTATTTTGTTAAATTTTGATGAGAAAATCATGTCTAGTTTACTCAATTAACCAACCGCAAAGTTTTTAAATTGGTAAGTATTTTGTATCAACAGGACAAAAACTAGAAATAGGTTTTTTAAATAATTTGGCTATGGGGGTCTGAGGTATCAGTTTCTTTTTGCAAAAGGGGTCTTTTGCCCAAAATAGTTTGGGAATCCCTGGTTTAGAGTCACCGATAACGACCTCTAGTTATAAGTCAGGAATATGTTGTAATCCTACTAATATTATAAATGCGAAAGTTCGGATATTTGGGTGTTTGTTACTCAATCACGCTTCACCCACTGAACGGAACGGGATAAAACTTGGCACACATATAGTTTAGCTCCTGGAATAGGACATAGGATAGTTTTTATCCCGAAAAAACATCTAATTCCTACGGGAAATACATAATAATTTGTGATTTTAAGTTGTCCACGCGGAAGATGTCGCTGGCAACAGCTAGTAGTTAAAAATAAGGTAACTCAACGTCATCATTAGGTACCTCGTCATCGTAGTCCCAGGGTACGAAGGAGTACTGCAAGCTGGGCATGAACACATTCGCCTGCAGCCACCGGATGAACAGCTCCTTGCTGGGCGCCTCGTTGTAGCCGTTCCCCCCGATCATGTCCGGTAGCACCAGGGGGTAGCCGTTGAGGTTCATCTGCAGGAGAGTGGTGACAAGCGTGGCCAGGCCGTTGTTGAAGCCCCAGTAAGTGTCTTTGTCCACCATTCGGATGAACACGGGCAGCTCTTGGGTTCTGGAATATGCAGGTGAGGGTTTTTTACGATCATTACGGAGAAATCCTAAAAAAATACAATACTTTATTGCACAAACACAGAATCTTTACAAGTTAAAAATAGAACCATTCGGGCGGTATTATCGCTTTAAGCGATTTCTTCCAGACAATATGTCCTTTGTTCTATTGTTAAGTCTAGAATAATATTCCTACTGTATAAATACATACTTGTGAGAAGAAATAAATAAAATTATCGTCTTTATCGTCTTCGTCCGTGTAGGTTTCGATATTTACACATCTTGAATTTCAAAATATATATCATTTTTGGTTTCCTGTAGGAATGATATGTTTTTTCCTACGTCCTATTCCAGGACCTAACCTATATGTGTGCCAAGGTTCATTCCGATCCGTCCAGTGGTTGAAGCGTGATTGAGTAACAAACATCCAAATTTCGCATCCTACTAATATTATAAATGAGAAAGTTTGGATATTTACTGGATTTTATGTCTATTTATTTTATTAAATTTTGATGAGAAAATCATGTCTAGCTTACTCACTTAACCAACCGCAAAGTTTTCAAATTGTTAAGAATTTAGTATCAATAGGACAAAAACTAGAAATAGGTTTTTTAAAGTAATTTGGCTATGGTGGTCTGAGGTATCAGTTCATTTTGCAAAAGGGGTCTCTTGCCCAAAATAGTTTGAGAATCCCTGGTTTAGAGTCACCGATAACGACCTCTAGTTAAAGTCAGGTTATAGGTATGTTGTAATCCTACTAATATTATAAATGAGAAAGTTTGGATATTTGGATGTTTGTTACTCAATCAGGCTTCAACCACTGGACGTATCGGGATGAAACTTGGCACAGATATAGGTTTGGTCCTGAAATAGGACATAGATAATTTTTATCCCTAAAACATCTCATTCCTACGGGAAATACGTAATAATTTGTGATGTTGTCCACGCGGACGAAATCGCGGGCAACAGCTAGTTGAATATATTAGGGATTTCAGTACGAGTATGTACCTCATGCCCGATCTGACTTCAATCATGGGCCCGAACTCTGCAACGGTCTTCACATAGGACTGTACGATGTGTCCTGGGTGCAAATCGATGTCGCCATTCTGTACTGGGATCTGAAATTAATATTTCATATACAGCGTTGGACCAAGCGCCACTGAACCCGACCCTCGGCTCTTCTCATCCTGTCACTGCCAGCCGCCTTACGGAGATCGTCGCTCCATCTAGCCAGGGGGCGTCCCACACTACGTTTGCCCAGTCGCAGTCTCCACTCGAGGCCTCGTTTACCCCAGCGGTAACCGCTTTAGCGTACTAACTTGAGGCCTATGTCCAACTGTGGACTCTTTCAGGCGGATGATGATGATACAGCGTGATTCAATGTTAATTACATAAACTTTGGCCGTCACATCTACATTAAGATTTCAACAAAAACATTTTTCGTTTCATTCTACAGGGTCCATACCATGGAGGAAAATAATTTTTCGCACCTCCTAAGCCACCTCAAAGTTTTTACCTTCATGACTGACACTAATTGGTTTTTATTGTTGTAAACCGACAACCTAGTAAAAACTTTGAGTTGACTTACGAGGTGCGAAAAATTATTTTCTTTTATAGTTATGACCTGTAGTTTTTCATCTTTGGACTATTCATGTCCATGATAGCCTTATAGGGAAACACATAATATTCAGCGTTACCTAGACGTCAGACAGCGCTTAGCGAAATAATAAATTTTAGAAAAAGAATTTTCGCTGGCGCAGCGGGCGGGTTAACTTTAAAACCTGGACTACAAATGAATCCTCGCCCGGACGACCTGTATACTAGGACAAATCCGGGGCAACCCTAGCCGAAGTGAATACGATACGACCCGTGTTTGAACCTTCAGCCCTCTCGATAAGAAAGTCCTTACAATTTGCTATGGTTTAAGGGGGGGACGGCGCGTACGCAGTCCCCACTATCAAAAATAACGCATCCGAGTTATCCACATTAGGGATAATCGCAGGGGTCATGCCTTCCGCAGTGCAATGGAGAGGCCTCGCCCTGGGGGAACCGCCTTGCTGATCACGGTGTCCCCTATGCCAGGTAAGTATGAGTTCATACTGTTATAGTGGGTCGGGTCTATAAACGCCGGCAAATCTTAACACCGCGATGTAGGAACTCTCGATGTTTGGGTCAGCGACATCTAGTGGAATTTAGGTGCAAGTTTGATGTTAAAAATACACTTTCGTCATTATATTTCTTATATATTAAGGAATTGTTTCTTTAGTAAGTAAGATATTAAATAATGTATTTATTTTTATTATTTACAAGAGTAATATCCATGTGTTAAATCCAGAATGCTATAAATAATTATTTTATATATAAAGGGATGTAAGAGAGCTCAGAGACATCCGTTGCTCCAAATGCCAACCTCATGTGCCCGCGGGGCACCCTGCTGATTGACCAACGAGACTCTGGCAACCGACAATGGCCATTCAACTATTCCAAAAAATGATTTTGTTTGTATATTTTGACGACCTCCGTGGCCGAACGAGTAGCTCTCGGACTGCCACGCCGCAGGTGCGGGTTCGAATCCCGCTAGGAGCAAATGTTGGTATGATGAATATGAATGTTTGTACCCAAGTCTTGGATGTTTATAGGTATATTTATTTAAGTATGTCTATCTGTTATCTAGTAACCATACCACAGGCTCTGCTTAGTTTGGGACTGGATAATTGGTGTGAATGTCTGAGATATTTATTTATTTATTTTGATTGTTATTGTATTACTAACATCTCTGACATCTGATTAAATTACCACAGACTGGTGGCGGCAGCAGCGTCACCCGTTCAAGGCCTAGTACTTCGATGACCAACACGTCTGCCCAGCGTGGGTGGCACTTATGACATTCAGACCGTGATAAACTTGAACAAATTGTACAAAGTTGTACCACCGACGTTCACCAAGCCACTAGGCTAACGAGGAGATCGAAGAGTGTATGCTTTAAAGTTTCTAGTAGCTATATCCTCACCTGAGGAGACCAGCTCGACTCCCCAGCGTCGAACTTCAAGCTGTCGATGCCGTAGGTGTCGATGAGATTTTGGATCCTGGTGCTATACCAGTTGGCGGCGTCAGGGTTGGTGAAGTCGATGTAGGCAGGCACCGAGCCGTTGTTGTTCCACCACGAAGTGTCAGCACTGCCTTCTTCATTGAGGACCAGGTAGCTACATATGGAAACAAATATTAAAGGACGAACAGAAGGTTACCTTGAGGTTAGGATGAGTTTTACGAAACTTAAGTACGGTTTATTTATAATACCACAGGCTTTTCGGTGAAGGAAAACATCGTAAGGAAACCTGCATATGCCGAAGAAGAAATTCTGAGGCGTATGTGAAGTCCACCAAATCGGCTTGGGGCACCGTTGGTGGTCAGGAGTTTGGCACAAAAGATCCTGAAGGGTCGAAGTGTCGCCAGGTCTTCCTGGCCCCCTAAGAACATAAGATACCTTGAGGATTATTTTTAGAAATCAATCTGTTGTGCTGTACGATCCTTGGTTAGATTTGATTCACTCATTGGAAAGGCGACCCGCCATCTCAGAGCCAGACCTGTCTCGAGCTCACTGCGAGAACACAAGCTTGGAGCCACGTCGTATGATTTAGCAAAATCCAATTTTACATAAAGTATAGATAGATATGTAAGATTTAATCACTTTTCTTGATTGCTACTTGGGTGTGCACCGCCTCACGTTCATGAGGTCCTGGTACAAACACCGCCCGTACCAATGGGTTTTTCGAAACTTAAGTACTTACCGTTTATTTATATGAAGAACGAATTCAAGTCTGTCTAAAAACTTACCCCTTCTCAAGAGCCTCGGAATACCACGGGTCACAATCCCTATTAATAAAAGGATGCACCCAAATTGTGACCCTGAATCCAAGACCTTTAATATCCTGAACCAGTTGCTTCAGGTCAGGAAGTTTCCTCTCATCAACCGTCAGGGAACCGTAGCAAATCTCCCAGAGGTCATCAATTTCAAACTGCGAGTTGGGAAAACCGCTGTCCTTAATTTCATTGGCGAAAGCCCAGAGACTTTCCTGGTCGATCTCTCTGGAGTATCTGGCCCAAGTAGACCAGACGGGGTATTGGATCATTCTAAAATCGGGATGACCAGAAGGTTTGCCCAAATATGTGTCGACGGCGTGAAGATGGGCTACTTTGGCGTTTTCGAAATACCACATATCGTATTTCAGAACATTGTGAGTGCGTTTTGTGGAGTATGGAGCGCTGACTTCGGCAGTAAAGCAGATGTGATTGTCCAAGATATTGTGATGGTCCACGAACAGTGGTGCTTCGGGATAAACGTAAATGTATTGACCAGCGGAGTTGAGCCAGTATCTTTCTGAGACGGCGGCGTTGTCTTCCTCTTTGGAAATTATGGAGTATTTGCTCAGCTTGGAATGCTGGATGGGCCAGTATTGCTCCTTCTGCTCTGGGCCTCCGTACCATTGCTTGGATCCTGGTAAACGATAAAATCAGACTATAAGTTTTGGCTTCTGTCTCGTTTCCTAACCTATCTCCTAAAGAGGCCTTTCATAGTTTCTAAGTTTTAGCGAAGGCTTTAAAAGGAGAGTTATGATTACTGATAAGCTTCGTGCTTCGTTGCTTCTACTATAGACGCTGGCTGCTTCTCTCGATCGGGAGGCAGAACAAGGTGTATTACGACATCCATGGAGTCGAATATGGGCCGAAGGTGTCCAAGCTCCACGTTAAAGATCTAGTAATATCAGTAAATCGTCCACGAGGTAAAGTATATATATACGATACTACAACAAACTACCAGAGGACAACTTAAATGTCTCGTTTCCTATGATGGATGATGTAAGGGATATTAAATATGATGGATGATGAAAAACAGCTTTACAAGAAAGCCTATTATAAAATAGACGATTATTTGAATGACAAAGATACCTGGTATTAATGTTACTTCGATCAGCTTCGTTTGTCTTCGTACAATCTTTTTAATATTGTATCATCATCAGGTTATTTTGGTCTCCACTGCAGGAGCACAACCCTCTCTCATCTGCTGGAGACATTTCGCGCCTCCTCACCATTCTCCCCCCGCAACTCCTCTAAGCGAGGATCAACGGAGGTAACTGCTAAGACACCTACCAGTGAAGGTAGGGCAAGTCCCAGGTCGCTACCTTGGGCCCCAGACAAATTTAATTAAAGAAGTAAAGAGTCAAAGAAGGAAGAGAGTTCCCACTTCAAGTTCCCACGGCAAATTGTATACAAAATTGGTTTTAAAAGATGTGTTACTTGAAGTTTCTTCTTCAGAGCGACGCGCTAGCTAGAAATGTTGGGTGAATATAAATGTACCAAGTGTACTCATGTGCAATAAAGATTTTGACTTTGACTTCGTGTCAGAATGACTGAACCTCACATACATGATACGTTTAACATGCTTACGAATTATGGTTATTCCTATATTTACCAAAATCATAGCAATCCTCAAAAACCCGGTCTGGTGGTCCTTCCCAGGAAACAGTGACCTTGATGGCGCCGGTCGCGTCGTCAATGGATGACGACAGGTCGAAGGTCACTTCATCATCGTCAGGCGACACGTGGCGACCGATCACGCCCAGGGTCTCGACACCATCGTCTGTATTATACAATATATTATTTATTTAAAGACATTCGATGCTGGCCGTGTGGTTTCCGGTAGAGTAGAATAGGACCACTCCAACTCCTCCCGTGGATGTCGTACAAGGCGACTGAGGGAATACATTATAAAACATCAATCAGGCCTCCCCAACCCGTCTGGCCAGCGCGGGGAGTGTAGGCCAAATCCTCCGTCTGTCTCCGGCAGATGAGAGAGGGTTGTGCTCCTGCAGTGGAGACAACAATAACCTGATGATGATGATGATGATGAGGTATTTTTCTTTCGTCCTCAGACTCCTGAAATGTCACACATATTTATTAACTAATTTCTATTCAGTACGCCATTTCTCGTAGACCATCATCAGCCGAAATACGTCCACTGCTAAACATAAGCAACCCTAATAAAATGACACTGGTGGCCCACCAGTGGGCTCTCAATTGGAGGATTTGTCGTAATCACCACGCTTGGCAGCCGGATTGGTGTAAATCAACGATCTCTATGTACTACTAGATGGAGCGTTCCAAACAATCGCTCTGTTCCACGCAAGTAGCCACAACTCTTTCACATTCACAATGAAACTTGTGCAGTTACTACTCAGAACATTTAGTTATTTACTAAATATTGACATTATTAGCGTCAATATTTAGTAATAATTAAATGTTCTGAGTAGTAACTGCACAAGTTTCATTGTGAATGTGAAAGAGTTGTGGCTACTTGCGTGGAACAGAGCGATTGTTTGGAACGCTCCATCTAGTAGTACATAGAGATCGTTGGTATAAATGGTCTTCATTCATTCATACGTCTTAAAAAGACGTAATTGAGTTTGTAGGTTGATAATAACAAGCCATTTATTGGTTCTCTGCGACGTCTTCTAATGATGTCGTGAACGTCAAAATGCTACTTGGGAGACTTTAAACAATT
This sequence comes from Esperia sulphurella, assembly GCA_947086405.1. Taxonomy (NCBI): domain Eukaryota; kingdom Metazoa; phylum Arthropoda; class Insecta; order Lepidoptera; family Oecophoridae; genus Esperia; species Esperia sulphurella. The sequence goes on from OX352272.1 coordinate 14,353,626, forward strand.
CTCTCATCATCAGGTTATTTTTGTCTCCACTGCAGGAGGAGCACAACCCTCTCTCATCTGCCGGATACAGACGGAGGATTTGGCCTACACTCCCCGCGCTGGCCAGACGGGTTGGGGAGGCCTGATTGATGTTTTATAATGAATTCCCTTAGTCGCCTTGTACGACGTCCACGGGAAGAGTTGGAGTTGGTCCTATTCTACTCTACCGGAAACCACACGGCGAGAACAACAATTCTCTAATTTTATTCAATTCTCTATTAAACCTTAATTGAATAGTAGGTAGGAACTGAGATACATCCCAGAAAGGTTGAGATGAGAATTCAGTTTCTGTTGCCCTCGTTGCCTATTGTTTATTGGAACTCTACGAAACCTTTACCCAGCGGTGGGACACCACAGCCAGGGCCGTAGTCAGAGGTACGTGGAAAAAGAGCCTGTCTAAGCTGCTAGTATAAATGTGGAAAAAATCAATTTCCAACCTGCCCTGAATTTTTTAACCTACTCGTATGGCTTCGACCCTGATTTCCAATTTACCAGTAATAGCGTTGAGCTGTAGTCCTCCCTCGTCCAGTTCGTCGAGGTACAGTTCCCGAGCGGCCCCCGGCGGCCGGGGCTCCGCCGCGAGCGCCAACGACGCACCTAAGCCGTCACCAGCCAAATATATTAGTGCATTTAATTTTATAGCTGGAGTGCGAGTGATTGGGAGTTTGAGTGGGAGCGGAAGTGGGATAGGGAGCGGAAGTGGGAACGGGAGCGGATTCTGTAGTCCACGCGAGCGGAGCCGCGGGCACAGCTCGTAAATTTATAAAGCTCACAATCTTACCTGTCAACAGAATTAACCACTTCATCCCAAGGCACGAGAGCAATCTTGACTGCGAGTTAGTCTCAAGACATACCTGACTACTTATCTCGTACTATCGGCAGTACTTATATCGCAAAAATAATCCGATACTAGTCAGATAAATACATTGCGCAAACTACGGAGAAGACCCATCACTATATCATGGTGTGGGCTGTCCATTGGGGATATTCCATAATCACTACGCTTGGCAGGCGGATTGGTTAAAAAATAATTATTAATAAATATGGCATACAAATATGTCAGATATTCACACCAATTATCCAGTCCCAAACTAGGCAGAGCCTGTGCTATGGTTACTAGATAACGGATACACATACTTAAATTAATAAAAACATAAAATTCGCGTGTTTGTACATTGAAGATATTTGCAACAAAAAAAATTGGGGTCTAAGGATAAGTAATAAAACACATTTCGATCATTTTTGAAATTTTTGTCTGTTTATCTGTTTGTTTGTGCGCGCATCACTTAAAAACTACTGATCGGACTTTGATGGACTTTTCACATAAACAGTGCTTAATTCGGTGTAAGATATAGGCTTTATTTCATTGCAATCGGTGCAGTCAATCAAAAGTTATGCGAATTTATAGTTTCCGAAAAGAGTGGAGTGTAGGGTGTAAATGTTCGACTGAATTCGTCAGAGGTAGCGAGAGCGGGTATGGTACCAATGTAATGCGAGTTTATGAAAACTGTAAATTCGCATAACTTTTGATTGAGGAGCTGGATCTGGAGCTGAATTTGGAGCTGGATCTGGACCTGGATTGGGAGCGGAAGTACGAATGGAGCGGATTCTGGAGTCCACGCGAGCGGAGCCCCGGGCACAACTAGTACTTAAATATATAAACATCCAAGACTTGGGTACAACCATTCATATTCATCATACGAACATTTGCCCCTAGCAAGATTCGAACACGCAACCTCCGGCGTGGCAGTCCGAGAGTTACCCGTTCCGCCACGGAGGTCGTCAAATATACATTACAGACGCTTGTCTAATCCCAAAGTAGGATTTTCTCATGTGCTATGGAATTTAAACAAGGATAGGACAATTCATTAATATAACATCAAGGACCAACTTGTACAAAGTGATCTGTCCTCAGTGGGAATTGAACCCACGATTTCTGGCGCTCGAGTCTAATGACCACTAAGCCAACAAGGTGGTAATTGGTGATGAGCATTGCGCATTGGTGATCGCAGAAATGATCTTAATGTACACATGAGAGCCGTGGTAGCCGGTTGGTTGTGCACTCGCCTCACGTTCATGAGGTCCTGGTACAAACCCCGCCCGTGCCAATGAGTTTTACCAAACTTAAGTACGGTTTATATATAATACCACAGGCTTTTCGGTGAAGCAAAACATCGTAAGGAAACCTGCATATGCCGAAGAAGAAATTCTGAGGCGTATGTGAAGTCCACCAAATCGGTTTGGGGCACCGTTGGTGGTCAGGGGTTTGGCACAAAAGATCCTGAAGGGTCGAAGTGTCGCCAGGTCTTCCTGGCCCCCTAAGAAGATAAGATAATGTACACAGGAGAACGCTGCTGCCCGTCCTTGGTGCAATCTCTTAGTCGCCTTGACGACACCCACGAGGTTAGGTTGTGGCCCTATTCTAAGGCGAATATAAATTTGATTTTTGAGTAATGAAACATTATTATCAATTCATTATACAATTTATTCAATTACAAATCAGTAGGTATCAATCAATTATTAATTTATGTATAAAAAAAATATCAAATATACTTATAAATGCACATTCCGTAAAGCGTTGTGTTCACAAATTTAAGGCTACAAACAGCAAACAAGTTATTTAAGTAAAGGATTACCCTATTTATAAATAAATTCTAGCAATACTCCAAGCACTAAAAGAGCTAAAATATAATAGAGATTATGAGCTAAGTCGTGTATATGTTGTTTTATTTATGTTTATGTATGTATGTATGTATGTATGTATGTATGTATGTATGTATGTATGTATGTATGTATGTATGTATGTATGTATGTATGTATGTATGTATGTATGTATGTATGTATGTATGTATGTATGTATGTATGTATGTATGTATGTATGTGTGTATGTATGTATGTGTGTGTGTGTGTGTGTGTGTAAACGCTACCAACAATATATACATACATACACTATCATAAAACTGGAGGTTGTTCCTCCGTTTTTTGAAGAACAGTGCGTTTTGTATTTGTTTTTCCAAAATAATGTCTACTTCGAGCTCTGGTGTTTAATAGTGATAGTTACGGAATAATCGGCTGGTTTAATTTTTCTGGTCCATCCTGTCTGTATACGGGGTCAACTCTTTATTTATCTAAAGCATATATGCTGCATAAATACTATAAACTACCCACTGTTATAGCTAGTTTAATACATAATGCAGGCCACCATTTTAAATCATCCTTCCACAGGAACTTATGGTTGGGTTAAACCAAGTACCCATAATAACTGTATTTTGATAAGATATTTTTGTAAACTTTGTCTTCAGCTGCGTGAAGCGACATTTCATCACAATATTGATTAAAGCTATGGGAAATTAAACCTTATCGTGTATAACTTTAGCATGGCGGCACGACCCATCCGATTGGCAAAGGCGATCCCTCACTGCTTAAAAAGTGGTCCCATTCACACCTGAAAAGATTAAGACAGTTTTAAACCTTCATCATCAACAGCCGAAATACGTAGGCTGCTGAACACTGCAACTTGGAGGAAAGTCAATGTCTCGCTGACACGCTAAATCACGCACCAGACTGGTACCTACGCTTTCGGATTGTGGAGCGGCGCGGATCTACACACAAATGCATCACATCAATCTCGCGACACACGACTGATTAGCCCTGAAATCGGGGCCAATGAGACAGGCCTGTCAGATCTTAGCAAGGAACAAAAATAAGATTGTCAACATTCATCATCATCAGGTTATTTTTGTCTCCACTGCAGGAGCACAACCCTCTCTCATCTGCCGGAGACAGACGGAGGATTTGGCCTACACTCCCCGCGCTGGCCAGACGGGTTGGGGAGGCCTGATTGATGTTTTATAATGTATTCCCTCAGTCGCCTTGTACGACATCCACGGTAAGAGTTGGAGTGGTCCTATTCTACTCTACCGGAAACCACACGGCCACTGGCCATTGTCAACATGCCTGCTAGCAATAAAAGTCTCCACATCGCCCTGGAAGTTGACCTGGGGGGTGGAGACCCCTCCAAACAGGAACTCCTTCCACTTGGCCAGGTTCTCCAAGACCTGCTCCTCCTGCCCCCTGTGCAGCCTTATTTGCTTCTCGGATTCCTTCTTTAGCTTGGCGCGAAGATCGCTCTCCTCTTTGTCGTAAATAACTAATTTGTTCATCCACAGTAATTTAAGTTTCTCTGCAAATTTATGATATAGGAAAGTCCAAGTTAAAATCCTTTATTGCACATGAGTACAAATCCTATCAAGATAGAACGGTTACAGCCATTTCTTTACTTCAGTTCCGGGCGTGCCGATTTTCGGACACTGCGCGCTCCTCCCGCGCACCAAGTATGCCTCGCGGTCACGTTTCTAGTGAGGAGATACAGTTATGCAGTTAGAAACCGCGCAATATGGCACTTATGCAGATTTTTTGTTGTCGTTTACCCGAACTTTGACTTGATGCGAAACGAGTAAGCGTTTGATAGTTTTTGCAATATACTGCAAATTGTTGGCACGCATGTCGCACATACTTCACCATTCTATCTTGATAGGATTTCTTTGTCTATACACATAAAATTGTTTATCGACCATGATCAGGGCCGCATTCAGTGAAAGAACCCCCCGTACCTATCTTCCCACCATACACTGTGAAATGTACATTGTATACCTAAAAAGGGTAGTACTATTGTAGTACTACTAAGTACCCAGTGTTATGAACTGTTTGTAATAGTCTTGGGAGTTAAAAACAGTTTAGGTACAGGGAGATCTTGTCACTGAGTCGAAATACGTCCACTGCTGAACACAAACCGAATGCCACTCATGGTGGGCTGTCCCTTGGGGGATTGGCTGTAATCACCACACTTGGCAGGAATGAGTGAAGATGTATAAAAAAAACACACCAATATGTTTGTTAAAAGTTGTCTCCTCCATTGCAGAAACCTTCTCGCCCCTGCCCTCAGCAGTGTTCTTTCTCGCCTTGCGTAGCCTCACCAGGGCTTCGAGCTTAGCGATACACTTTTTGGCACTACTCTTCTTCTTCAGAACATCCTTTAGAATTTCATCTGCTTGGAGTTTAGCCTCTTCCTCCTGTAAAGTCAGATCAAAGATAAAATCAGGTAAATCTTTGTACTCCATATTGACGATTCAAGGTCCACAAACGTGGACACTGACAGTAGCCTGATCGACCTGTGTTAAGTTGCTCAGCGAGCTATGCTCAGGGTTTCTTTGATCTGATATGAAGAGACCCAATTAAGAACTAAGGACAATTACATCTTTTACAGAACCGATGGCTGAGTCAACAGGCAGATGAGTTCTGGAGTAGAGACAGCATACCGGTAATCGCAGTATGGGACACCTTCTTGCTGATGGACCAGTGAACTTAGCCCAAAAATAAAAAAGTACTTTCAAATTACCATTTTAACTTTAAATATATCATCTTGTATTTTCTGCAAATTCTCATCTATTTTCCGTGATCTCTCCTTCCACTCTCTTAGCCTTTCTTCGTTCTCCCTCTTTCTCTCTAAACGGGCTCTTTTCAGCCGCAACCTCTTTGCAGCTCTCTTGGTTAGCTGCTTTCTCACCAAATCTAGATACGAATCATTCATTTCAGCCAGAGTATATGTGATTTGGGCCTTTGATTTCTCTATTTGCTCCATGGACATGGTCCATTCTTCCTCTGAAAGTGTACTCACTTGTTCCTTTAACATGTTTTGCTTGTCTTTGATAATATTCATCATGAGAATCAAGTGACAAATCTTCTCTTTGACTTTAACGATCGAGATGGATTCTGGCTTGGTTTTAATTTCCTGTATAGGAAGCTTTGCTTCAAAATTTATTATGATATCATCATCAGATATTATTGGGCCAGTTTCAAAAGAAGTTTCTGAGGGTATCTCCGGGGTAGTTTCTGTGAGATATTCTGTAGGTTGTTCTGTTGCATATTGTGAAGTATATTGTGTAGTATACTCTTGAGAATAATCCGTGGGCTGAGGCTGATCTGAGGGATTTGGTGTATATTTCTGGATTATGGGAGATTTTTTGGAATACCTGCGAAATTTTGAGGATGATGTCGTCGTATACTGCGCCATATATTCTGTAGAGTAATTTCCAGAATACTCAGAGGGATTTTCTAATGAAGTGTCCGGAATGGGCATTGGTGTTACTATTGACGGCACAAAGAAAACGGGTGGGGGCGGAGGTGGTGGCACAAAAGCCGGTGGCATTGGAGGTGGTGGGACATAATTGGGGGTTTGGGGACCCAAACTTGGGTTTGAGGGGATGAAACCTTGACCAGGGGTTGTAGGTTGTGAAACATAACTTAAGGTTTGTGGTGCATAACTTTGGGGTTGCATAATGTAACCCATGGGTTGTGGATCATTAGTAGAATTTAGGGTTGGTGTAGCATTATTAGAATTATTTTGGAATGTATAATTATCTGAAGGAAAATTGTTAAAAAAATTAGAATTATCCATGATTGTTAACTATAAATACAAAAAAATTGGTCGTAAAAGTTGTGTTGTGATTATAGAGTGTCCTCTGGTAGGTGTAACTCAGCATCTTTCAGCACTTGCTGAGCAGTCACATAGTCCTGGTTCTCAGATAAATCCTTCTCTGTTTCTAAAGTGGTCTTCAAATCTGCAAATGCCTTTGTCAATCTAAAAAAAATATAACAATCATAATGTTGAAGGCAAGTGAGGATAAAATAATAATAAAGCTTGGTTGAAAATAAGTTTCACAAAATGTTATAGACCATACCAAACCTAGGCACACACGCATATTAAAAATTAAATGCGTCCATAGTAAAAGTCTGAAAACCCCATGTGATGGCCTAGTCGGTTGTGCACTCGCCTAACGTTCATGAGGTCGTAGGTTTGGGTAAACGTAGGTTTAAACACCATTCATTATATGACGACCTCCGTGGCGGAACGGGTAGCTCTCGGCCTGCCACGCCGGAGGTTGCGGGTTCGAATCCCGCTAGGGGCAAATGTTCGTATGATGAACTAGCTGTGCCCGCGGCTCCGCTCGCGTGGACTACAGGATCCGCTCCCATTCCCACTTCCGCTCCCTATCCCACTTCCACTCAGACTATAAATCCAGGTCCAGGTCCAGGTCCAGGTCCAGGTCCAGGTCCAGGTCCAGGTCCAGGTCCAGGTCCAGGTCCAGGTCCAGGTCCAGGTCCAGGTCCAGGTCCAGGTCCAGGTCCAGGTCCAGGTCCAGGTCCAGGTCCAGGTCCAGGTCCAGGTCCAGGTCCAGGTCCAGGTCCAGGTCCAGGTCCAGGTCCAGGTCCAGGTCCAGGTCCAGGTCCGTGTCCGGGTCCGGGTCCGGGTCCAGGTCTAGCTAAAGTTCCGGCTCCAGATCCAGCTCCAGATACAGCTCTAGATCTAGATCCAGCTCCAGCTCCAGATTTTTCATCGTAATCAACTAACTCAGTCAAAAGTTATGCGAATTTATAGTTTTCAAAATCTCACATTACATTGATACGATACCCGCTCCCGCTACCGCTCACGAATTCAATCGAGCATTTACACCCTACACTCAGTTTTCGGAAACTATAAATTCGCATAACTTTTGAATGACTGCACCGATTGCAATGAAGTAAAGCCTATATGTTACACCAAATTAAGCCCCATGTTTCTGTGAAAAGTCCATCAAAGTCCGATCAGTAGTTTTTAAGTGATGCGTGCACAAACTCACAGACAAACAGACAAACAGACAAACAGACAAAAATTTCAAAAATGATCGAAATGTGTTCTGTTGCTTATCCTTAGACCCCCCAATTTTTTTTTTTGCAAATATCTTCAATGTACAGACACGCGATGTTTACGATTTTATTTATAAGATATGAATGTTTGTACCCAAGTCTTGGATGTTTATATATTTATTTAAGTATGTCTATCCGTTATCTAGTAACCATATCACAGGCTCTGCCTAGTTTGGGACTGGATAATTGGTGTGAATGTCTGAAATATTTATTTATTTTTATTTATTTTTTATTAGAAAATTAGTTAAGTTTATTTATAATACAACAGACTTTAAAAGAAGACACATATGAAGAAACATGCAAGAAGAAATTCTAAGGTGTATGTGAAGTCCACCAAATCATCTTGGGGCACCATTGGTGGAAAGGGGAAGCTCCAAACGACCCAGAAATTTTTTCACATCAAACAGAGGTTTGCCCCCTAGCGCCCCCTTTTGTACACTGACCAAATCTTGAGGAAGTAAATACTCAGGGCTGACTAATATGTAACTAATATACTTATAATTTTATGTAATGTACTTTTTTCTGTTTTTTTCTTACTAAACTCAAAAAACTAAACTCAATGACGCCATTGTATTAAATTGCTACAATATCGTACACTCAAAGTCGATAAATTACAACATGGACGAAACATCCCTCAAAAACAAGTATTCGAAAGTTTGCGACAACAGATGGTGAATCACAAAGAACAAAGAAAACCTAACTTATAACCTCAAAAAACTTGTTTCACCTGCGTATATGAACAAGATTAAATTACTGTACTTACAGCCGAAGCCTAAAACAAAAGCTTCTATAATGTGATTCTAGGATGTTTACTAGCTGAAAACATAAGTTTGTAAACTCACCGCCTCTGGCAATCCGGAACCATCATCAAACCTTCCTGAAGGATTTCCTCCTGTTTGCGGATGTTGTATTCATCTTGACCCTCGTCTTTAATTTTCTGTATCCTATCTTTCTGTTGCTCGGCCTCCTTTTCGTAAAGCACTTTTTCTTTAGCAATGCGCTTTACAATGCCAGTTTTTATTTTAATTTGACGAATCCTAGGATCTGCCATTATGACGTTGGATGGAAAAATATAACTTTTTTTTAAAGCTTCTATTTTAACTGTGACTGACGAACCCAAAGAGGATATAATTATGAGACGGGATTTCCATACTAGCCATTGGCCACTGGTTTAGCACCATTTTCAATACCAACATAGCAAAAATAACCCTGTACGGTTGGCTGGAAGAGATCTCTTTTAGAGATAAGCTCACCTTTGTACGCACTGATGAGATTCAATACTATATAATATATATAAATAATATATACAGGGTTACAGGAAAAGTCGTGCTAGATCCCTTAAGGGTGTGGAGCACCCATTATTTCTGACTTATTTCACTATGAAACACCCTACCCTAAAATTAACCCTTTTCGAGATATTCGACTTTTAATTTTTTTATTGAAAATTGCTGATTTTTAGGCTACTACATTTATTTTTGTTTATTTTGTGTATCTTATTATTATTATTATTGCATTTTTACATGTGTAGTAAGATGCTTTAGGACGTCAATCATTAAAATAGTGCACAAGTTATTTGAATAGACCGTAGTAGACAAGTGAAAGAAAAGAAATAAAAAACATATTAGAAAGTTTATTTTTCTCTAAGGGATATCTAAAAAAAATATTATGGTAATTGTTCGGCAGATGTTTTTTAAAATATCTACGGTTCATCAGCTATCTAACGAGGTGTAACAATCTAGGGTTTGTATTACATTTCGTGGAAAAAAAGTAGTTGGGACGCTCCAGGTAGCAGTTCTAACGGTCCCACGCCTATTGTCCTTCAAGTTAAGATGCACCGTGCGAGCGAGACAAGTGACGATTTATGTAGGTACGAATGAAAGAAAAAATGTGTAGACACCGGCTAGGACTGGGAATACAACCGGAAACATTGTTTTGGTTGTCAGTCTGCTTTTGTGCTTCGTACATAGTAGATGCGATATCGTTTTGCTCTTTTTCTCGACTTTTTTTGCTGGATGATCTGCCACTCAACCTGATCAGGGACATGTGGTTCCAACACGATGGCTGCCCTGCCCATTTCAGGAGAAGTGTCAGAGACTGGCTGGACACAAATTATCCAAACAAATGGATTGGACGAGGTGGGCCATTGCCATGGCCAGCAAGAAGTCCGGACCTAACCCCCATGGATTTTCATGTGTGGGGCTGCATGAAAAGTCTCGTGTACAGCGAGCCGAATCCAGTTTCGTCTGTGGAAGACTTAAGAGAAAGGATTGTGGATGCAGCAAATAAAATGAGGACCACATTGACCACTGGCGTAGTGAAGACCGGTCTCCGTAGAAGGATGCGACAATGTATTAGAAATAGAGGCGGCCATGTTGAACATGAACTGTAGAAAAAGAAAAAGTTGTGAGAAAACCTTTAATAAATGGCATTTCATGCTTACCTATTGTTTTATTTTACTTTTTAGGGCTAAGTATACATTTTCTTCTCCACTGTCGCCTATGAAACTAAATTTTTTTGAATGCATGTGAATAAAACCCTACATTATTATACCTCGTTAGATAGCTGATGAACCGTAGATATTTTAAAAAACATCTGCCGAACAATTACCATAATATTTTTTTTAGATATCCCTTAGAGAAAAATAAACTTTCTAATATGTTTTTTATTTCTTTTCTTTCACTTGTCTACTACGGTCTATTCAAATAACTTGTGCACTATTTTAATGATTGACGTCCTAAAGCATCTTACTACACCTGTAAAAATGCAATAATAATTATAATAAGATACACAAAATAAACAAAAATAAATGTAGTAGCCTAAAAATCAGCAATTTTCAATAAAAAAATTAAAAGTCGAATATCTCGAAAAGGGTTTAGTTTAGGGTAGGGTGTTTCATAGTGAAATAAGTCAGAAATGATGGGTGCTCCACACCCTTAAGGGATCTAGCACGACTTTTCCTGTAACCCTGTATATATATATATATAATATAACGAACTTGATATAGGGAATTTGTGATCTCAAACAATACGATTATATAACTTTTGTGATTTGTAATAATACTTATTAAAGAAATATTACCAAACATTTTTTTTATTTTAAAACATCATTTTGGAATTAGCACTAAGAAATAACTTTGTACACTAAGGAACCTATTTCAGATATTGCTTTATTTATAGATAAAGATTTGACAACCCTACGACTTTTTCCCTATTTACCCCTTTACCGTCCCAAGTCACCCCACTTCAAGCATGAATAGGGATAGCGCATATTTTGGCCAAAATCATTTCATCATCAGGTTTTCGATGATTTTTTCGGGTATTTTGGGTATATTCGTAAAGTATGAGCGGCCGGACCAACTCGCAAAGGGTTATCAATGTTAAATTCGTACTATAACATCGATAAATTTGAGTCTAAAGTTTGATTTTGTGCCTATTCACCCCATTTTACGGTAACATCCATTCTACCAACTTTCAATACATTTCCACTGGAAAAAAAATATGAAAGGTTATTTATCACAGTAAAAGGTTACTTTTTTATATATTTCAGGTAACTTCTGAGATGACCCGGCTGGCAACACTGCGCAGGTGTCATGGCATCGCGTCGGCTCTGACGTCACGCTTAGGTAAGCATGTCATTGTGTCTATGCGTTACGGAGAAAGTAAACGAAATATTCAATTAATTCGTGTGATAAAAATGAATTCCAAAGTTTATAAGTGGTGTGCAGTACCGCAATGCAAAAACACATCAATAAAAACACCCAACAAAGTGTTTGTACATGTTCCAAACAAGAGAATAGTAAGAGATAAGTGGTTAAAACTCGCACGGCGAAACCCGAACGACGTAGTCACGAATTCGCCACTTTATTTCTGTGAAGACCACTTTGATGTGAGTATGATAACATATATTGATAGATCTTATAATGTTTGTTTGACGTGAAATAGTTGAAATATTGAGGCTATGGAATAACTAGTTTATTGAGGTTATGTTTGTTTTGGTCTTGGCTATCATTCTATCATTTTTAATCGTTTACTTTTCTTTTTTCAGTTGCCAAATGATATGGAAAATTATATGCAGTATCATGTGATGGGGTCAGTATCACAAGTACGTATGAAACCAGGATGTATGCCCCATAAATTTATATGCCAACCAGACAAGAAAACAGGAACATCTGACACAACAGAGCGACCCTATATAGCAAAGAAACGAAGAATGGTGATTCCTGAAGAGTGTAAAAAGGAATTCGAAGAAAAATGTATAGCTACAAAACAATCAAGATTTGAAGAAATTGCATCTGGTAGTTCAGGTATTTAATATTCACTTATTTATTAGAATATAGCATTGAAAAAGTTAATTTTATTCTCAGTGTTATTACATATATTTCATTCCAGATTAATAGTCCTATGAAAACCAACGCTATTTACGTCTCGGTAACATATACATGAAAGGGTCACCAGCAGCAAAAATAGGTTTGTATTACCAAGTAAACTTTGCGGTCCACTTAGGAACACCATCTATTATGTATTTTGTTTTCGAGATGCAAATGCGTTTGTTTTCATAGGACTATTAATCTGGAATGAAATATAGGTACATTGTTGGTACACACAAAACTACATAGATTTTTCTGTGACCTACAATCTCCTATTTGTGTTGATAATTATAACATTGCACTTAAATAACAAAATATTTGTTTTACAGTTCAGCAGAATGTAGAAGAAGTTGACGGTGTTAATAGTAACCCATCAAGTGTAAATTATTTGAGTAAAATAGTTAAAAAAATAGAACAATCAGATAGTGATAGTGATTCTCATACTCCCTCTGTAACTCACACAGAATCATCAATATCTGTAAAATCTCTTCAAATGGATTCTACATCAGACTGTAGTGAGACGATAGAGGATGACAAAAGGAGAGAAGATTTAAATGCTTTAGACTGTACCTTGAAGAAAATTGAAAAAAGCCCCCATTCTTATATTGGCATTCCTTTAAGTTGTTATTTTTTAGTTAACTTGATTCAAGAACAGACAAATATACCATTTAACCATATTTTACTATGTCTAAAAAAGATTAGATTAAATAATTCATTCCGTGAACTTGCTGATGACTTTGGCATTGATACAACATATCCGAGCAAAATTTTTTTTAAAAATGTACCTATTATAGCAAGTGTAATGCGTCCTTTTATTGTATCATTAGATAAGGAATTGATTAAAAAAAATTTACCTATGGCTTTTAGGCATAAATACAATAATGTGACTTGTATAATAGACTGTTTAGAGATTGAAGTACAAAAGCCTTCAAAGTCCTTAAATCAAGCGCTTTCCTGGTCTGATTACAAGAAAGCCAATACCATTAAGTACCTTATATCTTATACACCTAATGGTTTGATAAATTATATTTCAAATGGTTATGGAGGCCGAATAACAGACACATGCATTGTTGAAACTTCTGACTTTTCAAAATATTTGCAACCCAATTTTTGGGTCATGGCAGATAGAGGATTTAAACATGTGGAAGTGTATTTACGAAAAATGGGTGTGCTATTAGTACGGCCTCCAAGTGTTGTATCTGGAGGTAGTTTAACTAAAGCTGAAGCAAAAGAAACTAAACAAATAGCTAGCTTAAGAATTCACGTTGAGCGGGTGATAAGACGGTTACATGAATTCAACATGTTAAAACCACATGCCTGTCTTAACTTAAGTTTAGTTAAAGTTCTTGATGATGTGTTAACTATAGCTTGTGGTTTGATTAATATACAAGATTCTCCTATTAAATAAAACACAAATGAAATTACTGCATTTTTATTTATTCTATACTTTTATATAACAATGGATACACATGAGTTTTCCAAAATTTAATAACACTTTCAAGAAAGCCTGACATTATTGCTAATCGAAAGTTATACATATAAGTTCTATATTTTTATTACTAAAAAAATTTGGGTCTGCGACGCAAAAGTGACGCTTATTTAGACCACTTAGGTACATTTGCATTTGAACCTGGGCAAAGCATTTCTTGCTGGGTTTCCCATTTTTTATATAATTGAGATATGTTTTGTTGCTTATGGGACATTTTATCTCCACAATGCTATCTTGACATATTCCATCAGGGGAACCTGCTATCATTGGATGTTTTTGGGATATGAACAGTCCAGTATTCTTGATTTTTTCCCTTGCTAACTATTTCTCGAACTTCATTTTCTTAATATCTACCCCGTTTCATTGCTGGTGTGTCTGATTCCTTCCCCCCCCCCCCCCCCCCTTCCATGATAGTAGAAATCAGAGTCCCATCATTGGTCTGACACTGACTCACTTCATAAGCTCTAGAAGCTTACCCTGTCATACCTCAGTTCGAACCAAAGGTTATTTTTGAACTGGTCCCTGGTTTCAGTTTCAATCTTGTTAATAAGATCAACAGTCAAATTAATTTTACTTAAAAATAAGTCACAACACTCTTCCTTATATGTAAGCACAAGTTGGTGCATTGAGACGCTAAGTAGTTAATCTTGTTGATACTTTAGTAGCTCGCAGTTGTCAAGATTTCTCTTTTTTCCTTCTTCTAAGAATTTTTCAAGAACTGAGGAGTTAGAAGGCAATATAGGGCTACCTTTAGATAAATCTTTTGCAGATATAAATTTCAAGGTAGTGCCAACTCTTGATAGCTCTGATTTCCGCCAGTAACATTGAACTTCTGTGCATGAAGGTTCTTCGCTTCGTCTATGGATCCACATAAGCAGCGCTATGGCATGCTTACATCTGCCTTGGGCAGCAACACAATCATGGCATTTGATTGATATTACTTTTTCTTCGTCTTCATCAACCATCAATGTAACAGCATTTAGTTTTGAATGGACTTTATGCTCTGGGCAAATCTTGCACTTTACGGTACAAATGTTTCCTTCCCGTTTTAGTTGCACATAACTTATTGCATCATCCCCATATGATGGTCTTGAAGACCTAAAATAATTGAAATTAATTAGAACAAATACATACACACTGACTTGGTGATTCATCCGATTTTAGGTGTTTAATACGAGGAAAAATACTACTACTAGTAGTAGGTGTTTTTTAGTTACAGAAATGTACTCGTTTTATCGGGTATTAACATGGTACTAACTCTAAAATAGCAACATACAAGCTGTGAGGGAGCTCACCTCAAAAATAAACAATGAAGTTTATTGTAAAAATAACCTATGAAAATAGAATGAACTCGCATGAGTTCAAAAAGTTTGATTACCATATCCAGGTTGGTTGTATCTAGGGTAAAGATAAATACAAAATTTACTTACAAGGAAGTTTTCACGTTTCTAAACTCAGACGAGCAAAATTCTTTATTTGTTGCGAGGAAATCGCCCAACATTAATACATCAATCCTGGGCAAATTTGAGCTATTTGCCTTAACAAAGCTTGGTTCCATTGTTATAGTAGAGTGGAGTCGATAAATCACACGTAAAAGAATAAAAAAACAAATCCAAATGCGTAATCAGTAGTATTCACAACAAAACAAAGCGAATAATGATAGTATTGTTTACCTAAGCGTGGCGTCATGCGCTGTGATTGGTGTTTTACTATATTCAGTAAAAATAAAATTGCGTAGTCAAGTCGGATATTAAATCCGAGACCATCGCTCTTCCAAAAGACGCAAGTGAGCGAGTGAGTTTTTCTATACATTGGTCATACCATGGATCAAGCATTGGTTAATACTTAGAAAAATGAATTTGGATATATTCATTTTTCTAAGGGTTAATACCTACTTGATCCTTGGTTCATGATCATGATACTGAACTTCTCTATTTTGCTGAAGAATATGGCCTGTATAGTAGAATACATTTGCTTTATCAAATTTGAAAAAAATAAAATGTTTGAATGGTCGGGTCGACGAACATTATTTTTTTGTCGTTTATAATTGTGTTGTAATTTACGAATTAAAATATACGAATTGTGCCAAAATGAGGCCAATGAAAGATGTTTTGTGTAATTTAATATATGACACCGATGAATTTTGTGGCCTCTGCTTCAAATCAGCCGGAGAAAATGCACATCGTATACAAGACGAAATCTATTTGGAAGAACTACAAGTAGAAGAAATACGGAGAATTTTATCGTATGTTTTAGGAACTGAGGTTAGTAGACTACTATTTCAGATGCACACCAGTGTTCTACAATAAGTATTAAAATTTATCTCAATTTACCATTAGTAATAAATAAGCGGCAGTTTTTTTTTGTAAGAGCCATGGTCAGCTGTCCGTTTGAATAGTCCTGTGAATATTCAAGCGTTTCAACCGCCCGTCATTATACTCACCTTGAAAAGTTGAAGAGACAACACTGAAAACGTCGTTTTTATTACACAATAAGTTTCTGGTGCTAGTACAGATTTTGCATTAGTGAAATATTCAGTTTAGAGTGTAAAAAAGGGGGCGCTATGGAAAAAAACCGGCGTAAATATTTGTCCGGGGCGTTGTTAGCGTTAAGGTCTATAAAAGAGGGCAAAAATGACTTCTTTCTATTAGCCTTAGAGACCAGGGACCCAGACTACAAGATTTTTTTTCTTATTCCTGTTTTGCAATAACAAATACATCGATTTGGGTTACGGCGTGGATATCTGCTGTGTACCTGGAACATGTTAAAAGATGTCATTTATTTTTGATCTGTTTTTATTTTTTCACCACCAATCTGTTCCAGATTCTTGACGGCTTATCAGCAAATAACCCTATTTGCGAGACATGCACACGATCAGCAATAAACAGCTACAAGTTCATCAAAATGTGCAAAGAAAACTCGAGGGCTCTGACTACAGCCATCGATGGCCTAACTGGATGCATCGCGAACACGGCTGAAGATATTGAATTCTACAAGACGGTGTATTTCACAATAAACACAAATGATACATCAAGCAAACAAATCTATGATGATAGGAGATCTCTTCATATACGAACAGCCATCAGAAGACTTCATACTCTTTCTACAAATAGAGTTAAAAAAGTGAAACAGGATCCATACTATGGTTATTTCGATTATGAAGGAAACGTGTCAGATGGGACATCTGATTCAGAAAAACCAGATATAGTAAAAACAGCACCAAAAAAAGGTATATGCACTGTACTCTATTCTAAAAATGGCACTAAAATATTTCAATGCAATAGTTGTCATAAAACATTCCCTAGGTTCTTTAGTGTAGAACGCCATAATAGTAATGTCCATGCAATGGGACAACCGGAACGCCGGCCGTATCAAAGGCTTGTTATTAGCAGAAAAGAAGCAGAGGAAAGAAGAAATCGCATATGCACAGTGTTCATAGAAGATGCCACAGAAAAGTATCAATGCAGAGCCTGTTCAACAGTTTTTAAAACATATGGAAGTTTGCAGTGCCACTATTCTAGATTTCATGAAGTGAAAGGTTCCGAATTATTAATCTGCAGTCAATGTGGTAAAACATTCAAAGAGAAATACACACTGAAGAAGCACGAGTTGATGCATAGGGGTGATGTTAGTAAAGTGACTTGTCCGAAATGTAACAAAGTGTATAGAAGTCTCAGCTATCTTAAAGTTCACCTTTGCAACCCTAATAATGATCGTATAGTCTTACCAAAATTATTTGTTTGTGATATTTGTGGCAATAAGTACGGAAAAAGGAACGCTCTTCGGTACCATATAAAATACATGCATCAAATGGAAGGCTTTGTTTGTTTGTGGTGTCAGAAAAAATTGCCTTCACAGGCTGCTCTGAATGGGCACATAGTTACTCATACCAAAGAGAGGAACTTCAAGTGTCAAGTGTGCGGGGGATTGTATGTTACAAGAGCCGCATTGAAGACACACACTCGCATACATACTGGGGAGAAACCATACGCATGCGATGCGCCAGGCTGTGACCTCCGCTTCATATCGGCTTCTCGGAGATCAGAGCACTACAAGCGGAGGCATACAGAGCCATCGCTTGAATGTGATCTTTGTCATAAAATCTTCCGTGCTCGTCAAGCTTTGCAGAAACATTTAAAACGTCATTATAATCCTAGAAGCAGCCTGTATGTACGAACGGCTGTATACAATTATTAAACATTATTTACGACTTCTGTTAAAAAAAAATAACACAATTTTATTGGTTCAAGAAAAATTTTGCATCTACTAGATATATATTTATGCAGATTACAAGCAGTAGCCTGGCTCCTACCCAGAAGAAGAAGGGTATACCTGTCTTGGCTTAAAAAATATGAGCTGCAGGGTATGCGTTCAGCGGCGTACCTTGGGAGAGGCCTATGTCCAACAGTGGACTCTTTCGGGCTGATGATGATGTATCAGAAAATCTTCACCTAAGTTCTCCAGTAGCAAAACTGCCCCTATGTATAGTGGTCGTTTGGCGTTCCACATGTGGCTGCATCTTTTTTAGAATGTTCTATACTTTCCAAGCGAACCGGTTTAGTGACCTACTACTACTATAGGCGCACTAGCCTGTCCGTACACGTTTGTGTGCGTAACGGCGGCAGTCGTTCTCTATTCTGCGACTGGCAGGGGGAGGTGAGGGGGAAGAGAGGCTCACGCATCTAACGGTGGTAGCCCTGTAGTGTATACTCCCGGATGTACTTAGGCCTTTGGGGGCGTCGTAAGAGGGAGGTGAGTGTCACTTCTTCACGTAGTAATATTTAGTATTCTCTGCTTCTATTGATATGTATAATTTTTTCGTTCTTTTTTTTTATTAATTATGCTTTGATGGGTCTGGACCCGTTCTCCACCTGGGTGAAGCATGGGGTATTTACAAGTCCTCATGCTCCAATTACCACTAAGCAGCCTCATGTAACAATCTATATATTTATTCACTTTTTAAAAGCATTTTTTGAGGTCTAAAATTTGAAACCCTGTAAAACAATCTGTTTCGTACTCCATTTTCAATTCTTTTCCAGGAATATAACCTTTATTCCTATAAAAATAATATTATTTCAATGATTTTTAATAATTGTAAATCAGTAGATAAATTATGAGATATTAAATAAAAATGCGAGTGTTATTTTAGCATAATAAGTCTTTTAATCGTCATTGGATATTCGGTAAGAAATTACAAGTTAAAAAACAGGACACAACTCTGCAATCAATTCATCACACATGTAAGTCATCGCAAAACTGGCGGATACTTGTTTTTACGCTGGCAATAGTCGTCTTTTCAGGTGTTCTATAATAAAGTTCATAATTGCTTGTAGGAGTAAAATGTATCCAGTAGATAGCGGCCGTATGCTGGCGCTACCGTTTTTGAACTTTATTCTCACGCCTTTAAAGAAGATTATTGTCAGTGTAAATGTCCGACAGGTCGGCGCTTACTCTAACTTTAAAACTATATGTATGTGGCGCAATATATCCAAAATTTATGATAATTTGTGCACTTAGGCGCAAGTGCGACGTGGTGCGAACGTAGCGCCCCTTCCATGTTCTACGCCTTAAAATACTGGGTGATAATAAAATGAGTAAATATCAGATAATATTTTTTTTTAGTAACTCAGTATCACATTTCGAAATCATTAGTGCAAAATAAAAAGTTATTAACGTAATTTAATTTTTTACTAACACAAATGGACCCCTGTTGTCTTTTAAATATAAATTAAAAAAAATGCGATAAACTTATGCTCAGTACGCGGCGGGGAAGGGCGGGCGGGGAGTGCGCCGACCATTAACATCAACGCGTAGGTCATCGAACTCCGCGCGCGCGCGATGTATTGCACATAAATGTAGTTCGGAAAACTTGGAAGCGTTATAAGTTTTTATTTTTTGACTTAATTGAATATTTTCATTACAGAGCATGTTCTCAAAATATTCAAAGACATTTCCTTATCACTCATATACAGAGGCACGTGGCACGCCCCTTCACCGCCGGCGTGTAGCTTTTTTACGTCTGCGCCACGTCGCATTGCCGCCCTACGTCTCTTCTGAGTCTTGCATCGTAGTGTCAAAGCATTGTTATACTTTCTATGGTCAATTCAGCAAGGAGAAAACTTAATTAAATTCCAGATTGAAAAGGTCTAAACCGTTTTATCAGATAAATGTATTCCTTACAAAATGTGAGGGTAGTTTTCTTGACATAGAAACTAACGCCTAGATGTACTGTAAGCAACTTTATTATCATTATATCTGTGTATTTTTTATCATGCAATAAAGAGTAATTGAATTGACTTTACTTCTCGCTTGCAGGCGATTATAAAAATATAACAATGCTTGGACACGGAAGTAGTAACTATCGATAGTGGACTTCAAAAATCAGTTAGAATATCGATTTCGATACTACGCGAAATGTGGTTTTAAAAAACGTTTTAACAGTTTAAACACTATACAAAAGTGATAAAATGCAAAAATACCGTGTTGTATGCCAAAGTAACTGCAGAAAAATCGAGACAAAAATAAGACTGTCTCGCTCACTCTAGAATAACAAGCATAAATGTGTCTCGTTCTCGCGACTATTGTTATTCCAATGTAAGCTCTAGTGCAGCAGTTCTCAAACTTTTTTCGTTTTTTTTTATTATGGAGTAGGCCAACTCTACGGTGTGTAGCATCCCTTCAATAGTATTACCACATTTCGCGCTATCGCCTATCGATATGCTTGATATTGAAACTATACAGTATGTATAAGATCAGTATGGCGACGACAGAAACTATAAACCCATGATGTCGATTCTGGAGTTAAGAAAATTAAATGCAGTATTTTTACTTGTAAATACAAGGTCCCGTAGCAACATTTATTCCTTGCAACCTACACTATAAATTTTCATAATAAAATAACATGTTTTTTTTACTGTTCAGGGTCGACTCAGGGTTACTCCATCTCTTATAATTTCTGATTTCCCCATTATAGATCGTTCAGTTCACGACAGCACCCCACTCCTACTAATCGCTTACCTTACATTATATGCGTTATATTGTTACTGTGTATCGTTACGCACTAATAATCATCAACACTAAGATATTGATGACGTTTGGATTATAAAAATAAAATAAATATGTAAGACATTCACACCAATTATCCAGTCCCAAACTAGGCAGAGCCTGTGGTATGTTTACTAGATAACGGATAGACATACTAAAATAAATATATTAACATCCAAGACTTGGGTACAAACATTCATCATTTTGAACATTTGCCCCTAGCGGGATTCGAACCCGCAACCTCCGGCGTGGCAGTCCGAGAGCTACACCCGTTCCGCCACGGAGGTCGTCAATTAACTCCCCGCGTGCCATCGTGAATTATACGTACGACCTATACTGACTGGTCTTGATACACTCTGTTTATTTGCAACACTAGGATTTAGACAGACGAACTACAATCCAGCTGTAAAATTGCATAGTATGTAAAAATGTACAAATTACCTAAGGATTCGTTTATTAAATTTTTTTTACATTTTAAACCTAGAATTTCTAGTTTGGATTTACTGCAAACCTTAGAAGTGGTTGCTGGTATACTTCCAGCCAATCAAAATGACTCACGGAAACAAACATTAATTGCGTCTCGGAAACAAATTAATAATAGATGGTGTAGCGGAGTCGATTGCAAAGTTAATGTGGTAATACAAACTGTTTTTTATTTAAGACTCTCCAATAGATATGAACAACAAAACTGATTAGTCAAGGATAATGTCGCATTAGGTTGAATAATAGGCGGTTGATTTCAGCTTTATTTTCAGTACTTTTGTGGTACTAAAGGGTCCATAACGCCGAAATACAGCTAACTGAGATAATCCTACTAATATTATAAACGCGAAAGTTTGTAAGTATGGATGCATGTTTGTTACTCTTTCACGTAAAAACTACTGAATGGATTTTAATGAAACTTTACAATAATATAGCTTATACATCAGAATAACACATAGGCTACAATTTATAAAGATATTGTGTGAATTGTCCAAAATATCAAGTAAGTAGGAAAAAATCCACCATCTGCGAGCTATTCTGGCGTGCGCTGCCAAAACCGCTAGAGTTACACATATGTAATGTACGAGGGGCGTTCAAAATATTCTCGGTATTCGAATGAAGACAAACAAGTACGAAAAGTTTGATATTTTTATTTTTCAATATACTCCCCCCCTATGTTAATACACTTAAAAGATCGATCAATTATTTTTTTTAATCCCTCATAATAATATTTTTTATCCTTGGTGTAAAAATGCTCGTCCACTGCCGCCTTCAACGCTTCATCGTCAGAAAATCGATTTCCACGCAGATCCTTTTTGAGATTGGGGAACAAAAAGAAGTCGCTGGGGGCTAAGTCCGGACTATACGGTGGATGAGTTATAGTTCCAAACCCACATTCAGCAATAGCTGCCTTGGCAATATGAGCAGTATGGACAGGGGCGTTGTCATGCAGAAGCAGAACACCTTTGGTTAACTTTCCTCGCCTCTTTTCTTTGATTGCATCCCTTAATTGACGTAGAATGTTTGCGTAGTACTGTCCTGTGATATTTACACCTTTTTCTTTATAATCGACTAGCTGTGCCCGCGGCTCCGCTCGCGTGGACTACAGGATCCGCTCCCATTCCCACTTCCGCTCACTATCCCACTTCCACTCAGACTCTCAATCACACTCTCAATCCCACTCCCGCTCCCACTCCAGGTCCAGGTCCAGGTCCAGGTCCAGGTCCAGGTCCAGGTCCAGGTCCAGGTCCAGGTCCAGGTCCAGGTCCAGGTCCAGGTCCAGGTCCAGGTCCAGGTCCAGGTCCAGGTCCAGGTCCAGGTCCAGGTCCAGGTCCAGGTCCAGATCCAGGTATAGCTAAAGGTCCGGCTCCAGATCCAGCTCCAGATCCAGCTCCAGATCTAGCTCTAGATCCAGCTCCAGCTCCAGATCCAGCTCCAGATTTTTCATCGTAATCGACTAACTCAATCAAAAGTTATGCGAATTTATAGTTTTCAAAATTTCACATTACATTGGTACGATACCCGCTCCCGCTACCGCTCACGAATTCAATCGAGCATTTACACCCTACACTCCTCGCAGTGTATGCGAGTTTTCGGAAACTATAAATTCCCATAACTTTTGATTGACTGCACCGATTGCAATGAAATAAAGCCTATATGTTACACCAAATCAAGCCCCATATTTCTGTGAAACGTCCATCAAAGTCCGATCAGTAGTTTTTAAGTGATGCGTGCACAAACTCACAGACAAACAGACAAACAGACAAACAGATAAACAGACAAACAGACAAAAATTTCAAAAATGATAGAAATGTGTTCTGTTGCTTATCCTTAGACCCCCCAATTTTTTTTTTGCAAATATCTTCAATGTACAGACACGCGAAGTTTACGATTTTATTTATTAGATTAACAATACTCCTTCACAATCCCAAAATATTGTTGCCATAACCTTGCCAGCGGAAGGGACGACCTTGAACTTCTTGGGATGAGCTGAACCCTTAATGTGCCACTGCATGGACTCCTGTTTACTCTCTGGGTCATAATGATGAACCCAGGTTTCATCTCCAGTAACTATCTTTTGCAGCACCTCATCAGGATTTTCGCCACACAGGTCAATAAAATCGGAACAACAAGCTGCACGCATATCTTTTTGAAGCCGAGTCAGCATTCGCGGAACCCATCTTGCACTCACTTTTGACATATTAAGATGGTCATGGATAATATCATGTACGGTACCAATAGAAAGATTGGTTACTTGAGCTATTGATTTTATCTTCACTCGACCATCTTCCAATATAAGGTTTTCCACCTGATCAATATTTTCTTGTGAAGTAGCTACTACAGGCCGGCCAGGTCTAGGGTCATCTTTAATACTCTCCCTGCCACGTTTGAATTCGCTTGACCACTTTTGAATGGTAGATAAAGAAGGAGCAGACTCACGGTAAACACAATCCATTTCCTCTTTTATGGTTTTTTGATTTTTACCCTGTTTTGTCAAGAATTTTATGACGGAACGATGTTCTAATTTCGTTAACATTGTTAATTCACTCATAGTGTTCATGTTTGTTCAGAAATTGCAGAAAAACAAAAGAACATCTCGGTTTGAATTATACTTTTTTTTTTAGTCAACGAATGAACCTTAGCAGCCAGTAACAAAACAAATTGAAAAAGAGGTTGTAAGATATCAATACCGAGAATATTTTGAACGCCCCTCGTATGATGGAAATGTTTATCTTAAATAGTCCTACAAAAAAGTTATAATCACTATTGTTCTGCTTAACAAGACCTTATCATTGACGTATCACGTGTTGTTATTTGATATTAGTGGGTAGGTATCGAGTACGAGATTCCATATAAAAACGTCTACCATCGTTTTATATTGCAAATGTTGCTGTTATCTTCCTGAACAAATATAAAACAAATCTTTGTTTTTGTGGCTACCATCACGTTTTCCATTGAATATTTAGTTTCCGAGCCGCAAGATAAGTTTTCGTGAGTAATTTGAACTAGTGTTGTCCCAAACGGTTGAACCCAACGATCTCTATGTACTACCAGATGGAGCGTTCCAAACAATCGCTCTGTTCCACGCAAGTAGCCGCAACTCTTTCACATTCACAATGAAACTTGTGCAGTTACTACGCTGAACATTTAATTATTACTAAATATTGACGCTACGGTTAAATAATGTCAATATTTAGTAAATAATTAAATGATCTGAGTAGTAACTGCACAAGTTTCATAGTGAATGTGAAAGAGTTGTGGCTACTTGCGTGGAACAGAGCGATTGTTTGGAACGCTCCATCTGGTAGTACATAGAGATCGTTGGTTGAACCCACTATTTCTGGCGTACAAAGTATTCACATCTATCACATACTGAGGTACTTGGCATTTAACAATACAATATGCTTGAAAATCAAGGGCACTCGGTCTTTAGTATTACTGTCACTTCCTATCAGGTATTTACTACAAGATATTTAATTTAAAATCATAAATCAGATTGCTTCCATTTTCATAAGCGAGTTCACTCCATAAACTTTATTTGGTAAAATCTTAAAACAATTTCGGCATACATCTATATCTACATATTTTAAAACGCAACGTCGGTCTGTCCGTTAAGTATGCTTTCATATCGAGAACCAATAGTCAAACTTATATTTTTTACCGTGGGAAAATGAGTTCCCGCGGGATAGAAAAATAGACTTTTAAAAGAAACAAATAAGCCATCGTCTAATCTAACCATATTTCTTACATACACATTTAGCCTAAACCTTTTAAATAATAAAAACAAATCGCTTAGTGGGCCAGATAACGTTTAAAAAAATAAAAATTATACTTCGCTAATAAAATAACAAAAATAACCTGCCCGTTGCGGGAGGGCCACGGGCTGGCCCCGCTCACTTCCAGGGGCCCGCTTAATTGCCGAATATTTACAATTCCCTTGCACAATTTTTTTAATAACCGGGTAGCGTAAATATAAAAGCAGATGCAGCACAAACATTAGTCGCTGGAAACCTGCATTCATTTGCCTTAAAATAAAATAAATAAATATGTCAATTATCCAGTCCCAAACTAGGCAGAGCCTGTACTATGGTTACTAGATAACGGATATACATACTTAAATAAATATATAAACATCCAAGACTTGGGTACAAACATTCATATCCATCATACGAACATTTGCCCCTAGCGGGATTCTTTTTTGTCTTAAACAAATGCTTTAAGTCATTCGCAAGATAATGCAGAGCTTATGTTGCATCCGAATTTGTATTTACGCAATCGGGGTAAATATATACTCGGGTTTTTATACACGGTTATTAATAAGACCGGATATAACTATACACAGTGATTCAAAACGAGCGTCTGAGAACCTCGAACAGTTTGACTGAATAGGAACTTAAAATGGTTCAATTTAAAAAATAAATATATTTTATTGGGACTTTTCTAAACCACTCGGGGTTTCCAACTCAGACATTAGATTAAGTTATTAGAATATGCCACTAGCATTCCTTGTTTCTATTAACATATACTTCGTGACCCGTTCGGGGGGAAGGGGGGGGGGAAGGGGGTGGGTCTTTAAAATACCACGCTTGGTCACATGGGTGGCTTAGTATTTTCGTAGTCAATATGCTCTAGGAGGGAGGGTAAAAAATTATAAAAAAAATGGGTCACGTAGTTATGGTACGCTCCCTATGCTTTCATAGAGTCAGGAGCCTGAAAACCGTGTCATAAATTCCTATTATAAAAATATGTACAATAAGTCCCTTCTCATTTTTATCTGGCGTACACTTAAAATAATATAGTACAATGTCCTGCTAGCTAAGAAGACCGTAAAGTGTTTTGGTTAGGGGTCAAACTGGTTAGCTATAATTGTATGAAAATTCCACAATGTTTAAGAAAAAAGTATTTAATCAGTGCTTCCTGCATGTCATGACCTACGGCGCGGAGACGTGGACACTGACGGCGGGCCTAATACACAAGTTCCAGGTCGCTCAGCAAGCTATGGAGAGGGCTATGCTCGGGGTTTCTTTGAAGGATATGTTGATAAAGAGATCTGACGATGAACGAAGGTAATCGACATAGCCGAAAGGATCAGCAAGCTGAAGCGGCAGTAGGCGGTCCACATCTGTCGCAGAACCGACGGCTGTTGGGGCAGACGAGTTCTGGAGTGGTAACCGCGGACCGACGACCTGAAGAAGGTGGCCGGAAGCGGCTGGATGCCGAGGGCGGAGGACCGAGTGTGGTAGCGTTCATTGGGGAAGGCCTATGTCCAGCAGTGGACGTCTAAGGACTGATATGATGATGTATGAAAATTACTAGAGTTTCTTCACCAATTGAAGAATTAGAATTCATCAATCATAGAATTATATAAAACCAGCCTGACTCCTTTTTGACAGCTTCCAAAAGGTTGCCAAGACACTTGACGGTCTTCTTAGCTAGCATTAGCAGTTCACACTTGTTATACCTCTCCTTGGAAAGTTACAGTCCTGAATAATGTTCAAAATAAAAGGCTAAATATTTACAGTATCCATATCAATCCCTCACATTCATCTGGCCTAATGCTCTAGAAGTTAAAAAATAAACTGTGGCCTTTCTTTGAGGCCACAGGTCAACAAACTAGCTATTTAATCGTAGCCTAGACCAGTGAGGACGCGATATTTAAGAGTATACACACATCTGTCAGAGCTGAACAGATCCGTCAATGTGGGCTCTATTGCGATGAGGTCAAGGCTCACAGCCGTCACAGGACCAAGTGGTTACTTATAAAAGTTGTAGCAGTGTCGCAACCGCCATTGTGGTGCAAACTCCTGAGACCTCAGCTTGGCATCGGGTAGTTGCCGATGAGCGGTGTAAGAGGGCCTTGTATGAAAACCGCAATTGTGGTCCAGACCTACGACCACAAGGTCTTCTAATCCGGTCTTTTACGACCTTGCTCGGCATCACAGGTCCGTGAGAAAAACACAAGCTACGTGGCCCGATTACTGCCATACGTCCGGGTGGTTGCCGATGAGTTTACAAGAGGGCAACAAGCTGGCCCCACTCACTGCCACAGGCCCGCTTAGGTGCTGATGAGCATTACAGGAGGGCAATAAGCTGGCCCCACTCACTGCCTCAGGCCCGCTTAGTTGCTGATGGGCGTCACAGGAGGGCAACAAGCTGGCCCCACTCACGGCCTCAGGCCCGCTTAGTTGCTGATGGGCGTCACAGGAGGGCAACAAGCTGGCCCCACTCACTGCCTCAGGCCCGCTTAGTTGCTGATGGGCGTCACAGGAGGGCAACAAGCTGGCCCCACTCACTGCCACAGGCCCGCTTAGTTGCTGATGGGCGTCACAGGACGGCAACAAGCTGGCCCCACTCACTGCCACAGGCCCGCTTAGTTGCTGATGGGCGTCATAGGAGGGCAACAAGCTGGCCCCACTCACTGCCACAGGCCCGCTTAGTTGCTGATGGGCGTCATAGGAGGGCAACAAGCTGGCCCCACTCACTGCCACAGGCCCGCTTAGTTGCTGATGGGCGTCATAGGAGGGCAACAAGCTGGCCCCACTCACTGCCACAGGCCCGCTTAGTTGCTGATGGGCGTCATAGGAGGGCAACAAGCTGGCCCCACTCACTGCCACAGGCCCGCTTAGTTGCTGATGGGCGTCATAGGAGGGCAACAAGCTGGCCCCACTCACTGCCACAGGCCCGCTTAGTTGCTGATGGGCGTCATAGGAGGGCAACAAGCTGGCCCCACTCACTGCCACAGGCCCGCGTAGTTCCCGATGAGCGGCGCGGGCAGCGGCCCACCGGCCGTGAAGATGCGCGTGCCGCTGTCGTCGTAGCAGTGCGTGTATATCGCGGGCACGTACTTCACCTGGTTGAACCCGTCCGCCTCCTCGTCGGGGAACTGAAAATGATGCAATTCATAAATCTTTATTTCATTATTTCTTAGAGTATATCCGTATTCATATATTGCACTTCAGTGGTGCAGAGTAAATCGCATCGGCCGTAGGTTCGCAAGAATCGAGACACTTTCGTCAGAAAACCTGTCTCCTATTTACTCTGAAGAATTATTAGTATGATCTAGTTGCTAAATGACCTATTTCATGAGCGTGAACTGACCAAAAGCGAAATGTCCTAAGGTAACTTTTTAACATTGAAAATCGATCGCCTCAGTATAGCCCCCATTTTCGCTCAGAGTGTGTCATCGACTTGGTGTGGTGAGTTTACTGACCCTTGCGTATTTCTTGCGCAAAGTTTTAACATTTTAATGCATAAATAATTCAAGAACAGGGCAGACGACATAGTTGTGATGGCATAGTGGCTGTAGGATCTCAAGGAAATGCTGACCAGCCTAAACTGCTCTTCCAGACGAGCAGGTCTTAGGAAGAACGTGGACAAGACGAAAGTCATGTCTAATTTACACGTCGACCTAAGGCCGGTCGTCGTCGACAATGTCAATATCGAAGTTGTTCATAAGTAGGTTTAGGACAGGACAGACGATACAGTTAGGTAGGAACAATTTCGATAGGGAAGCTGACAGAAGAATCCAGTTGGGCTGGGCAACATACGGAAAACTGCGTCAAGTCTTCAAGTCGCCCATTCTACAATGTATAAAGACAAAAGTCTTTAATCAGTGCGTCCTGCATGTCATGACCTACGGCGCGGAGACGTGGACACTGACGGTGGGCCTGATCCACAAGTTCCAGGTCGCTCAGCGGGCTATGGAGAGCCATCTGACATATAAGTGTTTGGCGGTTAACTACAATAGTAAGAGAGCCAAACTCTTTTCCTAATATGTCCTATAACTCGTTAGGGGGTACAGAATGCCTATATCCTATCCTACTAATATTATAAATGCGAAAGTTTGGATATTTTGATGTTTGTTACTCAATCACGCTTCAACCACTGGACGGATCGTGTGAAACTTGGTACACATATAGGTTAAGTCCTGGAATAGGATATAGAATAAATTTTATCCCGAAAAACTTCTCATTCCTACGGGAAAACAAATTAATCGTTAAAAGCAGTGAAGGTGTGTAAATATCGAAAACTACGCGGACGAAGTCGCGGGCAAAAGCTAGTGTAATTTAAAATACTACGACGACCTGAAGAAGGTGACCGGAAGCGGCTGGATGCGGAGAGCGGAGGTAATGTTCATTACGGAAGGCCTATGTCCAGCAGTGGATGTCTCAGAGCTGATTGATGAAAGATATCTAGTATATTTTTGAGTCAATGGATGTTTGTTACTCAATCACGCTTCAACCACTGGACGGATCGTGATGAAACTTGATACACATATAGGATAGCTCCTGGAATAGGATATAAAATAGTTTTTATCCCGAAAAACATCCCATTCCTACGGGAAATACATAATAATTTGTGATGTTAAGTGGTCCACGCGGACGAAGTCGCGGGCAACAGCTAGTATTGTTATATATAGCCATTCTGTACTCTCTAATGAGTCACAGGCAGCTCCCTGATTAAATACAGTACAAACTACTTACAACGTAGCCTCTGGAAGCCCTGAGGGTGACCGTTTTTGAGGAATGAATATTGCTTTCTAAGTATTTTCCCGCTCGCAGGTCGTAGAACATAAGCAGGCCTGGAAGACAAATATTTCAGTAAAATTATACAAATTCAAATTAATTAAATCTAATTGCGAATGTAGAGTTAAAAATTATTCTAAAAACCACGTTTTGATGCGTTAGGTGTAGTTAGGTAGGTGTTAGGACTCCAGCTGTTAGTGGGCGTGGGCCCGTGGGCTTGGGAGTGAGAGTTGAGTTGAAGTGGGTGTGGGCATTAGCAGGAGCGGCTAATTTTCTAATACATTAGTAGGTATGCAATTTAACAAAGAAGTGTAAAATGTTCGGTGCCATTCAGATTGCGATTAGTTAGACAGCGGGCGTGGGAGGGTCTGGCCTGGAACCGAAGCGGGAGGGGGAAGCGGCGGGGGAATGGATGAGGGACGGAAATAAACTTGTTAATAATTTTCAACTTTTTGTAATACTGTAGTCCACGCGAGCGCAGCCGCGGGCACAGCTAGTATCTAATAGATTTAAACGAAACGCGTTAATACGGCCCCGGAGCCTAGTCGGTAGTACACCTGCCTGCGAAGCTCGGGGTCGCGGGTTCGAATCCCGCCGAAGGCAAACATTCGTGAGTGTGTTTGGACGTTATTTATGTATTATGTATGTATTTATTTAAGGCGGCGATGTTGTTCGCAACACATCACGAAAAGCGGGCGAAGGATAGCCACTTTGCGACATTAGATTCCGCAAAGTGGCGATACATCGTCTCTGCCTACCCCTCTGGGACCAAGGCGTGTGCATTATGTATGTATATCAGCTGTCTGATACCCATATTACAGGCTTTGCCTAAGTTTGGGATCAGGTCGTGTGTGAAATGTCCCCACATATTTATTTATTTATTTAATACTCGTTTCGTTTAAATCTATCTGTGCCATGGACGGTCTAACGGCCATGAACGACGAGGGCTCACCGAGGCCGGTGCCGATGGTGAGCATGTGCCCCCGGAAGCTGGCCGACCGGATGCCGCACCCGTTGTAGCGCGACGTGATCTTCTTGATGCTCTGCAGCGTGCGGCAGTCCAGTAGCAGCGTGTACGACTTGCATCCTATCGCGTATACGCCGCTCTCCTGCAGATACACAGACAAATAATACGTCTTTTATAATTTCGGCACTAAACGTATTGCTTTCAGTTACTCTAAGGTTGACTGGAAGAGATCCCTAAGTGGGATAAGTCCGCCTTTGAACACAACTTTATTCTTTTATCTATATTTGTTGTTGTTAATTTTGGTCCAATAAAGCGTTTACATACGAGCTAGTCACAGAGTCGTTCATCATCAGGTTATTTTTGTCTCCACTGCAGGAGCACAACCCTCTCTCATCTGCCGGAGACAGACGGAGGATTTGGCCTACACTCCCCGCGCTGGCCAGACGGGTTGGGGAGGCCTGACTGATGTTTTATAATGTATTACCTTAGTCACCTTGTACGACATCCACGGGAAGAGTTGGAGTGGTCCTATTATGTGCTTCCACCCCCCACCCCTCCCACAGTCTGCTTTGTATTAAATCTAGTATGCAAGGGATAGGAGCCCGCAGTCCTCGGGTTCAGGGTAAGCCACACCCAGGACTCTCATTCGCCTTGCAGCCAGTGCACTGCATTCACACATCAAGTGTTTCAGTCTCTCGCTGTCATCTCCCCAGGCTCTAAGACAGTCCCATCTTATGCAGAAGGTGCTACACAGAGCTGGTCAGAAAAAAACTCCTACGTTAGGACGGACTGCTCTTTCATTAGGATTTTGCTGGTGAAACGCGTTGATGATGAACTCCTATAGATGTGTCTAGCGACCGACCTGCGTGGCGAGGCAGACGAGGT
Organism: Esperia sulphurella; assembly: GCA_947086405.1. Classification (NCBI taxonomy): domain Eukaryota; kingdom Metazoa; phylum Arthropoda; class Insecta; order Lepidoptera; family Oecophoridae; genus Esperia; species Esperia sulphurella. The sequence continues at coordinate 14,385,170 of OX352272.1, forward strand.
CCTGGCAGGAGGGCAGCTTGCGGGAGAGCGTCTGCCGGAAGGTCTCCGCGCTGAACACGTGGATGTACCCGTTCAACGTCAGCGCCGCGATCTCGCGCCACCGGGCGTTGAACGTCAGCGCGCGAACCTTCTGGCCTAAAGGGATATATAATTACGTCATTACTTTCCGACATGAATTACTGGAAAAGTTGTGATAATTCTTGACCTGTATGATAAATCGATAAGTCACTTTTCACCTATAGGCTAAGGAATAATCATTTTCTGACCGAAGTGAAGAAAAGTCGTCATTACATTCTGATTAGAATAGGAAAAGTCATGATCACTTTTTAATAAAATAATTATAAATAATATTAAATATATACATATAATGGGCCCGATTCTGAAGGCACATACATATTTAAAATTCGACAGCGCTAAAATTGGTTTCGTCTTTATTTTCATAATACTGTGTGACAAAGATAGCAACAGTTTTAGTGCTGTCTAATTTTAACATTGTACCTTCAGAATCGGGCCCACCAATAATCTTATCTTACTAATATTATAATAAATGTGAAAGTTTGCATCCAAATACCCAAACATTCAAACTTTCGCATAGGATACCACAGGCTTTTCGGTGAAGGAAAACATTATGAGGAATCCTGCATATGCCGAAGAAGAAAACTCTAAGGCGTATGTGAAGACCACCAAGTCGGTTTCAGGTACTGTTGGTGGCCAGGGGTTTGGCACAAAAGATCCTGAAGGGTCGAAGTGTCACCAGGTCTTCATACATATTATACATAATGCTCACGCCTTGGTCCCGTCCTGCCTGCCAGGGGTAGGCAGAGACGATGTATCATCACTTTACGCGATCTTGACACACCTCATTAGCATCACTCACATTCCTGAACCTGTTCCTTTTATTCTTCTCACTGCGGATCCAATTTGATCCCCGAACGTCCTCCTAGGACGACCTTTATCTTATATCTTTTAATAGGGGGCCAGGCACGCCCGGCGACACGTCGACCCTGTGGGATCTTTTGTGTCAGCCCCTTTGTCTATGCTGTGCTTCCGTCCCCCACAGTTCGTTGAATCAAATCTATTATGCAGCTAAGGGGCAGAAGCCTGTAGTCCTTGGGTTCTGGATAAGCCACACCCAGGACACTCATTCGCCTTGCAGCTAGTGCATTGCATTCACACAGCAGGTGTTTCACCGTTTCGCTGTCCTCTCCACAGGCTCTACAACTGACAGTCTCTGACAAAGGAAAACTCTGAGAAAGGACGACCTTTAGCTGTAGTTCCTTCCACATTCGCGTTGTAAATCTCTTTTGTCACTCTAAATCTCCAAACCAACGCAACATACCCTTCTCTACCTTGGGGTCTTCCAGCCCCCCTAAGATGTAAGGCCCCCTACTCACCCGAGCGGCACTCCTTGACGCAGAGGGGGGTGACGTAGTCGTGGTGGGGCGCGAGGTGGGGCGGGGGGGCGGCGGGCGCGCGCCACAGCGCCAGCTTGTTGTCGCGCGAGCCCGTCACCAGGAACTCGTCGTCCAGCCAGCACATGTCCAGGATCTGGGGGTGAAGCAGCGGATTGTAGCACCACAATATATTCTCGGGTCAAAAAAGCGAAAGGAACTCTCGGTGAGCGTAGCCGAATCGCACTTGACCGGTTTTTGTAATAGCTCAATACGTTAACCAGTTTTGGATAATATATAGGCTAATTTAATTAGGTAACCTGACTAATATTTGTGGTTTAAGCAAAGCGCAGAAACATGGACACTGACGGTGGACCTGATCCACAAGTTTCAGGTCACTCAGCGAGCTATGGAGAGCGCTATGAGCGCTAGGGGTTTGTTTGAACGAATGTTACGAACATAGCAATGTATACGCTTCTACAACAAACTACCAGAGGAAATCTTAAATATGACAGACAGAACGTTTAAGATTCACATTAAAAAACAACTTTGTAAGAAAGTCTATTATAAAATAAACGATTATTTGAATGACAAATATGCGCCTGGTACTAATGTTAATTCAGCTTCGAAAAATCTTTATTAATTGTATGCAAACTTGATATTTAAAAGATGTGTTGCGTGAAGTTTGTTGCGCCGTTTCTTCTTCACAGCGCTAACACCTAGGAAGCGGTAGTCGATAAAAAAAAATTACGTGTATAAATGTACCAAGTGTACTCATATGCAATAAATGATTTTGACTTTGACTTTGAAGCCGAAAGGATTAGCTAGTTGAAGTGGCAGTAGGAGGGCCAAATCTACGGCTGTTGGGCAGAAAGAGTTCTGGAGTGGAGACCGAGAACCAGATGGAGCGACGACCTGAAGAAAATCGAAAGCACCGAGTGTGGACCGCGTGTGTCCAGCAGTGGACGTCTAAAGCAGAGAATTATAATTGTTACTACGTTAAGAAGCAAACCTCCCCCGAAAAATAAAGAAGTCCGCGTAGTACGAAAGAGAAGCACTTATGTGTTGACGTACAGCGTTGTCCCTCTCTCGATAGTTTATGCGCACACACAAACGTGTACGGACAGGCTGGTGCGCGTGTAGTAGTAGTAGGTGATCAAATATGTTCGCTGATGTGATGATGACAGTGATATGGTTTAAGGGCTGACGTATGTCCAGCAGTGGGCTCTTGGAGGCTGATGATGATAGGTCTATCTTATCTTATCTTTTAGGGGGCCAGGATCACCTGGCGACACTTCGTCCCTTCAGGATCTTTTGTGCCAAACCCCTGACCACCAACGGTGCCCAAGCCGATTTGGTGGACTTCACATACGCCTCAGAATTTCTTCTTCGGCATATGCAGGTTTCCTTACGATGTTTTCCTTCACCGAAAAGCCTGTGGTATTATAAATAAACCGTACTTAAGTTTCGTAAAACTCATTGGTACGGGCGGGGTATGAAACCATGATAGGTCTATAGTGGAGGTATATCGGTTGTAGGTGTACCAACAGCGATATACCCCCATTATAATAATAATAAATATATGGGGACATTTCACACACGGCCACCTGATCCCAAACTAGGCAGAGCCTGTAATATGGGTATCAGACAGCTGATATATAAATAAATACATAATATATAAATAACATCCAGTCGCAAGGCAAACACAAGTGCTCATCACACGAATGTTTGCCCTGGGCGGGATTCGAACCCGCGACCCCGAGCTTCGCAGGCAGGTGTACTACCGACTAGGCTCCGGGCCGACTATGGACCTATTTTACAGCTCATAGCTGCATAAGTCGGCCGTGTGGTGGTTGGGCGCGACGCATGTTGGTGTATTCTCACCCAGTCTTTGTGCGCCTCGCCCACGCAGACGGGGTCCAGCGTGGGCAGGCTGTAGATGGCCAGCTCGCACGAATTGCGCGCGCCCGTCGCCAGCAGCGTCCTGGACATTGGACATTCAACTATAATTAATTATCTGGCAAATGTACAATTTTAAGTTTCCGTTAAGCAACAATTGATGTATAATGTGCCGTGTGGTTTCCGGTAGAGTAGAATAGGACCACTCCAACTCTTCCCGTGGATGTCCTACAAGGCGACTGAGGGAATACATTATAAAACGTCAATCAGGCCTCCCCAACTCGTCTGGCCAGCGCGGGGAGTGTAGGCCAAATCTTCCGTCTGTCTCCGGCAGATGAGAGAGGGTTGTGCTCCTGCAGTGGAGACAAAATAACCTGATGATGATGATGGATGTTATATTAGTAAATTGTCCTATCCTTGTTTAATTCCCATAGCACAAGATAAAATCTTAGTTTGAGACGAGACAAGTGTATTGTATATGTCTATATGTCATTTATTTAATATACCAGATACAGGCAGCAGCGATCTCCTGTGTATATTAAAATCATTACTGCGATCACCAATCCGCCTGCCGAGCGGGGCGATTACGGCAAATCACTTAATGACGACCTCCGTGGCGGAACGGGTAGCTCTCGGACTGCCACGCCGGAGGTTGCGGGTTCGAATCCCGCTAGGGGCAAATGTTCGTATGATGTATATGAATGTTTGTACTCAAGTTTTGGATGTTTATATACTTATTGAAGTATGTGTATACGTTATCTAGTAACCATACCACAGGCTTTGCCTAGTTTGGGACTGGATAATTGGTGTGAATGTCTGAGATATTTATTTATTTTATTTAATGGACAGTTTCATTCTACTGGGGAGGTTTGTGTTCAGCAGCGGACGTGTTTCCTTTCGTACCTGGAGGGGTTGATCTGCAGCGCGTGTATGCCTGTCTGGTGGTCGGCGCCGGCCCACGGCGCGCGCGGCCGCAGCGTGGGGATGGCGTCCAGCGACCGCGTGCGCACGTCGTACACCATCAACTATACACGCACAGACAGATACACATCAGACAACAGGACACTTTTTAAATTCGTTTATGGCTCTGGAGTCAGGGTCGTTTTGGTCCGTATTGAGGTGGAGATGGCGCTAGTAGTCGAAGAATTGGTTTTTATTTTACCTGAATTTGTGTGACCAAAATTTTCGATACAATTCAATTTTTTTTCAGCATTTTAAGACTATCTCTTAAGGTATGTAATCATATGTGACAAGATTTAAAAAGGCCCAGGGCCAGGAGAGGCGGCCAGATGAGGAAGACAGAGGGCGGAGGATTGTGAAAATCGAAGGTAGGAGGGGACGGAGGAGGTTGGGCTTGGTGGAGATTGAGAGGCAAGAGGCAGCCGGATGAGGAAGTCAAAGGGCCGGGGATTGTGAAGGTCGAGATTCAAGAGGCGGTTGGTTGAGGAAGGCAGAGGGTTGGGCTTGGTGGAGATTGAGAGGCGCCTCTTGCCTGGCTGGATGAGGAGGGCCGGGAATAGTGGCGAGGCGGGTGTATGCGGATGGTCCGTGCTTGGTGTATGTAGACAGCCGGCTAGATACCTTGTTGCACTTGGTGCCGAAGACCACCTGCCTGTCGGAGAGCCACTGCGAGCAGAACACCTTGTTCATGTTGCCCAGCCCCACCGGCGTCTCGCGGAACATGTCGTGCGTCAGCATGTGCCGCGTCGCGTACGACGGCTCCACCGAGCGCGGCTGCAGCAAGTGAAGTTATTTTTAAAAATTTATTTATTGTGCAAAAATTTTAAATTTAATATCTCTCTTAACTCTATCTCCTATTATAATTATATAATTATCAAAATAGTTTGTAGTGACTTTAATGAAATCTGTGAAGGATACTATATGAACTTTAAAGGCACCCCCATCCGATTGGGAAGGGGAGGGAAGGCCATAAGGCCTCCTTTGTACACTTTCCATAAATCTGTACATACTTGATAATTTCTTAATTGTCTACTATTGTGTTATCTACTTTTTCCCACAGAGCTCCAATTTGCTACAGTTAAGACTGAATTTTGTCCTAGCTCACTGCCATTGTATCATGTTATCTAGATTTACCTAATTTTTTTAACAACAAATACATTGTATGCATTTCAGATAAGATATGCATGCATTTGAGCAAATTTTGATGCAGAAGTTATTGGCAATAAATAATCTCAATTAGGGGATTATGATAAGACATACAATAAAAAAATTATTTATTATCCCAACACAAAGGTTAAGTAAAAATGAATTAAATTAAAAAAGACTACAATATAAACCTGTGAACCAGGCTCCCAACCCATGGAATTTGGGGCATCACTTTGCCAAAGCTTAACAAAACTTATAAAAAGGTAAAACGGTATTTGTCAGAATTCCATTTTACAAAGTATTGATTGCATACATTTATCTTTGACATGATTTGCATTTTATTGAACAGAAAATGAATGATTGTTTGATATAATTATAATCTTGATTTCAAAAGTACACTACACTTGAGACTAATTGACATAATATTATATCAAATAAGGAATAGTAATAAACTTTATTTGAGGCACATAATGGCAACAACAATAACAATTGGGAAGTCAATGTACTAGGTAATATAAAGGTTATATAAAAAGTAGAATAGTAAATATCTTACCTCAGGCGCAAGGATTTCTCTAGAGCGTACATAGTCCACAAAGTTGTAGGAGGTGGTCAGTATTCGGTGTTGCTGTGCCGGAGTCTCCTCCTCGCTGTCGCTGTCCGAGTAGCACACAAAGTCCTCCACCTTGTCTGGCTTGCGCTGCTGCTCTAGCCTACAAGATATATAAGGTTGCTAGATGATTAAAATCAATCTAGACTTTTTGTAATATCATACAATTTAAAAGGAAAGACAGGTTATAGCTGATGCTTCCGTATCGGCAGTCGACATACTTATTTTATTTAACAATTGGTTTAGCCTGTTCTTAAATCATCATAAGTCGAAATACATTCACTGTTGAACAGAAGCTTGCCCAACAGAATGCCACTTTTAGTGAGCTGTCCATTGAGGGGTTTGCCATTATCACCATCCCTGGTGCACAAGGGGTACAATGGACCTGCAGTAATGTACTGTAAATTTAGGATGACATTGAGTTGATTTAGTTTTTGAAAGCAGGAAGCTATGGAGTCAATTTTTAGTCATAAATTTTTAGTTGTCATAAATTTAGTCATGAACTCATTACTATTTCCGAACTGGTTATTTAAATCTATGTGTAATGATTAAACTAACAACAAAGATTGAGCACATCATTATTTTATTATCATAATGATGTATAATTGCCTAGTTAACTAATAACAATATAAGTTTTTTAGGTCAGTACCTATTTACAATACTGTCATAGTCATATAGGCATGATAAACAATAACCTATTTACTGAAAATGAAATGTTGTGTAGTTCCCAGCTAAGAATAAAGCCACTCCCAATCTTTCTGTGGATGTTCTTAAGCTGACTAAGGGATTGTACCAAATATAGGCAGCAGCGTTCTCCTCTGTATAATAGGATCATTACTGCGGTCACCAATCTGTCTGCATAGAGTGGTGATTATGGCAAATCCCTCAATCGACAGCTCACCAACAGTGGCATTCTGGTCAGAGTGTACAAAAGGGGGTGCTATGGAAAAAAATCTCTGATTGGGGTGAAAATTTTTCTGGGGCATTTGGGACATTTTCAAAAAAAGTAAATTCAGCGCCCCTTTTGTACACCCTAACCGGTATTCTATTGGGTAGGTTTAGTTCAGCAGTGGACATAGTAGTGATGATAACAAATCAATAAACACAACAGACTAGATGCTTTGTTTATAAAAAATAACCAAGTCAACTACTGATATGGAAACAACATCTACAAGCTGCCTTTCTATTTAAAATAATAATAAAATGAAACACGATGACTGAATTTGACACCAAATTCGACTTGTATGTTTATTTATAATTGAGGACAGGACCTTGACACTGATTAAAAACATCATGAGGAATTGATTTCGTTTGTCGCCAATTGCAATGAGAATTAATATTCAGTTTTACGTAGGACAGTAAAAAAAAACTTACCTTAATGCCCTGGCTTTCGCTCTTCGTTCTTTTATTCTGCCGGGAATATAACAGGATGGGTATCGACCCTCGATTGCACGGCGCACGGTCTGCGCCATTTTTAAAACAAAAATTAAGTATAACAACTAAAACAATTAAAATTTACGCCACAAATCGCACCGTCAACTAGTCACTTTCGTTTTGTTCTGTTGTACAATCCACAGTGCGACGACATCTTTCATTGTTGTAAAGGCCACACATCCAAGATTTTTCACTGCCATGCACTACATTCAATGCCCACGCATTTTATAAACGTGGCAATAATGAGAATAATTGATGGAGAAACACAATTATAAATAAATCTCGCTTGTATTTTCCGATATCTTGAGGAAAATAATGCGCTGACGGAATGCTGGCTGGCTGTCAAATCAAATCCATACTCTATTGTCTGTGGTTAAAGCGTTAGTGTTGCCAGCCAATAACCAGAACTAAACTAACTCTATGGAAACGAAAAACCGATACTTTCCGAAAAAATGCAACTGGCTAGCGATAGTCAAAGTCTAGGCTATTAAAATAAGTTATGAACCAAAATTGTTGTAAACCTCAGAAGAATAATAACCATAGAAACCGCCATAATACCATAGAATACTTAATAATACTACGTATAGAATGGACACTCCCTTCCCCCCGCCAATCACAGCTTCCTCACCCCGCGCCGCAGATTTGGGTAGCGTTTAGGGCACTAGCCGTCAGGGCTGTATGTATTGCTTGAAAGATAATTAAAAGAATAATGGTGAAGTATTGTGATGTAGGTGGTTGTTTGATTAACAGTAATGACAAAAAGAGACGATTTCATTCTTTTCCTCCAGAAGAATCGAGGTAAGTAACATATTTTGCCTATTTATTCAAACAATTTGTGGGATTGAATTTTGGTATTATAAGTAATTCAAATATAATTTTATACGTTTTGGTTTATTTTATTCCGTTTGATAATGTAAATAAAATGTTATTTGAGATAGACATTGATACAATTTTAATCAATTGTATATCTATTTGTTTGTTGTACGACATTTACACATTTGCGTTAAGTCGCAAGATACTCGCATCGATGTGGGTCTTTTTGAATTAGGTAACTTGTCACGCGAAATTAGATATGTTTTGTGACAAAACATATTAAATCTTAAAGAATTTAAGTAGTATTAGTCACGCCTTCAATTAAACCCCACGTTCATCATAACCATGAATTATTCAGGAACCTGCAGATCATCAGATTTAATTGTAGCGTGTAAGAAGATACCTGAATTCTAAAAATTTGTAGGTAAAGTTGGAAAAGCACTTAGTTTCGTGTGACTTAATATATCAAGGTAATTTTTATACTCTGCAAATTTTATATTTTGTACACTTTAGACTTTAGCGTGTGGTCCACCGTACATACATTCGCATAATTGCCAAGTGTTCATGCTAGTAAAAAATTCGGTTATGTAAGTTTTAATTTATGGCAATCATGCATACACGAAGATAAAAATAAATGTTTGGACTCCCTCTGTTGAAGATATCATGATTTCAAGTACCAGAAGTCGTGAGTTCGATTCCTTTTATGTATAGACATGTTTAGAGTTCGTCTTAGTCTGGGTACTATATTAGTGAATTGGTCCTTATCTAATTTCAATGGTACAGGAGAATGAGACGTTCTGATCTGAAGTGAATAAAATCAAGTTTGGGATTAGACAAATGTAATGTATAATACATAAAATATATATTTAATTAAATTAAAAATAACGGAACCGATGTTACGTTTGAATTTTCACCTTTTTGATGTAATCGAAATTCAATGAGCGATTGTCTACCGACTTGCGCGGATGTGTAATTGCAGCATAATAAAAAGAAACAAATGACATGTGTCATACAGTGGCGTGTGACGTGAGCTTACAACGTAACATTGTAGGAACGTTTCCGCAGTTCCTTTTGTTTGGGTATAAAATCTTTTTTTGTTTTTCAGATGTATATACTAAAAAAAAATTGTTTTTCAGATACTGGATTCAAGTGATTGGGCGACCAAACAATAAAAGTTTAAAAAATCACCGCTTTTGCGATCTTCATTTCTGTGCTTCGGATCGTCTTGCAAAGAATTAAAAAGAAACGCAGTACCAACTTTGATGTTGCCACAGTCAGAAAACTCCTGTGATAATACAAAATTTACCCAAACAAATGTGGAAATTTCGAAAATATCCTTTGTTATCCTTAGCTATTAAATAGTGAAAACGCCGTCAAATTCTGTTCAGCAGTTTCCAAGATTAGCCCGTACAGACATACATACATAGACACGATTTTTTTTATCATATTTTTGGACTCCACTGGTCTTAAGGTCTGAATTTTTTTTACTTTAATGTACAGAAACGCCTTTTTACTGTTTTAATATATGTATAGATTAAAAAAAATTATAATGTGCACAATGATGAGTGTCGTATTTTTTCCCTGTATGTCGAAAAATATTTTATTTTAGCACATGCGCCATGTTTAGTGATATATTTAAACCATAATGAATGAAAGAAAAAATACACGCGAGTAGGAATTATTCCATAACAATAATCCACGACGCTGGCCCAATGCGGGTTTGTGGACTTCACATACGCCTTAGAATTATTACTTCTTTGGCTGGTTTCTTAAGGTCTTCTTCACTAAAAACGTTCTTAGTTCGTTATTTGGCCTGTGCCCGGATTCGAACCCTCGACCTCATAAACGTGAGTACCAACTAGTCTATCACGAGTTTTGTATGGTTGCATAGAGATTTTGCACGTAAACATCGAAAGTTGGAAAAAAGATTGTATACCAACGACTTAAATCTCAACCACCTATATAAACTATTTTTATTTTTATGCACACTTTACGCCGCCATCACAAAGTTGCTGGTGCCCACGGCCGGTCCGCGCGGTCTGACACCCCTAACGATTGCCTTAGGCATGTGTGCGTGCGCTGCCGTGTGCGGACACGATTATTGTATTTGTGTAAGAATAGGTAGTCGATTTCCCGCCATCTCATACATTTTGGCACAAGTGTCCGCCCTGTGATAATACTAATCAAGCGTACATAGCCACTTGTCAAAACTGTAGCCCTTGTATCCACTTTACCCTGCTGATTAAAATGTTCCCTAATATAGTCGCTGTTGTATTCTCTTTGGTCGCTGCTGTCAAGTGACAAATGCATCTTGAATTTAGTTGCATTAATGATTGATGAAACGGCTTGCGTGCTAGTCGAGTTTGAAATACTATTTTAATTTAAAATCCTTTCAGTTTTGTGATAAGAGTGCAGGATAATATTTTGTGAAGGTGTAAGCTATGGTATGTGTGATAAGGCGCTGCAAATTTCGCATGGGGAGAAAATAAAATCAATCCGAAACTATAAACTTTCACAGGTAAACATTCTTTTTGTGTTTACCTATCCATTTTCCATGTTAAAGAGATAAATTTATGCTTAAAAGTAAGGGAAATTAATTTCTTTATATTAATTGAGCATGTATAAGTGTACTTTCATATATTTTGTTAGTTTTGTAATTTTACAGAAATGTTTAAATAGAGCTGGACAAAAATTTATCGATAAAAGTATAAAAAGTGTTTTTTGTATTTTGGATGTGTTGTGCACATGAGTATACACGTATTTTTTACGTGCACACACGTATTTTTTCAATTTAGATTTCCTAATGAAAAAAAAATTAATGTGAAAAGTGGATTAATGCGGTGTCCACCGAAGCTGATTGGAGGGCAAAAAAACACCATAGAGTGTGCTCCAGACATTTTAAATTATTGTGTTGTATTATTACCGATGATAAATATCGAATACTGAAGGATAATGCTGTGCCTACATTATTTATGTCGCCAGGAAGAGTAAGTAGTTTTTAAAAGTAAACGTATTTAATAGGGGCAAGCCTATTCAGTTGTCTTCGAATTTGTCAATTCTCCTCAGGCTAGCAGGTTTTATCTTGATTTTCTTCACCGTCGTGAGCGAAAAGTAAATATACAATAATAAAAACTCATTAGTACATAAAATAGTTCTTAGCTGGGATTACTGACACCCAATTTTTTTATATATAATTAATCGTAATTTAAAAATGTTTAATGCCAGATTCATTTTACACTCTTTTTGTTATTCTTGACCAATAAATATTAATTTACTTTTCAGTGCATTTCTACAACTTCAGCTCCATTAACTTCGGGCACGGTAGTGTTCTCCGTCTCAGGCCCTTAAATTTTGGGGCCTCAGACGTTCTCGTACCCAATGTAATCATTAGGCTCTGCAGCTTTGGCATCGGTAAACGGCGCGCTCTATGTCATCATCATCAGGCCCGTCAGCTTTGGATCCGTCAGTAACATCGCGTACCACGTCATTATCAGGCCCTGCAGCTTTTGGAATGCAAACGTTATCATCTCCAGACTTACACATATCCTTGGATATCGATTTCTAATCGACCGATACATATACCATCGACATCAGGCAATGACTAATGATAAAAATATGAAATTTTAATTTTTTATTGTTTTATAATCTTTTATGATTATATTTATTGATTGATTAACACTAAGTAAATTTAAATTTTATTTTAAAAAAATGTAGTTTTATAAAATAGTTGTAAGTAAATAAACTGATTAATTTTTTACATAGAATACTGTTTCACTTTCCACTGGCAACTGTTAGATATAATAACGCAATTAGTTGCCACAGATTTAAATTTGACAGCTCTAAAATGAAATAAAATTATTTCACTATAAGATGACAATATTAGCTAGTTTAGTGCTGTCAAATTAAGTGCGTGCCTTCAGAATTAAATTAAATTTTCATGTTAACATAATTTCAAATTTTTACTAAATAATATAATGATAATTTTTAGACTACGTAATATATTTTTTTTGATTATCGATATCCGATAATTATCGATATCCATGTTTTGCACGTCCGCCTCATCTCTAGATTTCTGAAACAGTGTACGGACATGGTATCTGACGTCCTGTTAAAAGTAGCATTCTCTCACTTTAGCAACAGCAAAATTACCATAAGAGTGAAAAGGGTTGGTTTCCTTCACGTTCTTGGACCCTTATAAATCCTTCTATTGGATATATTCGTTCTTCTGAGTTGTAAACGTTGCCATTGAACATGGCTTATAACGTTTACAACAATTATATTTTGCAAGGGCAAGGAACGATTTTCTAGTATCTCTTAAAAAAACATAGTTCTTTAGGTTCTTTATACCTCAATAGATGGCACTAACGTATTATAAATGTCAAAGGATGCGAGAATGTTGCCATTACTTATACAGGGTTACAGGAAAAGTCGTGCTAGATCCCTTAAGGGTGTGGAGCACCCATCATTTCTGACTTATTTCACTATGAAACACCCTACCCTAAACTTAACCCTTTTCGAGATATTCGACTTTTAATTTTTTTATTGAAAATTGCTGATTTTTAGGCTACTACATTTATTTTTGTTTATTTTGTGTATCTTATTATTATTATTATTGCATTTTTACATGTGTAGTAAGATGCTTTAGGACGTCAATCATTAAAATAGTGCACAAGTTATTTGAATAGACCGTAGTAGACAAGTGAAAGAAAAGAAATAAAAAACATATTAGAAAGTTTATTTTTCTCTAAGGGATATCTAAAAAAAATATTATGGTAATTGTTCGGCAGATGTTTTTTAAAATATCTACGGTTCATCAGCTATCTAAAGAGGTATAATAATGTAGGAATTTAATTAAATTCATTCAAAAAAATTTAGTTTCATAGGCGACAGTGGAGAAGAAAATGTATACTTAGCCCTAAAAAGTAAAATAAAACAATAGGTAAGCATGAAATGCCATTTATTAAAGGTTTTCTCACAACTTTTTCTTTTTCTACAGTTCATGTTCAACATGGCCGCCTCTATTTCTAATACATTGTCGCATCCTTCTACGGAGACCGGTCTTCACTACGCCAGTAGTCAATGTGGTCCTCATTTTATTTGCTGCATCCACAATCCTTTCTCTTAAGTCTTCCACAGACGAAACTGGATTCGGCTCGCTGTACACGAGACTTTTCATGCAGCCCCACACATGAAAATCCATGGAGGTTAGGTCCGGACTTCTTGCTGGCCATGGCAATGGCCCACCTCGTCCAATCCATTTGTTTGGATAATTTGTGTCCAGCCAGTCTCTGACACTTCTCCTGAAATGGGCAGGGCAGCCATCGTGTTGGAACCACATGTCCCTGATCAGGTTGAGTGGCAGATCATCCAGCAAATCACTCAAGTCTGCTCTCAGGAAATTTTCGTAGCTTTCCCCGTTTAGATTATCCGGGAGAAAGTAAGGTCCAATCAAATGATTGGAGATAATGCCCATCCACACATTCACGCTGAATTTTCGTTGGGACCCCTTCACTCTTTTCTTATTGGGATTCCTTAGTTCTTTTAGGGCCCAGTAATGGGCGTTGTGATAGTTAGTTATGCCATCTTTATCAAATTTGGACTCATCCGTCCACAAGATATTTCTTAAAAAATCTGGGTCTTCTACATCAGCATTTAGCATAAATCTGCAAAAGTCCAATCTTCTCGCGGGGTCCCCTTCTTCAATAACGTGTACTGGCGTGTAATGGTACGGGTATAGGCCAGCAGTATGCACTGTAAACCACACTCTCCATTGCGAAAGCCCCAGATCACGGGCAACAATATTAGTGGAAGTAGTCGGATCCGCTCAAAAGCAGACTGACAACCAAAACAATGTTTCCGGTTGTATTCCCAGTCCTAGCCGGTGTCTACACATTTTTTCTTTCATTCGTACCTACATAAATCGTCACTTGTCTCGCTCGCACGGTGCGTCTTAACTTGAAGGACAATAGGCGTGGGACCGTTAGAACTGCTACCTGGAGCGTCCCAACTACTTTTTTTCCACGAAATGTAATACAAACCCTAGATTGTTACACCTCGTTAGATAGCTGATGAACCGTAGATATTTTAAAAAACATCTGCCGAACAATTACCATAATATTTTTTTTAGATATCCCTTAGAGAAAAATTAACTTTCTAATATGTTTTTTATTTCTTTTCTTTCACTTGTCTACTACGGTCTATTCAAATAACTTGTGCACTATTTTAATGATTGACGTCCTAAAGCATCTTACTACACATGTAAAAATGCAATAATAATAATAATAAGATACACAAAATAAACAAAAATAAATGTAGTAGCCTAAAAATCAGCAATTTTCAATAAAAAAATTAAAAGTCGAATATCTCGAAAAGGGTTAAGTTTAGGGTAGGGTGTTTCATAGTGAAATAAGTCAGAAATGATGGGTGCTCCACACCCTTAAGGGATCTAGCACGACTTTTCCTGTAACCCTGTATATAAGTATATTATAGGTTGCTAAAAACTCGCGAGACCAATAAAGTTATTTAATTATTTCCACAGAACAATTTGTATCTAGAAGGTAAAACTGCAGGTGCTCGCCGCTCGCGGCGTCACTAAGACTAAGACATGGAATAAACAAATGTGTACTTATAGCATAGCGTTACACAAATACAAAAATCACTTTAGGCTTCCGTTCATACATATCGTGTTTTTTATTTTTATTTATTTATTTCAGGAAACTTACAGTCTATACAGAATATTATATACTAAGGTGTGTTTTTCTTTAAATGTCTAATTTGATAAACAAACATGGCGCCAAGGTGACCATAGATATAAAATAGTGTTGTCAAATAATAGAATTAATTGATTCAATTGAATTTAATTGAATTTGTGATTAATTCTATATTATTCTCAGTGATTATAAGTTTAGGAATATTTATTTATTTATTGGTTACTCCCATGGATATTCTGTATCGAAATACAAAATTTCATCTACATCGGATCATTACTTTGGACCTAGCGTACGACTGCAGACAAACGGACGCGCAAGCACATTGTTTAGTTTTTGGTTTTTGGACTCTTACATGTCTAAGGGAACATATATCCATCAAAGTTTCAAAAATAAATACAACATATTGCAGAAACATTTTTATTCTTTAAGGTACAAAATACAAATCATTGTAATAACAATAATATTAAGTATGTATAAAACAATGCACCGGCATCAAACTTAATATTTTAGAAAAGTGCAAACGATAATGAGTAACAAACATCGATTTTACCGATGCGATGCCGATTACGATTATCTGTGCCAATATTCCGTTAAAATTAATAGAATATCAATTGTCTATCTTTTTTGGTTCAGTGGATGTCCAACTTATTTGTCTAATCCTTTTTTCTCCTCGCCTACTTATTTCTATGGATTCAATTAGTTACAAGTATTCCGAATGAATAATTGAATTGCGTAATTGAATGCGTGACATACCCCATCTCTAAAATCCAAAGACAATATAGAGATAACCCGTCTCAATATGATTTAAAGTTAAAGCGATTTGTTGATAATTTTGCTAAAAACTAAGGTTTACGATGATTAATTCTATTAGTTTTGTGAGTGGATATCGTGCAAGTGCTTGTTTGAGGTATATGAGGATTTTGGGTCAGTTTTATTGTGTGATTGGCTCGCAAATTTGAGATTTTGTAGAGGTGAGTGGTTTGTTTACTACTTAGGACATTTAAAGAAACATTAACCTTAAGTGTTTGTGTCTGAAAGTATATAAAGTACATTATTGTGTCGTATATATGTAAATGTTATATGTTCATAGCAAACTTTAAGATTCGTATATTGTCCATAGAGCTGGCACACTCCCAAATAAACTTATTTTATGGTGTCCTAGTGACCCTGACCTCTTTCTATTTATTATTTTATTTTTGAAACAAATAATGAAATATTTTTATTTTGTATTTTGGACTACCCATTCTGTTTTATTGGTTTAATGGGCCCGATTCTGAAGGTACAATGTTAAAATTAGACAGCACTAAAATTGTTGCTATCCCTGTTACACGGTATTATTAAGATAAAGACGAAACTAATTTTAGTGCTGTCAAATTTTAATTGTGTGCCTTTAGAATCGAGCCCAATGTTTATTTACTCACAAGGGAACATTGTAGGTGTCACCAAAGGTAATATTTGGATGTTGTCTCACTGTGCCGGCTTCGATAATTCCGAACAAGTACAATTTGAATCTTGAATATAGGCATCTTCTGGGTAAGCGCGCTCCACCGTAGTCATCGTTAGGGCATGCAATTCGAGTATTCGCCCTTATTCTAATACTACCAGCCTTAGTATTCGAGTTATTCGAATAGTTTGATTACATTACTAATACCGAAGATAATATATACTAGAGTCTAATACTATACATTATAATACTTAGCGTGTGCATTCAAGACAAAATACACATTTTCTGTGTAAATCGCTTCAATCACTTTTGTACATGATTCGTAATATTTTTAAATTTTAATTTGGTATTTTAATATAAAATGAATAAGTAAGTAAGTGTGCGACAGCAATATGGGAAGTTGGTTGCCTGTGTTTAATTTTGGTTATTATACATAAGTATCAAAATGAATATGCCGTGTGGTTTCCGGTAGAGTAGAATAGGACCACTCCAACTCTTCCCGTGGATATCGTACAAGGCGACTAAGTCAATACATTATAAAACATCAATCAGGCCTTGGAACGAGACTGATTGACTTAGATATACATAAGTATATTCTATATATTTCTTTAACGTATTCTATTATTTCTCCTTCTAAATACTGTTATGACTTCTTCTAAAGCATTTGTTAATACTTTTGTTTTCGAAGTGTTTAGTGGTAGGCCGACTCCCTTACTTTCCATTACTAGTTCTTGAATCATGTCTCCTAACTATGTTGGATCTTCTGTGAACGCTTTAATATTATTTGCGAACCGTAGATGGTTCAGGTATTCCCCATCGATTTTTACTGCTTTGCTCTCCCAGTTTATATTTCTGAACACCATCTCAAGCACACAAGAAGATATCTTAGTTGATAGTGGGCCGTCTTGCCTAAAACCTTTCAATACAGGAAAAGCCGGTGGTTCCCTCTCTAGTCATATTTTAGCTGAGCTGTTGAAATAAATACTGTGCAGTATTTCTACGTATTTAATTCCTTGTTTTAGTAGCGTCTTTCAAGTATGCTCCTGTGAGTCGAATGCCTTTGTGAAGTTAATGAAACATAATTGAGTACTTAACAGCAACGCCATAGTAACGCCGCCAGTGTTCCGGGAACGATGCCGTACACAGGCGAGCTGGACGACGTGTTTTTAAAGTCCCCGCAGACTGCAAACTTTATATCGGCCGATAATTTAGTCGGATTGAGCTGCTAGTGCGTACACTGGGCCAACAAATCGTCATAGTGTGCGCACTTGCATACATCTTTATACGGTTTAAGAGCCTGACTAAATTATCGGCCGATATAAAGTTTGCAGTCTGCGGGGACTCTTACTGTAACGCGTTTTATACATTAGTTTTTAATACTGTATATAGTTGTATCTATAATAATAAAAAAACCTACCTACGTCAAAAATATATATTTGCCTGGAAGAAATTCGAAGGCGCATGTGTGACGGGCCTGACCCAAAACTTTCAAGTCGCTTGGCGAGCTATGGAGACGGCTATACTCGGGGTTTGTTTGAAGGATATGGTTCGTAATGGGGAGATTCGATGAAGAACGAAGGTCACCGACATAGCCGAAAGGATTAGCAAGTGGCAGTGGCAGAATGCGGGCCACATCTGTCGCAGAATCGACGGTCGTTGGGGCAAACGAGTTCTGGAGGCACGCGCAGGTGGACCGATAACCGAGGAAGGTTGCGGCTGAATGCGGAGGACCTAGTGTGGTGGGACGTCTCAGGGCTCATATTAATAATGTCTTTATCTGTTTTGTTTCTAATTTATTAGGTCATTTGGAAGAATACAAGCCGTCGCACGCCCTGCAGTATTCTCGCGACTGATCACAAGTGAGCTAACATTATGGTATGGCGAGAAAATTTGCGTTGCCGATTTTTTGTAGATTAGAAGTCCAGTTACCTACTTATAGCACACAACTGTGACTACCAATGATCTCTATGTACTACTAGATGGAGCGTTCCAAACAATCGCTCTGTTCCACGCAAGTAGCCACAACTCTTTCACATTCACAATGAAACTTGTGCAGTTACGCAGAACATTTAATTATTACTAAATATTGACGCTACGGTTAAATAATGTCAATATTCAGTAAATAATTAAATGTTAAATGAGACGAAGAACGAAGGTGACCGACATAGCCGAAAGGATTAGCAGGCTGAAGTGGCAGTGGGCGGGCCACATCTGTCGCAGAACCGACGGCCGTTGGGGCAGACGAGTTCTGGAGTGGAGACCACGGGTTGGCACGCGCAGGGTGGGACGCCCCGCCGCCAGATGGACCGACGACCTAAAGAAGGTGGCCGGAAGCGGCTGGATGCGGAGGGCGGAGGACCGGGTGTGGTGGCGTTCATTGGGGAAGGCCTATGTCCAGCAGTGGACGTCTAAAGGCTGACATGACGATGATGATGAATTAAATGTTCTGCGTAGTAATATGCACAAGTTTCATTGTGAATGTGAAAGAGTTGTGGCTACTTGCGTGGAACAGAGCGATTGTTTGGAACGCTCCATCTAGTAGTACATAGAGATCGTTGGTGACTACCTAACTAATTATACAAGTTTCTAGTTCCGGCAACTAAAGAACAAACTTGGCACTAAACCAGAGCTCTGAAAAAGAGCTTACGTAAATGTTTCACAATTTTCCACAACCGCATAGCAGTCAATGCCCTCATGAATACCTACCGATGAACCTAGCGATAAAGGCTCCGAATTCTAGAGCCCCAATAAGCGTTATTATTGTTTAGACTATATTGTACATTACCATTGCCGTGTGGTTTCCGGTCGAGTAGAATAGGACCACTCCAACTCTTCCCGTGGATGTCGTACAAGGCGACTAAGGGAATACATTATAAAACATCAATCAGGCCTCCCCAACCCGTCTGGCCAGCGCGGGGAGTGTAGGCCAAATCCTCCGTCTGTCTCCGACAGATGAGAGAGGGTTGTGCTCCTGCCGTGGAGACAAAAATAACCCGATGATGATGTACTTTACCAACTATGCAACCATTTTATTACTTCGATTTGTTTGTTTTAATTTCTGTTAAATATATGAAGCAAATTTTGGCGCAATTTCTTTCCAACTTCACCAAAGTATTCTATTTTAATGACTGTTATAATATTTAATTATGTTTGCTCTGATTTTTTTAAATGGTACACATGATGCGGAGGGCGGGCGACCGGGTGTGGTGGCGTTCGTTGGGGAAGGCCCATGTCCAGCAGTGGACTTCTAGGGGCTGACATGATGAGGAACCCTTACTTTTGCTAAAGGTATATTCCCTAGTTCCTGTGTCACTATCAGCCGAAATACGTCCACTGCTGAACATAACCTTCCCCAATAGAATGACAATTCTGGTGGGATGTCCATTGAAGTATTTGCCTTAATTACTATACTTGGCAGGCGAATTGGTGACCACAGTAAATTATCTTAATAGACACAGGTTGCTGCCCGTCCCTGGTGCAATCCCTTAGTCACGACACTTATGGGAAGAATGGGGGTGGTCCTATTTTAAGCTGGAAACCAAATAGCGAATTTACAGTGTATTCTGATTCTATACGAGCTCGAGAAGTCAAAGTCCAACAAACACCGCATAATATCTCAGACCCACCTCTCAGTGGATAATAAAATAACGTAAAAAACACAAGTTTTTACTCTCTCCAATTGGATAAAAGACGCATAAAAAATAGTTTGTTTTGATATAAAACTAATCCTCTCCCATACTGTATCTATTTACCCTAGAATATTAAATTACCCCATTTTACCCTTCAGTCAAATAACATAAAACATCAAAAAACCCTTTTCGCTACAAGTGGCACGAAGTCAATAGATCAAAACTGAGGGATCCTCTAACGTTTGACCAAATGTCAAGAGAGGAGGGTCGGTGTGCGACCTGCGCAGTTGAGACATTCAATAAGTTAGTTTTTCTATTATACTACATTGTGGTTAGTGGGTTTGTATAATACTGTTGTTAGGCGAAGGTGTGTCTTAAAATAAGTGAATAGGGACAGGTGTGCCCAGCTAGGTGGCTTGGTCAAAAGCAAAACGTAATCTAGTCTAACCGAAGTTAACCTTAACCTTATTAAACGATGTACGTAATATATTTCATCATCATTATCATCGTCCGAAATACGTCCACTGCTGGACATGAGCCTCTTGAATATGCCAGTTTTGCTCGGCTGTCTATTGGGGGATTTGCCATAATCATTACGCTTGACAGGCGGATTGGTGTACGCCGTAATAATATAGGTACACGGCATGTGGCTGACCGTTCCTGGTGCAATCCCTTAGTCGCCTTGATGGCACCAACGGGGAGGTTAGGGATGGCCCTATTCTAAGCCGGGAGCCACACGGCGAACATATTTATATTGCTACTAGCTGTGCCCGCGGCTCCGCTCGCGTGAACTACAGAATCCGCCCCCGTTCCCACTTCCGCTCCCGTTCTTCCACTTCCACTCAGACTCGAGACTCTCAATATCCCAACCCCATCCCTGTCCCCAAAAACTAAATTTCACTCAATCCCATACGCGCCGCGCCGTTCGCCGCGCCGCTGCCGTTGACCTCGCCCATATGATGAACATACTCGTACGTTCGAGAAATATTGCATTTTTTTTTATCAAAATTTTCGTAAAAAAGAGGTGTTTTTTTCGTGAATGATTTCTAAATGTGATACTGAGTTACTGGAAGAAATATTAACAGTCGTTTTATTATCATCCGATATAATGGCTTCAAGAAAAATTTACTTTATTAATATCTCAGGTTTTAAGTGGCGTATCAAGATGAAACATGCACCAGATTTTAGGTTAGATCACCAGCAAGACAACTGTGAAAACTGCATCATATTTCATTCAATAGTTTTTGCGTCTTGCGGTAAAAAACATACATACATACAGACAGACAGAAAGACAGACAAACATTCTAAAAAAATTGTTTTAACTTCTATTGGCCCTATAAAGGGTCTCATATAATTTTTTTTTAAATATCTCTCATGTACATACATAGACCAGTTACAGTTTTATTATATGTATAGATTATGTCTATTTAATTCAGACATACATCCATGTCCAGTGATAGTAAAAACCTTAATATGTTAGTGAAGATATTAGATAGTTAGCGGAGAGAGTGCGGGACCGGGAAATAAAAAAGAATCATTAATTTTTTAGTCCACGCGAGCGTAGCCGCGGGTACAGCTAGTACTATAATAAAGGAGCTTACGTTAGCACTCTTGGGTACTCATGGACTGTCAGTTATGTTTATTGCATCATCAGGTTATTGTCTCCACTGCAGGAGCACAACCCTCTCTCATCTGCCGGAGACAGACGGAGGATTTGGCCTACACTCCCCGCGCTAGCCAGACGGGTAGGGGAGGCCTGATTGATGTTTTATAATGTATTCCCTTAGTCGCCTTGTACGACATCCACGGGAAGAGTTGGTGTGGTCCTATTCTACTCTACCGGAAACACACGGTTTATTGATGTCCCACAAATCATGTCATTGCTTCAGATGAATACTCAAAGCAACACCTTGGCTGTCCGTTTATCTGCAGGATAGCTAGTGCCCCCTTCGGCAGATTTTGTATTTGGAGTCTCGCCAGAAGGTGACGAGTCGAGAATATAATTTTGCTGACGTGTTCCGGAAGTTTCCAGATTGTCTACATACCGCCATTTTGAACAAATACCTAATACTTACGTCTGGGATATTATTGTTACTTGTTTCATCATCAGGTTATTGTTGTCTCCACTGCAGGAGCACAACCCTCTCTCATCTGCCGGAGACAGACGGAGGATTTGGCCTACACTCCCCGCGCTGGCCAGACGGGTTGGGGAGGCCTGATTGATGTTATTCCCTTAGTCGCCTTGTACGACACCCAAGGGAAGAGTTGGAGTGGTCCTATTCTACTCTACCGGAAACCACACGGCAATCACTTGTTTGGATAATGTGATTAATACTTTAAAAAAAAAACTCGTCTCATTGTTTCATTTGTATAATTGCTTACATAGGTTCAAACCCCGCCTGTACCAATGAGTTTTACGAAACTTAAGTACGGTTTATTTATAATACCACAGGCTTTTCGGTGAAGGAAAACATCGTAAGGAAACCTGCATATGCCGAAAAAGAAATTCTGAGGCGTATGTGAAGTCCACCAAATCGGCTTGGGGCACCGTTGGTGGTCAGGGGTTTGGCACAAAAGATCCTAAGGGTCGAAGTGTCGCCAGGTCTTCCTGGCCCCCTAAGAAGATAAGATAAGATATTATGTAGGACGCAAATGTTCTTGAATCAATAAAGTTATTTGTTAGTTTCTCTTTTTTCAGCATGTCTACAGTGCCGTAACTAGTATTTTATGCGCCCGGTGCGAGCTTCTATTACTGCGGCCTTGTAAAATGCCCGTCCAAGATCATTTTTGCGCCCCTCCAAGGTCTGCGCCCTGAGCCTTGGCACCGCTGACTGCGCGTGTCTACTGTTCTAATTAACCCGAATCCATTTAAAAATGTAAGTAATACCACCATTTGTGATTTTCTCACAATTTCCTGTAATTTAAGGATGGAGACATTCTCGTTCCGCTCGATAATGACTCAATCCTTATGTTTTTGCGTCCAGAACATTATATCCCGGGACACTGCGGCGTCGGAGCTTGGCCCGGGGCCAGGAAGGATATTCGCTTCGCTGTCCTAAATGAAAACAAATATAAACATCATACTACAAGAATGATATAAGGGAACATGTACAGGATGGAAATCTCACTCGATTGATTCTATATTTTAAATGTAAAACATTTCAATAGATTTTTCCTACTCCCATACAATTACTCTGGTGTACTTATTGACGAGATGAATTCGTTAAAACAGTGAACAAAAGTAAGAGTGCACAGCGAAATATCTGAAATAATTCATTGATGTTATTTATATATTATATTATGTATGTATATCAGCTGTTTGATCCCCATATTACAGGCCCTGCCTAGTTTGGGATCAGGTGGCCGTGTGTGAAATGTTCACACATATATTTATTTATTCATTCATTCATTCGTTCGTTCGTTCGTTCGTTCGTTAGTTTGTTTGTTTGTTTGTTTGTTTGTTTGTTTGTTTGTTTGTTTGTTTGTTTGTTTGTTTGTTTGTTTGTTTGTTTGTTTGTTTGTTTGTTTGTTTGTTTGTTTGTTCGTTCGTTCGTTCGTTCGTTCGTTCGTTCGTTTGTTCGTTCATTCATTCATTTATTTATTTATTTAGAGACGTACTATCAACTAGAGTTGTACTACTTGTCACTAAAACAGTTTTTTTTAAATAAGAGGTCAAAGAAGTCCTAAATATGAAGGGATGGAAACAGTAGACTTAGTTTATTGTGGTCTGTGAGTCAGTGTCTATCAACTATCAACTAGACAGGCTATTGTGCATGAATGAGAGGAAGTAACTAAAGCCTAAGACCCTAGCTTCCCTAACAACCTATCGTCCCTATAGCCCTATCCTAACATAAAATAAATTATATAATAAATAAAATCGTAAACTTCGCGTGTCTGTACATTAAAGATATTTGCAAAAAAAAAAATTGGGGGTCTAAGGATAAGTAATAGAACACATTTCCATGAATGAATAAAGTAATGAATGAATGGATGACGAATGAATGGACAGACAAATGAACGAATGAATGTTCTTTATTGCACATAAGTTACAGAAAATACATACTATACAAATATACAGTAAATGTAGGTACAAGCGGCATCCTTAATAATCCGTATAATGTAGGTACTTCGACTCATAAAATTTTACATGCAACCCTCAAACTGGGTTGGAGTAAATTTTCTTGTACTATGACCTAATCGGGGGAGTAGGGATCAGGGTATTAGGGGATGGAAATTGTTAACATACCCCCCGGAATACAAACTGCTGGAACGTGTAACGTGTAACGGGAGTAACGTTGCCGTTTTGATCGGTATTATACGGTTATTGGGGCTCTATGGGTTGCTTACATCCCAGGGAAGCAAAGGAAATTGATATTATAAATTCTAAGTATAAATAATATTCAAATCAGATGATAATACAAAAATGGAACTTATTCTACATATGCTAGATGGTACCGAATATGTATACATAATACAGAAAATCCTGTGGTATCTAATAAATAAAAAACGTAAACTACGTGTGTCTGTACATTGAAGATATTTGCAAAAAAAAACGGGTGTCTAAGGATAAGTAACAGAACACATTTCAATCATTTTCGATTTTTTCTCTGTTTGTCTGTTTATCTGTTCATGCATCACTTAAAAACTACTGAACCGATTTTGATGTTCTTTTCACAGAAACATAGGGATTAATTCGGTGTAAATATAGGCTTTATTTCATTGCAATCGGCCCAGTCAATCAAAAGTTATGCGAATTTATAGTTTTCGAACACTCGCATACACTGCATAGTATACAACAAAGTAGTGTAGGGTGTAGCTTGGAATTGAGAGTCTGAGTGGGAGTGGAAGTGGGAAAGGCAACGAGAACGGGAGCGGATTCTGTAGTCCACTAGAGCGGAGCCGCGGACACAGCTAGTTATAAATAAACCGTATTTAAGTTTCGAAAACTCTGCACAGGCGGGGTTTGTACCAGGACCTCATGAACGTGAGGCGAGTGCTCAACCAACGAGGCTACCACAGCTCATAAGTTAGATAAGCGAGACTTAGGAAGAGAGCACATGTTTTGATTCCAGTGTCCCATAATAGGACTTGCAATTTTATTATTCTCAACGCTTAGAAGACTGTTGGAGCTACTCCTCGTTAAGAAAACCACAATAGAATTCGTACGGCAGCAGCCCAGTAGTAAATACTGCCAGGCGTGCTCTATAATGCGGGCGAGTGTCGATTCTTTATGTAGTAATGTTTGTATTATTTATATTATCTGTGAAAAACTAATCAGTAAAAGTAACTACTACAAACCACAAAGGGAACCTCTCTCGGGAACCATACCGCCCTATATTATCTTCAAGCTACCAACTTATATTTGAGGTCGGGGAATTGAGAAACTAAACTTGCAATATGAAATTCGATAGCGTATGTTCACGGCTAGCGCAACTATCAGCAGCAAAATAATATTGGTACGAAGGGCATGATGGCATCGATCAGCTGTGACCTTCCGAGGTCAATGGTCGAGGATGTGGGTCGAAGGGCAAGGGATGCGGGGGGCGGGGGAGATTCGTGAGGGCAAATAAGTACATTTTGCCTCTACAATTAGATCGATTTTAGATTGCAAACAATTGTCTCACACTTTATGTCTCTGAAATATATTAAAAGACTCTCTTTTAACGTTTCACCGACATATATATGTCGTAGGTGTCTCTTCTGAGGGCGTGGGGTTCGAATCCCGCTTCTGATGTCGTAAGTTCATGGTTTCCCCGAAAATGTGGGCTAACAAATTGAGTTTAACGCCGTTACAAAGTTAACACGTTTACTGGCCTAAATGACACTACATCATCAAGTAACGATTTTAGAAGGCAGACGATCCGTCAGCGTAACGCCTGCGCACCGCACGCCTTTACATCGAAGACTGTCTCGGTTCTACGCCTGCGCCAGTTATACTCAACGTTCTGTCAGCGCGTGCTAGCCGAACGGCGCGCCGAACACGTACTGTGCCTTCAAATCAGCTCATCTTTTATTATTTCGCCGACATATATATTTTTTCACTGTACAAAGGTGTAACAAAAGATACTGTGTACTAATATCGATATTCACTATATTGCTGACATTCGCTTTGACATTTGCACCTAACATTTTGTTGTACGCTTGAGTAGAGCTGAGTGAACAATACACCCTCTATCTTAAAGGGGGTAAATCACGGTGCAACATACAAAGGGTATATCGTTCACCTGTGGTACTACCTGGGGACTTTATTTTATGAACAACTTTTTAACTGGTTTCAGTAGGATGGCCTAAGAAAAAACATATGTAATATAATGTATTTTAAATAAACTTCTACTCTCTCCTACGTTTGTCTACTTTTATTACCCTATGCAATAATGTTTATGATTATATATTAGAAATCTGTTAATGGCTAATGTTTAATTTATATTATACTGTATTATATATTTTTGTAAATTAGCTGTAGGTTTCAGAATGAATACATAAAAAAAAAAACTGGCGGAGATGTGCCCGCGGCTCCGCTTCCGTGTTTTATTACCCGCTCCCGCTCCCGCTATCGCTCGTTTATAGTCTAATAAAATGTATTGTATGTGAGTTTTTGAGAACTATAAATTCGAATAACTTTTGATTGAGTCGGCTGTTGGATATATCCATTCGTTCTTCTGAGGTCGGCTGACTGCGATAAAATAAAAACTAAATGTTACTCCGAGTTAAGCCCTATGTTTCTATGAAAAGTTCGTCAAAATCTGTTCTGTAGTTTTTACGTGATGCGTACACAAACTAAGAGACAAACATAAAAAATATCGAAATGTGTTCTATTACTTATCCTTAGACTCCCAATTTTTTTTTGCAAATATCTTCAATGTACAGACACGCGAGGTTTACGTTTTTATTTATAAGACTAGCTGTGCCCGCGGCTCCGCTCGCGTGAACTACAGAATCGTAGAACGTAATTGATTGGTAGACAGTGTACTGTGACCTTCATAACGCATCATGTACCTTCTAATGATTTTTGATTTTATTACTCTTATATTTCACATTTTACATTGTAATCCTATTTATGGTTTTACTTGCATTGACATGAATTTAATGCAATATTAACTTGACGCTGTATAATTAATACAAATAAATGAATATGAATATGCCGTCTGGTTTCCGGTAGAGTAGAATAGGACCACTCCAACTCTTCCCGTGGACGTCGTACAAGGCGACTGAGGGAATACATTATAAAACATCAATCAGGCCTCCCCAACCCGTCTGGCCAACGCGGGGAGTGTAGGCCAAATCCTCCGTCTGTGTCCGACAGATGAGAGAGGGTTGTGCTCCTGCAGTGGAGACAAAAATAACCTGATGATGATGATGAATATGAGTATATGAATATGAATAATGTAACGGTCATGGCAGAATATCAGCGTCGCGCCGCTGGGCTGCGACTTATGCTGAGTCTGGGCCCTTTCTGCAGCACAGCACGGGCTACACTGTTGCTGTTACTCTGTTATGATTGTTTGCTGTACTTCTGTATCAATATGTGACCTATTTGTAACATTGTATTGGTGCTGTGTCTAATAATAAATGAATTATCTATCTATCTAACGACGACCTCAGTGGCGGAACGGAATAGCTCTCGGACTGCCACGCCGGAGGTTGCGAGTTCGAATCCCGCTAGGGGCAAATGTTCGTATGATGAATATTAATGTTTGTACCCAAGTCTTGGTTGTTTATATTTATTTTAGTATGTGTATTTGTTATCTAGTAACAGGCTGCCTAGTTTGGGACTGCATAATTGGTGTGAATGTCTGAGATATTTTTTTTATTTATTATCTATCTTATCTAGATATAAAATTCATAACAAATAATATCATTACAGATATTATTGGTAAATGCTAACTCCACGAAGTGCCCGAACTTTTATCGACGGGGAGATCAAAGCAATCTGTTATACAGCCTTTTGTACCTACCTCTTTGTCTCGTTCGTGGCGTGTCCTACATTTTGTGAAAAGGGTACGCTTTTTGTTCTAAATGGTTACAATACGAGTAAGGTCATCTAATTCCCTGTAACTTTTGTGATAAACAGGGATCGGAGTAAGGTGGTGTCATTTACATTAATATTGACATGTCATTTCATTATCACGGGATTTTAGTATCTGTTGTAATGAAAATCCCGGGACATTTAAAAAGTGTTTAATATCCAATTAAGAAAAGATCATTTCATATTATTTGTAGTTTATTTTACTGATAAGCGAGAGGCGGAAGAAGAATTATAGCTATGTGGAATGTCCATAATTATATTACTGTATGAGTTTATACATGAATCAACGACGACAAACAAATATTGAATAAATTAAAGACCGTGGATCGGCACGCGCAGGGTGGGACGCCCCGCCACCAGATGGATCGACGACCTGAAGAAGGTGGCCGGAAGCGGCTGGATGGGGAGGGCGGAGGACCGGGTGTGGTAGCGTTCATTGGGGAAGGCCTATGTCCAACAGTGGACGTCTAAGGGCTGACATGACGATGATGATACTCATTTATAACCAGATTAATATCAACGAGTTAATTATTTATTGCGTTCATTAATATAATTTAAGAGTATCATAATAAATTTGATGCCTAAAATGATACCAACGTAGGTTGCCAGCAGAAAAATCATTTATTAAAAAGTTACACTTAAAATGATACTCAATTTTTGGAGCAAAGCGTAATGGGCCAGTGATGGGCTTGAATATAATTTAGCGGCCATTACAATGTCCTAAAATAAATGTTAACCAAAAGTTATCACCCATATAGAAGAATTTTATGCTAAAACCAATTTGCGAATTTGATATTAGCGTTATAACCAAGGTTAAGAACGGCTTTTGGATGTTTTGTCATCCCCTCGAGAGTACGTAACGGACTTAATTTGCGGGAGAGGGAGAGGGAGAGGGAGAGGGAGAGGGAGAGGGAGAGGGAGAGGGAGAGGGAGAGGGAGAGGGAGAGGGAGAGGGAGAGGGAGAGGGAGAGGGAGAGGGAGAGGGAGAGGGAGAGGGAGAGGGAGAGGGAGAGGGAGAGGGAGAGGGAGAGGGAGAGGGAGAGGGAGAGGGAGAGGGAGAGGGAGAGGGAGAGGGAGAGGGAGAGGGAGAGGGAGAGGGAGAGGGAGAGGGAGAGGGAGAGGGAGAGGGAGAGGGAGAGGGAGAGGGAGAGGGAGAGGGAGAGGGAGAGGGAGAGGGAGAGGGAGAGGGAGAGGGAGAGGGAGAGGGAGAGGGAGAGGGAGAGGGAGAGGGAGAGGGAGAGGGAGAGGGAGAGGGAGAGGGAGAGGGAGAGGGAGAGGGAGAGGGAGAGGGAGAGGGAGAGGGAGAGGGAGAGGGAGAGGGAGAGGGAGAGGGAGAGGGAGAGGGAGAGGGAGAGGGAGAGGGAGAGGGAGAGGGAGAGGGAGAGGGAGAGGGAGAGGGAGAGGGAGAGGGAGAGGGAGAGGGAGAGGGAGAGGGAGAGGGAGAGGGAGAGGGAGAGGGAGAGGGAGAGGGAGAGGGAGAGGGAGAGGGAGAGGGAGAGGGAGAGGGAGAGGGAGAGGGAGAGGGAGAGGGAGAGGGAGAGGGAGAGGGAGAGGGAGAGGGAGAGGGAGAGGGAGAGGGAGAGGGAGAGGGAGAGGGAGAGGGAGAGGGAGAGGGAGAGGGAGCAATCACCAATCCGCCTGACAAGCGTGGTGATAATAGTAAGTGGGTTTACTATTATCACCACGCTTGTCAGGCGGATTGGTGATCGAAGTAATGACCTTAATTTACACAGGGGAATGCTGCCCGTCCTTTATGGACATTGGACTGTCCATCAAAAGTGGCATTCTGGGGAAGCTTGTGGGCAGCAGTGGACGTATTAGGCTCCGGCAGAATGCGTTGCTGCAGCGGCGACACATGCTGACACAGGGACCGTCCACTAGCGGGACACACAGGCACACACACGTCTTCAGGCCTTTCGCACATTATAAGACACAAGACACCAGACAAGAAAAAAATCTATGCGCGTGTCTGATCCGACATAAGAAAAAATTTCTTGTAATATGTATGGTCTCGGATGTTGCGAACTCTTTGATAGGTTTTATTATTTCTATGGGCGCCAGGTGGATCGAAGACCTGAAGAAGGTGGCCGGAAGCAGCGGGATGCGGAGGGCGGAGGTCCAGGTGTGGTGGCGTTCAGGGGAAGGCCTATAAATATTAAAATAAATATAAATATTACAAGCATATAAATACATACACTTGTCTAATAGTATATTAGTATTTTCTCCTGTGTTACAGTAATTAAACAAGGATAGGACAGTTCACAAATATTACATCCAGACCGGGACCAACTTGTACAAAATGGTCTGTCCCCGGTGGGAATTGAACCCACTACCTCTGGCGCTTGAGGCCAATGACCAATCCACTAGGCCAACGAGGCGGTCTATGTCCAGCAGTGGACGTCTAGGGGCTGACATGACGACGATGACAGGTAGGTAATATATGAAACATTATTTATGATCTCTAAGTTTAACAACAGGGCAAACTCGCCAAATTATGATGTTGGGCAGTTAAATCATAATTACCATACTTTGGGACCAACGATCTCTATGTACTACTTGATGGAGCGTTCCAAACAATCGCTCTGTTCCACGCAAGTAGCCACAACTCTTTCACATTCAATTTGAAACTTGTGCAGTTACTACTCAGAACATTGAATTATTTACTAAATATTGACATTATTTACCGTAGCGTCAATATTTAGTAATAATTAAATGTTCTGCATAGTAACTGCACAAGTTTCAAAGTGAATGTGAAAGAGTTGTGGCTACTTGCGTGGAACAGAGAGATTGTTTGGAACGCTCCATCTAGTAGTATATAGAGATCGTTGTTTGGGACAAAAAATCTGTTGTTACTCGGCGCGTAATATGTAACAAGATATGATAATTCATTAAAAATGAACACAGTACATTCAGAGACGGCGTGGACACTGCATTAAAGACACACCCATACAGTAAAGTTATTTTGTCTGCCTGTTTGTCGGATAAAACGAAAAGGACTGGACCGACTGATCTGAAATTAGTAGCAGGCTCGGAAGATAAGCTCGGTTATATTTAAAATTGATGGGAATTTTTTTTTTCTGAGTAGCATGTTGAGTAACCAAGCTGAATAGTTGGTAGTCCTACTTTTGTTATTACTATGCTAAGTTATTTTTAATCGTTTGCTACATATATATGTATGTACTAGCTGTTGCCTGCGACTTCGTCCGCGTGGACAACTTAACATCACAAATTATTATGTATCTCCCGTAGGAATAAGATGTTTTTTCGGGATAAAAACTATCCTGTCCTATTCCAGGACCTAACCTATATGTGTGCCAAGTTTCATCCCGATCCGTCCAGTGGTTGAAGCGTGATTGAATAACAAACATCCAAATATCCAAACATCCAAATGTCCAAACTTTCGCATTTATAATATTAGTTGGATGTGTAACTCTAGTGGTTTTGGCAGCGCACGCCAGAATAGCTCGCAGATGGTAGATTTTTCCCTACTTACTTGATATTTTGGACAATTCACACAATATCTTTATAAATTGTAGCCTATGTGTTATTCTGATGTATAAGCTATATTATTGTAAAGTTTCATTAAAATCCATTCAGTAGTTATTACATGAAAGAGTAACAAACATCCATCCATACTTACAAACTTTCGCGTTTATAATATTAGTAGGATTACCCGTAATAGTCCTACTGTTTCTTCATACTGTGCTAGTTTCCCAACCATTATAGACTAGAAATCAATACATTGTACCCAAATAGCCTTCCAATATTTTCCGGCTGTCAGCACTCGTTCGGTCAACAATTAATTTATTAAACTTGCAACAGTATATTGCAAAGGTTTAAGGTTTTATTTGCAAAGGGCCAATATTGGTTTGTAATTTGAATAGTTTAGTTTGTTAGTTAAGAAAACTGATCCATAATCAACGGGATATTTAAAATGTAACAAAATACCTACCTATGATATTTAATTAAAATATAAAATAAATATAAATATGTGGGGACATTTCACACACGGCCACATGATCCCAAACTAGGCAGAGCCTGTAATATGGGTATCAGACAGCTGATATACATACACAAATACATAATATAATATATAAATAACATCCAGTCACAAGGCAAATACAAGTGCTCATCACACGAATGTTTGCCCTGGGCATATTAATTATTTTTAATTATTTTTTACTATTTGATTGACATTGTTCTTTACTATTTAAATTAATAATTTTTGACATGATTATGGGCTCGATTCTGAAGGCACAATGTTAAAATTTGACAGCACTATAACTTTTGCTGTCCTTGTCACACATTATTATGAAGATAAAGACGAAACCAATTTTAGCGCTGTCAAATTTTAAAAGTGTGCCTTAAGAATCGGGCCCTTTATATAAGTAGTAATAATTTATTCTATTTTTGACATGTAATAATAATTACCAATAAAATTGATTATGATTATTATTACACCAAGCACCATACAACATCTATATCAATTACAAGTATTTCCTTAGCTACGAGTAGTCATGGTCGATGTACCACAATGTTCTCAATACGGAGGCGGCGATGTTGTTCGCCACACATCACGCCAAGTGGTATCACGAGGCGAAAAGCGGGTGAAGGAAAGTCGCATTGCGACATTTGTCAGGACCGCGCAAAGTGGCGATAATCGTCTCTGCCTACTCCTCTAGGACCAAGGCGTGAGCATTATGTATGTATGTACACCTAGTAATATCTTATAATAATAAATTTGACATCATCATCAGGTTATTTTTTGTCTCCACTGCAGGAGCACAACCCTCTCTCATCTGACGGAGACAGACGGAGGATTTGGGCTACACTCCCCGCGCTGGACATCCATAGGTCGCTGGTTCAAATCCGTCTCGAAGGACCAAAATGTTGGTTTCGGGAAGGTCAGGTCTTGAATTATTGTGAATAAGTGGGCGAGACGATTAAAGTTTAAATATAATTTTATTGCAACTCGTTAGACCATGTACAATTGCAAATTTGTCTCTGTAGGTAATGTATAAAAAGTATATGACCGTAATCTGTCGTGATTTTATATCGACGGCCGTCGATAGATGGCATCTATAGTACAGCAA
The DNA here is from genome assembly GCA_947086405.1 of Esperia sulphurella. Taxonomy (NCBI): domain Eukaryota; kingdom Metazoa; phylum Arthropoda; class Insecta; order Lepidoptera; family Oecophoridae; genus Esperia; species Esperia sulphurella. The sequence goes on from OX352272.1 coordinate 14,418,322, forward strand.
CCGAACATAGATGTCGTTGCGTGTAATGAACACATAATATACACATATACATACACTTGTCTAATCTCAACCTATGATTTTCTCCTGTACTATGGAAATTAAACAAGGATAGGACAATTCACAAATATAACATCCAGACCGGGACCACCTTGTACAAAAATTGTCTGTCCCCGTGGAATCGAACACACGACCACTGGCTTTCGAGTCCAATGATCAAGCAACTAGGATAACGAGGCGGTCAAGTATTATCTTTGCCTTAGACAATATGACCTATTTTCTTAATCACAACACTCGCCTTGCCTCTGGTATTGCCAGCCGTAAAAAATATTGTCAGAATTTACATAAAATCGCTTCCACTTCCCCCAAATTTAGGGCACATAAACTGGCGCCTAATCGTGAGAAACGCTTTAGGCACCCTCCGAGGACTAAGGGTTGCGATAAATTGTTTATTAGGTACCTAGACTGCCTGCGATACTGTGCTCGTCGCCTGCTGAGTTGGGGAGGAGCATTTGTTACCAGTTTATTAGGAAATTCAGGAGACAAATTGTGTTTAATTTGTTTAAAATTCGGCAGGGTTTATTCGTATTTACTGGCGGAAGGGGCACAATAACATCAACAATAATTAACAGCAAGGCAATGACAAGAATAATCATAAGAAATGGCTTTGGTGATCGAACAATGAGCTCCGGCACTACAGGAGCACCAGCCGGTACACGTTTATGTGTGAGCGTAAATTATTGTAGGGCTTTCAGTAGCGAGCGTGCCAGCATAACCGATCGCAAGGGACAACATAAGTGCCTTCTATTTCCAATTTATGGCGTCGGTAAAACCTACTATTTTTATTGGTTGTATTGCTTTCTAAGCATCCGTACACAGCACAAATATGCAATAACGAATAACTAGCTTTTGCCCGCGACGTCTTCCGCGTAGGTTTCTATAGTATAGAAATGAGATTTTTCGGGATAAAAACTATCCTATGTCCTATTCCAGGACCTAACCTATATGTGTGCCAAGTTTCATCCGGATCCGTCCGTTGAAGCGGGATTGAGTAACAAACATCTAAATATCCAAACATGCAAACATCTATATATCAAAACTTTCGCATTTATAATATTAGTGGGATTCTTTGAAAAATGCATTTAATTACCTACATGCCTAAAATATTTCTTCAGCGATTGAAGTATAAGAAAACCAGTTTGCCATGTTCCTAAAAAATTAATTCGCAATTTGCGACAAAGGAGGCCATTTGGCACCCATAACCCTTAGTATACAAAAGGTGCGAGTGGAAACACCCAATAACCCAAATGTACCTCCCGGCGGCGGCGGCGCGGCCGGCAGAGTTATACGCGGCTCGCGTGACGTCCGGCAGTTTCAAATCAAATACTCGGTAAGGCTACAAAACTAGAGGGAGACAAATACAATTAATCATATCGCCTGATATAGGTCTCTCTCATTTCATCTCAGATTATTTAATAGTTATACGTAACAGGTCACTCCCTTGTAAAACGAAAATACCTACGATTTAGTACTCCTTCCCACTGTCAGACAATACACGCAAAAATGTGACTAAGGCGCTCGACTTAGCGTTGTTGTTACTCCGCACAGTATGCGTTATGCGAGCAGCGTTTGATGTGCCGCCCAGCGCGTAAAAATGTGTCTAAGGAGCTCGACTTAGGGTTGTTGTTACTCCGCACAGCATGCGATATGCGGGCCGCGTTTGATGTTACACTCAGCACGTAAAAATGTGTCTAAGGAGCTCGACTTAGCGTTGTTGTTACTCCGCACAGCATGCGATATGCGGTAGGGACGGGTGTGAAATCCATACTACACACATATATTCTCATCCTGTAATAGTACTTTATAATACGTATGCGGAAAGTTGATTATACACTCTATATATTATCTTTGATTATACCAGTCGCGGTAATAGCTTTATATCCGAGCTGTAGGCGAGGAAATATAATAGATAAAGCCGAGATTTTAATAATGAACTTAGCACGAGTTTCATACTACTATTTTCAATACATTTGTAAGTAAAAATAAAAAAAATCATAATAATTCAAAACTATATCAAAGTACCTATTGGAGTATATCATCATCATCATCAGGTTATTTTTGTCTCCACTGCAGGAGCACAACCGTCTCTCATCTGCCGGAGACAGACGGAGGATTTGGCCTACACTCCCCGCGCTGGCCAGACGGGTTTTTTTTTTTTTTTTTTGGGGTTAGCTTTACTTTATCGCCGCTATTTATTTTGTGGCGTTTTACCCTGTTATTGATTTATACTGTGTTGCATTTGTACTGTGTTTTTTATTTCTTTTTTTTTTTATATTAGATAATCCTATGCTGCTTACTGTTCCTGCTTTGCGCGACTCTATAACCGCTTCCTAGTGTTTTAGCTGAGAAGAAGAAACGGCTCAACAAACTTTCCAGCAACACGTCTACCCTATCTACGACGGTGTCACGGGGGGTTTCGCCATGACTGCTGAGCGGCAGTAAGTGCCTCTGAGCCCGCCCTTGCTTCATCCACTGTGCCCTCTGCTGATCAGAGGGACACGCGGAGAAACGCTTGTGTTGTTTTTTTTTTTTTTTTTTTTTTTGGTAGTATGGGATAGGATGTGTTAGGTGAAATAAATAATTGACACATTTATTTATTTATTATATTCTGAGTAACCCTATGCTACTGCTTTTTATGGTTTGCGCGACTCTATAACCGCTTCCTAGTGTTGTAGCTGAGAAGAAGAAACGGCTCAACAAACTTCCCAGCAACACGACTACCATGGCCTCTACAACGGTGTCACGGGGGGTTTCGCCGTGACTGCTAAGCGGCAGTAAGTGTCGCAGAGCCCGCTCTTGCTTCATCCACTGTGCCCTCTGCTGATCAGAGGGACACGCGGAGAAACGCCTGGGTTTGTAGGTCACCGGCGACATAACTCCGGTAACACGATGTGTAGTCAGTGGCATGCAACCGGCGACCCATCACCAGCAGCACACGAATATCTCTGATGACATTCAAATGTCACCAGAGACAGAGAATGCCACCTGCGACACCCATATCCACTGCCATCTCCAGCGACTCTATTCTGTAACATAACGACATATAATAATTAATATTTAAGCTAGTCTACCTACTCGCGGTGAAACGTTAACCGGCGACATTTTTGCCTAACTATGCTATGTATAGTGTGTTTTCTTATGTGTAATTTATATGTATCGTGGATGACTGAGTGAGTAAAGGATACTGCTGACAAAAGTTCGGTGTGTGTGTGTGTTGCCTTTTTTGTGGAATATTGATGCTTCTCAGGTGTTATGTACTGGATTGTGTGTGCTGGTTTGCTCTGTTTGTGAATTTGGTTATATGTTGGGCGTACTCCAGGAAAATTTCTCTTTGGTCGTCGTCTGTGATTATGTCTCTGTAGTTTTCTTTTGTGATTTTTGTGCCCAGTTCTTGCTCGCAATTGTATCTGGCGAGGGCAAAGCGTGGGCAGTCGTCTAGGAGGTGATATACTGTTTCAGGTGTTATCCCATCGCAAGTACAGGCCGCGCTGTTTTTCAGTTTAAAGCGGTGTAGGTATTGTGCAAATCCTCCATGGCCAGTGAGTATTTGCGCTATTGTGTTCGTCATATTTGTTTTTCGGACTATTTTATATGATGTTCTGACATCAGGGAGAAATAGCTTTGTTATTGAGCCCGTTTTCAATTCACTATAGTTTTTCTGCCATTCCTCAAGGGTGTTGTTTCTCAGTATCTTTTTGACGTAGGATGTTGGTACGCCATCATATACCGGTGAGGTTTTTTTAGTTAGAGCAGCCTTTTTTGCTAGTTCGTCCGCTCTCTCGTTTCCCACCAGTCCTTCGTGGGCCTTTATCCAGTACAGTCTGACGTTTCCCTGCTTCGTGTTGATGTCTGTGATGTTTTGTCGTATTTCGGCTACTAAGGGGTGTAGGTTTTGTGGGTCTCTTATTGCTTCTAGCGAGGAGCGTGAGTCGCTGATAATGTTGCCGTATTTCTTGTCTTTTTGTTTGCTGTTTTTGATGATGTCTGTAGCCCTTAGTATTGCCACTAGTTCTGCTTGGTAGACTGTACAGTATGATGCTAGCCGAAAGCTGGAGCTTTTGGTTTCAATGCCATTATCCCATATTGATATGGCAGCTCCCACCTTCTCTTCGATCTTACTGCCATCGGTGTAGATTTTAGGCCAGTCGTTGTTAATATTGTCTATATCTTCCTGATTATATAGCAGTTCAAACTCGTGCTGTTGTCGGTTTTTTGGGTGTGGTAGATGGAAAATATTAATTTTCTTCTCCAGAGGCCTTCCTGGAAGGGTGGGTATTGGTTTGCCTCTTTTTATTTTGTACAGCTCAGCTGATTCCTTACATCTCAGGTGTAGGGGAAGGATTCCCGCTAGGCATATGCTGGATGGGAGTGATATTGTTCTATGTGCTTTAGCGATTCGTGTTGCAAACATCCTGGTTAGTTTTTGGAGTCGTTTTTGGATGTATTTTCTTTCTAGTACTGGTGACCATACCCCTGATGCATATAGGATTGTTGGCTCTACGACCGCTGTGTAAATGAGTCTTAGTATTTCAAAATTTAGACCCCAGTTTGCTTTTGCTGCTCTGGTAACTGATTTATGTATGTTTATTACTTTAGCACTGATTTTCTCAAGGTGTGTAGTGAAGTTAAGTTTAGAGTCAAGAGTGAGTCCCAATATTGTTAAGTTGGGGGAAATACCCACTGGGACCCCATTTAGTAGGAAGTTTGGTTCGTCATAGCGTAGTTTGTTTGTCACTAATATGGCTTGTGTTTTGTGAGCAGCGAAATGCATTTTGTTGTTTTTGCCCCATTTTGTTACTAGATCGAGCGATGTGTTGACTATTTGGTTTAGTGTTTCTGTGTTGTTGGCGGCTGCTATTAGTAAAATGTCATCCGCAAATGCCTGCAGGTGCCCTTCTAGCTTGTCTGCTTCCCTCAGCAAGGGGTCGAGCTGTACATTCCACATCATAGGGCCGCAGGTAGAGCCTTGGATACAACCTTTGTTGGTTGCTCTTTCCACGCATTCTCCTGCATATTGGAGTGAAACCGTTCTTTCAGAAAGATAGCTGAAGGTGAGGGCTAGGAGTCTTGGGTCATGTTCTTTTCCTGATAGCTCCTTTTTAATGGAGGGCCACCACGCGTTGTCGAATGCACCTTCTATGTCTAAGGAGACTACCGCTACAATTTTTTTGTTCTTTACGTGGTCTCGGATAATTTCCACTGCGTCGTACAGGGCGTCTTCTGTGCTGGTTTGTGGCATGAAGCCGTATTGTCTGCGACTCAGATTGTTTTTACTTCCAAGTGAGTACATTAGTCTGTTAGTGAACATTTTCTCCAGTATTTTGCCTAGTACGGGGAGAAGTCCAATGGGTCTATATGACTTTGGTAGCGTGTAGTCTGGCCAGACGGGTTGGGGAGGCCTGATTGATGTTTTATAATATATTCCCTTAGTCGCCTTGTACGACATTCACGGGAAGAGTTGGAGTGGTCCTATTCTACTCTACTGGAATAAGTTGTTGTATATAAGTTGGAGTATATAAGTACGTTTATTTGACCCGTTGGTTTCATGGCCCTCGTCCCTAAAGTCCACTCGCAAAACAGGCCCAAAAACCGTACGTCACCGTGAACTCTGCCCTTATAGGGCAGAGCTGTAATTTGACGTAATTCCAGAAAGGCTATCGCACGGTTAACGCTTAAAATAATACCTTTTGTGATGTAACTACGAAATATAACCGAGGCGAGTTATATAGGACCACTCCAACTCTTCCCGTGGATGTCGTACAAGGCGACTAAAGGAATACATTGTATAACATCAATCAGGCCTCCCCGACCCGTCTGGCCAGCGCGGGGAGTGTAGTCCAAATCCTCCGTCTGTCTCCGGCAGACGAGAGAGGGTTGTGCTCCTGCAGTGGAGACAAAAATAACCTGATGATGAGTTATATAATCCAGTATGTAAATACGGAGAACGTGGCCGGAAGCGGCTGGATGCGGAGGGCGGAAGACCGGGTGTGGTGGCGTTCAATGAGATCTATCTATGTCCAGCAGTGGACGTCTAAGGGCTGAGATGATGATGTAAATACATTTCGATAGACGGTTGGTATTAAGCGGTCACTGTAGGCTATTAAACTTGAAGTATTTGTATTTGTGAAGTTATGTGACAGAGTGAGGAATTTAGTGAAACGTGAGAAGTGTGGTTTGAAAGAAGATGTAGTAACGAAGGTAGAGAAGGGTATGTTGCGTTGGTTTGAACATTTAGAACGTATGAGTAGAAGAAGAGTGACAAAAGTAATATACAGTGTGAATGTGGAAGGAACTACAGCTGGAGGTCGTCCTAGGAGGACATTCAAGGATCAAATTAGTAACGTCCTCAAAAAGGCTGGGGTCCGCAGTGAGAAGAATAAAAGGAGGTGCATGAAAAGGTTGATGAATGTGAGTGAGGCTAGTGAGGTGTGTCAGGATCGCGCAAAGTGGCGATCCATCCTCTCTGCCTACCCCTCTGGGACCAAGGCGTGAGCATTATGTATGTACCGTTAATGTTTCTTTAAATGTCCTAAGTAGTAAACAAACCACTCACCTCTACAAAATCTCAAGTTTGCGAGCCAATCACACAATAAAACTGACCCAAAATCCTCATATACCTCAAACAAGCACTTGCACGATATCCACTCACAAAACTTATAGAATTAATCATCGTAAACCTTAGTTTTTAGCAAAATTATCAACAAATCGTCTTAACCCCAAATCATATTGAGACGGGTTATCTCTATATTGTCTTTGGATTTTAGAGATGGGGTATGTCACGCATTCAATTATGCAATTCAATTATTCATTCGGAATACTTGTAACTATTGAATCTTTAGAAATAAGTAGGCGAGGAGAAAAAAGGTTGGACATCCACTAAACCAAAAAAAAAGGTATTGTATTTTTACCGTGACCCGCAAGCGCTTCCTTTGGGTGACAAAAGATTTCGGTTTTAGCCGCCAGAGGCTCTAGTAATAATGAAATACTAAGCCATACACTAATGTTTGTTTCTAATATGTTTTATAAAGAAATGCATTGTATAAAAACATTAAAATTAAAATAAATCAGGGTGCAAAAAAAATTGCTTCATGACGTTTGATTTCATTCGTTTTCCTCTACTTTGTTTATAAAAATTAGATATGACCATGAGTACTATAATAGAAAAAAAAAGAAGGTTTACAGCTGCGCGGTGCGCGCTGCGCGATCCAGGGTACGTAAGACTAGAAGTTGTCTTACGTAAAGTTTCGTACTCATAAGTAAAATTTTGTTTTTGTTTTGTTATTTTAATATATATTTATATATTTAAATGCTATAGTTAAATCATTATGTAAAACTTCCTTATTTAATAGCTTTTTCTAGATTTTATCACATTTTATACGTTCAAGAGTGTCAAAAAGCCAAAATACGAGATTTATAGCTGCATAGGTACGACGAAAAAAAAAAAAAAATTCTCCTGCTAGCAACCCTGGCGCGTTCGTACCGCAACGCCATGTCATTCGTGTTATAATAAATTTTACATTTTATCATCTAAGTACTTTATTTTAATATTTTAAATATTCAAATAACAGGGTAAATATTTTATTTGTTAGAGAAGCTTACAGCTACATTTGCAATAAGAAAAATTGGATGGCAATTAAAGGCCAACTAAAACCTACCACATATAGCAAGCCAGTCCCATTGATGCCTGTCAACTAATTAATCTTAGAAGATTTTGTATGGAACCTGGCTTACCTATCGTCAGCCATTTTTTTTCTCAAAATGGCGGCCAAGGATAATTTTTATAAAAATTGGTAGCTAACATCAATACAAACAAGAAATATTCTTAGCCAAAACTCGTAAAGTGTTACCATTTGAAGATATAAGCAATCAAAGTGTTATAATTCTGTTGTAATGGATCACTGAACGGAGACCAAGGAGCATTATTTATTTTTTAGCGACTAAAATAATGGGCACCTATCATAATAATAATATCATAAAATAATATCGTTATGTAGCTTATGTCGTCAAAACGTGGAACTTAACGAGTTTTTACCAAAGACTATTTCTTCTTTGTATTGACGTTAGCCACCAATTTCTATTTGAATTAACCTTGGCCGCCATTTTGAAACAATCGTCGTATGCTAGGTCCAAAGTAATGATCCGACAGAATATCCATGAAAGTAACCAATAAATAAATAAATATTCCTAAACTAATAATCACTGAGAATAATATAGAATTAATCACAAATTCAATTAAATTCAATTGAATCAGTTAATTCTATTATTTGACAACACTATTTTATATCTATGGTCACCTTGGCGCCATGTTTGTTTATCAAATTAGACATTTAAAGAAAAACAAGGTTTATGTATTTGTACTAAGTACTAATCGCTGAGTTGGGGACTCCTCACTTGCACAACATCGTCCACCCCTTAATTTGAAGATATGTTATAATTTTATGTAATTTAATTAATAATATTTATAATAATGATAATGAATATGTATATAATGTATTTGTTGTGTTAGTGAATAAATATTTTTTTCTTTCTTCTTTCTTTCGTTCTAAATAGGTATTTTGTATTTGGCAGTGACTGCATGAGAACAACCAAGGATCGAGTTCAGTTCAGGAGATAGGCCTAGCCTAGTGGAATAGTCCACTGTTGGACATAGGCCTAGGTGACCTAGGCCTATCTCCAACAGTGGACTCTTCCACGCTGATGATAATTTATACAAAACGCAGAATAAGTACAAAAATCAACGCAAGTAAGATTGAATCCTATGCGCGTGGAAGAAAGCCAATGTTACGCTGATCACGCAACTTTAACAGTCGTGCGCGATTCGCCTAGGTGCCCCGGCAATCGGGGTCGCGCCCTGATGTTGCTACTTAATGAAGCGCCAGTCACCCCCTCCCCCCTCCCCGCCCCCTCACCCGTCAATGTTATGTCGAAATACAAGTATCCACGAAGACTACAAGAGAGAAAACACCTGCCCTCTCCCCTCGCCTGATTGAACCGCATCAACGTTGTTTCTTTGAACCTCCCTTCATCTAAAGTGTGGGCTGTCGAAGGGGCCCACACGTCTATATATAATAGTCTTAATTACAAAGTTGTTTTTTAATATGTTTTTATGTTTTGTTAGCTATTATATTTTCAGTGCTATCATAATCCAAAGGAAAGAGCCAAGTGAACAAAACTTTCTTGCATTTTGATTTAATTAGGTTTATTATATTAAGCATATAATTTGCTTTGTTATAAAGAAATGTAACCACTGTGTTTTATTAACTTATTATACTACTAGCTGTGCCCGCGGCTCCGCTCGCGTGGACTACAGGATCCGCTCCAATTCCCACTTCCGCTCCCTATCCCACTTCCACCTGGAAATGGACGTGGACCTGGACCTGGTCCAGATCCAGATCCAGGTCCAGGTCCAGGTCCAGGTCCAGGTCCAGGTCCAGGTCCAGGTCCAGGTCCAGGTCCAGGTCCAGGTCCAGGTCCAGGTCCAGGTCCAGGTCCAGGTCCAGGTCCAGGTCCAGGTCCAGGTCCAGGTCCAGGTCCAGGTCCAGGTCCAGGTCCAGGTCCAGGTCCAGGTTCAGGTCCAGGTCCAGGTCCAGGTCCACGTCCACGTCCACGTCCACGTCCACGTCCAGGTCCAGGTCCAGGTCCAGGTCCAGGCCAAGGCCCAGGCCCAGGCCCAGGTCTAGATCTAGGTTTAGGTCTAGGTCCAGTCCAGTCCAGGTCCAGACCTAGGCCCAGGTCCAATTCCAGGCCCAGACCCAGGTCCAAGTCCAGATCCTCAATTCTCCCCTCAACCCGCAATCCATTCCGACCAACATTACTTTGTTGCATACGTATACCACAAATTCATCGTAATCGGTTAACTCAGTCAAAGGTTATGCGAATTTTCAAACACTCAAATTACACTGGTACCATACCCGCTCCCGCTACCGCTCACGAATTCAGTCGAACATTTACACCCTACGTTCTTCGCAGTGTATCGTCCAGGTCCAGGTCTAGGTCCAGGTGACCTCGGCTCGCGTGAACTACAGAATCGCTCCCATTCCCACTCCCGCTCCCGCTTCAGCTTCCGCTCCCGCTTCCGCTCCTGCTCCAGTCCCGCTCCCGCTCCCCTTCCGCTCCCGCTTCCGCTTCCGCTTCCACACCCACTTCCCTTATCCCACGCCCACGCCCACGACCACGCCCGAGCCCACGCCCACGCCCACTCGTATTCCGTTTCCCAACCGCAGCTCCAAATGTAATCCAAACTCATCGCAATCTGAATAGTACGGAAATACTATTATGTGCAATATATTGCATACTAACCTTACCTAAACTAATGTATTTGAAAACTAAAAATGTCTATAACTTTTGATTGAGTTAGCCGATTGCGATGAAATAAAGCCTATATGTTACACCAAATTAAGCCCCATGTTTCTGTGAAAAGTCCATCAAAGTCCGATCAGTCGTTTTTAAGTGATGCGTGCACAAACTCACAGACAAACAGACAAACAGATAAACAGACAAACAGACAAACAGACAAACAGACAAAAATTTCAAAAATGATCGAAATGTGTTCTGTTGCTTATCCTTAGACCCCCCAATTTTTTTTTTGGAAATATCTTCAATGTACAGACACGCGATATTTACGATTTTATTTATTAGATGTTGTTTATCTTGGCAGCAGTTGTACATCTAGCCCCAACAAGAGGGCGGCTAATGCCCCCCAACGAAACTTGGTCACGTACTGTAACCCCCCCTCTCTGCTCTCTTCATATCCCCACTTAATTGAAGGTAAACAACGGACAGCTATCGACGAATCGAACATGGCATCCTCTACAGATTTTGTATAGTTTTTAGGCGTCAACAATAATATTTTTGCTATTATCAATATTTGGCCGCCTCGTTAGTCTGTTGGCTTGGTTATGGTTTCAACATCAAAGTCAATATGCTTTTATGTACATGAGTACATTTCTGCGACGATCTGCGTCACGCGGCTGGCAGTGACTGGATGAGAAGAACCGAAGATCGGGTTCAGTGGTGCGCCTTGGGAGAGGCCTATGTCCAACAGTAGACTCTTTCAGGCTGATGATGATGATGATGATGTGCAAGCGGATACAACATTAATTACATTCACAAATCGGATGTCAGTTTCTAAATATATTGAAGGGCGATTTCCTCCACTAAAAATGAATTTGATCCGTTAAAAAAATACGTGTCGTTTATGTTTTAATGATCTGCAAACGAATCTAATCGGAGGACATTGGTCACGTTTCCTTGTACGCTGGGTTGGAAAAAATATGATTTTTTCGTTTTATGATATAGTTTTTTCCCCTATAGTATGGCAATTATTTGGGGCGATAGCCTCTTCAGCTTCAGTTGAGGTTTTTCTACGTTTGGCATTGTTCACACTAAATTACGAAATAGTTTGGGAACAGAAAATACAGAATCCGCTCCCGTTCCCACTCTCGCTCCCTATCCCACTCCCACTCAGATGCTCAATCCCAATCCCGATCCTGACCCCGATACCACTCCCACTCCCACTCCCGCTCTATCTGTAGTACAAACCAATCGCAATATGAATTGTACCGAAGATTATACTTCTTTGTTATATTGCATTTTTACACCTTGGGTTAGTATATTAAAGTTTTAGTAGGTATCCCTAATTTTTTATAGTTATAAATATAGCCTATGTTACTCAGGGATATTGTAGCATTCTAATGGTCAAAGAATTTTTAAAATCGTTTCAGTAGTTTTTGAGTTTATTCGTTACAAACATACAAATCTTTCCTCTTTATAATATTAGTGTAGATTATAATAATGGTACTGATTTAGCAAGTGCAGATACGATTTAGAGTTACGTACATGTGATTTACTTATACCAAGAACTTTAATTTATAAGTTTATTTATGTCGTAAATTAATGACACTTGATTAAATCATTAATTTTTATTGAAAAAAAAAACAACCTTTGGTTTAAATACAAAATGATTTAATCATGCCAGGATCTTGCCTCTAGGTTAAAGCCTGTGTATACACGTTGTATCTTAATAGATGAAGTCAAACCCTTGTAATCAACCTTAGTTACCCGCGGCTACAATTTCATCCTGGAATCAATTAAACAACCTGCAACTCTAGCTATAAATTTAACACTGCTACGCTGCCGTAGCGCCGTAACTCCACCCGTAGTTCGTAGCCGCTCTCGTAGCTAAAACTAATACATCAAACTTGTAACTTGAGTGCTTGTTAAGGGGTAGATCTCTGGGCTCATAATGCTCACGCCATGGTCTCAGAGGGGTACGATGTATCGCCACTTTGCGCGATCATGACAAGCGATCCTGATAGTATAATCCTCATTCATTCATTCATAATGCTCATGCCTTGTCCCCAGAGGGATAGGCAGAGACGATGTATCGCCACTTTGCGCAATTTTATGTCGCAAAGCGGCATTCCTTCGCCCACTTTTTGCCCCGTGATACCCCTTGACGTGATGTGTTGCGAACAACATCGCCGCCTTGTTGAGGTACCACGGTTAGCTAGGGAAATAATTGTCCATCTCATCAGAGCCCCGCATAACTCGCTAAGGCTAATACTGCCAGGAGTTAATCCAGCTCCATGTCGGCACGCTTACGACCAGGCTAGCCCCTGGACACGCATCCATCGGCACGCCAGACCTAGGATTGGCGGAAGGGACAGGGATATTAGGGGCGAGAGATGACAGGAAATTTAATATAATCCTACTTATATTATAAATGTGAAAGTTTGGATGTTTGATTATTTGGATATTTAGATGTTGGGATGTTTGTTACTCAATCACGCTTCAACCACTGGACGCATCGTGATGAAACTTGGCACACATATAGGTTAGGTCCTGGAATAGGACATAGGATGGTTTTTTATCCCGAAAAAACTTCTCGTTCCTACGGGAACCAAATTAATCGTTTAAAGTAGTGAAGGTTATAAATATGTAAAACTACGCGGACGAATTCGCGGGCAAAACCTAGTGTAAATTAAAATACTACTTAACTACGACGACCTGAAGAAGGTGACCGGAAGCGGCTGGATGCGGAGAGCGGAGGTAATGTACATTAGGGAAGGCCTATGTCCAGCAGTGGATGTCTCAGAGCTGATTGATGAAAGATATCTGGTTTTTTTGGGGTCAATAGTGAGAAAGAGGTTGTTTAAGACAATCTTATAACAGCTTCAAAGATGGATCCCCTTAAAGTTATATACTCTGTGGCGTGGATGTACTGTTAACAGTATATAGGAGGTAAGTTATTTTTGTTATCATCATCAGATTACTTTTGTCTCCAATGCAGGAGCACAACCCTCTCTCATCTGCCGGAGACAGATGGAGGATTTGGCCTGCACTCCCCGCGCTGGCCAGACGGGTCGGGGAGGCCTGATTGATGTTTTATAATGTATTCCCTTAGTCGCCTTGTACGACATCCACGGGAAGAGTTGGAGTGGCACTATTCTACTCTACCGGAAACCACACGGCATTTTTGTTATAATATACTCGTATTGACGCGTTGGCGTCCGCCGTGTAGTTCCCGGCTTATAATAGGGCCACCCCCAACCTTCCCGTGGGTATCGTCAAGCCGACTTAAGGATTGCACCAGGACGAGCAGGGTTCTGTGTATATTATGATCGTAACTGAGATTACCAATACGTCTGCCAAGCGTGGTGATTATGGCAAATCTCCCAATAGACAGCCCAGCAAAAGAGGCTTTCTATTGGGGAGGCTTGTGTTCAGCGGTGGAGGTATTTCGGCTGATGATAATCCGTGTTGGACTGTTAGTTCTACGATCATCATCATATCAGCCCCTAGACGTCCACTGCTGGACATAGGCCTTCCCCAATGAACGCCAACACACTCGGTCTTCCGCCCTCCGCATCCAGCCGCCTTCGGCCACCTTATTGAGGTCATCAGGGCTGTCAGGAAGTGGAGGCCGTGGTCTTTGCTGCTCATGGGCGAATTTTGTCCATAATAACCACACTGGCTAGACATGGTGGCCATCGCAGTACTAGTCTTGGCACTGGTGACGCTACTGCCCGCTACCGGTTCTACGATAGAACACTTTAATACCATAGACAGTAAATGCACAGATAAGATAATAATTACTTCGTTTAGCTAATGACTCTATTGAAAAAGAATACTTAAATATTATTACGTAAAGAAAGATATATCGACCGACGCCAAGACATCGACGTTATATGTTAAAAAGAGATGCACTTGTGTTGTTGACGTATAACGCTGTCCCTGTCTCGATCGACTATGTTCAGGTGCAATAGCCCTACCATACTTTACGCATAAACGCAAACGTGTACGGTCAGGCTGGTGCGCATGAAGTAGTAGTGGGTGGGTAAACCTGGTCGCTTGTATTGAGTGGATGACTATGTTCGCGCGCTGGGTGCAATAGCCCTGCCATAATTTACGCACACACGCAATCGAGACGGTCAGGCTGGTGCGCTGGGAGTAGGTGCTTAAATATTGTCGATTGTGCCTATAGCATACATATAGTTGGACCTAAATCCATGTCACGGGTAAACTACTCCTTGGCTTTTTTCCACAAAGCCGAGGGCGGAAATTGCCTTTGTCCCTTGTCTTGTACTTTGGCATATGACAGCTACATTAGGAAAAAAACAGAGTTTGTTTGGGCTCTTTGAATAGTGGCGGCCCTAGCCGAAATAGATATTGGTTATTGTGACTTAAATTCGATGAAATGTATCCACGAAAAGTAGCGTTACGAGAAATGAGATAAGATGAGATGATATGATCCACAAGTTCCAGGTCGCTCAGCGAGCTATGGAGAGGGCTATTTTGAAGGATATGATTCGTAATGAAGAGATCGAAGGTAACCGACATAGCCGAAAGGATTAGCAAGCTGATGTAGCAGTGGGCGGGTCACATCTGTCGCAGAACCGACGCTCATTGGGGCCGACGAGTTCTGGAGTGGAGACCGCGGATCGACACGCGCAGGGTGGACCGACGACCTGAAGAAGGTGGCCGAAATCCGCTGGCTGCGGAGGGCGGAGGACCGGGTGTGGTGGCGTTCTTTGGGCAAGGCCTATGTCCAACAGCAGACGTCTAGGCTGATATAATGAAGTTACCACTACATATGTATGTATTTGCCATCATCATCATCACTTGGCAGGCGGATTGGTGATCGCAGTAATGACGGGAGAACACCGTAGCCCGTCCCTAATGCAATCCCTTACTTGCCTTGATGACACCCACGGGAAGATAAGCAAGATAGATCCGGCTACCACAGATCATCTCATCTCATCATCATAAGGTTATTTTTGTCTCCAATGCAGGAGCACAACCCTCTCTCATCTGCCGGAGACAGACGGATTTGGCCTACACTCCCCGCGCTGGCCAGACCGGTTGGGGAGGCTTGATTGATGTTTTATAATGTATTCCCTTAGCCTCCTTGTACGACATCCACGGGAAGAGTTGGAGTGGTCCTATTCTACTCTACCGGAAACCACACGGCTACCACAAATCATCTCATCTCATCGTCATATCAGCCAATATGCCTGCCAAGTGTGGTGATGATGGCAAATCTTCAAATTGACAGCCCACCAAAAGTATCATTATATTGGAGAGGCTTGGGTTTCAGCAATGCCGCCACCTCCTATGGTCCAACCTCGCGGTTATACGGACCGAATCACGGGGGTGCCCGGTACTTACGGTAGAGCTCTTTCCCGGTGCACCCGGCTTGATCCCCTACAAGTTCTTTTTTGCCCCTTCTATTGTACTGGTGCACATTCCGGCAGCCAGCCCCTTTCTGGGGATTTTATTCCACACCACATCAGCTCCTCGCCGGCGGGCGGCTCTTTTCTATTCTCTGCTCCATCTTCCGTACTCTTAGGCTCTCTCGGGCAGCTCCATTGCTCTTCCGCGTTTGTGCCATGCGTTGGCGAACCGCTTGTGTTTCAGCAGTGGACGTATTTCGGCTGATGATTGATACGACGCACACTGCAAGCCTTCGACATAGCTCAAAAAGTTAGCACGTTCACATAAACCGCTGCGATACCTAAAAGGGTTGGTTGGGCAAGCGTAGTGTGTGTGGGACGGGCGTCCTGGATAGTTTCTCTAATTGACAGGATCCGAAATGAGGTGATCTGCCAGAGATTCTGGGCTGGTCACATCTGTCGGAGAACTGATTACCGCTGGGGTACAGGAGTTCTAGAGTTGAGACAGCGACCGGGCAAGCGTAGTGTGGGACGCCCCCTGGCTAGATGGAGCGACGATCTGCGTAAGGCGGCTGGCAGAGACTGTATGAGAAGAACCGAAGATCGGGTTCAGTGGCGTACCTTGGGAGCGACCTATGTTCAACAGTGGACTCTTTTAGGCTGATGATGACAAATTGCTGATTTTTTCTGATTGTTTCCCTTGCTTCCCTACTTTTAAGTTACCCTGGGGCCCAAGGTAGCGTAAATTCAGTCCTTACCTTCTCTGGTAGGTGTTATGTGTTGCGTACCTCCGTTGATCCTCGCTTAGAGAATGGTGAGGGGGGAGAATGGTGAGGAGGCGGGAATGGTTTTAGACATTTTGGAGTATGTCCGTGTGTCACAGTTGGGCGGCGACGCGGAGAGGGCAGCAGTTAGCCGCCAGCTAGTCTGGGCGCGGCGGCGGCGCGGCGGCGCGGCGCTCGGCTCTATGCAGACTCTATGCGGCTGTTTGTTTAGCTTATACCGTCTCGTGTTACTAACTCTCCTATCTCAATCTTTGGTCGATTTCAGTTAGGACCATCACTGACTTCCACCCGTCGTTCTCAATACATCATTAACCAATGAGGAGATATACTACTGTATACTATTTTTTATTATTTTTTGACGATCACATTAATATTGACCTTTTACGTAAGTTAATCTATGTATTAAAATTTGTAATGTGAAATAAAGAAATCTAATCTTTTGACAACCTCCGTGACGGAACGGGTAGCTCTCGGACTGGCACGCCGGAGGTGGCGGGTTCGAATCCCGCTAGGGGCAAATGTTCGTATGATGAATATGAATGTTTGTACCCAAGTCTTGGATGTTTATATATTTATTTAAGTATGTCTATCCGTTATCTAGTAACCATACCACAGACTCTCTCTGCCTAGTTTGGGACTGGATAATTGGTGTGAATGTCTGAGATATTTATTAAAAAAAAATCTAATCTAATACAATTTGGGCGGTCTTATCGCTTTAAGAGATTTCTTCAAGACAATCTTCGGGTATACGATATTATGCCAGGGAAAGTGGTATGATAAAAATATAGTTTAGTTTAGTTTATTTTTTCCTTAACAAATTATATTGTGTCGGAATTAAATAAAATTAAAGATAAATAATAATGTCAAAATTATACATAATTAAAATTGAATTAAAAACAATAAAAAATGCAATTGCAATACAGCGAGGAAACGCAGCCAGCATTATCGGTACCCTACCGTGTGGTGGCAGCGATCTAGGGGACATTCTCCATTAGGTTTAAATGTCTTTACTACGTAAAAAATTAAATTAAATATTACAGTGAATTTATAAATTCATCAATAGTGTTATAGTTATTTTCTAACTAGGAGCGTTTAAAAGTGTTTTTAAAAATCAATGATTTTAAATTGAGTGGGCAGGCACTTATATAACCCAGCTTGATATCGCACAATATGTTCGACAATTCTCAGTCGTGGTACTGTCGTATATGGGATGTCTTTTCTTCTTGTCATTTGGCAGAGGATATGGATTTAGATAAAATGCTCAAGAACCATAGTAACCCGAATAAAAGTTTACCTGTATCATTAGCCGAAATACGTCCACTGCTGAACATAAGCCTCCCCAATAGAATGACACTCTTAGTGAGCTGTCCATTGTGGGATTTGCCATAATCACCACGCTTGGCAGCTGGATTGGTGATCGCAGTAATGATCTTAGGGTACACAGGTAACCGTTGCTGCCTGTCCCTGGTTCTCTATATTTTCCAGTAACTCACATACCCGTAAGTAAATTAGTTCTCAAGTTATAGATGAAGTGCACCTTAAATATGATTCTATCGATTGGTGCCACAAAAGTACAGGGTGTAATTTGTTATAGTTATACCGGGGACGGGCAGCAGCGTTCTCCTATGTTAAAATCATTACTGCGATCACCAATCCGCCTGCCAAGCGTGTGGTGATTATGGCAACCCCCAACCCCCAATGGACAACTTACCAAAAGTGGTATTCTATTGGGGAGGCCTATGTCCAGCAGTGGACGTATTTAGGCTGATGATGATACAGGTGCTTGGGGGGGGGGGGGTGACCCCTGAAATGTCTTAACATAATAAACAAAAAAATGCTTCTAAATGTAAAATTAATTCTGTCCTACTATATATAACAGTGCAGTGACTATCGTTTATCTGTTATTTTATTGTCATTGTTGATGGGTTTGCGCTTGACCTCAATCTCACCTGATGGTAAGTGATGATGAGGCCCAAGGTGGAGCGCGCTTACCCAAAAGATGCCTTTTCACTCTTCCTTTAAAAATATCCAAATTTGACTTGTCCGAAAATACCCAAGCTACACTGCAACGATGTTTGAGGCTCTGTAACTTGGTATTTACCAGAGCATCGTCACCAATGAGCCTTCGGGCGCGTCGCTCAACCGCGTCCAGAGCAGCCAGCTGATACTTGGCAGAGCCGTCCCAGAGGCGACTGCAACAGTCATCTTATCGTTCAATGACTTGACCGACGACCCCCTTCTTTTGTGAGAATGTAAACGTCTGACAAAGTAGAGGAATCTCGTGACCTTCTAAGCCTACTTACATATCTAAGCCAAACAATACATTTATTTCCCCAGCCTTAGGTAGGACAAGTGGAATACAATGTCACTCAAAAGGAATTTATTGTCTCCTACTGAGGATTAGTTTCTCAAAACAAGGGTTGGGTTGGGTGGGGAAAGCGGTCAACCTGGGGATAATAGTTATAATACTTGAACAAGAGCTCCGCCCAGATTGAGGTCAGACTCTGCCTATCGTTCCAGGGCCGTATCAAGTACAGGCATCTCAGGCAGAGAATCTAATAAATGAAAACGTAAACTTCGCGTGTCTGTACTGTACGTTGAAAAAAAATTACGTGTATAAATGTACCAAGTGTACTCATATGCAATAAATGATTTTGACATTAACTTTGAAAAATTTTCAAAAAAAATGGGGGGTCTAAGGATAAGTAATGGAACACATTTCAATCGTTTTTGAAACTTTTGTCTGTTTATCTGTTAGTTTATGCACGCATCACTTAAAAACTACTGGACCGATTTTGATGGATTTATCACAAAAACATAGGGTTTAACTCGGAGTAATATATAGGCTTTATTTCATCGCAATCCGTTTACTTAATCAAAAGTTACGGACATTTTAGTTTTCAAATACATTAGTAGGTAAGGTAGAGTATGCAATAATATAACAAAAAAGTATAATTTTAATGTTCGGTACTATTCAGATTGCGATGAATTTGGACTACATTTGGAGTTGTAGTGGGAATGGGAGTGAGCGTGAGCGTGGGCGGGAGCGGGAGTGCGAGCGGGAGTGCAAGTGAGAGCGGAAGTGGTAATGGGAGCGGATTCTGTAGTCTACGCGAGCGGAGCCGCAGGCACAGCTGGTACTAAATATTACTTACTACGTAAAGAAGCGACACTCACCTCCGTCTATATGTGTGCCAAGTTTCATCACAATCCGAACATCCAACATCCAACTATCCAAAGATCCAAATATCCAAACTTTCGTATTTATAATATTAGTAGGATAGGATTACTGCAAACTATATTTGATTTGATTCTCCATCACAAAATGAATCTTTCGCTATAGGGTCGACTTGAATGCGATCCTGGAATGACCGCAGAGTCCGACATCTGGTATTTTTTTATAACGATTTTTAAGCTAGTTTGGTAAGTTATTTTAAGGACGGTGTTACTCTGTTTAAAAATAGCACGTCATGGCCTTGTTTCCTAATATAATACAAAAATAGGTATTCAAAGGTGTTTGTTATAAAACGTATAGCCAGGAATTCGAATTAGGTATCATTTATGTACTTGAGATGAAATACATACATACATTATGCTCACGCCTTCGTCCCAGAGGGGTAGGCAGAGACGATGTATCGACATTTTGCGCAATCAAATGTCGCTCGCATGCTTTTCGCTCCGTGAAACCCCTTGACGTGATGTGTTGCGAACAGCATCGCCGCCTTGTTGAGGTACCACGGTTAGCTAGGGAAATAATTGTCCTCCTCGTCAGAGCCCCGCATGACTCGGTAAAGGCTAGTAGTACCCGAAAATTGCAAAATATTTATATTAATAAGTTAAGTTTCATGTATTTGTTTGTCATTCATTTATGTATAATCTCATACAGTAATTTAAATATCGATATTCAACATTGCTCATTTAAATAATTATTCCGCCGCCTCTCGCTTACCAGTAAAATATTCTCGGGGATATCTCGATATATATCGAGGATGTCTATATTGTATGAAAAAAAATTACCTGCTGTGCCCGCGGCGACTACAGAATCCGCTCCCGTTCCCACTCTCGCTCCCTATCCCACTCAGACTCTCAATCCCAATCCCGAACCTACTCCCACCTTCACTCCCACTCCCGCTCTAACTGTCCAATCACAATATGAATTGTACCGAACATAATAATTATACTTCTTTGTTATATTGCATTTTTACACCTTGGGTTAGTATATTGAAGTTTTGGTAGGAATCCCTAATTTTATTATAGAATAAATATAGCCTATGTTACTCAGGGATAATGTTATTCTAATGGTGAAAGAATTTTTGAAATCGGTCCGATAGTTTTTGAGTTTATTCGTTACAAACATACAAATCTTTCCTCTTTATAATATTAGGGTAGATATCTACATTCTATACCACGAACGAAAATAATAGTTACTAGAGAAGTTGTTCCCACGTTTTTTGGAGAACAGTCTGTTGCGTATTTGTTTTTCCAAAATAATGTATACTTAGGACTTTGATGTTTAGTAGTGATAGTATATTACGCTACAAATGTCTGTGCGTGTGTACATTGTGAAGGAAACATAAATAAACGTGACTAGGCTGATCTTCTTAAAACTGACAACTTCCTAACTTCAAACCTTACTAAAGCTTACTATCAACGTTAGTAAGGGAAGTTATGTGACTATATTAGGACCAGTATTTGGTCTGAAGCACTCTGATACTGATAAAATAATATAGAATTTCTACTAAAAATGACCTGGCTGTATAGTCTAGCGACATTTGCCTGTCCGAAGGACGAATTAACTGTTAGGGTTTAAATCGATTTTCGTAATCAAATAGATTCAGTAATCGATTATTTAATATTTTGAACTAACTTTTGCGATTTGCTAATGGAATATGGCACTAACCAATCGGAGGGCTGGGTTTTTTATCCCCACCAACATGACTGCAGGCCGGGAGGTTTTTGGTCGGCTGGGGCAGTCAGTTCCGGACTGCCAACAGTGATGGTTGTGTAAGGAATAAATAGTACAGTGTGTTTAAACAGAAGTGTTTCTATTATTTTCACGAAGTGACCTATGTAGTGCTACATAACTAAAAAAATTTGTTACTAACTAACCATTTGACAGGAGCTTTACGGTTATCAATATTTCCAAGATCGATTACAAAACTAACGTCTTCACTTCACTAATTCACATTACAACAACGTATACACTGATGGGCTCGATTCTGAAGGCACAACGTTAAAATTTGACAGCACTAAAACTGTTGCTATCCTTGTCACACAGTATTATCAAGATAAAGACGAAACCAATTTTAGCGCTGTCAAATTTTAAATGTGTGCCTTCAAAATCGGGCCCATCGTAGTAATAGTAATGGTATTTGTTGGTAAAAATTATTTTCGTTCCTGAAACGGAATATGATCGACGAAACTAGATCTACACAACATATGGTGGTATTCCCATGACCTGTCTGCCTTGCCTAAAAGCCTCCTTTACTTATTAAGTAGGTATTTTTTGTTGGGAAGCTTTCATAAGCCACGTGACCCGATTACCGGGGGTGTGGGGAGGTTCAAGCAATCATCGCTATCATCATCATTATCAGCCCTTGGACGTCCACTGCTGGACATGTTTTCATTCTTCAGATCTTCAGCTCGTCAGTCCTTCTTCAGATCGTCAGTCCACAGTCCGCGGGGCCGCCCGTGGTCTCCACTCCAGAACTCGTCTGCGTCAACGGCCGTCGGTTCTGCGACAGATATGGCCCGCCCACTGCCACTTCAGCTACGATAGCTAAGCAATATTTACCTACCTAACTTTTCATTTATTTTGTTAGACAGGTATGTACTCAGTATATAAATATTCCTTCCAAACGTTCTTGGCACAAGCAAGTGACTTGTCTATCGAAATTGACCGCTTCGTTGGCCTAGTGGTTGGTAGTTAGACTGAAGCGCCAGAGGTCGTAGGTTGGATTAAGTATCGACAACTTAGTGTGTGTTTCTCTAATCATCATCATCATCAGCCTAAATAGGTCCACTGCTGGACGTAGGCCTCCCCAATAGAATACCACTTTTGGTTAGATGTCCATTGGGGGATTTGCCATAATGACCACGCTTGGCAGGCGGGTTGGTGATCGCAGTAATGATCTATATATACACACACAGGAGAACGCTGCTGCCCGTCCCTATTGCAATACCTTAGTCGCCTTGACGACACCCACGGGTAAGATAGGGGGACGACGCGCTAGAGGGTACACATTTTTGTGATCTTAGATGACCCCCTTACCTTAGGCCAGGTATACCCGGGTGTGCGTTACTCCAGCTCGGGCGAAGTCGAATTTCAGTAATCTGACAATGGCAGGATTTAGTACTCATAACAGATCAAAAGTTACAAGGGGGTATTGAAGTCCGAGCTGGAATGACGTCACTCCAGCTCGGATATTTTGAACTAAGGCACGTAATTAAATTCTGATCACACCACGCTTCACCTTGGATTTTGTACTACTTTGTACCTAAAAATCGGACTTTGTACTTAAAGAGATCGCGAGATACAAGGGGTATTGATGTGCGAGCTGGAATGACGTCATTCTAGCTCGGACTTCATTCATCATCAATTATGTTAATTTTGTCTCCACTGCAGAAGCATAACCCTCTCTCATCTGCCGGAGACAGACGTAGGATTTGGCCTACACTCCCGCGCTGGCCAGACGGGTTGGGGAGGCCTGACTGATGTTTTATAATGTATTCCCTTAGTCGCCTTGTACGACATCCACGGGAAGAGTTGGAGTGGTCCTATTTTACTCTACCGGAAACCACACTTGTAATTTTTAATTTGTTTAAGTACAAAATCTAAAAATCGAGTAAAAAATAGTACGTTATGAGTACTAAATCCTGCCAGGGGCGGATTACTGAAATTCAACTTCGTCCAAGCTGGAGTAAATGTTTATATGATGCTTACATCCCTCACAGTCTGCTGCGTAAAATACTGCTCGGCCACGACCTTGCCGCTGCCAGCGGCAGCTAGGAGCGGGGCGGCGAGCGGCGAGAACAAATGTACAAAAATGTTAGCAGCACGCCACGAGGCGCCGCAATCAGCGGCCAACCCTCCGCCTGCCGAAACCGCGCCGCGTCCCGCTAAGCCAAAAGTCGTGGCCGAGCGGTTATGCAGCTAAGGGATAGAAGCTTGTAGTCCTTGGGTTGAGGGTAAGCCACACCCGGGGACTTGCAGCCGTTCATTGCACTCACACAGCAAGTGATTCATCGTCTTGCTGCCCTCTCCTCAAATCGAATTCCCGTCAAAAGGTTGGTACTAGTAAATTTACGTAAAAGTATACAAGCAATGGAATCAGTAAATAACTTATAAATATGGGCCGAAACCGTCCCTCGCAGGGTGTGCTAAAAATGATGGATCGCCGCGCTATGGAATCAATTCTCTGCGATTTATTAGCGACCCTCTCGAGGGCGCATATAACACAGATATGCCCACGTCCGCATCATGAAACGTTCACGTTAAAGGGTGAATCTCGTCGTATTATTTTATACTCTTATATTCATAACATAACTATGAAGCGAAAAAAGTGCTGCGGCGGTTTTTGATGCCTTCTTTGGTTCTTTGCCAGAAAGCGACGAGAGCTGACGGCGTGGTTATTATAGAATGCATATATCATTAACTCAAAGCAACGATCTCTATGTACTACTAGATGGAGCGTTCCAGACAATCGCTCTGTTCCACGCAAGTAGCCACAACTCTTTCACATTCACTTTGAAACTTGTGCACATACTACTCAGAACATTTAATTATTTACTAAATATTGACATTATTTAACCGTAGCGTCAATATTTAGTAATAATTAAATGTTCTGCGTAGTAACTGCAAAAGTTTCATTGTGAATGTGAGAGTTGTGGCTACTTGCGTGGAACAGAGCGATTGTCTGGAACGCTCCATCTAGAGTAGTACATAGAGATCGTTGACTCAAAATTAAAATCAATTATTGCATATTTGGTATATTTATCACGTCTATATTTTTTTCCGACTACCGCTTCCTGGGTGTTAAGAAACGCCGCAACAAACTTCACGCAACACATCTTTTAATATCCACTTTGCGTACAATTATATAAAGATTGTGCGAAGCTGAAGCAATCTTAGTACCAGGCATCTTTGTCATTCAAATAATCATTTATTTTATAATAGGCTTTCTTACAATATTGTTTTTTAATGTGAATCTTAAACTTTCTGTCTGTCGTATTTAATACTAGCTGGTGCCCGCGACTTCGTCTGCGCACGATTAGTATTTCGAGTAGCTTTTTGTGGGACTTTTTAAGATAAACATTTCTATAATACATTACATATGTGTAACTCTAGCGGTTTTGGCAGCGCACGCCAGAATAGCTCGCAGATGGTAGATTTTTCCTATTTACTTGATATTTTGGAAAATTCACACAATATCTTTATAAATTGTAGCCTATGTGTTATTCTGATGTATAAGCTATATTATTGTAAAGTTTCATTAAAATCCAATTAGTAGTTTTTACATGAAAGAGTAACAAACATCCATCCATACTTACAAACTTTCGCGTTTATAATATTAGTAGGATTTCCTCTGGTAGTTTGTTGTAGAAGCGTATACATTGCCCCATGAGCGTATTGCAGTGGACGTATTTCAGCTGATGATGATGATTCTATGCTGACCACATCAACATGGAGTCAACCACAACATCATAAGGACTAGTATCGATAGAAAAGTCATGAATTTTGCTATAAAACTGTACAGCCTATCGATATCGACTGAAAACTTTACAAAGTTTGGTCATTTTAGTGAAGCGTTATTAAATTTATGAATTTATTAAAGTTAAGGGTTGAAAATTTCATCTCAGCAGCAAAACAGCAATAGAATGTTTAAATGGGCAGATTTTAGAGACCGTTATGTTAGGTAACGAGATTTCGTATTTATTGAAGTGGGCTGTACGGACAGCAAAATATGTTGTTTATAAATGTGACCGGAAACAAAATCAAACAAACACAACTAACTTTTTCAAGAACATTTGTATTCTTATCTAATTAATAAAAACGTAAACTTTGCGTAGTACACTGATTATATTTCCAAAAATGAAACAAAAAATTGTGGGTCTAGTTTTTGCGCTAACACCTAGGAAGCGGTAGTCGATAAAAAATGACGTGTATAAATGTACCAAATGTACTCATATGCAATAAATGATTTTGACTAGGGATATAAGTATTAGAAAACATTAAGATAATTTTTGGATTTTTCGTCTGTTCGTTTGTACACGCTTCACGTAAAAACTAAAGAATCAATTTTGTTGGAGTTTTCAGTAACATTTAGTCTTTATTTCATCGCAATCGACTAACTCAATCAAAAGTTATGTGAATTTATAGTTTTAAAAGACTTACATTATGATCATCATTATACAACTAAGAAGTTGTATACTCGACGGAATTCAGATTGCGATGAGTTAGATCGGGAGCGGTTAATAATTCTGTGGTCCACGCGAACGGAGCCGCAGCCAAAGCTAGTACTAGATATATCTATCATCATCATCAGGTTATTTTTGTCTCCGCTGCAGGAGCACAACCCTCTCTCATCTGCCGGAGACAGACGGAGGAATTGGCCTACACTCCCCGCGCTGGCCAGACGGGTTGGGGAGGCCTGATTGATGTTTTATAATGTAATGTTTTATGAGTAATATTAATACCATCAAAAACATAAATGTGAAAATGGAAGCCAAGTTCAATGTTAAGAATACGCGTGGTGGTCGACTTCGTCGGCTAAAGAATTAAGATATAAATGGTGCCATTTCTATAAATAATCCTGAAATTTATTTATATGAACATACACCATTCTAAAATAAGTTTTAAACACAATTTCTTGTTTTTTATCTGCTGCAACAATGTTTGCACTTAAACTTACTTAATATAACTTCTTAAATTTTGTCAGTCGAATTATTTACACAAAGCAGATAACTTAAGATAAGTTGAAGTTCAAGATTTGACTTGCTTAGCACATGAGCCTCTCCCTTTCCAGACAAGGTTTGGCTGGAAGAAATCTCTTTTTAGAGATAAGCACACCTGTGTCCTCTCCTTCTGTGTATTTATTTTTATATTTTATGTGTATATTAAAGTTATAATAATACATACATACACACGTCCATAATGCCCACGCATTGATCCCAGAGGGGTAGGCAGGTATTAATTTCTCGTGTGTGCAATAAAGAGTTAAATAAATAAATAAGTATGTACTTAGCTCATGAGCACTTACTTTAAATCATCCTGAACAAAAACACTATAGATTTACAGAACAACCTTTGCACATAAAGTTAGATGAGTATAAATTGGATTCACAGAGAGGTGCCGGACCTAAGGGAAATTTCGCAACGACCTCCACTATGAAATGACTTGAGTTCCGTGTCATTTTCATAGAAACGACACTACAAAAGCTGATACCTGAAGTCATACTACCACCCCCCCCCCCCCCCCCTACCCGCTCCCCCTTTTCTTTCAGTGGAGGACTGAGCTACTTCACTATGAAATGACTTGAGTTCCGTGTCATTTTCATAGCAACGAAACTAAAAAAGCTGATACCTGAAGTTATACCCTCCTACCCGCTCCCCCTTTTTTTCCAGGGACTGAGCTAAGTTCTTCTTCAGAAAATAGCCTTCCTTAAATTCTTCCGAAAATTGTTAACACTATCCCACTAGGCATCAGAAGCAATGTAATCAACAAAAACACTTTCAGAATTAAATATAAGAAATATCTAGTAAACTCATTAACGTAACCTCAATCTTTTTGTGCTAATATCATAATTAAAAACTTTGTAACTTTGCTTTGCTACTCACCATTGCGTAGTGATATTTAGTATTCTCTGCCATAGATGTGTATAAAGTAAGAGAGCTATTTCTGCCAACAAACTGTATTATACAGTTTGGCGGAGTTATTGTATGTATATTTTTTAAGAGATGAATAAATGATTTTATTATTATTATTATTATTATTCATTTATTCACATTTCTTAGGTTTACATTTTTTTTTTATTTATTTTCTCCACAATTTTATTATATAAAAAGAATATAAAGCATAAATATTATAAAAAAAAAAAAACTTAAACCTAGAGAGCCGCTGGGCAGCGGGGCAAGGCCCAAGCTACCGGCGGTAGGGGCTACAGAGAGAGGAACCTCCGGACAATGCGTGCCGTGTCGAGGATCACTGCCTTCTGTATTTGGCCCTTGATCCAACCATCCAGCGAGAGCCTCTTGAGATGGTGGTCGAGGCTCTTCGCTATCAGGCCGTTCGCTGAAACGACAATCGGGACGATGATCGTCGAGTCAACATCCCACATGGCGGTAACCTCGTGAGCCAAGTCAAGGTACTTGCTGACTTTGTCCTTCTCGGCCTTCACGAGGTTCTCGTCATGCGGGATGGTGATGTCGACGATCACCGCCCGGCGCTGGGACCGGTCGACCACCACGATATCAGACTTATTGCAGACAATAGTCCTGTCCGTGATGATAGAGCGGTCCCAGTAGAGCAATGCACGACCATTCTCGAGAACTGGCGCCGGTGCGTACTGATAGTACGGCACTTCAGACTCGACAAGGCCTTACTGAAGGGCAAGTTGCTGGTGGATGATCCTGGCTACTAGGTTGTGCCTGTGCAAGTACTCGCCGTTAGCAAGATGCGAACAACCGGAGATGATATGCCTGAGTGACTCTCCGGGACGGCGGCATGCTCGACAAATGTCGACCGTACCGTCCTTCAGGATATATCTGCGATAGTTGTTCGTCATCATTATTTCGTCTGCAATTGCACAGGCAAAACCCTCGGTTTCCCCAAAGAAGTCCCCGAAGCGTAACCAGTTCACCGAGGCGAGTAGGTCCACATCGGGCCCCGTTAGGGCCCGATAGAACCTCCCGTGCAGCTCCTTGCCCTTCCATACTTCCTCACGATCTTCGGCGCTCAGCACCGTTGGTTTACGCCAGTTCTCGTTCGCCAAGGAGAGCGGAGTAAGGCCCTGGTCAACTGCCACGACATCGCGATGCATCCCGCACTGGTTGCTACGGAAATATTCCCTGAGATTGCACACTTCGCGGTTGTGGAGGTTCTTGGCATTCAAAAAGCCACGACCCCCCAACTTCCGCGGAATGTACAGTCTCATAACAGACGAGCGCGGGTGTAGCATGCGATGTGACGTGAGCATTTGACGGACCTTCCTATCCAGGGCACCCAGCTCAGCCTGAGTCCACCTCAGTATGCCAAAGGAGTATATCAGTAGAGGCATCACCCAACCGTTGAAGGCGCGCACCTGTTGCCACCGGACAAAAGACTGTTAAGTACTTTTGTCAGACGACAGAAGAAGCGCTCCTTCACCGACTTCCTGATGTCCTCTACTGATACTCCCAACGACTCTGACATACCGAGGTACTTGTAGGTCTCGGCTTCGGAGAGAGATCTGAGGGTCATCGTGTCAGAAAGTTGTAAATTCGGAGCATTTACAACTTTCCCCCGCTGCACATGCAAGACCGCATACTTGTCTACACCTAATTCCATCCTAATGGCGCTACTAAATACGTGTGTGGTATTTAGTAGCTCCACCAAGTCCTGGCGCTTTGGTGCAAACAGCTTGAGGTCATCCATGTACCGAAGGTGACTAATAACTTCACCCCCTCTGCGGAGCCGATAGCCTAGACCTGAATCCTTCAGCAAGGTGCTGAGAGGATTCAGTGCCAGACAAAACCACAATGGACTCAGACTGTCACCCTGGAAGATGCCCCGCTCAATCCTTAAAAAGTCATTCGGGCCCCGGGGGGGTGTCGCCGCCACCTGGTTGACGAAGAGCTGTGGTCCACTGCCCCATGCATGTGCCTAAAAAGGATCTCAGAGTTGCATCAATTTTATACAACTCTAAAATCCTTTCCAGCCATGAATGAGGTACCGAATCATAGGCCTTTTTATAGTCAATCCAAGCCGCAGAGAGAGCCCCCCTGTTCCGTCGGACTTGTTGGCTAATGGTCGTGTCTATGAGAAGGAACTCCTTAGTACCACGGGACCTAGCCCTACATCCATTCTGAGCGGTGGCCAAGACATTGTTCGCAGCAATGTGCGCAGTAATTTTGGTGGTCAGAATGGATGTAAGGAGCTTGTAGATGGTAGGTAAGCACGTGATGGGTCTATAGTTCTTCGGATCCGTGGTACTACCGGACTTATGGAGCAGGAAGGTGACACCGGTGGTCATTAGACTGGGGAGAGAACCGAGCTCGAGGGCTTCTTGGAATTGTGTCGCCAAGCGGTCATGCGAGCATCGAATCCACTTCATCCAGAAGTTGTGCAACCCGTCCGGACCAGGACTTTTCCAGTTCTGGGCCGCACGGATTGCACAACTAACGTCTTCAGGGTCTATGGTAATAGACCCCATGGTTTCGATGGACTCGCACTCCCGCTCGACAGCATGCATCCAATCACCCTCCGTGTGTTCAACGGGCACCGACCAGATGCCACGCCAGAAATCAATCACGGCGGTGGCATCAGGCGGTCGCCCGTCACTCACACGTAGATCGGTTCCCTCCCACTTCCGGTACACCTTCCTCTGATCGCTTTGGAAGAGGCGATTTTGCCAGTATCTATCCACACGCACTCTGTAGCGGCGAATACGGTTTGCCCATGCATAGACTTTCTGCTTTAGGTAGTCAATGCGTTCCGTGACACTGGCCATATACTCCGGGGGCCGGATACCGGTCCCGGCGAAGGCCTGTGTCACGAAACGCATGACTCGGGGACGGGTATTGCCCCGACTGAAGCAGACTAGCTTAGCAATGAGAGTCCTGAATGAGTCGATACGCCGCTCGATCCGCACTTGCCATGCAGGCGCGACCCCGGCGGGCCGCGGCGCTCGCCCAGTGTCCGGGAACTTGACACGAGCAACGCGGCACGCCGCGATCGCACCGCAGTACAGGATCGAGTGGGTATTAACTAAATCTTCGCTATCCCGCAGATACGCGGCTAGCAAAGCATTCAGGGCTCCCATTAGCGCTAGATTGCGTCTATGAGTGGGCAAACGGGGTAGTCGCGGCCTAGAGTCGGGTGCGAACCGATACTGGGAGATCGCGTCCTCCAACGTCCTTCTCAATTGCTCACCCACCTGGCTAGTTACACTCATACTCGCACAATCACCCACGTCGACTTCGGGATCAACGCGTGCCGCCAGTGTCGACACCGACGAGGGCATTGCAGCCACGGTCGGGGGCGACGGCGCGACATGAGGATCCCGCGTCGAGGAAGCAGTCGCGCGAGTAGGCAGCGCCTCCAGGCGGAGCCGATCAAGTACGGTCTGATCCACCAGCTTACACCGTTGGATAGCCCGCACCTGATCCGACAGTCGTTGAGCGGATACAGCCATAGTTGGTTCAAGAGCCTGAAACACAAGCAGCATACGATCACGGTACGCTGTCAGGCTGGTTCCTCCCTCTGTAGCCCCGTGCCGGCAGCGGATGACGTCCCCGTCGCGCAGGTGGTCGCGGCGGCGGCGGCGTCGGCGGCCCACCCTCGTCGCTCGACGCGCTGGTGTCGGCGGGGGTGGCGTATTCCTCCCCCGACGAGGAGCTCGAGGACGAAGGAGCGGGCAGAGGTGGTGGACGTGCGCGTTGTGTATCAGCTGCAGTTTGCTTTGCTTTTAACCTTGTTATCATGTTCCCATTTGCCCTTTACTCAATTTTTCTTGTGACATTTAGTTGTCATCGTGATGTAAACGTATTCCATGTAGCATTTTGTAGTAAAAGTCTCCATAGTAAAAAATTATTATAAAGCGGGGCTTTCGGTTTAGTGTTGAATATAAATATGTTACGAAAAGGGCAAAAAACTGGTATTTAACAATAAAATAAAATAACTCGGTAGAAAAGTCAGCTTGTCGTTTGACAGCTATTTTTTTTTTTATTATTATTATTATTATTGGGTTTTGCCCATGTTAAATATTATAAGACCAATTACAACATGGAGAGCACGCTTTAACGGAGTAAATCATTGGGTTGTGCCAATAGAGCACCGGGGGGGTGTCGCTCAGAGCAAAGGATATAAACTTTATTAAAAGTAGGTACATTTCTTTATCAAATTTGGTACTAAACGCATTATACTTGTCCTTTCGGTTACTCTAAGGTTGACTGGAAGAGATCCCTAAGTGGGATAAGTCCGCGTTTGTACACAGTTTAATTCCTATTTTAATATATACATATGACACTTACTATCATTGGATTACAGAGTAAATATCACTTAAAATTTAAGATTTTTTTAAGCAACAGGATTGTATCCAGTTGGAACTATTAGCGTGAATCTGTTGTATCTGCCACACCAATAAACATGTTTCAATTAATAAGACAATTTGTTTAAAAGAAAATAACCAAGTCGATTACTGATATGGAAGCACCTGCTATATGTCGGCCCCGTAGCCTAGTCGGTAGTACACCTGCTTGCGAAGCTCGGGGTCGCGGGTTCGAACCCCGCCCAGGGCAAACATTCTTTGACCACACTGTGTCCCCACTACAGGCAGGAGGGTGAAACGCCGGAGTGGTTTTAGTGGGTATTCTCCTCATACCATCTCGAGGAGTGAGTCCCACATACCCCTCGACAGCCCTAAGTCGAGGGGATGCCTAAATGCATTTCCAATCCGTCAAAAAAAAAAAAAAGGGCAAACATTCTTGTGATGAGCACTTGTGTTTGCCTTGTGACTGGATGTTATTTATATATTATATTATATTTATTATTATTATTATTATAAGATATCTTTTCATTTAAAAATAAATAAATCTCAAAACTTTGATCGCGCAAAGTGGCGATGCATCGTCTCTGCCTACCTCTTTGGGACCAGGGCGTGAGCATTATACATACATACATACATACATGCATGTATGCATGCATGCATACATACATACATACATACATACATACATACATACATACATACATACATACATACATACATACATACATACATACATACATACATACATACATACATACATACATACATACATACATACATACATACATACATACATACATACATACATACATACATACATACATACATACATACATACATACATACATACATGTAACTGGAAGACTTTTGTTGATGTTTAATGAAATAATTGGGTATTTGCGGACCGTACACGGCACAGTTGAGTGCTAAATTTTCCTTAGGCTAAGTGTTTTGGTGCAAAAGATAAGCATATAGCGATCGCGGAAGCGATAAGCGATTTAAAAAAAGGACGAGCACATGTTCTAACACATGTCATTAGACATCATAGATATTATTTATTAATATTTTAAATATTACAAGTCATTCTTTGTATATAAATCTAATAAATAAAAACGTAAATTTCGCATTTTTGTACATTGAAAAAATAAGAACACATTATGATCATTTTTGGATTTTTTGTCTGTTAGTTTGTGCACGTATCACGTAAAAACTACTAAACCGATTTTGATGAAGTTTTCAGGAAAACATTATGTAAGTTTTACATAATGTACATTTATAAACATAAATGTAACAGTAATAAACATAAACAGTAATAAACATTTTTATAAGTAGTCAATTTTAAATGAAGTCTCCAAAAAAAACAACACGTACATGAAATTAAACGCTAGCAGAAAATAAAATTTGCAGTGCATTTCTATACCATATTATAAATTGTATTTTACGTTTGCAAGTTTAGATTGTCATTTATAAATTTCTTTGTTTAATTGTATGTTAAATTTTTTGTTTTTTTCAGTAATGAGAATGAGAGCGTGGTGATCTGTCAAACAGATTTCGAGCCTTGTACGGACACCAGGTGTCCCACTCCCACAAAGGTGTAATTATGTAAGTTTGCTCCCGATGTCTCTATTGTAAGTTTAATTTGTGATCAGATAATAAACATTTTATTTATAGGTATTTTTCGTATACGACTTGTATATTCGAACAGACTCTCGGAGACAAGCCAGCTC
This sequence comes from Esperia sulphurella, assembly GCA_947086405.1. Taxonomy (NCBI): domain Eukaryota; kingdom Metazoa; phylum Arthropoda; class Insecta; order Lepidoptera; family Oecophoridae; genus Esperia; species Esperia sulphurella. Next base: position 14,451,810 of record OX352272.1, read on the forward strand.
TCGTGACTTAAACCACAGCCAAGAGCTCTTGCTTGTAGAGGTAGAGCTCGCAAAAGAAAATGTCGTCGGATTTAGCAGGAATTACGCGCGTTAATTATGATTTAGGGCGTGTATTTCTGGGTTAATTAGTTGCGGGAGCAAAAAAAGGGACCGTTTAATTCTTAAGTAAAGATTTGAGGGTTTGTTGGTATAGAGACAGGAAGAGAAGATTAGTGAATTATCTACTTCACGGTACGACATACGGTATTTATTTATTTTATTTTTATTTTATTTATTAGGTTACCAACAGAATGTACATCAATTGTTGCTTAGGGGAAACTTACAATTGTACATTGGCCAGATGCCGCCCCAATTATAGGCAACGACAGCATGCCCAGTTTGTGTTAGGTTATTTATAATTATACATACTAGTCTAATATTATACTTACCTATACATACACTAAGGTTCCGAATGAAATTATTAACTTCTCTGAACAAAAATTTAAATCTTCTATAAAAGTTAATCTGTGCAAGAAAGCCTACTATAAGTTAGATGACTACTTAAATGATAAAAGTCCATGGAGTGCTTGATGGCTCAGCATAGGTAGACTTAATGATTGTAATGAATAAGATAAATCAAGGGTAGGGCCCTGTGCCGTTGGGTTTGTTGCCACTTCTTCCCCTCGGTTATACAGGTGGAAGTGGAGTAGTTTTAGGCAGAATTTGACGTGAAAAAGAGAATAATGTATTCCAATTTTGAAAATAAATATTTTGATTATGATTATTTAACTATAAAACTCTTAATTTTATAGTTAAATAAAATTAAGAATTTTAAAATGTTAATAAATTACATGGTCAAAGGAATACACTGTAAATTAAAAAAAAATTAACATTAAAATTAAACACAAAAAAATAAAACAAAATAAAAGTATATTATAGTACATTGAAAAGTATATTATAGTACATATACAGTAACGACTTGCCTGTCATGACCTACGGCGCGGAGACGTGAACCCTGACGGTGGGTCTGATCTACAAGTTTCAAGTCGCTCAGAGAGCTATGGAGAGGGCTATGCTCGGGGTTTGTTTGAAGGATCTGATTCGCAATGAAGAAATCCGATGAAACTATGTCGGTCTCAGACATATATTATACGGGAAAAAAGTATCTTACAGTCAACGATATCTATGTAGGTACTACTAGATGGAGCGTTCCAAACAATCGCTCTGTTCCACGCAATTGCGGCTCCGGGAGCCGCAACTCGTTCACTTTCACTTTGAAACATGCGGTTACTGCACAGGACATTTAATTATTTACTAAATCGACGCTATTTACCCATAGCGTAAATATTTAGTAATGTTCTGCGTAGTAACTGCACAAGTTTCATTGTAAATGTAACCGAGTTGAGGCTCCCGGAGCCGCAGTTGCGTGGAACAGAGCGATTATTTGGAACGCTCCATCCAGTACTTAGAGATCGTTGCTTACAGTAAAAGTTACATCAACATCAATTAATAGTTTTTTAAAGCCCAGATCAAAAGTCTGGAGTCTAGTCCTTTTGTCTGTTTGATTTTTTATTATTGATCAAAAAAACAATACAGATAAATCTTAAATTTCTAGTCTTCTAACTAAACCAAAATTGAGGTTTATCTGTAGAAGAAGATTTAATTTTGCAAATGATAGAATTCAATAGAAACGCGGTAGAACCCAAGTTTAACCCGAAATGCCGACCTCCAGGATGTAAAGAGGGTTCTACCTCAACTGGTACTAAGTACCTTTGGATATTTTAGTACTCTAGGATCACTAGGCAGGTAGAAGTGCTGGCAAAAGCAGAATTATTTATAAAGTTAGAAGTTACGAGTTAGATATATAAGCGAGAAAAGCGAGCCGTGGTAGCCGGTTGGTTGTGCGCTCGCCTCACGTTCATGAGGTCGTGGGTTCAAACCCCGCCCGTACCAATGAGTTTTACCAAACTTAAGCACGATTTATTTATAATAAATACCACAGGCTTTTCGGTGAAGGAAAACATTGTAAGGAAACCTGCATATGGCGAAGAAGAAATTCTGAGGCGTATGTGAAGTCCATCAAATCGGCTTGGGGCACCGTTTGTAGACAGGGGTTTGGCACAAAAGATCCTGAAGGGTCGAAGTGTCGCCAGGTCTTCCTGGCCACCTAGAAGATAAGATAAGATAGATATAGAAACGGATAACTATAAGAAAACTCTACACTGGATGAAATTGTGGTCAACTGAGTGGCACTTGCCGTGTGGTTCCCGGCTTAGAATAGGACCACCCCTATCTTTCCCGCGGGTGTCGTCAAGGCGAGTGAGGGATTGCACCAGGGACGGGCAGCAGCGTTCTCCTGTGTGTGTATGTTAAGATCATTACTGCAATCACCAACCCGCCTGCCAAGCCTGTTGATTATGGCAAATCTTCCAATGGACATCTTACCAAAAGTGGTATTCTATTGGGGAGGCCTATGTCCAGCAGTGGACGTATTTAGGCTGATGATAAGTGGCACTTTGTCATAGTTTAATTTTACTACGTTTTTATTAAGTCACTTTCCTGTTTGTCTGTCTGTCGTTCCGGGTGGAACCTTGCAGCTCAAATTTCGACCACTTCCCAATGAGATATCCGACTGAACCTTTTAGGGTAGCTCACAATTCGATGACAATGAATTCTAAAATACATTTTATAGATACGAGTAGGTACATAAGATTTAACAAAATATTTAATGTAGATTATATTTTTTACTTAAAAACTACCGTTTGGGCAGACGAGTTCTGGAGTGAAAACCGCGGATCGGCACTCGCAGGGTGGGACGCCCCGTCGCCAGGTGGACCGACGACCTGAAGAAGGTGGCCGGTAGCGGCTGGATGCGGAGGGCGGAGGACCGGGTGTGGTGGCGTTCATTGGGGAAGGCCTATGTCCAGCAGTGGACGTCTAAACGCTGATATGATGAAGACGTTTAAGTATTTATCGCGTTTGATCGGTATAAAATGATTTTCTTAAATAGGCCCATTAATTAATCCAGTAATAAAATTGATTTAACCCATTAATCAGCATGAGAACACTTAAGTATTTTTATTTATATCTTTCTAGTACTTAATGTCTAAGTATGGGCCATCAGAATAAAGTTAAATTGATATCTTTATATCATACACAATTTTATATTTCTCATTATCGTATTTACTATTCCAATTCGGAATTCTTTCCGGTGGCGTTCATTGGGGTACATGTCCAGCAGTGGACTTCTAGGGGCTGACATGATGATCTAAAAACCACGTTTTTATGCGCCTTAATAATATTTTATTAAGGCGCATAAAAACGTGGTTCTTGGTGTCCTCCGGGGGTCTTGGTGTCCCAAGAGGCCTACACGCAAAAACACACCACCACATATATGCTTACAGGTGAACTGGAAAAACGTGGGGCGCATCTTTACTACTTAACACGTTTCAATAGATAATAACATTCGCCCACGTTTTTCGAGTTCACCTGTACGCAGTAGCACCGAAACCCCAGGAGGGTTATTTTTATTAAAAACCTGGCTTTCAGTTCTTTTTTAATCTACATTAAATTATCATCATCAGCCGGAGACAGACGGAGGATTTGGCCTACTCTCCCCGCGCTGGCCAGACGGGTCGGAGAGGCCTGATTGATGTTTTATAATGTATTCCCTTAGTCGCCTTGTACGACATCCACGGGAAGAGTTGGAGTGGTCCTATTCTACTCTATCGGAAACCACACGGCAAATTAAATATTTTGTTCTTTTTCCTTTTAATTTAGGTTAGGTGGGCATTACATGCTCATAAATGGATGAAAAATGCATAAGGAAATTGTGTACAAAGGCAGACTTATCACACTTAGGGATTTCTCCCAGTCAACCTTAGAACATAACTGAGAGGACTAGTATAAGTGTCTAGTTTTTTTTTTAAATAAAAGGCATCGGATTTAGATCGGTATTCGCAACACATCACGTCAAAGGGTATCACGGGGCGAAAAGCGGTATGGATTTAGATTGCATAAGGAAATTGTGTACAAAGGCAGACTTATCACACTTAGGGATTTCTCCCAGTCAACCTTAGAGTTTAGTAATTTTTTGAATAAAATGTCTTTTATTAAAAAAATGGGGTAGTTACGTCAAAAAAAAATTTAAACGGGTACAACGCGACCGACTTGCTGAGCGAGCGGATGCTCGGCGAGCCCTGGGTGCGTGCCGCGGCCGCCGACGCCGGATCGATCCCCGCAATGCGACGCCACGCGATTTCCCCAAACAGCTGATTGTGAATTTGTGTAACACGCTTGGTGGTTAAAATTCCACAGTCTTATTTCCGTTTTTGGCAAACATTTCCCATTCGTAATCGTGACCGCAACGATGACCTCATAACTCATGAAACATATATCATTTCATTCCAAACCAGAAAACTATCACTATTTGCGTCTCGGTATCTTATCTTCTTAGGGGGCCAAGAAGACCTGGCGACACTTCGACCCTTCAGGATCTTGTGTGCCAAACCCCTGACCACCAACGGTGCCCCAAGCCGATTGGTGGACTTCACATACCTACGCCTTAGAATTTCTTCTTTGGCATATGCAGGGTTCCTTACGATGTTTTCCTTCACCGAAAAGCCTGTGGTATTATAAATAAACGTACTTATGTTATGCCGTGTGGTTCCGGTAGAGTAGAATAGGACCACTCCAACTCTTCCAGTGGATGTCGTACAAGGCGACTAAGGGAATACAGTGAGGTATGCGAATATATTTTAGGTACCCAATGTGTGGGTGGATTGATTTCTCTCTCTCGCAATTAGATAGTTAAGCGTATGGACGTGTTTTACTTGTGCTCCTCGGATCCTATCCTTAATCTAGACACTCGACAGGTCTAATACTTCTCAGTGGCGACGAGGATGGGATCCGAGGAGCACAAGTAAAACACGTCCATACGCTTAACTGTCTAATTGCGAGAGAGAGAAATCAATCCACCCACATATTTTATAAAACATCAACCAGGCCTCCCCAACCCGTCTGGCCAGCGCGGGGAGTGTAGGCCGAATCCTCTGTCTGTCTCCGGCAGATGAGAGAGGGTTGTGCTCCTGTAGTAGAGACAAAAATAACCTGTGATGATGATGATGATGATGGTGTCTGACATAGTAGTTAGATGCCAAACGCTTATCAAAATATATCATCACGTGACCCGTTACAGAGTACAACTTACGGGGAGTAGACATTAAGGTTCTATCCACATAAATGTATTGATTGAAGAGATGTTCGCGTATTACTTCAAGTTTTGCCCTTGTCACGCTTGAGCTGTGTAGCTAATAAAACCCAAGACATGAACAAAGAATAAGATAGTTTTATTAAAGATTTAGATGGGTCGTGATCGACCGCCCTGATGGCAGTTTCTAGGTTTGGTCGAGCTTCAGAGGTGTTCCGCTACTGGCCTGGCTGTCCCTGCTGTAGTGTGGACGGTGACTGCAGGAGTCTCCGGTGAGGGCTAGGTGCTGGCTCTGCAATGAGTGTCCGCAGCTCGTCCAAGGGGTCCAAGGCCAAACGGTGTAGCGGAGAGGGTAGGTCAACGATGTGAAGAGAGCTTCAACGTTAACTTCGACGTTAACTTAGACGTTAACTTAGAACCCTGGAAGATTTAGCGGGATTAGATCCTCTTCCAGTGAGTCTCCATGCATCCACCTTTCCACACCATTGCAAGTAAGCTGGGCCATGATGGGTGGTTTGATTGTGGCGATACATGGAGATTAGAAACGGAATAGCACAGTGGTAGGAAGGTGAAAATAGAACATGACATAAAGAACCAAAGAAAACAAGTGGAAAACATACACAGATCAGAACAGAATTTATGAAAAGAGTTTTACAAGGCCAAATTAACAAATAGGTAAATATCAGTTCACACTTACCCAACAGCGGGGGTCTAAATTAACTGAATTTAGTGTTTAATATAGGGAACACTATTTATTGAGTAATTAAGGCTTTTTAGGTGGTTTTAGGGCACCAAGGAATAAATTAAAATCTGACAGTACGAAACAGCTGTTCGTTTTTTCTCTCGAGATTTGAAAAATGACCGAGTGAAGTCAGTCACGTTTCGCGTCGCCGCGTAGGGGTTGCCGCTTCTACGGTTGATACCGATTATCGATTAAAAGTGAATCGAGAATCGATTGTGTTGAAATCGCGATTAACGTAAATTAAAAGAGATTCACGTTACAGATTCGCCTCTCCCCTCCAGGATTTTACTTCCTATGAAGAAAAATCCGAAACTAACTAAATAAAGGGAAAATTCAACCTAATAATCACGCCGTTCTTGTTGTACTTTACCTAGGTTATAAGTAAATTCCAACGATAATGTAAATAAGAAGAACTACTCTTACCATTCATACATCAACAAAACATTCTTCAACTTTCAAAATTCATCTTTCTAACTAACCTCAATATTTATTGATTAATACGAGGCACCAAATCATAAATAAAGGCAACTGACATATTGATCTGTTGACTTAAAGTAAATCTTCCGTTTTTCAAAAACAAAAATAGGTGACAATCATCGACGCGACTATCGGTGAGGAAAAAAATTACAAAATTTTGATAAAAAAATCTGTTCTGTGTATTGCAAGTAATTTATTGATAACTACTAACTAATTTCAAATCTTTGATATGCCAAGTACCAATGTCTTTACCGTTCATGTCATGTAACTCATATACTAAAGGTGAGTTTTTACTTACCACCCTGCATTTGATAAATTTGGGTGCTAACTTTTTACTAAAGTATTGGTCTTTATCGCTCTGGAAATACGTTCTTTTCCAGACGATGTCACCAATTTGAAATTCTGCCGATTTTCGGCGTAAATTATACCTAGACGTATTCTTTACGTGAGCGTGCCAAAGAGAAGCCTGTACATTATTAAATATGCCTGCTAAATTACCTATATTATCGCAGTAAATGTCGCGAGGTAAGAAAATAACTTCGTCCTCGATATTCGGATCAATGTAGTGGGATCCGCATGTGACGAGTTCTCTCCCATGAATGAGAAATGTGGGTGTATAGCCTGTTGCCTCACTTACAGAATTATTCGTGGCAAATTGTATTTTTGGCAAATTAACATCCCATGATCTGTGATCGTTCTCTATGAAACATGAAATGCAGGTTACAATAGTTTTGTTGTACCTTTCAACTGTGTTTATCTGTGGAGTGTACTTTGGTGTGAAGAATACATTTGGTATTTTATACTTTTTAAAGAAATTTTCTAAATTTTTGGAAATAAACTGGCTACCATTATCTAAGAAAATTGTTTGTGGAACACCATGAACAAGGAACACAGAGTCCTCTAAATGTTTCACCACTGCATCAGCTGTTGCTCTGCGCAGTGGAAACATAACGCAATATTTAGAAAAACAACAGACTACTACAAGTAAGTAACAGTTCTGTTTTCGACTAGTGGGAAGTGGACCAATGAAGTCAATTGAAATCATCTGAAATGGACGGGAACATTGTTTTGGTCTTCCCATTTCACCCAGGGTAGCATGGTTAGGTGATTTGATGGAAAGACAAGTTGGGCAATTTGAAACAAATTTTACAACGTCTGAGTGCATACCCGGCCAGAAGTAGCGTAGAGCCAAGCGAAGGTAAGTTTTGTGAATTCCCAAATGACCTGCAGTAGGTTCATCGTGGTTTTCAGAAATCACTTTCTCACGTAGTTCGCTAGGAACTACCTCTTTCCATGCAAACTCAGCAGTAAGAGGAGACTTGTTTTTTGAAAGACGGTAAAGGGAATTGTTATTAATTTTAAAATTTTCGAGACTACTGGGATTGTTTAAACAAGTGTTGTATATTGTTTTGTACCAAGAATCGGTTGTAGTTGTAATTGAGTTAGATGTGGAAATTGCTGATACGGGGACCGCACGAGATAGAGCGTCGGGTATAACGTTATCTACTCCACGACGATGCTTGATGACAAAATTAAATGAAGATAGACGTACCCCCCACCTAGCTAGTCTACCGGTTGGATTGCTAAGGGATAAAAACCATTGAAGAGCGGAATGGTCCGTGTAGACGGTGAAGGTTTGTCCATTCTCCAGGTAGCAACGCCAATGCTCCAACGCAATGAGAACAGCGAGTGTTTCCCTCTCTGTTATGCTATAGTTTTTCTCTGCACCAGTTAAAGACTTGCTCATATAAGCTACGGGCCTCTCTTTTCCGTCAATTAATTGCGTCAACATTGCGCCAGTGCCGTAATTACTTGCATCGGCATGGACCTCAAAAGGTTGGCTATAATCTGGGCAGGCCAGGACTGGGGCAGAAACTAAACATTTTTTGAGATTATTGAAGGCGGCATCTGCTTCAGTGCTCCAAGAGAAGGGTGGAGATGTCTTTTTGTTAGTAGTCAACTTGTTTAGAGGGCCCGCTAATGTGCTAAAGTTAGGAACAAAACGGCGATACCAAGTAGCAGTTCCTAAGAAACGTTTAACGTCCTTTTTACAAGTTGGGGTTGGGTAATTTACAATAGCTTGTACTTTTTCTGGGTCAGTGCGTAAACCTTGAGCATCTACGACGTATCCTAAATACTTTAACTGACTCCTAAAAAATTGGCACTTATCGATGTTGATAGTGAGATTTGCCTGTTTCAGTTTATCAAGCACTCGTAACAATAGTGAGACGTGCTCCTCGAAAGTGTTGCTTACAAGCACAATATCATCTAAGTACGCAAATACTCTTAACTCAAATTCGGGGCCGAACATCATGTCAACTAGACGTTGCTGAGTCGCAGGTGCGTTTGTCAGACCAAAGGCTGTGGTCTTAAAACGTAAAGTGCCGCGACCTGGGACGTAAAATGCGGTTTTATTCCTATCTTCTTCAGCAATAGGTATCTGCCAAAATGCCTTGGACAGATCAATACTAGAAAGAAATTTGGCATCGCGAAGATTGTCCAGTATCTCTGATATATATGGAAGATTATACGCATCGCGTTTGGTAACAGAATTTAACTTCCTACTATCTAAACAGAATCTAGGTTGACCATTCTTTTTGGATACTATTAGTACTGGTGATGACCATGCACTCTCGCAAGGCTCCACAACATCTAGACCTAGCATTTCATCAACCTGCTCTTTCAAAATTTTCTGTTTTTCGGGAGACATACGGTAGTATCTCTGTTTTAACGGAGGGGAATCACCTGTATCAATGTGATGAGTAATCAGATGAGTTCTGCCTAGACCCTTACGTTCTGTAGAGATTTCGTTGAATTGTTCAATTAAATTGTTTGCAATATGGCGCTGTGAATCTACTAGATTATCCATAGAAGTAATATGCTTGTCGAAATCCGTAGTTAAAATCGCTAACGAAGCTAATCTGTTTTGAGTTATGTCAATAGAGCCAATATACTTGGGGCACAACTCAAATTTCCTCCAGAAATCTACTCCTAGTAGTAAGGGAGTTTCAATTTGTGGAACTATATAGCACTTGATAATGTTAAAAGCGTTTTCAAAGTGTATCGGTAGATTCATGTAACCTATGCTTTTTAAATTTTGACCACCAGCAGCAATAACACTAATTTCATCGCCATTGTTAATGGTTAGACCTACGTTTAATAATTCCTGATGGGAATTATTGCCAAGAATCGATACCGCAGCACCAGAATCTAATAAACCGCAAGCATTTAAATCATTAATTTTCATTTTAATATAAGGTCTAGTATCATTTTCAGGTTTATCTAGCAGGATTGAAGTAACTTTGTAAATTGTAGAGAAGTTTTTAATAAATTGTAACCATTTTTGCCATTCAGAAGCATCAAAATGGTTAATATTAGATGTACTACAATCCTGGTTTTCTAGTTTTTTGAATTATTTGGAGTATTCTTTTGACAATCAGGGCAGTCATTTGAACGAACGTCAGGACGACCGCAACGAAAGCAAACTATCTTTCGTTCAGCTGTACAGTTCCTAAGACAATGACTGTCCACTCGACAACGTGGGCAGAACTTGTTATTCTTTGTGATGGTGTTCACAGGTTTCGCATTAGTATTTGCGTTGTTGTAATTTGAGTAGTTAGTATTAGTATTACCCTGACTACGATTGTAATTGTACGAGTAATGTTGTTTCGTCTGTGCGTTTGTGTTGTTTGGGGTATTGTACTGTGTATAGTTACCATGCCCTTTATTGAACTTAGTGTAGTTAGCAGAGTAATGAAACTTTTGGTTATTACTCGGAAGATCTTTAAAGTTTTTATTAGCACTCGTAGACTGATACGCAAACTCAGGGGCTAGTGTTTCAGTAGAAACTCTTGGCGGCTCTCGAAATTGAGACATACGGGCTTGTATGTTTTCAAAATTTTTACATAATGAACGCAATGTTTCAATGTTATTAATACCAGACGAAGAAGTTAGTACGTTGGCATAGCAAGGACGAATATTATGCATAATAATTTCTAGTTTCTCCTCCTCCGATATTTTCCTATCCAGCTGTGAGAACATGCCTGACATAATAGAAAGGTAAATAGTAATGTTTTCGCGTTCACCTTGTGTGCGTGCTCTTATCTCTTCAAGAAGACGATAGTCATAATCAGCGTGACCAAAATCGTCTTTAAGTCTCTCGCAGACATCACTCCAAGAGGATGCGGTATGTTTAATGCTTCTAAACCAATGTAGTGCCTCATCGGTAAAAATTTCAGTAGCAAAAGTAAGTAGTTTATGAGAAGGTATGCTTCTTGCTGTTGAAAATTCGTTTACGCGTTGAATAAAAGCACGTGCACACGTTTTGCCGTTGAATTTTAGTTTTGACAAATCAGACAGTCCTTTATCACAACTTGACGTTGTACATGCCATAACATTAGGGGTCATAGTCCCAGCAGCATCTGTGTCATCATCTTTGTCTAGTGCGTCACCAGGCGGTTTTATATTTTTAAGTTTGTATTTAAGCGATTCGAATCGATTTACACAATCCGACAATATCTGAAGTCCTTCCGCGCAAGTAGAGCAATCAATTCTGCTAATTCTGTATTTTAAATGCAGTGTTAAATTTTGAGCTCTCAATAAAATATTCCTATCAAAACATAAACTTAATTGTGCTACTAAATCGTCAAGTTTCAGCAATGTTTCCTTAACTGCTTCCAGATCAGTAACAGGACCGAATGGTGAAACAAGAATATCCTCCGAAGGATGTAACGCAGCTATTTTCACAATCTGTTTTCGCAATTGTTCAACCGTAGATGCGGGAGTTTCCCCACGGATTGCAACTTCATACGCCAACTCTGCTTTTTGCAAAGACAGAAACTTAATATCGCCCATGTCGACAAAAGCAAGGAATAAACAAAAATATCAGATATCAAACTCGTTTGGGCAAATGTGAACGATACAAATAAATAAAGCACTATTACTACTCCGCTCTGTAACAATGTAGTGATAACAGAGTTGTTTTTTTTTTTAAATGAAAATATAAATAAGAATGAAAATGAATGAAATAAAGCAAAGCCAAAACAAAAATAAAAATTGCAACTAAAAATTAAATATGCAAAATAAAAATAACCGATAACCAAAATGTAGAATGTTTACAATAATAGATTCGATTAATTTAAAGAGAATCGATTACAAAACATAAAAATATATCGATTAACAATCGTTATAAAGAATCGATTATAAATTATCGAAAGGGTAGGAACGTCACTAGTGTTCACTTTTTTTACATTTGAAGGTAATTTCAATTTAAAACAAAAAAAAATTTTACAACAGTTACAAAACAATTTACACTCTAAAACTGATGGCAGTTTCTAGGTTTGGTCGAGCTTCAGAGGTGTTCCGCTACTGGCCTGGCTGTCCCTGCTGTAGTGTGGACGGTGACTGCAGGAGTCTCCGGTGAGGGCTAGGTGCTGGCTCTGCAATGAGTGTCCGCAGCTCGTCCAAGGGGTCCAAGGCCAAACGGTGTAGCGGAGAGGGTAGGTCAACGATGTGAAGAGAGCTTCAACGTTAACTTCGACGTTAACTTAGACGTTAACTTAGAACCCTGGAAGATTTAGCGGGATTAGATCCTCTTCCAGTGAGTCTCCATGCATCCACCTTTCCACACCATTGCAAGTAAGCTGGGCCATGATGGGTGGTTTGATTGTGGCGATACATGGAGATTAGAAACGGAATAGCACAGTGGTAGGAAGGTGAAAATAGAACATGACATAAAGAACCAAAGAAAACAAGTGGAAAACATACACAGATCAGAACAGAATTTATGAAAAGAGTTTTACAAGGCCAAATTAACAAATAGGTAAATATCAGTTCACACTTACCCAACAGCGGGGGTCTAAATTAACTGAATTTAGTGTTTAATATAGGGAACACTATTTATTGAGTAATTAAGGCTTTTTAGGTGGTTTTAGGGCACCAAGGAATAAATTAAAATCTGACAGTACGAAACAGCTGTTCGTTTTTTCTCTCGAGATTTGAAAAATGACCGAGTGAAGTCAGTCACGTTTCGCGTCGCCGCGTAGGGGTTGCCGCTTCTACGGTTGATACCGATTATCGATTAAAAGTGAATCGAGAATCGATTGTGTTGAAATCGCGATTAACGTAAATTAAAAGAGATTCACGTTACACCCTAGAAATAAAGTTTGCGTGTTTTATACCACAAATTACACTATCCGAGTCAACGCCCTCTCGAGCTCTTCACAAAGCTTCCAGAACAGCTGCGTCACCGAATGACTGACCCAAACCAGTGTATCGATTCCTTTTATTGAGAGTTCTCGACCCTAATCGATTTGTTGTTCTATCTTCTAGGCTGTGGTGTTTATTTTTCATTGGCTTTACCACAATTCATTAGACATGTGTGTTTACAGCGGGAAAATTGATGGAAACTATATGTACGAGTAGGTAACGATTATACCTTAGACCAATTAACCGTATAATCGATTAACGATTACAGCCTATTAATCGGTTCTTCTAAGCATTCTTCAAAAATGGCGCGTAAACTTAGAATGAAATATTTACATAATTTTCCACTCCTGTTACAACAATAAATTTTTCAGTTTTTATAAATGCTGATTATATTTATTTCTTAACAATAAATAAGTAGGTAATTGAAGTATTAATCAAGCAAATATTAAACGTTTGCCGTGAGGTTTCCAGTAGAGTAGAATAGGACCACTCCAACTCTCCCCGTGGATGTCGTACAAGGCGACTAAGGGAATACATTATAAAACATCAATCAGGCCTCCCCAACCCGTCAGGCCAGCGCGGGGAGTGTAGGCCAAATCCTCCGTCTGTCTCCGGCAGATGAGAGAGGGTTGTGCTCCTGCAGTGGAGACAATAACCTGATGATGATGATATAGTTGGTGTTTACGTATTTTTCGGGTATGATTGGTATAAAATATTTTTTATTAAATAGGCCGACCGCGGATTGGCACTCGCAGGGTGGGATGCCCCGCCGCCAGACGGACCGACGACCTAAAGAAGGTGGCCGAAAGCGGCTGGATGCGGAGGGCGGAGGACCGGGTGTGGTGGCGTTCATTGGGGAAGGCCTATGTCCAGCAGTGGACGTCTAAACGCTGATATGATGAAGACGTTTAAGTGTTTTTCGCGTTTGATCGGTATAAAATGATTTTCTTAAATAGGCCCATTAATTAATCCGGTAATTCAATTGATTTAACCCATTAATAATTTTTATTTGAAATTATTTGATTTCATTTTATTCTAATTTAATTTAACTTTAACTTAATTTAATTATTCTTATTTTTATTGTGATTTTATTTTAATACAATTTTATTATTCTTGACACAAATATGACATAATTATGTTGAAATAAATTATTTGAATTTGAATTTGAATTAATCAGCATGAGATCACTAAAGTATTTTTATTTCTATCTTTCTAGTACTTAATGTCTAAGTATGGGCCATCAGAATAAAGTTAAATTGTTATCTTTTCATCATACAGAATTTTATATTACTCATTATCGTATTTACTATTCCGCTTCGGAAAAAGGCGATACGCCTAAAGACTTAATGTCTTTGTGGGTGTAGGTCAATAAGGCGTGCTGCACACATATTCGTGTCGGCACGATTCCGCCGAACCAGGAGGCAAAAATTAATATATCTGAATAAATTCTCGACATTTATGCCCGGACGTTGTTGATCGGGTTTTCACATTACAGACCAGGACCGCCTTAACGCAAAGTAGAGCATTGAAATGTGGGCCTAATAGAGAATTACCTAACTGAGAATTTAAAACATAAATTTTTATCTAAAAAAGTTATATATTTCTATCCAAACATCCGATTTTTATAAAACAAATTGTTATTTTAACAAAATCGGATGTTCAGGTAAAGAATTAATAATTTATTTTAGGTAAAAATATAATTTTTAAATTCTCTACTATAAAATCCTACCTTGGCGCTTCAGCACAGCCACGATATGTAGTGGTAACTTCATGATATCAGCCCTTAGACGTCCAATGCTGGACTTACGCCTTCCCCAATGAACGCCACCACAACCGATCCGCCCTCTGCATCCAGCCGCTTCCGGCCACCTTCTTTAAGTCTTCGGTCCACCAGAACTACTGCAGAGCGAACAATCTGTGTGATAATTTCGATTCGGCCTTTTACGTTCGACCATAGCCGCACGGACTCGAATATATGTGTAATATGCCTAACAATGTATGGCAACGCGCCAAGCTAGCCCACCCCAGGCTCTGCTCTATGGTGACGAGATTGGTCAACGGGGCGTAAACTAAAAAAAAAACTAATAGGCCTTGGTACCGCGGTGTCTTAGTAGTAACTAGAGGCATCGATTCTTTGGGTCGCGGGTTCCACAAATCCAATTTGGACATTACATTCTGAGGCATAAACTTAATCACATCATCACGTTATTTTTGTCTCCACTGCAGGAGCAGAACACTCTCTCATCTGCCGGAGACAGACGGAGGATTTGGCCTACACTCCCCGCGCTGGTCAGACGGGTTGGGGAGGCTTGATTGATGTTTTATAATGTATTCCCTTAGTCGCCTTGTACGACATCCGCGGGAAGAGTCGGAGTGGTCCTATTCTACTCTACCGGAAACCACACGGCAAACTTAATCACATCTTTGTAATATTATTAATGAGAAAGTTTGGATGTTTGTTAATCACGCTTCAACCACCGGACGGATCGGGATGAAACTTGGCACACATATAGGTTAGGTCCTGGAATAGGACATAGATAGTTTTATAGTCGAAGGGAATAATTTAGAAAGAAAAAAGAAAGAAAAAACATTTATGTACTACCATAATTGGCACAAATAAAGAAAAGACCAACAAAACAAGAAAAAGGAAAAAAAATTATAAGAACTAGAGAAAACAATTAAAATTTTTAACATAGTTAAAGTAGTATGCGTGTTAAAATAGTATTTGAATTCAAGATGTGTAAATATCGAAACCTACGCGGACAAAGTCGCGGGCAAAAGCTAGTTGTATTATAAACTAGCTTTTGCCCGTGACGTCTTTCGCGTGGACAACTTAACATCACAAATTATTATGTATTTCCCATAGGAATGGGATGTTTTTTCGGGATAACTATCATATAACTATGTCCTATTCCAGGACCTAATATGTGTGCCAAGTTTCATCCCGATC
Source organism: Esperia sulphurella (assembly GCA_947086405.1). Taxonomy (NCBI): domain Eukaryota; kingdom Metazoa; phylum Arthropoda; class Insecta; order Lepidoptera; family Oecophoridae; genus Esperia; species Esperia sulphurella. The sequence goes on from OX352272.1 coordinate 14,467,374, forward strand.
CGTCCAGTGGTTGAAGCTTGATTGAGTAACAAACTTCCAGACATCCAAACTTTCGCATTAATATATTACTAGGATGTGATTAAGCTTATGCCTCTGCCTAGATGTTAGCGCTGTGAAGAAGAAACGGCGCAACAAACTTCACGCAACACATCTTTTAAAATCAAGTTTGCATACAATTAATAAAGACTTTGCGAAGCTGAAGCAACATTAGTACCAGGCATCTTTGTCAAAGTTGTTATGTGAATCCTTAATCGTATTTAAGATTTCCTCTGGTAGTTTGTTGTAGAAGCGTATACATTGCCCCGTGAACGTATTGCAGTGGACGTATTTCAGCTGATGATGATGATTCTATGCTGACCACATCAACATGGAGTCAACCACAACATCATAAGGAGTAGTATAAGGAGGTCGTCGTAACAAGTTTAATGTCTGCTATTTACTTATTCAAAGTCTGAGTTAAGTATTCCTACAACACTCGTATGCAGTATAATGATTTACAACACATAATGCGAAAATCTAAAAAGCATTGCGGAAAAACGCTAAAGCATAGCACGTAGGTAAAAATGTAAATAAGCACGACTGAGCTAAGTATACCTACGCGAAACAGGCTGAAACATAATACTTCATCTTTTTCTACACTTAAATATGACGGACAGAAAGTTTAAGATTCACATTAAAAAACAACTTTGTAAGAAAGGCTATTATAAAATAAACTATTATTTGAATGACAAAGATGCCTGGTACTAATGTTAATTCAGCTTCGCAAAATCTTTATTAATTGTATGCAAACTTGATTTTTAAAAGATGTGTTGCGTGAAGTTTGTTGCGCCGTTTCTTCTTCACAGCGCTAACACCTATGAAGCGGTAGTCGATAAAAAAATTACGTGTATAAATGTACCAAGTGTACTCATATGCAATAAACGATTTTGACTTTTGACTAGTGGCTATCACTGAACGTCTTTTAAATTCATATATGCATACATAATGCTCACGCCCTGGTCCCAGAGGGGTAGGCAGAGACGATGTATCGCCACTGCACGATCCTGACACACCTCGTTATAGCCTCACCCATATTAATCAACCATTTCATGCGCCTTGTTGTATTCACTCACTGCGGACCCCAGCATTATTGATGACGTTCATGACCTCTAGCTGTAGTTCCTTCCACATTCGCACTGTAAATCTCTTTTGTCACTCTTCTTTCTCATACGCTAACTACATACATAATGAGGCCTTGTTCCCAGAGGGGTAGGCAGAAACGATGGATCGCCACTTTGCGCGATCCTGACACACCTCACTAGCCTCACTCACATTCATCAACCTTTTCATGCACCTCCTTTTATTCTTCTCACTGCGGACCCCAGCCTTTTTGAGGACGTCACTAATTTGATCCTTGAATGTCCTCCTAGGACGACCTCTAGCTGTAGTTCCTTCCGCATTTGCACTGTATATTATTTTTGTCACTCTTCTTTCACTCATACGCTCTAAATTTCCAAACCAACGCAACATACCCTTCTCTACCTTCGTTACTACATCTCTTTCAAAAGACACATCTCGCACATCATTGTATTCCTCACTCTGTCCCATAACTTCACATATTTTTCTTAATGACAGCACCTCAACCGAATTTATCCTGCTTTCATGCTTCTACTGCCAGACCCGTCATTCACTGTCATACGTCAGCGAAGGAAGCAGAACAGCACTATGCACCATCCGTGCCTTTTGAGACATAATCTGGCTCCATTTACTGCAGAGACAGCTTCTATCGTTACTACATCTTCCTTCAGACCACACTTCTCACATATCACTGTATTCCTCATCATCAGGTTATTTTTGTCTCCACTGCAGGAGCACAACCCTCTCATCTGCCGGAGACAGACGGAGGATTTGGCCTCCCCGCGCTGCCCAGATGGGTTGGGGAGGCCTGATTGATGTTTTATAATGTATTCCCTTAGTCGCCTTGTACGACATCCACGGGAAGAGTTGGAGTGGTCTATTCTACTCTACCGGAAACCACACGGCAACGTATTCCTCACTTAATTTAATGTTATGTGCTTACGCTGCACAATTTATTTGTCCACTCTATGTTTTGTCACTCCTTGTAGTCGCAAGGGAATGTAAATAGGCCAAAGTGTATATAAATATGATTTGGACGGCGGTAGGCTTTTCTCGTTTACGGGAAATTTCTCGCTTACTCTGGAAAAGTTGTTATTGGTTCACCTTTGTGAGGGTATATTACCACTGAAGGAGGAAATTGGCCTGGTTTTAATCTGCCTACTTCAATACTGGGATAGTTATCGTCATGTTTACATAGATGACAAAATTAAAACAGATACAGATTATCATTAAAAATAATATATAAACTGATAACGTCGCCTATATCAGTTGGTTCTCCTGTTTTCTACTTGTTGCGGCCAAATAAATGCCACTTATATTATAAATGCGAAAGTTTGGATGTTTGTTACTCAATCACGCTTCAACCACTGGACGGATGCACAAGTTTCAAAGTGAATGTGAAAGAGTTGTGGCTACTTGCGTGGAACAGAGCGATTGTTTGGAACGCTCCATCTAGTAGTACATAGAGATCGTTGCTTGATACTAGCAATTTTCTGCTGAAATATTATCTATTGGAATTTATTTAATTCTCATGGAGTAACGAAGAGCATAGATTTAGTCCTATCAAAAATAACAGATATTTATTATCTTTTATCAGGTGTTATGTCATAATGATGCGCATTATCAAACGATAAGCCATTTTATCATGTTTGTTTGACGATGGAGTGATGAATTATGCACTTACGAGTAATGCTGTATTTAGGAGATAACGAGATAGAACAATGTTAAAACTTTCACAAGAAAGAAAATATAAAATGTCTTCTCAAAACCCTTGTGGAACTCCTTGCCCGCTCCCATCAGATAAGCGAAATCACTTCTTATATTTAAACACCTGCGTGTTCACTATGAATCACAATGTGGCTACTGAACATCCTTCCTACTATATAAAATATATCCTACTAATATTATAAATGCGAAAGTTTGGATGTTTGGATGTTTGTTACAAACCAATAGTGATACGAAAACTATCGCTATTTGCGTTTCAGTAACATGTTCATGAAAGGTTCACCAGCAGCAAAAATAGGTTTGTGTTACCATGTAAGCTTTGCGGTCCACTTAGGAACACCATCTATTATTTATTTTGTTTTCGAGACGCAAATTTGTTTGCTTTCCTATGACTATTGATTTGGAGTGAAATATACATAGAGATTCTATACTAAAATAATTGAGGAAAGTTATTATTAATGCCGTGTGGTTTCCGGTAGAGTAGAATAGGACCACTCCAACTCTTCCCGTGGATGTCGTACAAGGCGACTGAGGAAATACATTATGAAACATCAATCAGGCCTCCCCAACCCGTCTGGCCAGCGCGGGGAGTGTAGGCCAAATCCTCCGTCTGTTTCCGGCAGATGAGAGAGGGTTGTGCTCCTGCAGTGGTCCTATTCTACTCTACCGGAAACCACACGGCATATAATACAATACAATACAACACACTTAATTGCACAAACAAATACAGTTACAAGTTTAAAAAGTTACAAATAGTACAATTTAGGTGGTCTTATCGCTCTAAGCGATTTCTTCCAGATATCCTTTGGTTAATATTATGCCAGAGAAATTGTAGATTGCGCTGTGTAGGAAATTTAAATGAATTCATGCCCATTTTTGTGCTTCGCTCTGTAAATGGAACTAAAAATAAAAATATCATTCCCCAGTGTATATTCCAGATATAGGCTACTTTTAATTCAGGATTTCCGACGCCCCGCCGCCAGGTGGACCGACGATCTGAAGAAGGTGGCCGGTAGCGGCTGGATGCGGAGGGCAGAGGACCGGGTGTGGTGGCGTTCATTGGGGAAGGCCTATGTCCAGCAGTGGACTTCTAGGGGCTGATATGATGAATTCAGGATTTAGTACTGGATTCTCATGTGAAAGACGACTAACCGTGGGCAGCGCTACAGGAGAAAAATCTAATAGCTAGGGTCTATTCCTGGTGAAAAACCATATTTTTCCCGGGATTTCTCGGGAACAGGCACCCGGCGTATCAACCCACTAGGGCACCAACCGGTTGAGATAATTCTTGCCCGCAATATTACACTGGAGTTACTTACTTTTGGGTTGTAAGCTACTAACCTCAAGAATTACCCCAACCGGTTACATTATCGATTGCAACCACCATGGCGTTGAACAGCTGAGGCACCGGCTGAGGTTATTCCGCCGGGTTGTTTAGACGCAATGCAGATCACGTGTGACTGTGCGCGGAATAACCTACTGCCGCTTCTGTGTACGCCCTTATTTGTCATCCCTTTCTGCCGTGGAGTGAGGCGATAAGAGCGAAGGGGAAGAGAAATGGGGGTTGAGTTTAGACGCCGGCGCGTCTGCGTGCGGCGCAGCGACTGCGGTCGATCTGCCGAGCAGTGCGCGCGCAAATGTCTGCCCCGTCAGCCGGTTGAAGTCATTCCGAGTGGAGTTGTCGCACCGAGCGGTCGGTTGGAGAGCTAACGCTACCCGCGCACCGTCGGCAGTCGGCAGTCGCGCCGGCGCCGCCGTCGGCGATGGAGCACGATGACGAGCGCTCGTTGTCTCTGGGCACGGAGGTCTCCGCCTCTGTCCCGCCGCCCAGCCCCCTCACAGGATGTTACTTGCTCGCCGTCATCGGGGAGCCGCATACGCACGAGCACAAGGAGATTATTCTGCAGCGGCTTGTCAAAGGTTAGTTTTAGACTGTACTTGCATCTCCTTTGCTTTAAAAATTCGGAGCTGTCAAAATGACAGTTTGCCGATTTAAACTGTTGCCCATTGTTCGCGACTGTTATTTTGTTGGCATCATTAAACACACTTTCTCCGTCGGTTTTGCTTAAATAAAATATGGGAAAGTGGATTGTTAATTCTTTTCTTTTTCCGATCGCTTGAATGAGTACTATCTCGTTACTGGAGACTCAGACAGACGTGTAATAAAATGGTTTACTTGCATATGTTTTACGGTATAATGGCTGCTAGAACCATCGATTACTTAATTACATTTTCTTCGCCGGCTTTGTCTATCCCAATTACGTCATCTATGACGTCACTAACTATTTTGTAAGTTAATAGAACTGCGGAATTTTGTGCCGCAGTGAAAAAGCTGTTACTTACAGCCTGTTATGTAATTTTAGTAAATAAATAATTGGAATGAAGTAACTGACCTTGGTAACAATAGGCGATCAGAGAGGAGACAATAGCGCTGAAGTCCCGCTAGTTTATTCAAACATAAACACGCGAAATTGTTCGAAATATTCGGTCAAGCGACATTTCATCATCAGCCGAAATACGTCCACTGCTGAACATAAGCCTCCCCAATAGAATGACACTGTTGATGGTTTGTCCACGCTTGGCAAGCGGATTGGTGATCGCAGTAATGATCACAGGAGAACACTGCTGCTCTTGCCTGGTGCAATCCCTTAGTCGCCTTGACGATACCCACGGGAAGATTAGGGGTGGCCCTATTCTAAGCCGGGAACTACGCGGCCAAGCGGCGTTTATTGTGGAAGAAACGAGTAGAAGAAAGAGCGTCAGGAGCAAGACGAACAAACACACAAAGAAACAGAAAGAAGGAAGAGAAAAAAGAACAGAGGACAATATTTTTTTTTTCAAAAAAGGAATAAATTAAATATAAGTTTCAATAGGGGATTTCGAATCGATTAAAACCTTGAGTTTCAAGTTACCAATTGTTATTTCGGAAGATTTTGATGGACTTCAAGTTAAACCTAAGTTTACTTAATCCTATCCTACTAATATTATAAATGTGAAAGTTTGGATGTTTGGATATTTAAATGTTTGGATGTTTGTTACTCAATCACGCTTCAACCACTTGACGGATCGGGATGAAACTCGGCACACATATAAGTTAGGTCCTGGAATACGACATAGGATAGTTTTTATCCCGAAAAAACATCTTATTTTTACGGGAATTACATAATAATTTGTGATGTTAAGTTGTCCACGCGGACGAAGTCGCGAGCAACAGCTAGTATTACATAAACCTGAAAAAGTATTCCGTCGGGTGGATAGAGTAAATTGTTTTAACTTCAAAGATCTAGATTGACTCCAATTTTAATAAATTAAGTTTTCGTTTTTAGTTTTAAATTAGGTTTTCGTCACGTAGTCCATATCCTCTAGGGAATTCTCGAGAATTTTCGAGCTATATTCAAATATGGCGCGCAGTTTTTAGCGCTTTTTAAACTCACAGGTGGCAACACGGACGTCAGCTGATTGAAAACTGACAGTTTTTTCTTCTTGATGATATATTTTTCACTTGTAATTATAGGAATGCACACACTCTTGGCGTCACGCGGCAAGCGCCTTATTAATAAAAACAAATATGAGCAATTATTTCTTTTAACTTTCTGTTGCCAAAAATTGGTTTAAAACCATATTTATACTACGTGAAAACTAGAGGGGGGGCGGGTCTTGGCATATACTACGGGTAGTCACCGAGGGGGGGGGAGGAGGGTAAAAAAATTGGTTTAAAACCATATTTACATTACGTGAAAACTAGAGGGGGGGGGGGGTGTCTTGGCATATACTACGGGTAGTCATAGTATACCGAGGGGGGGAGGAGGGCAAAAAAAATTTAAAAATTGGGTCACGTAGTTTGGGTTCCCTTACGACTTTGATAGGTTAATTATACTCGTAACCATTAGTTGATACTCGTACATAGAGCAATATAATATAGTTGTGCTTCGATCTCCATGATTAGGTTTATTGATTAGGTAACTTAACATCACAAATTATTATGTAATTCCCGTAGAAATAAGATGTTTTTTCAGGATAAAAACTATCCTATGTCGTATTCCAGGACCTAACTTATATGTGTGCCGAGTTTCATCCCGATCCGTCAAGCGTGATTGAGTAACAAACATCCAAACATCTAAAAATCTGCCACGAAAAAACCTATTTCTGTTAATAAGGCTTACGTGTTAGTCTATTTTCTCTCGAAATTCAAGCGAAGGGATAATCTTTGTGTATCCAGTTTGCTTCCTTGAGAGGAACGGGATATTACGTATCAAAGAATTCAGTCATCTACGATATTCTAATTTTTTGCTACTTTCGACTCGAGTTCCTCGACGATTGCTGGAACAAACACTGACATTAAAATTTTCTTTTACTATTAGTATTTTTCTATAACGAATACGTGCTGCTTAGTATATTTATCATAAATAAGCGGGCGGTAGAGCTACGGTGGCAAAGTATAGTGTGGGACTCGCCCGATGTAAAGAGGGACGGACTTTTGGGCTAGATTGACAGTTACTAGTAATTTTGGATCATCATCAACGTTTTCTGATGGACATAGACATCATGGTATACATTTCGTCATTTTGACGGTTCTGTAAATGTTTGAAGTAACGGAAATAGAACTTCTATGCAAAGACAACGCTCAATATTTAACAAATCAAGCAATATTTATAATAGAAGGTAACAAGGGTATCTTGTGTGTTTATTTTGACATTTATCATATAAAAACTACCCCAATCGGGTGGGGGTTACAAAAAATGGACATCGGAAAAATAAAATAAAATCAAACTTAAATACCGGATGCCAGTACGACGAATGTCAGACCAGTACGACGAATGTCAGACCACCCACACCCCTTCTTCGCCCCATCACCCACACCCCAGTGAAGTGCGCGAAACCGATACGAGTAATGGGTCCGCGGTGTACAACCGACTTCCCACTGAGGTCACCAGCTCTCCGAGCCTACTTATTTTTAAAAAGAGACTGTGCGCCTGGCTTGTCGAGCAGGCATTTTATTGCTATGAAGAGTTCTTGCAGAACGCATTAACTTAATTTATTTAGATTTAAGAATTTTATTTGACATTTTTACATTTATGTTAGTTATTTTAGTTTTTATATTTAATTGTGTTTAATTTGACTTTATAATTTGATTTCATTTAACTTGTGTACAATTTTTATTTGACCTGTAACGGAAGTTATCAATAAAGTATGTCTATGTCTATGTCCAGTACGACGAATGTCAGAACAAATTAATTTACTATAGCAACAACTGTACCACGTTTCATGATAATCGTTGACACCTCGCGAGGTTCCTTTCATCACGTCAGCGTTTAGACACCACTGCTGGACATAGGCCTTCCCCAATGAACATTACCACACCCCACCCTGCGTGGGCCAATTCGCGGTCTCCCTTGGTTTCCTTCAGAAGCAGAGGTCAAAATTTATATGCCGAAGTTCATCTACGCATTGACAATAATTACTTCAGCACCTCAATATTTATTTAACTGTTATATTTGTCTAACTATCAATACACTAGAACCTGTCAAACGAGTCCTCCGACGAATGCTAGGTTTATTCAACTATGATGCAACCTGTAGTTAAATGCGCAGTATATTTTTTATGTGCAACGCTTCGTTTGCCTGCGAAATTGTCTAGTTCTTTTATTGGTGCTTTGGGAGGCCAAATTGGTCGTACTTTTGGCTGGTCACTACTTGGCCCAAGTAAGTTGGGGATCACGTAAGTTCAGGGAAAATTTTGGTCTTTCGGTTTTCTACAAGTTAAATTTGAGTGTGCCGAGGAATTGCACGATTTGATTCGCCCATCCCCCTTCCGTCACTGTACTACCAGGCGTCGGGAGGAAAGTAGACATACCACGCTCTCGTACGAAGCGTTTAGCTTCCTCTTTCATAACACGAACTGCTAAGGAATGGAACTCTCTGCCAGCTTCAGAATTTACGGACAAGCACAACTTTTTTTTTAAAGGTAGAGAGAATAGGTATCTTCTGGGTAAGCGCGCTCTACCTTAGAACTCATCGTCACTTACTATCCTGGTAAGCCTCCTCAGTCTCAAGCATAACCCATCAGGAATAAAAGAAACTCATATACGAACTCCTACAGTACAACATCGACACCGCAAATCCACATACTGACTTCTCAAATTGATTTGTATATTTTACCCTGAATCTTACCTGGTCACTGTGAATCCAAGGACTACAGGCTCCAGGCATCTCTTAGTTGCATACTATTGTAGCTTTTATCTTGTACTAATGTCAATTCAGCTTCGCAAAATCTTTATTAATTGTATGCAAACTTGATTTTTAAAAGATGTGTTGCGTGAAGTTTGTTGCGCCGTTTCTTCTTTCAGCGCTACAACCTAGGAAGCGGTAGTCGATAAAAAATGACGTTTATAAATGTACCAAGTGTACTCATATGCAATAAATGATTTTGACTTGACTTTGACTTGGTGATGGAAGCAAATTATGAACAGAAGGACTGACACAAAACATGCCATAGGATCGAAGTATCGTCAGGTATAAAGTATCTTTACTATTACACGACCAGGGGATGAACTTGATGTAGAAACTGGGTTTCCTCCATTATGACTATGTACCGTTGGAATGATGAACAGCTTTAAGGGATGAAGTGGTAGTAGTTATTCCATGGGGCGATGAACGCGCGCGAGATGCCGAAGGTTTCAAAATAGAACATATAGATAACGAAAGTTTAAAACCGCTGAAGCGCATTTTTGGTAATTTACAGATAATTTGCATGCTAATGTAAGGAAGCTGAATAGCTGATTTAAAATTTGACGACCACCGGTCTAACATATAACCTGTTCTGGCAAATAAATATATTTAATTTCATAAAAAAAGGTTCTTTTTGACAAAAAAAAAGAGTATTTTCATTGTCTAAAGAAATGGAAACAAATTCGCAGTGCTTCTATTTTGTAAGATTTACCAGTTTTATATCTCTCTGATTCTAGATTATTCTTTAAGATTAAAAAAGATTCGTCAATTGCCTTCAGCGGCGTATCGCTGAAACCTTACAAAGCGAGGTCGGTCGGTACGATGAGAAGGCGACCGTCGCGACGGACGGCCCGTCCGTAATATATGAGATTACGGAGTTACGCGCCGCCGGCAAATAATAATCCGAGTAGTGAATTTGGAACGGGAGCGTAATCTCGCCGGGTTGTGTGGCAATTTTCCCTTTTTCTATTCCAAGGGCAGGGGTCAAAATGTAATAAACATAAATGATTGTAATTTGTAACGGTTTGCGACCGAATAAGTTTCCATGTGGATATAATTTGTACGCGTACACTGAAAAATAGAGAAGAATTATTAACCGTGAACACTGATCTCTATGTATTTACTAGATGAAGCGTTCCAAACAATCATCTCACGCAACTGCGGCTTCTGCCTGCTCACCCTGTTCACATTCACTTTGACACTTGTGCAGTTACTACGCAGAACATTTAATTATTTACTAAATACTGATGATATTTACCCGTAGCGTAAATGTTTAGTAATAATTGTATGTTCTGTGTAGTAACTGCATAAGTGTCAAAGTGAATGTACACGAGTTGCGGCTTCTGGAGCCGCAGTTGCGTGGAACTGAGCGAATGTTGGTTTGCTCCATCTAGTAATACATAGAGATCGTTGACCGTGAACAGCCAACTTAGCTCCATACGAGCGCAACACGATCTTGTTTTCTTATTTCCTTGCACTAATTAAAAACAAACAAACAAATTAAATTTCAAACGATCATAAAAATGATTACTTCAGCTAACATACAGCAAATGTGTCAACACGGAGGCGGCGATGTTGTTCGCCACACATCACGCCAAGTGGTATCACGGGGCGACAAGCGGGCGAAGGAAAGTAGCTTGGCGACGTTTGTCAGTATAGCGCTAAGTGGCGATACATCGTCTCTACCTACCCCTCTGGGACCAAGGCGTCAGCAATAATAAATAAATAATAATAAATATCTCAGACATTCACACCAATTATCCAGTCCCAAACTAGGCAGAGCCTGTGGTATGGTTACTAGATAACGGATAGACATACTTAAATAAATGTATAAACATCCAAGACTTGGGTACAAATATTCATATTAATCATACGAACATTTGCCCCTAGCGGGATTCGAACCCGCAACCTCCGGCGTGGCAGACCGAGAGCTACCCGTACCGCCACGGAGGTCGTCAAAATATTATGTATGTATATAGGCATAGCAACCAAGACATTACTGTTGCTTATAACATCAGACACACAACTTTTCATATATTTGTTAGTAGCTATTGCCCGCGGCTTCGTCCGCGCGGACATCTTAACATTACAAATTATTAAATATTTACCGTAGAAATAAGTTGTTTTTTAGGATATAAACTATCCTATATCCTATTCTAGGACCTAACTTATATGTGTGCCAAGTTTCATCACGAAACGTCCAGTGGTTGAAGTGTGATTGAGTAACAAACATCAAAACATCCAAATATCCAAACTTTCGCATTTAAAATATTAGTAGGAAGGATGTCAATTTCAGTAACGCAAGTTAAAATCTCAAACAGATCTTAAACAATTCGTAGAAAGTAAATTGCTTGCCAATTTACAAATGTTTTAAATACTTCATTATACACAATTACGTTTCCCCGCAATTCCGACGTCTTCATTAGACCTTTGGAAGCGGGCGGAAATTGAACAGATACCAACGAATACAGAATGAACGATCATGTCTTCCGTGTTTTGATTTTATATTACCAATTTGTAATATAAATTAATAACGTACTCGAATTGGAGGTATCGCGATGTATTGCCGAGATATCGCATGTTTGTGATTCATTTATTCGATTCAAAAGATGACATAAGAGACGTACAGAAATCAGAATTAATACGTGACAAGAGAATTAAACAGGCCTCCAATCAGGCGACTAAGGGATTGCACCAGGAATGGGCAGTAGCGCTTTAATCATGACATTAGAGTACACAATTATACGTATTCCATTTTAACTTATCTATCTATATATTTCTAGTAATAAATAGAAATAAATAGATAGATAAGTTAAAATGGAATACGTATAATTGTATACATATAGCCATTGTAAATTTTTAATAGTAATAAATAATTAAGTAAATTGTACAATAGATTTAAGGAATTAGTGATTGTTGTAAAATAAGGTATGTAAATGTAATAGATTACGATCGATACAATACGTATAATAAAAGTAAAGCGATAAGTATGCATGCAGTGGTAGGTCTCCCGATAAATCCCGGAGTCCTCCAAGTCTCATTCAGAGTATGGAGAAATAAAAATAAATATGTATAAAATCCTTGTACAGTGGAAAATGTCTCTGCCCTGTGGCAAAGGAATAACCCAGTACAAACAAAAAAAAAATCATGACATTAGAAACCTTAAATCTTTGCCGTAAGAAGAAATTCTGAGGCGTATGTTAAGTCCACCAAATCGGCTTGGGGCACCGTTGGTGGTCAGGGGCTTTGGCACAAAAGATCCTGAAGGGTCGAAGTGTCGCCAGGTCTTCCTGGCCCCCTAAGAAGATAAGATAAGGTTTACTTTGAAAAAATACTTTACGCTAAGATCCACTTAGAAATATCCCGTCAGACATTTTTACAACTCACTTCCATCCACTGTAACCAAAGTCCCTTATTTGCGAGTGCAGACCCCATTGCAACCATGATTGGGTGGCAGTGGGTGGTCATGGAGAAAGGCTGGACATGCATTCACACACTCTCCTTTTATATATATAGTAGATAGATAGATATGATATTTTGTATATTCAGTCGGTTATCTTGAAATTTATAGCTGCAATCTGCATACTTTTTTCAAGACTTATATGACTCATTCGCAAACATCTGTCAATGTTTTTTAGCCTTGAATACATTGTTTAGCCAAATTATCTTCCTTTATCTACACTGCATGCAAAATTGACCAAAAATATCCACTGTTCTACTTTTTACTTGCTAAATGTATAGGTATTTTATGTATTTACACTGTAGTATTAAGTTTTTATGCCGTGTGGTTTCCGGTAGAGTAGAATAGGACCACTCCAACTCTTCCCGTGGATGTCGTACAAGGCGACTAAGGGAATACATTATAAAACATCAATCAGGCCTCCCCAACCCGTCTGGCCAGCGCGGGGAGTGTAGGCCAAATCCTTCGTCTGTCTACGCACACATGGACACTTGTACGCTAACAAATTATACGAGACATTCTATCATAGTCTTGTGGCCTTCGGTCTACAGGTATATGGGCGAAAGTGGCCGCTTACCATCAGGCTGACTGTCCGTATGCCACTACATATAATAAATACACTTTGTATATCCGCCTGCCTACAAAGAAGAAAGTAACGTTAATTAAGATCGTCACATACCGGTGCTATCTGCGGCATCGATGACGTGGTATACACTGTTTCCATTGCACAGCAATCTAAAATTAATTACTTAAATTCACGTACGATAACGTCCAGTTATTATTTTCCTGTTCTTCATCAGCTACTCAAGATTACGAGTGTCAAAACCGTTTGAGTCGGAACTCGAAGCTTCTGGTATTACCTTTTCCTGGTCTTCAGCTGTCAGCTCATTAATTATCATGGTGCCATAATATTGTATTGTCATCACATTCGATATACACAAGTTTCATGTCAATTGGACGTTGTATACTTAGTTCAAAACTGACTTCCAAGCTTAACTAACATAATAACAGGTGAATTTATAAAAAAGTAAGAGCTTGGACCCGAGATCTTCAATTACTATTTAATTTTTAAAAAAACGTGAGATTGATATACATGTTAGAATTTAATAACTTAGTCGATTTGGATCTGTATAATTACAAACATACACATACTATACTTCACGCTATATCTCTGACGGGGTTGGCAGGGAGGTAGATCTGTGTGGAAATAAATAAAAATCGCATTCGAATACACGCATAAATGCAAGAAACTTATTATTTCTGATTATAATTATATAGGTACTTAATTATGTAATAATAAATAAAATAACTTGCCGTGTGGTTTCCGGTAGAGTAGAGTGGGACCACTCCAACTCTTCCCATGGATGTCGTACAAGGCGACTAAGGGAATACATTATAAAACATCAATCAGGCCTCCCCAACCCGTCTGGCCAGCGCGGGGAGTGTAGGCCAAAACCTCCGTCTGTATCCGGCAGATGAGAGAGGGTTGTGCTCCTGCAGTGGAGACAAAAAAAAATAACCTTATGATGAAATAAAATAAATCAACATTTCTACAAGTAATCCGACCAAATAAAAATAAACTCAACGACTTACATAATACATAATAATATATTTTAAATCCTTGGATAAATATACAGACGTGAAAAGCCAGAGCCGGATTAGAGGTGAGGCGATCAGAGGTTAGGGTCGGAAGGTCAAGGTCACACCGTGACCTACGTCATTGGGATGATGTTAGGAGGGTGTAGTGGAAACGGGGTTTTGTACGGTGAATCTGAATATGATTCATGATGATGAATGGGGTTGTAAGTGAAGTTTTAATTACATATACATCGCATATCCACATTCTTTACACTTAAACGCCTTGTTGGCTTAGTTGTTAGGGCAATTGCCGTCGAAAGTGTCATGTCTACCCATAATCGTCATCGATTGACAATTTTACTCACTACGACGATAGGCGCACCAGCCTGTCGGCACACGTTTGTGTCTGCGAAAATTATAGTTGGGCTAGTGCACTCGGCGCGCGAAAATAGTCGAGCGAGAGGCGTTAATTGCGTATGAAGTATATTACTTTGGTAATCCTGGGATAAGTTTAAAGAGTCTGTAGAATATAGTACCTGTTGACAAAGATCTTGATTCAATGTTCGGATTTTTCATGAAAAAATTAATCGTCATACAGATTTCCCGGTTATGGATTTTCAAAGATATTATTACACTTTTTTTTGTTACTTTAATAGAATAGAATAGGTCATTTATTCATAGCTACGACACACACACATACATGAGAAATAAACAGAACAGAATTAATAAATTACAGTTTAAAAATAATCAAGGTACCTATGTGTCGCAGCAACAAAATGGCGCTGACTCAGCATAATGCTGCAGCACGCTACGCGAACTCCGACGCTGGTATTCTGTCAGCACCAGGTCAAGTGACTTCACAGATTTAGTTTATAAATTGTGCTTAGAGGGCTTCATTCAGTTATTATTTTACTATTTTATTTTTATTTATTCATACAGGTAGTTTAAAATTAATTATAATACAATCCCATACATCCTAATAATATTATAAATGTGAAAGTTTGGATATTTGGATGTTTGTTACCCAATCACGCTTCAACCACTACACGGATCGTTATGAAACTTGGCACACATATAGGTTAGGTCCTGGAATAGGACATAGGATAGTTTTTATCCCAAAAAACGTCTCATTCCTACGGGAAATGCATAATAATTTGTGATGTTAAGTTGTCCACGCGGACGAAGTTGCAGGCAACAGCTAGTATAATATAAATTTATCATTAGCCAATTATAGATTTTTAATATATAAACAATAATTTTTTTAGTAAATGTTACAAACTTGATACAAAGAGGTTTATCAATTTCCTTAGTACTACAGGGGGCCAATTCTACTAACGCATTTTCGCATAAAACGCAATTCAACTGCAGCTGAAACGCAAGTGTTAACACTATTCGTACTCCGCTGCGCACAACGTTCGAGCTTCAGCTGCGCTTCAGCCGTAGCTAACGTCTAAACAAACGTCAGACGTAGATGGAACGAACGTTTTTCTACATTTTGACAGTTGTCACAGGTAAAAACGAAACGCATTGCTGTCAAAATAGCGTCTGTTAAAAACTGTAACTTAAACGTAACTATTGTTTAAACGAACGATAAATGTTGAAAATAGTAGAATTGCTCCCCTGAAATAGGTAATTAATAAGAATCCATTATTATCTAATTTAAGTGTGCAACCTCTTTGCTTAAACTGCAAGAAGAATTATATGACAGCTTTTTAAAAAGGCGATAAAAAATTTCATTTAATTTTTGCTATGAAAAATCCGACGCGCAAAAATACAAGGCGTTAAATATCGCCTTCCTAGGTACGGCACTGTTCGAGGGACTTATCCCTGCATATCGAGACTTCTTGTTCACGCTACACCTACAGTGAGGACAGCTCTATTATGGGTGCGCTCACGCATAATTCAGGGGCCAATCGCCTTGCGCCTGCGCAGCCGGAAGCCCATCCTTGTGAACCGAATGAGGGCAACAACTGTCATTCGACCCATTGTTTTAGGAGCTTATGGTGCCCTATTAATTAGAAAGCATACTTACACCAGAGAATACCAAGTATTATTACGTAAAGAAACGACACATCATGCTTCGATTCTACATCACCACAAGATGAGCTGTATGGATCTCGTGATCATTGTCCTCGTCAGTGAGTGACTCTTCTTTTTGTCTACGACATTGCTTCATAAATTTAGGATTGTTATTCATTTGTCTAAGACCATCTTCCTACCCATACAATATACATATATACAAATACACACACACACCCACACCCACACACACACACACACACACACACACACACACAATCACTAGACTGTAATATAAATATATTGTAAAAAATACGTTATTGGTAGTAAGAACTATAAATTAGAATAATACTGGGCCCGATTCTGAAGGCACACATTTAAAATTTGACAGCGCTAAAATTGGTTTCGTCTATAACTTCATAATACTGTGTGACAAGGATAGCAACAGCTTTAGTGCTGTCAAATTTTAACATTGTGCCTTCAGAATCGAGCCCACTGTATACTAAGTGCTGTGGATTTTGTGAAAATAAATAAAATAAAATAAAAAAATTATTTAGTCTGTCTACTACGCTATTACAATTTCTTCAATATTATACTACAATTCAGAAAAGTTGAGTGTTTCATTCGACTCCTTAATGTCCACAAGAGACACAAAATAAGGGGTTGCACCAGGGACTGGCAGCAGCGTTCTACTATGTATATTAAGACCATTATTGCGATCACCAATCCGCCTGCCAATCCTGGTGATTATGGAATGTACAACACAGCATAGAGAGGCTTATGCAGTCGACGTATTCCGGCTGATGACGATATAATATGCAAAGTATTTTTTCTGTACTTCCAATTTACATGACAATATTGTCTTAAGCCCCATAATACAAAGTATATAGACCTTAACACCGTGATCACCCACTCAGATAATGTAACAAAAAGCCAATTAACTGCCCGCTACTGGGGTGTGTCGGCTGCGCGGGGCCGGAGCCAGTGAGCCTACTGCCCCTTGAGGCAGGCCTGTCGTACTCAGCATTTAAGTTATAAAAATATACAAATATTTTATTCATAATTTTCATTATATGTCAATGTACTGACTACACATCTAATAAATAAAATCGTAAACATCGCGTGTCTGTACATTGAAGATATTTGCAAAAAAAAATAATTGGGGGATCTAATTATAAGCAACAGAACACATTTCGATCTTTTTTGAAATTTTTGTCTGTTTGTCTGTTTATCTGTTTGTCTGTTTGTCTGTGAGTTTGTGCACGCATCACTTAAAAACGACTGATCGGACTTTAATGGACTTTTCACAGAAACATGGGGCTTAATTTGGTGTAACATATAGGCTTTATTTCATCGCAATCGGCTAACTCAATCAAAAGTTATAGACCTTTTTAGTTTTCAAATACATTAGTAGGTAAGGTTAGTATGCAATATATTGCACATAATAGTATTTCCGTACTATTCAGATTGCGATGAGTTTGGATTACATTTGGAGCTGCGGGTGGGAATTGGAGTGTGAGTGGGCGTGGGCGTGGGCTCGGAAGTGGGCGTGGGCGTGGGAATCGGTAGTGGGTGTGGGAGCGGGAGCGGCAGCGGGAGCGGAAGCGGAAGCGGGAGCGGGAGTGGAGCGGGAGGGGAGCGGGACCGGAGCAGGAGCGGAAGCGGGAGCGGAAGCTGAAGCGGGAGCGGGAGTGGGAATGGGAGCGATTCTGTAGTTCACGCGAGCCGAGGTCACCTGGACCTAGACCTGGACGATACACTGCGAAGAATGCAGGGTGTAAATGTTCGACTGAATTCGTGAGCGGTAGCGGGAGCGGGTATGGTACCGATGTAATGTGAGTGTTTGAAAATTCGCATAACTTTTGACCGAGTTAACCGATTACGATGAATTTGTGGTATACGTATGCAACAAAGTAATGTTGGTCGGAATTTGGATTGCGATGGATTAGTTACGAGGACTACATTTGGAGAGACGAGGGAAAGAGGTTTGAGGGGAGAGTTGAGGGGAGAGCTGAGGGGAGGGTTGACGGGAGAGTTGAGAGGAGTGTAGAGGGGAGGGCTGAGGGGAGAGTTGAGGATCTGGCCTGGAATTGGACCTGGACCTGGGCTTGGACCTGGACCTGGACTGGACCTGGACCTGGACCTGGACCTGGACCTAGACCTGGACCTGTACCTGGACCTGGACCTGGACCTGGACCTGGACCTGGACCTGGACCTGGACCTAGACCTGGGTTTAATGTCTGAGTGGAAGTGGGATAGGGAGCGGAAGTGGGAATTGGAGCGGATCCTGTAGTCCACGCGAGCGGAGCCGCGGGCACAGCTAGTTCTAATAATATGGTTGTAGTAAGGAGTTTATTTACACTAAAATGGTTTGGACTAACGAGTAACGCCTCCCCAACCCGTCTGACCAGCGCCAGGAGCGTAGGCAGGTTATTTTTGTCTCTATTTACCCTCTCTCATCTGCCGGAGACAGACGGAGGATTTGGCCTACACTCCCCGCGCTGGCCAGACGGGTTAGGGGAGGCCTGATTGATGTTTTATAATGTATTCCCTTAGTCCCCTTGTACGACATCCACGGGAAGAGTATCAGTAATTAATAATAATAAACTGTACTATAGCCTGCAAACGGTATTTGCGCCCTATTTTCCTCATAGCCCCTTCCCTTATAACGGCCCTGACCGTTAGCGTTGGTACACACTAACGGAGCCTAACTTGCTATTAGTGATTGTTCTGCAACAAAGATGCGGTTAATATTGTAGAAGATTAAAATATTGAAATTAATAAAAAAACATAGTGCTGTAAAATGATATAAAAAAAACAACTAAAAATCCACCACATGAAGGCTTTTCAGACACATGGTAGAATTCTACTATCCTACTAATATTATAAACTAGCTGTGCCCGCGGCTCCGCTCGCGTGAACTACAGAATCCGCTCCCATTCCCACTCTCGCTCACGCCTCCGCTTCCGCTTCCGCTCCCACTTTCGCTCCCGCTCCCCTCCCGCTCCCCTCTCGCTCCGCTTCCGCTCCCGCTTCCGCTTCCGCTCCCGATCCCACACCCGCTCCCACTCGCAGCTCCAAATGTAGTCCAATCTCATCGCAATCTGAATAGTACGGAAATACTATTATGTGCAATATATTGCATACTAATGTATTTGAAAACTAAAAATGTCTATAACTTTTGATTGAGTCAGCCGATTGAGATGAAATAAGGACTAAATGTTAAGTTAAGTTAAGCCCCATGTTTTTGTGAAAAGTCCATCAAAATCCGTTCAGTAGTTTTTAAGTGATGCGTGCACAAACTCACAGACAAACAGACAAAAATTATTACATAAGTAAGACACCTCAATCTTTTTTTGCAAATATCTTCAATGTACAGATACGCGATATTTACGATTTTATTTATTAGATGCGAAAGTTTGGATATTTGTATGTTTGGATATTTGAATGTTTGGATGTTTGTTACTCAATCACGCTTCAATAAGATAAGATGTATGTAATGTAATACAATTTTCATTACATTATGACCCAAACTCATTAATGAATTGTCTCACTTTACCTCGAATAAGTCAGCGACAGTCGCCCCGAATTCTAGGAAGCCGCAGAAGCCATTTAATCGGATTCACATCGGCTCAGCCCTAACTGGGCTTTGTTATAGGGCCTGCATTCTACGGTAACTTCAAACTGGATGGATTACTTTATTAAACTTAATTAAGGCGGTCGGTTGTGTATCACTAGATGGCGCTAGTAGTCGATTAATATATATTTTTACTAGCCATTGCCCGCGGCTTCACAAATTATTATGTATTTCCCGTAGGAATGGGATGTTTTTTCGGGATAAAAACTATCCTACGTCCTAAACCAGGACCTAACCTATATGTTTGCTAAGTTTCATCACGATCCGTCTAGTGGTTGAAGCGTGATTGAGTAACAAACAAACTTTCGCATTTATAATATTAGTAGGAGCAGGATTCAGGAGGATATTTTTTGAAGAAGAAGGCTTGTAATAAGGGATCGGAGTCAGGTAGTGTCAATTATGTACTTACGGCGAAAATATGCTATGGAAAATTAATATGGATCGGTTATCGACCGGCGTTGAGAAATCGACGGTATAAGTTATAAAGAGAAATTCTTATATTGTTGACTTATAACGTTCGCTTCGCCAGCTCCAGTAGTACGTACTGCTAGCTGTGCTCTAATTTGCCGTGGACGTGAGGGAGGAGGCTTCTTTACGTAGCGTAGTAAATATTTAGTTTACTCTGGTAAATTGTAGTTAGAATTTGTTGAACGTAAATTGATTTAGCAAATAAATAGTAGTTCATCATCATCATATCAGCCCCTAGAAGTCCACTGCTGGACATAGGCCTTCCCCAATAAACGCCACCACACCCGGTCCTCTGCCCTCCGCATCCAGCCGCTACCGGCCACCTTCTTGGTCGTGGGAATAGTAGTCCACATTTTAGTATTTCCAACGATCTCTATGTACTACTAGATGGAGCGTTCCAAACAATAGCTCGGTTCCACGCAAGTAGCCACAACTCTTTCGCATTCACAATGAAACTTGTGCAGTTACTACGCAGAACATTTAATTATTACTAAATATTGACGCTACGGTTAAATAATGTCAATATTGAGTAAATAATTAAATGTTCTGAGTAGTAACTGCACAAGTTTCAAAGTGAATGTGAAAGAGTTGTGGCTACTTGCGTGGAACAGAGCGATTGTTTGGAACGCTCCATCTAGTAGTACATAGAGATCGTTGAGTATTTCCGATTATTTTCTCTCTTTTTTTCGGCTGTCTAAATTGCGTGGTTATTGTATAAGCAATCGCATTGTCTGTCTGTCTGGTGCTATTCTAGCGCATGCACAATAACTTCGCACATGCGCGCTAGATGGACCGTGAAATGAGTTAACAGCTCTCACTGGCCAACTGCTAATTGTATTAATAAGGCCACTGGCGTTATTAAACACATCACGAAGCAAAACGTAGTGTCTGTCAAGAACATGACCTACGGTGCAGAAACGTTAACACTGACGGTGGGCCTGATCTACAAGTTTCAAGTCGCTCAGCGAGCTATGGAGAGGGCTATGCTCGGGGTTTGTTTGAAGGATATGATTGGTAATGAGGAGATCCGACGCAGAACGAAAGTCACCGACGTAGCCGAAAGGATTAGCAAGCTGAAGTGGCAGTGGGCGGGCCACATATGCCGTAGAACCGACTGCCGTTGGGGCAGACGAGTTCTGGAGTGGAGACCACGGATCGGAACGGCAGGGTGGGACGCCCCGACGCCGCCAGGTGGACCGACGACCTGAAGAAGGTGGCCGGTAGCGGCTGGATGCCGAGGGCGGAGGACCGGGTGTGGTGGCGTTCATTGGGGAAGGCCTAAGTCCAGTAGTGGAATTCTAGGGGTTGAAATGATGATGAAGCAAAACACAAAATAGTAAAAAATATATCAATCGTCGCGTTTTCAACAGTCTTAAACTAGTACGTCCTACCCGTAATGACCTACGGCGCCGAAACGTGGACACTGACAGTGGGACTAGTCCGAAAACTCAAGGTCGCCCAGCGGGCGATGGAAAGAGCTATGCTCGGAGTTTCTATAAGGGACAGGATCCAAAAAGTCTTCGCCATAGCTCAAAAAGTTAGTATGCTGAAGTGGCAGTGGACATCATCATGGGTAAGCGAGTTCTCGAGTAGATACCGCCACTGACTGGTCAGGCGTAGTATGGGACGGACGTCCTCTAGATGGAGCGACGTGAGGCTTGAGGCGGCTGGCAGTGACTGGATGAGAAGAACCGGGGATCAAGTTCGACGATTGACGACCTCCGTGGCGGAACGGGTAGCTCTCGGACTGCCACGCCGGAGGTTGCGGGTTCGAATCCCGCTAGGGGCAAATGTTCGTATGATGAATATGAATGTTTGTACCCAAGTCTTGGATGTTTATATATTTATTTAAGTATGTATATCTGTTATCTAGTAACCATACCGCAGGCTCTGGATACTTGGTGTGAATGTCTGACATATTTATTTATTTATAGTTCAGTGAGGAGAGACATGTGTCCTGTCCAGCAGTGGGCTTTTTCATGCTGATGATGATATCAATCGTACGTAAGGTATATAAAACACGCAAATATTGAGTTCTATCAGTATTATGAGTGCGTTGTATGAAATTGTTTTTTCTCTTTGATCTGCTTTTTGCTTCATAACCTGTAAGTCAGTCAAGCGAGACTGTTCTTTTGTCCCTTGACTTCGTATAAACTGGAGCCGTTGCCGATTCTATTTTTAGTCGTCTAAACTACACGTAATTGCTCTCTAAGTTGTATATGACTTCTATGACTCGCTCTTGAAAAATGCCCACCCATGTCATTTTTGCGCCCCTCCAAGATCTGCGCCCTGTGCCTGGGCACAGCATGCACCTTCCTAGTTACGGCACTGATTACATTGCACGTATACATACATACATAATACTCACGCCCTGGTCCCAGAGGGGTAGGCAATGGATCGCTACTTTGCCTCACTAGCCTTACTCACATGCATCATCAACCTTTTCATGCACTTACTTTTATTCTTCTCGCTGCGCACCCCAGCCTTTTTGAGGACGTTACCAATGTGATACTCGAACGTCCTCCTAGGACGACCTCTAGCTGTAGTTCCTTCCACATTCGCACTGTATATTACTTTTGTCACTCTTCTTTCACTCATACGCTCTAAATGTCCAAACCAACGCAACATATCCTTCTCTACCTTCGTTACTACAACTTCTTTCAAACCACTCTTCTCACGTATCACTGCATTCCTCACTCTGTCACATAATTTCACTCAAAATTTTTCACGTATATTACGTAAAAATGACCCTAAGACTAGGCGTGAAATTAAAATGATTTAAAGTGATCTTGAGCAATAATTCACGAGGTATTAAGGGGAAACGGAGAATAAATTAGGGGGTGGTGTAACTCAAGGGGCTTATGAGCGCACCTCACCTGAAGGGGCCTTAAGAATAAGAAAATATTCGGGTATATATATCTTAAAATACCGCTTATTACAACTGATAAATTAGTTGTCTCCTTGACTGCCTTAAGCTATATAAAACCACGGACCAGACTTAGGTATGTCCTCTGTCCCAGAGGGGTAGGCAGAGGCGATGTATCGCCACTTTGCACTATCTAATGTGGCTTTCTTTCGCCCGCTTTTCGCACGTGATACCCCTTGGCGTGATGGGTTGCGAACAACATCGCCGCCTTGTTGAAGTACACGATTAGCTAGGGAAATAATTGTCTACCTCATCAGAGCCCCGCATTACTCGGTAAGGCTAATAGTGCCCAAAGTTTACCCAGCTCCGGGATGTCGGCACGCTTACGACCAGGCTAGCCCCTGGACACGCATCCATCGGCACGGCAGACCTTGGACTAGCGGACAGGACAGGGATCGGGGCGAAAGACAGGAGATGGGGTATTAGTAAGGAGTATAGGGTAGGTATGGGATACCGCTATTACGGAAGGATAGTGGGATTGTAGTAGCGATAACTCTGTAAGCCGGGACCGTATACCCGTGACTCGTCTGGATAGCACCGGACAGGCAACTACCACAACCAAGTCTCCTGAGTATATCAAAATAAAATACAAAAAATATAAAATTAACATTTTTTAAGTATGGTTTAAGTCCCGGGATCTTCATAACAACAAATAATAAAATCCAGTGATAAGAAATGTCCATATTAATTTTCCGTTGCATATTTTCGCCGTAAGTACATAATTGAAACCTAATTCCGATCCCTTATTACAAGCCTTCTTCTTTAACAAATATCCTCTTAAATCATACTCCTACTAATATTATAAATGCGAAAGTTTGTTTGTTACTCAATCACGCTTCAACCACTGGACGGATCGGGATGAAACTTGGCACACATATAGGTTAGGTCCTAGAATAGGACATAGGTTAGTTTTTATCCCGAAAAAACATCTCATTCCTACGGGAAATACATAATAATTTGTGTTGTTAAGTTGTCCACGCGGACTAAGTCTCGGGCAATAGCTAGTATAAAATTAAATAAAAGATGATGTCCTCTAAGCTGCATTATAAAATGGCTGCACAAAAAACCGCATTGTTTGTCCTCAAATGTCACTAATGCAAAGATGAGCTCACGTCGGTCTGTTTGCACAGCGATATCTTGAAGGCCGCTGAAATGGCTCTCGTTGGCAAACACTTTAGTGCAGTCTTGAGACTGTGGGCACAGTGGACGGGCGCAGTTAGGGGGGGGGGGAATGAGTGCAGTCCACCACCCCCCTTTTCCCGTCCCCTCACACTCCTTCCCCCACCCCCTGACCGAATCACTTTATTTTGACCAAACGAACGGATTTTCTGGAAGATTGGTAAAATCACACACAATGATTTAATCGTGTACCTGTTTGTGTGTATGTGTATTTTAAGTTTAGTTTTATATATTACTAGCTTATGCCCGCGACTTCATCTGTTTAAGTTTCACATCTTAAGTTTTACTGTTTAATTATGTCAATTTAAAGTATAATTAAATGTTCTGCGTAGTAACTGCACAAGTTTCATTGTGAATGTGAAAGAGTTGTGGCTACTTGCGTGGAAAAGAGCGATTGTTTGGAACGCTCCATCTAGTAGTACATAGAGATCGTTGCCGCCACCGCTTCCCTCTTGCACTACACTGCAGTGCAATGACGCAAGCGCAGATTTTTGCACACTTTACGAGCACAGACAAATTGGTGTACGAGTTGGTTCTGAGTTAAAAGTCGAATGACCTAAATAACTCTTCCAGTGGATGTCGTACAAGGCGACTAAGGGAATACATTATAAAACATCAACCAGGCCTCCCCAACCCTTCTGGCCAGCGCGGGGAGTGTAGGCCAAATCCTCCGTCTGTCTCCGGCAGATGGGAGAGGGTTGTGCTCCTGCAGTGGAGACAAAAATAACCTGATGATGATGATGATGAACTAAGCCTCCCCAATACAATACCACTTTTTATTCCTATGAGGAAATCTGAATCACCAAATTGTCCCGAATGTGATCCGTCTCGAAGGACCACTATGAACGGTCTGGGTTCAGAGAAACTGGTATTTCCTCGGAATTGTCTTTATTTGGTAAGCAACACCGTCGTTTCTTTTCGTCTGTCGATTTGTTCTTCTGTCGTTCTGTGTAAATTCCTGTCTGTCGGTCTCTGTCTTACAAATTAAAACTAGTCTTCGTCAGCCAGTCATGTCTTTACTCAAGGAGGCGTGACGCCACGACAGAGGATGATAGAGTTATTGATGGAATGTGTCTCAAGCGATCCCGAAAGAATCATGATAATAATAATAATAATATTGGGGTTTGCAGCATCCTTGTGCATCCTTTATAAATTTTGTATAAGTTCTAACGTAGTTTTCGTTAAAAATTCTAATGTAATTTTCGTACAGCAGTGACATAAGTAGTCGGAGGACGGAGGATTTGGCCTACACTCCCCGCGCTGGCCAGACGGGTTGGAGAGGCCTGATTGATGTTTTATAATGTATTCCCTTAGTCGCCTTGTACGACTCCACGGAAAGAGTTGGAGTGGTCCTATTCTAGTCTACCGGAAACCACACAGCAATTTCAATGCAAGCTTAAGTCGATAACTTAACGACTAAATATTTACTTAGAGTGTCCGTGTGTGTCTGTTATGTAATAGCCAATCAAAAAGACTACAAAATTCATATAAGGAAGTAATTTCGTTAATCGAATGACACAGCCTATTAATCGAACATTATTCTTTACTACAACCGTTAATTTGGCTCATTGGTCCGTGAAAGTTTCATGACATTCCTGATACCCCATATAATCGCCATTTCCGCAAGAATGGGCCATTGTAATGGCTTACATGACCCGCACTTCAAGGACGAAGAAATGGAGCGCGCGTGACCGAAACCTTTCTACACATTATAATACTAATTGAGCCATATTAATAAAATTTCACGGTATTATTCATGAGGTGCCACATTTTATAACCACAGGGATCAGAGTTAGGTACCTAGTGTTATTTATGTACCTGAACAATTGGGGTTCTAAGGGATATTGTTTTGCAAAATGTATCTTATCTTATCTTCTTAGGGGGCCAGGAAGACCTTGCGACACTTCGACCCTTCAGGATCTTTTGTGTCAAACCCCTGACCACCAATCCGATTTGGTGGACTTCACATAAACCTCAGAATTTCTTCTTCGGCATATGCAGGTTTCCTTACGATGTTTTCCTTCATCGAAAAGCCTGTGGTATTATAAATAAACCGTACTTAAGTTTGGTAAAACTCATTGGTACGGGCGGGGTTTGTACCAGGAACTCATGAACGTGAGGCGAGTGCACAACCGGCTACCACGGCTCTACTTGCAAAATGTAACGCAATGAACGCTAGAGTTCCGGTCTGGATGTTATTATTATATAATAAATAAAAACGTAAACTTCGCGTCTCTGTATATTGAAAATATTTGCAAGAAATATAACTGGGGGTCTAAGGACAACGATCTCTATGTACTACCAGATGGAGCGTTCCAAACAACCGCTCTGTTCCACGCAAGTAGCCACAACTCTTTCACATTCACTTTGAAACTTGTGCAGATACTACTCATAACATTTAATTATTTACTAAATATTGACATTATTTAACCGTAGCATCAATATTTAGTAATAATTAAATGTTCTGCGTAGTAACTGCACAAGTTTCATTGTGAATGTGAAAGATTTGTGGCTACTTGCGTGGAACAGAGCGATTGTTTGGAGCGCTCCATCTAGTAGTACATAGAGATCGTTGTCTAAGGATAAGTAATAGAACACATTCCGATCATTTTTGGAATTTTGGTCTGTTTGTCTTTTTCTTTTGGTCTGTTTGTTTCGTTTGGTTGTTTGCCATATGCCACAGCCCCCAATTTTTTTTTCTGCAAATATTTTAATGTACATACGCGAAGTTTACATTTTTATTTATAGGATTTTTTAGAGGCCAGCATTCTAAATAAGTGTAAGTCTATATGCATTCGTGGAAATGAGTAAAAGATTTACGAAACAACATGCAAATGAAGTAAATTTTCAAATCTCGTTAATTTGATTTATTCTTTTATTAGTCGAAGCAGTTTCAATGCAAACTTAAGTTCCAATACTAAAACGAGCAATTAAGGATTTAAGTAAGAATAATGGAAATTGGGAAAAGTTACTTAGCTTGTTATAAATACTTATTTAATTGGTATGAAATTTAAAAGGATGGACTAGGAGGATTTTAAAGGGTGAAGGAAAACATCCTATGTCCTATTTCAGGACCTAACCTATATGTGTGCCAAGTTTCATCCCGATCGGTCCAGTGGTTGAAGCGTGACAAACAGCGTAACAAACATCCAAACTTTCTCATTTATAATATTAGCGGGATACTCTAAGCATTCAGCACTGTCGTGCAGGCGTCTGGGATCGATCTCCCAGACGTAACGACCGCCTGGCGCCAGTACTCCAGTTGCTACGACAATGTAATAAATTCCACGATTTACACTGTCTATTTGTGTTGACTTGCTCTGAGTTTCTGATGCAGGATATTGCGATGAACTACCTAGTTTGGTAAGCATGCAGTATGCAGCAGCAGTGCGTCCTGCCTGTTATGACATACGACGCAAAAAAATGGACACTGACTGTGGGCCTCTACAAATTTCAAGTCGTTAGGGGTTTATTTGAAGGTGATGTCATCAGCATCCTGCAAGAACTCACTGCTAGATATAGGCCTCTCACATGGCACGTCCCTAATCCCATCACACTGCCCTGATAGCTAAGAACACCGTAAAATATTTTGGTAATGGTCAAAAAGTGGTCAAACTGGTTTTTTAGAAGTGGCGAAGAATCTCTAATAGTTTTTTTTTAAATATAGCTCCATACTCCGGACCTTGTCTGGACAGTCAGCATCAAATGTCAACCGAACCTGACAATCGGCGGAGACGCAAGAGCTCAAATTGACCTCAAATGTATACAAAAATGTGGTTCCCGGCTTAGAATATCACCCCTAATCTTCCCGTGGGTGTCGTCAATGCGAGTAAGGGTTTGCAGCAGGGACGGGCAACCATGTTATGTATATTACGATAATGACTGCGATCAGTAATCCGCCTGCCAAACGTGATCATTATAGCATATCCCCCTATGGACAGCCCACCAAAAATGGCGTTCTATTGGGGAGACTTTGTTCAACAGTGGACTTATTTCGACTGATGATAATCCATACTTTTTGCCGGGAGTAAGTATATTTATGAAGTACCTACTAGATACTTCGACCTATAATCCTTTTAAATTTCATACCAATTAAATAAGTATTTATATCTAGCTAAGTAGGTAACTGTTGCAAATTTCCATTATTCTTACTTAAATCCTTAATTGCTCGTCTTAATATTGGAAGTTAAGTTTGCATTGAAACTGCTTCGACTAATGAAGAATAAATGAAATTAACGAGAGACAGGGAAATTTACTTAATTTGCATATTATTTCTTAAATCTTTACTCATTTCCACGAATGAATTATAGACTTACACTTATTTAGAAAGCTGACCTGGTAAGAAAATCATACATTTTATTTTTATTTTATATACCAGCTGTTGCTCGCGACTTCGTCCGCGTGGATAACTTAATATCACAAATTATTATGTATTTCCGTAGGAATGGGATGTTTTTTCGGGATAAAAACTATCTTATGTCCTATTCCAGGACTTAACCAATATGTGTGCCAAGTTAAGTGAAATGTTGAAGCGTGATTGAGTAACAAACATCCAAAATCCAAATATCCATATATCTTTCGCATTTATAATATTAGTAGGACATATTTCGGCTGATGATGAAATAAAATGTAAGCGATTTAGAGAAAGAGTGGGGATTGCCTTCATGAACTGAACGATCGATATTGATTAAGTATTATACGTATTGCGAATGACGCGAGTCATTTGTATTCATACCGTGTTCACTTCGGCAGACCCGCCGAATTTCCCCGTTGAAGTTAGGTACTATGCAGGGACGAAATGTATGCAGGAATAATAAGGGAAATGGAAGAGGGGATGAGGCTCAAAGTACAAATATAACAGTACTCCGTTGAGCATGTGCTCTATGTATATGTATTCCTGGTAGGCACAACAGGGTATTTCTGTTTTAAAAAGTACCTCGCTTAATATGGTGGTAGTGTGTAATAATAATTTGTTTCATCATCATCATCAGGTTATTCTTGTCTCCACTGCAGGAGCACAACCCTCTCTCATCTGCCGGAGACAGACGGAGGATTTGGCCTACACTCCCCGCGCTGGCCAGACGAGTTGGGGAGGCCTGATTGATGTTTTATAATGTTTATAAGTATATATTTATATTATTTTTTTTATAAGTAGGTAACTGACATTCATTCACATTCATTACCATTATCATTCATTATTTTCCTGTATATATATTTTTTTCATCTATTTCTTGTTATATGTCATATTATTAATTATTTATAATGTTCAAAATTTTTGCACACCTAATTATGGCAGAATATGTTGGCCAACTATCTATATTATCATCACACTAATACCATATTTCAGCAAATAAATTAAATTTCTATTCATTTCGCATACGACACATGTTTCTCGGCAAAATGCGCCGTATTTGAAATCGCCTCTACTAACAGCTTTGTTGCGACTCCATACAGGTCAACAGGCCCTTCTCCATCCATGGTTTTTCGGTTATACGGACCTAATCGCAGGATGGGGGGGGGAGTTGCCCGGTACTTACGTTAATGATCTTTACCGGTGTGTCCTGCTTGATCCCCCTACAATCTCTGTTTTTTTGGGGTGTAAACCACAGAAGCATTACATTTGGAACTGACATCAGAACCCCTTACATCCAATTCAATGCCAATCAAATTTGCATCTTATTGATCCAGACAAAAATTCTAAACAGGAAAGCCCAGACACCAGACCGAACGCACTGACTCACGACTCGATGACTCACTGTACAAAACTGGCAAACATCACCAGACACGCCCTGCCCCTCTGGTGTCAACTAAAACACTACATAGGCGGTGACGTAAATTGAATGCCAAGGGTCTCTTTATAGTGGGCGGGTCTCACGCACGTCTGCGAATTGGCGTGACCTTAAACCGGTGCTTTAATGATGTTTGCTGCTCGTTGAAACCGCTATTAGGCGGATAACTTTGTAAAGGGGCTTGTTTTTATTCATATGAAATGTCTGCGGCGATAATTTGAGCTGTTTTAAGAGATTTGCCGAGAGTATTGCCAAAAGACAGTACATATTCTCGGCTACCTAAACTCTACAATGTTGTAGTTAAATTTATTATTATTATAGGTTTTACGGCCTTGGGAACGAGGCCTTTGTAGCCTGTCTGTAACTTCCACTATTCTTTAATTCCTTCATTCCATAACTAACGTTAATAGTAAGCTTTAGTAAGGTTTGAGGTTAGGAAGAGCAGCTTAGTCACGTTTATTTATGTTTCCTTCACAGTGTATATACGCACAGATATTTATTGCGTAACATACTATCATTACTGAACACCAAAAAAACTTGAACTTTTGGAAAAACCAATATAAATAAATAAATATCTTAGACATTCACACCAATTATCCAGTCCCAAACTAGGCAGAGCCTGTGCTATGGTTACTAGATAACGGATAGACATACTTAAATAAATATATAAACATCCAAGACTTGAGTACAAACATTCATATTCATCATACGAACATTTGCCCCTAGCGGGATTCGAACCCGCAACCTCCGGCGTGGCAGTCCGAGAGCTACCCGTTCCGCCACGGAGGTCGTCAATATACACTTCAAACTGTTCTCAAAAAAAAAGGCAGGAACAACCTCCAATGTTGTACATAACGTGCAACGGACGTGGAACCAACCACCAACCACAAACCATTTATAACAGAATCTACTTGCTTCAGAAAGCTTAATGTGACAACATTAATTCTGGCAGGAATTCCAGACATTTCATTACAAGTAAAACACATATTAATACCTTAACTAAGCTGGTGCGGTTTAACACAACGAAAATACAGACAGGCAAAATGACTGTTTGTTTGTTTTATCTTACGTAGATCTGTGGTAGCTGGCCCTTTGATTTATTACTCTATAATAATGTTGTTGGTACAAAGAAATATTTATGTAGTTTAGTTACTTTGCTGTTTTGTAACTTTGTATTTATACTTAAAAGGCAGTTTATGAAACGCGATTTCTTATAGTTTATGGTCTATTCAGTATTTAAGTACACGTTACTTTGCGGTTTGCTTTTTAACATTAAAGCAAAACGAATTAGCTCAACATAGATTTATCATCATCATCATCAGGTTATTTTTGTCTCCACTGCAGGAGCACAACCCTCTCTCATCCGCCGGAGACAGATGGAGGATTTGACCTACACTCCCCCCGCTGGCCAGACGGGTTGGGGAGGCCTGATTGATGTTTTATAATGTATTCCCTTAGTCGCCTTGTACGACATCCACTGGAAGAGTTGGAGTGGTCCTGTTCTACTCTACCGGAAACTACACGGCCTTATTGCAAGGCACTAAAAAAGTTGCATTTCTAAATAGGCTTCTTTAGTTGACTGTACCAAAATACAGGCAGAAAGTTGTACAGACCAACTTTTCCAATTGGAATTTGTTTGCAACTCGAGAACGTTATTGGACCTGCCGATGAAGTTTGCCGGATAGGGGAAGGAAGGGATGGGGGGCGGTTCCCGGCAATTCGTTGGAAGTTGAAGCATTCTCGGGATAACCGGGCACATGTGGAACTTTTTTATTTGCAAAGTGAAAAGCTGACCAATTCAATGTTTTATAGGTACTCGACTAGTTGAAGCATGCTACCAACGATCTCTATGTACTACTAGACGGAGCGTTCCAAACAATCGCTCTGTTCCACGCAAGTAGCCACAACTCTTACAAATTCACGATGAAACTTGTGCAGTTACTACGCAGAACGTTTAATTATTACTAAATATTGACGCTACGGTTAAATAATGTCAATATTTAGTAAACAATTAAATGTTCTAAGTAGTAACTGCACAAGTTTCAAAGTGAATGTGAAAGAGTTGTGGCTACTTGCGTGGAACAGAGCGATTGTTTGGAACGCTCCATCTGTATTACAGAGCATGTCAGGCTTACTGCGACCATCCTGAAACTTTTGTGCCGGTCTCTCTATTTATATGAGGCTTCCATTCTCAAGAATCCGCTGCATAAAAAGAACAGGAGGCCTATAGCACAGATAAGTTAATAGTTACGTGCCTAACAGATACACCACTTGCTGGTAAAACCAAAATACTCATCATCTAGTCCCTCCCCCTGTCAGACAATACACGCAATAATGTTTCTAAGGCGCTCGACTTAGCGTTGTTATTACTCCGTACAGCGTTGTTACTACTCAGGTAAAGTAAGGTGTATGGTCCTTAGTGAACTAAAATATAATGTTTGTCATTTGCATACAAAATTGCATTTGTTGAATTAAGTAAGATATCTTACTTTAAAAGAGCAAACACGCAAGAAAGTAAAGTGCCGTTGGCGAAAATATAATTTCAACTTAGTACCGCTTAAGAATGAAGTAGGTAATAAAGAATCCGATTAAAACAGCACTATTCGAAGCAGTCTCTATATTCGTACTGCATCAACCAAGCATACAATCCTAATGTGGAAGCGAGACAAATATTCTAAAGATAACACCGTCACTTTCATTTGTTTTTGCCTTTAAAAAAACGTGCTAATTCAACGTTGCTTTTATTATGAGGACTACAATATCGATTTTCATGATGTAAGAATATTTTTACTTAATTTTATCCCAAAAATCTATGTATTTGTAAGATTTTATCTTATGATTATATTAAATAGGTTTTTAGGAGAAAACTCCGTTCCGCAAATTCAAGTTCATTGCAATTTTTTTCAGTTTTCCTGTAATAACTCGATAATAAAAAAGAAACATGACTTTTTCTTTATTTATATCATAAATCACTGTATCCTTAATCATCATCACCGTATCCTTCCCATCATTGCCATCAGTTGATGTCCTTTTAACATTGTCATTGTTCCCAAAGAATAATTCCCTCGTTTCGGAAGGGTAGCTCTCGGACTGCCACGCCGGAGGTTGCGGGTTCGAATCCCGCTAGGGGCAAATGTTCGTATGATGAATATAAATGTTTGTACCCAAGTCTTGGATGTATATATATTTATTTAAGTATGTCTATCCGTTATCTAGTAACCATACCACAGGCTTTGCCTAGTTTGGGACTGGATAATTGGTGTGAATGTCTGAGATATAAAAAAAAAAACAAAAAGTAATATAAATTAATTTCTTTATTTATTAATTTCTTCTGAAAGGTTGCCTGGAAGAGTTCGCTTTAAACGACAAGGCCTTTGTACACTTTCCAAAAATCTGTACCTATTTATATTGTTATTCCTAATTTGTGTGCAATAGTTTATCTGTCTATCTATTCTACATAGACTATGGATCTAAAAGGTCAGATTTCTACCTTTATAACAGCTTTTATAATTTCGGAAAGCGTACATTCTGGGTAATACCATTATGGAAGTGGTCATTTTAAAAAGTGGTGATAAAACTAAAATCGATATGCCCCTGAATGACGGCGGTGCAACATATTATGCATGTATGTGCAAGATATATGCATTTCTCTTTCTGTCATTGTAACAAGTAGCCTAAACCACCTAAACAGTCTAATGGCGAATTGCTCAGGTCAACAATGTCACGCGCCAATCAAAATCATGATGCAGCGCACGCGCCCAGGCTTTTATTCGCTACCGTGGTCAGGTTTGGGCACTGAATTGCGTTGTGGTGCGAATGAGATCATTCAGTGGTCGTCTAGTCTTGTATGTAGGCAACGATCTCTATGTACTACTAGATGGAGCGTTCCAAACAATCGCTCTGTTCCACGCAAGTAACCACAACTCTTTCACATTCACAATGAAACTTGTGCAGTTACTACGCAGAACATTTAATTATTACTAAATATTGACGCTACGGTTAAATAATGTCAATATTTAGTAAATAATTAAATGTTCTGAGTAGTAACTGCACAAGTTTCATCGTGAATGTGAAAGAGTTGTGGCTACTTGCGTGGAACAGAGCGATTGTTTGGAACGCTCCACCTGGTAGTACATAGAGATCGTTGTATCAGTTGTATGTAGGTCGTTAAGTTATTTTAGCAGTGATGGCGTCATCATCATCAACAAACAAGTGCTAGAGAAACAACTACAGCAAGAAACGGCCTAGACGGTGGTGCGTAAACCTACATACAAACATAATAATAATAAATCGTTTATTATCAGGCAACTTGGCCCATAGATAAATACCTTAACCTAGAAATACATACATTATTATAACATTAATTAACAGAGTTCATCACACTATTTTTGAGATTTTAGTCTTTGAAACCTTAAAACGTCTAAACACTACTCCCTCGGGCCAGAAGTCGGGACTGAGGAATATACCCTGGTGTTTTGTGGGAACCCGGAGTCTACAGGCTTAAAGTTATTAGTGCTAGTAGATTCCAGGAACGTACATTCGACCCTGATTCTTTCCTCAGTCCAACCCATAATCCTCGTCCGGAAGTGTTGAATCAGGTGTCATTGGTGTAATGCTCACGCCTTGGTCCTCGAGGGGTAGGCAGAGATGTATCGTCACTTTGCGAAATCCAATTTCCTTCGCCAGCTACTTTGTGAGCAGACTTCTCAGAAAATAATAGAAGATTTGTGCCATTCTCCACACTCTAGGCCTTATAGTAGTTTGGTCGTTAAACTCGAGCGTCAGCTGGGTTCGAGTTGTAGTAAGGATAGACAACTTTGTACGAGTTGGGCCTTGGATGTTACATTTGTGAATTGTCCTACAAAAGAGAAAAAATGGTCAACTACAACGATCTCTATGTACTGGATGGAGTGTTCCAAACAATCGCTCTGTTCCATGCAACTGCGGCTCTGAGAGCCGCAACTCGGTTACATAAGTGCATAATAAACTACATAAATTAAAAGCCTTAACTACTTATAAGTTTATAAAATAAATATAATAATATCATACCTAACTATAATAAACATACATAAATATATAAAATACACTGAGGCAGACGTACTATCTCGAATGACCGTCGCAACGATCTCTATGTACTACTAGATGGAGCGTTCCTAACAATCGCTCTGTTCCACGCAAGTAGCCACAACTCTTTCACATTCACAATGAAACTTGCGCTGTTACTACGCAGAACATTTAATTATAACTAAATATTGACGCTACGGTTAAATAATGTCAATATTTAGAAAATAATTAAATGTTCTGAGTAGTAACTGCACAAGTTTCATTGTGAATGTGAAAGAGTTCTGGCTACTTGCGTAGCCAGAGCGATTGTTTGGAACGCTCCATCTAGTAGTACATAGAGATCGTTGGATCGTCGGCAGTTTATTCCACATCGGCGCGGCTCGGACAGTAAAGGAATTGAAAAAGAATTTGGTGTTGGATTTGGGATAGGCGAGGGTCTTAGTGACGCAGGCACGTCTAGGACGGTGGGTGGGGTATTTATTGATGTTTTAAAAATAACTTAGTCATGGAGTATGTTCTAGTTATTAGGGCCTATTTCACGAAAGACAAAGCTATGTACAATTTACATGAATTATTAAGTTCTTTGCGGTGGAATCCGAACTTGTCGGTACCTAAACTCCACCCTCAAAACGACGCATGCGAGCAGCCGTCGGATCGTCGCAAATCTAATTTTAGTCTGTCATCCGCGCGCAAATTGCTCCAGTTCTGCGCTCCACGGAAGTAGGGTGACCATGGGGATAGTTTACTTGAAGCCAGTCCACAATTTACCTCAGTAACCTGGCCTCACAAAATGTTAGGTAATTAGACCCACTTATTATGCTTACTTATTTTAATCTGTTAGTCTTTATCTATTAATTACGCTTGATAAAGTATTAGATGAATATATTATAAAACATAGTCAACTTATTGATTGTTTTGTGTATTTATAATTACTCCATATTTTTTTAAAAGCTTATTTTACTTCACCTGTTAGTATATTTGGATCAAATTCTGCAACAAAATTTTAAACCAGTGCCCCTTAAGCGTTTGAGCTGAAATTTTGCATTACCTTGGATCTGGTGACAATACAATACTTATACTTAGTTTACTCAATATTGTAATATGTTCAAAATGTCCGCTGTTCCAAGATGGCGGCTTACCTTTTCTTATAATTAATTAGTGGATTCCATTCCCACTGGGGACAAACAATTTGTATAAGTTGGTCCCGGTCTGGATGTTGTTATATTTATTAATTGTTCTATCCTTCTCTATAGTACAGGAGAACATCCTAGTGTGGGGTTACACAAGTGTATTTAAATATACAATATTTATTATTATTCTTTTCGGATTAAAAGGAGCAGTTTGGTGAATTTTTTAATTAAAATAGATTTAGAATACAACGAAAGGACTACTAATAACAATCAGGAATTTTTCTCAGCAGTGTGGTCACCCTAGTTGTGTCCGAAATGACGTGTAGCGGTAGGCAATAACCGTGTTAGGCCTTGTTTCGAGTCGGGCTGATTTTGATGACTGCAAGTGGGCCGACGATTTGCAATTACATTTTTCAGCACAAAATTGGCCTTTTACTCGGCGTCCTTTCATAAAGCACATGTAATCTTTTTTTAAATATTCTGCTAGTGGTGTATGAGTAATAGTAGATTGTATCATAAGGGAGCAAAATAATATTTTTACGGCGAGGGCGCTATTTTGAAACCAGAGCGGAGTGAAGGATTCAATGTACGGCACCCGAGGAAAAAATATTTTTTGTGCCCGAGTGATACACTCTACTTTTCATCTCCCTCTATGAGAAAAATAAATAAAAGGCGCTTTTAGATAGAATTCATGAATACGTGTATTTAGTTGAGGAATAGAAACAAACGTAGTTCGCGCCTTTTTCATTTGTTACCATTTTTAAAATAAGCCGGCGCGTTGTAATCTTTTTTTAAATTCAGCCTTCGCGCCGCTCACGTTACCGGCCAGTAACTTTATTCATACAATATTTGCAGTCAATCTCTTTGGTCGCGGAACACTAAAAGTCATATTGGTGTTCCAAATTCAAATCTCATTACTGCCCGCTGAAAAACTCTCTTGCAGAAAAGACGTACTTTGGTCGCACTTATTGAGGAACCAATCGTCGCTTTTCGAATAGATGGTGTTCGGTGTAGGAACATAAAGGACAATTTTGGTTTTTGAATAAGATATAGATTTTAATGAAGAGATTAAATGTACATCTTCTCGTGATTCTGACAGTTGAGTGAATGAATATAAACTAGAGATGCGCCGCTCGCGTCGATGCCGCTGTGTCGAATAGGGATGCGCCGACAGATGGGATGAAAAAACTGTTTTTTACTACAAGGGACGCCATCCTTGTTATCAATGTGGAAACTCTATTTTCTTATTTGCACTCAGCAGCTAGATGTCCCTACCCCAATCTTTCCGTGGGTGTCTTCAAGGCGACTGAGGTATTGCACCAGGCAGGGTCTGCCAGGCGTGCTGCTTATAGCAAATCCCGCAATGGACAGCCCACCAAAAGTGACATTCTATTGGGGAGGCTTATGCTGAACAGTGAAGCTGAAGCTGGATGGACCAGTAAACCTTTAAATAATTGAGGTGATTGGAATATCATCATCATCATTTTGCAAAAAATGTTTTACTCGGTACAGGAATTTCTAGACCAGGCAGAAATATAATGACATAATTAATGCATAGAACAGTAGGTACGTTAAATACTGACAGTGTGAATATATGACTTTTCGTAAATTTAATTCACATATTATTATTATTGACATTGTAATTTAAATTCATATAAGTATTAAGTTTAATTTGTAATGTGTAACATTTGCACGCTATTACATGGATGGCTAAATAGGCATGATTTACCAGTTGCTAGTTATAAGATTTGACATTTGTTCCCTATTTATGCAAATAAATATTCTATTCTATTCATCATCAGGTTATTTTGGTCTCCACTGCAGGAGCACAACCCTCTCACATCTGCCGGAGACAGGCGGAGGATTTGGCCTACACTCCCCGCGCTGGCCAGACGGGTTGGGGAGGCCTGATTGATGTTTTATAATGTATTCCCTTAGTCGACTTGTACGATTGGAATATAGTACAACTGATTATGGGATGGAGTAAATATCTACCAGCCAGCGGTGAATTTATGCTATACCTGAAGAAATCAACCGACTTCCAACAAAGAAAGAGAAGGTTCTCCATTTTTTGTTTCTATGTTCGGGGATATCTACGGCATTTATAATGACTACGATGATTCTTGCTTTATTTAAAAGCTTGAACCCTTTATTTTGTTTCATGAAGATTTGATGATAGCTTTCAAATATTGAAAGCCATGTATATAATTATTGCATAATTAAAATAAACAGATATAATAAAGTAAATGTATGTGAAGTAAGTAAATGAAGTAACTTATGTTAGTATATTTGGGAGATTTTATCGCTTCTTTCATACATAATAATAATAAATAAATATACAAATATCCAAGACTGGGGTACAAACATTAATATTCATCATTTGCCCTTAGCGAGATTCGAACCCCAACCTCCGGCGTGGCAGTCTGAGAGCTACAATCTTTGGGTAAAGGAAAATAATAGCAGAGAAAGTTATATATCCAAACACAAATGTATTAGACAACGTGATTGATAGCAACTAAGTTCTTAAATAAGGGAAAGAGGGGAGTGAGAAGATCAGTTAGTGAGAAAATATTCCATGACCGGTCGGTTGATCGCGAAAAAGTCAAGGAGTTCCAAAGACGTATAAAGTGAAAGATTAAATATTGATCGTAGAATTAAGAGGAGTGTGTAGGGACGTAAAGACGAAGCGAGGGTGTTAAGAGGAACGAAGAGAACGATCGTGAGAGGATAAAAGAAATCTTGAAGTCGGTTACTTTTTGTCAAAAAGTTATTGAATATAATTATTATATCGTTCTGCGGTAGCTAAAACATTTTTTTATTTATTTTATTTTTATTCCTTATTTTACACTTGACCGCAATCTCACCTGATCGTAAGTACCGATGAGACACATAGCGATTATATGTTCAATAGGTATCAAGACGATTCCGTTGAAATTCAAATTGATTGTCATTGTATACCAAACATTTAAATATTCGGTAAATTTAGCCATTGCTTCAGATAAATTATACAACCATTTTAATGGAAAGTGCCTGACAATATGATAATGTTATCATATTTTCTCATTCATGCGAAACGAAAATTATCAGTTCGTTGCAGACTTTCCAAACTCTCTTTGTTTCAATTCAAAATGTCCCGAAAGATAAAAAGTTTATAACGTCTTTTTGCCGAGGTACTTCAATAGGATTTATTTATTATATAAATTATATTTATTATATCTTTTATATATATATTAGTATGGTATGAAATGAAATTAAATGGTAATTTCGTGGACAGTACGTCAATAGACGTCCTACCGGTGGCTCCTACAATGAAAGTACGTCTATAGACGTAGTATTTCGTGTTGATTCGTCGTCGAACTCACGTCGTGTGGGCTATGTCCACAAATATTTAATATCAAATGATTTGCTTTTTTAAATAATAATTGCGATATAAAAATATCATTATAATATTCGCTTACAGTATCTACTCGTATATTGCTTTTGATTAAATCAATTAAAGTTTTTTTTGAGCAAAGGCCCCAAAATTCGACGCCATTTTATTCTGATAAAATCTCTCTCATCTTGTATTTGTTTTAAACATAGAAAAATAGAATTCAGTTAAATTTATAGAAAACCAGTTGGATAAGGAAACCAGCTGTTTAGACGTTTTATCAAAATTATCCTTTTTAAACTTAGCGGCGTTTTTTCGTATCAGGCAGAATAGCCTGAGTTATAAAAAACTCACTATTAAACTTTTTAAAAAGGACAAAGCCAGTAATTCTCAATTTAACTCCATAAATTCAGTTTCTTGAAAGGCAACGAGAAAAGTTTCCATTGAAGTGCATTCAAGTGAATCAATAATGAGACGCTCGTCGTCGCGAGAGTCTTTGACAACACTGGCCTTTGAACAATTCCATTAAGAACTATTTAACAGGTAATAAAACTTCTATAGGTCTGTGAAATGATAGATAAGTTCGTTTTGAACTCATGAAAGTTGAGGTTAAGTTGTCATTTTGATTAAAAAAGGAAGGACAAAGAGTTTTATCAAAAATTCTACAATCAAAAGTAAACAACAAACTTGATTACTAGGCAACATATTCGTCGTTAATCCTTCACTCAGTTTGCAATATTGCCAAGATTGATACTAAATTTTGAAAATAAACCATTATTTGAATGACAAAGATGCCTTGTACTAATGTTAATTCAGCTTCGCAAAATCTTTATTAATCGTATGCAAACTTGATTTTTAAAATATGTGTTGCATGAAGTTTGTTGCGCCGTTTCTTCTTTACAGCGCTAACACCTAGGAAGGGGTAGTCGATAAAAAAAATGACGTGATAAATGTACCAAGTGTACTCATATGCAATAAATGATTTTGACTTTGAGATCAGTACTTCGAAGAATCGTCTCTGGGTTAACGTTCTTACCTACATAATCATCATCAGCCTGCAATAGTCCACTGCTGGACATAGGCTTCTGCCACTCCGCCACTGACTCCTTACGCAGTTTACACACATCCCACCAGTCGCAGTATCAACTAAATAACTAAATCGCACAAGAAACTATAGACCGTCGTAACTCAAAAAATGCAGTGTTGAGTTATTAATACCAAGAAAACGTACTCGATTTTTTCTATTTTTGTTTTTCATTATGTAAACAGATAATCATAGTCTTAGTAAATAAGTCAAAATTGTATACTTTTTAAGCCATTTTGTTCATAAAAATTTTAAAACTTTCAAATCGTGATAAATAAATAAATAAAATAAATAAATAAATATGTCAGACATTCACACCAATTATCCAGTCCCAAACTAGGCAGAGCCTGTGGTATAGTTACTAGATAACGGATACACATACTTAAATAAATATATAAACATCCAAAACTTGGGTACAAACATTCATATTCATCATACGAACATTGCCCCTGTCGGGATTCGAACCCGCAACCTCCGGTGTGGCAGTCCGAGAGCTACCCGTTCCGCCACGGAGGTCGTCTTATCTCAAAACATGCTTTTATGAGTAATGACGGTTTATGATTTTATTATATTTGATTACATTAGTGCCAGAAAAATATCTAGATCTTGTGATGATGAAGGGTTCTTTTCTATCGTCATTAGTACTGGGCTGATACGATGAACCTAACCTAACCAATCGTGGACACAGCATTCGTGACGTGAGTTCGTGATGCGGCACTAGACGACGAATTAATACGAAATAAGACGTCCATAGACGTGCTGTCGCGATAGGTGCTACCGATATGACGTCTATTGACGTACTGTATAAGTAAAATTGTTCAATAAACTGCCAAATGAATTTAAAATTATTAAT
Source organism: Esperia sulphurella (assembly GCA_947086405.1). Taxonomy (NCBI): domain Eukaryota; kingdom Metazoa; phylum Arthropoda; class Insecta; order Lepidoptera; family Oecophoridae; genus Esperia; species Esperia sulphurella. Next base: position 14,508,999 of record OX352272.1, read on the forward strand.
AATGTAAATGTATTTAAACGCCGCTTGAAAGAGTTCCTACTTGACAAATGTTATTATAGTATTGAAGAATTTTTAGGACATAAAGTAATCATTTTTTCTCAGTTGATATTGTTAATTATATATATCTAATTTGTTTGTATTATTGTTGCATGTAAATTTTAAATCTTATGTTAATATTTTTCCGACACAATGTATTTTGTTAAGGAAAATAAATTGAAATTGTAATACTGTCCAGGAACGTGTTAGTGTAAGGGGGAAGTTTTGAGAACATGGTAGGAAGATAAGATAAAACATTTATTTGCTTTAGAATAGGGTACAAAATACATCAGATACACGCTCCCCATCATCTCCATCATCTAAAATCTCCTAATCATGTAAGTATATGTATTTATTTATAGCAATTTCTTGTGTACGAATATCTTAACTTATTCTAACAATTCTATAAACCTAGCAAATAATTGCAAATATTTACAATAATTAATGATAACAGCATTGCTCAATAAAACGAACAACTTATATACTAAACCTATTTTTTTTCCGGAAGAAAGGTGCTAACCAGTTTGGCACCTCTATAGAATTCTGCATGTGATTGAATCAGTTGGTGAACTCTAGATTTTCTAGCATTTTGGCTAAGATACCTTTTTTACACTTAGAGGCTTCAAGTATCAGGGTAGAGTAGCTTTAAGCTGGTCACGGCTTTTACATTCAACCGGAAAGCATTTTCTATTCAAGAAAAACGTCCGACTACTGAATAGCAAATGAATAGACATCTCTCCCCTAGCGAGTTCTCAGAGAGATGCTCAAAGGTCGCCCCGCACTGGCTGTGAACCAGATATTACTCTCGGCTCGAGTCTTTTGTTTAGATTTTACACTCACTTGTGCAGAAATAAGACCGTTTGTGTAGTTTTCGCTTTGTGGAAAATATTGCAGTGAAAATAAAACGTGAATTTGTTTATATCAAATTAGTAACGTCCTCAAAAAGGCTAGGGTCCGCAGTGAGAAGAATAAAAGGAGGTGCATGAAAAGGTTGATGAATGTGAGTGAGGCTAGTGAGGTGTGTCAGGATCGCGCAAAGTGGCGATCCATCGTCTCTGCCTACCCCTCTGGGACCAAGGCGTCAGCATTATGTATGCTTTTTGTACTTTTAAAAAGGCTTGCCCATGATCTACCTCTTGTGATCTTAAATCACAAGAGGTAGATCATGGGCATTAATAATTAGAATAATCATTTAAATTATTGGAAGCGGCTGGAGGGCAGAGGACCGGGTGTGGTGGCATTAATTGGGGAAGACCTATGTCCAGCAGTGGACTTCTAAGGGCTGATATGATGATTTAAATTATTTATTTTCAAAAGAATTAATAACTGTTTCTATTTATTAAATTTATTTCCTCTCATTCCGAGTCAAAATAAATAAATAAATAAATATCTCAGACATTCACACCAATTATCCAGTCCCAAACTAGGCAGAGCCTGCGCTATGGTTACTAGATAACGGATACACATACTTAAATAAATATATAAACATCCAAGACTTGGGTACAAACATTCATATTCATCATACGAACATTAGCCCCTAGCGGGATTCGAACCCGCAACCTCCGGCGTGGCAGTCCGAGAGCTACCCCGTTCCGCCACGGAGGTCGTCATTATATTATTATACTTTATTGCATATGAGTAGGTACACTTGGTACATTTATATACGTAACTTTTTACCGACTAGGTACCTTTCAGTACATTTTATGGCTTAATAGGTCCATAGTGGTGGTAGCGGTGTCAGGTGTAGGTACTAACGCTGATATACCTCCACTGTGGATCTAATGCCGTGTGGTTCCCGGCTCAGAATACGGCCATCAATCTTCCTTTGGGTGTCGTCAAGGCGACTAAGGGATAGCACCAGGGATGGGCAGCAGCGTTCTCTTGTGTATATTAAGATCATTACTGCGATCTCCAATTCGCCTTCCAAGCGTGGTGATTATGGCAAATCCCCCTATGGAAGCCATTCATGGAAGACTTCTATTGGGGAGGCTTATGTTCAGCAGTGGACGTATATAGGCTGATGATGATGATGGACCTATTTATAGCTTTTGGGTGCATATATCGTGCGTGCTAGCTGGGATCCCAACATTGATCCGGCTCGAAGGACCAATGTTGTAAGCGTGTGGACTGTATATTTTTAAGACCTAAATCCTTCCTACTAATATTATAAACGCGAAAGTTTGGAAGTATGGATGGATGTTTGTTACTCTTTCACGTAAAAACTACTGAATGGATTTTAATGAAACTTTACAATAATATAGCTTATACATCAGAATAACACATAGGCTACAATTTATTTATTTTTTCAAATGCGAACCAAAAATTATTTATGTGATAATTTTAATGTCATAATGTTAGTTCTTTTCTACGCCACGCTAATATAAGCTACTTGAAATAGTAATCCTGCGCAGACGAAGTCGCGGGCACTAACTAGGTAGATAATAAAACAATGTATCGCTTCGGATGTAAAATATTTGTAATGTCAGTTATTACAAACAATAGACAATAAAATAATATTTGGTTGGTTCGGTTCCAAACAGGGACTTCATCTTCCTCTCTTATACAGATTCCATACCCTATATAGATGTATACTAATATTCACTCTACGGGTAGAATAGAGGGTGTTATTTCTGTAACCATTGTCTGCAGTATTCTTGTTTCTCGTGGTCTATTCGGAAATAAACGTCGCTATTGTATCGGCTTGACGCGGCGCGGACGCCGCGTAAACGGCGAGCGTGCACAGTGGGTTAGCGTTTCTTTAGTGTGAGAAAAACAACTTGCATGGAATTTTATATTTAATCAATGAATATAATATCTATGGATAGATATATAAACTCTTTATTGCACACAAATTAAGAATAACAATAAAAATAGGTACAGATTTTTGGTAGGTGTACAAAGGCGGCCTAATCGCTTAAAGCGATCTCTTCCAGGCAACCTTTGAGAAAGAAAATAAGAAAGACAGCGACAGAGTATTGCGGGTAAAAGGAAAGAAATTTATATTTTTAAAAATACTACCCTATTTACATAACAAATAATATTAAATAAATATGCTTCATTAGGCTTATAATATATACTAACTACATTAATATATTACATACAAATATACTTTATAAAATTATAAAACATCAATCATGCCTCCCCAACCCGTCTGGTCAGCGCGGGGAGTGTAGGCCAAATCCTCCGTCTGTCTCCGGCAGATGAGAGACGGTTGTGCTCCTGCAGTGGAGACAAAAATAACCTGATGATGATGGTGATGATGATATTTTAAATTACGGCTTTGCAGCAGTAAATTCCTGTTAAGATACATGTTGCATATCAAAGGCCAATTGTTACAGTTTACAACAAAGGTCTTACACCACACAAAGGTTACAGTTATTGATGAAAAAAAAAACAACAGCTTAACACTGTCATAAAAACCTTTGTAAGAGACTGGTGTCTGTACTAAGTAGAAACCTGTATGATATATCACCAGGCTTTCACCCTCAATGAAATAACTTTTATGTTCTCCTAAACTATATGTATAAAAACAAATACCAATTTATAAGTTTTATATAGGAAATTTATTTTCAGCCTCAATTCAATGAATCATTTTATTCATTACCAGATATTTTTACAGGTTTATGTGTTATCAGTTTTTTCAAGCTTTCTCCTTAGTCGATTTTCTTATACGCCTCTCTCTCTGCTAGGATTATGTTCCTTATGACATATAAATCTTGTGTAGCAAAACCCTAAGCCTATTTGCTTGACAAAAACATTTTCATCTTCTCTTCGCTTTGGGTATTGTCAGCAAAACCTTTGAGACAAGATAATGTTTTATTATTTTGTTGTGTAAGGTTAGATAATATTATAACTAAAATAGCAAAGCTTGCAGTGTAAAGAAACAATAAATGTTATGTTAGACGGAAACATAGTATTTAATTTTAAAAATATTAATCAGGGCAAGCGTAGTGTATAAACGTATCATGGCTAGATGATGTCACGTGATGATGTGACGTGGAGATTTCAAGTGTAAAGGACGAATACAAACATGGAAAGCACGCTTTCATGGAGTAAAGTGGGTTGTTGTGCCACTAGAGCACCGAAGGAGTGTCGCTCAGAGCAAAGGATATCACCATGACCAGGGCGTGAGCATTATACATACATACATACATGCATGCATGCATGCATGCATGCATACATACATACATACATACATACATACATACATACATACATACATACATACATACATACATACATACATACATACATACATACATACATACATACATACATACATACATACATACATACATACATACATACATACATACATACATACATACATACATACATACATACATACATACATACATACATACATACATACATACATACATACATACATACAAACAGAGTTTTAGTTACACTACCTAGTTCCAAAATGTACTACCATAGAGAAGCCCTGCAGCGGAAGTGCAAAGTTCATTGCAATTACACGAAGTAATTTGAATTATAGATAAATTACTTATACTCATAAACATTAATGAGTACTGCGGTGATCATATCATACTACATATCGCTAAAACTGAAACCTAGCAATGCTTCTTTAAAGACTGCTACCGCGTAACTCATTTTTTGACGTCTTGTGGGTTGAATTATTTATAACTTTTTCCAATTGTGGAGTGTACTTGTACCAACTCATGCTACTAATTGTCTACAATAGGATTGTGAAGTTTCTCAACAGTCGCAGATAGCATCGGATGGACAAAGCTCTGATGTCTGCCTTGATTTGTGGCTTGCGGCCTGAACAGAGCCTATGTTTAGAACTTTACGACCAACTTCGCTGTTACTCATTGTTAGGGGCTGACAGATGGACCGATTGAGTTGCCTGTACAAGAGATAGCTGCGTTTGACGTGAACCATCAATTTATTGAAATAGAAATGATAGTTTAATATTCAACGAATATCAAAACAATTCGCATTTTTGAACAGCATATCATTTTACTCATCATTAATGCATCAATGCATTATAGTCGCCCCGAATCTTACCGTGGGTGACTAAGGGATTGCACCAGGGACCGGGCAGCAGCGTTCTCTTGTGTATATTAAGAACATTACTGCGATCACAAATCCACCTGCTTAGCGTGGTGATTATGGCAAACTCCCAAGGAGCCGCCCAACAAATGTTTCATTCTATTGGAAAGGCTTATGTTCAGTAGTGAACGTATTCCAGCTGATGATAATCATGCTAGACTAATTAAGGCCTGTCTTTAAGCGAAGCAACGTTACCCATTCGGAACATGATATTGGGCTCGATTCTGAAGGCACAATGTTAAAATTTGACGGCACTAAAATTATTGCTATCCTTGTCACACATTATTATGAAGATAAAGACGAAACCAATTTTAGCGCTGTCAAATTTTAAATGTGTGCCTTCAGAATCGGGCCCATTGCCTTATTAAGATCCTTCTGGGTTATTAGCTGTGTGCAGTTAAGTTTGACATAAATATCAGTTGATGTTGTATGCCCCTGTTCAGCCCAGTATGACGTAACATTGCGATATTAATCAACAATTCACGATTGACTTGCGGCTGTCAGGTTTCAGTGAATATTTTTCATTGGATACGGCTGATTGACTCGCTTGTCTGATGATTGCCGCCGTTTGCGAGGCTACCGGCTTAATAAGGGAACTGTTTGAGGAAAAACTAATCGATTTCAAAATTAAGCTACTTTTTAACTTAGATTCCTTAGGTTAAGTTTAAATGAATTTAAAATGAAAATTTATTTACATCAGTACAGAGTCTAGTACTAAAATATTGTCTCGTACTAACAACGCCGATACGCCGTCAACCATTTTCCTAAATATTTTACAAAATATTCTACATTCACCACTAATTTCAACCAACGAAATAGGTTTTTTTTTTTTCCAAAATACCAATTAATTGCTTAGGTAATACATAATCGTAAACTTGCTTGCCACACTTGCTGACAGATATTTTAAATGCCAAACAAACATACATCAGTTTTAAAGCTACAAAGCCCTAAGTTAAATTAACCTTAAACTGTAATACCAGTAATTCAGTGTTAAGTCAGACTAATGGTTAGTTGTCGGCACGGCGCGGTTCAGCGCCCACATGACAGATACCGCGAGTACAACTTAATCCATTTAAACTTCATTATCGACTCACTTTTTGCTAATTATTCGACTTTAAACGGCTGATTAAAGCCTATAATTATCTACACATTAAACATGTTCATACAAACATGAACCAAAGTGTATAATATCAGGCCTTTTTCTTGATTTATACGGCATCTACACCACACATATACATCCTCACGCACACATACATGACACATACAATTACACTTATATTCTCCACACTACCACCCAGAATCACACTCCCATCAAACTCTCACCATATTTATTCATAATTAATGAACGATATTTATTCTTTTCTACAGTTTGTAATGTAATCTGTTATCTCAGGCTCCCCAGTACAGACTGCATGGTCTAGTGTGGTGAAACACCCCTTTTCCCGTGGGAAAATAAAAGAGGGAAATCGGGAAAAGTGTTTATTAAAAATAAAAGATATAATCAAATAGTACACTCCGTTATCTGACAAAAAAAAGGTTAGGTAAACAACTTAATATGGTCTGGTTTTATCTACAGTGGATCGGTGAAGCCAGATCCACCATAATATAATATTTTACTAGAAAAGTACAATCCGTTATCCTACAAACATAATATGTAACAATTAAATACGGGCCCTTTTATAACGCTTGAAAAGTACACTCCGTTATCGGACACAAAAAAAAAAGGTTAGGTAAACAACTAAATATGGTCTGGTTTTATCTACTGTGGATCGGTGAAGCCAGATCCACCATAATATAATATTTTACTAGAAAAGTACAATCCGTTATCCTACAAACATAATATGTAACAATTAAATACGGGCCCTTTTATAACGCTTGAAAAGTACACTCCGTTATCGGACACAAAAAAAAAGGGTTAGGTAAACAACTAAATATGGTCTGGTTTTATCTACAGTGGATCGGTGAAGCCAGATCCACCATAATATAATATTTTACTAGAAAAAACAGACTTTACTACCAATCCGTTATCCTACAAACATAATATGTAACAATTAAATATGGGCCCTTTTATAACGCTTGGTCGGTGACGCTTCCAAAGTTTATTAATGTTGATTAATGTATTAAACTGGTCTATCGGGGGCCAAAGCAGCCACCCGAGGTACCTCCTATGTTCTGTCCGAACCTCCTAAAGGTTACCTCCACCGTGGTCAAGCTGTTAGAGCTGAACCAGTTGGGAGTGGCTGGTAGGAAACAGACAGCCCCCTCCAAACTGTTGAGACCTCGCCAAACAGTTAGCCCTCAGCAAACAGATGAGCGCATGCCAAACAGTTGGCCCTCAGCAACAGATGAGCGCATGCCAAATAATTGGCCCCCGCCAAACGCCTCCTGTTTCAACAAATTATACTTCATTTAGACTATGGGAAAGTCGCAGGCCTATTAAATATCCCACATGGACGCTAATCCCTTCACAAATGACAATCCAACAAAGATATCCACATTTAACAAAAAAAAAGAGGTTACCTGTCGGAGGAAAGAATGCCGGTCATCCACAACGTTCCACCATGTCAACCCCGGAGGTAACAGCCTCCTGTATCAACAAATAACACCACGATTAGACTGGAACAACCATATAACCACTAACAGTCCCATGTGGACGCAGGCCCACTACAATCAGTCCAACTAGCATCGTTCTCCACATGTAACTTAAGGAGAAAAGGTTTACTTACCTATCAGAGGAAAAGGTGGTAGCTAGATACATGCGTCCACGCCTCCACGTTCACTCCAAGTTCACGACGAACGGCGTCTACTCGTCAAGCGATCAAATCAAAATGGACGATCCATTCCAAGATCCAACACGGCCGTCTTCCACTAGAGATCCCAGCGCCACCCGGACTTCCCAACATTCAGGTAAAACACAACCATAAACCACAAAGTGGGTTCGGTGTCAAACTTCAAACAACATCAAAAAAAAGACGGAATTTGGGAATTTACATATTGGGGAATCTAACAACCAACAACTGTCACCCTAGTTTCGGAACTGAATCAATTCTTTATTCCCCTGGCAACACTAACCAACTGATGAGAAATTAATTATAAAAATTGATACATTTACAAAAAAACATTTGTAAATATTAGTAATAAGCCACAATATAAGTTAATTTAAAATAAATGTGAATAAACTCAATTTTTATGGAGCGATTTAGACTACTGGCAACCTAACGTCAACAACACGTAGTTCCGCCGGCGACCGCTAGATGACGCTAGACGAAGATTCATTCACACCAAAAATAAGGTGTTACAGTACCTCTCCAACCACGCAAGAATTCACGCAGGGAATTCGATCGACGCCCTCGTCGAAACCAAAACCCCTAACACAAACGTACGCCAAAAACTGCGCTCGTAGGGCAACAAGACGAAGTCATAAACGTTCCCGCAATAACACAGATAAAATTACTTAATCCCGCGGAAATTCGCAAAACCACAGTTCTTCAAATGGGGCTGGTGGTTCTTGGCATCGTAACGGCTCGCAGAGAGCTCGTCACGCGCATGAAGGTGGCCTACGGACCCTCCAACCGCATCAAAACTATTTACTAACATCCTAACCTACAAAAAAAACAGAAAGTTACCGAGTAACAAACTTAGGAGAAGGAAGCCGTAAGCACTCGACTCGGGTCTCATCCCACGCCCTTAATGTCTTTCACGTGGCATTGGCTGGACTTACCGTTTTCGTCTACCACCACATAGACCAAACGGGACAGCTTTTGCACGATCTGACAGCGCTCATATTTGGGTGCCAATTTCGAAGAGAAATGCCTTCCGGCATCGCTCCGATGGTGGGTGCGTTTCCAAACCACGTCTCCGACATCGAACTCCACGTCCCGGCGGTGACGATTGTAGTACTTAGCGTTATAAGAGTGCGCTTTCTGCAGCTCCTCACACACCTTCTGGAACACGGGTTTCAAATCACCCAATTGAGTTGCGTAGTCACTCCGGCTGTCAACGTCGACCTCTTCTATGTCCTCACAGTCCCCATACACCGCTCCATCCAAAACCGCCTCGCGACCGTGTACTAACATAAAGGGGGAGAAAGCAGTACACTGGTTAACCGCAGTATTAACGGCAAACTGGATTTTATGGATATTGACGTCCCAGGATCGGTGGTCATCACCCACCAAGGTCGAGATGGCAGTAACGATCGTACGATTGTAACGTTCCACGGTATTTACCTGTGGACAGTAAACTGGGGTGAAATGTAGTTGAGGGACATTGTATTTGGAGAAAAGAGATCTCACCTCATGTCCCACAAATTGGGGGCCATTATCCGCTATGATCGTTTGTGGCACACCGTGCACCATGAATACATGATCCTCCAGCCGCTGCGCTATAACTTTGCTAGTGGCACGTCTCAAAGGGAATAAAAGGCAGTACTTAGAGAAACAACACACAACCACCAAGAGGTAAGTGTTCTGTTGCCGGGACGGCGGCAGTGGACCAACTAAATCCATGCTGATACACTGGAAGGGCCGGCGACAAACCTTGGGGTCACCCATTAAACCGGGTGTAGGTCGGTTCGAGTGTTTATACGCCTTACATTTAGAGCACTGGGAGACATAGTTCAACACGTCCTCGTGCATCCCAGGCCAGAAAAACCCAAGGCGCAAACGCTTGTGAGTCTTGTCGGCTCCAAAGTGAGCGCCCATGGGAGTATCATGGTGCTCCTTAATAAGGTCCAACCTCAACTCGGACGGAACCACCTCCTTCCAATCAAAGTCTCCCGTAAGGGTCGATTTACTTTTTGTATAACGTAGAAGCCTCCCGTCCACCAGTTGGTAATTGGGACAAGATTGAGGTCTGACCTGACAACGGGCATAAATATTTCGGAACCATGCGTCCGCGGTGGAGGAAGTTACTAAGAAAACTGACACGCCACGGGACAGAGCATCCGGCACGACATTATCAGACCCGCGACGGTGCTCGATAGTGAAGTTATATGGGGAGAGACGACAACCCCAACGCTCCAACCGGCCAGTAGGGTTCTTGAGATTAAGGAACCATTTAAGACTTGCATGGTCCGTTATAATTTTGAATGGCTTACTTCCCTCCAGGTAGGGCCTAAAATGCTCAACCACAAACACTACAGCCAGGGCCTCCCTTTCGGTGGCGGAGTAGTTCCTCTCTTGGGGATTAAGGGAACGGCTACAATAAGCCACGGGGTGCTCCTCCCCATCTGACGCCAGTTGGGTGATCATCCCACCAACGCCATACTCAGAGGCGTCGGCATGAACCACAAAAGGCCGGGAGAAATCCGGACACGTCAGCACCGGAGCAGAAGTTAAGGCATTCTTAAGTTCAGTAAAGGCAGACTCGGCCTCCATCGACCAATCGAACGGCGGAGCATTCTTCCGAGTTGAAGTCAACGCATTCAGGGGGGCAGCTATTTGGCTAAAGTCTCTAATAAAGCGGCGATAGTATGAAGCCGTACCCAGGAAACGCTTAACATCCTTACGGCATAAAGGGGTGGGAAACTCCACCATCGCGCGGATTTTTTCCGGGTCTGTCCGCAAGCCGTTCTCATCTACTACAAACCCCAAGTACTTTAATTGTTTGCGGAAGAAATGGCATTTGGATAGATTGATAGTCAAGTTAGCCTCACTTAGACGTTCCAAAACCCTTCCTAAAAGGCGAATATGCTCCTCAAACGAGTAACTTACCACCACAATATCATCCAAGTAAATAAAGATCCGGTCTCCAAACTCGGGTCCGAACAAACGATCCATCAGTCTCTGCTGGGTAGCAGGGGCTGAAGTCAGACCAAAGCACATGACTTTAAATTGGAACAGTCCCCGCGATGGGACGGTAAACGCCGTCTTCTCTTTGGAGGAAGGGTCCAAGGGAATCTGATTAAAGGCGGCTTTCAAATCGATTGAGCTAAGGTACTTAGCCTCTCTAAGCCTATCCAGGATATGGGTTATATACGGTAAGGGGTATGAGTCGTGTTTGGACACCGCGTTCAGCTTGCGGCTGTCCAGACAAAAGCGAAGAGAACCGTCAGCTTTTGGGGCCAAAGTGACGGGACTGTTCCAAGGACTAATACTGGGCTCCACCACATCATCGCGCAGCATTTCATCTAGTTGCCGGTTCAGCTCATCCAGGCGCTCCGGAGACATCATATAATACCTCTGCTTAATGGGCGCAGCCTCGCCGGTGTCAATCGTATGGGTGATTAAATGAGTGCGACCTAACCCCTTATTCTCTGCCGCAATATTTTCAAATCCTCTAATTATTTCGCAGGCGCGATGCCTCTGTGACTCATCCAGTGACTCAAAGTCACGCAAATAACGAGCTTCCGAAACCGAGCGTTTCTCCGACCTATCAGTGGGCATATCCCTACACAGCGACAGGATTTCTGGCGCGATGCCAAAAGCCCTCCAAAAATTAATGCCCAAAAGAAGGTCAGTAGTAACCCCTGGTATTATATAAAATCTTACAACCATGGTTTTGCTCCCTACCGTAACCGGGAGTTCCATGTAACCGGTGACAGGTGAGGAAGATCCATTAGCCGTAGTAATAGAATCCAAGTCAATTGACTTATGCAAAGTAAAATCTCTAGAATTTCCTCCCAGAATATCCTTGTTTATAATAGAAACTTCCGATCCGGAATCCAACAATCCGCAACATTTCGTCCCATGTATATCAACCGTCATAAATGGTCTATTATCGGTCCCGCCTATCACGTGAACCAAAGGCTTTTCCTTCCTTTTAAAAGAAGAAAAGAAATTTCCCACAAATGATAACCACTTGGTCCAGTCCTTTTTATCGAGTTTATCATTTGTAGGAGGGCAAGAAGAAGTCTTACGCCTCTGGTTCACGCCTGCGGGTTTTTTGGACCGTCCTTAGGGGCATCTGCCGGTCGGCGCGCGCAGTTGGGGCAATTCCTCGTGGTCACGTCCTTTTCCCCACATCCATAACAGATCAAAACCCGCGGGGCGGAACAAGTTCCAAGGAAGTGACCAATGGTCCTACAGCGAACACAGAACTTATCTGAAGCGTCTTTCCTCTCAACAACTGCGCACGGTTTATTTTGGGGGGTAGGGGTCTTAGACTGGTATGACAAATCAGGTGCTAGCAGACCATCTTTAAGTAAATTCGGTTCTAAGAAAGCGTCCGCACGCTTCTTGGCATGTTCCAGCAGACGGCACCGGCTCTTCAGTTCAGCCCACGTAGTGGTCGGATGCATAGCCAACTGGGACGAGTAAAAAGGACGAATATTGTAAGTGACAATCGTCAACTTTTCCTCATCGGTAAGAGGCTTCCGCAGACGCCCAAAGTAATTCTGCATGACGCTCAAATAATTAACTATGCTCTCATCGGTACCCTGGGTTCTCAGGCGGATCTCTTGTAAGAGAAGATGATCGTAGTCAAGTGGTAGGAATTCGTCCAACAAGAGGGCCTTCAGCTCCTCCCACGAGGCTACACTAGATTTCGACCCGCGAAACCAATATAAGGCTTCGTCCACGAATATTTCCGAAGCCGAAGCGAACAATTTCGTATGAGTAATACCGCGGGACTGGCACAATTCCTCTAACCGCTGGATAAACTCCAGGATGCATTCCTTCCCGCTGAATTTAAGGTTCAGTTTATATACCCCCGCGCCGCGATCGCAAACGACAAGGGGAGATGAGTTAGAGTCCAATTTTTTTTTTAGGGGTTGATCCTTATCGGGGGGCTGTAGCGAGATGTCACCTACGGGAGTAGGCTCCTTCTCAGACTGAATCTCCTCCTTCCCGTCTTCCCCCGTCTCCGGTTCCTCCTCCAAGCTAGATTTAAAAGTGACAAACATTCGATCCAGGCGCTGGGTTACGGCGAGAAGCTTCTCGTCCAGATCCAATTTCCTAGCAGCATCCGCCTCGTCAACCGGTTGAACCCGACCCAGGCGGTGATAGAGGTGGTTACCCAACGCGTGAATTCTATTAAGTGATTTCAGCATGGGGGCTTTGGCTGTACAGAGAGCGGTCAGCTCCCCCAATTTGTCAGAGATATCATTAAGCTCGGACGAGACATCTCCATCAAACGTCGCGATTTCGTCAGTGGGAACCTCCCGAACTAACTTCCTTACCTGGGTCCGCATCTTTTCAACGGTAGGCTCAGGCACGGCGTCCCGGATCTTTATTTCGTATACCAGTTCATCCCTATTTAGAAGGTGGAATTTGATAGGCCTTTCCTCCATTTTGGGGAAAGTTAAGGTAATAACAATGCTACTAATTCAAAGCAAGTAGGGTAAAAGTAAAGTCAAGCAAATCCGGGGTACGCAAATCCGGAATAAATGCAAAAATAACGTAACCGACCAAGCCGTTTTACACTTCAAGCTTATAGTAAGTAAATTTGTATTCAAGTGTATAAAAGTAAATACAATAGTAATCTCGCAAAGCAGGGGATTACTCAAACGCAAACCAAAAAATACAAAAATATGGTAGCAAAGGCACCACTCTCAAAAGCAGCAGAAATAACTTTAGCTTAGTGTCACAATAGGCACAAAGGTGCTTCAAGCTTATAATAAGCAAATTCGTATTTAAGTACATAAAAGTAAATATAATAGTAATCACTCAAAGTAGGCGATTACTCCAACACAAAACAGAACAAATCAAAAATATGGTAGCAAAGGCACCAGTTTCAAAAGCCGCAGAAATAACTTTAGCTTAGTTTCACAATAGGCACAAAGGTGCTTCAAGCTTATAATAAGCAAATTCGTATTTAAGTACATAAAAGTAAATACAATAGTAATCACGCAAAGTAGGTGATTACTCCAACACAAAACAGAACAAATCAAAAATATGGTAGCAAAGGCACCATTTAAAAAGTCTCAAATATAGCTGGAGTTTATTTTAACAATAGGCACAAAGGTGCCATTAAAGTACTTCAAAATACAACAATTAGTTATTAGCAAATTGAACAAAAAAAATACGGCACTATCTCTAAAGTACACAAAAAGTACAGAAAGGTACTTTATTTTACCATAAGGGTATAGGGCTGATATGCGTAACCGCACTTGATTTAAACGTTACTCCACAACAATCAAGAAAAGAAAAAAAAATACGTCACCGACCAACCTATGACTGAGCTCGGGGACCAGCCAAAGAGAACTATTTCGCGTTAAAAGGGTCCCTGTTCGGGCGCCACTGAAACACCCCTTTTCCCGTGGGAAAATAAAAGAGGGAAATCGGGAAAAGTGTTTATTAAAAATAAAAGATATAATCAAATAGTACACTCCGTTATCTGACAAAAAAAAGGTTAGGTAAACAACTTAATATGGTCTGGTTTTATCTACAGTGGATCGGTGAAGCCAGATCCACCATAATATAATATTTTACTAGAAAAGTACAATCCGTTATCCTACAAACATAATATGTAACAATTAAATACGGGCCCTTTTATAACGCTTGAAAAGTACACTCCGTTATCGGACACAAAAAAAAAAGGTTAGGTAAACAACTAAATATGGTCTGGTTTTATCTACTGTGGATCGGTGAAGCCAGATCCACCATAATATAATATTTTACTAGAAAAGTACAATCCGTTATCCTACAAACATAATATGTAACAATTAAATACGGGCCCTTTTATAACGCTTGAAAAGTACACTCCGTTATCGGACACAAAAAAAAAGGGTTAGGTAAACAACTAAATATGGTCTGGTTTTATCTACAGTGGATCGGTGAAGCCAGATCCACCATAATATAATATTTTACTAGAAAAAACAGACTTTACTACCAATCCGTTATCCTACAAACATAATATGTAACAATTAAATATGGGCCCTTTTATAACGCTTGGTCGGTGACGCTTCCAAAGTTTATTAATGTTGATTAATGTATTAAACTGGTCTATCGGGGGCCAAAGCAGCCACCCGAGGTACCTCCTATGTTCTGTCCGAACCTCCTAAAGGTTACCTCCACCGTGGTCAAGCTGTTAGAGCTGAACCAGTTGGGAGTGGCTGGTAGGAAACAGACAGCCCCCTCCAAACTGTTGAGACCTCGCCAAACAGTTAGCCCTCAGCAAACAGATGAGCGCATGCCAAACAGTTGGCCCTCAGCAACAGATGAGCGCATGCCAAATAATTGGCCCCCGCCAAACGCCTCCTGTTTCAACAAATTATACTTCATTTAGACTATGGGAAAGTCGCAGGCCTATTAAATATCCCACATGGACGCTAATCCCTTCACAAATGACAATCCAACAAAGATATCCACATTTAACAAAAAAAAAGAGGTTACCTGTCGGAGGAAAGAATGCCGGTCATCCACAACGTTCCACCATGTCAACCCCGGAGGTAACAGCCTCCTGTATCAACAAATAACACCACGATTAGACTGGAACAACCATATAACCACTAACAGTCCCATGTGGACGCAGGCCCACTACAATCAGTCCAACTAGCATCGTTCTCCACATGTAACTTAAGGAGAAAAGGTTTACTTACCTATCAGAGGAAAAGGTGGTAGCTAGATACATGCGTCCACGCCTCCACGTTCACTCCAAGTTCACGACGAACGGCGTCTACTCGTCAAGCGATCAAATCAAAATGGACGATCCATTCCAAGATCCAACACGGCCGTCTTCCACTAGAGATCCCAGCGCCACCCGGACTTCCCAACATTCAGGTAAAACACAACCATAAACCACAAAGTGGGTTCGGTGTCAAACTTCAAACAACATCAAAAAAAAGACGGAATTTGGGAATTTACATATTGGGGAATCTAACAACCAACAACTGTCACCCTAGTTTCGGAACTGAATCAATTCTTTATTCCCCTGGCAACACTAACCAACTGATGAGAAATTAATTATAAAAATTGATACATTTACAAAAAAACATTTGTAAATATTAGTAATAAGCCACAATATAAGTTAATTTAAAATAAATGTGAATAAACTCAATTTTTATGGAGCGATTTAGACTACTGGCAACCTAACGTCAACAACACGTAGTTCCGCCGGCGACCGCTAGATGACGCTAGACGAAGATTCATTCACACCAAAAATAAGGTGTTACAGTGGGAGCTCCAATATGTATTGTCCTGTTAATTTTATTGTTAATCGTACTCAATTGATGTAATCATATAATTTTAAGAATGACTGTAATAATCTATGAATCTGATAATTTATAATAATAAACTATTTGAAATTGAAATCTAAAATTAATGTATGGTTTTTATTTTCAGGTACGTGAATTTTAACAAGTTCTCTGCTGACCTTAAGTAAGAACGGTAAGTTTACGATTATGTACAGCATCTTCCTTCTTCTACGACCTTCGCGTCGCATTATCTTTTGAAGATCCTTGCAGAAAGACCACCGTCTGTTGATTGGCACCACGATATGATACAGAGTTAGGGCATGTTAGGGCCCTTTCTCCAGTACACCACAACACAGTACAACACTGTTGTTGTTTGTTTGTGGAATCACCATCATTAGCCGAAATATGTCCACTGCTGAACATAAGCCTCCTGAATAGAATACCGCTTTTGGTGGGCTGTCCATTGAGGGATTTGCCATAATCACCACGCTTGGCGTTGGTGATTGCTGTAATGATCTTAGTACACACAGGAGAACGCTGCTGCCAGTCCCTAATGCAATGTCTTAGTTAGTCTAACTTACGTACTTAGTCTAAGAGCCGTGGTAGCCGGGTTGGTTGTGCACTCGCCTCACATTCTTGAGGTTGTGGGTTCAAACCCCGCCCGTACCAATGGGTTTTTCAAAAACTTAAGTACGGTTTATTTATAATACCACAGGCTTTTCGGTGAAGGAAAACATCGTGAGGAAACCTGCATATACTAAAGAAGAATTTCTAAGGCGTATGTGAATTCCACCAAATCGGCTTGCGGCACCGTCGATGGACAGGGGTTTGGTACAAAAGATCCTGAAGGGTCGAAGTGTCGCCAGGTCTTCCTGGCCCCCCTAAGAAGATAAGATAAGATGTCTTAGTTGCCTTGACGACACATATGTGAAGTCTGGTGGTGGCCGTGTTTTAAACTGGGAACTCCTCGATAAAATTATGCTGTGTTTAAGAATAATTATAAATCTTCTTTGGTCCCATAAATCGAATACCATTAGGTCAGACTGAGATAAAAGATAAACAGATCAAATTTGACAAAATGCTAAGCTGAAATTACTTGTTTTATACACAGTAAACCCACTGTGCAGAGCGTATTTGGCACACATACGAACATAATAGATGTTTTAGTAAAAAATTTGCATGTCTAGAGTAGTTAAGTTTTTGTGGCTTTCTTAGCCCAATTAAAATCTAGCACGCTACGTTTTTCTGGAGCAGTCAGGCGGGGATGTCGATCGAGAGATTTATGAATTGATTTATATCCAAAGAAATCTGTTATGTTTGTTAGTAGTTGCAATATTTTGGTTTTAAATTAACTGCTCTTTAAATCTACATCTACACTAATATTATAAAGAGGAAATATTTGTATGATTGTAACGATTAAACTCAAAAACTACTGGACCGATTTCAAAAATTCTTTAACCATTAGAATGCTACGTTATCCCTGAGTAACATAGGCTATATTTGGGATTGGGATCGGACTGAATTGGGATTGGAAGTGGGATAGAGAGCGGGAGTGCTGACGGGAGCGGATCCTGTAGTCCACGCGAGCGGAGTCGCGGGCACAGCTAGTAATATAATTAAGGTCTATATTATGTCTATGTTAGTGCTCAGCGTGTTATTTGCAGTCTTTGGGTTTTTTGCATTCAGATTTGTAAAAAAATTATGTTGGTGATTTCGGTTGACTGAACCTAGTAATGACTATTAGGTGAAAACTCATTTAAAAGTTTTTTTAAATTTATTTACATACATACTTACATACATAATGCTCACACCTTGGTCCCAGAGGGGAAGGCAGAGACGATGTATCGCCACTTTGCGCAATGTAATATTGCAAAGTGGCACTAATTCATTTAATTGATTAAAAAAATATATCGCCTCATTGCCTAATTGGCTTTTTCGTTAGACTCCAGCGCCAGAGGTCGTGTGTTCGACTCCCATCAGGGACAAACTACTTTATACCTACACGTTGTATAATTCCTGGTCTGGATGTTATTTTTGTGAATTGTCCTATCCTTGTTTAATTCCTATTGTAAAAAAACCTCGTTTGGGAATAGACAAGTATATAAATATTTATATATACTCGTATATATGAAATACTAGCTGTTGCCCGCAACTTAGTCCGCGTGGACAACTTAACATCACAAATTATTATGTATTACTTATTATTATATTATTAACTATTCTATGTCCTATTCTAGGACCTAACCTATATGTGTGCCAAGTTCCATCCCGATCCGTCCAGTGGTTGAAGCGTGATTGAGAAACAAACATCCAAAAATCAAAACATCCAAACTTTTGCATTTCTAATAATGATAGGAAGTAGGATTGTATGGAAAGTTTTTTTTTTAAATACATATTTTACATACACACACTTGTATCCAAAACTAGGATGTTCTCCACTGTGGTATGGGAATTCAACAAGGATTGGACAATTCACAAAAATAACATGCAGACCGGGACCAACTCGTACTATATGTACAAAGTGGTCTGACCCTGAACCCACGACCTCTCGCTCGAGTCCAACGACCAAGCCACTTATGACTGGCGCTTAGTTTCTCTCTCAAAAATGTCTCTTTTAGGGATTGGTTCTCTATTGCAATTCAATACAAATATAACTCTATATATAGGGGCATAGAGTTAGCGTAGTTCTAGTAGACATTCTAATTGTGCGCGTGCGCCGACCGCGCGCTAATTTTGGCGCCGAGTGCAACGCTCGCGCATTGCGAATATCAATGTCAACGACTCCGCACAGGGCTGGGGCGTCAAGTCTATGGGACATGAACTAAACTGTATTATATTGTATATTAAGGACTACATTGCATTACAGTGAAGGATTTTTACTAAAAACAATGAAAGTTTTCGCTGATAATAATGATTATTACATATTATAATTACATACATACATAATGCTCGCGCCTTGGTCCCAGACGGGTAGGCAGAGACGATGGATCGTCACACACCTCACTCACATCCTTTTCATGCACCTCCTTTTATTCTTCTCACTGCGGACCGCAGCCTTTTTGAGGACGTTACTAATTTGATCCTTGAATGTCCTCCTAGGATGTCCTCTAGCTGTAGTTCCTTCCACATTCGCACTGTATATTACTTTTGTCACTCTTCTTTCACTCATACGCTTTAAATGTTCAAACCAACGCAACATACCCTTCTCTACCTTCGTTACTACATCTTCTTTCAAAATTATAATTACCGACATGTTTGGTGCGGTGTCAACCTAATTCGTCCCTATGCGTCCCTGTGTCAAATATATGTTGCTGAAAGCCTGTATACTGTAACTAGCTGGTGCCCGCGACTTCGTCTGCGCACGATTACTATTTCGAGTAGCTTTTTTGTAGGACTATTTAAGTTAAACATTTCCATCATACATTACATATGTGTAACTCTAGCGGTTTTGGCAGCGCACGCCAGAATAGCTCGCAGATGGTAGATTTTTTCCTACACTTGATATTTTGGACAATTCACACAATATCTTTATAAATTGTAGCCTATGTGTTATTCTGATGAATAAGCTATATTATTGTAAAGTTTCATTAAAATCCATTCAATAGTTTTTACGTGAAATAGTAACAAATATCCATCCATACTTACAAACTTTCGCGATTATAATATTAGTATGTTATAATTTAATATTATTTGTATGTAAATAATTAATAAAAAACACATTGAAGTTTAAATTAGTAATCTCACAAACATAAAAAAAAACTCCGTAAAAATAAACTAAAATGTTTACTTTTTAAAATAAATTTCATCAGGATAACTGTTTACGAACCCTGTCGCTGACAACACGTTATTGAAAATGCATAGCCGAACGATTTATGTGCATGCATCGTAAACATTTCATCAAATATTAAAATTTTAAATTCCCGTGGTTATCGAGTGTACAGTAATTTATTTTTACAACTTTGTTGTTTCTGAATTAACATGGAGGTGATATTGATAATAACTTCACTTATTTGTTTAGTTTCTTATTTATCTGTGGGTTCTTATTAAATGCATTAAGAGGATTTATTATTATATTCTTTATGGCACATAAATTTTCCAAAAAATGGGGCATAAAATAAAAGTGTACAAAGGTGGACTTATCTCTATAAGAGATCTCTTCCAGCCAACCTTCACTGTGGGAAAAGCTAAAACAAGCGGTAGGTCAAAAAGAATAAAAATAAAATGTGCATGGATATTGAAATTTTATAATAAAATATTGTACTATACACAGAATAAATGAATATTTAAAGACAATGAAATATTGACTATTATTTATTAGTAATAGGATAAAAAAAATACTACGACATCTCTAATATTCAAAATACAGGTTGATTTTTATTTTTTGGTAAAACCTGTATATTCCATATCACTGCAGAAGTATTGAAGCTTCGCTTTCAATATAAATTTCTCTGAAAACCGACTAAAGTACCTGCCAAGCAATAAACGCTGTAAAATTCAAAAACATCTCCAACCGAGCTCGCTCTGCGCTCGGAATGAGATTTCCATATGAATTTATCAGTCAATATAAAGTTGGATGCCTGAGACGCGTATTTAAAGTCGATGATCGAAGACTGGGAGGGTTGGGGGTTTGAGTGTTTTATTTTTTTATTTGGGAAACATACAGTCATAAACAATTATTATAATGGGGAAAAAAGATATAACATAAAGACCTAGAGTTCCACTAATAGAAGAATACATATAAAAAGGAGCATAGTAGTAGCATTAGAGTAGACGGTTAACATATATCAGGAAAATAGTACGGAAACAGAAAATACAAATTAAATTAAATTAATAATTAAATTAAATAAACAAAACAAACCAGCAAACACTATAAATTGTCACTAATGAATGATAGTGAAAATTTCTTTTTCTAAATTTGCCCAACGATAACCCGAATATATCCACATCAGCCAGATTTTCATTGTAGTAATCTAAGGATCGCCTAAAATAACAATTTTTGCATAGTCAGTTTTACAAATTTCGCGGAAGAAAATGTGATAAGGATATCTAATGTGAAATTAGAATGTATATATAACTAAGCGACGTCACGTATATACGGCAAACGTCCTAGTTATTCTTGCTGACTATTTGTTCTCCGTGTCATCTACAGATTGATGTAGTAATGTCAGTAGACTACTTAATAAATACTGTATCTTTAAATGTAAATTTTACGCGAAGCACTCGGCTGAAGATGTGGAGATGTTTTGAGAGGTTATGTGGACGGTATATACAGGCGAACAGCTTTAATTACCTACTACTACACGTTTGTGTGTGTGTGGGTAAATTATTGTAGGGCTGCTCCACCGAGTGCGCGAGCATAGTTGATCTAGAGAGGGACAACGTTCTACGTCAACAACATAAGTGCTTCTTTTTCTAACTTATAGCGTCGTTATTCGTCGTTAGTAAAGTAATTTGATATGGTTGTTAAAATGGCCGATTTAAATGATTTCACAGCTTCTTCAGGCTTCTTCAGGCTCTGCCTCTAACCACGCTCTTATCCTTGATTTTAGGAAGTGAAAATAAATGTCTTCGAAAAAGGCGAAGAATGCTTAGAAAAAACCAACTGCAACCATTCATTTACACTCTCGCTTAGATTTATTTTTGTTGTTTATTTGCCAATAAAGTAAATTTTCCAATAAATTTAAAAATACAATTCAATTTAGCGGCAAAAAACTGCGGTGTTAAAGCGCTCAGTTCTCAGAAGCGAAATCTAAAATCTTTTATAATTGAGAAAGTCTATAAGTGAGACAGGGCCGCACAAGATATAACTGCGCCCTGAAAAATAATCGCAAAAATTGGCGCCCCTTTATATTAATTCAACTCAGTAAAGATCTGTTTTACATACAGCACACGTCATGGGTTTATAATATTAATTATTATTACTTATCCCTAGACCCCCAGTTATTATTTTTTGCAAATATTTTCCATTTACAGACACGCGAGTTTGATGTTTTTATTTATTTTATATTTTAATGGCATGGCGCCCGTTTGGGAACTTTACACTAAAAAAGTTTAAAGCTTATTTATTTAGTAGCATGTTTTATTTTTATGGAACTCGAAACAAAACGGTAGAACCAGTCCTTTATTTTATTAAATTTATTTATTATCTCAACACAAAGATTAAGTACAATTATAATGTATAAAATCAAAATGAGTACAATTTGTCTTTTGTGAGAGACTGGTGCCTAAAACAGGATGAACCTGTGAGATCAGGTCACCAGGCTCCCACCCCTTGGAATTTTTGCGCATCACCTTGCCATATCAAGCAATTAGATATTGTGATTGTTATTAATGAGTGCCCCTTGCCAATACCCGCTTAGTACGGCCCTGGTCAGAAAGCTCTCATCTCAACCTCTCGAGGATTAACTAAAGCGAGCTCGACTTGAACGGATTACGAGCATCGATTGATTGCGGGATTGAGCATTGCCTGAACTGGCAAGTGCTAAGTCAAGCATGGTGAAATGGCTTGCGCTGCAATTTTAGATTAATAATTTTGAGTTTGTGGTTCATTCGGCAAACTATGGAACTAGGAAGAGTTGCTCAGCGAGAAGCTTGTTATTCTCAGTATAAATATAGAGAAGCGTAGGGTGTGTTCTTAGTGTAGTTAGACTTATATCGACACAATATCGACACACATTTTTTTATTTTTTATTTATTAATTACTACGTATACAATAACCTATACCATGAAGCAAAATAATTTTTCGTAGCTCATAGTTTCACCTCAAAGTCTTTTCCTTAAGTATTGACACTTAAATTAAATAACAGGTTATTAAATTAGATACAGATGGATCGCCACTTTCCGCGATCCTGACACACCTCACTAGCCTCACTCACATTCATCAACCTTTTCATGCACCTCCTTTTATTCTTCTCACTGCGGACCCCAGCCTTTTTGAGGACGTTACTAATTTTATCCTTGAATGTCCTCCAAGGACGACCTAATAGTATAAATAATAAAGATATACATTATATATTTAATGTATAGACTAATGACAGCAAATATTAAATAAACGAAATATGAGATTAGTATATAATTATAAGAAAAATATGAACCAGTTCACACTACCGAGGCAACGCCTGCTGTTCCAACAACCACTTTTGTTCGTTTATGTTTATGTAATATGTATTTTCAAACTTTATTAAAAGTACATTTCTTTATAAAATTTGGTACTAAACGCATTATACTTGTCCTTCCGGTTACTCTAAGGTTGACTGGAAGAGATCCCTAAGTGGGATAAGTCCGCCTTTGTACACAGTTTAATTCCTATTTTATTATTGTTGTTGTTGTTGTTATCGATTCTATATTCATTTTACAAAAAAGAGTAATAAGATCTATTTATAGGCTTCGTAGTCGTGATTCTCTAAGAGAATTATTTAAGGAAATAAATATAATGACGGTGCCATGTCAATACATATTCGCTAACATTATGTTCGTTAGACAGAACCTTTCTTCACTCAGCTTAAATAATGAGAGGCATAATTTAAATCTTAGAAATAATAATAAATACATCATTCTAGATTGTCTAAGATCAATAATTCTTTTGTGGGGCTGTGCGTGCGTTACTACAATAAGGTTCCGAATGAAATTATTAACTTGTCTGAACAAAAATTCAAATCTTCTATAAAAGTTAATCTGTGCAAGAAAGCCTACTATAAGTTAGATGACTACTTAAATGATAAAAGTCCATGGAGTGCTTGATGGCTCAGCACAGGTAGACTTAATGATTGTAATGAATAAGATAAATCAAAGGTAGGGCCCTGTGACGTTGGGTTTGTTGCCACTTCTTCCCCTCGGTTATACAGGTGGAAGTGGAGTAGTTTTAGGCAGAATTTGACGTCAAAAAGAGAATAATGTATTCCAATTTTGAAAATAAATATTTTGATTTTGATTTTGTTATTTTTGGTACAATAAAGCGTTTACATACATTCATACTTTTTGCCGTGAAGTTTAACTCAAGCTATATATGGATACCCTTCTGCAACAGAAAAGGTTTTGTGCCACTAAGTTTGAGTCGTTTGTCATTTGATCCTTTAATAGACTTAATAAATTCCATTAAAAAACTCAAGCCTTTTTACTATCCACAGTAGCTTTTCAAGTTCCCGAACCAATAGCTTAACTATGAAACTAGTCTGGGCTTTCAACTGCTTACCACCCCATATCACCCCTGGGTGGGGGGAGCAGGGGGAGGAAAACCGCAATCCTGACGCAGTGGCTCGTGAAATACCTCCGTTATGTAATCATTTCCTATTACTGATATTTTCTATCTCGATTTTTGCTGCGAAGTTGCTAGACGCTATCTTATCTTATCTTCTTAGGGGGCCAGGAAGACCTGGCGACACTTCGACCCTTCAGGATCTTTTGTGCCAAACCCCTGACCACCAACGGTGCCCCAAGCCGATTTGGTGGACTTCACATACGCCTCAGAATTTCTTCTTCGGCATATGCAGGTTTCCTTACGATGTTTTCCTTCACCGAAAAGCCTGTGGTATAATAAACCGTACTTAAGTTTCGTTAAAACTCATTGGTACGGGCGGGGTTTGTACCAGGACGTCATGAACGTGAGGCGAGTGCACAACCAACCGGCTACCACGGCTCTTTGCCAGACGTTAGATAGGTGGGATTCGATAGGGCATTTTCTCGTCGTTTATCCGTCGTATCATGTTCAAGATATTTTCTTTGCTTTTACGTTGGTTTTATTGGGTCTAGAATCGTAGTGGCAGCCTAGTTTGTTTTTAACATTTTCTAGGCGACCACATTGATAGTTGGATAGCAAGTAATTTTTTTTGATTAAATATTAAAAAAAAAAAACTTAAACCTGACTACGATCTTAAAACTCATTAAAACGATATAAACAAAAATTCGATTACGATTTTTATTATAAAAAAAAATCACATATTCATCCATATATTGTTAGTAAGAAACTTAAGCTAAGTGTTAATAATATAAGCATAACTTGCAGGGACACGCACACAAAACAAATATACAAAAAACATAGAAACAAAAACAACATTCTATCCGCAACTGAGGCTAGGAGGCTTTTGCCGCTGCCGCGCAGCCTACGGACGGTGATACATCTTCTCTGCTTACCCCTCTGGGACCAAGGCGTGAGCATTAAGTATGTATGTAATATATCTCCATATATTAAACATACAAAATGACAGCGTATGACTATAAACAGAAGTTCCTTAAATAAAATGAAGTACTTTAAGTACTTTCTTCCGGTGTGGCATAGCATTAGGACACTATAGGACACCATGCATCTGATCCAGACAACTCTGTCATCAGCATCATCATCAGCCGAAATACGTCCACTGCTGAACACATGCCTCCCCAATAGAATGTCACTTTTGGTGGGCAGTCCACTGGAGGATTTGACATAATCACCACGCTCGGCAGACGGATTGGTGATCAGTAATGACCTTGATATACTCAGGAGAACGCTGCTGCCCGTCCCTTAGTCGCCTTGACGACACCCGCGGGGAGATTGGGGTGGTCCTATTCAAAGCCGGAAACGACACGACAAAACAATGTTACTATAGATATCTAACCCTAAAATTAACAATTCATAAATGACAAAACGAAATTGTTTTATGAAAGGTCGCGTGACTGTGGATCGGAAAGGTCCAACTATAGGATGTGTGTGGCACAATTCAGATTGTTGATTCTTATATTGAGTTTTCCTGAATATAAACGGACCAATTATAATAATCGATATTCAAATGTTGAGTTTTGGAGGCGATGTAATTTTATACGTTCATGAGTTTATTATCGAATCGTCGACTGGTTGAACATATTGCGTTTTTATCAACGATCTCTATGTATCTACCTGGAGCCGCAGTTGCGTGGAACGATTGTTTGGAACGCTCCATCTAGTAGTACATAGAGATCGTTGGTTTTTATCAATTTTTCTCGCTGTTAATTTTTCTTAAAATATCTTTTGCGGTTTGATTTCCGGTATTGCCGTGTGGTTTCCGGTAGAGTAGAATAGGACCACTCCAACTCTTCCCGTGGATGTCGTACAAGGCGACTAAGGGAATACATTATAAAACATCAATCAGGCCTCCCCAACCCGTCTGGCCAGCGCGGGGAGTGTAGGCCACATCCTCAGTCTGTCTCCGGCAGATGAGAGAGGGTTGTGCTCCTTTAAACTCGAGCGGCAGAAGTCGTGAGTACGATTCCCACCGAGAACAGATAACTTTGTACAACTTCTGCATGTTATATTTGTCAATTGTCCTATCCTTTTTTAATTATCATAGCACAGGAGAACATCCTAGTTTGGGATTAGACAAGTCTATGTATGTGATATTTATTTAATTTCTAAGTTAGTATATTCTGTCAGATCCTTTTTCATTGGAGATACAGAAGATCAGTTTACTGTATAAATAAACTGCTAAAAACATATACCCTCTTTTGGCTTCTCCGTAGTCGGGTAATTGGAGATTAAAGAATAGGTACTTACCAGAACGAAGAGCACTATACAAGACGCTTTCAGGACAGCTGAAATATTTAACGAGGGGGTCGCATTTGTAGAAACCTCTTCGTAGTTGTGTACTCAAGTTGTTTAAACGAAAATGCAATTTCATCCAGAGTGTGAATAAACATTAGATTCTCATAAAACCTGGGGCCGGTTTACATTGTCTGTTTATATTGCCTGGGGCTTCAAACAAGGCCCGGAGTTTAACGTAACAGTTGGTTGTAAAGCCCTTAAAATTCGACAAGAAATTAAATCTTACGTAATATTTTACGTAAGATTAAATTTCATGTCGAATTTTAAACCACTTTGGTCAACTTACCTATGGCTGTGACTTTAAAATCACTTTGACATAACTTTGGTATAGCAATTAAATTCAGACAATCAATATTTTCCTTTCATTAGTACTGAACGTACCTAACTTTTAGTATGTAAGTTACTTGAAGTGGTTAGGTAATCGTTCGAATATTTGTGATCTCATTTTGTAATTTTCACTCAGATACCCCACATAGTCACTCACAATTCACACTCCTTTCAAATTTTCACACTCCTCAGATTAGTATCATTTATTTATTTACTAGCTGTTGCCCGCGACTTCGTCCGCGTGGACAACTTAACATTACAAATTATTATGTATTTCCCGTAGGAGTTAGATGTTTTTTCTGGATAAAAACTATTCTATATCCTATTCCAGGACCTAATCTATATGTGTGCCAAGTTTCATTCCGATCCGTCCAGTAGTTGAAGCGTGATTGATTAACAAACATTCTAATATCCAAACTTTCGCATTTATAATTTTATTAGCTGTTGCCCGCGACTTCGTCCGCGTGGACAACTTAACATCATACATTATTACGTATTTCCCGTAGGAATTTAAAAAAATGGATAAAAACTATCCTATATCCTATTCCAGGACCTTAATCTATATGTGTGCCAAGTTTCGTCCCGATCCGTCCAGTGGTTGAAGCGTGATTGAATACCAAACATCCAAATATCCAAACTTTCGCATTTATAATATTAGTAAGATAAGAAGTAAGATTTTCCATCTAACTCTTTATTTCATATCCATACTCTGTCCATTTTGTAACCTGGAATCTTAAATTCTCCGGAACAGACTGCATGGTTGGTAGTGGGGAGTTTCTATCTGTTTTGTCTTTAATTAATTTTAAAGGCTTAATCTAATTTAATTTATGTAATTTTAACAAAATCGAAGGTTTAGATAAAAATATGTTTTTTTATTGTTTAAATTCTCATAAAATCCCATATGGCGCTTCATAAATTTTCTCTATGTACTACTAGATGGAGCGTTCCAAACAATCGCTATGTTCCACGCAAGTAGCCACAACTCTTTCACAATTACTTTGAAACTTGTGCAGTTACTACTCAGAACATTTAATTATTTTCTAAATATTGATTTATTATTTAACCGTAGCGTCAATATTTAGTAATAATTAAATGTTGTGCGTAGTAACTGCACAACTTTCATTGTGAATGTGAAAGAGTTGTGACTACTTGCGTGGAACAGAGCGATTGTTTGGAACGCTCCATCTAGTAGTACATAGAGATCGTTGTACTTACTATATTAATTTCTCTCTCCTTTGGCGTAGTTCCCACTACATCGACTGGCAAGATAATTTATTTTCAGTCTGGCTCTATATAGAAGAGGTGCACAAGAGTTACCTGTACTTATTTATTTCCTGGAAAATGCCAGGGAACATAAATTCAGGGCAGTAATCCCGATACGGCGCGGCGGTTGGTCAGACAGGGAGATACGGTCTGAGAATAAAGGGGTTTAAACTATAGTACGTGTATTTTACCGCATTTTCTATACCTTATATTGAAGACTTTAAAAAGAGAATGGCAGATCAGCCTTTAGACCACTGCTGGACATAAGCCTTCCGCAAAAGGTGGAAGGCGGCCACCATTTTCAGGTCGTCGGTCTACAGTCCCACTCTGCGCGTGCTAGCCAAAGGTCATCGGTTCTGCGATAGATGCCCATTGCCACTTTAGCTTGCTAATCCTTTCGGCTATGTTCGTTACCCTCCGTCGTCTGTCCACATGGTTCGCGGTTTCTACTCCGGTACTCGTCTGCCCCAACGGCCGTCTGTTCTGTGGCCCGCCCACTGCCACTTCAGCTTGCTAATCCTTTCGGCTATATCGGTCACCTTCGTTTTTCGTCGGGTCTCCCTCGGGCAGAGCCCTCTCCATAGCACTCTGAGGGACTTGAAACTCGTCAATGTCCACGTTACTGAGCTGTAGGTCATGCATGACAAGCAGGCATGTAGGCATGACCTTGTTAGCTAGGATTACATAATGTATTTATTTCTAGGCTAAGGTATTTATCCTCGGACCAAGTTACCTGACGATAAATGATTTTATTATAAACTAGCTCTCGAGCTAATTAAAACTAGGGCTCGATTCTGAAGGCACAATATTAAAATTTGACAGCACTAAAACTGTTGCTATCCTTGTCCCACAGTATTATGAAGATAAAGACGAAACCAATTTTAGCGCTGTCAAATTTTAAATGTGTGCCTTCAGAATCAAGATGATTATGATGACATTAAAATTATAATTTTATGGCACACGCCAGATTAGCTCGCAGATGGTAGATTTTTTCCTACTTACTTGATATTTTGGACAATTCACACAATATCTTTATAAATTGTAGCCTATGTGTTATTCTGATGTATAAGCTATATTATTGTAAAGTTTCATTAAAATCCATTTAGTAGTTTTTACGTCAAAGAGTAACAAACATCCATCCATACTTACAAACTACTACTAATGTATTTGAAATCTGTCCATAACTTTTGATTGAGTAACCGATTGCGATGAAATAAAGCCTATATGTTACTCCGAGTTAGGCTCTATTTTTTGTGAAAAGTCCATCAAAATCGGTTCAGTAGTTTTTAAGTGATGCATGCACAAACTAACAGACAAACATTCCAAAAATAATTGAAATGTGTTCCATTACTTATCCTTAGACCCCCCAATTTATTTTTTTGCAAATATCTTCAATGTACAGACACGCGATGTTTACGATTTTATTTCATTATCAGGATATTTTTGTCTCCACTGTAGGAGCACAACCCTCTTTCATCTGCCGGAGACAGACAGAGGATTTGGCCTACACTCCCCGCGCTGGCCAGACGGGTTGGGGAGGCCTGATTGATGTTTTATAATGTATTCCCTCAGTCGCCTTGTACGACATCCACGGGAAGAGTTAGAGTGGTCCTATTCTACTCTACCGGAAACAACACGGCGGATTTTATTTATTAGAGAGTAATTATAATAAAGCGCATTGACCTCCGTATTTCTAAGACTGGTAAGATGTCGTTTAAGGAATAACATGAAAACGCCTTATAAATTACGTAGAGATAGAAAAACAAATTGCTATTGGAAAATTTGCAGGCGCTTCAAAAAACTACCGGGCGCCAAAGTCGGTAATGAACTAAAATGTTCTTTCGGGATAAAAACTATCCTATATGTGTGCCAAGTTTCATCCCGATCCATCCAGTCGTTGAAGCGTGATTTAGTAACAAACGTCCAAATATCCAAACATCCAAACTTTCGCATTTATAATATTAGTAGGAAGTAAGATATACATTCCCCGTGGTTCGATAAAAATTTAAATAGGAAACAAACTGTTACTAGTTTAAGACTACGATCCGGACACATCCCGTTAAATAAATTTGCATACCTTATGAAAAAGGTACCTTCTCCTAACTGTGATGAGTGTGGGCTGATGGAGGATGTACAACATATTTTGACGGAGTGTGTTCGGAACGAGCCTCTAAGACAAGAGATTTTTAGGCGCATTAATGTAAATATGTTCAGTGTTGGTATATGCAACAGTATTCTGGCTTTTCCTCTATCGGAGGAGGCTAAGCTGTTGTATGCACTAGCGCTGGTAGGCTTAAATCGGAGATACTCGTAGATTGAGATAAGGTCCTGTAAGTACGAGGGTGACATGGTCAGCATTTTGTACCAAACCCTCTGTTGATAACTGGCCGTTTAGTTCTCCTTTTTTATGATTTGCTGTTTTGTTTTATATATGTCATGTCACTAACGTCAAAAAGAAAATACAGAAAATTATCGCTCACGTCCTATTTAATTTCGCTCCCTAATACCCTCAATAAATAAATATAGATAAAAAAAAAAAGATATACATATACATTACACTTGTCTAATCCCAAACTAAGATTTTTCTTGTGCTATGGGACTTAAACAAGGATAGGACAATTCACAAATATAACAACAGCCAGAACGGGACCAACTTGTACAAATTGTACAAAGTTTGTCTGTCCCAATGGGAATCGAACCTACGACCTCTGGCGCTCAAGTCCAATGACCAAACACTAGGCCAACGAGGCGATTAAATTCTCGTTTTAAACTCCATGCCAATGACAGCCTGTCAAAATCCCGGATATAAAAGCCTTTAATCCTACTATTGATAACCGTACGGCATCCATACTACCCGGACAATAGGCACATCCCTTGCGAAAGCTCGGCTCGAAGGTACTAAGCTAGGGTTGTCACTACATAAACCGATTAAAAAAAGATTTTCCTGCGGTTTTAGGTTTGTTGTTCTGAAATTGTATTTCGGATATCCGACGGAACTAAGGGACGGTTAGGTATTAGGATTAACTAGGGTTGTCGATAATAATTCCTTTCATTATAATAATTGGACCCAGAAGCAGTAAAGTACTCAGAAATGATTCATCCCACACTTAGTCATTTCCTCACGCCAGTTTAACGTCGCTCGCAAAATTGAGTACGGCTGACAAGACGCTACGCTAATTTGGCTACCGCTGCTCACCGGTTAGAAAAAAAAGTATTTATGTTGTTGACGTATAACGTTGTCTCTTTCTCGATGGATTATGCTCGCGCGCTCGGTTCTACAATAGTTTTCGCGGACACATAAAAGTGGACGGACAGGCTAGTGCTCCTGTAGTTGTAGTAGGCAATTAAATCGATTTTTGCGATCACGATTATCGTAAAACTTAACGATATTATTACCGCGTATGATTACTACTATCGTAACCTTTTGCAGGTAATCACAAATAATAGTTTTAACCGTTTAAATAATCGCTTCTGACCTTTTTAACCGGGTTTAAGTACCAGTTGCACAATTTACGCACCAATTGAACTGATTTAGTTGGTAACAGAGATTGGGACTTACTGGCATTTCGACCCTAAAAAAACCGTTACAATAACCATTCGAAACAGTAATTCCTTCCACAAACAATATTTTTATCAGAACAACGTCCCAAAATCCGTATTTCCACTCGAATAACTCCAAAAGGTCTTACCTTTTATAACTCCAAGCTTAAGCCTTACCCTAAAAGCCTAAAGCTCTCAAGTAAATCGGGTACAGCATAGCTCCTCGATATTGCGTCTAAACATGTCAACATAAGGTTTATATCGTGATATCCGCGCTCGTTTGCGCGGATCGTAAATGTCATCGATACAAATATCGTAAACTTTATCGTTTGTGTACCTTTGCTTTTACTTTATGGTACAAGTTATGAACTGGAAGAGTTTAGAAATATCATTAAATCACTCAAGACCTCAAGCCATTATCCCACTAATATTATAAATGCGAAAGATTAAACGTTTGTTACTCAATCACGCTTCAACCACTGGACGGATCGGGATGAAACTTGGCACACATATAGGTTAGGTCCTGGAATAGGACATAGGATAGTTTTTATCCCGAAAACATCTCATTCCTACGGGAAATCAAATTAATCGTTAAAAGCAGTGTGTAAATATCATAACCTAAGCGGACGAAGTCGCGGGCAAAAGCTAGTTTTTTATAACCGCAAGGAGCCGGTATTTGACAATTATGTAAAAAATGCGTAAGTCGTCGGCTGCGATCGGTAGCGGTGATCGGAAGTGCACCAAGAAGTATAAAAACACCGGATTTTGGAGCATACAACCCAAGCTCAGTAAAATAAAAAATCATATTTAATTGTTATAAATCCACTTTTTATCTATTTTTATAAAGTTAGACTACATATGTATTGTAGAGAAACAAAACAGAATCTTCGTCGAAAACTTAAAACCCCGGACTACAAATTAAACCCCGTCCGGACGCTTCCCGGACGCATCGTAAACTAGGACAAAACCGGTCGGGTGGCAACCCTATCATCAACTACTTTGTTTGTGTCAGATGAAGCTAATTATTGCTAAATCATATTTATCAAATCAAATTTTATTGTGCACCAATACATATAAAAATTTATAAAAAAGCGAAAAAATGTACATAGAAAGATGAATTTAGTGTAAAACGGCTGCCTTATCTCTTTCAGGTAACCTTTGGGTGGTGGCGAATTTTTTACTTTTATTTATTTATCCCTCTCATAGATTAAAAATTTTCAGTTTCCCTTATCTAGATTAAAATAACTACTCAATTAAAAGATTCTAAAATGGCCTGTCTATAAAAAAAGCGATAGATCTGACTGAAATTGGTAGCACTGTTTCACCCGTGGAGTCGCCTTTAATTGTGGAGACAAGCTACAGTTAATATTAATTTGTCCTCTGGTTCCGTAGCTCTTATTAGCTACACCTCCCCCTCCCGATGGGGTGGGCTGTTTGAGAAGTGGGAAAGGTGAACCACCGGGGTTTAAGGGATATTGTTTTGCGAAATGTCACGCTGTGAAGTAAACGGTAATAAAAGTTGATAATATTAAATGTTTACTGACTTAGTACCAAACTAGCTGTGCCCGCGGCTCCGCTCGCGTGAACTACAGAATCCGCTCCCCTTCCAACTTCCGTTTCCTATCTCACTCCCACTCCCACTCCGCTTGTTATAATTAGTACCAAGTTGTAATAATTTAAAAAAGAAAAGATGATTTCATATTATTTGTACAGAAGAAGAATCATAGTTATTAAATGAGCGACGTGGGATGTCTATATATGTATCACCTACTCTGTGACTTTTTAAGTACGGTGCGGGTTCGAATCCCGCTAGGGGCAAATGTTCGTATGATGAATATGAATGTTTGTACCCGAGTCTTGGATGTTTATATATTTATTTAAGTATGTGTATCCGTTATCTAGTAACCATACCACAGGCTCTGCCTAGTTTGGGACTGGATAATTGGTGTGAATGTCTGAGATATTCATATATTTACTAGCTGTGCCCGCGGCTCCGCTCGCGTGGACTACTCACTCTCAATCCGACTTCGACTACGACTCTGACCCCGACGCCCGCCCACGCAAATGTACTTTATTAATATCTCAGGTTCTAAGTGGCGTATCAAGATGAAACATGCACCAGATTTTAAATTAGACCTCCAGCAAGACAACTGTGAAAACTGCATCAAATTTCATTTAGTAGTTTTTGCGTGATGAGGTAACAAACATACATACAGACAGACAGAAAGACAGACAAAAATTCTAAAAACAGTTATTTTGGCTTCTATTGGCCCTGTAATGACCCCTCATACAAATTTTCTACAATATCTCCCATGTACAGACATAGACTAGTTACAGTTTTATTATATGTATAGGTATTTATTTATACATAGATGAATGACAAAGAAATGATGAACAGATTTTTAAATAAATCCCGGAATATCAATATTAACATAAACATTTCCTGTATAGTTAGTACATAAATGAGGCTAACCAATTCGGATCCCTGATAACTTGGCCCTACCTCTAGTTCAACTAGTTGGAAGTGCCATAAATCTGCGTTGTTGGAAATTAACGAGCAAACTTTTGAATAGAGGGCGCGATCTCATTTGATATCGTTTTTATACAGATCCGAGTAAACAGCGAATAAATGGGGCATTTGACTTTATTTATTGCTGTTATGTAGGTAAAGCTTTGTGGAATGGATGTGCCAGCGGAGGATCGTCGGCGGAATCCGCTCTATTCACAACAGGAGCGGTCACGCCGCGCAACTATTCACATAATTGAAAATAATAAAGGCTAAAATAGCTTGGATTATCCGCAGTTCGGAGCTGCACGTCCGCTGTCTGCCGCCAAAGAATAATAACTATCCCAGGCCTCTGTTCCTACTGATATATGTACCTACACTTTCGTGCGGCCCCGGGGTGGCACTCGCCCCGCCCGTACGTAGTAATAACAACGCTAAGTCGAGCGCCTTAAACACATTTTTGCGTGTTTTGGCTGACAGTATGTCTTAAGTAACTATTACTACAGAAAGAAGCGACACTCGCCTCCCGCCAATGTTACGTCGCCCCCAAAATACAAGTATGGCTGAGAGTACGCTTTTAAGGGCTGCCACCCACCGTTCGTTGTGTGCCAATGTAATGTGTATTTTTGTTACATTATTAGTCGATCTAATTTTGTTTTAATTTGAAATTATTGATATGAAGATTGTTAATCATAAAACAATATGGTTGTTATTATATTGTGTACGGATGCTTAGAAAGCAATGGTAAAAATGGGGACCGTAGATTTATTCCGTTTCTCTCATCGTCGCCGAGCGATCGACGCTCGAGTTAGAAAGAGAAGCACTTATGTTGTTCGCTGCTGCGAGCACTACAATAATTTACGCGCACGCATATACGTGTACAGACAGGCTAGTTCTCTTGTAGTGGGTAATTAAATCATTTCAATTGTGGTTACTCATCCCTCGGTATTAGAAGCGATGGTAGTTTAACCAATATAACTAAAGTAGGTACAATCAGTGATTTATTGAAAATTGGTTAATTTATGTTCTTTGCACATTTCCAAGTTTCGTTCTCACTGTTTTTTGCTGCTTTCTTTGAATCAAACTTTTCCGTTCCTTTTGAAAGTTCCTCATATTGTAGGCCGTTTTTCATCATTGCATTGGCTGCCATTAAGCACAGAACCTTCCAGCTATAAAGACGCTTTATAAAGCGGGAGGCATTACATATTCACACAGCACTCGAGTGGTGCCGCTGGAAAGCTGAAAGGAATATTACGGCAGATGTCGCGGGTAAATGTAACTAGGTCACTGCAGAGTGCAGGTTAACCTGACGGATGTCAGGGGAAATAAAAGTGTAGAGTTTCTGGAGCGGTGTGTCGTCAAATGTTTTGTGGCAAGGATCATACATTTATCGTCCGTGCATTGTATGGATCGTTTTAATGGCCTAAGGCGGAAGTAAAAGAAAGAAAACATCATTATCCGAAATACGTTCACTGCTATGGCCCACATGGTCAGAATGATTATTACCTTCGCTCAAAGACATGCCTTAACTGGATCATAATTATCATCAGGCGAAAATACAGCTGAACATAAAGCCTCTCCAAGAAATTTTCCCTAGTTATGCATGGTCAAAAGTCGTAAATTCGTCGATTTATAGGACGCCTGTTTGATAAGTCAACATTTTGACTTCAGCTTAAATAGCTTACACTGGATGCAGTTGTAACATAAGAAGTTGTGTGGAACGCATGATATGCATACATTCTTGGACGTCGCCAGTTTATTCATGATACCCATAAGCAGAACCGCGGTCGTCTACTAGTTGGTCTTGTACTGTAACTTTGAAGAAACAATTTCATGAATCCGTAATCTTCAGCACATCATTAGCTTCCCGAATTCCATCGCTTTAATAAAGTATCCAAAAAATTACTCCAAGTTCAACAAAACATTTCCTTAAAAATCATAAAGGCGCCCTCAGCGAAAAATTTCCATTTCATTAGACAGAGGAACTTTTTGAGGACTCAATAAGGCTTTTGGGTCTGCCTTTAGAAAGTTGTGGAAAGTTTTAGCCTTGGCTCATTGCAAGCCGCAATATAGGGGCTTTGTGGGGCAATTGTACTTTGCTGGATCTTAAGCCGGAGTCTGGAAGTGTTTGCATGAATGGTTACAAGGCGTTGCTGCAAAGTTTGGTCGCCTTTCTTCAGTCTACTGCGCTTTATATCTTACTTATTACTGTTTTCTTAAGTCGTACTTATTCTTCTTTTCCTTGACTTATTTCTTTATGCCTCTAACCTTTTCTGATTTCTTAATGTTAGCTATCTGAATTGTGAATCCGTGCTCTGATTATAGTACCTAAATTTGCTCTTATATAATAAAATACCTGTCTACTTCCAAATATTTGCTGTCATGTCACAATCCTTCATTCTCCAATGCGTCAGTATATTCTCGTTCACTTCTGGACACAAGTCTTCAAGACTTCATCATCATCATCGTCAGATATTACTATAATATAGCAGTACTTAATTAAATCTGTTCCTGGACCCCAGCAAGTACTTAGGTTTCTTAGGTGTATCCTAGGTTTATTCCTAGATCTTATTCATCATCATCAGGTTATTATTGTCTCCACTGCAGGAGCACAACCCCCTCTCATCTACCGGAGACAGACGGAGGATTTGGCCTACACTCCCCGCGCTGGCCAGACAAGTTGGGGACGGGTTGGGGAGGCCTGATTGATGTTTTATAATGTATTCCCTTGGTCGCCTTGTACGACATCCACGGGAGGAGTTAGAGTGGTCTTATTCTACTCTACCGGAAACCACACGGCAAACTTGCAACTATATTATTCCTCAGCTTTCTTCATCCATCTCCCTAAATTTCTTTAAAGGACTAGCTGCTCAATAGGAAAACAAAATAAAAAGGTGCTTACAGTAATAAGTTTACGCAAAGTGTTTCCGTCAACCCCAGCAGGCTTTTCTGTAAAAATCGCTCTCGTTTCAAACGAATGCCCGAGTACGTACAAATTGTCACTTACGTGAGCGGGCGAAAGGGCTTTCGTTCTCACCGACGACGCGACGTCACCTGCAAACTACTTTCAAGAAAATTTAGAGGCTTAAGAGGGCGAGGCACGTATTATTGGAGGTTAGGGTTATTTTATTTTATTTATATTTGCAAAGCTTACAGCCTAAGTAACAAAATATAATTTAAACTTGTGCAACAATATGCCAATAACAAGCTTTCACAGATGGATGGAAAACTTAGGTCTAAAATGGATATAATAATTACAAATAATAAAGTGTATATGTTGAGACTAAATTGTTATCAAACTAATAATTGGACACACGATTCGGTCCTTGATTACTAATAAACGACTCTATTATCGATGTAAATGTGGTAAAGTAAGTAAAAGGGGTAACGCAGCGAGTATCCTCGGCACCATTAAAAACTCTGCAGAGCTGGAGGAGATATTTTATCTGTAGGGCCCTTCATTTCCATTTTGTAATTAGTATATTTTTATTCTTAATTTTAATAAATTTAAATGTATATGATTTTATTAATCGATAAGAGGAGGTGTGTGCGTGTTCTCTATTGTAGGACACAGTCGAGACAAAAGCTAAAGCAGTGCTATGCCCTTTATTTAGGCTTCATCTACTTATTTGAAATAAGAGCCTGTTAATATAAACAACGTGTATGAAAGAGAAACGCTCTCTATTTGTTAGAGTGAGATAGATTCATTTTTGATATATTCCAACACGTATGTGACTCTTGAGACAGTCATGTCAGGTAGCAGTGTTGGTTTTGATATTCCTGCTGAGGAGGTTAACTTAAACATAATTTAAAATGTAATTAAATTTCTGAAGTATCAAATCTTGATTCAAATTCAAAAGAAATTTTGTGTATCTGCTTCGTACAAAAACCATTTGATGTGGGCTTATCTCCTGCTGAACAAACAAATAATAACGAATCGTCTCATAAAGTTTCTGCTTCATCTTATAGAATTATATACTCAGTTACAAATCTTTTCTACCAAAAACACCGACATGATATAAATTGTTCGGTCAAATGGTTCGGCATATACTGCAATTTGTTTGGCTGCCCACTTGAGGATAGGTCGAGAGGATTCTTGATGATGTCATTATTTGGTCCGTTCGTAGTTTCGTCGTATATATTCGTATCCACACTCAATTTACTTCAGAAGATGGTAAAGGCCGTATTTATGATCTCGGATATTAACTATTAGTTCCTCGAGTAAAATATATTTTTATACATTGATAACTTTTTGCAAAAATGGCATATCGGCCTGGTTTTTAAATAAATATTTTAAGACGTATTTACCAATTAGAACAGGTAATAGAATAATTGTATGCCTTTTATGCAAAAAGTGACTCTTTTAACGCATTATAAAACATATAAAATCCATTGACCACATAAGACGATTCTCTTTCCTTGTGTTACTAGCAATCTATTGTTTTCTAATTGGATTTTATCTCGAACCAGTTCACCAAACTTTGGGACGCTATTCTTCGTCACAGAAAATACATTTCCATTAGGTTTTAAAGTGCCTAAATTAATTACAAAACCGAAGTGGATTACAATATATTTTTAGTCCGCACTGAAAGGTATCCACGGCGGGTACAGTGGCCTAAAATATATTTCTGCTGAAAACCGCTTCCATTTTCAGGAAACTCGTTCCCAGGGGCTGTAGATTTTATTGTGTCGTCCCTGGGGCAACGATGTTCTATTTTTATTTGGTTCAGCCAAGCTAGCACAAAAAGGTTTCCATTTTACGCATTCGTTGTGTGATTAAAATGTATTTCTTGTTTATATCATTTCCATTTGTGATGCTTCTGACTGAACGAATATCCGCATATAATATCTATCTTATAGGTATCTTTTTCTTTTTACTATTGTCCTTCTTTTCTTTCTATATCAAGCATGGTTTTCATATCTTATAAATAAATGAATTAAAATATTTTTTTTTTTTTAGGTTTTTTTTATAGCTCTGGGGGCCAATTCCAGTAACACATTTTCACACAAAACGCAATTGTACTGTACTGAAACGCAGGTTTTAACACTATTCGAACTCCGCTGCGCACAACGCTCGTGCTTGAGTTGCATTTCAGCCGTAGCTAACGTTAAAACAAACGTCAGACGTAGATAGAACAAACGTTTTTCTACATTTTGATAGTTGTCTCAGGTAAAACGAAACGGAAACTGCTGTCAAAATAGCGTCTATTAAAAAGTTGGTAGAAAGGTTTTCACACACGCAGTTCAGACGTTACTCTTAAATTATGCAGGAAAAGGTTATTTTCACAATAAATAACTAGGTATTTTACGGATACACAATTAACCAAAAAGAAACACATGCGAACATTTATAATCAATAATAACAATACAACATTTACCTTAAAGGCAAACATTTGCTGCGCTCTTGAGAAAAAAACAGTGTCGTATCATTGGGCGATTCGCACAATCGAGAATCGCGTAACGAATATTACAAAATACTAGGTTCGTTCATAACAGCTGAGTAGCGTGTTCGTTCCGTCTGCGTTTCGTTTGTCGTCTGAAGTAAAACAATTAGTAGTATACCAATTTGCGTTTGGAACGGAGTTTGACTAAAACTTAAACGTAATTGTTGTTTAAACGAACGATAAATGTTGAAAATAGTAGAATTGGACCCCAGGTCAGGTTAATTCAGTTATACTCGATGTATTGTAAAATGTATAACTGATTGATGATATTTAAGTTGTTCGGAACACAAATAATTTTGAACTAGCAATACCTAATCTTAGATTGGCCTATATGGAGTGTCTTTGGCCTATTGGAGATCTGTACTTTTTACACAATATTTGTTCCCAATATTTATATTAATAGCTAATATTAAATCTACTGATTACAGTTCACACATATGTAAATTTATTTTCTTAGTCCTTAACCTGACATATGGATACTTCGAGGAGGATATGAACCATACTAAAAGCAATAGTATTACTTATCCTGAAACTGTTCCTAATGGCGTCAGCCCCACACCAAACCAAATAGAGTAAAGTGATGTATCCTGTTCCAATTTACTTGAACTGCGAATTTTGTGTAATGAAGTAATCATCCACGTAAATAAGACATTTAGTATTTACCGAAACCGTAGCGACAGGCGACATGTTTACAATATAAATGGAATTTGTTTGTTAACTACAACGAAATTGTTTGTTTACACAAACAGAGAAGTGGAAATCAATTGATTGAATGTATATTATTATTATTACAATAATCAATTGGTATTTGCTAATACCCTTACATCGTATCGATGTTAATCGTATTGATTTTCATGGACTTAATAGTAAACTTCTGTTATACAATTAGTTCTGTGGTGTTGCTCTACTCGGTTTTTTGTTCAAGTGACCCGTTAAATATAAAATCGATAGTAAAAAGGCAAAGCCACTTGGTCGAAAATCTACACCTAATTTTAAATAGAAGAACTAGTGTATTATTTGTTTTAATAGACGATTAGAAGGCGTATTCTGAGTTTTTTCGAGTTACATGAAAATCTTGTTCATATAAAGTGTTTTTATTTCCTTAAAAATAAGTTCTAAATTTTATTTCTGTTAGATTTCAAATGGTGCTTCAACGATTTTGCCTTTTACTACCAATATCTATCACGTGACATGCCATGAGTGTACATACTTTATTTTGATGTTGCAACTCACAATATCCACGAATCAGTCACGATCCATGTGTCAGGGTCTTGTAGTGTACCTGTCTTTAGTATTAAGTTTCAGTATAAAGGAGGTAAGGCCAAGGACAAAAAATGGTTTGTCAAAATTTTTCATCATTATATCCTTTAAAATATCTTTTAAGAGTTGCTTTGTTGTTACAAGTATCAACGTCTTTTGTTACAGGTAAGGGAGAACGTTGTTCAACATGACTTATGATGCTGTTTCGGTGAGTAGGTAATTCAATATCGTTAAAGTGTACTGTAAAATTAACACTTTTTACACAAACATCAACGTAACTAAACTCTACTTTTAATTTCTAGATTTTTTGTTGTTATGAAATGAAAGGACTTTTTAATAAAAAAAAAAGTATTACTTTACAATTTTTAGGGTTTCGTAAGAACGGTTGTAACAAAAATCTATCAAGGCTACAGTGTACTATCTACCCTGTCTACCGGATAGTTCGAAAACTACTCGAAAATTAACAAACCAGCTTGAAAAATTTACTGGCAATGACAGGAAAATATATAAAATTCCGAAGTAGTACGAGATAACTAAATACATTTTTGCCAACTACGTAGGCCTTTCTGTATTATTTTAACGTCCTTTTTAAATTGAATATTAATTTCTATAAATAATATCCATACCCTTCATATTATATTTTATTTTTTATTTAATTATATAAATAAAACTTAAGGTTTTTCAATACAAGCTCAGGTTACATATTTCCCCAATTATACCCTTATTCGTATATAATCAGTTTCTGGCACCAGCACTGGCCTGTTGGCCAATAAAATCAGTAACTGCGTCCAGTCAGATATGTATTTGTATTATCAATAATGTCTTTTGATTGATTATCTAATGGTATGAATGCGTCAACATATGTAAAATGACTGAGGTACGTCGTTGTTATAACTTAAACGTCACTAGTAAAATCTTCTGAATGTATATTCATTATTTACAAATAGCTTACATTTAATGATGAAACACGACATACAAAGTTATGTAAATAAACTCTTGTTACCGTAAATTACGGTTCGCTATAAGTTACAAGGGCTCTCAAGATCTCAACGCTCGACTCACGCTAGCTAGAATTTTCGAGACATTTCAAGTGCTCGCAACCATCTAAATGAGAAAACTTTGTGTAATCTTACAAATCCTTTGCAAAATGGCAAAGTTATTATATAGGTGAGAGCATTTAATAGAGAAAGTGCAACTACAAGTGAGAATTTAGGTAGTGTTTTAGAATACGAAATGTGCGGATATCTAATTTAGTTAGTATGGGAATGCAACGTAACAAGTCACAGAAAAACATGTAAGAAGAATATATTCATATTTTATAACTGACAATAGTTAATGGACAAAGGCAATCTAACTAGGTACATGAAATAACAACCAAAACGAAACGATAAGTCTGACGCTATTATATCACCCTTACATCGAGGAAGAACAAGACAGAAAAAGAGAGATTTATAGAACTAGTTCCTACCTACCTAAATAATAAGCATATGAATTCAGCTAACA
Source organism: Esperia sulphurella (assembly GCA_947086405.1). Lineage (NCBI taxonomy): Eukaryota > Metazoa > Arthropoda > Insecta > Lepidoptera > Oecophoridae > Esperia > Esperia sulphurella. The sequence continues at coordinate 14,551,577 of OX352272.1, forward strand.
CAAAGATAAACTCATGAACAAAATAGCAAACAAACTGGACGTTAGGACATTACAAATAATACATGAGATAAAGTAAGTACAATTTAAAATAACTTTTACTTCGTGAGTCACATAAATAATGCAGCAGCCCTTCAGACCCATGTTACGGTGCCTTTGTTGGAAACTCTATATAGTTTTCTACGACTTCCAGAAGTTTCAGCAACAGTACGTCAATAGCTACTCGTGAACTGTAACTAAACTTGTTACTCGACTTGGAAATTTAAATTCACAATATATGTTTACTTTTGCTATTTTGAACTGAAATAAATATTTGAATTGGAACCACTTACGTCGGCGTCGTTAGATGCAGAAACGAGTTTAAAAAACGGGTATGACCTGAATATTGACAGCGAATCAAGAAGTGAGAATTAATCAAGAGTTAATGGACAGAATCTTCGATCATTTCAGGACAGAATATACCAATCAATGAAAAAATAAATAATGTAAAAGATGGTCATGATAGTGCTACAATAGCATATGTACCTTATTTAATGCCCAAAATGGATTAGAATTAGTTAAGACGTTAGAAGAAGAGCAAGATGCGAGATAAATAAAAGTTACAAAGAAAATAAATAAAAATTCTATAGATAACCCGGATTTTCTTTGTTAGCTTGTCATAATTTGGTACATACAGGGCGTATGTTTAGTATGAAACATTATAAATACATTAAGTAACATAAAGGTATAGCATCTGGAAGATTGATCTCCTAAGCGTTACATAAAACCTACGAAGCAGCAAAGAACTTAAAAGCTATTCAACGAGACCATCCGTCATAATAATACCCATCTTTTAGCACATTACATAAATTGAAAACGTAACGACCTTAACGAAATAAGTAAAAACCTGCAAACAAAATGTGCATGAACCATATTCCGCTGTCGAGGGTTCTGTATGTTTAAAACTTAATTTGCGAATTCCGCGGCTCTCAGTTTTAGTTGGAATATAGCAATTAGACTTATGAGAGCCTAAAACTTTTGGGTGGATATTAACTAGAATTGTAAGTAATTGTTTTACAGTTAGAATAAATGATGTGGTCGGGAACGGCAGCCTGCGGGATTTTTATTCGTACTTAAACTTTTTTCCATGCTTCTCAGTGACCTTAATTTTCTAGTGGTAATAGGAACCTATGTTATCATATCACTGACTCATAAATTGAATGTTTTCAAAATTTAAAAAAGATCCGCTTATTATTGACTTGTAGAGCGTCAAAGATCAACAAGCAAGCAGATTTCATCATTTACGATTAGAATATAATATTTTAGTGTTTTTCTACTTTATCCCTCATAAAATATTTAATCTTTAGTAGTTCGTTATTTGATTCCAATGGTGATTTGTACGAACGAACTTAAACTTACTTAATAATCTCTGATAAATGTAATTATACTTTATTCATTCATTCGCTTCATATACCTAAGCAAATTCTGTTTGTACAATAATTTGAATTTAAAAAAAATCGTGGAATTTAACTTTATAAATTCATTCAGTTATGCTCTTTTACCAATGGAACCCTGCTCGTTTCACTCTAAGTAATACTCGTCCAACATTCCATCTAGCCTCGAGCCATCATTTCCTGGGATTCCACTCCGATTCCACCGACCCTAGTAATGGTCTGCACTGCAATTTGCCCAGTTCTCACCCGAAATATTATTTGCTGAATTCTAGACATTTTTATGACGAAATTTTTCTTGAGGGCCAACTTTTCCTTTGTTATCGTGTAATTTGTTGCCTGAAAATAAAAGCTAACCCATTTCTAGTGTGAATGATGGGAAAATAAATATCATCAAATTTATCTACGAAATTTCTATTCAAATCATTCACATGTTGAACCTATCCATTATTGTATGGATTATTCAAATCTAGACAATGTTCGATATTTTTAATATTACTTTCTTTAACCCTCTCTTTCTCGTATTATTATGTTGTTAAGTCATTGGAAACTAAGCCATTCGTTTTTTAGCTATTCCCGAAATAATAAAATATGATATTAACAATATCGTGCAATGAAAATAAAATCTAGATTGTTCTCCAAATTTTTTATATTGGCCTAGATCGTTGACTTCTCAAGTGTGTGCTTCTCCTAGAATTGTCTTTCTAAGTCACTTAATTGTTACAAAAGCAATACTATAAAATGTAGGGTGGCAGTTTTTAAGTAACAATCCGACAAGTGTTACGAAGTTTAAGGACAAGTTTGTGGTAGTTTCTAGACTAGAACATGCTACTCTGAGTGCCTCTTTTCCCTCACTTTGCGTCTCAATGTCGCTCGTGTCTCGTCTTATATCTTGCAGAAACTACAAAGACCAATTTGTTTCGATAGTTATAATAAGATTCTTGTTGACTATTCCCATTATACTTACAGTTATATGACTTTGGTTACGTAAAAAATAATAATTCTGAAAATAATTACTGAACGATCTTATCAAAACATTCAATACCTACTATGTATCGATCTTAGCAATTTCTAATTAATTAATATATGACACTTATTTTTACGTTGAAAAAGTATAGATATGTACATTAATATAATTATTAACATAACTCAACCAGTTACTAGTTAAAGGCGTTTCCGCGACCTTCGATCAACGGAAGCTTCCATGAGGCACGATGAGGCGATTTTTCGCCTCCAGGATCAAGAGGTGCTTCCACCGCGACAGGTACGAATAGATACCTGGTGCAGAGGTTGGCACACTTGCTTATTGGTATTTTCTTCCGTTACATCCGCGGCTTCATCATTGGCTGAGGTGGAGATGATATGGGACAGGGTGTTATGACCATACAGGTAACTCTAGCTTCAAGAATGAATATGTGGAGGAAAGTCAGAGGGAGCTGAAACGCCAGTGGTGGGAGCATAGGACAACATAATATGTAATTTTTGCCAAAAAAAGGAAAAAACTTATGATAAAAAGAGTGATATGAGGGTGGGTAATTTAATGCTCATTTACATATGATGGAATTTAACCATGTAGGATAAGAGTTGCTAGGAGTCAAAGTGAATGATCGAAGAGAGTTATGAAGTTAGGTGGCAAATAATTAAAATCAGAGATTAGCCGTGTTTTTGCTGACATGATCATAATGAAAAGACGCAATTTATTTTAACTTAAGACCTGTCTTTACGAAATGCTTGATGACAATTTACATTGTATTTTTTTCATTTAGTAATTTTAAGATTTGTAAAATGATAATTATCAATAGATTTAACGCTATCTGACTTAATCCAAACATGGTGTTCCTCAAGGACTCTTGATAGGTCCTTTTCTATACATATTGTACTGTGTATGCTTAGTCACTCAAGGGCAACAAAAGCGTAGACAAGTTTGTCAAAGTTGAGACATGTTTGTGATATCTTGGCTTGAGGATGTTAGGAGAGGCTCTCACTAGGCACTTTATGTCTGAGAGCGTTACTGTAACTTGATAAGTTTATAGAGGAGGATGCGGTGGCTCCCCAACTATACAAAGTTACAAACTAATCATCTAAGTATTAGCGTGAAGAAACTACAAACTTATTCATAAAATATGATGCAAACGGCTTTGTATTAGATAAGTCAATAATATTACGATATAACAATAAGACGAAGATTTTGCTCTTGCTGGTTTGCTGAAATATCTCATCTGTTAATTTTTATACATAAATAAATAAACCAACCGTACATGCCATAAAAAATATATATATCTCGTAGCACAATCTTGTTACGAAACCAACAAAATTACCTACAACACCTGCTCCCGTAAGAAAAAAGGAACAAAGAGAAATGATGTAAGCACTAGGTTTCATAAATCTTTGTTTACGGTCGAGCTGCAGTAAAGGTTTCATCATATTTCTAGTCACAATAAACATCTACCTGTGAGATTTATTGCAAATACTGTGGATAACATATAATTTAGACTCAAAGAATAATATGTCTCAAAAACATAACAATGAACAATGAACAAAGTTTGAACAATGTTATTTTAGATAGATGAGAAATATTTATTTTAAGTCCAACTTCTTTCACTACAAGGCGTGTACCTATCTGTGCGACGTCATAATCATAGACGTAAAGACAATGATGCAAGCTTTGCTCGTAAATAGACGACGTTGGATATATCTTTCCAGATAGATGCTAGACTGTTCTACCATCAGTTACCTGTTTCTCTTATAAGCATATCCAACGTATCTGCTAGCATAACATTTGGAGGAAGGTAAGGCATAATAATGAAGATAATGATACAGACAACGTTTTTCTACTGATAAATTTATGAATTATGCAGAAGCTAGATATAAAAAATCTTCTACTTAAAAAGCAAAGAGCAGAGTAATAGCGATCAAACTGTCCAGTGGCACTTGATTTATATCTAATCCCGGCTCCGTTTCAGATGTAGGAACGTCGCGATGTGCGAATTTATAGCACTCACCGAGAAAAGAGCTCTGGTGTTGAATAAATGATTGCAAATTTTCACCTGACTCATGTAAGGGATTTGCATATTAGTCACAATTTAAGGTAATCGGAATACTAACTGGTGCGTGAAATGGCATATTTATAAAACGGTTTGCTCTAACTTGGACTTAATCTTACAATAAACTTTATCATCATTATATCAAGCTTTCGTCAATAAATACAATGAAAACAATATTTTATGATAATTTTACAATTTAGATTTTATCGCAAGTTAAAAGAATTTTAATCATCGTTAATGATGACGGTTATCGTTCCGTGAACTTTTCAGTCAATTTGCTTTCTCAAGTTCCAAACCCAGTTACCCAATTTGAACAATTTTAAAACAATAGCACAGTCATTAGACGATTTCAAAAACAATCTCAACATCTGCAAATTATCCCCATTTAGTTAAAACAAAACAACACTGTTTCTAGTGAAAAGCTTTTAGCTAAAGCTCTGTCAGGATCTACGAGTAAGTAAAGATTAATTGTGTTCGTATTTATTTTCAGACAACTTGAATCGCAAACGAAGGAGTGCCGGTTGGCCTTTTCAGATATTCTCTTTTGTTTATCAGTGTTCTTTTAAATAAAAATAAGGAAATGTCGGTTATGAACAGCATTATCTTGTTTGTATAAAAACAGAAGTCTACAATTTTTTTTTAATATGTTTTGAGACCATGTTATAATTCGTTTTACCTACCCGTCGTGATGTGATGATATGAAGATTCTTTCTTACCTAGCGTCGCTTATCTGACTGTTAGACATTCAATCACATATTTCTATTATTTAACTTTAACTGAATAGTACATTTGATTAACCACATTTAACAAAGTAATACAATAATCACTACATATTTTAATGATCATACTTTTAACAAATACAGAACTGCCTCTGTGAGTAGAATATGTCTTGTTTTTTTTCCTCTACAAATAACCATTTACATATACTTTCTTATGAATAGCTGTTAGTTTCAGTATTATATTGTTTAGTTTTGTCTTATATTTCTATATATGTTCTATCCAATCCACTTTATTCCTTCATTTGTCTAGCGACAGTATGTCTCGCACCTTTTTACCAAACCTTACACAGTCTCTTGGGTAAATTATGCTAGTAACCCCTAGCACTTAGGTGATTAGACTGTAAAGGTTTACTGGAATAATATTTTTTAATTCTTTGGTTTAGCTTTTTACATTTTCCTCATTTCATTGGATTACATTTAACCTTTCTTAGAAACCATAATGTAATTCAAAATAGTATTAACTAACTCCCTGATGTATTATGGGTATTTTATTTCTATACTTATCTGTATTTGTACTTAACGACACGTTAATCATTTAGATATTATACAGATTTTGCCATGTGCACATGTAACAAAGGTATCTATCAACTTAACGACATATCTTATAAGCTATTCGTGTCTAACATTAACTGGTTTCTTATTATAAGTTAGGACGCTAACATCGTCCAGGGACTTTGATAGAAAAACTCCCGCAAGCCATTCATCATTTTAGGGCCGCAGCAATCCATCATACTTCATATTGCTCCGAGTGGGCAAATATATTTTTGTTTATTCTTATATATTTTCTCTCTAACATTTAATTACATAACGCAGTTTGTAATATTTACGTCTACGTTGCTAAAACATTGTTTTTCGTGGCAAGTTTCTCATTAAAGAAAACACCAGCAAGTGAATCACCGAACACCAGTCACTGAGTGTTTATGACTCTAGATAATGGCTAAAAATATATTCCCATAACGACGTCTCTCAGAATTTTTTTTCATGTTCCTCAAACATCAAGATCTAGGTCATGTAAACACTGGAGCATTTCTTTTTACACGTTCTACTTTGACGAGGAAACGGGTTTTGGGTAAGTCATTGGCAAAGGTAGCGAGATACTTTTCTCTTTTGCCTTTCTACGGCTCTTTTACACTTTTGATCTTCTTCAAGTTTTTTCCTTCGCCTCTCTTCTCGAGTACCTCTGTAATTTTAATTATTTTCTTCTGGAATCACTCCACTCACTCATGCCATTCTTTTCCTTTTCGTGTATATACAGTTTCATTTTAATTTCTCTGATTATTTTTCTTGCGTTGGTCTTCTCTTTTGACTTGAACATCATGGTATTTTATTTAAGTGCTTCCTTTACCGTAAATTACCATCGTTTACCTTTCTTTCCCGACTGTAATTTAGTAATCATTCATTTGTCTCTGTCACAGAGTAGTAGTTACACAGAGTAATGTTAATTATTCATTAGCTGTAAATATTAATGGGTTTTAAAGGCGTAAGCTACTTTAATGCTATACAGGAGGAACAATGCGACTAAGCTTTTTAGTAACGATTCCAGCGATAGATAAAGTAAGGCCAGGGAAAAATTATCATCTTTGATGTTGCTTAGTTTAGCTCCGGTGAGGAGGGTGGCAGGCGAATCTATATATGAAGCGGTGCGGTTGGCCAATGACACCCTTGCGTTGGGACGTATTTTAAACGGTCGCGATCCTCATCAGTGTTTAGCTTCCCAGTTTATATATTTGCTTACATACATACATATATATCTCACTCTTACACATAACTTCACTCCACATATTTTTCTTAAAGACCGCATGTCAACCGCATTTATCCTGCTTTCATGATTCTTCTGCCATACGCAACATTCACTACCATACGTCAGCGTAGGAATCAGAACAGCACTATGCACAGCCGTCCTTGCCTTTTGAGACATGATCTGGCTGGACACAAGGCTATTGATAGCTCCATTCACTGCATTTCCTTTCTTTACTCTCCTTTCAGTATCTTCTTCTAGGTTATTCATATTTAAAATTTATTTCTTCATATTTATTAGTATTTGAGTATGTATTTAAAGGTTTATTAATTAACTCACATTAAGTAACCATACCTACTATTATTTATACAAATATAAAAGAAGCAAACCAGGAATTTACAAGTAGATAATTCCGTAGGTCACACTGGGGCGTTGTGCCCAGAAGGCTGGCATCGTTGCCTCGCTGTATGCCAAGCAAATGCGCTGGCTGAGGTTTTAGCTAGCCCTCTGATCACTGGAAACCTATACGTGTGGAAAGCGCCCACCGCGATTGATATGATAAGGTAGCTGGAACCAATATTGTCATATTTCCTGCGTCTGGCATTTTCCGTCATTCCGCCAGTATTGATCGACATGCGGTGGATGTGGGACGTGGCCATATACAATAGCCGTAAATATATGAATGAGTAAATATATGAAACATCATTCCTAAACATTTGCTCAAAAACATCATAAAACGAAACCTCAAATTGTAAGCATCTAAGTACTTAAAATAACTTTGTTATTACTTCGTCGAAGAGCACACACAGACTTAGCCGATGTTTCATCATTATGAAAAACAATGAATAATTTCGAATTTCCTAACTTTGCCCACATCCTTTCCCTACTCATGTTTTACGAGACGGAATTTCTCGCATTTCGGAAAGTAAGTGTTTGAAAGTCGTCCATCTTCATAATTCACTCCTGTTTATGTACATTGTTTGACCCAGTTGTTAATTTTGGAGGTCAAAGGTATACATTGAAATGTAGATGGTCAATACTTTCACTGTTTACTTTACTTTATATATCACATATCACTATCACACAAACCTACAATTTGACAAACTGTCCGAGGATAGAGACCTGGAGCCTCTGATACAGGGCAACCTAGTTTAGGCTCCATTACCACATATTTACACCGTTAACTATTCTTTAATTTATTTAAATTACTGCCATAAATTTATATAAATTTTGTTTTATGTGAACTCACTCCTTAGACAAAGTTTTATAGTGTACTTTTAATATAGACAGTGGGCCCGATTCTGAAGCACACATTTAAAATTTGACAGCGCTAAAATTGGTTTCGTCTTTATCTTCGTAATACTGTGTGACAAGGATAGCAACAGTTTTAGTGCTTTCAAATTTTAACATTGTGCCTTCAGAATCGAGCCCAGTATTAGTAGTATCAATGTACACCACTTCGAATTCTTTTCTAGCGTTTTTATATGTATATATATATACAGATTTTAGGATGATGTTTTCTGCATTCCTCGCCCCAACTCACAGAGCCGACCCCTTACCTCGTGTACTAAATCAACGATTTTTAACCCTTAAATATCTTTTACTGTCTCACTCACTACACTTTTAGCAATTTTAGACTATTTCCCTTGTGCTTTAACTTATTTTAGACAACTGACTTTAATATGAAAAATGGCTTAGACCTTTTCAAATTTTCTATCTGTATTTTTTTGTCTTGCTCATACCGCACAGGTGTTACGCAACTTTTCCAATATTACCTTCGAGTTTCACATTACATTACGAAGTTCGTCACTTCTGTGGTGGGATTTTAATGTAGCTTAAATTACTTCAGCCACATGATATTGAAAAGTTTTATCTAAATCAAGTCTGACAGTCTATAAATAGATAAATAAATATGTCAGACATTCACAACAATTATCCAGTCCCAAACTAGGCAGAGCCTGTGCTATGGTTACTAGATAACGGTACTAGATAAAGGAAAGAGGTTTGAGGGGAGGGTTGAGGGGAGAGCTGAGGGGAGAGTTGAGAGGAGGGTTGAGGGGAGGGTTGAGGAGAGGGTGAAGGGGAGAGTTGAAGATCTGGACCTGGACCTGGGCCTGTGCTATAATGGGATAGAGAGCGGAAGTGGGAATGGGAGCGGATCCTGTAGTCCACGCGAGTGGAGCCGCGGGCACAACTAGTACTTAAATAAATATATAAACATCCAAGACCTGGGTACAAACATTCATATTTATCATACGAACATTTGCCCCTAGCGGGATTTGAACCCGCAACCTCCGGCGTGGCAGTCCGTTAGCTACCTCGTTCCGCTACGGAGGTCGTCTATACCTATTAAGGCATGTTTTATTCTGTAACGATAGTTTCAAATATTTTTACACTGACCGATTCATCTACAATTGTAAAATCGGCGATGATATAATAATTACGGAGCTTTCCAGAAAAATTTATATATTCGGACATATTCCGAGTAACAAAAAAATTATTGACGCAACCCGCACATAGTGTACGACGTATACTTTGATGACTTTATCTAATTCATCATCATCAACCTACCTGTAAGAGCCCACTACTGAACATAGGCCTCTCCCAAGGTGCGCCACTGAACCCGATCTTCGGTTCTTCTCATGCATTCTCTGCCAGCCGTCTTACGCAGATCGTCGCTCCATCTACCCAGGGGGCGTCCCACACTACGCTTGCTGAGTCGCGGTCTCCACTCGAGAACTCGTTTACCCGACGGTTATCGGTTCTCCGAACTGCCACTGACTTTATCTAATTGTCAATTTATATATTTAATTCTATCCTTACTCACTGCCTTCACTTTGTCTCGTGTAGCCATTAATTTAATTAATTGTTCTCGGGCAGGTGATGCATGTGGCTTGCCAGATTGGTTGCCTTAGAGTACCCAACTACGACATCCAATCAAGTGATAATGGTTCCATTCCAAATCTGAACGGGCTAGACATTTGCTACCGCATGTGATTCACAACTCCAACTCCCAACAACAAACACAATACACATCCTCACAGGTGTGGTGTCCTAGGTATCACTGAACGTATAAGATGAAGATCTATTGTTGGGAGAAGGTGCAGGAACGAGAGTAGTAGTCTAACTCTTTATCCACATTAAGTTGAAATTCTGATATAAATATCAGAATTTCATACATACATACATAATGCTGGGCAAGCGTAGTGTGGAATGCCCCCTGGCTAGATGGAGCGACGATCTGCGTAAGGCGGCTGGCAGTGACTGGATGAGAAGAACCGAAGATCGGGTTCAGTGGCGCACCTTGGGAGAGGCCCATGTCCAACAGTGGACTCTTTCGGGCTGATGATGATGATGATACATAATGCTCACGCCCTGGTCCCAGGGGGTAGGCAGAGACGATTTATCGCCACTGCGTAATCTAATGTCACAAAGTGGCTCTCCTTCGCCCGCTTTTCGCCCCGTGATACCCCTTGACGTAATGTGTTGCGAACAGCATCGCCATCAGAATTTCAACTTGACTTAAATGATTTGTGATGTGCCAGTCAGGCTGATGACAAATTTAGTTTGTGCTTGACCTTCTCCTTTTTGTTTCATCGTCATCATCATTATTTTTATCTCCACTGCAGGAGCACAACCCTCTCTCATCTGCTGGAGACAGACGGAGGATTTGGCCTACACTCCCCGCGCTGGCCTGATTGATATTTTATAATTTCCCTTAATCGCCTTGTACGACATCCACGGGAAGAGTTGGAGTGGTCCTATTCTACTCTACCGGAAACCACACGACAACCTATTTGTTTAAAAAAGGTATAATGGAATGAAAGAGCACAGAATAGTTTTATTGAAAAGTTAATAGCACATATACATCTAGCTCGGCTCGTTATACAATCTTGACGCCTCCTTGCGCCCGGTGAAAGCTACTTCGTCGGCTTAGCGCAGCCGTAGCTCAAAGGAATTTAATACCCCAGCTTTGCTGCACAAACATGGCCACGTTGAGCAGAAAATATTGCTTTAAACTTTCATTGGGAATTGAAACGCTGCTTGCCTACGCCATTTCATTCGAGCGCTTCGTGATTTTACGGAACGGTGGTCAAACGTTCGTTTGACGGTGAAAACGGTCTGTGGAATAGTTATTCGTAGCCGATAATGGACGCGGAGGCAGGTTTTTAGTTATAAAAGACTATATTAAACTAGGATAGTTATTTTCTTTACCTATTGGTCTGAGAGTCATTGATAAATTGTAAAGGTTGTTAGTAATAACCAATTAATAATAATAATTAGTAGTAATTACCTCCGACGCAGAAACGTGGACACTGACCGTGGGCCTGATCCACAAGTTTCAAGTCGCTCAGCGAGCTATGGAGAGGGCTATGCTCGGGGTTTCTTTGAAGGATATGATTCGTCATTAAGAGATCCGACGAGGAACGAAGGTGACGGACATAGCTGAAAGGATTAGCAAGCTGAAGTGGCAGTGGGCGGGCCACAGGACGCCCCGCCGCCAGATGGACTGACGACCTAAAGAAGGTGGCCGGAAGCGGCTGGATGCGGAGGGCGGAGGCCCGGATGTGGTGGCGTTCATTGGGGAAGGCCTATGTCCAGCAGTGGACGGCTAAAGGCTGACATGATGATGATGAGTAGTCTATTTAATAACCTTTACAACTTATCAATGACTTTTAGAACTTCATTTGATTAAAGTATTGTTTATTTGTTATTTTCTACGATCGACTACCATATAAAAATGACAAAGGGGGTTTATGACTTGCTTTGCCTTAGCATGAGCAGAAAAAAGTTCATCTATGTGAAAATTAATTAAAATATGGCAAACCAAATATATGCAAGACTGTATAGATAAACTTCCTGAATAAATTTTTTGACATTATAAAAATTTCCCTAAATTTTCTACGTTTATTTAAAAATAAAAGAATAAACCAAATGAATTCACAGGAAAATGAAGTCAAATTCTATAAAGATTGGTTGGGTATGAGGCTGTTTGACACAATTTTTGATTAAAATCTATTGAAAGTGCGACTAGTTTCCGCAATTTACCCCTGAATCAAGCTCATCAACTTGGACATCCTACTTCCTACTAATATTATAAATGCGAAAGTTTGGATATTTGGATGTTTGTTACTCAATCACGCTTCAACCACTGGACGGAACGGGATGAAACTTGGCCCACATATAGGTTAGGTACTGGAATAGGACATAGGATAGTTTTTATCCCGAAAAAACATCTCATTCCTGCGGGAAATATAATTACTGTAATAATAATTAATAATTTGTGATGTTAAGTTGTCCACGCGGACGAAGTCGCGGGCAACAGCTAGTAAATATTAAAAAAAAAAAAATTAAACAAATGTGTCATGCATGACACAATTTATCTCTTGAGGTACGGAACTTTGACTTTGCTATTGTTTTAATTATAATTTTAATAACCATTGCTGCATTATTATGAAATGAATGATCGATCACACATCGTATAATGCATGCTACCAAATCCCGAAAAACTTATTTGAAAGTGACATTAGAGCGACTGGAAACTTGGAAGTAGTGTGCGTCTGGTATCGATCACGCGACCACGCCCTAAGGCTGAGCCGCCAGGCTCAGTGGAAAGTTTCCGGAAATCATCTAGTCCGATCCGAACCCATCCGATCCGAACTGATCGATCCTTCGAAGCTTCGATTAAAAAAGACGCGACTGACAAACCAAATCATCTCTGAGATCCTAAACTACCTAAGTTCACCAATTAAAAAGTATACAAAGAAATCAAGCCTAAAAAGGACGTTCAATTTTAAAATTATGACATTACCACCCGTTACCGAAGGCAGACCCGGTCCGGACCTATTCCATAACCTTTCTGTCTATTTGGCTATAAAATTTTCGACCATTCCCGCTAAATCCCTGACACACCCGTTGTGCCGTTACGGATATACGGCTGGATTACGGCAGTTCCATATTTGTCCTTGAATAACGGCATTGTTAAGAGGGTGAAGGTCTTCAGAACATCTGTTTCTAGGTACTGGGAAGTCGAGGTTCACGAGGACATGACTTCCCTTATTTGCGCTCTAGTATCTGAAGTGGCAAAACACTTTCACATTTCTGCGCCGTAGGTCATGACAGCCTCCCATCCTGATCTGGTCGTAATAGATCCCTGGCAGGAAGTCTTCCCACGTTGCACTTTCGGATATGCGGTCTCTACTTAAAGAGCGTCCTGGTGCAAGGGGATTGGTGCTGGATTTCGATACTTGCCACTTACCAAGAGTTTTTTCAAACTTGAAGAAAACACTCATTTCGGAGATAATCAGCTACCCCAGCTTTCCTACAAGATCCCATGGATTCGAAGTGTTGCCGGGTAAACCCTGGTTCCCTATAATAAGATAAGATAGACTCTGCTTCAACTAGTAACTGTTAAATAATATGTGCTTCCACGATCGTGGGTTCTGCGTTAGCTTTGCTTATTGCCCTTCTTATTCTTTCTAAGCTTAAGTTAGTTTTCTCTGAGTGCCTTCATTCTGAATCGCACTCTTCAAGAATATTCTTCTTTAAACTAAAGTTCTCGCGCCATAGTTCACTGAGCGTCTTCAAAGTCTTTTCTCTGCCATCCGTTTGAAAAACTATTCTCTGCAATTTTAACTTTGAATTTACAAACGTCTATTGCAAAGTTTGCAAAGTTTTATTGAGACGAAGACGAAAGAGCATTTAAGGTCTAAAGCACTTCGCAGTCGCCTCTCAGACAGATCTTAATGTAAATCTATTGAGTTTTACGACAAATTGGTTACCGGAAAAAAGGTATTTTTGAGAACCCTTGAAAGTATTAAGATCTTTATCATTAAAATGATCACAATTTGCAAGTAAAGTCTAATATTAAAAGTGAATTTAAGGCTATATTCAAGTAGAATGAATAATGACTTGTGAGCGTTACAAAATAACTCCCAAATGGTTTCGTGAAAATGTCCATAACATTATGGCGGAGAGAGACAATTTATTTTATTAAAAAGTAAAAAAATACAAACGAACTGAGCGAATTATTTCGCTTTGCCTATTGACACAGCCTACCAATACATCGTGAAGATTGAGACGTAACTATATTTACGAAACAAGACAGTATTAATTACTGTTACTTATATATACAACTTAAAATTAAATAGAGTTAGGTAGGTATTAGACACTGTTAGCTAAAGGTGAATAAAGATGATTCACCTTTGATTTGTTTATTTGGTGTCTAAAGTATTATATTTCATCTCTATTCTCAAAATTAGGTGCTACTAATCCTCCTTCGTACTCAAAAATAATAAAAAATAAAAATTGTTTATACTCAGATAATTTAAAATCCATATTTTGTTAGTCCTGACATATTCTATGTTAGTAAGTTTACAAAAATAAAATAATAAATAACAATGGTAATAATGGTTGATATATATTATTGTATACATCAGATATTAAAGGTTGTTGTGCATATTTTGGAACGATATTGAAGTTTGAAATATTATATCTCACACTGAAAAGAATTGTGGTCAACTAAGTGTAATTTTACATACATTATGAAACATCAATCAGACCTCCCCAACCCGTCTGGCCAGCGCGGGGAGTGTAGGCCAAATCCTCCGTCTAACTCCGGCAGATGAGAGAGGGTTGTGCTCCTGAAGTGGAGACAAAAATAACCTGATGATGATGAAGTGTAATTTTGTCTTGGTTGCTGTATGAAGTAATCATTTTTGTGATCGTCTGAAACAAGATAGTGATCAAGTTAACAAGATGAGTTAGTGCAAGGGGACAAGATCTTGGTGCACTCGCGTGGAGTCACTATGACTTTCTGCGGCGTAAGGTATCTTCAACAGCGCGTAGCCCTAGCCGTCCAGCGGGGAAACGTAGCGAGTGTCCTAGGCACTTTGCAGCACCATTCGCTGGACAAATTAGGCGTATTTTTTTATTTAAATTAGATGTGTTTGATATTTATTAATTTTCAGCTTGTATGTTATACTCATATTCAATAAATAAAGTATCCTATTTCATATGATATGACTTTCACAGTTAACAAGATATTGTTAAAATCAACAATTGTTTTTGTTCCTGTACTTCTACGCATCTCTCCACTGAACTGGCGTAGCGTTTCCCAATTTTTTACAGTCACTTCGTAACTCTTCAATAGTTTGGAGAATGTTAAGATTATTAATGGATCCCTTGCATTCAGTAAGATTAGATTAGATTAGATTTATTTATTTCACTTTTACATCTTAAAAAATCAGTTTTACATGTCATTCTAATATGGTAAAAGGGATCGTCATAAAATAAAATAATGTATAAATTAAAATGTCAACAATTCAAATAATGTCATAGTATATAACATACTATTTATTTCAGTAAATAATAATAAAATAAAAATTAAAAAATACACTTGGTATTAAATTATCACATTTCATTTTTTAGAAAATTCATTTATGGAATAATATTCATTTAGTAAGACTTGTTAGATAGCAAGCTATTGTCAAAAAATAAAATTGATTATTGTGATATTGAAATAATTAATTATTGATTATTTAATATAATTGATTATTGTGAAATTCCTTCTTTATTGTAACCTATTCTATTTATTATACATACATATCGCACATGAAACTATAGACCGTCATAACTCAAAAAATACCGTGTTATTGTTGTGTGTCATTACCGTGTTATTGTCAAGTGTATTTTTAAATTTTAAATTTTTATTAATGAATAACAAAAAAAAACGTACTCGATTTCCTCTATCTTTGTTTTTCATTATGTAAACAGATTAATCATAAGTCAATACGTCAAAATTGCATACTTTTTTTAGCAGTTTTGTTTATATAATTTTTTAAACTTTCAAATCGTGTTTTCTCAAAACATGCTTTTTAGTTATGACGGTTTATGATTTCATGTGCGATATTTACAAGAGACAGCCCGAACAAATCGTGGTACTTCATAAAATCGATCATACAAAGCTGTAGGTAAGCAATGACGGCGAAAGGTCTGCCCTTCATCAAGCTAAAAGCCCTAACCTGGTACCGCAATGCGAGCCCACACATTTGTCGCAAAACTTCACTAATTGCATATGATCGATGCGAGTTTTCAAATATATGGAGGGTAAAGTGAAATATATAATTATTATCGTCTTAGATTGGAATAAAGGTTGATATTTACCCACCCCGTTTACGCCCGCGTGGACAAATTAACATCACAAATTATTGCTTAAATTATAAAACCACGTGAAAATGAATCATTTGTGATAAACTTGATTATGCATTAAAATACTTATTTAAAAATTAGCTGTGAACGGGAGCAGATTCTGTATAGTCCACACGAGCGGAGCCGCGGGAGAAAAATTTGCTTTATTAATATCTCAGGTTCTAAGTGGCGTATCAAGATGAAACATGCACCAGGTTTTAAGTTAGACCTCCAGTAAGACAACTGTGAAAACTGCATCAAATTTCATTCAGTAGTTTTTGCGTGATGAGGTAACAAACATATATACAGACATACAGATAGACGAAAATTCTAAAAACATTATTTTGGCTTCTATTGGCCCTATAAAGACCCCTCATATACATTTTTCTACAATATCTCCTATGTACAGACATAGACCAGTTACAGTTTAATTATATGTATAGATAGGTACTGATCTACTTTATCATCTTAGCATTACGGCAAAATTTTCTCTAAGTGTCGCTTTTATAAGCCGTTTTATATACTTCTTATTTCTAGCTGGCAGGGCCGTAGGCATCCATTAGTATATGAAAAAAGTTTATTTCCTGCAGGAAAAGAGCAATTTTAACATATATTACTTTCAGTGGCCTTACCACTCGAGAGGCGAAGTTGGCAGTGAAAAAATGAGCTGAAGCATTTCAATGTTTTCTCTTGAGAACTCCATTAGGGCTATAAGACTCGCGGTAGAGTAGATTCTTCTTTTATTAATTTATTTATTTAACAGATACATAAATATTGATTACAAAACCTTTAAATGATACGAAATTATATTCCAGTTACATGTATATACAAATTTCAAGGCTATTACTTACATTATCAAAATAATATTTAAAAAAGGGATTGCACCAGGACGGGCAGTGTATATTAATAACAATAATAATAATTTATTTCAGACAAAGTCCATAATTTGTTAGTAATACAAGAAATAAAACTTAATCTATGTTAGTAATAAATCAATGGTACATTAATAGACAGAACAATACTTATTTTCTATATGAGACACCGGAAGCGACATGTGTTTGATTCCAGTGGCTCATAATAGATATTAAGATCATTACTGCTGCCAAGGTTGGTGATTATGGAGAATTCCGCAATGTACATATAGCCAACTAAAAGTGACATTCTATTAGGGAGGCTTATGTTCAGCAGTGGACGTATTTCGGCTGATGATGATGATGACATTTACCGAATATTGGTGAAACGGATCAGATGTGCATATCATTTTGGCAAATGTTCAGCAAGTTTGGCTTTGTATAATGAGACAATGGCGAAATACTTAACTCCTGTATCTTTATGAGAAAATCTTTTTTTTTTATCTCAAATTGCCTGTTCTTGTAGAACTGTTCTAGGTAAAGAACTGCGTTGATGTGCCGTGTTGCGCGCAAAAATGTGTCTAAGGCCTTCGACTTAGTGTTGTTATTACTCCATACGGGCGGAGCGAGGACAGTCCGAAAGTGTAGGTACCTACTTATCGCGGTAGGTTCGATCAAGTGACGGACACATGGAAATAATGTCTCTCTCTCTCTCTGTCTCTTTTTTGAGGCACTGTGACAATAACAGTTATATACAAGAAATAAAAAGAAACCTGTACTCAGTAAATCGTTCACGGGGCAATGTATACGCTTTTACAACAAACTACCAGAGGAAATATTAAATACGACGTACAGAAAGTTTAAGATTCACATTAAATAATTTTTTTGTAAGAAAGCCTATAAAATAAATGATTATTTGATTGATAAAGATGCCTGGTACTAATGTTGATTCAGCTTCGCACATCTTTATATAATTGTATGCAAACTTGATTTTAAAAAGTTCTTGGTTGCGTGAAGTTTGTTTCGCCGTTTCTTCTTCACAGCGCTAACACCTAGGACGCGGTAGTCGATAAAAAATTACGTGTATAAATGTACCAAGTGTACTCGTATGCAATAAATGATTTTGACTTTGACGGCCGTGCTATGTAGGTATATTTTTACTTTTTTTTTCAAAATCTAAAGTACGGAGTAAGACAGGTATATTATAGGCTATAAAATAGAACTATAGGCTATTTATCTAATTTATCTCTTTTCTGTGACCCAGATTAAATTACCTATCGTTACCAATGCCATTGGTTTTTAAAGAAGCCGTTTCGCCTCTAACGGTCTATAAGTCAACTTTATGGCCACACATGACTTCAACGGCAAAGGTGAAATACATTTCGTTATCCATTGCTCCCTGTAGTCATGAAGTTTCTTTATCGGGACAGTACTTGCCGTTCAATGTATCATGCTCCTTTTCTCTGTACCTTGGGAATTCTTTTTCTGTTTTTAGTAGACAGTTTTTTTTCTCAGAATTGTTTATTAGATTCTCTCTGACAAATTGTTTCGTTTTCAGACGAGCGGATAACTTTGTTAATGTTTCTGTTTTGAGGGACTAGAAGGTCAACAGTTTAGGTAAGGAGAGTAGGTACTAAGGTCACTGGAATTAGGTTTTCTTCCCATGGTAACAACTTTTACTATAGTAAAAAATTGGGCTGCCAGTTGAGCTGGGCAGCGTTTGGAAAATTGCGTCAAGTATTCACTTCGCCTATTCCACAATGCTAAAAGACGAAAGTCTTTAATCAGTGCGTCTTGCCTGTCATGACCTACGGTGCAGAAACGTGGACACTGACAGTGGGCCTGATCCACAAGTTTCAAGTCTCTCAGCGAGCTATGGAGAGGGCTATGCTCGGCGTATCTTTGATGGATATGATTGGTAATGAGGAGATCCGACGAAGAACGAAGGTGACCGACATAGCCGAAAGGATTAGCAGGTTGAAGTGGCAGTGGGCGGGCCACATCGGCCACAACCGACGGCCGTTGGGGCAGACGAGTTCTGGAGTATAGACCACGTATTGGTACACGCAGGGTAGGACGCCCCGCCGCCAGATGGACCGACGACCTAAAGAAGGTGGCCCGAAGCGGCAGGATGCGGAGGGCGGAGGACCGGGTGTGGTGGCGTTCATTGGAGAAGGCCTATGTATAGCGGTGGATGTCTAAAGGCTCACGATGATGAAAAAATAGCTTATCGTTGTAGTTTCTAAAATACCTCCTAAGTAGGTTGGTATACAGTCTAAGAAGAATAAGGCTTTCAAAATGGTGTTAATTTTTTTTTTAAATAATATCGTTTTGTTCATCTTAATTACACATGCTATAACCACACCCCCGACACTTCACACAAGCAAACAGATTTAATTACCTACCTACTACCACTACAGGCCCACAAGTCTGTCTGTACACATGTGTGTGTCTGTGTGTGTGCGTAAACTATCGAAAGAGAGACAACGTTCAAGTCAACACATAAGTGTTTCTCTTTATCACGCCGTGCTTTATTTTGCGGACAATAGGATTAGGCTAGGCTGGGCAGCATTTGGGAAGTTACGTCATATCTTCTCGTCGCGTATACCACAGTGCCTGAAGACAAAAGTCTTCAACCAGTGCGTCCTACCCGTAATGACCTACGGCGCCGAAACGTGGACACTGACAGTCGGACTAGTCCGAAAACTGAAGGTCGTTCAGCGGGCTGTGGAAAGAGCTGTACTCGGAGTTTCTCTAAGAGACAGAATCCGAAATGAGGTGATCCGCCAGAGTACTAAAGTCTTCGACATAGCTCAAAAAGTTAGTACGCTGAAGTGGCAATGGGCTGGTCACATCTATCTGAGAACCGATTACCGTTGGAGTAAACGAGTTCTCGAGTGGAGATCGCGACTAGGCAAGATTAGTATGGGACGCCCCCTGGTTAGATGGAACGATGATCTGCGTAAGGCGACTGGCAGTGACTGGATGAGAAGAACCGAGGATCGGGTTCAGTGACGCGCCTTGGGAGAAGCCTATGTCTGTGGACTCTTTCAGGCTGATGTTGATGATGAGGGAGGATATTTAAATTGTAGATACGACGAGTAGTTTCTAAACAACATCATCATCAGGTTATTTTTGTCCCCTCTCATCTGCCGGAGACAGACGGAGGATTTGGCCTACACTCCCCGCGCTGGCCAGACGGGATGGGGAGGCCTGATTGATGTTTTATAATGTATTCCCCTAGTCGCCTTGTACGACATCCACGGGAAGAGTTGGAGTGGTCCTATTCTACTCTACCGGAAACCACACGGCATAACAACGACTAAACAACGACTTTTTGAAGAGCACTCTGAATTATAATTACATGTCTTCATTGCCACAATTCCCAGCTGGGGCGCCACCTAATACAAAATAGTTAATTAACTAATTATTCCTGCATGAAACTTGCATGGGAATCACACCCCGCTGAGCTGTGGTTCGTTACAAAGGCATTTAATATTCAGTCATGTTGGTCCCAGATTGTCCACAGCTGTAGCTAAGGGTCTCGGAGAGAGCCGTGGTAGCCGGTTGGTTGTGCACTCGCCTCACGTTCATGAGGTCGTGGGTTCAAACTCCGCCCGTACCAATGAGTTTTACGAAACTTAAGTACGGTTTATTTATAATACCACAGGTTTTTCGGTGAAGGAAAAAACATCGTAAGGAAACCTGCATATGCCGAAGAAGAAATTCTGAGGCGTATGTGAAGTCCACCAAATCGGCTTGGGGCACCGTTGGTGGTCAGGGGTTTGGCACAAAAGATCCTGAAGGGTCGAAGTGTCGCCAGGTCTTCCTGGCCCGCTAAGAAGATAAGATAACGGTCTCCGTTGATGAAAACAATGCTTTTTTCTACCTATCTTAGTGCATTGCATCACAAGTCAGAACTTATCCCACTAATATTATAAATGCCAAAGGTTTTGATGTTTGGTTGTTTGTTACTCAATCACGCTACAACCACTGTTTCAAAGTGAATGTGAACGAGTTGCGGCTCCTTGCGTGTAACACAGCGATTATTTTGAACGCTCCATATAGTAGTACATAGAGATCGTTGACTACACATAAGAGATTCCAGACATTTAGTAATAACTACAATATTAGTGTTGCGACTAAAATGATCAAAGATAAAGCAACTCCACCCAGAGGGGAGACGCCATCGTAGCGTTTTCTTGAGCTACAAAGCATTTTAGTATTTTGCATTTCGTCTGCGCACAAATTCACACTTGCACCAAAGAATCCCCCTATCCTACTTCCGACTAATATTATAAATGCGAAAGTTTGGATGTTTGTTACTCAATCACGCTTCAACCACTTGACGGATCGGGATGAAACTTGGCACACATTTACGTTAGGTCCTTGAATAGGACATAGGGTAGCTGTTTTTATCCCGAAAAAACATCTCATTCCTATGGGAAACCAAACTAATATGAATTTATGTAATTTTTGAGGTTTTTGGGTTATTATTTACGTTGATTACGTAAATATTGGGCCCGATTCTGAAGGCACACATTTAAAATTTGACAGCGCTAAAATTGGTTTCGTCTTTATCTTCATAATACTGTGTGACAAGGATAGCAACAGTTTTAGTGCTGTCAAAATTTAACGTTGGGCCTTCAGAATCGGGCCCAATATCTATTTTGAAAATCAAGATGTGTAAATATCGAAACCTACGCGGACGAAGTCGCGGGCATAAGCTAGTTTCCATATATTTTTAAACTTTTTTTGTCAGGAATGTTAAGAAATCTAGATTCCAAGTTTTACTTTTCTGATCACGGTGTATGAAACAGGGCATTAATGTAAACCAGGGCATTAATGTAAACCAGGACATTAATGTAAAACATGATTTGTATCTGTTTACTAAAATTGGTAGGTTGGCAGAAATCTTTGAAAGAGATAAGCTTCACCTTTTATTCATGTTATAATATCATATTTTGATTTATGATAAATCTTCTGTGTGTGCAATAAAAAGTAAAATCAAAATTACATCATAAAAAACCCAGAGTTTTATAATACGACAAAAAGCGACAAAAACCGGTAGCTTTTGGCGTGCTTCTGGCAACATTAATTCAACGTCATTTTATTACTGTACGGTACGACGCGTCCCGCTTCGCTTTAAATTATTTAACGCTGGCAACATCGTTCTACATTTAAAAAAAAGTATAGTTTGCCGTGTGGTTTCCGGTAGAGTAGAATAGGACCACTCCAACTCTTCCCGTGGATGTCGTACAAGGCGACTAAGGGAATACATTATAAAACATCAATCAGGCCTCCCCAACCCGTCTGGCCAGCGAAGGGGGGGTGTAGGCCAAATCCTCCGTCTGTCTCCGGTAGATGAGAGAGGGTTGTGCTTCTGCAGTGGAGACAAAAATAACCTGATGATGATAGGGCCCGCACATCTCCGACACTCCAAACAAGCTAACAGATTTAACTACCTACTAGTACCAGATTTGCGACGTACGAAAAATTATTTTGCTTCATGGTATGAGGTGTAAATATGACGAAGCTTCAGATATTCTAAGGTACCTAACAAGTATATTTTGCATTAACAAACTCTTTAGGTAGCAATTTAGCATAAAATATTCATTCTGATATGCACTCGCGAGACGGTTAAACGCGTTATAACGGTTAATGAAAACGTAATTAACGTGTTAACTACGTTATATAACTTCAGGTTTGGAAAAGTTTATGTTCGTTACTGGGGTATAATTAACTGGAGTAGGAGTTATAACGTTAACATTTTGTTTTTACGTAACATGTAATTGCTTTCGTACTAACCCATATTAATAAAACAATCATCATCAGGTTATTTTTGTCTCCACTGCAGGAGCACAACCCTCTCTCATCTGCCGGAGACAGACGGAAGATTTGGCCTACACTCCCTGCGCTGGCCAGACGGATTGGGGAGGCCTGATTGATATTTTATAATGTATTCCCTCAGTCGCCTTGTACGACGTCCACGGGAAGAGTTGGAGTGGTCATATTCTACTCTACCGAAAACCACACGGCAATCCAACTTTGATTCTTAGTAAATAAATTAAATATTATACTTATGCAAAAAAAAATTAGTAGAAAGACATTTTACGCGAATTTATAGAAATCGTGGAAAAATTCATAAAATCTGGCATTCGCTAGAATGAGGGCAACACAAAACGAAGAAGGAAACTTTATTGCAAACCATTTCCATCCACTTCTGTTTCTCGGTGACAACTGGAATGAAGAAACAAACTGTTAAGTTATTCTCCACGGAGAATAGTTTCTCAGTGACGTCATAGGTACTGTTGCCACGAGTAATATTCAAACTAGATATTTTAGAATGTACTCCCTTAGTCGCCTTGTACGACATCCACGGGAAGAGTTGGAGTGGTCCTATTCTACTCTACCGGAAACCACACGGCAGTAATAAATAATTAACTCTAGCCGTTTTGCTCGCAGATGGTAGATTTTTCCTATTTACTTGATATTTTGGACAATTCACACAATATCTTTATAAATTGTAGCCTATGAGTTATTATGATGTATAAGCTATATTATTGTAAAGTTTCATTAAAATCCATTCAGCAGTTTTTACGTGAAAGAGTAACAAACATCCATCCATACTTACAAACTTTCGCGTTTATAATATTAGTAGGATACTGGGCCCGATTCTGAAGGCACACATTTAAAATTTGACAGCGCTAAAATGGTTTTCGTCTTTATCTTCATAATACTGTGTGACAAGGTTAGCAACAGTTTTAGTGCTGTCAAATTTTAACATTGTGTCTTCAGAATCGAGCCCACTATTTATACTATCAACATTTACAAAGCATAAAGTCCATTCGAATTTCAATAGTTGAAGAGCTCTTATTGGCTCTCGACTGGAAATGAGAGCAGAATTTACTCAACTTTGAATGGACCTCGCTAGAATGGTAGTTGAGGACTTTGGGAATAGTTTGCGGATTATATTCAGTTCACAGTGACCCTAGAACTATATGAAAGTGGTTTTCTTGAATCAGAGTAAAAATTATTTTATACTTCAGTAGAACGATGACAATTTATAAATCAATCAACAGTCTATTAACCACTGTTGGGGTTGGGCCCAAGTGCCGTTTGCTGGACTTCACATGAACCTCATCTTATTCATCTCACTGCGGACTCCAGCCTTTTAGAGGACCTGTAGCTGTAGCCCTTCCTTTACTTATACGCTCTAAATGTCCAAACCAACGCAACATACCCTTCTCTACCTTCGTTACTACATCTTCTTTTAAACCACACTTCTCACGTATCACTGGTCACTATCATCAGGTTATTTTTGTCTCCACTGCAGGAGCACAACCCTCTCTCATCTGCCGGAGACAGACGGAGGATTTGGCCTACACTCCCCGCACTGGCCAGGCGGGTTGGGGAGGCCTGATTGATGTTTTATAACATACCCTTAGTCGCCTTGTACGACACCCACGGGAAGAGTTGTAGTAGTCATATTCAACTCTACCAAAAACCACACAGCAATCCAACTTTGATCCTTATTAAATAAATAAAAAATTATATTTATGCAAAAAAAATTCAGTAGAAAGGCATTTTACGCGAATTTATAGAAATCGTGGACAAAATTCATAAAATCTGGCATTCGCGAGAACGAGGGCAACACAAAACGACGAAGGAAAACTTTATTGCAAACCATTTCCATCCACTTCTGTTTCTCGGTGACAACTGGAATGAAGAAACAAACTGTTAAGTTATTCTCAACGGAGGATAGTTTCTCAGTGACGTCATAGGTACTGTTGCCACGAGTAATATTCAAACTAGATTCAAATTCTGCCAAGAACACAATTATACTAATGGCAAGCAAATCGTCACCTCTGACCTTTATTCATATGCAAGTCACAGTACACAGAACGAGTACGGAGATTTTCTATTCAATGTCACTATGAAAAGACTAATAGAGCATTGATGAGGTATGAAGTAGAAATTATAATGAGACGCGATGTCTTACAGAACTATACAGAATAAGTAACAGTAGTTTGACTACCTCCGTGGCGGAACGGGTAGCTCTCAGAATGCCACGCCGGAGGTTGCACGTTCGAATCCCGCTAGGGGCAAATGTTCGTATGATGAATATGAATGTTTGTACCAAAGTCTTGGATGTTTATATATTTATTAAGTATGTGTAACCGTTATCTAGTAACCATACCACAGGCTCTGCCTAGTTTGGGACTGGATAATTGGTGTGAATGTCTGACATATTTAAAAAAATAAAACCTACTAATATTATGATCTTCATTAAACTGGTCCCCACAGGAGAAAATCTTAGTTTGGGGTTAGACATGTGTGTGTATATATTTATATGTATGTATAAAATATATATTTAATTTTTTTTATTAGTGCCGGTTTTATATTGTCACTATAAAACCTATTCTTTCACATCATGATGATTGCCGTGTGGTTTCCGGTAGAGTAGAATAGGACCACTCCAACTCTTCCCGTGGATGTCGTACAAGGCGACTAAGGGAATACATTATAAAACATCAAGCCTCCCCAACCCGTCTGTCTCCGGCAGATGAAAGAGGGTTGTGCTCCTGCAGTGGAGACAAAAATAACCTGATGATATGAAAACCTATTCTATTATTTAAAACTTACATACACATAATACATTTTAGTTTCAAAAATCTTATTGAATTTGTCTAAACTATATATATTTCATTCCAGATTAATAGTCCTATGAAAACCAACGCTATTTACGTCTCGGTAACATATACATGAAAGGGTCACCAGCAGCAAAAACAGGTTTGTATTACCATGTAAACTTTGCAGTCCACTTAGGAACACCATCTATTGTGTATTTTGTTTTCGAGACGCAAATGCGTTTGTTTTCATAGGACTATTAATCTGGAATGAAATATAGTGAATTTCAGCAGTCAATTTTATATATTTTCTTCATTCAACATTCTCAAGAAACACAAGAAGGTCGCGACAACACGTCTCGTCGGCGGTTCCAATTCCAGTCACGTCTGTATGCGTGCGCTGTCTACAATAAAATCACCCCACCGCACTGTACCTACCTAATAATTATACCGTGGAACGCTTGCGATCGTTTTATTTTTATGACGAGGCAAATAATATCCCAAAAGTTTTATTTTCTTTTTACGCAGGTAACCGTTTTACGAAGGTTGTTATTTTTTGAACAGGCAACAAGGTTCTAACATCTATATCTTGTCTTCTATATATTGTTTAAGCCCGAAATACACAGATGGCGAATGCGTGGCGGCGGCGTGGCGGAGGCGTGGTGGAGGCGTGGCGGAGGCGTGGCGGAGGCGTGGCGGAGGCGTGGCGGAGGCGTGGCGAAGGCGTGGCGGTAGCGGTACACTCCATGACAAATCCCGCTTCCAGCGGCGGTACTCTTTGTGAAATGTCTCATACTAAATCGAACAATACAACAAATCGAGGCACGCCTCCGCCACGCATTCGCTTTCTGTGTGTTTCGCGTTTTACTCTGTGTTTGTAACTTTGTGAGGTTATCATATCACTGACCTTACTATTTTAACTAGACTATGAATTCTGAACAAAACAATACTTTTACGTGTATAAATGTACCAAGTGTACTAATTTACAATAAAGGAGTTGTCTTAATAAGACATAAAGTTTTAATAAATATTATTCTTTGTTACAGGTAAAACTAAAATTGAAATCTGAGTAAGAATGATGACGGAAGATATGAGAAGAAATGGAGGTAAACTTTTCAATGTATAGACTCTCAACACGAAAATGGTAGTTAAATAATCATTTGAAATCCGGAAAACCGTGAGAAAACCAACATTGAATACCGTTCACCATTAATATGAAATGAGGGTAAGTACAATTTAATACGATTCCGAATCCAAACCGCCCAATCAGCAAAGATCTCCGCTCTTATTGGCGCTCGCAAATTAAAAATGGCGGCGTTGGGAATTCAATTTATTCATTAGGTGCAAGTTTCAATCGAATAAATCCAGTACGGTAACACAGGGAAGAGGGAAAGAGGTCACAGGGGAGGGGAAAATAGGTGGGGTCATGTGGTTGGCCTCTGACCGGGTCATACCTAATAAAGGCATCGGTCGATGACCTGTAGTTTTTATAGACTTGTTCAAATAGCATTGTTGAACGCAACTTTTGACTAGTGTGGGGATCGTCTTTTGAATCTTTTTTATGTAGTATGAAGCGGGTAAATTCTAGAAGCCTAGTTGATAATATGCTAGTCCATACTAGCTGCATACGCCAAAGACGGTATTCTAAGCGCATATAGTCTACCAACACTGAGCAGGACTGGACTATGGCCCGTTGAAAGAGTTCGTCTATGTCTAACAGTTGGGATATATAAATAGGCATTAAATATATTTGGCATGGCATGGAAAAAAGCAGTAACCGAGAATAGGTTGAACAGAATATAACAGACCTTCTTGACTTTTAGAATACGACGCCTATTCCGTAAGCATTTCGTAAAATATCTGCGTCTAACTTAATTTTTTTTAAATCTAAACCATAATTCTAGAGTCAGATAGTGGTACAGTCATATTTAGAGTCATATATCTTATTGAATAGTAATAAAGACTATTTCAATGATTTGACTGGCATGCAGCAGCATTAAAAAAAATTTTGTGAGCCTCCGCCCACCCCACCACCATTATGTTGCATTGAATGTCTAATGTTCATACTTTGTGCAAGTCAAAAGTCAAAAATTATTTATGGCATATGAGTACACTTGGTACATTTATACACGTTTTTTCTATCGACTACCGCTTCCTAGGTGTTAGCGCTGTGAAGAAGAAACGGCGCAACAAACTTCACGCAACACATTATTTAAAAATCAAGTTTGCATACAATTAATAAATATTTTGCGAAGCTGAATCAACATTAGTACCAGGCATCTTTGTCATTCAAATAATCGTTTATTTTATAATAGGCTTTCTAACAAAGTTACTTTTTAATGTGAATCTTAAACTTTCTGTCCGTCATATTTAAGATTTCCTCTGGTAGTTTGTTGTAGAAGCGTATACATTGCCCCAACAAGTTTATTTTTATTTCTTGTATTATTATAACTATTATTGTCATAGTGCCTCAAAAAGAGAGATAATTTTTTTCTGAAAGAGTCTTTATTTGTTGACTTGTACTTTTAGCTTAGTATGAGCTTTCACTAAACTAAAACTCATTATACTCGGTTGGAATGTATTCGTGTTCTAAAACCATAACGTTGATCCAACACGCACGTAAATTAGATTTTTTCGTTGAAAGTGAAGCAGACTGAAGTTTTATAATTTTAATGAGGTCATCTTCAAAAGTGGTGACGTAATTTATTACTACTGTTTCTCCAAGGCATATTTAATTTAATTTATTTATTTTAAAGACAACATACATCCATTAGTTTTAGTAAAGACTTAAACTAGGTTAGTATTTAATAACTAAAAGTGATTTAGTCCTCTGTGTGAGTATCCACCAGAGGACTGTCCATTCTATCGGTTATCATTTTTATATACTAAGTATTACATTTCTGAAACATGTGACATGATGGGTACATACGTGAACACCCCGGGTCTCCACACCAGCGAACAGATATCATCATCAAGTTATTTATGTCTCCACTGCAGGAGCACAACCCTCTCTCATCTGCCGGAGACAGACGGAGGATTTGCCCTACACTCCCCGCGCTGGCCAGACGGGTTGGGGAGGCCTAATGATGTTTTATAATGTATTCCCTTAGTCGCCTTGTACGACATCCACGGGAAGAGTTGGAGTGGTCCTATTCTACTCTACCGGAAACCACACGGCATAACAGGAACAGATATAATCACCTACTATTAGTGCAGACGCACCAACGTACACGTCCGTGTGTGCGTAAACTTGTAGAGCTGCTACACTGAGAGCGTTCGAGCTGAGTCGATCGAGAGAGGGACAACGTTATACGCCAACAACATATTGCTTCTCTTTCTCTCTTATACCGTCGATAGCACGCTGCAGCCCGTGTTGCGGGCGACTAAACTGGTGGGGGGTGTGTTGCTTCTTCACGTAGTAATATTTAGTACTAGCTGTTGTCGACTCCGTCCGCGTGGACAACTTAACATCACAAAGTATTATGTATGTTTTTTTGGGATAAAAACTATCCTATCTCCTATTCCAGGACCTAACCTATATGTGTGCCAAATTTCATTACGATCCGTCAAGTGGTTGAAGCGTGATTGAGTAACAAACATCCAAATATCCAAACTTTCGCATTTATAATATTAGTAGGAAGTAGGATAGGATGGACGAAATGAAAAATACCAAAATGCTTTGTATCTCAAGAAAACGCTACTATGGCGTCTCCCCTCTGGGTGGAGTTGCTTTATCTTTGATAATTTTAGTCGCAACACTAATATTGTAGTTATCACTATATGTCTGGAATCTCTCATGTGTAGTCAACGATCTCTATGTACTACTAGATGGAGCGTTCAAAACAATCGCTGTGCTCCACGCACTCGTTCACATTCATTTTGAAACTTGTGCAGTTACTACGCAGAACATTTAATTATTTACTAAATATTGACGCTATTTACCCGTAGCGTCAGAATGTAACCGAGTTGCGGCTCCTTGCGTGGAACACTGCGAATGCTTGGAACGCTCCACCTACGAGTAGTATATAGTACATAGAGATCGTTGTGTGTAGTAATTGTTGCGTGTTTTGCAAAATACTTATAAAAATTACGCTAGAGTTACGTCACAGTGTAATGAAGATTATACGGCTACTGGGAAATCTAGTGTAGTGGTTATACTGCTTTGTTTTATAGCAATGTAATTGAAAGGTCTTAAATATGATTGCCGTGTGGTTTCCGGTAGAGTAGAAAAGGACCACTCCAACTCTTCCCGTGGATGTCGTACGAGGCGACTAAGGGAATACATTATAAAACATCAATCAGGCCTCCCCGACCCGTCTGGCCAGCGCGGGGAGTGTAGGCCAAGTCCTCCGTCTGTCTCCGGCAGATGAGAGAGGGTTGTGCTCCTGCAGTGGAGACAAAAATAACCTGATGATGATGAAATATGAAAGTCCATTTTATAATCAGTCTATGGTCACAGGGCGGACACTTGTGCCAAAATGTATGAGATGGCGGGAAATCGACTACCTATTCTTACACAAATACAATAATCGTGTCCGCACACAACAGCGCACGCACACATGCCTAAGTCAATCGTTAGGGGTGTCAGACCGCGCGGACCAGCCGCGGGCACCAGTAACGTTGTGATGGCGGCGTAAAGTGTGCATAAAAATAAAAATAGTTTATATAGGTGGTTGAGATTTAAGTCGTAGGTATACAATCTTTTTTCCAACTTTCGATGTTTACGTGCAAAATCTCTATGCAACCATACAAAACTGTACGATTTCGTGATAGACTAGTTGGTACTCACGTTTATGAGGTCGAGGGTTCGAATCCGGGCACAGGCCAAAGAACGAACTAAGAACGTTTTTAGTGAAGAAGACCTTAAGAAACCAGCCAAAGAAGTAATAATTCTAAGGCGTATGTGAAGTCCACAAACCCGCATTGGGCCAGCGTCGTGGACTATTGTTATGGAATAATTCCTACTCGCGTGTATTTTTTCTTTCATTCATTATGGTTTAAATATATCACTAAACATGGTGCATGTGCTAAAATAAAATATTTTTCGACATACAGGGAAAAAATACGACACTCATCATTGTGCACATTATAATTTTTTTTAATCTATACATATATTAAAACAGTAAAAAGGCGTTTCTGTACATTAAAGTAAAAAAAATTCAGACCTTAAGACCAGTGGAGTCCAAAAATATGATAAAAAAATCGTGTCTATGTATGTATGTCTGTACGGGCTAATCTTGGAAACTGCATATAGTTCGGGAACTGCATAGCTTGTAGTTTGGGAACTGGAGAGAAGGGGTATACTTAACAAAGGATATTTTCGAAATTTCCACATTTGTTTGGGTAAATTTTGTATTATCACAGGAGTTTTCTGACTGTAGCAACATCAAAGTTGGTACTGCGCTTCTTTTTAATTCTTTGCAAGACGATCCGAAGCACAGAAATGAAGATCGCAAAAGCGGTAATTCTTTAAACTTTTATTGTTTAAGTCCAATCACTTGAATCCAGTATATACATCTGAGAAACAATTTTTTTTTTAGTATATACATCTGAAAAACAAAAAAGATTTTATATTCAAACAAAAGGAACTGCGGAACGTTCCTACAATGTTACGTTGTAAGCTCACGTCACACGCCACTGTATGACACATGTCATTTTTTTCTTTTTATTATGCTGCAATTACACATCCGCGCAAGTCGGTAGACAATCACTCATTGAATTTCGATTACATCAAAAAGGTGAAAATTCAAACGTGACGTCGGTTCCGTTATTTTTAATTTAATTAAATATATATTGGGCCTGATTCCGAAGGCACACATTTAAAATTTGACAGCGCTAAAATTGGTTTCGTCTTTATCTTCATAATACTGTGTGACAAGGATAGCAACCCTTTTAGTGCTGTCAAACTTTAACGTTGTGCCTTCAGAATCGAGCCCATTTTATGTATTATAATACATTACATTTGTCTAAACCCAAACTTGATTTTATTTACTTCAGATCAGAACGTCTCATTCTCCTGTACCATTGAAATTAGATAAGGACCAATTCACTAATATAGTACCCAGACTAAGACGAACTCTAAAGATGTCTATACATAAAAGGAATCGATCTCACGTATTCTGGTACTTGAATCCAATAAGCAAGCCACTAAGCCAACGACGTGGTCAATAATCATGATATCTTCAACAGAGGGAGTCCAAACATTTATTTTTGTATGCATGACTGCCATAAATTAAAACTTACATAACCGAATTCTTTACTAGCATGAACACTTGGCAATTATGCGAATGTATATACGGTGGACCACACGCTAAAGTCTAAAGTGTACAAAATATAAAATTTGCAACTAGGTGTTTTTCCAACTTTACCTACAAATTTTTAGAATTCAGGTATCTTCTTACACGCTACAATTAAACCCCACGTTGGGCGCTAGAATGTAATAAGTTCCTGATGATCTGCAGGTTCCTGAATAATTCATGGATATTAATTGAAGGCGTGACTAATACTACTTAAATTCTTTAAGATTTAATATGTTTGTAGTTACCTAATTCAAAAAGACCCACATCGATGCGAGCGTCTCGCGACTTAACGCAAATGTGTAAATGTCGTACAACAAACAAATAAATATACAATTGATTAAAATTGTATCAATGTCTATCCCAAATAACATTTTATTTACATTATCAAACAGAATAAAATAAACCAAAACGTATAAAATTATATTTGTATTACTTATAATACCAAAATTCAATCCTACAAATTGTTTGAATAAATAGGCAAAATGTGTTACTTACCTCGATTCTTCTGGAGGAAAAGAATGAAATCGTCTCTTTTTGTCATTACTGTTAATCACACAACCACCTACAGCACAATACTTCACAATTATTCTTTTAATTATCTTTCAAGCAATACATACAGCCCTGACGGCTAGTGCCCTAAACGCTACCCAAAACTGCGGCGCGGGGTGAGGAAGCTGTGATTGGCGGAGGGAAGGGAGTGTCCATTCTATACGTAGTATTATTAGGTATTCTATGCTATGGTATTGTACTTAGTCGATACCTGTATTTTTAGAAGGATCGTCAGTGACGGATTTACCAGTAGGCTGAGTGGGTTGGAGTCTAGGGCGGCAGATTTTAGGGGCGGCAAAGGGTGTTTTTTATGTATTACAGATTTTTTTTTCTTACATCATATGTCTCACATAACTCACACATAATAAACCTCTTGGGTTTGTCCTATGTGCGGTGTAATTAAAATAAGCCGTGTGGTGTCGACACCCAATAGGAACGAAGCTCCTTACGCTATTCGACAAATATTTCATTTATAAATTTGGTTCAAGGTATTATGCAGAGAAAAAAAATGCGTATAATTTTTTTATGTATAAATATTGCCTTCTTTGGTTCAATAAATTTATATTTCATTCCAGATTAATAGTCCTATGAAAACAAACGCATTTGCGTCTCGAAAACAAAATACACAATAGATGGTGTTCCTAAGTGGACTGCAAAGTTTACATGGTAATACAAACCTGTTTTTGCTGCTGGTGACCCTTTCATGTATATGTTACCGAGACGTAAATAGCGTTGGTTTTCATAGGACTATGAATCTGGAATGAAATATACAATAATTCATAAACTTTAAAAAGAAACTGACACATCGTACCCCTAGTTTACAATCATACTAATTACGGGAAAAAGATGATTTAATTAGGACGATAGTGCACAAGTCATAAAGTTACAATTTCATTGACATTTTTTTTTTATTAATATGATTGTGAACTAGGGTATCGAATTGTAGAGGTCGGTAGGGGCGGCATAATCTGAATAGCCTACTGGCGGAAAATGTTTAAACTGAGGATCGTGCAAAATAACAGCTTGGGTAATAAAATAGCATATTACCCAACTAGCACAATGGGGAAATATTCAGCCATTTTAGCTATATAGGTTCATAGTAATGATATATCGGTGTTAGATAGAAATTGACATAACACAAATTCACAGACAAGTAGGAAACATAAAGGGCATGTAACATTTTACTATGAAGCCTGGCACATCTAGTGTCGGCCATTTTGAAAAATTCTCGAAATCGCGGCCATTGATCAAACCTTGAAATATCGATGGAGGACTTCAATACAATACAAAGTTGGTACTAAACGCATTATACTTGTCCTTTCGGTTACTCTAAGGTTGACTGGAAGAGATCCCTAAGTGGGATAAATCCGCCTTTGTACACAGTCTAATTCCTATTTTATTATTGTTGTTGTTGTAGTTTTTGGTACAATAAATCGTTTACATATATACATGCAAACAAAAAATTTAAAATAGTCAAAATTCTAAAATGTCGACATTCCAAGATATTAAATGTCAAAGGCATCATACATCGCCCCTGTTTGCAATCACAGAAAACTTATTTTAAAAGGCCGGTAGAACCTTCTTAATGGAGGGGATCCCAACAGTGGGATGTATCACAACGCTGTTGATGTTGATGTCTAATGTAGGAAATTGCACGGATGTGAGCTAGAAGTGGGTCGCCGCGCCTAACCGCCCGGGCGGCTAAATTGCAATCAACCGAGCGCTGATATCTGGAAGAGATTGGATATTTTGGCAACGGTGTGAATAGTTATGTATTTTACGAAAGTTATGTATTTTTTTATTTTGGGAAGATACGAAAACCGAGATGAGGCTAGTGTAAGACAGCACACAAGGAAGAAAGATTTACTGAACTCTATTAATCCGAGCTTAAGAGTTGTGCAGCACAGTGCTCGTTGTCAAACAGTAAAATTATTTAATAAACTGCCAAATAAATTTAAAATTTATTCAGTTAAAAATACAGTAATTATAAGAATATCAATTATTAACAACAGGTGTACGCCGTCCAACCCCTCGTGGTGAGGCATAGTCCCTAGGACGCTGGCGCTATTACCTCGCTGGATTGCCAGGCTTACACGTTGTGCGAGGTAGGCGCCAGCCCTGAGGTCTCCGGAGGCGTGGACCAGCCTGGTCGACAGAGCCTTCGCGAACGCCTTCGTGTCGGCTGACCACGGGCCCAGGGTCTCTACAGCGAGCGCCGCGAACTCGTAGTCAGCCGTCAGGTTAGAGTATTTGCGGAGCTTAAGACTCTGTGCCTTGGCCGCTGCTGCACCGGCAACTGAGGCAGTGCCCTGGACATGAGACGGGGCCAAAGTATCTACACACGTGGCGTCCCAATTTAAAATGATTAATAATATAAATGTTTTTAAACGCCGCTTGAAAGAGTTCCTACTTGACAAATGTTATTGAAGAATCTTTAGGACATTAAGTAATTTTATTTTACTCAGTTGACATTGTTTAATAATTTATATCTAATTTGTTTGTATTATTGTTGAATCTTATGTTTCCGACACAATGTATTTTGTTAAGGAATAAATAAATTGAAATTGAAGTTGAATTGAAATTATGTCTTTAGCATCATCGTCAGATGAAATACGTCCACTGCTGAACATAAG
The DNA here is from genome assembly GCA_947086405.1 of Esperia sulphurella. NCBI lineage: Eukaryota > Metazoa > Arthropoda > Insecta > Lepidoptera > Oecophoridae > Esperia > Esperia sulphurella. Next base: position 14,586,716 of record OX352272.1, read on the forward strand.
CCTCCACAATAGAGTGCTATTTTTGGTGGGGAGGGGGGGGGGGGGGTTGTATCCTTATATATATGGTTGTATCCTTATACTGCTTACAAAATGAGTATCAGTCACGTTTTTGTTACGTATATTTAAAATACTATGATTTTAAAAAATACTGTGATAATATAAAATACTATGATTTTTTTTTAATCTGATATAAAATGACGAAGATGCAGCGATGTGACGACATCTGACGCATCGCCGGTCAAGTGAGCGAAAACTGGGATCACGCGAGCTGCAACAAATGACGTTACCGTATGAAGCCAAGCGAGAGCGCGCCTTAAAAAAACTTTAATAACTTCGTCATTTCTTGATGGATTTTATTACTTTAAAAAAATAATATGCTCAGAAATGTATAGCGCATACGCCATACCAATTAAAAATCTAATATTTTCCTATGTGATTGGTCCTAATTATCTAAAAATAACGGCACGCGCAGGGTGGGACGCCCCGCCCCCAGATGGACCGACGACCTGAACAAGGTGGATGGTAGCTGCTGGATGCAGAAAGCGGAGGACCGGGTGTGGTGGCGTTCATTGGAGAAGGCCTATGTCCAACAGTGGACTCATCATCATCATGTCAGCCTTTAGACGTCCACTGCTGGACATAGGCCTTCCCCAATGAACGCCACCACACCCGGTCCTCCGCCCTCCGCATCCAGCCGCTTCCGGCCACCTTCTTTAGGTCGTCGGTCCATCTGGCGGCGGGGCGTCCAACAGTGGACTGATTTTTCCTAATTTTCAAACATCGAGCGCGTTTCTGATAGCCATCATTCAACTATCATAACTACTCGTAACTACAGACTTCACGATTACATGACTGTTATTATTAATTAACCATTAGTCTGCGAGTCCAATTAATTTGGAAACGGGTGCGGTGGTTGCTGATCGAGGCTTAGCTGTATAATTGCGTAGCTGCCTGCCGCGCCGGTGTGTGACCGCTTTACGGCCATGTAGGTCACCAGGCGTGCCCAGTTATTTTGTTAGTCATTTTCTAAATTTTTTTACATTTGGATAAAGAGTTATACTCTGTCAAAGAATTTATGGACATACAATTTTGAATTTAAACTGCGACATAGTTTATGAATGACCGGGTGTGGTGGCGTTCGTTGGGGAAGGCCTATGTCCAGCAGTGGACTTCTAGGGGCTGACATGATGAGGAACCCTTACTCTTGCTAAAGGTATATTCCCTAGTTCCTGTGTCACCATCAGTCGAAATACGTCCACTGCTGAATATAAGCTCAATAAAATCCCCAATTAAATGCCACTTTTGGTGGGCTGTCCATTGGGGAATTTGCTATAAGCAGCACGCCTGGCAGGCCTTGCCTGGTGCAATACCTTAGTCGCCTTTACGACACTCACGGAAAGATTGTGGTAGAGACACCTTAGTAACGCTCACGCGCATAGAAAGCTTGTACTATTTCTCAAAAACTTACCTACAATATTCAATGCAAGGCAACGCGAAAAATCCTACGCTCATGGAACAAGGCAACGGCGATGCGAATTGCGGCGCGAATTGCGAGGCGATGATTCGCGCGGCGCGGCAACCATGCCACGGATAGTAGCGAGCACCGCCGCGTCCAATATAGTCAGCTCCCGCGCTATTCTCGGCGACCGCCGCTCGACACGGTGGCATGCGCAGTACTGTTCCATACATTTGTTTCTGCCGCGCATCGCGTCGCCCGTCGCGCCTCGGTGCCGCTCGGCAATATTCGCCCGCCGCACCGCTCATCGCGGCTGTGCGTGGCTTGCTAGATACATTCCTATACATTTGTTTTGGTCGCGCATCGCGTCGCCGATCGCATCGCGCGAAGCGAAAATCATAGATACATTGACAGTCATACGCGATTCTCCTAGGGTTGGTACGTGGTTAGTACTTAAACTTATGTGAAGCGGCGCAGGACTTTACTCAATTGCGTCACATCGCCAGTGGCCCCGGCAATCGGGGCCGCACCGCGTAGATACATTTTAAACCTAAATTGCGGAGTGACACAGGCCTGGTAAGAGTAACAGATTCAGTCACTAATTAACGGAACTACTAAAATTGCGTTAGTAAAATTTGTAGCAATCTCAGAGAGTACACGGTAATGAGATTACACCTTGGACTACACCATCGTTAATATTGGGTGATGTTCACGAGGCTTATATTGTCCGCCTCCGACTAATATATGGTACAGTTTGACATCTGAAGATTAGCTGTGAAACGGGTCGACAGGCGTTGAGTCGGTAGGTATCTATTGTTGAGAATCGGTGGACAACTTTTAGGTACGTACAAAGATAGTTATATATTTAGTTGGCCTATATTTTTCACTTTCTATTTTAGTAGGAGTGAAGGAAGTATTGTAACTGTGTTATTCATATCAGTGAGAGAGTTGTGCGGCGTGACCGTACCGTTTATTTCGATATCTAGTGACTTTTGAGCTGTTACTGGTTATATTCTGATCTTTCCGTTTTCGCTCAAATCTTAGTCGTAAAGTAGAAGACACTAGATACTCGTACATCTGAATTTACAACATTTATATTTCACACTACAGCCTTTACTTTAGCTCTCTTCAGATTTTTTCTTGTTTATAGCATTGTAATTCTGCGTGAAGCATCAAAACATTCTACCGTTGGCGTCACTCTCATCATTATGGCTATTAAAACATTGATGAGTATAATTAGTGGTTTATTTTGTAAGTTATTTATTACACTTGTATAAATAATTTAAGTCCATCAAAACCTTCGATTTCCTCTTGTTCAGTTACATTAACACTATCGTAAACATTGTCATTACTCTTCTGTTCAAATTTCATTAGCTTTTCAATTTCTAGTAGCGTTTTTGTGTTAGTCTCTGGCATTACCTTATTTAAGACTATCAGAATTAGTAACATTGCTATCAAAGTTATAAGCAGCATCCCATGTACACCTAGAGACCCTGTCATAGCAGGCATTAGTCTCAAAATGCTGTTACCAAAAGCCCACAAATATGCACAGGTAAGGGAACTTCCAATACCTTTATATGACATAGGAAATATTTCTCCTAAAAGTGAAAAAGGCAATGCAGTTGTCCCTAAAGACATAAACATAACAAAACCTGTAACTAGACTCAAAAACAACCACATGTAATCTCTGGAGAACATCTCTATGGATTGCAAGAATAATAGAAGCGATGTTAAAGCCAAAAATATTACACAAAATGACCCAGTGAATAGGAACAATGTTTTTCTCTTTACAATCTGAATTAATACACAAGCAGTAAGAGAGCAGACCAAAGTCAGAACATCAAGTATTACAGTCCCTATGTATTTTCCATTTGTTAATTTGAAAACATCTCGGAGAGAATAACTTGAAACTACATTTTCTCCCCCAAAACCAACGAAACTAAAAAGCAATATCATTATGGAAAGTGGCTTAAGAAACTCTGCTTTTAATAAAGATCTCATATAATTAATTACTTGTTCCTTAATTTCTAACTTTCTTATTGGTTTTAATGCGTCTAATTGTATTTTTCTTTTCTGAACTTTTAACATTGCTTCCAGTTCTTCATAGGCTTCTTCATTATGACCTCTGAGCCAATGAAAACTCTCAGTACACTTGCTCATATGTCCCTGATCAATCAACCAATATGGACTTTCGGGCCAAAAATATGTAACTATCAAACTATACAATGCAGTTAAAAATCCTATTGTAGAAATCATTCTCCAATAAGAAAATATACCAGAAACATGACTCAGTAACACTCCTAATGAAATCATAGCAGTTTCGAGCATTAAAAACATTCCTCTATGTTTGGGACTACAGAACTCTGAAATTATGACACTGCTTATTGTAGCTGCTCCTCCTAGCGATATATTATGTAGTATGTTGAAGATTATTAGACTTGCGAAGTGGTTGGCGTCAAAACTTACTACCCAGCTTAATACAAGAGGTACTATTGTTGCTAAGCTCGCGATTCTTCTGCCCTTCTTCTGCATTGTGTAGGGTATTACCACGATTGATGGAACGAAGGCTATCTCCCCGACGGTTTCTGAAAGCGGAATTAATTTCAGTTAGCTCGACAATGGATCTTTTTTGTGTAATTATTCCGAAAGTGAGCTTATTCTTTCTTATGAAAAGAAAATCTCATCAGGGTTTTTCCTGAATGCCTCAAGAGCAGCTTTGGGATTAGGATTATAATTTGTATTCTTGTGAAATGTAATATATTCCAATTTATTTTCCAATCATTTAAAATTTTGTAGATCAATTTCTCCTACGAATATAATATCGTTTCAGTATAATTTTGCAATTATTGGTTTCGATTTCCCAAGAACATTGCCAATATCTTATACAAATAAATTAATTTGACATTTATAAGCTTTCTGAAATTCACAATTTTCTATATTAATTTTTCATCAGGACTGTCGTACCTTTATCTCTCATATACATATATGTTAAGTATTATCTTGTCTATTATTTTGTTACGTAATTATCAGTTTGCACCTAATTAATGTTCATTTTGTTTCTTTATTTTACAATGTTCTTGTACTTCTTATTAATTTTAGCTTCAGAATTTTATTCCAAATGGATGACTTTAACTTACCTATGAATCGAAGTGATTTGTCATCTATCTGGCTGTCCTTATCATTTTCTAAACTTCTGTGAAGGAACACAGCTACATATCCCAGTCCTAGGCCACAACTTAGGATCGTGCTGAGGACTCCGCTGACTACGAATATCTGAAAAGTCATTATATTGTTTTACGTAATTTGTTTGATTTAATGATTTTACTTAATCAACTAAATTAAGCTCTCAAACATATTGATAGGTCAGTTCAATAGGGGTGGATACGCCTCGAAAATACTGTTCTGAGATAATAAAATTTTAAAATAAATTTAGTGTAGTTATCGTATTTAGAATGTATGGTAATGGATATTAAGATTGTGTCTGAACTAGTAAAGGTGGGCTAAGGCAAAGCGATGGCATTACTTACTAAAAACAATATTCAAATTTAAATTTTCACCTATTGAGCTAACCCATCGATATTTCCACTCTGATAAATAATTGACTGCTGTGTGTGGTTTCCGGTAGAGTAGAATGGGACCACTCCAACTCTTCCCGTGAATGTCGTATAAGGCGACTAAGGGAATACATTATATAACATCAATCAGGCCTACCCAACACATCTGGCCAGCGCGGAAAGTGTAGGCCAAATACTCCGTCTGTCTCCGGCAGATGAGAGAAGGTTTTAATGTGGAAAGGACCCTATTCAACGTCTCGCATGATTCCAGAGATGCTACCAATGATTGTGATATCCAATATAGTACTAAGTAACTTTTACATTTGGAATCCAAATAATAATGATGAAATTTGCATAATAAATTGTTTTGTAATTCATCGCAATTCTTACCTGATTAACCAAATGTGATTTATTTCGCACTACCTCCATGATCAAAGATTATTTTCTTTCAGCGTTAAATAATTTAAATTCACTTCACATTTTTCACATATTTAGAACAAATAATACCTACAGATGTACCTCCACCTTGACGCCTACGTATACATCTGAAAGGCAAAACGTTCTAACTCACAGCTGTGCAAATAATACATCGTTCATTTATGTAAATATTGTTTTATACTTGATCGTACTATTGTGGATCAATTCTGGAAGTATTGCTGCGCTATGCATCGAATCATCATCATCATCAGCCTGCAAGAGTCCACTGCTGGACATCTAGGCCTCTCCCAAGGCGCGCCACTGAACCCGATCCTTGGTTCTTCTCATCTAATCACTACCAGCCGCCTTACCGCGGCCGTATTTTGTTGGCGCTATTCATGGGGGGAAATGAATGCCCTAATCGCCACGCTGGGCAGGCGGATTGGCGATCGCTGTGTCAAGCACCTCGTACCGGTAACTCTGCTGTCACCGGCCTGCGGCATTCAGGCCTGACCGTACTTTTACGGCATAACATACGGTCAGGTCACATGGCAGTGAAATTAGCTTTCTTATACTTTTTAAATTACTTCTAAAAGTCTTAAATTATTTAAAAAAAAAAATAGGTAATAAAATCTCGTGAAAAGTAATGTATATATTATCTATCGTGCCAAATTTTCGTCGCAAGTAATACTACTTAATTTCGATATCTGTTAACAACGCTAATAACAACGCTATGTCGATCGCTTTAGATGCATGCTGCATTAGTGATAACCGTTTTAATCTGATATCTAATTTAATAACCAATTAGTGTCAATCATAACAGTAAAAACTCAAAGTTTTTCCTTCGTAATTGACAATAATTGGTTATTAAATTAGTGATAACCGTTTTCATTTGCTATCTAATTTAATAACCAATTAGTGTCAATCATAAAGGTGAAATCTCAAAGTTTTTTTCCTTCACAATTGACACTAATTGGTTATTAAGTTAGTGATAACCGTTTTCATCTGTTATCTAATTTAATAACAAATTAGGGTCAATCATAAAGGTAAAATCTCAAAGTTTTTTCCCCTATAATTGACACTAATTGGTTATTAAATTAGTGATAACCGTTTTCATCTGTTATCTAACTTAATAACCAATTAGTGTCAATCATAAAGGTAAAATCTCAAAGCTTTTTCCCTTATAATTGACACTAATTGGTTATTAAATTAGTAATAACCGTTGTCATCTGTTATCTAATTTAATAACCAATTAGTGTCAATCATAAAGGCAAAACTTTGAGGTGACTTATGAGGTGCGAAAAATTACTTTTCTTCATGGTATGACTTGTAGGTACTAGTAACAAATTTTATTAAAATTGACAGTGTTATCTCTAGAAGTTCCCTTGTTAATTATAATCCGACGGCATCCAAAAGGCCACTCGTCGCATAATCCTACTGTCTGTCCTCTGCGGCTGTAATTATTCTCGCAAACTCTCATCTCTGGCATTGTGTTACTTCAATTGTCTGCAGAACCCCAGCCATTGTTTCGGAGGAGTTACGTAATACAGCCAATTATGAAATGTATCTTATCTTTTTATAGCGTAGTTTTTTGTAGGGTAATGGGGGGGAGGGGGGGAGGCAGTTAAACGTACACACAGCAGCTCAGTATGACAGCGGAAACCCCTATTTTTCATACTGGGAATAGAAACTCTTATTGGATGGTATAATTTACACTATGTCGATTGGGGTGTTTGCCATAATCACCACGCTTGGCAGGCGGATTGGTGATCGCAGTAATGATCTTAACATACACACACAGGAGAACGCTGCTGCCCGTCCCTGGTGCAATCCTTTGGTCGCCTTGACAGCACCCACGGGAAAGATAGGGGGTGGCCCTATTCCAAGCCGGGAGCCACACGGCACTTGAACGTACCGTACCTACTGCGATATTGTCTAACAGTTGGAAGCAGAAAGTTAAAAGGTTAAAATTCAAGGGATTTATAATTCAGACTAATATTCTCGATACATGAATGGTGAAGACGCATCTTAGGCCCAGTTTTGGGCATTGTCCTTTGCCGTGTGGTTCCCGGCTTGGAATACGGCACGTATTATATGCATATCTATTGATATTTATAATTATTTTATCTTGTATGCTTGACAATGCCATCTACCGCAGCTTAATTTTTATAACGTAGAAACTGGTCGCTCATTGCCGTGTATTCATAATGGTCGCGTTAACGCCAGCCATGCATAAATGTGAAACAAAATGTAAACAAAACAATGTCGACTTAGCCTAGAGTTCTCAATGTCCCAAAAGGTTGAAATAAATGAGTATGAGTATTTCGGCTGATGATGATGAAAATAAGGATTTTAATCTAGTCCAAGTTATTAGTCTAAATTACAATGTTGTACTTAAAACACACTTAAACATAGGTATTCTACAAACGGTCCAAATTGGCTTGGTTTTTCATATTTTTATCTACCAAGAAAATCATTTACCTATTTTGCTTCAACTCCGTGAACTTACTCAACCCGAGCTCTCAACAAATAATGGCAATAAAAAGTTTAATGCAAACAAAACTAGCTGGTTATATAAAGCTCGTATACGACTCTCTTCGAACACAATTTCCTTTATTGCTTCCTGTCTGTCTCGGGAGGCAATAGAAAACTCTCATACAAACTGTATCATACTTTCAATCTATAGTATGTAGAGGTTTTATATCAATTCATGGAGAAACACTGACGATACTTTGTTCTAAAATATAAGTCTGGGTGTGGTGACGATCATTGGGGAAGGCCTATGTCCAAAAGTGGGCGTCTATAATGATGCTGCGATGATGATTAAGGCAACGGACGAATAATGCGTTCATTAATTCATTATTCATTCACTCAATTACTAGTTCGTTAATTCTTTCCATCGATCGTTCCAACGTTCGTTAGTTCGTTCATTCGTGAAGTCTTATAATTATTCCAAGAGTTAATGCTGGTTGACAATTATAGGCTGTACAACAAAATGGACCAGTTGAGTATTAGTACTTGTATGTTATATAAAGGAGGTTTGTGTATATATAAATTCCTTACCGTTTTTAAATACTGAAATATTAATCATTCAAGATTAAGTAATACTATTTCAAATACAACCACAATATAATTACACAACATATGAAAACATGCCGTATTTGTTTAACCCCGCAAACTTATCTGACAGGTTGAACTTTAAGGGTTGAACAGTAGATGAAGAACTTTAACTATGTACAAGTGCTGGCTGAATATAGCAGCATAATTTTATTTTATAATTGTGAACTATATTGTATTTTATACTGTACTAATTGTAATCTACTTAATGTGAAATAAAGAATTATTATTATTATATTATTATCTACACACAGTCGTAGGTATATTGTCGGAATGGCGCTCCCATTATGGACCTGGTTTTTTTTTTTGGTACTTGAAACTACATTTATTTTATACTTAAAATTTGACATGCGGGTGAAAAAAAAGGCTCCACAAATTTTTTTAACGTGTTTCCACTTCAATATCTATAGTTTTTTTTAAATTTAATTCTAGATTTTAGAGAAACTAATGTTTTAGATTATTAAAGAGCGACTTGTCATGTCACTTCTTTGGAATTCATAAACTAATCCTGTGTTGTTTGTTACAGGTCTGCTGTCATGGGACACTGGAGAGCACCAGGTGGACCTAGAGAAGGAACTGGCAACCCTCGCTGCGCAGGCACCCGAGGGAGAGGAAGCCAGATATGGTACGTACCATAATGTTAACCTGTTTTTAACGAAGTTTTACGTTGGTGTTTTAGACGACCTCCGATGCGGAACTGGTAGCTCTCGGACTGCCATGCCGGAGGTTGCGGGTTCGAATCCCGCTAGGGGCAAATGTTCGTATGATGAATATGAATGTTTGTACCCAAGTCTTGGATGTTTATATATTTAATTAAGTATGTGTATCCGTTATCTAGTAACCATACCACAGGCTCTGCCTAATTTGGGACTGGATAATTGGTGTGAATGTCTGAGATATTTATTTATTTATTTATTTAATGCAGCTCTATTCCATATTTTTCGATACATTAGACAAAAACATACGCGCGTCGTCTCCTGGGAAATCATTTGTTTATCTTAAAAACATAACATTTTGTGTAGACGTCAACACGAGCTCTGACAATTTTCGAGTTAGACTGTACTTCATCATAATCATCAGCCTATATACGTCCACTGCTGGACATAGGCCTCCCCAATAGAATACCACTAACTCAGGAACTCTCTTCCTACTTTGACTCTTTACTTATTTTATTTAATTTGCCTGGGGCCCAAGGTAGCGTAAATTCAATCCTTGGGGCTCGCCCTACCTTCACTAGTAGGTGTTAGGTGATAGCGTACCTCCGTTGATCCTCGCTCAGAGGAGTTGCGGGGGGAGCAGGCGAGGAGGTGGGAAATGTCTCCGGCAGATGAGAGAGGGTTGTGCTCCTGCAGTGGAGACAAAAATAACCTGATGATGAAATTAATATATATTTTTTTCACGGTTAGTATTAAACAGATTCATCATATCAGCCCCTAGAAGTCCACTGCTGGACATAGGCCTTCCCCAATGAACGCCACCACACCCGGTCCTCCGCCCTCCGCATCCAGCCGCTACCGGTCACCTTCTTCAGGTCGTCGGTCCACATGGCGGCGGGGCGTCCCACCCTGCGAGTGCCGATCCGCGGTCTCCACTCCAGAACTCGTCCGCCCCAACGGCCGTCGGTTCTGCGGCATATGTGGCCCGCCCACTGCCACTTCACCTTGCTAATCCTTTCGGCTATGTCGGTGACTTTCGTTCTTCGTTGGATCTCCTCGTTACGAATCATATCCTTCAAAGAAACCCCGAGCATAGCCCTCTCCATAGTTCGCTGAGCGACTTGAAACTTGTGGATCAGGCCCACTGTCAGTGTCCACGTTTCTGCACCGTAGGTCATGACAGGCAGGACGCACTGATTAAAGACTTTTGTCTTTAAACGCCCCGCCGCCAGGTGGACCGACGACCTAAAGAAGGTGGCCGGTAGCGGCTGGATGCGGAGGGAAGAGGACCGGGTGTGGTGGCGTTCGTTGGGGAAGGCCTATGTCCAGCAGTGGACGTCTAAGGGCTTTAAACAGATTAATAAGAAATAAAATGACATAAAATGATATTCATCTAATAATTATTCATCATCATTCTAGACAGTTCCAACCTATCATACCTCTTACCGCAGTAAGTTGAAAACGCCCTGAATCTAGTTCCATTATTCCAAACACGGAGACCAGTATCAATCTAGGAAGCTTAACCTGACTTTGAATCCTGGCCCAATATTCCAAGCCAGATATGGATCGTGGCCCGTCACTAGATCATTCGTCATTGGCTATACGGGTGTACGCTGATTGATGACGTGACCACCGAGCGAAGCCTGTGAGCTATTGATTTCGGTTTCGTGAAAGACACTTTTCAACATACAATTTCAAGTTTATTTATTAACTAGCTATGCTCGCGGCTCCGCTCGCGTGGGCTACAGAATTATTAGCGTTTCACTTCTTTGTTGCATTTTATAAACTAATTGAGTGAGTTTCTGAAAACTATAAATTCGCATAACTTTTTATTGAGTTAACCGATTACGATGAAGTTAAGACTAAATGCTACTCCGAATTAAGCCCTATAATTTTCTGAAAATTTCATCAGAGTTGGTTCAATCATTCTTACGTGATGTGTGCACAAACATACAGATAAACATACAAACCGACAAACACGAACAGACAAAAAATTCAATCTTAATAAGTTCTGTTAGGTAAGTACTTATCCTTAGACCCCATTTTTTAAATCATTATCAGCCTGAATGAGTCCACTGCTGGACATAGGCATTTCCCACTTTTTCATATTCAATGTACAGTCACACGAAGTTAACGTTTTTATTGAGCGATTGTTTGGTTTTTTTTACCTTAACAGATATATTGCACAGTGGTCTCACAAAAGTAACTACGATACAGTTTATCTGTGTTTCTGGTTGAGAGAGCACTGGGGATGAGGCCGGAGGGGAACAAGGCCAGAGGGTGGGGCCACACATTGGGCTGGAGCGCACTCCATATAAGCTTACAGATTTACAGTACAATATCATCATCATCAGGTTATTTTTGTCTCCACTGCAGCAGCACAACCCTCTCTCATCTGCCGGAGACAGACGGAGGATTTGGCCTACACTCCCCGCGCTGGTTAGGCGGGTTGGGGAGGCCTGACTGATGTTTTATAATGTATTACCTCAGTCGCCTTGTACGACATCCACGAGAGTTGGAGTGGTCCTATTCTACTCTACCGGAAACCACACGGCAATAAATACCATCGTTTCCATACACGTTTGCGTGTGGGGAGGGGGACACCCTTATATTATTATTATAAAGCTGATACAACAAGAGCGCGAACATAGTCGATCGAGAGAGGGACCGTTATTGGAGTCGGTCGATAGCGCGCTGGCGTAGTATGTACTGCCAGCCGTACTGTCGCTTCTTTACGTAGTAATATTTAGTACTAGCTGTTGCCCGCGACTTCGTCCGCGTGGACAACTTAACATCACAAATTATTATGCATTTCCTACTTACTTGATATTTTGGATAATTCACACAATATCTTTATAAATTGTAGCCTATGTGTTATTCTGATGTATAAGGTATATTATTGTAAAGTTTCATTAAAATCCATTCAGAAGTTTTTACGTAAAAGAGTAACAAACATCCATCCATACTTACAAACTTTCGCGTTTATAATATTAGTAGGATAGGTACACATTGTACCAGTCTTTTCGGTTTTTCTAAGATTATCTGGAAGAGATCCCTAAGTGGAATACGTTCGCCTTTGTACACAAATTTATTCTTTTATTTTTGTTGTTGTTAATTTTGGTACCGTAAAGCGTTTACATACATACATATAGGTACTCTGGTAAAATACCAATTCAAAATTGATTTCAACTGTTACGCCTGTTCTGTGGCCCAACTATTAAGAGTAACTCAGCTTACACAACATAACACACAAAGGACATTATATCCAGAATTTTCGCTTCACAAAAAAAGTTGGCTCCTAAAAAAATTCTGAATATTTTTCATGAATTATTCAGGACCGCGCAGTGTAGAGTTCCTGAGGGCGCTCCAAGGTTGTTTAACCGTTTTGTTTATGTTTTGGGGCTTAAAGCTGCTTAAAGCCGGCTAAGCTGGTACTTACTGTATTATAGCGCGTTAAGCTCGCTCTATTGTTGTGTAAAATATGAGCTTTTATTCAGCTATTGTCTGTGAAGGTGAGAAGGGTGTTATGCTTACCTTTTGATGCCTGTCTGCAGCGTCATTCAAAACAGGGACCAGAAATAATTAGTATCATTTATTTATTACAAATGCAAATTTGTAAAAAAAAAGTATTTGAAGATCATTATATAGAATAACATAACCTACGGCCAAGAGGCAAATTGATAGCACCATTTACCAAGCTACATATTGTAAGATATATTAAATTATACATACCAAATTACTTTAAAAATATACAATCATTTACCAAAACATTTAAAGCTAATAGGAAAATACTCATAGAAACATTTATTAGAAAGTTAACAGAGTTATTAGCAACAGGATGTTTTAATAATGTACAAGAATTTTTTGACTAACAATGTGCTGGTAACAAAAATTTTTTTTTATTTATTTGACGAAACCAACAGTTTATTCTTCGTAGTAGAATAAGCTGAATCGGGAATCTTAATAGTAATAACTAAAAAGTATATGATCCAATTAGGAAAAGATAATTTCATATTACTTATTTGTATTTTATTTTACTGGTAAGCCGGGAGGCGGGAGAATAAAAATAAATAAATATGTCCGGCATTCACACCAATTACACAGTCCCAAACTAGACAGAGCCTGTGCTGTTGTTACTAGATAACGAGTACACATACCTATATAAATATCCAAGACAAGTACAGACATTCATATTCCTCATACGAATATTTGCCCCTAGCGGGATTCGAACCCGCAACCTCCGGCGTGCCAGTCCGAGAGCTATCCGTTCCGCCACGGAGTTCGTCACATATAATTATAGATTATTAGATTGGGATGTGGAATATCCATATTTATTACTGTATAAGTTTTTTTTATAAGTGAATGAACTTAATAAATGTTAAGAAATATTTAAATAATGCGAACTGCTAAGTAATGGAACTCCATGCTAGCGTCGGTATTGCCGGAAAAGTAACTTGGATATTTTAAAGGAAGACTGAATAGGCATCTTCTGTGTAAGCGCGCTCCACCTTAGGCATCATCGTCATTTACCATCAGGTGAGATGAGGCCTAAGATGGAGCGCGCTTACCCATAAGATGCATATTCACTCTTCCTTTAAAAAGATCCAAGTTGTACTTGTCCGGAAATACCGAAGCTGGCAGAGATTTCCATTCCTTAGCAGTTCGCATTATGAAAGAGGAAGCAAAACGCTTTGTGCGAGAGCGTGGTATATCTACTACATAAGGATGAAGTCCCTGGTTCGGTGACGGATCGGAGATGGGGGAATCAAATTGTGCAATTCCTGGGCACGCTCCCCAAAATGTAACCTGTAGAAAACCGTAAGACAGGCCATACTGCGACGATGTTTAAGGCTCTGTAACTTGGTACTTATCAGAGCATCGTCGCCAATGAGTCTTCGGGCACGACGCTCAACCGTAATCTCATATGTACTCGAATTAATTGTATCAATTAATTTGTCTAACTTACGATATATCAGAAATGTCTCTAGCTTATCGCTAACTCAACTGTGTACTGGTCAAAAGATGTGTGTGTGTAAGCGTGGAGGATTACCCGACCTTACAGATGTCGCGTTATTACAATCGCCTGTTGATTTCGACCACGTTCTGAGCCGAACTAGTGTGGCTTTTGCGCGCTTTAAATACTACAGCGTCTCGGCTAATAAGAGTATTTTAGTGAACATTAAAGATATGTTTTTTTTAAATCTTCTAAACAACATTCAGAACTACCGGTTTTCTATGGGCGTATATCGTTACAATAAATGTATGTATGAATGTATGTATGTATGTAAACGCTTCATTGTACCAAAATTAACAATAACAAAAATAAATAAAATAATTAAAATTGTGTACAAAGGCGGCTTATCCCACTTACTGATCTCTTCCAGTCAACCTTAGAGTAACATAAAAATTAATGTACATACTAAGGTGTCCATAAAAGTTTGAAATTGTAATATACAGGCATTGATCTTGCTGGATTACAATCAATAATAATCAACGATCTCTATGTACTACTAGAGCGCTAGTTCGAAACAATCGCTCTGTGCCACGCAAGTAGCCACAACTCTTTCACATTCACTTTGAAACTTTTGCAGTTACTACTTAGAACATTTAATTATTTACTAAGTATTGACATTATTTAACCGTAGCGTCAATATTTAGTAATAATAAAATGTTCTGCGTAGTAACTGCACAAGTTTCATTGTGAATGTGAAAGAGTTGTGGCTACTTGCGTGGAACAGAGTGGTTGTTTGGAACGCTCCATCTAGTAGTACAAAGAGATCGTTGATAATAATATACTTGTCTATTCCCAAATTAGGATTGCCTGCTGTACTACAAGAATTAGACAATGATAAAACAATACACATATGTCTTCCAGACCAGGATAAACTTATACAAATTGTACAAAGTCTTATAATGGGAATTGAATCCACGATCTCTGGCGTTATAGTCTAATTACCAAGTCACTAGGCCAACGACGCAGTCATACTTGTTAGTAACAACTAGAAAAGCCAGAGCGGTTCAGAGCGTAGCTTATTCGATACCTATTCTTATAATTACGCTACTGATGTCCGTAAAATTTCAAATTACCATGCTGCTATACATTCCATAATGCCTAATTAGTTTGAGGACAAAACATAGAAACGTGTAAAAATACAAACAAAGATTTGTCAGTTCTCCATTAAGAATATTCAAAATAACTCGTCTTAGTAACTCGATTATAAGTAAATGGTGTATATCGTGAAGGTCGGAGCAGTTTCAGACAATTGCTGAGTTGGTTCGGTGATCTGGACTAAGTGTTACTCCGGTGGCTCAGAAAACCTGAAGTGGATTGTGCTCAGTCTCTGCTTAATCTGTGAGATCTACTGTCAGTCTCTGCGTTCTGCCAGAGATACCCAGGTATACCCCGGAACAGTCTTCAACACAATGTTTCGCAATGTGATTGATGACACCAGGCAGTTCACTGACGATGGATCAGTATTACAACCAACTCCGGTTCGCTCCCGCTACCTGTTTCTACTTGCGACTATCTGCGGAGGCAGCTTCCTCTTCCTAAACATCAATAACAGCACAGTTATGTTTCTAGCCGAGCCGTCGCCGCCGTCGTGGTATTCGAATCATTACAAAGTTCCCAGCGGTGAAAGTTACACCATCAAAACTTTGGGCTGCACTATTCCTGGTATGACTCCGTTAAACGATGAAGTTAAAGAGTACGTGGGATATCCTACTGGAATGCATAAATGCCCTAATGCTAATCAATCCTTATTGGAACATAATAGAACTCACATTTGGATCAACAAACACAATTTGGATCACTATAACGTAGCAGATGAAAAGAAATTAGTATGTTGCTATAACGCTTTTTACAGACCGAATTCTGTTGATAACGTTTACGCCGCTAATATTGATAACAGAATAAAATATAATGATGTTTGCATTAATTTCACAAATACAGTAGATGTGAGAGACGAATTTGTGAGAGTTACATGCAATTATAAAGGAAATAAAACTTATGAGCAGTACTATATATTTGCGCTAAATAAACGTATAGTTTTGCATGATGAGTTTGAAGAAATTCCCAAAAATAAATCGTCATACAATGTAGTAATTTTAGGAATTGACGCTGTTTCAAGGCTTAATTTTCATAGAACAATGCCAAGAACTTTGAATTTCATAAAAGAAAAAGGTGGCGTAGAGCTTCTTGGCTATAATAAAATAGACGACAATTCGTTTCCTAATCTAATAGCATTACTAACGGGATACTCGAGTAATGATATAATAAGAGTTTGTCATCCATATAGGCAAAGCACTTTCGATTACTGCCCGTTTATTTGGCATTGGTTCAAAGAAGCTGGATATTACACAGCGTTTGGTGAAGACAGCTCGTATCTTGGTACATTTAACTATCTCCTGGATGGTTTCGCAACAACACCGACAGATTATTACGCACATCCTTTCATACATGAAGCTGAACTGTACGTTGGAGCGAATAAGGACTGGAACTCAAAGTTATGCATGCACGATAAATTCTTCTTCAAAGTTCTTCTGGATTACGTCGAGGATATCACGACGACACTTCATTCTTCAAGATTATTTGCGTTCTTCTGGACGGTAACAATGTCCCATGATTACTTAAACTATCCTATGGTGATGGATGAACATTACGAGAAGTATTTGAAGAAGCTAGATGATTCTAAATATTTAGACGAAACCATTTTGATTCTAGTTAGTGATCATGGTTTAAGATGGGGAGGTATTCGATCTACGAAGCAAGGACGATTTGAGGAACGGCTTCCTTTTGTGTATGTGCTAACTCCTCCATCTTTTCAGAAGAATTACACTGAAGCGTACATGAATTTGAAACTAAACAGTGGAAGGCTCACCACACCATTTGATGTTCATGCAATGCTGTCAGATCTAGTCGATTTAGAAAATGTTAAAAACAAGAAAATTCTGTCAAAAACCGAAGAATATTATGCAGACAACAGAGAAATCAGCTTATTCTTGCCGATACCAGTAAACAGAACTTGTAAAATGGCCGAAATCGCTGAACATTGGTGCACTTGTCACATAGGCAGTAAAATATCGACGAAGAATACGGAAGTGGTAAAAGCAGCAGAGCATTTGATAAACCATTTGAATGCTTTGGTTAGAGATCATTCTCAGTGTTCGCAGCTGTCGCTGGCTGAGGTGTTAGATGCGACAGAGATGCAGTGGGGTGGCACGGCGTGGAAGTATGAGGTGACGACGAAGGAATACATGGTTGTAGTCCGAACGACGCCCGGTGATGGCGTGTTTGAGGCCACCTTGCGATTTAGCAGTCGGAACTGGACACTTGCTGGCACCGCCAGTAGGCTCAACCTCTATGGTACCCAAAGCCGTTGCGTGCACCATCCTCAGCTCAAACTGTATTGCTACTGTAAATCATGAACAAGGAAATGTGAACTGTAATGTCGTGTAAACAATAACTGTATTCTATTGAACTTTGGGATGGAACGAAGGATGTGAACTTTTGTTAGGATTTCCGTAGTTATGGAAGCAGTGATAGATTGTCTTTTGGGTTAATTCAGTTTTAGCGATATCTAGTGTGTAATGATCACCACAGTGCTCATTAATGTTTGTAAATAGGACTAATTTATAGATAACTCAAGGAACTATGTGCAATTGGAATGTACTTTGTACTTCTGCAGCTGTAGGCTTCTCTCCCGGATCCACGTGGGCAGATCAAGGTTATGGTGGCATCTTATGATCTGAGAGGCACTCGCTCGGTGCTCACACTCACAGCTTTACTTCTTTAAAGCGTATTTTCTGTTTCCTCTGTATTTTTTCTATACATTTGAGATTATTAAAATCCAACGAAATCTATGTACTACTAGATGGAGCGTTCCAAACAATCGCTCTGTTCCATGCAAGTAGCCACAACTCTTTCATATTCACTTTGAAACCTGTGCAATTACTACTCAGAAGATTTAATTATTTACTAAATATTGACATTATTTAACCGTAGCGTCAATATTTAGTAATAATTAAATGTTCTGCGTAGTAACTGCACAAGTTTCATTGTGAATGTGAAATAGTTGTGGCTACTTGCATGGAACAGAGCGATTGTTTGGAACGCTCCATCTAGTAGTACATAGAGATCGTTGTTAAAATCCCAAGTAAGGCCACTTTGGGGCGAAAAGAAATTGTTATTTATTTGTTTCTCTTGCACCATTATACAGTTTGGTTAAAAATTAGGTTAAATTGTATTATTATATCGCTGATTTCATGTGGTACCAGTTTTATGTCTACAATGGATTTTAACTAAAATAAATCAAAAGGAACTTCAGTTTCTTTATATTTGCATAGTAGAGCGACATTGCTTCTAAAAACCACACACCCCACTCCACCCCCCCCCCCCCCCCACATACACACACGCACACAATCACTAGACTGTCTCAAATATAAATATATTGTAAATCTGTTATTGGCAGTAAGAACTGTAAATTAGAATAAGACTGTTTATTAAGTGCTGAGGATTTTGTGTAAATAAATAAAGTAGTATATGGTCTACCCTCTGGTTTCATGACAGAAAAATGTTTCATCATTCTCGTTTCGTCACAATATCAATTAGCGTTGACAGGGAGGCGCACATTTTTTTACATGCTTTGAAACAGACTGGAAAAAGGGATATAAAAGACTTCCCATGGCCAATGCAAGGAGAAATGGTTATTAATGATTCCACGTTTCTGAAATAGGGCAGTGTGTGCCCCAGTTTCGTAAAACTTTAAACAAAGGATTTAAGTACAAGGTTACGTACCTACCTAACTTGTTTCCGCCATCTAATTAACCGACAGTCTGAAAAAGGTAATAAAATCAAATGTACTTATTTACAACATGCACATAACCGTCTGGCCAGCGCGGGGAGTGTAGGCCTAATCCTCCGTCTGTCTCCGGCAGATGAGAGAGGGTTGTGCTCCTGCAGTGGAGACAAAAATAAACTGATGATGATGATGACATAACCATTCTTCCCTATCTGTTAACCAAATTTCGTAACTGGCTACGAAATGGGAAATGTAATTTCCAGGGACTCCTTCATTTCAGTTCGAAGCCAGGGACTCCTTCAGCCCATTTCGTATTTCTTAACTGGTTACGAAATGGGAAATTTAATTTCCCTGTTCGAAGCCAGTTAAAATGCGACTTGTAACGCGTACAAGTCTAGAGACCGACTGTGATATTAACACTTTTCATTTGTATAATCTGTGATTTCCGAACTATGATTCCCCCTAGTTGGCAGTTCGGATCTATAATAAGCTGCCGAATAATTCAAAAAATAAGAATAATCGTCTTTTTAAAAAAACATATACAATAATAATTTATTTATAAGTAATTGACATTCATTGACTTCTCTATTTTCCTGTATATTTTTTTTTATCTATTTCTTGTTTTATGTCATTATTATTAATTAATTAGAATGTTAAAATTTTTTGTACAGCTAATTATGGCAGAATATGTTGGCCAACTATCTATATTATCATCACACTAATACCATATTCCATGCAAATAAATTAAATTTCATTTCATTTCATAAATATGGTGTAAAAAAATCGATAGTTTCGAAACTCGGTACAGATGTTGATCTAAAAAGTTGAATTATTTGTATAATTGATTAATTTTTAGTAGATAGGCCCCAATCAAGTGGAATTAATTAAGAATACTCGCCAGCCTCTACAAAGACATTATGCAATCAATTGATGTTGATCCAAGTAGATTTTACACAATTTTTTTTTTATCATTAACAATATCTTCTTTAACCTCTTATAAATATGTATATACACACAAGACTTACGCGTCCTTCGAGCTCAAATCTAAATCCCAAATCCCAATCACAATCGAAGCAGCAAAATCTATCTGCGCGTTCCCAAAGGATTGGATTAAGACTGAAGCTGAAATGGCGGCGTGGTCGAAAAAGGAAAAGAAATTGTCGATAAAGACTCAAAGGCCGAGGCAGTAGCGCACTCAGGAGGGCCACGTCTTGAATTATTGTGAAAATTGACATCTGCAATTACCACATCATCATCAGGTTATTTTCTTGTCTCCACTGCATTAGCACAACCCTCTCTCATCTGCCGGAGACAGACGGAGGATTTAGTCTCCATTCCCCGCGCTGGCCAGATGGGTTGGGGAGGCCTGATTGATGTTTTATAATGTATTCTCTTAGTCGCCTTGCACGACATCCACGGGAAGAGTTGGAGTGGTCCTATTCTACTCTACCGGAAACCACACGGCACTAATTACCACGTTTTATACGAATAAAGAATTACTCACTTATTTGAAAATAAAGGAAATTAACTTTAGGTACAAATAGATAGCTCACTTCATTGACCGCGCAAAGCTCTTGCTACTGACGCCTATCTATGGATACCCGCCATCTTTGGTTTACTGGGTGTAACAATTAATAAGTAATAAGTGCGCAGAAAAATAACACATTATAGGGGTCCGTCAATATATTTTTGTTTTCTGGTGTATCTTGGCCAAGAATTTTACCTCCGAAATTGACATAGTACTTCCATCATTGCAGGTCAGTTTTACATGTATATAAAAATAGTTGCTCAATCACTCCATTAGTTTTCGGGTTATCCGGCGAACAAATAGGCCGACAGATCTTAAGCACCTCAAAATTCCTTAAAGCTTCATTGTAACCCTAAAAATCTATATAATTGCGCCTATGGTTTTCTCACATGGCCCCTAAGTGAAATCCTAGAGCCGGCCCTGGCCCTAGCGGGTAGATAATGGGTGGAAATGGTGGAAAATGGCGGCGAATGGCTGGATTGCTGGGACCAAGTGTCTCAAGGAGCGTACAGTGGCGCAATGCGGAAACGACTGCCCAAATAATGGGAGAGTTGATAAGTTCCGGAGTCTGCGACGACATGCTTGTGTTGAAAATTTGGTAAATAAAGTGAAAAAAGGGTAACAAATTGTGAACTTTGGAAGCAAAAAAGTTGTAAACTAGACGCAAAAGGGAGGCCACTAAGGGAGGTTTGTTTTTGTAAACAAATACAGAGTCTTACAGATACGTACACTTGTCTAATCACAAACTGGGATCTTCGACTATGCTATGGAAATTAAACAAGGATAGGACAGTTCACAAATATAACATCCAGACCGAAAACGCACAGATTTCCTTTATTTTATAACTTAGTCGTTATCAATTCCACATCGTATAATACGTTATTTTATGAATATATCTATGTATGTATGAATATATGTATATTTCATTCCAGATTAATAGTCCTATGAAAACCAACGCTATTTACGTCTCGGTAACATATATATGAAAGGGTCACCAGCAGCAAAAACAGGTTTGTATTACCGTGTAAACTTTGCAGTCCACTTAGGAACACCATCTATTGTGTATTTTGTTTTCGAGACGCAAATGCGTTTGTTTTCATAGGACTATTAATCTGGAATGAAATATATATATTTGAGTATGTATTTATTTACGTATATATATATTTTACTTACTGGTATAAACTCTGCTCCTTCCTTTAATTAACTGCACAACCCACTTTTTTGTTACCCAAAAGTTGGCTGGAAGAAATCGCTTTTAGCGATAAGATCGCCTAGATGTACATATGTAAGAAACTTTATTATTGTATTTTTTTACGTGCAATAAAGAGTAATTGAATTAAATTGTACATAGTAGTCTGTCTCCAGTGGGAATCGAACGCACGATTTATGGCAGTCGAGTCCAATGACCAAACCACTAAGCCCACGAGACGGTAAATAAAGGGAGGGTAGATAACAAATTAAGAACTTAGGAAGCTAAACATTGTAAACAAGACCCGCAAAAGGGAAAGGTATTTTTTTCTTTGTTGGTAAACAAATACAAAATGTTCTAGTTGCTAAAATAACAGAAAAAAGAAAAAATAACCGATAGATCCTCCCAATTTGGTGGGGGTTTGTGTCCAGGGCCTTTAAAGTTTATATGCGCTAATGGGATCCTGAAAATGATCAATGAGAGGTTTGACGGCCCCATCATTAGACACTGGGTGGGGCTGTTGAAACCTATATCTAGTTATGTAAGAAATTAATTAATAAGTTTACTAACATAGTATTAAGGCTTTACTAACGCTATGGATGAAATAAATAAAACGCTGAAATAAATAAATAAATAATAATAATAATAATATAGTGTCCTCCACCGATTTTGATAAAATTCGGTACGGACTATTTTGAAGATTCAAGTTGAAGTAGCAAGTATTTAAGTTGTGCTCACCACATGCAGTAACCGCTTAGCCTGGTATAGTTATTAGTACATTCAAGATAATGATTGTTTTCACCAAACTCTGAACGAAAATTCTACTTGTCTTTCTCACAAATATATATATTTTTTCGATTTTAAACTATTTCGATGACTGACAAAATATGGTATTAACATTTCTTCACGAACAAATAAATTAACTTTAAAAAAAGTCAAGTTAGTAAATCATCGAAATGGAGACATTTTTGTCATTTGTATTTATTTTTTTGCCATAAATACATGTCATTTAGGTGGAACAGTCTCATTTAGTGATTTCAATGTCAATTGTAGCAAGTAATGTAATGATTTCTTCATGTCAACTTAAAACAGCTATGTCGCTTGAATCCAAAAAATCTTTCAGAGTATAGGGGCAATTATGTATCAGAAAGATTCTAAGCTATCTAAAAAAATTATGCCATTGAGCGATTTCATGTCTCTTTGCCATAATTTTGAATTTCATAAGATTATTTGGGGCACTTCGTGACACATTCCTAAATAACCTTCTTCTATTCTTTACCCTGTGTGCAGGTCATTAATTCTTTTTTCACTTGGCGTTTTCGGGGCCAAGGCCACGTCGTTATCTTGAAGGGGAAGATTTATTGCGCAACGCGTTATGTTTTTATTTCGCAACGCTTGTAAGGGGCATGACGATAATAGTTTTGTTATACAGGGAGGATCAGGAACGCCAAGCGTTACTAGTTCGCTGCTAAGCTCTTGGTGTACCAAACAATGACAGTATAACTATTTAACATAGCTAAATATAGAATAGGCATCGTATGGATAAGCTTGCTCTACTTTTGGTCTCATTGTTACTTACACTATTAGATAAGATTATTATTATTATTATAACTTTATTGTACACAGAAAACATAAAAATAATTACACAGAAGGAGAGGACGTATACACAGGTGTGCTTATCTCTAAAAAGAGATTTCTTCCAGCCAAAACTTGTTTGGAAGATTGAGGACTAGCGTAATCTTATCAGGATTAAAAAAAAGGTGACGACAACAGCTCTACTGCAAAGTCAAGTGTTTAACTTTGTTTTAGTTCATTTTTATTCTCTGACTTGGGTAAGATATTTTTTTAATGCGGTATTTGCTATTTGACATTTATTCCTTGCGCTCATGTAGAATACACATGATGTTTTAGTTTTAAAAACCTTAAAATTGTAAACATTACTTCTTCCACACAAATTTTATTCCTATTTTTATATGTAATTATTATTCAATTTTAAATTGACCAAAAAAACAGAGATTTTTAATTAAAACAGCTATCTACAAATAATATTATCTATATAAGATATTTAGCGACCCAGGAACCGCTAGTAAAAAAGTGCCCAAAAAGTGCTATCCCTGTCTATATATACACCTAACTATGTATACCAAATTAATGCAACTTTTCCATTTTTAATTGTGACCTATACAGTCGCAGAGGTGCTACATAAGCACTTCAAACCCACTAATATGAATTTGGCAGGTATTCGTGCAGCTGTTTTTTTTGTGAACTTTGCCCGATACACTATATGTGCCCTTAGATGTAACTACTACTCAGTTGATATAGCGGGCATGTCACGTGACGAGGTCGGGCTTTTATATATTATCTTTATTGCACATAATTTTAGAAAAAAAGGGCATAACATAAAAGTGTACAAAGGTGAACTTATCTCTATAAGAGATCTCTTCCAACCAACCTCCACTGTGGCACACCACAGTTTTAGACCTGGTCTAAACCAATAGAGTTTTCGGAACGATATAATACCATACACATGTTTTCCGGTGGAGGAAAACTTGGTGAGGAAACCTTCATACGCCGAAGAAGGAATTCTAAGGCCAGCGTGGCCTTTGTCTCTACAGTGGGAATATAATTAGGCTGTTGACTCGTTCCCCAATCTTATAGTGGGTGTCGTCAAGGCGACTAAAGGATTTCACCAGAGACGGGCAGCAGCTTCCACTGGTGTATATTAAGATCATCACTGCGATCACCCATCCACCTGCCAAGTCATCATCAGTTTTTTTTGTCTCCACTGCAGGAGCACAACCCTCTCTCATCTGCCGGAGACAGACGGAGGATTTGGCCTACACTCCCCGCGCTGGTTAGACGGGTTGGGGAGGCCTGAGTGATGTCATATAATGTATTCCCTCAGTCGCCTTGTACGACATCCACGGGAAGAGTCGGAGTGGTCCTATTCTACTCTACCGGAAACCACACGGCAGCTGCCAAGTCAGATTATGTCAAATCGCTCAATGGACAGCCCACCAAAAGTGTCATTCCATTGGAGAGGCTTACGTTCAGCAGTGGACGTATATATGCTGATGATGATGATGATGAACTTTTTTTCTGATCATGCTAAGGCAAAGCAACTCATAAAACCCCTTTGTCATTTATATATGTTAGTCGATCGTAGCAAATATATAAAAAATAAACATAAACATAACTTTATTCGATTTTATTTATAATTGTATTTCAGCTGATGATTATTTATTTTTATTTATTTAATTTTTTTATTGCACAGTAAGTACAAAAGGCGAACATAATGCCAATATGGCATTCTCTTCCAGTTGACCTGTAGGTCATGCAGATAATGAGTGGCGCAAAAAAATTATATAAAAAATTGGTTATATACTATACTATACTATACTTACATAATAAATACAAACTAAAATATACTAAATGTATTCTATAAATTATACATATACCTACACATTACAACGATGATATAAGTCATTATTATAACAATCAATAGAATGACGATTTATTTTGTTTACAAGTAGGTACCTAACATTGTCACGCCTCCTGTATAGCTACATATTTTTTATTTCACTCGTTCTCAGCACCCGACTGGAATACGTTTTCGCTGCACGTGGAAGCCTACGGTGATTGAATTACATACACTACGTGACGTAGCGCAGAACGTGTGTTGCTGTTCTTTGGGCACAGATTTCGTACATTTTATGTAGGTTCATACCTCCCGGTAAAGTCTTGGTATAATGGTTGGGAAATAGGAGATAGGAAGTTGAATTATCAATTTTTTCTGTATTTTCAAATCTGTATTCTGTATTTTTTCCGTGTGGTTTCCGGTAGAGTAGAATAGGACCACTCCAACTCTTGGATGTCGTACAAGGCGACTAAGGGAATACATTATAAAACATCAATCAGGCCTCCCCAACCTGTCTGGCCAGCGCGGGGAGTATAGGCCAAATCCTCCGTCTGTCTCCGGCAGAAGAGAGAGAGTTGTGCTCCTGCAGTGGAAACAAAAATAACCTGATGATGAATATATTCTAGCTCTGTTGTGGGGCACTGGTGCATGCAATGCCTATAGCACAGAGGAAAATCCTAGTTTGGGATTAGACAAGTTAATGTATAGCTTGTATATGCAATATAGAAAAAACGAAAAACTGACCACCTGAACAAACCCACCCATGTCTCGAATACTCGTAAAAACAAATGACTAACTACAACCTTCTCTTTGCCACAGGAGAGCGTCTGATTCAATACGCATCGGAGAACCTGGTGACGGAGATCCTGATCCACCCTCAGATGAATACTCTGATGCAGTGCATGCGCAACTTGCTGAGCTCGTTCACGCGCCACAGACATCTGGTCCACGCGGGGTACACCTTCGCGGGGAACGGCTCCTGGATAATGCAGGTATTTATATCAATTTCTTATTACTGTGTCTTAGATCCTGGGGTCTACTCGTAAGAATTTAGACATAGACGTCTCTTCTATGTCGTTCCCTCACTGCTGAGGATCGCGACCGTATAAAATGCGCCTCCACGCATAGCGGTCATTGGCCAGCCGCACTGCTTCATATAAGGATCCGCCAGCCACGCTCCTCACCGGGTCTGACCACCTCGTCGAAACTCGTCCTCTGGCACATAGACAAATACATACTTTATTAATAACTTCCGTTACAGGTCAAATCAAATTTTACACAAATAAAAAAAAATCAAATTAAACATCAGTAACTAATTATTAAAATTTTCAAACAAATTCTTAAAATTAAATATAATTAAGTCAATGATTGGGGAAGGGTTCATTGAGGAAGGCCTATGTCCAGCAGTGGACTTCTAGGGGCTGACATGATGAAGTCAGTGAGTTCTGTAAGAACTCTTCATAGCAATAAAATGCACGCTTGACAAGCCAGACGCACAGCCTCTTTTTGAAAGTAGATAAGCTCGAAGAGCTGGCGACCTCAGTGGGAAGCCGGTTGTACACCATGGGACCCATTACTCTTATCGTCTTCGCGCACTTCACCAGGGTGTGGGTGATGGGGCGAAGCCTTTCGCGTGCCGGGTGGAGTATGCGTGACAGTCACCAAGCCCCTCGTAATCGTCCAAGTTTTCCCTGACATAGGTAGCGACTTGGAGGATTAGCAGACTTGGCAACGTCATTATTCCTAGGGCAATAAAATGCCCTTTTGCCGGCTCGTCATGCGGCATTCGTGCATGACATTAGCATAATAGACGTCGATCTACTTAGATTAGATTAGATTTCTTTATTTCACATTACAAATTTTGATACATACTAACTTACGTAAAAGGTCAGAGTTAATGTGATCGTCAAAAAATAATAAAAATATAGTATACAAAATGTCAGTTCTACACAACTCGAGTATGAGATTTATAACAATGTCATAACTTAATGTACATAATAATAACAATGGATATAAAAATAAAAAACAATTTTTATAAACTATTTCGCAGTAAAAAAATAATTATCTTAGCAGAAATTGATATATTTTGATAAGCGTTTGGATTTGGATGGCCAGATTCCTTAACAGTTACTACATAACAGATACTAGGAAAACGAGAATACTCCTACGTTTTTAATCACCTACTCATTCCCAGTGTCAGAAAGTATACGCAAAAAGGCGCTTGACTTAGCATTTTTATTAGCGAGAAAAACGCCGGGGGACTCGAATGTCTAGATACTTATCGCGGTCTGCCCTATGTGCTGGAACAACGAATGCAGCAACGGTATCCCCTGCCTGTGGTACAAGATAAATAAAATGGGTCATCGGGGACGCGGGTGCGGAGCGGGGGCTCTGTGTACTCATCCATGCGTCCTCGGGGAGGGCGGCAGCAACGGTGACCTCGTTGCTGCTGCAAGCACCGCGAGTGTGCTGGAGGGACTCCATTTCCCCCGAGGTGGGCCGCCGAGCGTGAGCGGCGTGGCGCGAGAGAGGGGCACCGTGTGCCTTTGGTGGTCTTGGAGTACCTCGATCTTCGGTGAGGAAAGCCACAGCGAGGTTTTAGTCGGTGCGATCCCGACATAAAGTACTCGTCCCCCCTGAGGCGGATAGGTATTCAGTAGGGATTTCCCCGCGGAGGCCTGGTTAGGCGTCTAAGTATCGTACTTAGCCGACAAACGATTTTCCGAATACATCACATGTCCCGTTAGAGAGAACAAAATGGATAATCCGAAATTCGCAATGTGGTTTCCGGTAGAGTAGAATAGGACCACTCCAACTCTTCCAGTGGATGTCGTACAAGGCGACTAAGGGAATACATTATAAAACATCCATCAGGCCTCCCCAACCCGTCGGGCCAGCGCGGGGAGTGTAGGCCAAATCCTCCGTCTGTCTCCGGCAGATAAGAAAGGATTGTGCTCCTGCAGTGGAGACAAAAATAACCTGATGATAATGAATCCGAAATGCTTACGGACTGGTCGAGACTGAACACCAGCGCCGCAGTTCGTGTAGCGTGCTGCAGCATTATGCTGAGTCACTTTGTTGCTGCGACACATACTTAGATTACGTTTAAAATACAATTTGTGAACCTGTTTCGTATGTTTGTTTCTCATGTTTGTTTGGAAATGGAAAGGCAGCTTATAGCTGGTGCTTCCATATCATTAGTCGACTTGGTTATTCTCATTTAGGGATTGTCCAGTCTGTTCTTAAACATGTTTATTGATGTGGCAGTTACGATAGATTCCATCTGGATACAACGCTGTTGCTTAAAAAAATTCTTTGAGGGTTCAGGTGAGCATTTGATCTTAGTTATCTCATATTATGTCCTCTGAGTCGTTCAGTGGGATTTGAGTTAAACATATTCTTTAACTTGGATGTGTTGTAGTGATTGTTCAAAATCTTGAAGGTCTCACTTAGATCTCCTTTCTCTGCGTTCTTTAATATTAGACGTACTTCCGTTTAATAAATTGTTTCTAGATTCATCATCAGGAGCACAACCCTCTCTTATCTGCCGGAGACAGACGGAGGATTTGGCCTACACTCCCCGCGCTGGCCAGACGGGTTGGGGAGGCCTGATTGATGTTTTATAATGTATTCCCTTAGTCGCCTTGTACGACATCCACGGGAAGAGTTGGAGTGGTCCTATTCTACTCTACCGAAAACCACACGGGATTATGTATGTTTCTAGATTGCGCGCTATTAAATTTGTCGCCTACTGAAGTACAATCTCAATATAATAACAGTTTGTAGTTTTGTGATTTTTACATTTATCCTTATGTCAGTGGGATGCTCCAGTGGGTATATACGTACCTACATTCCGAGCACAAAAAAGGATACTGGAAGCCTTTTTCATACATTCGAATAACTTCGAAGGCATCTCCACTGGGGATCGACTTGGGTGACATCTGATGCTGTCCAGAGTATGGATGGAGTAGGTCCAGAGCGACAACTAATTAATTCTGCCAATAGCTAGTTTTTTTTTAATTTAATTTCAAGTCACGGAGATGAATTCATTAGCTGTTTCAATTTCCGATATCCGGTGACAGCCTGCCAGTGGCAGGAAAAGGCCTCACTGCGGGCAATATTACCCAAGTGAAATGTGTCGCCAACCAACGCCAGCTGATGTAAAATGATTATATTTTGCAAGAGAATTTTGCCTAAAGTGAAGTCAATTACCCGTAGATTAAAGCAATTGATAGACAAAGCTCTGATGTTTGCCGTGATTTGTGACTTGCGTCCTGAACAGAGCCTATGTTTAGAACTTTACGATCAACTTCGCTGTTACTCATTGTTGGGGATTGTCAGACGGACTGATCGAGTTGTTTGTATAAGAGATAGCTAGCTGCGTTTGACGTGAGCAATCAATTTCAAATTATTGAAATAGAAATGATAGTTTAATATTCAATGAATATCAAAACAATTCGCCTCTGACCGTATTTTGAAAGCCTTTTCAATTTTACACCACCCCCAATATTCCAGTGGATTTCGCCAAGGCTAGGGGACTGCACTGGGGACATGCAGCCGCGTTCTCCTGTGTTTATTAAGCTGCGATCACCAATCCGCTTGCCAAGCGTGGTGATTATGGCAAATCCTCCAATGGGCTGTTCCCACCTAAAGTGGTATTTTATCGGGGAGGCTTATATTAAGCAGTGGACGTATTTCGGATGATGATGAAAGCAAAGGGAAAGATGTGTGACTCTCGCATTGCTAGAAACACAGATGAAATCAAAATTAAAGACCAAAAACATGTAAGAGTTCATCATCCGGTTATTATTGTCTCCACTGCAGGAGCACAACCCTCTCTCATCTGCCGGAGACAGGCGGAGGATTTGGCCTACACTTCCCGCGCTGGCCAGACGGGTTGAGGAGGCCTGATTGATGTTTTATAATGTTAGAGAGTAAGAGTTAATAATTTTTTATTTTAAATTTTCATTTTAATGCTTTTTCATTGCATACAATGGAGAAAAACATACTTTTTATTTCTACGACGTAACATTTCCCTCTTTTTTTTTATTATTTAGTATACAGTCTTCGTATATTTACTAGTAACTCATTTAAGTTTAATTTTATTGATTTAGTCTTTTGAATTTATATTTGGACAGCAAAGTTGTTACACCAAAAATCCGAGTAATTTCTTTTATCTTAAAAAACAGAGACAATTAAGCAAATTTAATATTATTTTCATATTCTGCACACTAAAAGTACTTTAAATTCCGTGCCGCAAAAAAAAATTATCTCTTTTCAAATCCGTTCGATATCTTAGGGAATGCGTCTTTTGTACTATTACTTATTCTATGCTATCGTACTCACCGATACCACGCTAGACCAGGTGGTCTTGTACCTTCAGCAAAGGAGAAGGATTCAGTTTGGCGATTCGGTATTCGTTTAAGGAATCAGGTATCGAAACATGTTATTGTAAAAATAAAATTACCTCTAACTTGATCTGAAACGGCGATTCTTTGTCAGTACGTCAATAGTGTGTGATTTAAGGACAGATAATCGAAATTATAGTCGTTCAAATCGAATATAGCTAATTTCAATGCACCGTGAACGATACCAGTCTTCCTTCACTCGATCGAACCAGCCACGATAAGTACCTTCGCGCCTACGGTGTAATAACAACGCTAAGTCGAGCACGTTTAGATGCGTTTTTGCTTAGTCGCCGCCAGCTGTCTGTGCCATCGCAGGCTGTGTACGAAGTAATAATAACGCAAAGTTGAGCGCCTTAGACATATTTTTGCTTGTATTGTCTGACAGTAGGTGATTAAAAGCGTAGTTATTTTAAGCGTTTTACAAGGGAGTGATGTATCTGTTATGTAGTAACTATTAAATAATCTGTGACGATACTAAATAAATAAAATAAATAAATATGTCAGACATTCACACCAATTATCCAGTCCCAAACTAGGCAGAGCCTGTGGTATAGTTACTAGATAATTAGATTTACGGATACACATACTTAAATAAATATATAAACATCCAAGACTTGGGTACAAACATTCATATTCATCATACGAACATTTGCCCCTAGCGGGATTCGAGCCCGCAACCTCCGGCGTGGCAGTCCGAGAGCTACCCGTTCCGCCACGGAGGTCGTCAACTGGTCGTCGTCGTACTGGGACTCGAAATATATACTGAATGTTACATAAATCAGGCTTATTGAAAATCTGAAAGCTGCTGTGAACACCGGGAGCGTACGCTTTGACAATATTAATTTCGTTCCGATATTCTGCAGTGTCAATATTTAATTTTAGAATTTCAACGGAATAAATAACGCTTTTGAAATGGATTTTTCTATCAAAGTGAAATGAGATCACTGTATTTATTTGTAGGCATCGAAAACTAAGGCTTAGTGAGCAAGCTTTCGATTCGGTTCAATTCAGTTCAATTACTCTTTATTGAACGATAAAATGCCGTGGCCGAGGCCGAGCCCGAGGCCGTGTGGTTTCCGGTAGAGTAGAATAGAATCACTCCAACTCTTCCCGTGGATGTCGTACACGGCGACTAAGAGAATACATTTAAAAACATCAATCAGGCCTCCCCAACCCATCTGGACAGCGCGGGGAATGTCCAAATCCTCCGTCTGTCTCCAGCAGATGAGAGAGCGTTGTGCTCCTGCAGTGGAGACAAAAATAACCTGATGATGATGATGAAAAATACAAAGCTACAATAATAAAATAGCCTACACATGTATATCTAGGCGGTAGACATACCACGCTCTCGTCCGAAGCGTTTAGCTGCTAAGGAATGGAACTTCCTGCCAGCTTGGGTATTTACACGCAAGTACAACTTGGATCTATTTAAAGGAAGAGTGAATACCTGGGCATCTTCTGGGTAAGCGCGCTCCACCTTAGGCCTCGTCCTCACTTAACATGAGATGAGATTGAAGTA
Source organism: Esperia sulphurella (assembly GCA_947086405.1). NCBI lineage: Eukaryota > Metazoa > Arthropoda > Insecta > Lepidoptera > Oecophoridae > Esperia > Esperia sulphurella. The sequence goes on from OX352272.1 coordinate 14,618,778, forward strand.
AAGGGTAAACCTTTTCCTGATTTAAAAAAATACTTATGAAGGTTCGGTCTTTAAATTTCAATGATAACACTACAGGCTTTTCTGTGAAGGAAAACATCGTAAGGAAACCTGCATATGCCAAAGAAGAAATTCTAAGTCCTATGTGAAGTCTTTCAAGTCGGCTTGGGGCACCGTTGGTGGACAGGGGTTTGGCACAAAAGATCCTGAAGGGTCGAAGTGTCACCAGGTCTTACTGCCTCCTAAGAATATAAGATAAAAATCCAGTAACTAGTGCAGGAGACAGTAGTTTAGAATTACATAAGTTTAAATAAATACATACATACTCGTACGTACATACGCTTGTCTAACCCCAAACTAGGATATTTTCCTGAATTAAACAAGGATAGGACAATTCACAAATATATCATCCAAACCGTAACCAACTTGTACAAATTGTACAATGTTTTTTTCCTAGTAATAATCGAGTCTATATTTATTAGTGAAAGAGACTTTGAACACCAGGAGCTCATAAGTTTTAATGACTATATTTGTTTCAGGACGGTACATTCTCTTTAGCTGACTTCACTGATGCATACCAAGAGAATGAGGTGCAGCGCGTCATACGCGCGTACGAGAACTCTATATCGATCGACATCCACTGCTCCACTAGTGGGGGTGGGGAGTGGGCAAAGCTGCCCGAGATGCCCTTTGTCAAACACTGCAAGATCAGGGTCAACCCCACGGATATATTGGACCCCGGCTCGCAAGCCATCAAGGATTTTACTGGTAAGTCCGCCTTTCTAAGTTCACTGTTGGACATAGATCTATAGTCCCAACAGAACCATGACATTCCATACAAGTGTAAACTACTACAAGAGCATTAGTGTACAGGACGTTTGTGTGTGTGCGTAAAATTATATTAGGGCTACTGCACCCAGTACGCGAACATAGTCGATCGAGAGTGGGACAACGTTACACGTCAACAACATAAATGCTTCTCTTTCTAACTTATAGCGTCGATCTCTCGGCGCCGGTCGATAGCATGCTGGAATAGTAAAGTACCGGCAGTGTGCGAGCGTACTGCCGAACGTGCTTCATTTTACAGGCGATGACCAAATGTGCGGGGAAGGGAGTATCGCTTCTTTACGTAGCAATATTTAGTATTCTCTAGCCCCTGGGAGGCAGCTACGCGTTACCAGTTTTTTGTATTTATGGCCTCGTTATCAACCTTTAACCTACCCTTATAATAATAATAATCGAAATATAAATAAATAAATCGAAAATTCAAATCGAAAAGTAGCTTATCGCTGGAGCTTCCATATAAACAAACAATAATTTGTTTTTATGCAATTTGACATGTATGTATGCCGTGTGGTTTCCGGTAGAGTAGAATAGGACCACTCCAACTCTTCCCGTGGATGTCGTACAAAGCGACTAAGGGAATACATTATAAAACGTCAATCAGGCCTCCCCTACCCGTCTGGCCAGCGCGGGGAGTGTAGGCCAAATACTCCGTCTGTCTCCGGCAGATGAGAGAGGGAGACAAAATAACCTGATGATGATGATGAAATACTTAGGGCTACTTGACAAAACAGAGTGGGGACCACTGGTGTATAAGGTAGGGTTGATATCAGTCCGGGTTTCCCCGGATTTGTCCTAGTTTCAAAGTTTTCAATAAAATGTTGATTTATAACAATTAAAACTATTTTTTGTATTACTGAGGAAAAACTGTTGACATGCTCCAAAATCCGGGGTTTTCATGCTATTTGTCCTGGTTGGCAGATTTTAGAGAGGGTAACTCTAAAGGTAATCTTTATTTATAAAGGTAAGCAACACTGCATTCCAAAAACCTTGGGTTGGTTACTGGACTGGAGTGTCCGAGGTCGTGGGTTAAAGTTTTTTTCAGGGGTGTCCGGGTAAAAAACTCGATTTCACCCAAAAGTCCGGGGGTTTTTAAGTTCTTGTCCGGCGTCATCAATTTTGGTACTGGCAACCCTATTATAAGGGAATATGTACAGTGGCTGAATAAATAATGTCTGTATTCTACAGTTGTTAAACTCTTCAATTTCGCCGTGTTACTCGTTTACTTCAACCTTTTAAGATATTGAGAACTCTAGGCTAAGTCAATATTTTATTTGTCATGTCAGCCCCTAGAAGTCCACTGCTGGAAATAGGCCTTCCCCAATGAACGCCACCATACCCGTCCTTCGCCCTCCGCATCCAGCCGCTTCCGGCTACCTTCTTCAGGTCGTTGGTCCATCTCGCGGCGGGGCGTCCCTCGCTGCGCGTTCCGATCCGCTATCTATCTCTCTGATTTATTCTATGGCAATAACGATATCTATGTACTACTATGTGGATCGTTCCAAACAATCGCTCTGTTCCACGCAACTGCGTCTCCGGGAGCTGAGTTTAATTATGACTAAATATTGACTCTACGGGTAAATAGCGTCTGCACAAGTTTCAAATCGAATGTTAACGAGAGATATTTTATTGTTTTGTATTTATTTTTCACAAGCGTCTTTTGAAAATACTAGGCAAAGAGCGACCAGTTTCAAAATCAAACTGCTGTAGAGTGGCATTGGCAATTTGCTGCCATTGCTTTTTCTACCTACAAGCTTCTATTTGTTAGACAAACATCATTGTCGATTAATTGCTCGTTCCTCGTTAAATAATTCATGAACAGAAATCTAGGTCACCTCGCAAACCTACCTTATGTTTGTCCTACATAACTTAGTAGTCTACCCCGAATTTTCGAGTGATGTGTGACATTTGAGAAGTTATTGTTTGTTCTGCATTAGTTACGTACTAACTACGACGTTAATCATGGTTCTGTTGACTAAAGTTGGGTTCTAAAAGCAGCCGTATATTTTACCACTATAGCTGTCTCAGTTCCGCTCCCGCTCCCGCACCCACTCCCGCATGCGATGAAAGACATTTTATGGCTATGTTTTTAAACACCTTAAGTTACATTATTGAACTTTTAGTAGGGATCCCTAGATTTTTATAGTAATAAATATATCCTATATTACTTAGGGATAATGTAGCATTCTAATGGTAAAAGAATTTTTGAAATCGGCCCTGTAGTTTTTGATTATATTCCTTACAAACATACAAATCTGTCCTCTTTATAATGTTAGTGTAGATATCGCGTATTATTTTTCCCTAGCATTATTTTTAGTAAGCATTTCGTATAAATACACTGCGAATTAAAAAGCCATTTCGGTCTTTCTATCGGCTTATGTGACATGTTTTCATAAGCGTTAGGCGTCGACATATTGTAATTTTATCGGAAATAATTATGATATGATGGAGTAAACCCTGTACGGTAAAAGCCTATTTTGCAGGATACCTCACATTGTATAATAAAATCCCTAAAACGTTACGAGATGTAGATGAGATTAATTTATTTTAAAAAAAAACTTCACGATCTGTTGATAGAAAAATGTTATTATAGTTTGGAAGAATTTCTTGGTGACGGTTCAATTTAAGGTTTCAATTTGTATCTAATTAACTCTTAATTTTTTTTGTAACTTTTTTAAATGCAAGCTTTACTGCGACACAATGTTGTATGCCCACGTGGCGGGACATAGCTGAGCTCTAACTATGACATGTATCCTTTCTATACCTATGATCCACAATAAAGATATTTCATTACTGTTTGCCGTGTGGTTTCCGGTAGAGTAGAATAGGTCCACTCCAACTCTTCCCGTGGATGTCGTACAAGGCGACTAAGGGAATACATTATAAAACATCAATCAGGCCACGCCAACCCGTCTGGCCAGCGCGGGGAGTATAGGCCAAATCCTCCGTCTGTCTCCAAAGTCAGCGTATGGCCTTGCTCTTTATGTGCAAGGCATACAGAACGACCAGCACCGACGCCTTGCCAGTCATGGCCGGTGTCTGGCCGATAGACTTGGAGCTTCAGCGGCGCGCCAGTGTTCACTTCAGATCTCGACAACTAACTTGGACCGATTTTGGGGTTAGAGACAGGGACCGCACATGTCGACTGTTCGGGGTGACAGCTTCGGCTGTGGACGACCTTCTTGTGTCCGATTGGCAGCGCAGATGGGAGGAATCTGAAAAGGGCAGGCACCTCTTCAAATTCTTCCCTAGCGTTGAGGAGAGATTGGAGAAACGGTGGCTAGAGGTGGACCACTGCGTCGCGCAGTTCCTCACCGGTCACAGCAACTTCCAGGCGAAGCTTCACTCCATGAAGCTGGTCGCATCTCCCGACTGCGAGTGTGGTGAGTCGGATCAAACCGCTCATCACATTCTGTGGGAGTGCACACGGTGGGATCGGGAACGTGAACTCATGCTATCGGATCTAAATTACGTGAACCGTCCGGTATACTATGGAGATCTGGTTGCGAACCGTCACAATTTCCGAGCGTTTAAGCGTTTTTGTCATGCCTACTATTGGCACTACTATACGAAGTAGCCTTCTGCTACTCCGTCACAGCTCACTGCGTCACAAAGGCGCTACATACGTCCGTGGTGTTCAACTAGGTGGCCAGGCTTATCTTGGCCACACCAAACCCCCCAACCCCCCAACCTGACCACTTTGGTCATCGTTTCATTGCTACACTCCCATTTGCTAGAGGGGAAGTGGGAACTCTCTTCCTACTTTGACTCTTTACTTCTATAATTAAATTTGTCTGGGGCCCAAGGTAGCGTAAATTCATGACCTGGGACTTGCCCTACCTTCACTGGTAGGTGTCTTTGCAGTTACCTCCGTTGATCCTCGCTTAGAGGAGTTGCGGGGGGAGAATGGTGAGGAGGCGGGAATGTCTCCGGCAGATGTGAGAGGGTTGTGTTCCTGCAGTGGAGACAAAAATAACCTGATAATGATTACTGTTTTGCCTATGGTAGAATTAGGGCAACGTAACTGTAAATTTGATTAAGCACCTATACTTACAAGGTTTAAATTCAATTGAACCCCTTTGAAGCTAAAACGTATTTACTAGAGAAGTACCAGAGTTGTCTGTCTCCAATTCGATTTATTTTATGATAACGTGCGACCCCCTTACAAGGTCATGTTGTGAAATATAACACCTGTAACATATGATGCAATACATAAATATAACTGCAACGATCTCTATGTACTACTAAATGGAGCGTTCCAAACAATCGCTCTGTTCCACGCAAGTAGCCACAACTCTTTCACATTCACTTTGAAACTTGTGCAGTTACTACTCAGAACATTTAATTATTTACTAAATATTGTCATTATTTAACCGTAGCGTGAGATGAGATTGCGCAAAGTGGCGATACATCGTCTCTGCCTACCCCTCTGGGACCAAGGCGTGAGCATAAGGCGTAAGCATTATGTATGTATGTTACTCAATCACACTTCAACCACTGGACTGATCGGAATGAAACTTGGCACACATATAGGTTAGGTCCTGGAATAGGATATAGGATAGTTTTTATCTCGAAATATTTAATAATTTGTAATGTTAAGTAGTCCACGCAGACGAAGTCGCAGGCAATAGCTATTTACATATAAATACACAACAATATACACACTAATAATACACTTGTCTAATCCCAAACTAGGATTTTCTCCTGTGCTATGGGAATTAAACAAGGATAGGACAATTCACAAATATAACTTCCAGACCGGGACCAACTTGTACAACTTGTACAAAATTGTCCATCTAGTGGGAAACGAATCTACGACCTCTGGCACTGGAGTCCAATGACCAAGCCAAGGAAGCGGTTTGACACTGTAAAACTTAGAAAGGTTATTTCTACTAGATATATGACTTTAGGCAGATTTTACAAAATACGTAGCCCTAATTTTTTATTCTCTAATAACTCTACGTAGTCATTTAAAAATAAGAAAAATCGTTTTAGTGATTCCTATATCATTTCGTCTCTATTAGGTTCTTTAAAGAGATGTAAATTCAATAGAACCTCTTTGGAACTAATACGTACCTTATTTAGTAACACATGAGGGTACTGCCAAAGAGTTTCCAGTGAGTCGGTAATTTCATTGGAGAAATTCCGATGTAACGTGGCGGAGTAAAAAGGTTGATCAGTTTTCAAAAACATTCCTTCTGCATGTTGCGTGCACATGTTACATTTTCAAACTGTAAACCGCAAAACAGACTGTTGCCTACAAAATTATGTTTAAATCTATGCCTCCAGTGAACAAGGATCTAACTTAAAATATGCTAATTTTCAAAACACAAAATATTTTTCTTTTTAAAACGATTAAATGTTCCTTCATATTCATGTCAATTTCTATAAAAAAGCCATTGAACTGTTGTCAAGGAAAAAAAAAATATTGATCATCGGCCTGCAAGAATCCACTGCTATGGACATAGGCCTCTCCCAAAGCGCGCCAGTGGAACCCTATTCTCAGTTCTTCTCATCCAGTCACTGCTAGCCGTCTTACGCAGAATATCGATCCGTAAAGTGGATGCCTAGTCTCTCCAATTATTTATTTGGTCTCTCAATTTCTAAGAACCGTTTTCACTGGCGGCGTAGAATTCTTTGACAGCAAAGTTTAAATTTCAGTGTAATTTCTGTGATACTGACAGGATGGAGTCTGTCAAACACTAAATAAGTTGGCAATACTGTTTGTTGCAATGGTTCAAGCAAATATAAACTTTAACATGACGAGTCTTTTCATACTGCAACTGTACTTGTAAATTGTATGGACTGATGTGCTTCTGAATGCTATTCAGTGAACTTTGTTCTGAACTGTACTGCGTTACGCTAACGACCCCACTTGTATTTGCGACTTGTAGAGGAGCCATGTTGCAGGAATTTTTAGGACATTTAACTTAAATAAGTTACTGTTTATTCAACGAAAAAAATGCAATAATAAGAAAAGTATCTTACATTACTGCATCTGCGAGATCTTATCCCTAAATTACTTCCAAATAACATTTGGTCACAGGATACGAATTGCAGAGAAAGTAGGCTGTGTAGTTAAATAAAGGCATTATTCAGCACTAATAAAAAAAAACCTATATAAATCTTTCAGTGAGTAGTTTCATATCAAAGTAAACACTTTTGTGTTTTTTCTTCTAAAATTTGATTGATTCCTTAGGAATAAAGCTTTAAGTACAAGCGAATGAACTAGCTACAGAAAATAAAACATACCTTAGTACATTCAGAAAGTAGAGAGTATTATAATAAACTAATACAAAAAATATATAAAACTTATATTATAGGGAATACATTATAAAACATCAATCAGGCCTCCCCAACCCGTCTGGCCAGCGCGGGGAGTGTAGGCCAAGTCCTCGGTCTGTCTCCGGCAGATGAGAGAGGGTGGTGCTCCGGCAGTGGAGACAAAAATAACCTGATGATGATGATGAAATAATTGATCGGTGATCTTTAGAGATGACCTTTTTTCGCTCACAGATCAGGATATACAACACCATTGCAATTGTACAACTATTACGTTACTTAAGTCACCAGTTTGTGTGGCGCACTGTACATTAATTTAAAATTCATTTCAGGAAGCTGCACAAGATGACCGTTGATCAATTACAATCATCAATCATCAATAGGTTATTTTTGTCTCCACTGCAGGAGCACAACCCTCTCTAATCTGCCGGAGACAGACGGAGGATTTGGCCTAAACTCCCCGCGCTGGCCAGACGGGCCATTATAATGATTTTTGTTAATTCTCGAGCAAATATTAATTCAGATTTTAGAGATTTGGCTGTGGGAGCTATAGCAATTTAAGCTATTTCAGTTACGACAAAAGCTACAAAATAAAAAATACAAAATGAAACTTTTTCGAATATCGAGCGACTAACATTGTCACCCTACTACAGTTACACCCGCCATACAATTTCTGCTCATCAGAAGCCAGTTTGTCGTAGATGCAAATCAACGTGGAGCTACGTCTGCTCTACAATAGCGCTACGAATTATGCTACGCGACGCTCTGTGACGTAGAACTTTGACTCTACCATTTTGCTTGAATACAACATCACAGATGTAAAATACCTTTGACTTTGTATCTGGTGACTTATTAGCATGGGTCGGAATTAGGTAGTGTCATGTACTTTCGACCATTAGTTTATGTTAATATGGATATTGCAGGATTATTCCGACATTTATTAAAAATAAAAACTTGCTGTAGACTACACAATTATTTTTATTTTCATTCTCAGTCCAACTTAGACTTTGACGACTACTCCGACCCCAACATCCACGCCCATGCCCACGCCCACTACAGCTCCAAAGGTAGTTCTGTATGTTCTCACTCACGAGCATTTACACCCTACATTTCTTTGTTGTATGCAGTGTATGCGAGTTTTCGAAAACTATAAATTCGTATAACTTTTGATTGATTGGGCCGATTGCAATGAGATAACGCCTATATGTTACAACGAGTTAAACATCATGTTTCTGTGAAAAGTCCATCAAAATCGGTTCAGTAGTTTTTAAGTGATGCGTGCACAAACAACGTGCGAGCGGGAGCGGGAGCGGGAGTGGACGTCGGGGTCCGTCCGGGTCGGGGTCGAGCCGTAGTCGGCTTGAGAGTGAGTAGTCCACGCGAGCGGAGCCGCGGGCACAGCTAGTAAATAAATATAAAGAAAACCGCTTTGTAATCAATGTCAGGTATTTTAAATAAATTACATAATAACTGGGCCCGATTCTGAAGGCACAACGTTAAAATTTGACAACACTAAAACTGTTGCTATCCTTGTCACACAGTATTATGAAGATAAAGACGAAACCAATTTTAGCGATGTCAAATTTTAAATGTGTACCTTCAGAATCGGGCCCACTAAAGTACTTAAATTACTTTAATTTAAATGTTCCGGCCCTTAAATTTTCTTAAAATAATACGTTCATATTCATATTCATATTCATTTATTGTTTCATGTAGTTTAAAAGATGTTACGTTTCTTTGTGTCTGCTATTAAATTAAACTAAATGTCAGGCTAGTCAGAAAGTCGGCAGTAACAGTCTCGCTGAGGGAGTTAATTTGGCGCCTGCGAGCTCCGGTGGCAAGTTGTAGGAAAAGTTAGGCGTTTGGAACAAAGCCCACGGTGACGTGCTACAAATTGGTACAAATTGTTGACTGCGAGCGGGAATGCGAGCGCGTTAATTTGTTGAAAAATGACACTGTTTCAAATATCGTATTCTCCAACAATCTCTAGATGGAGCGTTCCAAACAATTGCTCTGTTCCACGCAAGTAGCCACAACTCTTTCACATTCACTTTGAAACTTGTGCAGTTACTACTCAGAACATTTAATTATTTACTAAATATTGACATTATTTAACCGTAGCGTCAATATTTAGTAATAATTAAATGTTATGCGTAGTAACTGCATATATATATATATATAATTGGAGTGTAATTTTTATTGAAATATGTTTTTTCTCAACATTTATATTCTGTGTATCTAATAAACAAATGAAATAAATAAATATTTAGAGCTAAAATAAATACGCTAAAGCTAAGACTAAAACTAAAATATACCGTTAACCTTTTAAACCATTTTGAAACTCGACTGGGGAGTCGAATGGGGGCGTTCTCCAGTTCCACCGCGTCCAAACTTCGCCTGCTCGCGTGTAAGTTAGTCCGTATATATTCTGTAACTCGTTCTATACTAATCAGCTCCCTAATTGTACTTTCATTGCCTCAGGATCTCTGGGAGTACCTCGCTGACATTAATTGGCAATTTGCTGGAGTATTTCCTTATGTAACACCTTGGGTTTTTCTCTCGGTATTGGTGCAGATAGTACAGCTTTATTTGATGCTAGTGTACTTATGATTCGTAATGAAGAGATCGAAGAACGAAGGTATAGCTGACATAGCTGAAGTGGCAGTGGGCGGGCCACATCTGTCGCAGCACCGACGTGCGTTGGAGTAGATGAGTTCTGGAGTGCGGACAGCGGATCAGTGCGCGCAGGGTGGGATGCCCCGTCGCCAGATGGGCCGACAACATGAAGAAGGTGGCCGGAAGCGGTTGGATGCGGAGGGCGGAGGACCGGAAGGCCTATGTCCAATAGTGGCCCTAAGGGCTGACATGATGATGTACTTATCATCAAATCAGTCCTTAGACGTCTACTGATGGACATAGGCCTTCCCCAGTGACCGCCCTGGTCCACAAGATTCAAGTCACTCAACGAGATATGGAGAGGGCTATGTTTAGGGTGGGACTCCCCGCTGCCAGATGGACTGAAGGCCTGAAAAAGGCGGCCGAAAGCGGCTGGATGCGGAGGGTGGAGGACCGGGTGTGGTGGCGTTCATAGGTCCTATGTCCAGCTACCATGTATGTCTAAGTGGCTGATATGAATGAACGCCACCTCATCTGGTCCTCCGCTAGATGGAGCGACGATCTGCGTAAGGCGGTGCCTAGATGAGAAGAACTGAGGATCGGGTTCAGTGATGAGATGAGATGCCTGTGTCCAGCAGTGGTCTCTTTCAGGCTGATGAGGAAATAAAACAATAATTATGTAGACTACGCGAGCGCAGCCGCGGGCACAGCTAGTTTTTAATATTTCTCATGAATACCTAACGCTGCAAATACATAACCAGTCCTATACATCCGGTCAGGCCGTTATTGGAAATTCCTGGGATGTCTCGGTTCAGTACAGAATCTATAGCGAGGTACATTTCGCGTCGTCTCTTAGAGCTTTGTGTCAATATGAAATATGGCAGGAATTCCATATTTCTCTACGTCACAGGGAGACTTTAATAATTACGTCACGGGCAGAATTTAATAATTCTGCCCGTGACGTAAATAGTGACGTACCTCCAGCATACAAGCAAACAGATTTAATTAATACTACTAATATCCCCAATTTGTTGTCGCAAATACCCGCGAAGTTTACATTTTTATTTTATTTATTTTTAAAATACTAGTATTATAATACTTCGCCCGCGTGAACTACTTAACTTCACAATTTATATGTAATTCCCTTAGGAATTTTCGGGATAAAAACTATTCTATGTCCTATTCCAGGACCTAACTTATATGTGTGCCTAGTTTCATCACGATCTGTCCAGTGGTTGAAGCGTGATCGAGTAACAAACATCCAAATATCCAAACTTTCGCATTTATACAATTAGTAGGAAGGACAGCTCTGCTCTCTTTATATATTCTTTATTGCACATACATTTTACAAAAAATAAAGGGCATAACATAAAAGTGTACAAAGGTGGACTTATCTCTATAAGAGATCTCTTCCAGCCAACCTTCACTGTGGGAAAAGCTAAAACAAGCGGTAGGTCAAAAAGAATAAAAATAAAATGTGCATGGATATTGAAATTTTATAATAAAATATTGTACTATACATAGAATAAATGAGTAGGTATAGCTATTGATACATACCAATACTCTTTTTGTAGAGTAGAGCTCATTCGCAGTAGAGCCCTCTTTCAGTCAGTAAAAGAATATATGAGCGTGAACATGTAGCTCGACCTTTAACTCTTTAATAACTTCAATTTTTAAAGCCCCGTTTCTCTTGACGCAAACTACACGAACAACCTTTTCAGAAAGTCGGCTTTCAACGCCTTAACAAAACACTCATAAAACGCTACTCATTCAAGGAAACGGGCAATTCACTGAAAATGCACTTATTATATTACTTAGCCAATGTAACTTGAACCCTGTTACTCCTTTCCACCCCTTTCTCGCCTTGTCTGCCCACAAGACGGGCTGTGGGGGGAATGTTATCCGGTTCACGTTGCACTGGCCAACTAGTCTCAAATAGAAACGGGTTTCTATAAACTAGAGGGTAGTTTATAGAAACCCGTTTCTATTATACATTTAAACTCTTTATGAGCTGAGGCTGGATTATTTTTAATTTAAAGCGGCTTTTATGAAAAACGACTGGTTCATAGAGAAATTGCAAGACCTTGCAAGAAGCAGGTACTTACATAGTTATGTGTGTAGAACTCAAATATGTATATGTCATTCAAAAGTAACTGCAAACGTTAAGGGATTTTTAAAAGTTATTCATCATCATCATCCGGTTATTTTTGTCTCCACTGCAGGAGCACAACCCTCTCTCATCTGCCGGAGACAGACGGAGGATTTGGCCTACACTCCCCGCGCTGGCCAGACGGGTTGGGGAGGCCTGATTGATGTTTTATAATGTATTCCCTTAGTCGCCTTCTACGACTTCCACGGGAAGAGTTGGAGTGGTCTCTACTCTATCGGAAACCACACGGCATACGTTATTAACTTTTTTAAATTATCATCATCATATCAGCTCGTTGACGTCAACTGCTGGCCTTCTCCAATGAACACCACCACATCCGGTCCTCCGCCCTCCGCATCCGGCCACCTTCTTCAGGACGTCTGTCTATCTCGCGGCGGGGCGTCCCACCCTGCGCGTTCCGATCCGCGATCTGTTTCTCTGATTTATTCTATGTCTTGTATCGAAAACTACTATTAAACTACGATCTTTATGTACTACTAGATGGACCGTTCCAAGCAATCGCTCTGTTCCACGCAACTGCGGCTCCGGGAGCCGCAACTCTGTTACATTCACAATGAAACTTGTGCAATTACTACCCAAAACATTTAATTATTACTAAATATTGACGCTTTTTACCCGTATCGTCAATATTTAGTAAATAAATGAAATGTTCTGCGTAGTAACTGCACAAGTTGCAAAGTGAATGTTAACGAGTTGCGGCTCCCGGAGCCGCAGTTGCGTGGAACAGAGCGATTGTTTGGTACGCTCCATCTAGTAGTACATAGAGATCGTTGCTATTAAACGAAAATATGTATTTAATAAAATGTGCCATACTGCAGGCTTTTCAGTGAAAGAAAATGTCATAAGGACACTTGCATATGCCAAAGAAGAAATTTTAAGGCGTATGTGAAGTCCATCCTCACTGAGCTAGCGTGGTGGACTATATACTCCAACAGTGGATACATTTTATAGGCTATTATTTCGATTTGTAGTTACTACTGGAATAGAAATCTTGTTCAGGGACCTATTGTAATAATTTGGTACCCAATTCTGCAAGCAATAAGAAAGTTCGGAAACCAAGTCGTATCTTTAGGCATAAACCTCGCCTCCTCAGCTCGATCGTAAGAATAAAATTACAATAACATTCAACTATGTCCTAAATTTTCCTAAAAGCCATCAAACTGGGACTAAAATTCAAACGGAACTCCACTTTAACAACAGTAATTTATATGTTAATTCGACTCGACTGCGAAGTGTTCTCAAGGCTCAGATTCAAATACATACCTAGAATGTTCTCGAGAAAAGTTCTTGAATAAATACTGAATGTTCTTTCCAATTTCAGTTTCAATCTATAATAAATTATTTAAATGCCAACCTTTAGTCACCTAGATGATATGTTCCAAATGCCAACCTCACCTCAATGATTCATAATCAGCCCACACGAGTCCACTGCTGGACATAGGCGCGCCTCGATTCTCCTCAAACAGTTACTGCCAGGCGCAGATCTAGGACGCCCGTTCCAAACTATCGATTCGATCTCCACTCGAGAACTCGTTTACCCCTAAGGTGATTGGTTTCCGACAGTTGTGATCAGTTCACTGTCATTTCAACGTAGTATCTTTTTGAGCTATTTCGAAAACTCTAATTATCTGGCGGATCACATCATTTAATTGTTATGTTTCAAATGCCAACCTAACCTCAGCTAGGTACCATGTTTCAAATGCCAACTTTACCGCACCTAGGTGCTGTGTTCCAAATAACATCCTCAGCTCACCTACAGGTACCATGTTGCAAATGCCAACCTTACATGGAAACTGTGTACGCTAGCAACAGATGAGTATTTGGCTATACAACCGAACAATGGTCGTATAACCATTCTAACTTGCTAAGCCCACAATACCACAGTTCGATAGATTCTTCCCTTCGTTCCTCTTAATACATATTTTCTTTCTTTCTGCTATTGTAGATATTCTTTCGCCCCCGATAACTGTCGATAGACTGAATTATTTGTTATAGTCTGATTTGCATGCCATTAGCTCCGTTTACCAAACAGACGAAGTCGTAAAGCTGACTCGCAGCCACTTCGAGGCTATCCTTTATTTCTAAGATCAAAAGTACGTAAAAACATTGTAAAAGCTTACGTAAGAACTCAAGATCGATCGATCTGGAGAAAATCATGTTTTGGTGAATAAGAAGTATTCATCGAAGGCTGTAGAAGGGTAACAAAAGTAGTGTGCTGAGGTAGTGACAATATTTTATTACTCGTAGGTACTACCTACTCGGTTTGTTATAATAAAACAAATAGATATCGATTTTCATGTATTCTATGATTCCGATTAATTTCAATGTAGGTACTTAATAATTCTAATGAATGCCAAAATTAATTTGAATTATTAAGTAACTGCTCATATTTATAAAAATTTACAACAGATAAATGAAACTAATGTAGATTTTAAAAAAAACAGTATATACGTATATATTTTTACATACACTTGTATAATCCCAAACTAGGATGTAATCCTGTGCTATGGGAATTAAGGATTGGACTGTTCACAATCATAACATCCAGACCGGAGCCAACTTGTATAAGTTGTTGCCCGTAATGGGAATCGAATCCACGACCACTGGTTCTCTAGTCTAATGACAAATCCACTAGGCCAATAAGGCGGTCGTAACTACAGACATTAAAAAGAAGAAAAATAGTTTTTAGAAAAAATATTACCACATAAATGAAATGTGGAAGTAACTACAGCTAGAGGTCGACCTAGGAGGACTTTCAAGGATCAAATTGGTGACGTCCTCAAAAGGCTGGAGTCCGCAGTGAGATGAAGAAAAGGAGGTGCTTGAGAAGATGGTGGATAGGTGAGGCTAGTGAGGTGATGATACATCGTCACTACCTACTACTCTGGCGTAGGAATAACTCTGAACAAAGCTTTAAAATAAGTACCGATAAAGCTAAGGAACAAATAAAGAAAAATACTAGAGGCATAATTATCTAAAACACGAAGTGAAAAACTACTTATCATCATTAGTTTACTACTATCAAGAACCCACAACCAAAGCATTATACTAACGTAATCTAAATTTTTCTACAGCATACCTGGAACCATACATAGTGCCAGCAAGCCTGGACCAACTCCTGGTGTCGAGTGACGTGGTCGGCAACATCAGGTTCAGCCACCCGACGCTCTACGTGTTTCCCGGAGGCCAGGGCGACGCTGCACTCTTCGGCATCAACGGATTCAACATGCTAGGTGAGCTTTGATTTTAGAATATCTTCAACATATTCTACAATAACAGAGCTTCACTATAAACGACGGCAGGTTCCACTCCTCTCACTCGATGTTAGTTCTATCGTTACTCACTAAGATTCTGTCTTTCGCGAGGTGTGCCATCATGTATTGAACGATCTATACCTTTATCGCTAGTGCACTTTACTTCTATTGTGTCTTAACTATTTTTGTCTCTATGAAGTAACAGGTGATTGCTTATTTCTAATTTGAGATAATTTAGGTTTAATATCATCGTCATTAGGAGACCACTGCTGGACATCGGTCTCTCCCAAGGCGCGCCACTCAAGTAGATCCTCGGTTCTTGTCATTCAATCGATGCCAGCCGCCTTACGCAGATCGTCGCTCCATCTAGCCAGGGGGCGTCCCACACTACGCCTGCCCAGTCGCGGTCTTCACTTGAGAACTCGTTTACCCCATCGGTAATCGGTTCTTCGACAGATATGACTAGCCCTTTTTGAGCTATGTCGAAGACTTTAGTTCTATGGCGAATTACCTCCGAGCAATTTCCATATCCCGCTTTGAGTTTTCGGACTAATCCAACTGTCTGTGTCCACGTTTCTTCGCCGTTAGGTTATTACGGGTAAGACGTACTGGTTGAAAACTTTTGTCTACTCGACGAGAAGATATGAGGGTTCTTGTCGTTCGTTTCTAATTAAACTTAATCATTTAATCAACTTAACCTCCCCAACCCGTCTGCCCTCCCCAACCCGTTTGGCCAGCGCGGGGAGTGTAGGCCAAATCCTCTGTCTGTCTCCGGCAGATGAGAGAGGGTTGTTCTCCTGCAGTGGAGACAAAAAAACCTGATGATGATTTAATCAAAATTTGATGCTTTAAATATGTGGAAGGAAGTACCTATTGATTTGATTTATATGGCCTAGTAAAATTCAATATGACAAGAAATTTCTTTTATCTTCTACAAATTGCCTAAAAGGCTAGACAATTTTATTTATTTGCGTAGCTCCAGTATTTACTCTTTCCGTTTGTAATAAGTTAGTTTCTGGGAAGCCTGGGGGTTCTTACGAGCTTTTTTCGGATGTTCCGATTAATGTTGGCTGGCAGCCAGAATGTAGCTTCAGGCAATTGTGACTTTCGGGGGTTCGAGCGATTTGTTAGGTTTTACTTCCTTATAGCTATGTATGTAGTCATGTAATTAGGGGATATATTGCTGTGAACTTAATTTCTGTTTGTAATTACCGATGGAGTAATGAGAGACAATATATACCTACTGTAGAAAGTATACTAATAATAAACAGGTTAATTTTGTATGGATGTCTGTAAGTATTTGACATAATCTTAGTTCCTATTGAACCATTTCAATAGCTCTTTCACTGTTGGAAAGGTATACTCCCTCAAAGAAACCCCAAGCATAACCCTCTTCATAGCTCGCCGAGTGACTTGACGAATAGTTGAGACTGTTCAGCATTTCCTCGAGGTGCTGCAGCGGCTCTGCCATCACAACTATGTCGTCTTCAAATTGAACGTTTGCGATGTGCTCGCCGTTTAGTCCCCGCCTCTCCAGTTCCGCTTGTATTTAGCGTTATACCGCTTAAGACTTTAAAAATACAATACTAAAATAAGCAGCTTTTCAATTTGAAGCCAAAGCAAGAACATTAGTGATGTCCAACTGTAATTATTGAAAAAAGGTCTCCCATTTTATAGGCAGTTCTGAATGTACCACTCAGCTCCCTAATAGCACTTATATAGGCTGTGGTAATAGCTTAATCTAACACGGATCGTGCTAATAAAGGTTCAGGGCTAATTACCTTAATGGCCTTTCCAAATTGCGCTGGCAATCGGCCCTATAACATGAAGTCATCAATGTATGTGATGAAAGAAGGCTTTACAAAATACAGTACTAGAGAAGTTAGTTTACGTATCGGTTTTTAGAAGATGACAGCAATACTTGTACACAAAACTTCGATAAACGATTTGGCCAGACGCTCCTTGACGTCAAGGCCTTGACGAGATTATATAGTCTGAGTTCTAACCCCTCCTTTGGGTTTGACAAAATCTCCAAACGATTTGGTCAGACACGCCTTGGCTACTACTTGACAAGTTTCCTGATTGTAAGAAAGTACTTAACATATTTAGAAGAAAAAACTAATATACCTACAGTGCTAGAGAGTTACTCGTAAAGACAAAACAAAGTCAAAGACAAAGTTTTGTCTTTAAAATATGTCATTTTCTTACAATCAGAAAACTTGTCAAGTAGTAGCCAAGGCGTGTCTGACCAAATCGTTTGGAGATTTTGTCAAACCCAAAGGAGGGGTTAGAACTCAGACTATATAATCTAAGGGTTAGAATGAGAAGGGTCCAATTAGAAATATTGAAACTATACAGGATGGACTCTAAGCCACGATCAGCAGAGGTACACTAACACATAACGCCTACCAGTAAAGGTAGTCAAGTCCCTAGGATTGATACGCTACCTTGCCCAGCCAAAGTTAATTAAAGAAGTTGAGAGTAGAAGTAGGAAAAGATGTCCCGCAGAAAGGAACAGAAAACATTATAGTGATATTATAAATAAAAAACAAATCTGTCATTATGTTTGCTTTTATTATGCTTTGGCAATGAACAAAAGTTGGAAAACTGCTGACAGATCCTTATATGACTAACTGTATCCTTATGTATTATTTGTGTACCTGTGTATATCTACATTCAAAAAAAATTAATTCCGTTATTGGCATTACAATTTTTCTTGTTGTATCTTGTGTATGTAAAATATAATGTGCTGTGACCGCTTCAACTACACGACCCTCCAGTGGCATGAAGAGAGTATTGAAATAAATATTGCCAAATATCTGGCACCCATTTCAAAACAAAATCAGAATTCCTCACAAAATTTCAGAAACGAGGTTAGAAGGCAATTTTATGAAATATATGATGGAGGAGGCCTTGACGTCTCCCTATATAGAGCGACGTTCGGCCTTGGTAATATGGTGCTCGAACGTTGGGTCTGAGCCAACGAGAATATTGGCTTTCCCACAAAAGCCTTTTTCTGACAGACTCGCCGAGATAAGCCTCGGTCGGATATCAGATTAAATGTCACTCGCAATCTGAGTTATAGGAAATTTGAGGATTATCTAAGCACTAAGATGCCTAATCTCTTGCGGCTGTGAGCATTAAAATAACTGGATTTAATTTAAGCCAAAATGCTCAACTAAGTGACATTTTGTCTTGTTTGCTGTATGTTAGCAAAAACAATCATATAAATGATTCTTTTTGCTAGGACAAAAGATAGTTCAAGAGAACAAGATCTTATTGCGCTCGTATGGAGTTAAGATGACTGTTCACGGTTAACAAGATCTTGTGCAAATCAAATAAACCATTTTTTTAGTGTTGTTCTACATAAGCTAGTTTTACATTTACTAACACACTATGGATTAAAGAATTAAATTTAATTAAAATTTGATCCTGTGAAGGTTTAGTGAAAGAAGTAGTAAGTTGGTTAAAAAGTTTTCAAAAGGATATAAACCTGTGAAGGTTTAATAAACTCACGGATAGTTGAAAACTCACTCAGTAAATGAAAGAATTCTCGAATGGTTTCTCCTCCGCCTCATTATCATCATCAGTTCTAATATGTCCACTGCAGCTGAACACAAGCCTCTCCAATAGAATGCCACTTTTAGTAGGCTGTCCATTGGGGGAATTGCCATAATCACCACGCTTGCAGGCAGTTGGGTGATCGCAGTATACACGGAGAATGCTGCGGCCTATCTCTGGTGCAATCCCTTAGTCACCTTGACGGCACCAACCTGAAGTTTGGGGGTGACCTTATTCTAAACCGGGACCCACACCGCTAAATGAGGACTAATTAGATCAACTCAAAGACTAATTTCATATATCTACAAACTATAAAATGTACATATAGATATACAGTTAGTAACTACACAAACCAATCGTGTCGTGTCACGGGTTTGAGAGCTTGATCAACACGCATCGAGTTTCTGCAAACAAGTTAAGCGTGACATACAAACACATAGACTATGTATGAATAATAGTAGTTGGTAACTACAAATTTGATAGACTACGTATTGGTTTTGGAAATTGCTACAGCTAGTTGTTGACTTAGACTAATATTATCAACTTTTTGAGGGTTTCGCTTAAGTTTCAAATGAACTAATGGCACTGTAAATACTTTCCCTTCAGGCCCACTTTGTAACTAAGTGTTACTAGTTGCAAAGTGGAAAATGTCAGTTGCAGTATTTATTTTGTAACTGCTTTATAGCCAGTTTTGAAGTGGGAAATATGTTGCAGTTTGAAGCCAGTTTCAGCATAACTAACATATTTCTCAGTTTTTATCTTTTCATCTTAATCAGCCTGAAAGAGTCCACTCTTAATCAGTCATTGGCATTTCACAATACTTAAGTCAACAATTTCACAAGGGGGGGGTTTGTCCACGTTTGGATTTGATCACTTGTGGCATTCTACCACTCCTTGTATAATCATAAAGTTGGCTTTAAGGACAATTTTATTCGATTTCAGCTAATATTCCTTATTATACAGATAAAACTATACCCTATTTGGTATTTGTATGTTTATTAATGTATTGTATTATATGTTTATTCCATACAAACTATTCTTTATGTGTATTATTCACATTATATGATTATTTTAATATGTAGTACACGCGACTACTGCCTCGCTTTAATCAGCTATCCTCACTGCAGGTTAGCTGAAGGAATTTTCTTTAGAAATAAGCTCGACCTTTTGTATCGTTTTCTTTTCTTTGTACTTTTTCGTTCTTGTTTTCTTGTGTTTTAGTTTGTACAATAAATTGTGAAATAAAAATAATACAACACCGTTATACAGCTATCTAAGCGAATTAATCGTCAATAGCGATGTCGTTTAGACTTTCGAGAATTGTATTAGATAAACTGATAATGTAAGTCATGTCAGCCCTTAGACGTCCACTGCTGGACATAGGCCTTCCCCAATGAACGCCACCACACCCGGTCCTCCGCATCCAGCCGTTTCCGGCCACTTTCTTTATTAGGTCGTCGGTCCATCTGGCGTCATAATGTAAGTAAAATTCTTAAAAATCAAAGCCTTCTAAAAGAATTTTTTTTCAGTAGGTATTCATGTAAAATTCGTAACGAGAAATCAAAACAGAACGCATGATAAAATTTAATGCAAACAGACAGAATAAAACGGCGACGAGTCTTGATTGGAAATAAATTGGAAGGGACACTGTGTCCCAAATGTCCTGAATTCGAATTACAGTGTTTGCGTCGAGAGGTGAAAAGGGGTCATGAAGGTTGAGTTAGGAATATTGACACGATATCTACGCATTAGTTTGACATTCCAGATTGATTTGGTCCTTAGTTTGTGCGTCGAATTTTTAAAAAGTAAGTCACTCGAGTTGAGGAGGCCTGATTGATGTTTTATAATAATGTTTTCCCTTAGTCGCCTTGTACGACATCCACGGGAAGAGTTGGAGTGGTCCTATTCTACTCTACCGGAAACCACGCGGATAATACGCAAATATACAAATGACATTATTTATTTATGTGTGGCCGAATCGAGTGCCATATTAAAAACACGACATTAATTAAGTAACTTATAGAAATCATTGCATTGGCACAGCAAGTGTTTGGTTATCTCGCTGTTCTCACTCATCATCAGGTTTTTTTGTCTCCACTGCAGGAGCACAACCCTCTCTCCTCTGCCGGAGACCGACGGAGGATTTGGCCTACACTCCCCGCGCTGGCCAGACGGGTTGGGGAGGCCTGATTGATGTTTTATAATGTATTCCCTTAGTCGCCTTGTACGACATCCATGGGAAGAGTTGGAGCTGTTCTCACTACAGGCTTACAATTGTCTGTCTTTGATATGCTCATATTATACTTCATATTATACTGTTCATTTATTGTTGTTTTCTACACTAACTATAAATTATCAGTGTTAAAAATACCTAAGTAATTAAACATTCCATTTATTTATGTTCATGTCGGTATTACCATTCAATAAACATTGTTCATGATCGAAAAGCCAATGATTGCAGCCACTGAACATTCGTGCATTAAATAATCATTAAAAGCAATCAACAGAGAGATCGGTTCGCAGTTCTGTCGGTACATATTTGTAGCTGCGATTTGCATCCCAAACGGAAATCATAAATGTTAAACTAGCTTTTCATAACCTACCCATATTTCAGATCGGCTTTTGCAGTATATGTCTGATTATTCAGCTAAATGTTTTGCTTCGGGAACACTATATTTTCATGCGTACCTAATAAATGGCCGCATATTCTTCTAAAACAAGTTTTCTAAAAGTGATAGAATTTTATTATTTGGCTATGCAATTTCAAATCCTGAGAATTAATCACAAAGTCAAAGTCAAAATCATTTATTGCATATGAGTACACTTGGTACATTTATGCACGTCATTTTTTTTATCGACTACCGCTTCCTAGGTGTTAGCGCTGTGAAGAAGAAACGGCGCAACAAACTTCATGCAACACATCTTTTAAAAATCAAGTTTGCATACAATTAATAAAGATTTTGCGAAGCTGAATTAACATTAGTACCAGGCATCTTTGTCATTCAAATAATCGTTTATTTTATAACTTTGTAAGCTTTCTTACAAAGTTGTTGTAAAAATGTAAGAAACTAAAATTATTTCATCTCAACAAAATCAGTTGTTTATTGCTTACATTGGAATCACATCCTTTGATTTCACATCAGGTGGTTTTAAAAAAAAAGTTACACATATACATATACTTGTCTAATCAAAAACTAGGATTGTCTCTTGTGATATGGAAATTAAACAAGGATAGAACAATTCCCAATATATAACTTTTAGACTGTGACCAACCTGTACAAAATTGTCGGTGCTCAGTGGGAATCGAACCCACGACCTCTCGCTCTCGAGTCCATTGACAAGCCACTAGAAAAACGAGGCGGTCGCTTTTATTTCTAGTGTTATTTAAACTTGCATTTTAAACAATAATTATTGTTTTTTTTATTTATTTAAATGGTACAATACGGTATTTTTTCTTGCTATGCCATTCGGAGTAGATCAAATATCAAATACCATATTTCTTTGACAGTATAATCAATCACGTAACCTTTTTCATCCCGCAGTGACATACCTGGTTTAAGAGAAAATGATCTAAAGGGATTATCTCAAATAGAATCTATGCAAAGACGGTTTATGCGATATCTTCACACTAAATACAAACAATTTGATTCAGACTTTAAATTTAATGCAAAAGATATCATTTTCTTCCAGTGGAATCACGAATAAACATAGTCGAAATTGTTTGTATATTTAAGTAAAAAATTGTGCGGTCAAGGTGAATGTCCTGAATTACTATATGAATTGAATTTATGTGCACCAGCTAAGCAATTGAGATATTTCAAACCTTTGCATGTCCCCGCTGCTAGCACCAATTACCGTCGTAATTCATTTATTTGCCGGGCCGGCTCGCAACTCAGTAACTTAGTATCTGAGCACCCATCCATCGATATATATATAATACTAGCTCCGCGACTATCAAGCGCCTAGCGGTTGGTAATTATTTTGAGTCCCCAGCACTTTAAAATAAACTTTTATCGTTATTTTGTCGTTTATTATTCTCTCTGGTTTATTTAAGAAGTTCTTTTTGTTTATTTAAGTAATTATGCATGTTGTTAATTAATATGTGAAAACCAGTTAATGAGTAATAGCTTTATATATTTGTATTTTTTTAACTTTATAGCTGCAAGTTTTCCGAATAAAATAAATTATCAATGATTCAACAAGAAGATCATCGACATAAATCATGTTACAAAAGTAACATAGTATGACTATGACGTTTACAATCAATTCAGTTCTAATTATTGCTAATATAGTTCCATAAAAGATGTTTAAAATCACTGAGATACACTGAGAAGCTTAAAAGTGTTGTAGAAATCATAAGGTTTTCTTTAATTCTGACTTGGAAATATGCTTGTGTTGTATTTATCATAGACAACCTCTCAGTGAAAATAAGTTTGGTTAGCCAAGTCTTATGATAAAATCAGATGAGGAAGAAACGAATGTGACTATAGTTTAAGTATCTTAATTCATCGACCTCACCATTTGAATATATCCCGTTTCAGTGGACGGCGGGTTCTCTCGCAAAGCCTGTTGGTGGGACTTCGCTCGTCACCTAGACCGGCTGGATGCTGTGCTGTTCACGCGACTGAACAACTGCTCAGTGTCAGGCATGGCTGCCGTTCTGCGCAGGAAGGCGGCAGCCCCGGTCTACCCGCATATCGGACACTTCTTCTGTAATTTGGAGGTGAGTCACATATTACAATTGATACATTTGCACAAGTATTTTTGTTGTCGACCAACGCTTCCTAGGTATTAGCGCCTGTGAAGAATCGGCGCAATAAACTTCCATTAACATATCTTTTAAAATCAAGTTTGTATACCATGAAAATAATATTGTGCGAAGCTGAAGCAACATTAACCAGGCATTTTTGTCGAGTATATAAAATGCATTGAACTGGTACTTTATCACAAACCTTCAGTCCTGCACTTTACTATACATACAATGTGGTAAAGCAGAAGCATTAGGTAACATTAGGTATTAGATAGAAATCTATATACTCTGTATCCTTATTTACTCTGAAAGTAGCCTTCGAGAAACCCTACAGATATCCCACAAACCAATTGTACACTGAAAGCAAATTGCTGACAGTAAGACAACTGTATTTACAGAAAGTAGCTCTCCACTTTCATAAGACATCGCTCTATACAATGCTAACCGCCAAACCTATTGAACATTTGCGAAACATTCCTACGAGATACCGCCATTGGGAAATACCGCAAACAAATACAGCCTTTGCTCGCAGGTTTTACTACTACATGGGCCCATTCATTTACACACATATAAATTGTCAACTTCAATTGGTCGCAATGAAAAAACACCAATGTAAAAAATATATATTCAACTGGTTGCTTTGTAAAGACTACGATGATACAGAATCATTTTTTTCACTCTCTAATTTATAATTTATAAGAACATAATTTTTATCTTAATTTATATCCATCTATTGTTCATACAGACACATATACCAACATACATAATTATATTTAATTATATACACACTCCCATTCACAAACATATCAAATTACTGCAAAAATACACACGTACACACACATGCATACATCTACATATTGTGCTATTTCAGTCATTTAATCAATATATTAATTTTAATTTTATCTGAAATCATCACATATACTATGCAAAAACGTAAACTACTATACCACACGAGTTACGAGTCGCAAGTTTTTCGGATCATACCCACTATTACCCACTACATTTTTATTATTTTTCTAACCGACTGTCACGCGCAATTTGACACTGTAAGCGAACTAAATTAAGTAGGTTATCAAATGTTTGAAAAGTAAAGTAAAATCTGAAGTGTAACTGTTAATATATTAAAATTATATAAAACAAATCTATTTAATTAATAATAGTAATAAGTTAATGTGCAAAGGATGTTTCTGTGAATATATATCGTGTTGGAATTTTTAAGTGTTTAAAAGCTAAGTCGTGTAAAAGAGGACTAAGTACAAAATTTTGGATATTACCTACTGCTGGTATGTATTGTATAGGAAACAACATACCTGCTCGTGTTGTGTTGTCTTTAGGTTGTTTTAGTACTACTACAGAGTTAAACTTAATTTTTTTACAACATTTGTTCACTTTTTCAATGAAAGACTGGCTACCCATAGAACAGGGAATCCTAGTTTGGGAGCCAGGCTACTGCTTGTAATAATATATCTACATAGATATGTCTAGTATAAGGACCCTAATGTTCTTGAACCAATAAAGTTATTTGTATTTGTATTTGTATTTGTATTTGTATAAGGTCGGAGTTAGTGCAAGGATTTGTCTTTTGCTTTACCAAACAGTTTTTTGGTACTATACGTTTCCAAAATATAGGTAATATACAGAAGGAACATATCAGTAGGAATAAAAAAGTATTGAAATCTAATATTTTAGTCTCAATAGACTGCTTATAGGGCGTTGCAGTACCCGTTACTACTCCACTCCAGTTTTTTGGCATGAAAGTGGGAGTTTTGCGCGATAAATGCCAGGATGTCCGTAAAGTGATTGCCACACCAAACAAAAGGCTACTACGAAAATGGTAGTTTTGTGCGCAAAAGTGGGAGCTTTGTAGCGCTCCGAGCGAAAAATGAAAGGTTGTTTGCAAAATGATGGACATACCGCGAATAAAACGCGGAAAATGGTACTTTTTTGCACGAAACTAAGAGTTTTATGGATCTCCCAGCGGAAAATGAAAGGATGTTTGCAAAATGATGGATGCACCAAACATAACGCTGTTGCATATTGCTGATCGAGTCAGAGGCCCTCACGTAGGGCTAAAGATAAAGACATAGGATTTCAATAAAATAAACCGGCCAAGTGCGTGTCGAGCCACGCGCAGTGTACGTTCACGTAGACAATACGTCTATGATATGGGTACCTACAGGTCATACTTATCATATGTGACGACCTCCGTGGCGAAACGGGTAGTTCTCGGACTGTCACGCCGGAGGTTGCGGGTTCGAATCCCGCTAGGGGCAAATGTTCGTATGATGAATATGAATGTTTGTACCCAAGTCTTGGATGTTTATATATTTATTTAAGTATATTTATCCGTTATCTAGTAACCATAACACAGGTTGCGCCTAATGTGGGACTGGATAATTGGTGTGAATGTCTGAGATATTATTATTATATTATTACAAGTAAGGCTGGCGCCACACCGATGCCCTTCAAGGTCTGTGTCAGAGTAACCCTAGCCCACAAGACACACTTCATTGCGCACGGTGCTGGTTGTATTGTAGTCCAGCGAATACTGCAGGAATTTTACTCTGTAATACTTTACCTATACATTTACTATAGTACGTGCAATCTTATCTGTATTACAACCAATTACAATAAGTCATACGTCAATGAAAAGATCTTATTAGGTAGAACAATAGTTACTATGGCGGGTAACCTCAGTTAGATATATTTTCGGCGTTATGGGCTTTAGTACCACTTACTAATTGACCAAGTAATATATTATCTTAGTTAACAGCAACGAACTACTATATGTAATACGCCAATAAAATCGTCTTATGAACTAGAACAATAGTTAACTATGGCGGCTAATCTCAGTTAGATGTATTTTCGGCGTTATGGGCCTTTTAAGTAATAGTTACTTATGTTATAATTTATATTATTATTCAGATTACATAGGATTCTTTTTTGTTAGTACTCTTAAAACCTAAGGGTTAGTAGGTACACATGAAAATAAAGATTACCCGCCATAGTAACTGTTGTTCTACCTAATAAGATCTTTTCATTGGCGTATCACTTAGTGTTATTGGTAACTGTTAGTGGGTGGGTTCCAGGTTCCTTACAAAAACGCCCAGCATCCTTTCAGAGTTAAAGTTTACATTAATTATTAATGAATCATTATTTGTTAAAAAATAGTAACATAGGAAAAATTTGGGGGCTGATGTCTCCTTTTAGAATTGGACTATATATGTAATGAAGAGCGGTGCCTCCTAACACAGACTTGTTAGGAAGCACCGATCTTCATTACATGTATAGTGGGCTCGATGCTGAAGGCACAACGTTAAAATTTGACAGCACTAAAACTGTTACTATCCTTGTTACGCAGTATTATGAAGATAAAAAAAACGAAACCAATTTAAGCGCTGTCAAATTTTCAATGTGTGCTTCAGAATCAGGCCGATTATCTTTGTTTCATTTAGAGATTCCTAAACATTTGTTTTTGTTTTTAATTTTGAAAGGTACTTATTTTATATAGAGTGAAAATTAAACATTTATTAATTAACTAGCTGTTGCCCGACTTCGTCCGCGTGGACAACTTAACACCACAAATTATTATGTATTTCCCGTAGGAATGGGATGTTTTTTCGGGATAAAAACTATCCTATGTCCTATTCCAGGACCTAACCTATATGGGTGTCAAGTTTCATCACGATTAGTCCAGTGGTTAAAGCGTAGTTGAGTAACAAACATCCAAATATCCAAACATCTAAACTTTCGCATTTATTATATTAGTAGAATTAATTTAACGTAGAGCGGTCTATGAAGTTGTACAAGGTAGAATACAAGTACTGTGGCTGTTGGAGCGAACTATATCGTCTTCCACTTGATTACCTGCCGTGGCCGATGGCGTTACACTCGAGTGTTGCTTAGTTCATTCATTATTAAATGATTAAACAGTAAGTGATCGTGGTTTAGTGTCGGATCGGAATAAGGTAATAATGTCATTTATATCGAAGATTACTAAGGACAATCTTTATTAACTATTTTAATGAAAATCCTGGGACTCTTGGACCCACTAATATTATAAATGCGAAAGTTTTGATGTTTGGATGTTTGTTACTCAATCACGCTTCAACCACTGAACGGATCGTAATGAAACTTGGCACAATACAGTTTAGGTTAGGAACATAGGATAGTTTTTATTCCGAAACAACATCTTATTCCTACGGGAAATAGGTACATAATAATTTGTGATGTTAAGTTGTCCACGCGGACGAAGTAGTCCTTATCCAATAAATGAAAATATACATAATTTTCACTCCTTGGTCCCAGAGGGAATGGCAGAGACGATGTATCGCTACTTTGCGCAATTCTGATTCCTTGCATTTCCCTCGCCGTGATATCATTTGGCGTGATAATTTTGCAATAATTCGGGTTCATGATGTGCAGTTATGATTGTTCATATGTTGGACGTAGACGTAGAATCAACGAGTGCCCTTACTCTTCCAGGAGCGACGGGTCCTCGCCAGTCCCGACGGCGATAAGGACGCGGATCCTCTCTCGGTGTCCCTCGTGCAGGAGGGCGCCGACATGATGACCGATTTGCGTCACATCAACCTAAAACCCCAGCACTGCTACCGCAGCCCCGATCCCATCAACCTCTACCACAAAGTTGGACATGGTAAGTTGAAAGTATGATCGGCAGTCTATATTATCAACGCTGTAACCCACACCGATTTAAACAATTGTATCGAAAATGCCGTGTGCTTCCCGGCTTAGAATAGGGCCCGAGTCTTGATTGGAAATAAATTTGAAGGGACACTGTGTCGCAAATGTCCTGAATGTCCCACTTACAGTGTTTGCGTCGAGAGGTGAAAAGGGGTCATGAAGGTTGAGTTAGGAATATTGACACGATATCTACGCATTAGTTTGACATTCGAGGTTGATTTGATCCTTAGTTTGTGCGTCGAATTTTTAAAAAGTAAGTCACTCGGTGGCGTGTGATTCCCGGCTTAGAATAGCGCCACCCCCAATCTTCCCGTGGGTGTCCTCTAGCCGATTAAGGGATCAGCAGCGTTCTCCTGTGTATATTAAGATTATTACTGCGATCACCATTCCACCTGCAAATCGTCATGATTATTCCGAATCCCTAATGGACAGCCCATCAAAAGTGGCATTCTGTTCGTGAGTCTTATGTTCAGCAGTGGAGGTATTTCGGCTGATGATAATGAATAATGATGACACGGGACAAAGAACAATTGTATTTTTCGCCCCAACTGCAATCATGACGTAATTGATTTTTGCCTTAAAACTGTCAAACATTCAACATTTTGTTTCCCTGATAGTTTTGAGCAGTATATTAAAAATGGTTTCATAAAACGTTTTGTACTTTATGTTCAACAAATACTCAGCTATTGTGTTTTCTATTTCAGGAACACTCGACATGTACGTACTGAATCCGTCCAAGGACTCCAAATACGTTCGTGAATTCCTGAAAAAGTGGCATAGCAGTGAACCGAAGCTATTTGAAGGTGCAAATCTATCTGGACAGTTTAATTTTCCAATGCCAAACCTGGTGTCGATATGTGCTCTACTGGTTTGGCGTCCAGCCAACCCTGATGATACGATCACAAGGATAATGTTCCCTGGATCTACTCCTCAACACAAAATATTCGAAGGCTTAGAGAAACTGAAACATTTGGAGTTTCTGCAAACGCCCACGTGCACTGGGCGACAAATAGCAGCAACCACTCCGCCCGCTCCTACTACCACTACTGTCACTTCAACAAAATCCACAAAACATGCAACATCAAAAGTCAGTAAGGAAAGAAGTATTGTTCCCGAAAAGACAAAAGAAGATAAAATTATGGAACCAGAACCTCCACCGCACAAATTTAGTACTATCAAAGACGAAACAGACTCGAAAAATATTATAGACAATAAGTTGCTCAGTGAGATGGCCGATGGTGAAGAAAAGAAGATAGAATCTGTTCTACAGGAAGCTATCACCGCAAGAATAGAATCCAAGTTAGATAATAAAATTGCTCAGTATGAGAGCGCTGTGATAGATGGTCTGCCTAAAAAGAAAGATACAAAGAGAAAAGACAAAATGGTTGAAAAGAAACCAAAACGTATGGAAAAGACTGATGATGGAAAAGACTCTTCAAACAAAATTGCCGAAACGAAAAAATCGGACGCCGAGATTAAAGCAAAAATAGAAAGTAGGAAAAAGACCGAAAGCAGAACAAAAACGGAAAATATGGCATCAACAATAACCAGAACTAAACTTAGTCACAGAACCACTCAAAAGGCTACCGAGAAAAAAATTACAGCTAGTATGATTGATAAAAAAGGTTCATCAGATGATAAAAAATCACCCCCAACTACGCCCAAAAAAGCAATAGATACTAAAATTACAAGTTCTAACGGACAATCAAATAAAGTTAAAATCAAAATAAGAAGGTTAAGCCCAGGCAGCACTCCTGCTAAGAGTACTAAGGAAACGACAAATCGCAGGGTTGTCGAATCCAAGTACAAGCAGGTGTCTCCTAAAAGGGACCTAACGCAGAAAGTTCCAGATAAAAAAGAATTAAAACCAAAAAGGGAACCTATTTCTCGAAGACCAAGACCTTTAGCTTCACCAGTCAAAGGTTTGAAGGCTATGAAAAGTCCAACTAAATCTGTGAAATCAGTCGACTCAAAGTTAAGAGGGCTACAAAGAGTTAATTATGAAGACATTTTGAAAGAAGCTAAGAAATCAGATGAAGACACATCTAAATCACTTGACGACATCAAACAACAAGAACTAGATGATAAAGAAGAACAAGAGATTGTAAGAGAAATTGAAGCAGTTTTCAATAGAGATAGTGAGGCGGAAGAAAAGTTGGAATATATAGGACGCTCTGATATCGAGAAAATAACTTGTTTGCTAGATGATGCAAAGACTGAAACGACTGCTGACGGTGAATTTGAAGAAGAATATTTAATTATAGAAAAGGAAGAAGTGGACCAATTTACTGAAGACTCCATCGCCGACCGCGAAAGTAGCCATGACCAAGAGGATGAGTTACAAAAGCACTTAAAAGACAAACAAGAATCAGAAAAGAAGAGAGACGAACTTCCTTTGCATGAAATTGAAAAGACTGAAGAGATTAAACCAAATCTAGAAGATGCTATAGAAACTGATCATATACAAATAGAATCCAAAGAACATTCAGTAAGTGTTGAAGAAAAGCAAGATATTAGTAGTGAAAAGAGAACATCAGATAGTAAGAACGGTGCTCTTAAACCTAAAGATTCTCTTGAACTGAATATTGTACCAGAATCACAGCCAGATGAGAAAATTTCAACAACTATTGAATCTGGTGCCACCACTGCTCCAACTTTACCTGAAGATGAGCGTATAACTCTTGATGATATCAAAGAAGATCAACAAGTAGAAGAAAAATACATTAGAGAAGATACTAAAGAAGTAATTCCACCACAAACTTTAATCGATATTCAAAAACCGCCATCTCTAGAAAAGAGTATTAAACTTGAAACAAAACCCGCACCTATACGAGAAATCGTAAAGACACCCGATGAAGTTGCTGATCTTCCTTTACACGAGGAAGTTGATTACCGAACATATGAGGAAAAGAAGACACCGATTGAAGAAGACGTTTTTAAACGTAAACCCGATGTAGGATTTGTTCATGAAATTAAAGTTCCTAAAGACTTACCACTTTCAGATCCGGAAGCAGTTGTGTCTTATAAAGGAATGAAAACATTCCAGGGAGACGTAGTAATAAAGACTGTTGAACGAGCATCACATCCCGAAGTTGTAACTGTTACCCCAGGTTCAGCGCCGGATTCGCCAATGTATCATGAACAAATGAAAATCACGTCAATGCCTGGTAAAGACTTAGAACCTGTCAAAGAATATGACGACTCTGATTTTAACTACGGTCAATATACTGAAAAATTAAGAGAAACTCATATTACGACTATCGACTCACCCATTAAGGACGATATTGTTATAATCGAAGAGGTTCCATGCATGCCTGAAAAAATTCCGTCAATACCAGAAGACGTCGAAAAAGAAATTGAAGAAGCACGTAAACTTGAAATTATTGAAAAACCACCACTTAGTCCAGTAGACGTGGAAAAAATCGTAGCAGACGTTGCGGAAGTTTTAAAATCTGAAAAAAGTCTCGAAGAAATAATGGCTGAAAAATCGCCTACAATAAGGAAGTCCCCTGAAATGTTCTCAAAACTAGAAACTACTTCTTCTAGTGCAATCGAAGTAACAAAAACGTTTTTATTAACGGAAAAAGAAACAAGACATGACAAGGATAGTAAGGAAAAATTGTTTGAAGGTGATGTAACTGAAGCACTTCCAAAAGAAGTGTCACCTGTTAGGTCAATAACATCAGAAGATGTAAGTGAAACTTCGGATAAAACAGTTCTAAGTGAAGGAAAAAGAGCCAAACGTGAAATAAAAGAAGATAAAGTTAGTATTCCAGCTGAATCTATGGCATCACAAATGAATGACTATACATTGGTTTCTGTACAAACAGAGGCTCATGAGAACATTGACACTGATTTTATCAGAAAAGGATTACGAAGATTAGAACAAGAAACAGAAGTACAAATAGAAAAACATGTTAGTGAAAAGCCGGAAATTTGTGAAAAACTTGAAGATAGTTTGGAATCAGATAAAAGAGCAGTAGCTTCCATATTGTCTCAATTAGATGAAAAAGTTGGCACATTGGATATTGACTCTGGTGAAGGAAAAATAACAGAAAGAAAACTTAGTATTACTTTAGATACAGCAAAAACATTAGAAAAGTTAGAAGAAAAAATGGCTGATCTGAAAAAGAAAGAAGAAGCTTTTTCGCAAAAATTATTACATGACAAGAAAGTATCGGAACCAGTAAATAAAAGAGAACTTAGTCCTGAAAAAGATGCTCTTCATAGTATGGAATATAGCTCAGTAAGAGAAGTTTTAACAACTGATGACATAAAAACTAAAGTTAAAGAAAGAAAGAGTCCTTCTGCCATGGCTCCTTCCCCAAGTGAGCCTCATGTTGAAGTAACATCCCCAGTGCAACTATATGAACCGGTTGGAATACTCGCATGTCCTTCAGAACTAGACGACAAGGGTCCCTCTCCTATAGAGCTAGTTGAAAAATCGCAAACTTCAGTGATAACAGACCATAAAGAAACAGACGCTATGGTTTCTCCTCCAGTAGATTCTGTTATAAGAGTAGAAAGTCCGGTAAAACTTACCGATAAGTCTCCATCTCCAGTAAAATTGGTCGAAGAAACTTTAATTCAAGTAAAGTTAAAAGAAGACGTAACTGACGAAAAGGTTCCTTCACTAGAAGAACCAGTAAAAATAACAAGTCCAGGAATATTCGATAGCAAAGTTGCTTCACCATTACAACCAGTTAAATTAGCGCCAAGCCCCGTTAAACCAAAAAAGATGGAATTAGATGAAGAAATACCTTCTCCACTAGGGATAGTCGAAAAACCAATAAGTCTACTTAAAACAGATGTCAAGATTCCACATCCAGTAGAAATTATTGATGAAGCGGCAAGTCAAGTGAAGTCAAATCAAAAGATATTAGCTGATGAGATTATATCACCAGGAAAAGCAGTAGGAAAACCGACAAGTCCAGTAAAAATAGAAAACAAGGTTACCTCTACTATAGAAAAAGTTGAAAAAGTGCCAATTCTAGTAAAACAAGGCGAAAGGGTACCAGATAATTTAACTTTTGCTCCGTTAGAACCAGTTGATAAAGTGGACATTAAGCTTCTATCACCAGAGGAAGTTATCAAAAAAGCATCAACTCCAGTGAAACAAGACGACAAGGTACTTTCTACAACAGAACCAGTGGCTCCATACTCAGAAGAGAAAATCGAGAAAATATTAATTGAAGTGAAGCCAGACGAAAGGGTATTAGTTGAAGTTTCTTTGACAGAACCAATAACAGAAAAACCACAGAAACTAGAAGACCAGATTACCTCTTCTCTAAAATCAGCAGAACATGTACTGAGTCCAGTAAAATCAGATGAGAACGTTCCATTGCCAGAGGAGCCAGTAGAGAAACCAACAAGTCCAGTATTTCTAGATGGCAAAGATCCTCCTATATTAGAACCAGCTGATAAAGCGTCAAGCCTAGTGAAACCAGACACGAATACATTCGATAAAAAGGCATTTTTACCAGAAGAACCAGTAAAAACACCAACAAGTCCAGTAAATCTAGATGGCAAGGTTTCTCTTCAATTAGAATCAGCCGAAAAAATGCCCAGCCCTGTGAAATCAGACATGAAGGAATTAGGTGAAAAGTTTCCTTCGCCAACAGAGCCAATGAAAAAACCATCAAGTCCAGTCAAATTCGAAGACATTTTTTCTTCTCCATTAGAACCAGTCGAAATCGTATCAAGCTCAGTTAAATCAGATGTGAAGGAATTGGATGAGAAGACTCTTTCACCTGAAGAACCAGAAGAAAAACCGTTAAGTCCAGTTAAGTTGGAGGACAAGGTTTCTCCTCCATTAGAACAAGTTGAGGATGCACTTAGCTCGCTGATATCAGATGAGAAGTCAATGGATGAAAAAGTTTCATCCGTAATAGAAGCAGTAGAAAAACCAAGAAGTCCACTGAAACTAGACGTCAAGGCTACTTCTCCAGCTGATCCAATCATAATGTCAAGCCCAGTAACGTCAGACGTGAAGGCATCAGATGAGATGGTACCAGAGTCAGAGGTAAAATCAACGAGTCAAGTGAAACGAGATGTTAAAGCTCCTTCTACATCAGATATAATAGAAAAAGCACTCAGCCCAGTGAAACTCAAAGACAAAGTTGACGGCAAGGTATCTTCATCATTAGAACAAGTTGAAAACGCGCCAAGCTCAGTAAAATCAGACATAAAGGCATTGGATGAGAAGCTACCCTCTCCAGAAAAACCGATTAGTCCAGTAAAGCTAGACGGCAAGGTGTCCCCTTCAATAGAACAAGTAAAAAAACCGCTTAGCCCAATAACATCAGACGAGAAGATAATGGATGAAAAGGTTCCTTCCTTAGTAGAACAAGTAGACAAACCAACAGGTAAGGTTCTTTCTCCATCAGGACTAATTGAAAAAACACTCAGTCCAGTGAAAGATGCAAAAGTACCTGAATCAGCTGAAAATCTTATTAAATCAGAAAAGTTATATGAGGAGGTGTTGTATAAGAAAGTTTCTACACAAGAGGGTCTAGATGGAAAACCAACAAGTCCAGTGGGATTTGAGGGCGAGGTATTTTCTGAATCAAAACCAGTTGAAATATCGCAAAGTACAGTTAAATCAGACGTAAAGTCATTTGATAAGAAGATTCCCTCACCAAAAGAACCGATAGAAAAACCGGAAGGTCCAGTAGAGATCGGCGCCAAGATTTCTCTTTCACTAGAACAAGTCGAGAAAGCGCTCAGCTCATCGAAATCAGATGACAAAGTAATGGATGAGGAGGTTCCATCCATAGTAGAGCCACTGAAAAAACCAACAAGTCCATTAAAACTAGACGTTTCTCCAACAGATCCAACTATAAAAATGCCAAGCCCGATAAGGTCAGATATAAAGGTATCAGATGATGAGGTCCGTTCGTCAGTAAAGCCAATGGAAAAACCAAAAAGTCCTGTTAAGCTAGACGATAAGGCTCCATCTTCAT
The DNA here is from genome assembly GCA_947086405.1 of Esperia sulphurella. NCBI lineage: Eukaryota > Metazoa > Arthropoda > Insecta > Lepidoptera > Oecophoridae > Esperia > Esperia sulphurella. The sequence continues at coordinate 14,653,917 of OX352272.1, forward strand.
CAGAACTAAAAGAAAAAGCACTTAGTCCAGTGAAACTTGATGAAAAAGTATCTGACGACAAAGTCATATCTCCAACAGAATCAGTTAAAATAATGCCAAGATCAGAAGAGTCAGACGAGGAGGTACAGGATGAGAAAGTTTTAACGCCAGCAAAACTAGTAGAAAAACCGACAAGTCTAGTAAAATCTGATAGCAAAGATTCTTCTCTCATAGAACCAGTCGAAATCGCACCAATATTAGTGCAATCAGATGTAAAGGTATTGGATGGGCAGATTCTCTTAACAGAAGAACCAGCAGATAAACCGACAAGTCCAGTTGAGCTAGACGCCAAGGTTTCTCCTCTATTAGAACAAATCGAAAAAGCACATAGCCCGGTGAAATCAGAGGAGAAGATCATGGATGAAGAGTGTTCATCTGTAGTAGAGCCAGCGGAAAAACCAACAAGTTCGTTGAAATTAGACATCAAGGCTGCTTCTCCAGCAGATTCAGTCATAAAAATGTCAAGCCCAGTAAAGTCAGACGTGAAGCTATCATACGAAAAAGTCGAAACGCCAGCAGAGCTAGTGGGAAAGCTAACAAGTCCTGTTAAACTAGTCGATAAGGCTCTATCTCCATCAGAACTAAAAGAAAAAGCGCTTAGTCCAGTGAAATTCGATGAAAAAGTATCTGACGACAAAGTTATGTCTCCAGAAGAATCAGTTGAAATTATGCCAAGATCAGAAAAGTCAGACAAGGAGATACCGGATGAGAAAGTAGTAACACCAGAAAATCTCAGAGAAAAATTGACAAGTCCAGTAAAATCTGACGGCAAAGATTCTACTCTCTTGGAATCAGTCGAAATCGCGACAAGCTTAGTAACATCCGACGTTAAGTCATTTGATGAGAAGATTTCCTCACAAGAAGAACGGATAGAAAATCCGGCAAGTGCAGTAGAGCTAAGCGCCAAAATTTCTCTTCCTCTAGAACAAGTCGAAAAAGCGCCCAGTCCATCAAAATTAGATGACAAAGTAATGGATGAGGAGGTTCCATCCATAGTAGAGTCATTGGAAAAACCAACAAGTCCATTAAAACTAGACGATTCTCCAACAGATTCAGATATAAAAATGCCAAGCCCGATAACGTCAGATATAAAGGTATCAGATAATGAGGTCCGTTCGCCAGTAAAGCCAATGGGAAAACCAAAAAGTCCTGTTAAGCTAGACGATAAGGCTCCATCTTCATTAGAACTAAAAGATAAATCACTTAGCCCAGTGAAACTTGATGAAAAAGTATCTGACGACAAAGTTATATCTCCAGCAGAATCAGTTAAAATAATGCCAAGATCAGAAGAGTCAGATGAGGAGGTACAGAATGAGAAAGTTTTAACGCCAGCAAATCTAGTAGAAAAACCGACAAGTCCAGTAAAATCTGATAGCAAAGATTCTTCTCTCTTAGAACCAGTCGAAATCGCGCCAATATTAGTGCAGTCAGATGTAAAGGTATTGGAAGGGCAGATTCTCTCAACAGAAGAACCAGCAGAAAAACCGACAAGTCCAGTTGAGCTAGACGCCAAGGTTTCTCCTCTATTAGAACAAATCGAAAAAGCACATAGCCCGGTGAAATCAGATGAGAAAGTCATGGATGAAAAGTGTTCATCTGTAGTAGAGCCAACGGAAACACCAACAAGTTCGCTGAAATTAGACATCGAGGCTGCTTCTCCAGCAGATCCAGTCATAAAAATCTCAAGCCCAGTAAAGTCAGACGTGAAGGTATCAGATGAAAACGTCGAATCGCCAGCAGAGCTAGTGGGAAAGCTAACAAGTCCTGTTAAACTAGTCGATAAGGCTCTATCTCCATCAGAACTAAAAGAAAAAGCGCTTAGTCCATTGAAATTCGATGAAAAAGTATCTGACAACAAAATTGTATCTCCAGCAGAATCAGTTGAAATTATGCCAAGATTAGAAAAGTCAGAGAAGGAGATACCGGATGAGAAAGTAGTAACACCAGAAAATCTCGGAGAAAAATTGACAAGTCCAGTAAAATCTGACGGCAAAGATTATTCTCTCTTAGAACCAGTGGAAATCGCTCCAATATTAGTGCAGTCAGATGTAAAGGTATTGGATGGGCAGATTCTCTCACCAGAAGATACAGCAGAAAAACCGACAAGTCCAGTTAAAGTAGACGGCAAGGTATCTCCTCCATTAAAACAAGTCGATAAATCGTTTAGCCTATCAAAATCAGATGATATAGCAATGGATGAAAAAGTTTCATCCATAATGGAGCCAATGGAAAAACCAACAAGTACATTGAAATTAGACACCAAGGCTGCTTCTTTAGCAGATCCAATCTTAAAAATGTCAAGCACTGTAAAGTCAGATGTGAAGTTGTCAGTTAAGAAGTTACCTTCGCCACCAGAGCCAGGGGGAGAACCAACAAGTTCAGTGAAACGAGATGTTAAGGTCCTTTCTCCATCAGAACTAATACAAAAAGCACCCAGCCAAGAGAAACTCGATGAAAAAGTTTCTGATGACATTTCTCCATCTCCAGTCGAGTCAGTTGAACATGTACCAAGATCGAAAAAGTCAGACGAGGAGATATTACATGGGAATGTTTCTACGCCAGAAGATATAGAAGAAACACCGACAAGTCCAGTAAGACCTGACGGCGAGGTTTTATCTCCATTAAAACCGGTCGGAGTCGCGCCAAGCTCTGAGAAATCAGACGTAAAGGTATTGGACGAGAAAATTCCCTTACCAAAAGAATCAGTGGAAAAACCACCAAGTCCAGTTATGCTAGACGACAAGGTTTCTCCTCTATTAGAACAAGTCGAGGAAATACTTAACGTCGTGAAAACAGATAAAGATTCACTGGATAAAAAGATTTCATCCGTAGTAGAACCAGTAAAAATATCAATAAGTCCACTGAAACTAGAGGCTACTTCTCCAGCAGAACCAGACATAAAAATGCCAAGCCCCGTTAAGTCAGACATGAAGGTATCAGATGAAAAGATACCTTCACTGCCAGAGCCAGTGAGAAAACCGACTAGTCCAGTTAAACTTGACGTAGAGGCTCCTTCTTCATCAGAACTAATAGAAGAAGTACTAAGTCCAGAGAAACTCAATGAAAAAGTACCTGACGATATAATTATATCTCCAACAAAATCAATTCAAATTATGCCAAAATCGGAAAAGTTAGACGAAGAGATATTGGATAAGAAAGTTCCTACGCCAGATGATTTAATGGAAAAATCGACAAGTCCAGAAAAATATGAAGGCGAGGTTTCTTCTCTATTAGAACCAGTCGAAATCGCACCAATATTAGTGCAATCAGATGTAAAGGTATTGGATGGGCAGATTCTCTTAACAGAAGAACCAGCAGATAAACCGACAACTCCAGTTGAGCTAGACGCCAAGGTTTCTCCTCTATTAGAACAAATCGAAAAAGCACATAGCCCGGTGAAATCAGAGGAGAAGGTCATGGATGAAAAGTGTTCATCTGTAGTAGAGCCAGCGGAAAAACCAACAAGTTCGCTGAAATTAGACATCAAGGCTGCTTCTCCAGCAGATTCAGTCATAAAAATGTCAAGCCCAGTAAAGTCAGACGTTAAGGTATCAGACGAAAAAGTCGAAACGCCAGCAGAGCTAGTGGGAAAGCTAACAAGTCCTCTTAAACTGGTCGATAAGGCTCCATCTCCATCAGAACTAAAAGAAAAAGCGCTTAGTCCAGTGAAATTCGATGAAAAAGTATCTGACGACAAAGTTGTCGAGAAACAGCTTAGCCCGTTGAAGTTAGATGAGAAGTTAGAGCCAGTAGAAAAACCAACAAGTTCTCTGAAAGTTGACACTAAGGCTGCTTCTGCAGATGATTCATTCATAAAAATGCCGAGCCCAGTAAAGTCAGAAGTGCTAGTAACTAATGAAAATGACCCTTCGCCAACAGAGCTAGTGGAAAAATCAACGAGTCCAGTTAAACTGTCTCCATCAGAAATAAGAGACGAAACACTGAGCGCTGTGAAACTTGATGCACAATTACCGGATGATAAAGTTCCATCTGCAGAATCAGTTGAAATTATGCAAAAACCGGAAAAGTCAGACGAGAAAATATTTAATGAGAAAGTTTCTACACCAGAGAATCTAGAAGAAAAACTGACAAGTCCAGTAAAATTTGACGGCAAGGTTTCTTCTCCATCAGAACAAGTTAAAATAGCACCAAGTTCAGTAAAGTCAGATGTAAAGGTATTGGATGAGAAGACTCCCTCACCAGAAGATTCAGTAGAAAAACCGATAAGACCAGTTGAGTTAGACGGCAAAGTTTCTCCTCCATTAGAACAAGTTGAGGATGCAATTAGCTCACTAAAATCATATGAGATGTCAATGGATGAAAAAGTTTCATCCGTAATTGAACCAGTAGAAAAACCAAGTAGTCCACTGAAACTAGACGTCAAGGCTGTTTCTCCAGCTGATCCAATCATAATGTCAAGCCCAGTAAAGTCAGACGTGATGGTATCAGCTGAGATGGTACCAGAGCCAGAGGTAAAATCAACGAGTCCAGTGAAACTAGATCTTGAAGCTCCATCTCCATCAGATATAATAGAAAAAGTACTCAGCCCAGTGAAACTTCCTGATGACAAAGTTTCATCTCCAGCAGAATCATTTGAAAATGTGCCAAGATCGAAAACGTCAGACGAGAAATTATTTGAGGAGAAGTCTTCTACAACAGTATATCTAGCAGGACAACCGACGACTCAAGTTAAATTTGACGGCAAGTTACCTTCTCCATTAGAACAAGTTGAAATTGCGACAAGGTCAGTGAAATCAGACGTAAAAGCATTGGATGAGAAGCTACCCTCACCAAAAAAACTAGTAGAAAAACCGACAAGTTCAGTTAAGCCAGACGGCAAGGTTTCTCTTCCATTAGAACAAACTGAAAAACCGCTTAGCCCGATAAAATCAGATGAGAAGGCAATGAAGGGAACGGTTTCATCCGTAATTTCATCCGTAGTGGAGCCAACGGAGATACCAACAAGTCCGCTGAAATTAGACGGCAAGACTGCTTCTCCAGTAGATCCGGTCATAAAAATGCCAAGCCCAGTAAAGGTATCAGATGAAAAGGTGCCTTCGTCACCAGAGCCAATAGGAAAATCAACGAGTTCAGTTAAATTAGACTTTAAGGCTCCTTCTTCATCAGAACTTACAGAAAAAGTACTCAGTCCATTGAAACTCGATGAAAAAGTACCTGACGACAAAGTTCCATTTACAGAAGAATCAGTTGAGAAAGAGCATATTCCAGTGAGGTCAACCGATAAGGAATTAGTTGAAGAGGTATCTTTGTCGGTAGAGACCGTTGGAAAACTAACAAGTCCACTAAAACTAGACGTTACGGCTCCATTTCTAACAGAGCCAGTTATAATAGTGAAGTCAGACAAAATGGAATCAGATGAGGAGTTTTTTTTGCCAGGAGATGAAGTGACAAAGTCAACAAGTCCAGTGATACAAGAAGACAAGATTCCCTCTTCTGTGCGACAAGTTGACATAGTGACAAGTCTAGATGAAAAGATACTAGATGATTTGACTACTACTCTTTTAGGACAAGATGATAAAATGCCAAATCCAATTAAATATGATGACAACGCTCCTATTTTAGAAGAAATAATTGAAACGGCATCAACTGAGTCTAAAGTACCAGGCGATAAGTTTCTTCCTACAATAGAATCAATTGAAGAAGTGTCACGTTCAGAGAAACTAGGAGACACGCTTCTTTCATCAATAAAACCAGTCGATAAAATACCAAGTCCAATAAAATCGGACGATAAAATGTTGGATGCTAAGGTTAGTTTGCCAAAAGAACCAATGGAAAAGCTGACAAGTATAGTGAAGCTTGACGACAAGATCCTTTTAACTGTGGAACCAGATGAAAAGGTACTTAATACCACTACTCCATTAGAAACAATAGAAGAAGCCCCAAGTTTGGTTAAACTAGACGAAAAAGTACCAGAAGAAAAACCTAGCTCTCCAGTAGAACCTACAGGAAAAGCATTAAGTCCAGTGACACTCGATGTTGAGTTCTTAGATGACAAAACTTGTTCTCCAGAAGAGCCAACCGAAAATCAGACTAGTTTAGTCCATCTAGACCAAATAGTTTCAAAGGACAAGGCACCATTTCAAGTTCAACAATTTGAAAAGTTACAAAGCCCAGTTCAACTAGATGACAAAAGTCTGATAAGCTCAGTGCAAATTGACAAAATAGTACATGATGAAAATATTATTTCTTCAGTAGAGTCAGTTGCGAACTCGCTTAGTTCAATTAAATCTGATGAAAATGTGGTAGACGATAAGATTCCTTCTTCAGTGATACCAATCGAAAAAGCGCCAACCCCAGCTAATCTAGATGAGAAAAAACAATTTGATAAAGAACAAAATTCAGACGAATTTAACGAGAATATACCAGATGAAAAGATTACGTCCCCACTTAACTTAGTGGGGGAACTTGATAGCCCAGTTCAAATAGACCACATGAGCAAGAAAGAAAAGACTTTTTGTGTGGTAGAACCAGCCTTTAAAGAGCCAAGTTCAGCGAAACTAGATGAGAACGTACAAGACGCCAAGACTATAGCTCCAGTTGAACTAGTGACAAAAGTACTAGGTTCAGCAGAAGAAGACAAAAAAATTATCTACGCAAAAGATTCTTCTCTAGCAGAACTAGAAAAAGTACCCAGCTTAATTAAATTAGAATTGAAACTAGATGAAAAAATTTCAGATCACAAAGACCCATCTCCATTAAAACTAGATGAAGAACCAACAAGCTCGATACAACTAGATGACAATAAATCGCCTAGCTTAGCGCAAGTTGATAAGGTTCCTTCGCCAATAACTGTAAAAGTAGACGAGATCGTAACTGATGACAAAGAATCACTCAAAAATGCACCAAGTCCAGTGAAACTATTAATACAAGATGAAAAGGACCCAGATGGCACAAGTCCTTTGTCAGTGGATCCAGCGAATAAAGCACCATATATAGTGAAACAAGACGAAAAAAATCCAGATGTCAAGGTTTTATCTGCAGTGAAAACCGTTAGAGAAGCGCCAAGTCCAATCATATTAGATGAGAAGAAACTGGATGATAAAAGTCCTTCTCCAGTAGAACCAGTCGTAAAGGCACCAACTCCAATAGAACTTGACAAAACGAAACTCGATGACAAAAGTTCTTCACCAGTAGAATCTTTCAAAGAGGCACCAAGTTTAGTGGTAGAATCTGTGAAAGAACAAGAGTACAAGACTGATTCTCTTATGGAGCATACCGAAAAAGTTTCCAGTACATTGGAACTAGCAGAGGAACTAGATGATACTCGTCCCTCTCCAGTAGAACTAGTCAAGGAAGTGCCTAGTTCAATGGAATTGGACAAGAAAGCACTAGATGACACAAGTCCATCTTCATTCATTGAAACAGCGCCAAGTACATTAAAGAAAGATGAGAAGGACCAAGATGAGAATGCACTAGACGATAGAAGTCCTTCTTCATTAGAATCAGTTGAAAAAGCGCTGAGTCCAAAGAAATTACATGAAGAAAAACCCGATGATAAGAGCCCTTTTCTAGAAGAATCAACTGCAGAAAGCTCTATTACTACAAAGCTAGATGAGAAGAACCTACATGATAGAAGTCCTTCTGTAGTAGAAGCAGTCAAAAAAGTACTAAGTCCAATGAAACTAGATGTAGAAGAACAAGATAGACAGACTGTTTCTCAACTGGAGCAAATGGAAAATATTTCTAGTACATTAGAACTAGCAGAGAAGGCGCTAGATGATACAAGTCTACCTTCAGAAAAACCAGTCAAAGAAACGCCAAGTTCGACGAAATCCGACGAGAATGTACTAGATGACACCAGTCCATCTTCATTGAAGCCAGTAAAAAAAGCGCCAAGGATGTTGAAGGAAGATGAGAAGGAGTTCTATAACCAAGATGAAAAGGCACTAGACGATAAAAGTCCCTCTTCATCAGAATCAGTCAAGAAAGCTCTGAGTTCAAAGAAATCATATGAAGATAAACCTGATGTTAGGATTCCTTCTCTAGAAGAACGAACTACAGAAAGCTCCATTACTACAAAGCTAGATGACATGGACCGACATGACAAAAGTCCTTCTGCTCTAGAAGAAGTCAAAAAAGCACTAAGTCCAATAAAACTAGATGTGAAAGAGCAAGATGGACAGACTGCTTCTCAACTGGAGCAAATAGAAAAAGTTCCTAGTACATTCGAACTAGCAGAGAAGGTGCTAGGTGATACGAGTCATTCTCCAGTAGAACCAGCCAAAGAAACGCTTAGTGCGACGAAATTGGACGAGAAGGCACTACTTGACATGAGTCCATCAACCTTAAAGTCATTAAAAATAGCGCCAAGTACATTGAAGGAAGATGAGAAGGAGTTCGGTGACCAAGATGAGAAGGCACTAGATGATAGAAGTCCTTGTTCAATAGAATCAGTTACGAAAGGGCCGAGTCTATTGACATTAGATGAAGATAAACTCGACGATAAGAGCCCTTCTCCAGAAAAACTAAAACTAGATGAGAAAGATCAAGATGACAAAAAATCTTCTGTAGTAGGAATAAGCAAAACAGTGCTAAGTCCAGTGAAACAAGATATAAAAGAACAAGATAGAAAGAGTACTTCTCCGTTGGAGCAAATTGAAACAGTTCCTGGTAAATTGGAACATTCCGAGAAGGTGCAAGACGATACGAGTCATTCTTCAGTAAAAAAAGTTAAAGAATCACCTAGTCTGAAATTGGACGAGAAGCAACTAGAAGACATGAGTCCTTCTCCACTTAAGCCAGTAGAAAAAGCTCCAAGTATACTGAAAGAAGACGAGAAAGAAATCGATGACCAAAATGAGAGGGCACTAGACGATAGTCATTCTTCAATAGAAACCGTAAATAAAGCACCAATTTCAACTGTATTAGATGAATATAAATTCGACGGCAAGAGCACTTCTCCAGAAAAACCAATCAAAGAAGATCCAATCACAATAAACCTAGATGAGAAAGACCCTCATGATAAGAGTCCTTCTGTAGTAGAAACAACTAAAAAAGCGCTAAGTCCTTTGAAACTAGACATGAAAGAACAAGATGAAAAGACTGCTTCTCCACAGGAGCACATTGAAAACGTACCTACTACATTGGAACTAGCAGAGAACGTTCTAGATGATACGAGTCATTCTCTAGTAGATTCTGTGCAAAAAGCACCAAGTTTAATTAAAATTGATAAAAATAAATCCGATAACAAAATGTTATCTACAGTAGATCCTGTCAAAGATTTATCAAGTACATTAAAAGAAGATGAGAAAAAGTTAAGTGACAAAAGTCATCTACTAGAAATAGCGCCAAGTCCAATAAAACTAGACCAGAAGATACCAGACGACAAAGCCCCTTCTACAGTAGAATCATTCAATGAATTACAAAACCAAGTGAAATTAGGCGTAGAAATATCAGATGACATTTGCCCGGTTGCATCAGAAAAGGTGCTAGACGACAAGGCTAGTTTTTCGTTACAACCAGCTGTAAAAGTAGTAGATCCAATTGACGAAAAGGTCTCAAATGATAGAATTCCCTTTTCGATGAAACCAGTTCAAGAAGTAATTTCGACACAAATGGATAAACATATATCAGAATATAAAATGGACCTAGATGAAAAGTTACAAAGAGACAAGAGTCCCTCTCCAGTAAAAGCAATAGAAGAAGTGTTAAAATCAGTACAAGAAGACGAGAAGACACCAGATGAGAAAGCCTCCTCTTTAGCCGAACTGGATGAGAAAGTATCGAGCCTAATACAACTTGAAGAAATAGACAAAACACCAAGTCTAGGGCAACTAAAAGAGAAGGTATCAGTCGAAGACCAATTACCATCACCAGTTATATCACCTAATGAAATATCAAGCTCAATAAAACTAGACAAAAACATACCAGACGAAAAAGTTTCTATACTAGTAAAACCAGATACAGAAGTATCAAGATCTATGGAACTTAATCAGGAGAATATCGATGATAAAACTCCTTCCCCTATAAAACAAGTTGAAAAATCTCCAAGCCCGAAACAAAATGACATAAACCTTCCAGAAGTCAAAGTATCAAGTACATTGCTATTAAATGATGGACCTCCACCAACTGAGATTGTGGCAAGCCTGGGGAAGGTAGACGAGAAAATTTGTGATAAAACACTTTCTGAAATTAAACTTGTCAAGAAAGTATCAATTTCTCTGCAAAATGAAAAACTACTTGATGATGAGGCTAATTCTGCACAAGCAAAAACAGCTCATAGTTTCAAGCAACTTCCCGAAAAAACAACAGACGATGAATCATCAAGCTCTATAAAACAAAAAGAAAATATACCAGAAGAGAAGGTGCGAAGTTCTACAACAGAAGAAGAAAAAACACAATTAAATGACATTACAACTCCATTACACTTGAACGGTACGTTATGGGACGATAAATCACTGAGTCCAATCCAACAAAATGGTATATCAGATCAAAAAGTATCTTTAAAAGATACAAAATCCTTAAGCCCAGTGCAACTAGACGAATTAGTTTCAGATAAGCAACCTATACAGCCAGATGAGGAATCACTCTTGAGAGAATCACCAAGTAAAGAAAAAAATGATGAACATTTGCCAGAACAAAAATTACTTTCTCAAGTTAAACCAATAGAAAGAAAATTAAGTCTTGACGAAGCCAATGAGAAGGTTCACGATGATAAAGCTGCATCACAGAAAAAATTAAGCGACACGTCGCCAAGCTCACCACAGCAAAAAGAACTGGCACTGCCTGATACAATTTCAAGCGCAGTAAAAATAGACAATATCAGTACAGTCAAAGAGTCGACTGTTGTTGATCTTAAGAAAGATATAACTATCTCAACAGTTCCTACTGAGCAAATAGAAGAAGATTTACCTAGCCCTGATTTGGTACAAGATATAGAAATTGACAAGGATCCTATTTCTGTAATAATAACAGATAAATCAATACTTGCAAATGGAAAGGATAGTGCTGCAAATGGTGATGTCAATAATAAAGAACTCAAGTCTGTTAGTCCAATTAAATCAGTAGCAGAAGTTGAGGCTGCAGCATTGAAAAAAGGGGATAGTGAAAATACTATCATTCCTAATGATGATATAGATGGTGTTATGTTTCAGAAAATTGAAACATCTTTTAAAACCGAACTTGGAAAACAACTCGATGAGAATTTAGATACCACTAAACATATGGAAACAAAAGTTTCTTCAGATATCGCTCGTAAATCGTCTATAGAAAAGGTAACACTACTCACTCAACCAGATGATATAAGAAAAAGTTTGGTAACTGACTTTGATTCTGGCATTCGTGAACAAGTTCACATAACAAAAGCTGATTCTGATGAACTTGATGAAAAACAAGTATGTTTAGAACAGGATAGTGAGCTAATGAAGCAAGTTGATGGATCAGTCATTGACATGCAAGAAGAACAACTAGACTCGGCTGTTGATAAAATTGATACTAAAAAAGAAAAAGTCGAGAAAGATTCAACGTTTTTGCATGAAAAATTATCAGATAAGTTTGATGCACAAGTCACATCAATTAAAGATTTTTTAACTGAAAAACTTCCTACTGACTTAATAGATACTGACGAAAACCAAATAAAGGATAAGCAAATGGAAGTACCTACCAATGCAAAAGGACATTTGATTAAGATTGATTCTAGTCCAGAGACAGAGATGGAATCTATTTCTGACAAATCAAATGTAGGAACACCAGGTTTTGAGATACAAGACGTGAAGGATGTGAGTTCACATAAATTAGAAGAGATTATATCAGACGACGAAACACCTTCACATGGTGTACCAGACGAAAAATCTAAACAAGATAATGAAGTAGAAAAATCGTCGTTTTCAATTAAACTAGATGAAGATCTATTTGAAAATGAAAACAACACAATATCGTCTTTATTACCAGATGATAGGGAACTGATTTTGATGAAACCTAAAGAGAAAGACACAGAGGGTAAAATATTATCTTCTATCAAATCAGACGAAAATATTATCAAAGAAAAACCACGGTCACCTTCTCCAATAAAGTTAGATGCGAAAACATCAGTAGATAGAGCTATGTCTCCCCTTGAAATACACGATATAATTCTCGAGGATAAGGCGCTGTCTGCTGTCAAACTAGACATAAAATCCTATGAAAAAGAAATAATGCCAGAAAAACAAACGCCTACTTTAGAAACACCAAATGAAAAGGCACCGATATTAGAGAAACCAGATGAAAAGCTTCATGTTTCTGAGAAAGCAGACGAGGTAGGTACCTTGGACATTACATTTAAGGAACTGGATACAGAGGTGTCTCCTCTTGAGAAACCACATGAAAATCGACAAGTATCTGTAAAACCAGATGAAGAAAGATCTTATGAGAAACCATTTGAAAAAACTTTTAAGAAGCTAGATGAAGAATTACCTAGATCTGAACTATTGGATGAAAAGCTTACTACATCTGGAAAAATAGGTGAAATATCTCCAGACCTTCAAAAATCAGACTCACAAGATTTTAATCAATCAGACGTCCAGTTGCATAAGCCTGAGAAATCTTTTGAAAACCTCTCAGCACCTGAGAAATCTGAAGAAAAGGCATCCACTCCTGAACTACTAGACAAAGAATATACATCGGAAAAGTCTGCTGACATGCTTAATCGAGACGTAAAGGTGTCTAGCCCTGAAAAACTACCTGATGATAAAAAACTTCTTACATTAGATAAATTAGATTTGAAGACGTCTTCTCCCGAAAAACCATATGAACAAGCGTCTTCAAAAATAGATGAGAATTTATCCGAAGCTAAGAAAACAGATGATAAGGTATCCAGTCATGGAAAACTAGATATATCCCTAACTGATAAGCAAGTTGTAAAGACATCTACTCCTGAAGAATCACCAGTAAGGGTGCCTTCTCCTATAAAAACAGATAAAAACCTTCCTGCCTCAGACACAATTGATAGCAAGAAAGCGTCTAGTCCTGAAAAGTTACATAAAGAAAATCTAACACCAGAGAAACATGAAAAACGAGCGTTGGTTTTTGATGAAAAGGCATCTGTGGAAGAAAAAATAGATAAAACCACGTCCAGTCTTGAGAAAGTAGATGAAATATCTCTTAAACTATGTGATAGGATGCAGATAACTGAAAAACCAGATGAGATGTTATCATTTCCAGATCAAATGACGTCTACTCAAGAAAAACCACTCGCGCAGGAGCCTCTTTCTAAGAAAATTGATGCAATACTACCAGTATCAGAGAAACCAAATGAAAAGATAACAACTGAAAACCTAATTGAGAATGTATCAATACCTGAGAAACTAAATACAAAAGTGCTACCTCATAATCAAAGTACTGATAATCAAATTTCTAAGGAATTTAAATCAGTTACAGAAGAGAAAGATATTGATGAAAAGGAATCCGTAAGTGGTGAAATACCAGCTTTAGCACCAAGTCAAAAAGATATTGTACTAAGTAGTGTTGAAGAAAAAGATGAAAAATTAGGTTCCTTTGGGGAAAAGAAAATTCACCCGGAGAAAACTAAACCAGATGTCAAAACGTTAGTCACAATGCCTACAGACGAAGATATAATTGACGAGAAGGAAACATATGAAGACAGAGAGTCGCTTAGTGAAGAAAGCCAAGTTGATGATTATAAAACTATCAAAACAAAAGAAACATCTGAGGATGAAGTATGTAAGGCCATGGAGATGCAATCATTGTCTAAATTGACTATAGAAACCGAAAAATTGCTTGAACAAGAACGGTTATTTAATACGAAATTAGAAAAAAGTCAGTCGCCTACTGGTGATACTTCGACACAACATGAAATACGAAAGAGGTCAATTTGTGATAATGAAAAAGTAAGAACTGATCAAGAGTTTGTTGACAAGTTGTCTTCTATTTCAACCATTGATAGTGGTATTACTGATCGTGATCGTGATAGTATTACTCACACATTATTACATGGCAGTAGTTCCGAAGATGTTTCTAAAGAAGTCAGTTTAGAAGAAAAATACAGTTTCGAAAGCACTGAAAAGGGTGATAAGAAATCAGGAAAGAAAAGTAAAGTGCCTTTTGACGATTCTAGTTGCTTTACAGATTCAATTCAATCAGAGAGTAGTCATAAATTAGATCAGCAAATGTTAACTGGAGAAGATTTATCATTTACATCAACTCTTAAAGAAATTGAAATTAAGAAGACGTTACGAGGTAATGAAACCACACGATCAAATACAATACTTACAGATGTTGGGTCACCTAAAGATGAAGTTCCATTGTCTGAAGCATCGGACTCTGGCGTACATAGCATACCTGTTGATACTGACTATCCAGTCTCCAGTACAGATGAACGTTCTGCATCTGAAGCCATGAAGGACAGTGCAGTTCATCTAATGGAATCAATACATAAAGCGTTTGGAGATGAAGCTGTTCAGCAAGGTATAAAAACAGAAGGAATCGAATCACTAGTAGTGCGTACTGAATTTGATCGGGCATCGACGCCTCCAACGGTTCCAGTTAGCCCATTACCAAAGACTCCCGGCTGTTTTCAAGATGTAAAAGTAAGCGAGGGAGTACAAAGTGAAGTTACGTATGACAAATCAGATGGTACCGAAGAAATTATTACTAAAGTAGTACATGTTGGTGAGGACGTCTTAACACAAAGGATTTCTACTTCAACTGAAAAGGTTCCTAAACCTCTCAAAACCACAGTTATTGATCTAGATGGTGATACAGATCTCTCAGGTCTTATGCATACTATGGGAAAGATCAAGACCGAGACTGATACTGTAACAAAAATAATAAAAGAAGGAGAGAATGTAGTTACACAAACTATAACTACTGTTACGACCAAAGAAATTATATCCAGAGAAGACGGCACACCCCAAAATGTTAAAACCACCATCGAAACCACTACTCTTAGCAAAGGTTCAGATGGTTCTACAACTACCACTACAGACACGCAAACTTTACTCTCAGAATGTTCTTCCAGCCTTAGCTCTACCTCACAAATGGATTTGTATGCCAAAGATAGTAAAATAGATAAATCATATATCGAAACTAGTGACGAAAAGTCTGAATTCACCAGTAGCCAAACAAAAGATATCATAAAATCAAATGATCGAGAGTCTTCCCTTATGCGTAAAGATGAGTCAAGAACTGGGTCTCAACTTAAGTCCACTTTCATTAGCGAAACTGATGAATCTGATGACAATGTAGAGGATACAGTAATTGATACTGATGTTAGTAAGAGAATCATAAAAGAAAACAACATTGATATCATAGAAACAGTTACTACGATAACAAAGAAGGAAACAATAAAAATAGACGAAAGTAAGAAATTAATTCATACCACAGTTGAAACTAATACCACCAAAGAATATCCAGATGGTTCAAGGGACGTTCAGAAGAATGTTGAGGTTAATACCGAGGAATCAATTGTAGATTCATGTAGTAATCTTGACAAGATACTTAGTGAATTAACTATTTATGGTGAACCAGAAGAAAGTGTAACAACAACTACTGAAGACGTTAAACAAGAAAGTTTTAATATTAAAAGAGCAATTGTTACCAGAATAGTGAAGACGAAATATACAGATAGTGCAGGCAAATTTAAGAAAATTAAAACTGAGACAACTGTGACTACCACTGACAACTATCCCGATGGTTCATCTCGCACTAAAGTTGACAGTAATACCTTATTATCTGATATAGAAACTGAAGACGACTTAGACACATCTGAACTTTCAGAATTTACCATAGTTGAAGACAAGTCAGTGGCAGTGGACAAATATGAAAAAAATACTTTAATTAATGGAAAAAATGTATTACAAGTTGTTACCACAACAACATTTAAAGAAATTTTGTCTACCGAAGATAAATCGCAGAGAAAACTTAAAACAATAGTAGAAACCGTTACCGAAACAATGATGCCCAACGGTGTGACTGAAATAACCAAAGACGTCAATGTTTTCATATCAGACTACGGAAGAGACTCAGATCGAGAACATCTAGAAGGATTTGAACTTATTTCGGAACCTAAAGAAGAAACAATGATCAAAAATGAAGTAGTGACTGATAATGGTATCATTATAAAGAGAAAAACTACTGTTACGACAACCATTCATGAGTTTTGTAATGTTTCTGGAAATAAGAAAACTAAAACAACAGTCAAAACTATCATAGAAGATGAACATCCTGATGGTTCTATTATAACAAAAACTAGCGAACAAGTATCACTAATAGATGAAAATCTGAAACAAATTGGGATAATTTCTCCAGCTGAGGAATCTCCTATAAATGGATTTGATCAGGATAAATCAACCATCGAATCGAATAAAGTAGAAAATATTCTTAAACAATTAACTCCAAAAGGCGAACCAGAAGCAAGTGAAACCAGTGAAACAGTAGAAATAGAAGAAAACGGTATTTTGATTAAGAGAACTATTTTAACAAGAATAGTTAAGACAAAATACTCTGATGGCCAAGGTCAACTAAGAAAAGTGAAGACAGTAACAACAGTCACAAGTACAGACATTTATCCTGATGGTTCTTCACGTACTACTGTAGATACTAGTACAGCAATAAGTGATATTGAAACGGAAAATGTCGAAGCTCAGGACTTAAAAGAATATTCAATACTGGAGAATAAAACTGTCAACGTAGATACTGAAGAAAAAATTACGACAAGAGAAGGAAGAGAGGTTAAACAAATAATAACGACTACTACTACCAAAGAAATATTATCATCCTTGGACGGATCTAAGAAAAAGATAAAGAACACAATAGAAAAAGTAACAGAAACTAACTTAACCAATGGAATTACTGAAGTAACAAAAGATGTAAAAGTTTCAGTAGCCGATTATGGCATCGATGCTTTTGACGATAATCTTGCAGGATTTACTCAAGTTGGAGAACCAGATGAACACACTACCTCTGATGCAGAAACTGTAATCGAAAATGGTATAACAATATTCAGAAAAACTACTGTTACGACAATCAGACAAGAATTTGAGAACCTTTCAATAAAGTCAAAGAAAATCAAAACTATTGTAAGAACCGTTATTGAGGATGAACACCCTGATGGTACAGTTATAACCAAAAAGAGTGAGAGGGTATCAATTACCGATGTTTTCTTACAAACCCCGCCACCTACGCAAGACGAAGAAATTGAACCTTCGGAATTATTTGAGGACACCGAGACAGTGGAAGATACCACAGAGGAATGTGACATCAAAAATGAAGTAGTGCAACAGGGTTCTGTTACACTAAAACGCACAATCACTACTAAGACAAAACGTGAAACATTAGCTAGTTCAGATAAGAATATAAAACGAGTTAGAACAACAGTGGAGACGACAACTTTAGACGAGTATCCAGACGGCTCTACTGAAACAACAAAAGATGTAAAAATTACCATATCTGAATCCCAGAAAACAACCAATAGTGACTTGCAAGCTGCTTTGCAAGGTTTACAATTCACTGGAAAAACTAAGAAGTCAACCGACAAGAAAACTAAAATTATGACGGAACATGGGGAAAAAGTTATGCAAACGATTACAACCTATGTAACAAAAGAGGAGTTACGGAATAATAAAACTCAGGAAATCGCAGTTAAAACTGTAACTGAAACCTTGACTGAAAATGAAAAAGACGATGGCTCTGTTGATACTTTAAAAGATGTGCGTGCTCAAATCACATATCTTCCGTTAGGCACTGGATTAGACGACTGGTCTCCTGAAGAATTAGAAGAAATTGAGAAACAACCGATTGCTCAAGAACTAAAGCCTAATCTTGAAGAACTGCCTTTGAAACCAGAACAAGTACCTAAACCTGAAACAAAGACAAAGAAACAGCGTTCACCTATTGGTGAAATAACTACCGACACTGATACATTTATCAAAGTAATAAAAGAAGGTGACAATGAGATAACCCAAACTATTACTGTAGTAACAACGAAGGAAGTTATAAGCCCGGAAAAACTCAAAGTAACAGTCGAAACGACCACAGTAAGCAAAGGAAGCGACGGCGTAACTAAGACAACAAAGTCCACTAAAACAACTATATCCGAATACAAAGAGGAGTACGAAGAAACTATCGATACTGGTGAGAGTGAAAAATCATTATCAAAACACTCATCAAGGACTGGAGATATGCGCAGCTCATCAGCGGCAAGTGAAGACATGGATCATCCTGGTATCTCCACTCCACCCTCAGATATTAGTTCTAGAGGATCGAGAGCTGCAACTCATGTATGGGGTACTGAAAGCAGTGGTATGTATTACAGCGATGATGATGGCCAAGGGAGTCCAAGTAGCACAAAATCACAAATCGCACATTCTCCTAGGTCTAACTTGAGTTATGAATTAGATACAACACAATTATCTCAACAACAAGAAAGTAGTCAAGAAATGTTATTTGGGAAACACGGTCTCGACTCATTACATAAGGATCTCATGTCCACATCAGTATACGGACAATTGGATAAAGATGATTCTTGCACATCCTCCACACATTCCGAAGCTAAGACTGAAATTCACGTAACTGATAAATCATTTGCAAAAATGACTGAAGAATTCCTAACCCATGAAATAGCGAAATCGGAACATCTTAAACAAAGCATTAAGTCATCAGACGCCACTTTCTTAAAGGAAGCTGATGAACATTTCGAAA
The DNA here is from genome assembly GCA_947086405.1 of Esperia sulphurella. Classification (NCBI taxonomy): domain Eukaryota; kingdom Metazoa; phylum Arthropoda; class Insecta; order Lepidoptera; family Oecophoridae; genus Esperia; species Esperia sulphurella. The sequence goes on from OX352272.1 coordinate 14,672,610, forward strand.
AGGCTATCGAAGAGCACAAAAAAGTTAGTGGTTCTGAAGTTATTTCAAACATCACCGCCAAGTATGAACTGGATCATCAAGCTCATTCAAGTTTAAGTCATGAAAAGAGTTTAAAAGAAGAAAATATTATTACGCTAAAAGATCTCAAAACTGAATCTAAGAAGGTAACTGAAAGTACTTCATCATCTAGCAGTAGTAAACAAGAATCAAAATCAGAAAAATCTGAACACACGAGTTCTTCAAAAACAAGTGTGACTAAGGATCCGATTGAGTCCTGGGGCAAGCCGCTTGGTTTGCCTAGTCCAATTGCGCCACCTAGTCAGCCTGATGGCAAAAGTACTCCGAAAAAACAAGCACCAAGCTCGACTGTTCTCAATAAAAATAAAATCAATCAAGATAAAAGTAAAGAGGTCAAAAGTCGGGTTTCGGAATCTCCTAGCAAAAAGAAAGCGCCCGCTCCTGTCTATTTGGAGCTCACATATGTGCCTCATCATGGCAATTCCTATTACTCTGCAGTGGAATTCTTCAAACGTGTTCGCGCTCGTTATTATGTATTCTCTGGAACTGAACCATCTAAAGAGATTTATAATGCCCTGCTTGATGCTAAGAAGACTTGGGAAGACAAAGATTTGGGTAAGTGTAAATAAAAACTATCCATAAATAGACTTACGAGTAGCAATAACGACAGTAGATTAAAAGTTACAGCAATAGGTATCTATCGTAATAGCAATAACCTGAATTGAACCATTTTATGTTATCCTACCTGAGGCACTAAAATCCAATTACTTATTTGCAGAAGTAACCATAATCCCCACGTATGACACCGACGTTCTTGGCTATTGGGTGACTGAAAACGAAGAAGCACTTGAGAAGTATAAGATCGATCTCTCTCCGTCTGCGTCCCGCTGCACCATTAACCTGCAAGACCATGAGACCTCGTGCGCAGCCTACAGACTCGAGTTCTAGGTGTCGGGTCTATTTGTAGCCTTCTCATCGAAGAAGTGAGCTCGCCAAGCAGAAGATGCTCATGAAAAAAGGAACCAAAGGCATTTGTTGTTGTAGGAAAAAATTAGGCTGTGATATAAAAGAAAGTATTCATGAGTATCTCTGCCACAGGGTCGCTACTCTGCTGAGATAGTTCCAAATAGATACGCTAAAAGACATTGTGATATTTGAATGCAATCAACAGACTGCTAAAGAGTTTGATAAAATCGTAGTTAATAATGATGTCACTGAATCAAGAGTTATACGAACTGAACGAAGTGCTGGTGTCATGAACATTGTGTGAGTTTACAAGGGTCGAGCCACGGCCAAAAATTAATCATAAATTGACAAATCCTGACCGCATCCAGAACAAAAGTCAGTAACCAAATTTTCGACCTAAGAACAGAAACGTCCATTTTTTTCTAAAACTGTTTTTTCTAGTAGCTTCATTAAAAATAGAACATGCCATTAAAATATATTTCTGATGATATTTTTGAATTTGGTCTTATACAATCAGTAGTGCTTTTATACACGATATTTAGCGTAACCAGTCCATTTTGTTTAGCCAAAACACCGCTTGTGTGAAAATCTAAATTATTAAATAATTATTTTGCTATCGCATTGTGAAGTATTTAATAGAAATTGTATTGTACAAATATTAGCAAGCACCGCCATGTTTTATTTAGCAAATGCTTTGTAAAAGGACGTAAATAAATTGGTAGACATGCGACTGTCGATAAAGTTTATGACAAGTGTTAATTGAAACATCTGATATAGTTTTCTACGATCAGAGTTTAAAACTAAAAAATAATATAAAAAATGTCTTAAAAAGACATACTTAAAGTTTACGAAACGCTCGACGGGCTAGTGCTGCTTGCGCTAGTTATAATTATTAATATTTGTTAGAAGTGACGTACCTAATTACTGTTGTTACACGAACTCTAGAATGACAAAGATGACTCTTCGTCTTATACTTAATCAATGAGTGATTATTTATAAGTAATTGTAAGGAACTTCGGTGAAACTGTTTACATAGTTTTTTCCCAAAATCCGTATCCAGTCTTCATCCATTTTCATTTGTTAATGATCACAACCATTTACTCGGTTTTATCGACCGGTGTGTCTGCGGCAGCATGCAATCAAAGAGACTTGGAAAAGTATTTGTTGAAAATGTTGATACCTAATTTGAAAATTGTTTGAGACATAAGTAAGAATAACTAGAAAATCCTGCACTTCTATATATTTTTGCTAATGTATCAAGTATTCTTTCATCCAAATTGGTACAAACTTGAGCAGTAGACGATATGGTCGATAACTACCATTTAGACGAAGTGATCTCTGTTTTTCTAGATTAACAATGAGCCTAAAACTATAGAGAGCTTATAAACCCGTATAAAATAAATGTTTAGTAGAACTATAAAAATGAACACTCTATTTACCTTTGTTTAAGTTGAAATTTGCTTGTTGCGTCAAAGATTCATATAAGTAACATAGTTGTAACGTTATATGAAATTTTACTCATTTCAAAAAATGACTTCTAAGTGATAACTGAATCTCTGAATTTTTGAAATTTTCATTGGCATTTAATTTTTTGGTCTGTTTATAAAATTATTGTTAAAAATTCTAGTCTGATGACCCAAATACTTATAAAGACGTTGTAGTCATATTATTCGTTCCTAAATTAATTGAGTTTTAGATTTTCTTATCTTTTTGAACACCTTAATTTCATGAACGTATTAACTGGTTAATTCGTTCATGCATAATTCTCATTGTAACTATAGATACCTATCGTACTCCATTAGACGTTCATTTGTTTTACAATTTAAAATCGTAATATTCGAATGTGTGAGCGAATGTGATAATGATAAAAATCATAAAAATAATTTACTTACCATCTAGCAAGTAAGCTGTATCATCCAGGGCTTTTCCCAAAGTTTAATTATTATTTCTCTTCGTTTTGTTGTTTGCCAAAATATCAAATGAAGATTTTGAGTCAATTAATTTTAAGTCATCCATAGTATTAAGCTGATCTAAAATTACTCGTCTTCATCGCTTTCTTTGCCAAACATCTTTATAATGATAGTTTTAAAAAAAACATTCGTATATCTGTGAACGCACCAGCACAATGTGTTAACATAAAAAATAAACTAAAAATGTTAACAAATACATAAAAATATGGTATTCTATATAATTTATTTTTGTGTAATACTTTACGGAAGTACGGATGAGAATTTATTTTGTAGTAAACATAATTATTATTGATATAGTATGTGTTTATCTGTGTGTTGGTTGATGTGAGCACAATAAATAATCGTGTTTGATTATGTAAAATCAGGGCTCGGAATCGGTTTTGAAATATAGCTTAGTTCATAAAACCGGAAAAATAGCATTCACTGATTTACCGGTTAATTGATATAACGGTTTAAATCTTACCGAAATCTTTCGATTACTGGTTTTCACAGAGAATAGAAGTTTAAAACTCGCAGAAATCTGTATAAATAAGGTCGGGGAGCTCACCGTGCTCTGCCGCTGCAAATCAAGAATAGAGAATTTGGAATCGTTTAAACCGGTAAATTGATTACGTCTTACCGGTTACTTGATCATTATTGATCGAAATAGACATAACATCTGTTCTTTTAATGAACCGGTTAATTGAAAAAATCGAAACCGTAAACCAAATTGTTTTGGTCAGGATATTGATCCGAAACCGGTTTGAATTTACAATCGATTTTCGAGTCCAATATAAACCTATGCTTTAGATAGTTGTGGGCGGGACTAAACAGGGAGGCGATTAAATATCCAGGAAAGAAGGGTCAGAGCCGATGGTTTTTCTTTAGGTTCTTTAAAAAGGTAATTTTGTATTTTCTTTAAAGGACATAAAGTCCTAAAGAATTATTTACTCCCAAGCCTCATATAACAAAACCTCACCTTAAGAACGCTTCCACTGCTTTTGAATTTTGTCTAAGAGTGCATCGGTATGTTGGTGAGTAAAGGCTTTGAAAATTTTTAATTAATTTCATTTAATTATATATTTACTTAGGCTTTGTATTGATTTTGGCCAGCATCTACGATTTAGCTGGCTATAAAGCCTGACCCAAAAGTTTAATATTGTATTTTATAGCTAGAACTCTAATTAATGCATATTATTAGGAATATAAAAATGTTATTAAAATTAAGTATTGTATCAGCTTAGTAAAACATCAATAGCTCTGAGAAATAAATCATTATTGAAATTATTAAATGTTGTATTCTTCCGGCTGTGTTCTCGAACGAAACTAATGTCATTTTTAATTTTAACTAACAGTAAGATTCTAAGATATTTCTGATTCGTGGAACGTAGCATTAAAACCTACAAATGAAATCATATTAACCGTAAATGTTAATTTCATAAAATTACTTCCACAGATGATGTTACGTTCCAGGAAGTTTCATCGCATGCTATTCTCATGATAATATCACATAAGTAACTAAACCACTTTTCTTTCGTATATGATTTTATCATGGGACTTGGCTTGGTTTTTTTCCAAACTGATTTTCACTGAGAGGTTGTCTGAGATGAATACAAGAGAAGCGTATTTCCAAGTCAAACTTAAAGAAAACGTATAATGATTTCTACCATTTGAAAGTCATTCAGCAGTCTCTCAGTGCATTTGAACCCCTTTTATGGAATATGTTAGCAATAATTAAAATGGAATTGGATTGGAAACGTCACAGTGATGCTATGTAAATTTTCGTAACTTGATTTATGTGGATGATATTCTTGTTGAATTATTAATCCCTTGGGATCGTCCACATAAATCAAGTTACTTATATTCATGGTACAATATGATGCTTCTCTTAACCTAGGTATGTTACTGCGGGGATAAAAAGTTTACGTGATTGATTATACTAACAAAGCCGAATAGCATACCGAGAGAAATATTAGTTATTGTACCGTGTACATGCAGGTTGTACAATAAAATAGATCAGCTGCTTAAATGATAGACATAACTAACTAGTATGTTATTAAAAATACTTGGGTTAAAAATTCCAATACTTTTTTTAATAATAACTGTTTAACTGTTAGGTAACACTAATTTAACAATAAAACCATTTGATGTGTAGTGTGAGAGGTTTTAAGTGTAGGCAAATTTTCAATATTTTTTCGTGAAATAGCCTGATTTATTAGTGCTTACTCAACAATCAATTTACAACAATCCCTTAATCCAGCCGATCTATTTATTTATACATTCTGTATTTGTCGGTAAGTAGGAATAAAAGCTAATGTGGTGCTAACAACTGATGTGCTAGGCGAATAAAATGTTATTAATGAAAGACCTTTTGGAATTCCCCTAGTAAATGGTACTTGAATGATTAAGCTAAAACCAAAAATATTTTAGGTTCAATTGCCGTTTACTAGGTGAAGCATAGCAACACGCTTAATGGTACAGAAGACTGATTGATTATTATGATTTTTGGGCAGTTTTGTTTAAGCAATTTTGGCATTCATGATATTCTTCAAAATGTTCGGATATTTCAGTACAATGCCCTTACAACGCTCAGGGCGGTAAACATTTTGATCATCCTTGGCCTTTCACAGACCGTGGTTACTTGCATGAGTGTTGCGAGGCAGGTAATAAAATATTTGAAACTAATAAATTTAATAATTTAAATAATGATGTAAGTCCTTCGGACCTTTAGGTATTTGTAACGATTAATGTATTATGTAAAATTAAATCGTAAAATATTAAACAGACCATTCATTGTATCAGTCATGTCGCTATTCTCCATTCGGCGTGTTTGATGAAAGTGTAAAAGTCATTAAAATAATAAAAGTATTTCAAAATACCATGGGTCTTGTTATTTTAGTAGTGTTAGATTCCATTTTAGAAAAAAAAGTACAATCATAAATTGTATTAATAATATTAATACGTATGTGACGTAACTAGACGACGAAATAAGGCATCAATACACGTAGCACCACGATATTACACCTATTTAAGTTACTGTCCACGAACGTGTTAAAGACACAGTCTATAATAACTGATTTTATTTATATATAAAAGCTAGTCAAAAAGCCACCCCTTGTCGAAGCAGATAAAAAAGTGCCCATAACGTTTTGGACTGTTACGGGGAAGAAAAGTGTCTACCTAGGTGTACGAAAACATTAGAGTACAGCTCTTTGAGGCCTGAGATTAGGGTTCTGAATTGAAAAAGCTCAAACGTGATCACCAAGGTTTGTATTATTTATAGCTGTATTATATAAATGACCTTTATCTACACTACTAAAACCAGAACTTGTAGGTACTTCTGTTGACTTAAGTTAAAAATTATTCAATATCTACAACAGTAAATTTGCTCCTAAAATTATCAGCTAAAAGTAAAACAGTAGGTGCTCCGTTTCAACATTTTTTAATAAAGTAATTGTACTTAATTCTTTTAAAATACAATTATACAGTCACAAAAACGCTCCATGGTTATTGCTTAAACCTAAATATAAATATTATTTATTTATGTTATCAATTAACAACGCAGCATCTGATATTCATGGTGGATACATACATGATTTAAAATTATATAAATTAGTTCACATATTGGCAGTAAAATATGTCAAAATATTTTTTTCTAATAATTAATCTCCTCCACTACAAATCTCTAACAATCAATACTTGAAAAATTCCACGTATGTTACACATTTATATAATTTTTATACTTGTAATGACATTGATAAATAAAATCACCAAAAAGCAATTAAAAAAACAGTACGTACTACATTTTGAACTTTGGAATGCAATGGTGGAAGTAAAAATTCCATAATTTGATAGCATCATATTGATGGAATTTATATTTTACAGTTACCTAAAATACTATAAAAATATTAATAATATAGCCAATAACATACAGGGTGAATACCGAATGGCAGACGTTTTGCCAGACGGAACGGGATCATTCGGAAGTTATTTGGCCTTTCAATACGTTTATTTTTATTTTCTCGATATTCAACTTTTCAGCCGTTATAACTTTTTTATGATTGTAACAGTTCAAAATTGATTAAAAAAAAGCAATCAAGATGATCAAATGCTTTCAAAAACTTCTTTAGTTTAAATGTTTTCAACGGTATGTCACATGCAATTAACAACCTTAAAATTACCTGTCATAACAGTAGTGATACATGTTTGCAACGACATCTGAGGCATGCTAACAATAATCTATATTTCATTCCAGATTAATAGTCCTATGAAAACCAACGCTATTTACGTCTCGGTAACATATACATGAAAGGGTCACCAGCAGCAAAAATAGGTTTGTATTACCAAGTAAACTTTGCGGTCCACTTAGGAACACCATCTATTGTGTATTTTGTTTTCGAGACGCAAATGCGTTTGTTTTCATAGGACTATTAATCTGGAATGAAATATACAATAGACTGGTTTGCAAGACCATGCAGTGAGCAAGTGAAAAGAATTTGTTTTCCTCTCACTTATGTAAAATTGATATATCTTATATATTGCAAAAAATACTTATATCTCTAAAAACTGTGCGACTTAGAGATCATGAGGGCCAAATAACTTTCAAATCGATAACTAACTATCACCGCTCTTTCTTGGCAAACCATCTGCGGAACACCTTGCGTGTAATTGTTTTCATATATTTTGGTATTTACGTATCTATCTAAATTTAATTATCACAACTTATGGAGTAACAAATGGTAATAGGCTCAACAGTGATATTAATTGTAAATGCACATACTTTTATTAAAAATTAATTGGAGAACAATAAAGATATACTACTTAGAGTATATGTAACTTACATATAAATGATATTGGAAAATTTTAAAGCGTATATACATTAATTGAGCGAAAACTGCTAAGAAATTACAATTCTGTAATAATATTCACTTCAATTGAACATTTTGATACTAAAATTTTAATAAATACTGCATATATAGGACTAGATTAACAATAATTGGTCAGTTTTTAACTAATATAAGAGACAACGGAAGCTGCTTCACAATCCGCAATCACAGAATTTAAAATGCGAGCGTTATAGCCTCATTTAAATCTTAAATCATCAGGTTTCCTTACAAAATAGGCGACTCGGTCTAAGGGGACTTTGTACTCATGCATCCACCTATTGCCTTTGCGCAGAGATCCATCAATGCCGTCCTGCCAGAGTCCCGCTGGGAGGTAGACTGTAAAAAATAAAGAAAGCTGATTTAAACAGTCTTTCTACAAATCTTTTAGATGATTGAGAAGACGGCAATGACCATTCAAAAATCCACTTTAGGAAATACTCAACAAGATAATGATTCTACTGCTGTTACCACGTCTATTAATATTTCTAAATAATAACACTGATTTTCACGTGCCAATCTTCCTTGATCATTGTTCCTTCCTTTGCATGATCCTTCTTAACCAACTATGATAAACGAGTGTCTTCCTTTTGGTCTGGCAAAATCCCAGAGCGAGATTTTCGCGTGTTTAACAAATTGGATAGTGCAGATTCTAAGGGATAGGATCCTGAAATCTGGTTAAATACTTCCAATCCTTTCACACCAAATAACGTTAAGTATTAAAACGATATAGAAATACGACGATTTGTAAGCATAATCTTCCCAAATAATTTGAAAGAGCAGTCATCGAAGGGATACGAAAACGAAAAATATTTAACTTATGGTCTTATAATAAACAAGCAGTAGATATAAATACAAACCTTCTCTAGTAGTCTCTCCTGGACTTAGCACAGGAGCTACAACGATTTCATCTCCAAGAGCGAATTCATCTTGAATCAGCAGTGCAGCATCACCTCCAGTCACCAGCCATAGTGGCCGGATCAGAGGCAAGCCTTCTTCCAAAGCCTCACGTTTGTACTTCAGAAGAAGTGGTGTTACCTTGAAGTAAAAATAATAATATCTAAAACATTGGAAAAATTAATGATTTACTTGCTATATCGCGCGGCTTCACTCACGTCCAACACACCAACGAACGAATTATATTATGTTCTCATTCTAGAGTATTTGTGAATATGCTTCATTTTGCATTCAAAATCTACTGTGCCATTTGAATGCAAGGTTGTATTTAGTCTTATAAGCGATATGGACTGATACATATGTATTTATTCTAATTTAAAAAACTTACCGTCTTCTGTCGTAACAAAGTCAAATTCTTTGCCATTTCCAACACCTTCTCATCATTGTACTTGCTTGGTAGGTGGGTGAACTTCATCACGGGCAAGAAAGTCGCCATTTGCAGCCATCTCATGTAGAGCTCTTTGTCTGGCAGGGCTATACCATTATCTTGAGTGCTATTTGTTGCATTCGCTTCTAATGATCCCTTTGGGGATGGTAAAAATTGTTCGCTGCCGGGCCAGTAGATGTCACCACCTACAGCTCCAGGCATTATAAATGGATAACCATTCACACCATACGTCAATATTGTTGGTATTACCATTTTTAAGGCTTCCCATGTAGACTCAAAAGGTGGCAATGACACAAAGATAGGAGGTCTGGGAAGCGATATAGCAGATGATACTCCTATGATGTTTAAGGTCTTCTCAAATGTTTTAATAAAGTAAGTTTTGTAATGATCTGGATTGATCAAATCCTTTTCACATTGGTAGTAATGTGGCATATCATACGCCGTTCCTAAATCTAAAAAGAAAGCGTCTATGTGATACTCATCAATAACTGATTGAAGTTTGTTTAGGAACCATGGGACGGACCTATTGTTTGTTATGTCTAAAACACCAGAACTAGCTAAGGATTTAAACCTCGTCATCGCTGGTATTCTTCGATCACTATTTCTTTCGCTTATAAGTAATCTCTTTTGAACACATTCAGCAAAGTTACTACTTTCCGTACTAATGAATGGCTGTACAGTAAATGCAACTTTGAAACCTCTTCTGTGTAGTTTATCTACGGTTTCATTCAAAGTTTCAAATCTACTTTTGTCAACAGTGAGATCACCAATTTCATTTTGCCAATGTTCATTTATGAGAACATGGCCTTGTTTAAGAAAACCCAAGTTCTCAACGTCTTCAGTATATTTTGAAATAGTTTCAGCTTGTAATTCATGTTTGAATCGAGGTGCTATTTGCCAAACTGGTTCAGATATGAGAGATTCTAAAGTCTGCATGTCAGTTGGTTTTAAACCATCCCAAAGGGGAGCTTGTCTGTGACTATGGATAGAAGAATGTAACGATTTCATATCTCTAGATGTACAGATATTGTATTTCATTTCTGCGAATTCTGTCAACTTATTTGCAAAAGCAAAATCATCATACTTTGCTTTGATGCATATTTCCTTCTTGCCGTTATTATTTACTGAGATCTGAAGAGGTGTTTCTTCGTCAATAATAATGGCCGCTCCTTTGGAATTGATTAAGTATCTAGTCAAGACGTTGCCCCATTGATATTTTTGTATATCACCGGTGATGAACGGAGTATAGTCGATGGATCCAGTATTTAAGGGCCATGTTAAGTTGATGGATTGGCCTCCTCCGTACCAGTGAACTTTTGTGTCCATCCAATCAAAGCAGTCATTTGGAGTTACGTCTGTAAATATATTATTTTGTTTCACACCTCAACTCTTCCGTTCCCATGACCACTTCTTAAAATGTCCACTTTTGGAATTCCACTAAAAATTCATATGTCTGTCCGTCTGACAGTATGTCATAGCATTATAACATTTTAAGAAGTGTTCATTGTTAGGCGAAATTATCTCTTCTAGCCTCAGACTAAAATATAATCTAAGCTTCTAGCTTAAATCATATTTTTTTTAACGCTGAGAAAACTTCAAATAGCGACTAGGGTCGAATACCCAACTCGAAAGTTGTTAATTATCAGGAACGTCAATAATTATTAGTTATATTTTGTAACCATGATTATTTTTGTTTTAACAACGTAACAATTCCACTGTGTTAATGGGAAATAACAATTATTTCGAGTTAATACGGTCACTAATAATGATGATAAGCTCTAATAAAATAATTTTCAAGCGATATAATTTGAAAAACAAATGAAATTTGTTGAAATTATGATAAGTCAGAAATAAAAAAGATGTCGAAGTCTTAGCTACTATACTAAATTCAGCACCTTTGAAGGATTCTAATCTAGTTGTCCAATACATAACTAGTCCAAGATACAAAGTTACTACTCGAGTACATACCGGGTTTTAATGCCACCCAATGGACGGTATAGCAGGTGGTGTTATCAGCTCCAGGATCGTGAGGAAAGCTCTTAAGGTAGAAGCGTAGAGTGTTGACCCATTCGAGACATACGGATCCATCTGATCGTCGATGCTCAGGAAGACAAGGGAACGACTTAGCTTTGTTTTGCAAACTTACAGCTGGGGAATGAGAAAATATTATATTTAATGATATGACGAGAATAATGAATAAGATATCTATGTATGTTAGGGTAATGATCATACTGAAACGTTTGCGTCATTTTGGCAGAGCCACAGCCTCTGATTTGAAATCTGACCATGCAGAAAATTTGTCCTGGATATGTACTATTTTGTACCCGAAAATTAGAATTTGTACTTCAGCCGTTTAAAAGTTATAGGGGTATATTGGTGGCACTGCCAAAATAACGTCACTACAGCAGGGTCACGCTATATCTCGGAAAGTACAAAACATATCAAAATTCTGTAATAGCACAAAATTTGTACTCGAATTTGTGCTCTACATATCCAAAATTCAGATCTCTAACCCTTACCGTTTCTGAGATATTCGGGTTTGTTTGTGGCTCTGCCAAAATGACGTCACTACAGCAAGCGCGCTATATAAACTCCAATTAAATTGTCGTCTTGCCGACGTATAACATCATGATCTTAATACAAACAGGAGAATTCTGCTACCCGTCCCCGGGTGCAAAATAGGGACGGACAGCAACGTTCTCCTGTTTATATTAAGATAATTACTACGATCACCAATCCGTCTGCCAAGCGTGGTTATTATGGGATATACTATATATAATGGATAACCCACCAAAAGTGGCATTGTATTAGGAAGGCTTGTGTTCAGCAGTTGATGTATTTTGGCTAAAGACGATTTAAATAAAGTCAAAACAAACTTACCTAAAGTAGCCCTTAAAATTTCCACGTCCTCTTTATTAAACACTCTGAGCAGTCTCTTGGGTCCGTTAAACTCTACTTTGTCGAAGTAGGCCTTCGCCAAGCCCTTCTGGTGGTAGAGGACGTAGGCGAAACCAACGAAGAAGCAGACGGCTAGAAACATGAGGCCGACGAAGGCGCGCAGTTTGTAGTCTGTGGGTTTCTTGCGAATCTTTTGAGGAATACTCTGGAATAAGAGCCAAATATTACCGAGATAAGAAAGAAAGAAAGAAAGAAATCATTTATTTGCTCTTAAATTGGTACAAATGCCAGATGTTAAAATTAGCCTAAAGTAACACCAATTCAGCCATTATCAATAGCATGCATAAGTGAGTCAAGGAGATCAGGACTTGAAGAAATTGGTGCAAAATCTTATCACATAGAGGTTGGAACAAGAGTTGAAAGGCTGACAACTACCCACAGGTTTGAATCAATGTTTGCCGAGGTGCTGCTTTTTGCCGTGGTGTCTGTGACTTCTTGATTCTACTGTGTCGAACGATCCTCATTTTAAACGTAACCAGATGACTGGAACACCAGTCCCTCAGCAGGAGCATCCAACCCACCCCGGAGGATCACGCCGCGCCATCGGGAGATTGCCAGCTGAGGTTGTGCACTGTCAATGCTACCTAACTTTCCCCAACATACTTTTCTCTTCTTTTTTTTCTCGAGAGGGCTCGTTTTATCTCTTTTATTTAAATTTTTGAGTAAAATGAAGGATTGACAAAAGAGTAATGCAGACAAGTTCAAACTATACCACTCACAGTAACCCGAACTATTTACAGATTTATCCAGAGGTTTGAAAACTTAACTTTTTGTACCTACTCGCAAAACACACTAATTATTCTCAATTATTCATTACGTTCAGTACTGGCGTTATTAAAATTACCACGGTTTAGTACAATGCTTGGAAAAGGGGATTGAAAGCAGTAATATTTTTTTAACAGCAAATGAGGCAGTGGAGCGAGTGACACCAACCTGTAGCTTCTCCCGGAGCAGACTGGCGAGCGAGTTGACAGACGTAACAGAGTTGCTGGGAGAGTAATCATCGTCCATACTAAATTCGGAGCGGCCCAAGCGCCGCGGCCCCTTGCGGCGCGGGGAGCGGAGAGGCGTTCTAAAAAGAAAAGAACTTTCATACAGAAACATTATTACGAAACTAATGTTAATGTTGCCGTATGGTTTTTATATATTTGAGGTCGTTTTGGGCTGTTGTATCTCCGCCGGGGTTCGATTGGGCGAGTATGAATGGAATAGGTCCAGAAAAAAAGTTAGTTTGTACTTACTAACAGCTTACGGGACACATTCTAAAAAGCGCTTGTTCTCTGTCATAGCCAAACGCTTATCGACAGTATCACGTCATCGGCCCCACGTACTACGAGCGCCTGCCCGCAGACCTACGTAACGAAACCAATGACGAAACGTTTAGTCGACGACTGACAAACATTTTGTTGGAAAATAAATATTATTCCATTAATTAATTTTCTAAAAAATCAAATTGGTGGGCCCTCTGACGTTTAATTTAATTTGTGATAATTTAATACCAAGTGTATTTTGAAATGTATTTTAATATTATATACCGACATAGATAGTATGTTATATACTGTGACATTATTTTAATTGTTGACATTTTATTTATGTTCTGTAGATTAGTTTATTTTATGACGATCCTTTTTACCAATATTAGAATGACATGTGAAACTGCAAGCAACCACTATTAATTTAAATTTAAATTTACATTTACAATTTTACTTTTATATTACGTCACCGTGCCGTGTGGTTTCCGGTAGAGTAGAATAGGACCACTCCAACTCTTCCCGTGGATGTCGTACAAGGCGACTAAGGGAATACATTATAAAACATCAATCAGGCCTCCCCAACCTGTCTGGCCAGCGCGGGGAGTGTAGGCCAAATCCTCCGTCTCTCTCCGGCAGATGAGAGAGGGTTGTGCTGCTGCAGTGGAGACAAAAATAATCTGATGATGATGATGATGAATGTTTTCTCCTCATCATCATCATCAGCCTGGAAGAGTCCACTGTTGGACATAGGCCTCTCCTAAGGCACGCCACTGAACGCGATCTTCTCATCCAGTCACTGCCAGTCGCTTTACGCAGATCGTCGCTCCATCTAGCCAGGGGGCGTCCCACACTACGCTTGCCCAGTCGCGGTCTCCACTAGAGAAGTCTCCTATACGATAGGAATTATATCATCATCAGGTTATTTTTGTCTCCACTGCAGGAGCACAACTCTCTCTCATCTGCCGGAGACAGACGGAGGATTTGGCCTACACTCCGCGCGCTGGCCAGACGGGTTGGGGAGGCCTGATTGATGTTTTATAATGTATTCCCTTAGTCGCCTTGTACGAGATCCACGGGAAGATTTGGAGTGGTCCTATTCTACTCTACCGGAAACCACACGGCAGGAATTATATACAAGGATAAAATGAGACGTAAGAATTGAAGCATAGCCGTCAATTTATCTTAAGCGACAATAATGCGACCACTGATGCGATCTGCGATAAACATGTTAGGAATAGCGACGCAATTACAGAAAAGTCGCGGGAAGCCAAAGCGAGACATAGTATACCTATAGACAATGTGCTTCCCCTATGTTTACTGCAGATCGCAGACTAAATCTTGAGCATTTAGACCTTATTTTGTATAGAAAGAAACGCTTATGATTGAAATATAGAGTCAAGACTGTCAGGTTTTCTTCTTCTCGGTACCTATAATGTTTCTCCAAGACTGTCACATATTTCTTTCATTATTTGTTTCAATCAAACATACATAATGCTCACTGCCTGGTCCCAGATATACATAAATGACTCTACGTAATCCCAACATCTGATCGTGACTCAAATTTTACAATAAAATTGTATGCTAGGCAATACCCAACTAAGTATATATTTTACACAAACCATTAGCGGCATTTATAAGAAAGCCAGGTAGAAATTTATTCGATACATCGCTAAACTAAACCTGTAAAGGTATTTGAATTTTTGTGTAAACTGTTCACGTTCGTTTCTGACCACACACATTCTTGGTGTATGTCTGAATACAAGTGTCATTATTGCGAGTTCCTCATTACCGCATATTCCAGTTTCTGTATCAATACAGGGTGTGTAATAAAATAGACTAGGTGAACTAAGTACTAAAAAAAGCGGCCAAGTGCGAGTCGGACTCGCCCATGAAGGGTTCCGTAGCAGCAAGTAACATAATATAAAAGTTATAGTAGTTCGTTGTAACTTGATCGATGTTTTAATAATAGTATTGTGGTTTACGATTTATGACGTATTAAAAAAACTACTTACTAGATCTCGTTCAAACCAATTTTAAGTGGAAGTTTGCATGGCAGTCATATATTTTTTTTAGTTTTATCATTCTCTTATTTTAGAAGTTACAGGGGGGGGGACACACATTTTACAACTTTGGAAGTGTCTCTCGCGCAAACTATTCAGTTTAGAAAAAATTTATATTAGAAACCTTAATATCATTTTTGAAGACCTATCCATAGATACCCCACACGTATGGGTTTGATGAAATTTTTTTTTTTTAGTTCCAGTTCTAAGTATGGGGAACCCCCAAAATTTTTGTTTTTTTTTATTTTTGTATGAAAATCTTAATGCGTTTCACAGAATACATCTACTTACCAAGTTTCAACAATATAGTTCTTATAGTTTCGGAATAAAGTGGCTGTGACATACGGACGGACAGACAGACAGACAGACATGACGAATCCATAAGGGTTCCGTTTTTGCCATTTGGCTACGGAACCCTAAAAAGGTGCACCAGATGTGTAGAGTGGAAAGTTTTAAATGTAGGTTAAATTTTTTTTATTATTATAAATTGAATATAGTTTTTTTCCTCATAATTTTTCTTTAAAATAGACAATAACTTTATTCTTAAGCTTACTACCTTAAACCTACTATTTAAATTAGACAATCAATTTCAAACGAAATCTTCCTTAAAAAGTATCCAAAATTCTGCATGTGAAAATATAAAAGAAATTATATCCATGCACATTAATAATGTCTTTATCTGTTTAATTTCTAAGGTCATTTAGAAGACAATTTTCGCATTAATGTCTCCTAACTGATAGCAAATGAAATCACAGCTTCAGAAAGTGCTGCAGAAAGGACCTTACTCGGCCTCAGGTCGGAGCCGAGCAGTGCGACACTGATCATTCTATCAGGATCTTTACAAGATAACGTGATGCGTTTTGTACAGGGCCGTACTTAGAGACCCAGGGATGGGGCCCACCGTTTCCAACCCCAAGCCATTTTGGAAATGTAGCATTTTTATTTTATTTATATTATATTACAAATATGTTATTTTTTCTAAGCCATCCTACTGAAACCGCTGGGTTTATTTGTAGGATGGTTGGTCGCTACTTGTACAAAACTTATTCTGTAGTGCTATTCTCTAAAATACAAACTCACGTACGAGTCTCACTCAAGTGATTTTACTTACATCAAAACCTAATCCATTGGCATTCTGTAAACATTCTAGAGCACTGCCGACGTAAAGTGACTTCTTTGTTCACTTTACGTTGATAGTGCTCTAGAATGGTTATAGAATTACCAATGGATTAGGTTTCAAAGTGAGTGAAATCACTCGATTGAGTCTCGCACGTGAGTTTGTATTTTACAGAATAGCACTCCTGTTGCTAAAGTAGGTACATTTTACTTTTCGCGCATTGTCCCCTAACATGCTTTGCATGCTTTCATGCATAAAATGCACTAAAAATATATTTTATAACAGACTTCAGTGAGATCGATCGACGCTCGAAGTGACATATTTAAACGGCTTTGTCTGGTCGCGGCCGTTATTCCTCTAGTCCAGGGAGTCCCGGCCCGAGGTAGTGTGTTACCAGATTTTTCAATACTAGGTAGGAATAAGTCGCCGAGTTTTAGGCAATTTTAAAAAAATGCTATTTGCTTTCTCTAATTCCATCTTTACCCTGGCTTCATGGTTTGCCTCGTCTAGGGTGTAGGGCACACCCAGGCCTCGTTGGCCTAGGCTGAAATCCGGGTCTGGTTTTGAAGGTAAACACATTCATAGGTCATAGTACAATATATCCTGATTTTGTTGTGCAGCTAGTCTATTTATTTACACATCCTGTATACGCGGGAAGGTCACGGACGTTGAGAGATCTAGATGTCGTACACTAATTTATTCGGGTTTACGCAACTTTAAGGAATTCACAGCAGCCGTATTTGACATGACATCATGCTCGCGTCTTGGTCCCAGAGGGGTAGGCAGAGACGTTGTACTGCCACTTTTCGTGATCCAATGCCACACCTCCTAGCATTCATCACTTAGAGTGATAAATGATAAATGTATAATTGTAAATGTAAATGTAAATTTAAATTAATAGTGGTTGCTTGCAGTTTTACATGTCATTCTAATATGGTAAAAGGGATCGTCAGAACATGAATAAAATGTCAACAATTAATATAATGTCATAGTATATAACTTACTATCTATGTCGGTATATAATCTATACATATAATAAAAGAGTAGAAAAAACAAAAGAAAAGCGAATCTGTACATTGAAGATAAAAAAAAAATGTCACTGCCCGGACGTTACTGAAGACTAGTAGAGTCCAAAAATATAATTAAAAAATTTCTTATCTGTCTGTATGTATGTATGTATGTACGGGCTAATCTTGGAAACAACTGAACAGAATTTGACGGCGTTTTCACTGTTTAATAGCTTTGAGTTCGGGCCTCATACTGGTATAAGTCATATCTTAATAAAATGTCAGGATGCTGATATACAAGTTGACCTCTCATTTCATATCATATGTATGAAAGTGTAGTTCAACATTACTGGTCGTTGCAAGAACTTGACAGAAAGTGACAGAGATGTTTTAATGCTCATTTATAGATTTATTTTAGCTGATGTATTTCAGGTATTTCCACAAGTCTCGATACAAAAAGTTCGCTATTCGATAATTAGTGGCCCTGTATTAGACCGGTGATCGTCGACAATGTCAATATCGAAGCTGTTCATGAGTACGTCTGCCTAGGACAGATAATATAGTTGGGTAGGATCAATTTCAAAAGCTGACAGAAGAATCCAGTTAGGGTGGGCAGTATTCGGAAAACTGCGTCAAGTCTTTACGTCACCTATTCTACAATGTTTAAAGACAAAAATCTTTAATCAGTGCGTCTTGCCTGTCATGATTACAGCGCGGAGACGTGGACACTGATGGTGGGCCTGATCCACAAGATTCAAGTGGCTCTGCGAGCTATAGAGAGGGCAATGCTCGGGGTCTCTATGAGGGATATGATTCGTAATGAGGAGATCCTATGAATAACGAAGGTGACCGACATAGCCGAAAGAATTAGTAAGCTGAAATGGCAGGTCACATCTGTCGTAGTACCGAACGGCCATTGGGGCAGACGGGTTCTAGAGTGGGACGCGACGTCCCACGCGCAGGGTGGGACGCCCTGCCGCCAGGTGTATGGACGACCTGAAGATGGTGGCCGGAAGCGGCTGGATCTGTAGGGCGTTGTGGCATTAATTGGGGAAGGCATGTCCAGCAGTTTGACAGACATTTTGTTGTACAGTTAATTGGATATGCAACATAGGAAGGGAATAGGAGGGGAAGGAAGTCGGATGTGAAAGAATAGAGGGATTAGGGTAAGAGAGGAAAGATTAGGGCGCAGTGGTAAATAAAGGGTGTAGGAAGGGGTGGGTTAAGGGAAGGGGGAGAGGTAGGAGTAGGGAGAGGGAAGGGGTGGGGGAAAGGGTTTTCAACGTTGTGGGAAGGGGATGGAGAAGGAAAGAAAGAAAGGGTATGGAAAGGACAAATTGGAGGGGGGGGGGGAAGGAAATATCACCTAATTTGCACAATATTAAAATATAAAATAAAATATTTATTATATGATAATCTTTTAATTCATGATAAATGTAAATGTCAACCTTATTTAAAAAAAAGCGGCCAAGTGCGAGTCGGACTCGCCCATGAAGGGTTCCGTAGCAGCAAGTAACATAATATAAAAGTTACTGTAGTTCGTTGTAACTTTGATCGATGTTATCGATGTTTTATCATAGTATTGTGGTTTACGATTTATGACGTATTAAAAAAAACTACTTACTAGATCTCTTTCAAACCAATTTTCGGTGGAAGTTTGCATGGCAATGTACATCATATATTTTTTTTAGTTTTATCATTCTCTTATTTTAGAAGTTACAGGGGGGGGGGGGGGGGGACACACTAATTTTACCACTTTGGAAGTGCCTCTCGCGCAAACTATTTAGTTTAGAAAAATATGATATTAGAAACCTCAATATCATTTTTGAAGACCTATCCACACGTATGGGTTTGATGAAAAATAACATTTTGATTTTCAGTTTTAAGTATGGGGAACCCCAAAATTTAATGTTTTTCTTTTTCTATTTTTGTGTGAAAATCTTAATGCGGTTCACAGAATACATCCACTTACCAAGTTTCAATTGTAAGTTCTTATAGTTTCGGAATAAAGTGGCTGTGACATACGGACGGACAGACATGACGAATCCATAAGGGTTCAGTTTTTTGCCATTTGGCTACGGAAACCTAAAAAACTGTGGTCCAATGGGCGAAACCGCCGCTGGAGTCGGGTAAAAATGTAATTTTTACCCGACTTCAAAAAAAGAGGTTCTCAATTGGATAGTATGTTTTTTCATGTATATTAATATTTTTAATGCATAACCAGATTAATAGATTTCTTTTAGGATTTAGTAACACGTAATACATAAGAATGTGTAATGTTAAGTTGTCCACGCGGACGAAGTCGCGGGCAACAGCTAGTATTAAAATACATTTCAAAATACACTTGGTATTAAATTATCACAAAATAAATTAAACGTCAGAGGGGACACAAATTTCATTTTTTAGAAAATTCATTAATGGAATAATATTTATTTTCCAACAAAAGGTTTAAACGTTTTGTCATTGGTTTCTTTAAGTAGGTAGAAACTGCGGGCAGGCGCTCGTAGTACGTGGGGCCGATGACGTGATACTGTCGATAAGCGTTTGGCTATGACAGAGAACAAACGCTTTTTAGAATGTGTCCAGTAACCTCTTAGTAAGTACAAAATAACTTTTTTTCTGGATCTATTCCATTCATACTCGCCCAATCGAACCCCGGCGGAGATACAACGGCCCAAAACGACCTCAAATATATAAAAAAAATCATTATCCGTAGCCATATTTTTTTCCGGAAGTGTATAAATAAGTCCGTCTCTCAATCTGCTCGCACGATAACTCGAAACCTACGAAATGTTGAATAGGTATGTATAATGGTGACCAAAAAGACCTACTATTCCGTTAAGGAATTTTTGGACGAGAATATTTAATTACCATATTTGTAATATTATACAATGTGACGTTACATATTTTAATTTATTTACTTGTAACAAACATTATGATTTTATTTTATTTACATTTTACATTTTCACATTGTAATCCTATTTATAATTGTACTTGCATTGAAATTAATTTGATGCAATATTAACTTGGTGCTGTATAATTAATACAAATATACACAGTATACTCATACTCATTTATTTTAACCTTTTGGGACATTGAGAACTCTAGGCTAAGTCGACATTGTTTTGTTTACATTTTGTTTCACATGTATGCCTGGCTGGCGTTAACGCGACCATTATGAATACATGGCAATGAGCGACCAGTTTCTACGTTATAAACATTAAGCTGCGGTAGATGGCATTGTCAAATATACAAGATAAAATAATTATAAATATCAATAGATATGCATTATTAGCTGCTGTAAAGTGGCATTGTCAACTTATAATTAGAATGCTAAATAAAATAATTATAACTGTGTCAGTTAGTCAGCTGCTGTATGTAATAAATATGAATAGTATGAAATTATAAAAAGAATCAAAAATTGAGCTTTTTTTCGAGATATCAAAGAAAAGCTAAAACAAAACTTTGAGAAAAAAATTACAGCTTACACTTATTTCCTGACTTTTATAATCCTAAGAGTAGAAAGTTGATTTAAATCACGCACAATTTAACTTAAAAAAATCTATCTCGATTTATAGATCGCGATTCAAAAGAGCAATGATCTATATTGATCGCGGATCTTTCGCGGGCGGCAGCAGTGTGCACAACAAGCCTGCGCAGGCGCATAGGCGGACTGACCGTAGAGAGTGCGAGCATGTGTAGTTCATTCAAGAAATTAGAGTGCAACCATTACACATTCCAATATTCTTTATTGATAAAAAATATTTATGGAGTCTACACTCTGACCCCCCCCCCCCCCCCCCCCTCCCCCCCTCCCATCAAACAATTATAACTATTAGGTACAGCACAGACCTGACGGAGAGCAGCGTGTTGGATTTTAAGCTATTAATAATCGCTCTTAAATATGTCAAAATAAAGTTCATAAGCACGAACGTCCGCTGGATACATCGTTTATTGCATATGAGTACACTTGGTACATTTATACACGTAATTTTTTTTATCGACTACCGCTTCCTAGGTGTTAGCGCTGTGAAGAAGAAACGGTGCAACAAACTTCACGCAACACATCTTTTAAAAATCAAGTTTGCATAAAATTAATAAAGATTTTGCGAAGCTGAATTAACATTAGTACCAGGCATCTTTGTCATTCAAATAATCGTTTATTTTATAATAGGCTTTCTTACAAAGTTGTTTTTTAATGTGAATCTTAAACTTTCTGTCCGTCATTTTTAAGATTTCTTCTGGTAGTTTGTTGTAGAAGCGTATACATTGCCCCGTGAACGATTTGCTGACCCTTACTTAGTCTTAACCCTGGAAAAACATTTTTTTTTCTGTGATTATGACAAATCCCCCAATGGACAGCCCACCAAAATTGGCATTCTATTGAAGAGGCGTATGTTCAGCAGTGTACATTTTACGGCTGATGATGAAAATGAATCAATAAGTTATATTTAATTCCTGTATAAACGTTTGTTGTAACAACGACGAAGTGTACAGTGACGGTATAGGAAACTAAGCACCACTCTATTGGCAAAATAAAGCCCTCGTCTCGGATTATGTACTTTTATTTCCGTCTTGTCTAATATTCCGTCGCTCGTCTTCCCTCTAGTACGTCATCATCGTCGCTGTCACCGTCACCAACCAGCCAGTAAGTCAAGTGGCCATTCAGTCAGGTCATACAGTCTCTTTGTCTGTAACAGACGGTATGAAGAGGTTCGCCATCTTAAAGTCTATTTTTCTTTGTGCTAGTGCAAGAAACAGTATTGCCAACATTTAAATAAATCTTCGTTCTGTTTACTCTTTTACATCCTGTCAATATTAAAAAAATTACCACTCAAAATGACGACCTCCGTGTCCGAACGGGGTAGCGCTCAGACTGCCACGCCGGAGGTTGCGGGTTCGAATGCCGCTAGGGGCAAATGTTCGTATGATGAATATGGATGTTTGTACCCAAGTCTTGGATGTTTATATTTTTATTTAAGTATGTGTATCCGTTATCTAGTAACCATACCACAGGCTCTGCCTGGTTTGGGACTGGATAATTGGTGTGAATGTCTGAGATATTTATTTATTTAATTTAACTTTGGTGTCGAACAATTGAACATGGTTTTCCATAAAACAGTCTGCTTTGTGGCATACCACATAATAAGTAATATCACAAGTACAGAACGCGCACTCACTACGAAAGATTTAAATAACAAAATTCAATGCAGACCAAATTGAGTTCTACTCGCATGAAAGAAAGACATTGTTACACTGGACCGCAAAATCACGCAACATTGACAATCGTAAGCAATTCGTCTAGGTGCCCCGGCAATCGGGGCCGTGCGTAGATTTAATTTTATTATTATACCTAAAGTGCGGAGTGTGACAAGCTTGAACACACACACAAACAGACACACACACACACATACATACATCACACATACATTATTCTCATAATCTCCACAGTACCACTCACAATCACACTCTCTCACCCTCCTAATAATATTATAACTTTCTTTTTCTTTCTAACAATATTTATTCTGTCTCACAGTTTTCAATGTATCCTGTAATCTCAGGCTCCCTGATACAGACCGCATGGTCTAGTGTGGGAGCTCTAATATGCATTGTCCTGTAAATTTTTATATTTTAATCGTACTCAATTGATGTAATCATACAATTTTAAGGATGACTGTAAAAATCTATGTATGTGGTAATTTATAATAAACTATTTGAATTTGAATTTTGAAGAAATGAATTGATCATTGCCCCTGTCTTGAGTGAATGAATATTATTGTTTCTTCGCGACATTTCTAGTCGAGTCTACATTCTTAATGATAATTTGTGTCAAGTAGGAGACATAATTGACCGCCTCGTTCGCTTAGTGGCTTGGTCATTTGACTCGAGTGACAAATGTCGTGGGTTCGATTCCCACTGAGACAGACAACGGTGCCTTCAACTGAATCAACTAACTCACTGAGTGATTCGCGCAACATAAAGGTAAAATAATTAAGGAATTACATTGACTCCAGCCTCCTGACACTATCTGTCATACATAATGCTCACGCCTTGGTCCCAGAGGGGTCGGCAGAGACATGAATATCCACTTTGCGCGATCCTGACACACCTCACTAGCGTCACTCACAATCATCAACCTTATCATGCACCTCCATTTATTCTTCTTACTGCGGACCCTAGCCTTTTTCAGGACGTTACTAACTTGATCCTTGAATGTCCTCCTAGGACGACCTCTAGCTGTAGTTCCTTCTACATTCGCACTGTATATTTATTTTGTCACTCTTCTTTCACTCATACGCTCTAAATGTCCAACCCAACGCAACGTAGGTACCATCGTTACTACATCTTCTTTCAAACCACACTTCTCACGTATCACTGCATTCCTCACTCTGTCACATAACTTCACTCCACATAATTTTCTTAGATTAGATTAGATTTATTTATTTCACTTTTACATCTTAAAAAATCAATTTTACTTGTCATTCTAATATGGTTCTAAGGGATCGTCATAAAATAAAATAATGTATAAATTACAATGTCAACAATTCAAATAATGTCATAGTATATAACATACTATCTATGTCAGTATATAATGTTAAAATAAAAATTTAAAAATACGCTTGGTATTAAATTATCACAAATTAAATTTAAACACCGCATCTCAACCGCATTTATCCTGCTTTCACGAATATCTGTCACACGTTTCTTAAACTGCCGCTGGAGGCTGGAGGGTGCGACATCATGAGAAAAATTCGATTTCCGATATCACCATTTTGTAGCGATCATGGATCGACCTTCCCCTTCAAAAGATTGGATCGATCTTTTGCAGGGGAATATCGAACCAAAAATCGACGATCGGTCCGAACCCTATTTGGGAACTCGATAAAAAAATTAATCGTTTCCATTGGCTTTACAATTATTTTGCTAGGCTACGCCACATCTCTTCTTAACCTTGCATCTTGACCCTCGCGTTTGACCATATTTTAATTTTATTACGTCGTCTGCAATACGTCCGTATGTGGGATGTACAACGATCTCTATGTACTACTAGATGGAGCGTTCCAAACAATCGCTCTGTTCCACGCAAGTAGCTACAACTCTTTCACATTCACAATGAAACTTGTGCAGTTACTACGCAGAATTTTTAATTAATACTAAATATTGACGCTACGGTTAAATAATGTCAATATTTAGTAAATAATTAAATGTTTTGAGTAGTAACTGCACGAGTTTCAAAGTGAATGTGAAAGAGTTGTGGCTACTTGCGTGGAACAGGGCGATTGTTTGGAACGCTCCATCTAGTAGTACTAGAGATCGTTGGGGACGTATAATTCTTTTATTCCAGGACCACAATGTATTTCCGCAATGACTCAGTGCAGTAGTCTATAATCGACTGCCAGTGCCTTCACTAAACGTAGAGCAAGTTTCCTCATCAGCAGTTCCTAGATCCACGGAGTCACCGGATTCTATGACAGTTGTTATATCTCAAATATGTTCTATCATAGCTTACTTAATCGTTACTTCATAACAGATTCGAGTACATCACTTCAATTCAATTCAATTACTCTTCATTGCACGTACAATATACAATAATACAGTAGGTAACTTACACATGTACATATAGGCGGTCTTATCGCTAAAAGCGATTTCTTCCAGACAACCTTTGGGTGGAGGATAAGAATAACAGAAAAAGATAGGCTGTACAGTTAAGTAAAGGAAGGAGTATAGAAGGGCATACCCATACAAATATACATACACAAATAAATACATACTCAAATATATACATATATTCATACATACATAGATATACATATAATACCGCATTACACAATGTGGAATTGATAACGACTAAGTTATAAAATAAAGAAAATGGGGGAGTGAGATGATCAGTCAGCAAGTAAGGGTTCCTTGACTTGTCGCTTGAACGCGTCTAAGGATTGCGCGTGTCTGGTCCCCTTCGGCCGTGTACGAAACCCATGCTACGTAACCAGTTACGTGTGAAGAATTATTTCCGATCGGGGCTAGCGGTGAGCATTTCTCATTGTGCGATGCTTACAAAATGCCAGTCTTCCAAAAGACATAGGAAATGAAACAGAACAGACAAGATATTTATTTACTAGCTGTGCCCACGGCGTACGACTACGACGCTCACGCAAATTTTCATTATTAATAGCTCAGGTTCTAAGTGGCGTATCAAGATGAAACATGCACCAGATTTTAAGTTAGACCTCCAGCAAGATAACTGGGAAAACTGCATCAAATTTCATTCAGTAGTTTTTGCGTGATGAGGTAACAAACATACATACAGAACGACAGACAGACAAAAATTCTAACATTAGTTATTTTGGCTGCTGTGGTGCTTCCATATCATTAGTCGACTTGTTTATTCTCCTTTAGGGAATTGTCCAGTCTGTTCTTAAACATGTTTATTGATGTGGCAGTTACAACAGATTCTGGCATCTTGATACAACGCTGTTGCTTAAAAAAATTCTTTGAGGGTTCAGGTGAGCATTTGATCTTAGTAATCTCATATTATGTCCTCTGTGTTGTTCAGTAGGGTTTAGTTAAGACAAAGTAATCTTAATTCTTAAGTCAAAGAAGTCAAGGGGTATCACGGGGCGAAAAGCGGACGAAGGAAAGCCACTTTGCAATATTACATTGTGCAAAGTGCCGATACATCGTCTCTGCCTACCCCTCTGGTACCAAGGCGTCAGCATTATGTATGTATGTAAGTCAAAGAAAATTAACACAAAGTCGAAAAACCTTCCAGGTAAAAGTGCTTCCGTGTGTCACAATATTATAGCCTCTCTTTGTAGTCTAAGAGTCTAGACTTGTGAGAAGGTTCAGTCTTGAAGACTCTAGCCTTGCGATTTCAAGCCTTCAACTCGTTATTATCTTATCTTCTCAGGGGGCCAGGAAGACCTAGCGACACTTCGACCCTTCAGGATCTTTTATGCCAAACCCCTGACCACCAACGGTGCCCCAAGCCGATCTGGTGGACTTCACATACGCCTCAGAATGTCTTCTTCGGCATATGCAGGTTTCCTTACGATGTTTTCCTTCACCGAAAAGCCTGTGGTATTATAAATAAACCGTACTTAAGTTTCGTAAAACTCATTGGCACGGGCGGGACCTCATGAAAGTGAGGCGAGGCGAGTGCACAACCAACCGGCTACCACGGCTCTAAGTCGTTACGAGTCTTACGAGTTTCATTATACGAGACTTAACGGCTCCGAAGCTTGAGCCTGAAGCTACAAGGCTCAAACTCAAATACTAGGTCCAGTAGACTAAGCAAGTCTTGTCTTGACAGGTCATAAATCATAGGCCAAAGTCTAACGTTCGCTGATAGCCTAATAGTCGAATGTGTGTCAATTCCTTATTTATTTCATGAGAGTATCTCTAATGGTATTTCGTGAACCAATCCCGAACTTATATAGAGTCTGTAAAATGTAAGATTTTGTACGCTACGTTTTTACCAATAACTCTTAGTTTTCTTTAAGTGATATGTTTACACCCTGTAAGGTTGGCTGGCAGCGATCTCTTTTAGAGATAAGCTCACCTTTGTACACACCATTTATTACTGCATTTAGTTTTAAGATGTGCAATAAAGAATATATGGATACAGTAGGTTCAAAAAACTGTGTTCATTTGTGAAGTTTTTCTGTTTGCCATTGATATGGTTCTTTCAAAACTCGCCTGACGTTATCACCTGTCATTGTTTTCAACATCTGACCTCTTCCCCTCCGTATTCTGTTCAGCATGTTCTTAGCAACCATTATGATACAAAACGTAGTGCTAGGCTACTGATGTTGTTGGATCACCGGGTTTTAAGACTGTAGGACACCTCTTTCATGGTCCTGAAAGCCTGGTTTCAAAGAGCAGGCCGCCTTTGTAATGGTAAATCTTTATATATAAAGATTACGTGTCAGGTGGTTTGTCCGCGATGGACTCCTAAACTACTGAACCGATTTTAAATTTGATTTGCACACCGTGTGCAATTTGATCCAACTTAAAATATAGGATAGCTTACATGATCCATCATCATCATTACAATTATCTGTTAGCTCCAAACGATTCTAACAGATGGAGATATCTGTTGACTGGATTCAGTAAATATTCAATAGATGGCGCTGTGTTAAAAATACAAACGTTTCATATAAGCTACAATTTATCCAAACTTTTGCATCCCATTAATATTATAAATGCGAGAGTTTGGTTTTTTGGATGTTTGTTACTCAATAACGCTTTAACCACTGGGAATCCACGGATCGGAATGAAACTTGGCACACATATAGTTTGGTCCTGAAATAGGACATAGGATAGTTTTTATCCCGAAAAACATCTCATTCCTACGGGAAATACATAATAATTTGTGATGTTAAGTTGTCCACGCGGACGAAGTCGCGGGCAACAGCTAGTAGTAAATAAGTCGATGTTAAAGCATTTCAATTTTAACTTCAACTGCACAAAAGTCTTATATCAGTGCCTATCTAACCTACGGTGCAGAAAAGTGGACACTGACGGTGGGCCTGATCCACAAGTTTCAAGTCGCTCAGCGAGCTATGGACAGGGCTATACTATCTTTCGTATTTAGTCATTATGTAGTATATTATGCACTTTTTGCCCCCTCGCTCTTAGTGCCTTGTCTCACACCCTGTACGGTTGGCTTGAAGAGATCTCTTTTAGAGATTAGCTCGCCATTGTACACAAAATTTGTAACTGTATTTACTTTTAAAATTTGTGCAATAAAGAATATATAATCGTTTACGGATATGATTCTAAACGAGAAAAGTTGCAAAACCGACTGCAGTTTGGGCAGACGAGTTCTGGAGTGGAGACCGCGGATTGGCACGCGCAGGGTGGGACGCCCCGCCGCCAGGTGGACCGACGACCTGAAGAAGGTGGCCGAAAGCGGCCGTTCGTAGATACAAATATAATGTAATTGATTAAGAAAGTGTTGATAGACCTGTAACCACTAAATTTATTTATTTATTTATTTTATTTTAAGAAAACTTACAGCTATTATAACTAAGTACATTACACATATAGCAAAAGAGAGCCAAATAAAAGTTTCCACTTCTAGAAATGTATACTCTAATATATCACCCTCACACCACTCTTCTCACTATACACACATCACTCACATCACTTACTTCACTCATCACCATCATCAACAAATATCAGTCAGTATCAAACAACAGATCTAATAATTTTGTCTATTTATATGTGTTTGTTTTCTCCCTGTTTAAATGTTATATTTTAATTATACAGAATTTTAATTATTTTAATTTCGTAATTGGCATATTTTGAATTTTATAATAACTTGTATTGTATATAATAATGTAATTGCTGTTAAATTAAATAAATAAATAAATTCTATATGTAATGTCGACAAAATGCAATAAAGCACCGCAATTATTTCGCAATGCAAGCTAGTTGAATGACCGGACGCGCTTCCTTATTACAGCCGCCCAGTCCCTTGAGACTAAGCTGCTATCCAGGTGCGTAATCAGTGAGGCATCAAGGAACTGACCCCCTCTTGCTCTTCCGAAGCGACGTTTATAACATAATAAATAAATAAATAAATATGTCAGACATTCACACCAATTATCCAGTCCCAAACTAGGCAGAGCCTGTGATATGGTTACTAGATAACGGATATTTCTAATGCTAATATTTTCTTTATCTTAGGTCACATAATAAATGCTAATGAATATGTCTTTTTTTTATAAGCGTATACATCATACAATGGTCAGTATTTTTCTTATATCTTCTAATAAATAAAATCGTAAACATCGCGTGTCTGTACATTGAAGATATTTGCAAAAAAAAATTGAGGGGTTTAAGGATAAGTAATAGAACACATTTCAATCATTTTTAGAATTTTTGTCTGTTTGTCTGTGAGTTTGTGCACGCATCACTTAAAAACTACTGAACGGATTTTGATGGACTTTTCACAAAAACATGGGGCTTAACTTAGCTTAACATTTAGTCTTTATTTCATCGCAATCGGCTAACTCAATCAAAAGATATAGACCGCGGGCACAGCTATTAACATATAAAAAGAAGATACATATTATCATTGAATGACCGGCGTGCTTGGACGGATCGGCGGCGGTGGCTTCTTCACAGCGCTAACACCTAAGAAGCGGTAGTCGGTAAAAATTTACATGAATAAATGTAACAAGTGTACTCATGTGCAATAAAAGATTTTGACTTTGATTCCGACCTCTGCTTATTATCGCTGAGCTAGTATGACTTAGATGTCGAAGTGATGAGAGGTGGTGAATTTGCCGCGTAGCTGCAGAAAGACCCCCCTCCTGGATACGCACCTGGGCAGATGCAACAACCTCACCCCTCCCCGCGCCCGTTGCGTCCGGCACTGACCACCGTGACCTTTGACCCAGACAATCGACAATTGGAGAAATTTCCGAACAACTTACAACGTAATAATAAACATTATTTAAGTAAAAAATATATATTTAACAACCAACATCAACGCAAAGGAAGCCGAGTGGTTCCCGGCTTAGAATAGGGCCACTTCCAATCTTCGTGTGGTCAAGGCGACTAAGGGAACCACCAGGAACGGGAAGCAGAGTACTCCTATGTTAAGGTCATTACTGTGATCACCAATCCACCTACCAAGCGTGGTGATTATGTCAAATCCCCCAATGGACTGCCCACCAAAAGTGCCCTTCTACTGGGGAGGCTTGTGTTCAGCAGTGGACGTATTTCGGCTGATGATTTAATCTAATCGTCTACTATAACAAACAATCACCCAGTCCAGTTAAGTATGTACGTAATATATTAGATACTAGCTGTTAATACCTCCGTTCCCGTTTCCACGAGCTACCCCCCACCCACCGACAAAGACGTGACTGCGTCACCAAGAACCTCACCTATCCCAAATTCAACACCAAATTCTTTTTAATTTCCTGTACTGTCCGAGCGGCGCAGATGTGGAATAAACTGCCGACGGTCATTCGAGATAGTACGTCGGTGACATCCTTTAAAACTATACTATAAGAGTACTATCTATCTCACTGAGTATAATATGATATGTATCTATTTATGTATATTTATTATATTTATTATAAGTATTTATTTACTATATATATATATATATGTGTGTGTAAAGTAGTTTCAGTATTTAGTTATTATGTAGTATATTATGCACTTTTTGCCCCCTCGCTCTTAGTGCCTTGTCTCACACCCTGTAAAGTTGGCTGGAAGAGATCTCTTTTATAGATAAGCTCGCCTTTGTACACCAAATTTGTAACTGTATTTACTTTTAAAATTTGTGCAATAAAGAATATATATTACCCGCGACTTCGTCCGCGTGAACAACTTGACATTACGAATTATAAAAAATTTCCCGTAGGAATAAGATGTCTTTTCGGGATAAAAACTATTCTATGTCCTATTCGCGGACCTAACCTATATGTCTGGCAAGTTTCATTCCGATCCTTCCAGTGGTTGAAGCGTGATTGAGTAGCAAACATTCAAATATCCAAACTTTCGCATTTATAATATTAGTAGGATGTACATAAAGTATTTATTTCTGTATTTTAATATTCTATATTTATTAAATGTTTTATAAGTACTTGATACGAGTGATAATGTTGTTGGTTGTTATCAGTTAAAGATAAAGATATTTTTTTCGTAACAAAACAAACGTTCTGATAGTACTGAAACAAAGTATTTATTAATTTCTATCGAGTTAACATCCCGTATCATTTCATTCATTGGACATAGGCCTTCCTCAATGAACGCCAGCGTCCAGCCGCTTACGACCTTCTTCTTCAGGTGGTCGGTCTACCTGGCAGCGGGGCCCCCACGGTCTCCACTCCAGAATCGTCTACCACAACGGCTTCTAGTATTTTGATGGTGGTTTAGACGCTATAGGGAGATATACCGCGTCAGAATCCAACGATCTCTATGTACTTATTAGATGGAGCAAACAATCGCTCTGTTCCACGCAACTGCGGCTCCGGGAGCCACAACTCGTTCACGTTCCCTTTGACACTTGTGCAGTTACTCCGCAGAAAATTTAATTATTTACGAAATATTGACGCTATTTACCCGTAGCGTCAATATTTAGTAATAATTTAATGTTCTGCGTACCCAGTTGCGGCTGCGGAGCCGCAGTTGCGTGGAACTGAGCGATTGTTTGGTTCGCTCCATCTAGTAAGGACATAGATATGTACCTGTAGATGACACGGAGAACAGTCAGAATAACTAGGTATTTTCCGTGTAGACGTGATGTCGGTCAGTTTAACTCTCATGAGTAGACATTATTATTTCGTATATATACATTGTAATTTCGCATTAGATTATCAATTATATTCAGTTACCAACATGTATGAGTTTTACTTCCTCCGACGTTGAACTTGTAATCCTATCCTACTAATATTGTAAACGGGAAAGTTTGTAAGTATGGATGGATGTTTGTTACTCTTTCACGTAAAAACTACTGAATGGATTTTAATGAAACTTTACGATAATATAGCTTATACATCAGAATAACACATAGGCTACAATTCATAAAGATATTGTGTGAATTGTCCAAAATATCAAGTAAGTAGGAAAAAATCTACCATCTGGCGTGCGCTGCAAAAACCGCTAGAGTTACACATATGTAATGTATGATGGAAATGTTTATCTTAAATAGTCCTACGAAAAAGCTACTCGAAATACTAATCGTCGCGGGCACCAGCTAGTATTTAATGTCACGTGTACTCACTTGATCCGGTCGTCATCGGTGAGTGCTTCGTTAGTATCGTCTGCCGTGTTGTCGCCATCGCTGAACCCTGACACTGAGCTTTGATGGTGCTCCGGAATCTGCAGGTAAAAAAAAAACAAATTAACACTTAAACAATGGATATCTTAACTCCGGAATGCATTTGAACTGCCAGGCAGCTGCAAAATACCAGTTTGGGTGCAGTTTTCTTTTAATTTTGTGTTGTATCTTTGTGTTGGATGTTGTATGTGTATTGTTACTATTTTAATTGCTACACCCTGTGGGTAAAATTGCACTGATAAATTACCAAATATTGTATATTTTAATAACATCTGCACCTACATGTAATTTATGGCAATAAATGAATTATGAATTAATTTGCTTAGAATGCATCAAAACTGCAAACCGACTACCAGAGCTGCACGTTTATAAAGCAGTCCTAATGCAGTTGGAGTATCTGCAATATAGTTCTATTGTAGTTAGCGGACTGCCGAGTCGGTTTGCAGTTTTGAAGCAGGTATGCCAACTGCAAGAAAACTGCATCCAACATGCCATTTTGCAGCTGGCTGGCAGTTCAAATGTAGTCAAATGCCCGAGACGTACAGAAGGCGAATGCATGGCGGAGGCGTGGCGGAGGCGTGGCGGAGACGTGGCGGAGGCGCGGCGGAGACGTGGCGGAGGCGGGATGGAGGCGTGGCGGTACCGGTATACTTCATACAAACCCGCTTCCCGCGGCGGTACTCTGAAGTGTCTCGTACTAAACCGAGCAATACAAAATACCGGAGCACGCCTTCGCCACGCATTCGCTTTCTGTGTCTTTTATGAGACTTTATTGTCTCCAAGATCTGATGGTCTCATATCCATCAAGACCCGTCACTATGGGGAAATCAGAAACTTTAAGAGATAGTTTGTTCTTATGACCCGTAAACCACTAAATATAATCTTCTTGTTAAATATTCTTTTGTAACTTTCAAAACGAGTTAAATGCACGTAACAATGACCTTCTTCCATGCGCGTAGGATTCAATTTGGCTTGTATTTAATTTCGTAGGTACGTTTTTGAGAAACTGAACCTTCTTTACTTGTACTATGACGTATGTATAAATCGTTCAATTCACGATGGCATGCGTCGCTACTATAAGCGTAGGGTGAGCGCGGGTCACCAAAACCGGTCCTCCGCCCTCCGCATCCAGCCGCTACCGGCCACCTTCTTCAGTCGTCGGTCCATCTGGCGGCGGGGCGTCCTACTCTACGCGTGCCGATCCGTGGTCTCCACTCCATAACTCGTCTGCGACAGACCACTGCCGAAAGCCATTTCAGCTTGCAGCTATGTCGGTCACCTTCGTTCTTCGTCGGATCTCCTCATTACGAATCATGTCCCTCAAACAAACCCAGAGCATAGCCCTCTCTATAGCTCGCTGAGTGACTTGAAACTTGTGGATCAGGCCCACCGTCAGTGTTGACATCAGCGACTGAATTAAATGATTTGATTGGCCGGCCTACCTACTACTTAACAAAAAGGTTTACTGAAAGAAAACTCTTACAGAGTTAAGTGCGCCTTTGTACATCTTGTGTTTAAATTAGTTGTGTGACTTATATTTGTGTACAATAAAATATAAATAAATAAATAAACAAATAATAACAAACCTTATACACTTTGTATACTCGCGTTACATTAGAATTCATTTTTAAAATAGAATTATTAATTTTTAGTCAACCATTTTGAATCAAAATTATATTTAAAGTATTAGGTATGGTGCGTCTCACAATAAATGTTAAACTAAAACGTTATCTCCAACGAAATGAGAGTGAGAACAGCAAACATGGAAGCGAGCAAATATGTGACGAGAAAACTGATTCAACAGATATAGAGTCGGGCTCAGATAGTCGGAAGGGAGAAAGAACGCATTCCGAAAAAATATTGGGAACGTAGAAACGAGAGTATTGATGTTGTTTACAGCATAAGTAGATTAGTTATTTATGTTATTATGTAGTTTATTATGCACTTATTATGCCCTTGCATTTTGCAATTGCATCATTACGCATGTAAACTTATGTACAATTAACAAAACTTACAATTTCGTTGCCGAAGTGAATTTAACCCCACAAAACTTCCACTTTCGTCGCGGAAGTGAATTTAACCCCACAAAGCTTCTACTTTCTTTGCCCAAGTGAATTTAACCCCACAAAGTTTCTACTCTCATTGCCCAAGTGAATTTAACCCCACAAAACTGCCACTTTCGTTGCCCAAGTGAATTTAACTCCACAAAGTTTCCACTTTCGTCGCCGAAGTGAATTTAACACCACAAAGTTTCTACTTTCATTGCCCAAGTGAATTTAACCCCAAAAACTCTAAGGTAACATAACATTATTTCTATTTTACTCGTATTTTCATTGACTTTTTCCTCGTGTAATTAACTTTATTTAATTTTTGTATCTCGTATAACTTGTATTTTAAAAAATAAAATCCTCAACACCCACATTTCTACTTCCCAACCTCACCTATATATCGGAATGAATCCCGGAATATCCATTCGTTGCAAGTACAAATGGTGGTCATAATGATTGATGTATTAGGGTAACACAAACCTGGGTGAGAGGTATACAATCACTACGTCGTTTAGCACTGCGCATCGTAACGGAATGCGCTTGCATGCGCCTGCGACTCATATACGACAATAAATTAGCTAGTTCATAGGGCGCCTGAGTAATTACTCAGGGGTACCCGACCATGTCTGCCGCATGTCTGAGATAGGGTTGCTGCAAATACAAGCCTGATTACAGAATAAGTACAGAATGCAATGAATGAATATTCTATTCTATTCTATTCTATTCTATTCTATTCTATTCTATTCTATTCTATTCTATTCTATTCTATTCTATTCTATTCTATTCTATTCTATTCTATTCTATTCTATTCTATTCTATTCTATTCTATTCTATTCTATTCTATTCTATTCTATTCTATTCTATTCTATTCTATTCTATTCTATTCTATTCTATTCTATTCTGTTCTGTTCTGTTCTGTTCTGTTCTGTTCTATTCTATTCTGATGTTTCTCATAAACGAACCTATGAAGTACCTTATTGCCGTGTGGTTCCCGGCTTAGAATAGGGCCATCCCTATCTTCCCCGTGGGTGTCGTAAAGGCGACTAAGGGATTGCACCAGGGTCGGGCAGCAGCGTTCTCCTTTGTGTGTATGTTAAGATCATTACTGCGATCACCAATCCGCTTGCCAAGCGTGGTGATTATGGCAAATCCCCCAATGGACAACCTACCAAAAGTGGTATTCTATTGGGGAGGTCTATGTCCAGCAGTGGACGTATTTAGGCTGATGATGAACCTATAAAGCCGTGTGGTCGTCGGCTTAGAATAGGGTCACCACCGATTTTCCAATGGGAGTACAAGTCCACTAAGGAATTTACAGGTCATACCATGAAGGAGAATAACTTTTCGCATCTCATAAGTCATTTCTCTTGTCTCTGTCTTTACCTTCATGATTGACACTAATTGGTAAGGTAAATATTTTCCTTTATGGTATAAATACAAATATCTCAGACATTTACACCAAATATCCAGTCCCAAACTAGGCAGAGTCTGTGCTATGGTTACTAGATAACGGATACACATACTTAAATAAATATATAAACATCCAAGACGTGGGTACAAACATTCATATTCATCATACGAACATTTGCCCCTAGCGGCATTCGAACCCGCAACCTCCGGCGTGACAGTCCGAGAGCTACCCGTTCCGTCACGGAGGTCGTCATATATGATAAGTATGACCTGTAGGTACCCATATTATAGACGTATTGTCTACGTGACCTTACACTACGCGTTGCTCGACACGCACTTGGCCGGTTTATTTTATTGAAATCCTACTTCCTACTAATATTATAAACGCGAAAGTTTGTAAGAATGGATGAATGTTTGTTACTCTTTCACGTAAAAACTACTGAATGGATTTTAATGAAACTTTACAATAATATAGCTTATACATCCGAATAACACATAGGCTACAATTTAAAAAGATATTGTGTGAATTGTCCAAAATATCAAGAAAGTAGGAAAAAATCTACCATCTGCGAGCTATTTTGGCGTGCGCTGCCAAAACCGCTAGAGTTACACATCCTCCTAATATTATAAATGCGAAAGTTTGGACATTTGGATGTTTGGATATTTGGATGTTTGTTACTCAATCACGCTTCAACCACTGGACGGATCGGGATGAAACTTGGCACACATATAGGTTTGGTCCTGGAATAGGACATATGATAGTTTTTATCCCGAAAAATCATCTCATTCCTAAGGGAAATACATAATAATTTGTGAGCTACAGCTAGTAAAGAAATATGTAAGTAACTTAAACAAAACCTGTGCCAACATACCACATCTGAATCCGACATATCCGACATTGTGAGAAAACTTTCTAAAGAATATATGAACACTCAAATAACTCGAAAAGTTTGTTGCGTGAAGGAAAGTAAGTATAACAAATAATAAATACTTTTATAACTTGTAACTGTATTTGATTGTGCAATAAAGTGTATTGTATTGTATTGTAAATGTCTAGTTAAAATTATTTCACACACGAATTAGTTGAAAATCAAAATATTATTTTGTTAACACGTCCAGTTCTGACATCAAATACAAAATCATGAGGCAAAAAATTTTAACAGCATGTTGTGGTTGTTTTTTCCTCTAACCCCCTCTTTAGAAGAGAGGAAAGTGTGTATTACGCAGATAAATGGGAAATACCCGGGGCTCTATACCGTAAGCATTTCTGCCAATATCTGTCTAAATAAATTGCCTTTTTTGTATATTCTTGACGGTTTAAAGTTTTCAAAACTCACTCAAAGAAGTCTATATAATGCTCGGCGAAATTCTAGCTAGAGCTAAGAATTATTGGCAGTTAGAGTGAGGGAGGGGGGAGGGTGAAGCGGGAGCGGGAACAAAGGGGGAAGTTGAGGGGGAAGGTGGATTAATAGGTACTAAGTTGATTTAAAAAAAAAACGAATCGATCGCGAGCGAAGCCGCGGGCACAGCTAGTAAGTAATAAATGTACGTATGATAATGATAAAATGACTGATTTAATGACAATGATATAAAATGATGTAATGACAACTCTAATTTGAAATGGTTCATGCATGAACCAAGTTCATAATAAAGATTTTTTTTGTATTCATAGGACAAATTACTAAGAAAGGATCAGAAAATTAGCACAGGATCAACGATCTCTATTTACTACTAGATGGAGCGTTCCAAACAATCGCTCTGTTCCACTTAAGTAGCCACAACTCTTTCACATTCACAATGAATTGACCGGTAGCGTTAAATAATGTCAATATTTAGTAAATAATTAAATGTTCTGAGTAGTAACTGCACAAGTTTCAAAGTGAATGTGAAAGAGTTGTGGCTACTTGCGTGGAACAAAGCGATTATTTGGAACGCTCCATCTGGTAGTACATAGAGATTATTGCACAGGATTTAAATCTTTGACGTAGGTTATTCAAGCAATACCATTGATGTACTTAAACGTCATTAGACAGTATAGTTATAGTGAGAGACTTTTTTATTCTTGATAGTTTTACGCTTGACCTCGCAATCTCGACTGTAAGTGAAGATGAGGCCTAAGGTGGAGCGCGCTTACCCAGAAGATGCCTATTCACTCTTCCTTTAAAAAGATCCAAATTGTACTTGTCCGAAAATACCCAAGCTGGTAGGGAGTTCCATTCATTAGCAGTTCGCATTATGAAAAAGGAAGGAAAACGCTTCGTGCGAGAGCGTGGTATGTCTGCTACATAAGGATGAAGTCCCACCACGCCTGGTAGTCCGGTGATGGACGGGGGATGGGGGAATCAAATTGTGTAATTCCTGGGCACACTCCCCAAAAGACACAGTTAAAGGACCATAGGAGTAATGTGACAGTTAAATATAGCAGCACTACAACTGGAAGTTGGAACATTAGGTATATTCTGTGGAGTAATGTTCTTTCCCATCTCACAGCACAGAAATGAATTGATTTTTAAATTTTAAGTTTTATTTGGGAAAAATATAACCCCATTACTACTACTGCCTTGTCTCACATCCTATAAGATTGGCTGGAAGAGATCTCTTCTTTTGAAAATGTGCAATAAAAAATACATATAATATGTGCCATCGTGCGTTGTACGATCTATATGATATGTATGTGTGTGTTCAATTTAATCGCTGCTCGTGACATCACCAATGTAGTGAATAATCGCGTCACCCGACCGCACAGCGTCACACGCATTAGGTGCGACAAGGACAGGTAGTTTTTTAACAACACATTAGCTTAATGTGAACAGCGTTTTCCTGATCACGCGCACGCGGCTGTTACGTATGTTTGTATTGCATTAAAACCGGACACATAGATTAGGTATGTACAACGATCTCTATGTACTACTAGATAGAGCGTTCCAAACAATCGCTCTGTTCCACGCAAGTAGCCACAACTCTTTCACATTCTCTTTGAAACTTGTGCAGTTACTACTCAGAACATTTAATTATTTTCTAAATATTGATATTATTTAACCGTAGCGTCAATCATCATCATCATCATTCATCATTATCAGGTTATTGTTGTCTCCACTGCAGGAGCACAACCCTCTCTCATCTGCTGGAGACAGATGGAGGATTCGGCCTACACTCCCCGCGCTGGCCAGACGGGTTGGGGAGGCCTGATTGATGTTGTATAATGCATTCCCTTAGTCGCCTTGTACGACCTCCACGGGGAGAGTTGGAGTGGTCCTATTCTACTCTACCGGAAACCACACGGCAATATTTAGTAATAATTCTATGTTCTGCGTAGTAACTGCACAAGTTTCATTGTGAATGTGAAAGAGTTGTGGCTACTTGCGTGGAACAGAGCGATTGTTTGGAACGCTCCATCTAGTAGTACATAGAGATCGTTGGGTATGTATAGGTGAATGTCCTGTTTAGTATGTTATTTTATAAGAGGGTTACGGGGTTATCGAGTTATAAAATAGATGCTGTCTCCACAGACAGTCCATCTGATGGTAAGCGGACACTGTCGCCCCATAGTCCGCAGTGCGCCTACCCTCGAAGATTTTGACTTACACATAGGATTGTCGCCGCATAGGCCGCAGCGCGCCAACCCTCGAAGATTTTGACTTACACATAGGTCTATCCATTTCTATATTCCTGTACTGAAATCATTTACATTGTCCCCAATATGGCGGTGTGGTTCCCGGCTTAGCATAGCGCCACCTCCAATCTCCCCGTGGATGTCTGGTGAGTTTGCACCAGCAGCGTTCTCCTGCGATCACCAATCCGCCTGCCAAGCGTGGTTGTGGTTACGTCAAATCCCCCAATAGACAGCCCACCAAAAGTGGCATTCTATTGGGGAGGCTTGTGTTCAGCAGTGGACGTATTTCGGGTGATGATGATGATGATGATGATGGGGAAAGTGTAAGGTAATGACATTTTTTAGTGAATAAAAATGTAAGCTTCGTGTGTCTGTACATTGAATTATATTTGCAAAATATAATTATGTGGATAAGTAATAGAATATATTAAGATTTATTTTTTTATTTTTTGGCTGTTTATCTGTTTGTGCACGAATCACGTAAAACTACTGAACCAATTCTGATGGAAGATGGAGGTTTCGGGAAAACATAAGGCCTATTTTGGAGTAATATTTAGTCTTTATTTCATCACAATCGACTTACTCAAACTTTATGAGCTTTCAAAAACTTACTCTGAAATAAGTATAATACATTATAAATGCTTGGTGGAATTCAGATTACGATGAGTTAGGACTATAATGGTGGTGGCAGTGGCAGTTGAAGTGGGGGAAGGGGGTGTCGGTGCGGGAGTGGAAGCGGGAGCGAAGGATAGGGGGAAGGGGAGGGGATTAAATATCTACCTACTTTATGAAAAGAATAAACTGTAGTCCACATGAGTGGAGCTGCGAGCACAGCAATCTAGTAAATAAAATCGTAAACTTAGCGTGTCTGTACATTGAAGATATTTACAAAAAATAAATTGGGGGGGGGGGGGGGGATAGAACACATTTCGATCATTTTTGGATTTTTTTCTGTTTGTCTGTTTGTTTGTGCACGCGTCACTTAAAAACTACTGAACCGATCATGATGGACTTTTCACAGAAACATAATGCTTAATTTGGTGTTACATATAGGCTTTATTTCATTGCAATCGGCCCAGTCAATTAAAAATTATGCCAATTTATCGTTTTCGAAAACTCGCATACACTGGACTACTATACAATGACGGAATTCGTATTGCAATTAGTGAAAACTACATTTTGGAGATGGGTAGGTGGTCATGGAAATGTATGGGGAATGGGGGAGAGGGAGAAGGGGGGGGGGAGAAAGGGGAGGGGGAGAACGGGGAGGGGTGATGAAAGTCGTCATGGAAGTGTAGGGGCAAAGTAGTGAGTACAGTGCAGGATGAGTGTTGGGATAGAGAGCGGGAGTGGGAACGGGAGCGGAGCCGCGGGGCCAGCTAGTTTAAGTAATAAAATAACCTTCGAGTCCAAGAAGTTGTTGATGCTGCCGGAACTGTCACTACTGCATCCTATACTGTCGTCACTGTTGCACAAACCGCCCCGCACACTGTCGCTACTGCTCTTACTCACATCCGACTCGGACTCGATCCACAACGGGGAGCGATATTTGAATTTGTGCGCAAACGCATTTAATTTATCGTTGCTCATTGTTTTAAAGTTCAAAATCGCTTTTTACATAAGACCAGAATGCACAATTGTTTGCTCTCTAGTTATATGATATTTGTCTAGCAAAAACAGTCTGATCCGTTTTTAAATCAAAGGCAGATTAGTTCAACATTTTCGATTTTTGATGATTTTGATTTTGAAAACTATATTTCAAGTATTATTTTTAAAATCTGTATTTGAATATAGGTCGGAGAGGATAGAGACACTCAGTCAGATCTAAGATCACGGGCAAATCCAAATGATTGAATGTAGGCAAATAGGCCGGGGTCTGCGGGACGTTCAACTGAAGCCCCAGTTATAGACTCAATTCTCAAGTAAGTTTTAAAGAAATGGTTTAAGTTCTAAATATCTCGATAGATGGCACTGATGACATCAAAGAAGATAATGTTGACAAAAAATTTAATCTACAGACTGAATTTAAACACAAAGTCACGTCATCATTGGAGTTATTGACTCTCAATTAACAATGACATTCATCATCAGGTTATTTTTGTCTCCACTGCAGGAGCACAACCCTCTCTCATCTGCCGGAGACAGACGGAGGATTTGGCCTACACTCCCCACCCTGGTCAGACAGGTTGGGGAGGCCTGATTTATGACATAACAATGACATTATATAGCTATTAAACTTGTACGTTTCACATATAGATGACGCTTATCACTGTACATAGAACCGAGACCACAGAATAAGTAATGAATATTAGAATTCAGATTCTCAAAAACTTACTTACAAAATTCAATGCAAGCCAAGTTGAATCCTATGCGGATAGAAGAAAGTCAATGTTACTCAGAACCGCTAAATTAAGCACACATTGACAGCCGTACGCGATTCGCCTAGGGCCGAATACGTAGGTATTCTTTAGGATTGTGGAACTTTACTCAAATGCATCACATACATCTCGTAGGTATATTTTTGTATCAAAAGTGCAGAGACGTGAATTTTTTAACTTAAATTTATCTATAGCATTGCGCATCTGCTTAAAACCCCAAAAATATGTAAAATGAGCAGTTTCAATTTTTCATTTATATCAAGTTTTTTTTTCTTTATTTAACTAAAATTACAACATATTATTTACAGAAATGGAAGCCCATTTGTATGTGAACAGAGCGCTCATGTGATCAGTATATT
The DNA here is from genome assembly GCA_947086405.1 of Esperia sulphurella. Taxonomy (NCBI): domain Eukaryota; kingdom Metazoa; phylum Arthropoda; class Insecta; order Lepidoptera; family Oecophoridae; genus Esperia; species Esperia sulphurella. The sequence continues at coordinate 14,714,774 of OX352272.1, forward strand.
AGTTTACATCCATAGACAAGAAATGCTTGTGTTGCTTTAGTAATCCACTTGATGCAATGTCTTTTAATTAGGATGACAGAGAATTCCAAATTTTAGCTATATCATAGATAACCGCTGGTACCACCGTAATAGTAGACACATCTTGTAACATTTATTCTCTTGTAGAAGTAGAGTTTAACAACAAATTCAGAAATTACCGCGTAGTTAAATACTAATTATTGAAGTGTTTCAGTTACTTATTACCATAATTAGTTAACGTGATGTAACCGCAAAAGGAATATATGACTATCTCTCCTTGTTTATGTATGTTTTTGAAATACTTTAGTTGGTTATTATTGTCTACATAATACTGGCGTTGACATTTTACAAATTGGGCATTTTAATTTTTTGTCATTTAGCAATTTTGTAGGTATATTATAAATAGTTTACAATTTATATATTCTTTATTGCACAACTTAAAACTAAATGCAGTAATAAATGGTGTGTACAAAGGTGAGCTTATCTCTAAAAGAGATCTCTTCCAGCCAATCTCACAGGGTGTGAGACAATACAGTAAGAGCGAGGGGGGGGGGGGCAAAATAAGTGCATAATAGACTACATAATAACTAAATATCTGAACTATATAAATAATAATAACTATAATAAACATACTTACATAAATACATACCATATTATACTGAGTGAGACAGATAGTGCTTACCCGCTTCTTTTTAAAAGTATTTTACTTTGTATAAGCTCAGTTCGGATAAGATTAGAACATCATATAATTTTAGTTTACTTTCTCATATAAGTGAAATGTATTTCTTATGAGAATAAATAATCTTAAACCACAAACCACCACAAATTTTAGTCGTTTCTACTTCTTATGAACCATGTTTAACTACAATGTTCAAAAAAGTTTTTGATTTTGACGCATTGTAAAACTTTAGGTCGCAAGATGACCGTCCCTGCCCGGATGTCGTTGGCCAATTTAGATGAGTTACGTGCGACAGCCGGGACCTTTCAGTGTCACCGTCGCTGTCCTTACAGAAAATGGATAGTAACAGTAGTCATTTATCTCCCACTGGACCATAACGACCAAAAAACGTAATATCAAAATAGTAAAATGTCATAAACAGTAAATTAAAAAAAAAAAAACTTTTAGATTTAAGAATATTAAATATCGACGCAAAAAAGCATAGACGTACTGAGTTTATGGGTTTATTCGTCGAAGGGCCCGGTCCCGTGTCTAGAAAAGACACTGGGCCCAGACCATTCGTGTTTTCTGTATCCGAATTTGCAATAACGGTTTTACATCGGTATATATCATGATAGTTTATGTCATATATATATTATATGTATTGCATCCAGTATTTCCACTAATCAAAAATTCCTGGTGGCAAGGTTTCCTGGAAGAAATCGCTGAAAACGATAAGGCCGCCGTTGTAAATTCATCCTTCAAAGTAAATTTTTTTTAATAAAATTTTATTTATTTATTTATTTAACTATTTATTGCACACACACAGATAAAACAAAAATAATACATTAAAAAGAAACACAAGTACAAAGGGCGAACTTATCTCTGAGAGAGATTTCTTCCAGCAGACCCGCGAGAGAGATAATTGAAATAAGATAATTTATATGTATTGTTAAATATTGGTTAGTATAATATTGGTTTGAATTTGAATTGATTTGTGGGTAACAGCGTTTATGTATTTTTGCATTGATATACATAAATAATACATATAGTATATGTAAATATAGTTGTCTAATCCCAAACAGGATTTTCTCCTGTGTTATGGGAAACAAGGATAGGACACAATTATTCACAAATGTAATCTCTAGACCGGAACCAAAGTACAAAGTTATCTGTCCCTGTTAGGAATCGAACCTATAACCTCTGGCTCTCGAGTCCAATGACCAAACCACTAGGCCAACGAGGCGGTCATTAAGATCACAGAATGTTAAGTCGCAAAACGTCGTCTGTCAGTGTGTATAGAAAAAGAGTCACTAAAATACTCCAGAAATTTTCACTTTCTGGTTCCTCAAGAAAAACCTTAATATTAAAGGATATTCGAACATCGCTACTAGGTATTCCTTAAAACAAAATCAGTCAGACTTACTCTTTGTTCATACATGTTCCTTAAATTTTCAATTTCATGTCTTGATAGTCCATCAGGAACCGACTGAGATACTCTTCTTAGCTGACTTCTATATACCACAGGACTTTCATCATCTGCCTTTACTTCTAAATCAGCTTTAGTAACTTCTTTCGGTTTCACATCTTCTGCCTCTGTGATCTTTATTTCTGGTGTTGAAGCTCGAAATCCATCATCAAATTTAACAGCAGCAAAAGTCGGACTCACGACTCCTGGGTCGGTGTTACGAGAAGAAGGTCCTGATTCATCATCATCTTCATCGTCAATGTATTTCAAAGCATTCGGCGTCCGATTCGCTGTCAGAATAAGTTCCTTTGTTTGTTGCGGCATCTCTACATAGTCGTGAGGGTACGATGGGATGTTTAACCGCAAATCTGGTTTCTTCCTGACCCTCATTTTTGAATCTTATTTTTGTATCGTTTTAGTATTAAACGGCACGTTTTTTATTGTATTTTAGTAGATAAATGTGATGACTAGATTCCAAATATTGTCTTTAACAACCGTGTTTGAATTCTTAAACCAAGATTAACTCCTTATCTTTTTAAATCAAGGTAAAATAGATACCTTCTTAATTTATAAGGTGGATCAGATTATCTTGTGATTATTATCTTGATAGATAAGTATGTCTTCTAATAACAGAATGTTCACATATAACAATGGTGTTTTAACATCATACTTATGGTTTTGCTAAGACTAGATCAAATAGAACTAAAGATAAATTACTAAGATTCGCTTACTGGAACAGAGTATTTTTAATCATTCAAATAATCGATTACACTTCAAATACGCCACTGTCACGATCTCTTTAGTATAATTCAAAGATTTAAATTAATTAAAAACAAAATCTGATGAGGTTGATGACAAAATCATTAAGAATCTAATTGAACTTGTTTAAAATATGCACAACCACAATACTATTTAAACACTGAAACAATGATATAATCAGAACTAAGGTGAATTTCTTTCCGGCACAGTTATCAAATTTGCTCATATCTTTGTGATAAAACTTGATAGCGGCCAAATCTATGTAAACTTGATTATGGCTTATCGTCAGATGTCAATGTTTAGTTAACCTGAAGGCTTTGGTCATTGCCACAAAAATATCTTAATGATCAACGTGCATGAAATTGCTTTCTTTGTGATTTCAAGTGGATAATGCAACTTTATTAATAGCATATTTTGTCATTATTTTCCGACAAGACACATTTTGAATTTCATTTTCTATATTATCGTCAATGATTAGAAATCAAGCAACCACTGGCATTGTCGTTGTTTATATAATAACTAATCGAGACATGTGATAGATTAGAGTGCGATTACGAACCCTTCGAATCTTCTAATTAAAATCACTAATTCAGTAAGTACTTAGTAAGATGTGATGGATTTTAAATACGAACCGGTGATAATTTTATTCGTTTAAGACTTTGGTAAGGTTAATCTAAAGTTAAGAGTTCTGCAAGTGGCACTCACGTTTTTATTAAAGGATAACGAACAAATGAGCTAAATAAATATGACTGCCCCAAAAACCGCAGCGTTTGTGAAGCGATTAAGATCGTTAATGGCGTCTCTAATTTAGATACTGCATTGTATTGGTGTCAAATTGCGGTATTCTAAAAAAAAGGGTCTACGTAAAAACATAAACGATTTTAATTTTTAAAAGCAAACCAAAAGGTTTACAATTCCCAACAACGAAAACACTTTAAATACCTACTATAACATCGAACAGAAATGAAATGAAATGATGATCTGACCAAATTTATATTAAGTTTAATTTGAAAGCAGATATAAAATTACTGTTAGAAGAGTATGCGGAGACATCGTGAACATAATAATTTGCAGAAAAAGTCATTTTCCCGTGACAAGGGCGAAGGATTATTAAACTAGACTGTAGGATTTTAAAACTCTTAACTATAGAATTATAACAGGTAGCAATCTGTTTTTTTTCCGTTCAGCCGAGAAATAAGTATCAATAAAATATTGTATAGCGTAATGTCTTTTAATAAATAAATGCACAAGCATTTCTTGTCGATGGTTGTAGACTAATGTATTGATCATGTGAGCGCTCTGGTCACATACAAATGGGCTTCCATTTCTGTGGACTGTACAGTAAATTATATGTTGTAATTTTTGCTAAATAAAAAAAAATACAGGAAACTTCAGCATAACATGATCTTGGCAGTAACATAGAGGTATTATAGAAAATTGTTCTCACTTTTCCGTAAGATCCTTATGTTGCGGCTTTCTGTTAGTGTGGAATAAACTGCCGACGGTCATTCGAGACAGTACGTCGGTGACATCCTTTAAAACTAAACTAAAAGAGCACTATCTGTCTCACTCAGTATAATATGATATGTATGTATTTATGTATGTTTGTTATATTTATTATAAGTATTTATTTACTATATATATATACTATATGTGTGTGTGTGTAAAGTAGTTTCAGTATTTAGTTATTATGTAGTATATTATGCACTTTTTGCCCCCTCGCTCTTAGTGCCTTGTCTCACACCCTGTAAGGTTGTCTGGAAGAGATCTCTTTTAGAGATAAGCTCGCCTTTGTACACAAAATTTGTAACTGTATTTACTTTTAAAATTTGTGCAATAAAGAATATATAATTAGTTGGCTTAAGAATCAAATTATTAAGAGAAACTCACCTGATCTTGAGGATTGTTCAAATACTGTTGTCTCAACACCTCCAACTCTAGGTTCTGAAGCGTTGGCATCGATATCGAATTCCTTCTCAAACTCGCTCTCCTTTGTTCTATATCATCTCTCTCATTCTGTATCATGCCATTCGATTCTTCTGCCCCATAGGCCTTTGATCTGCTTGGCGATGATGTCAGATCTGTTGACTGTGTGCTAGGACTAGTAGGCTTTGACGATTCAGGATCTAATGTTATATATAGCGTTCCTTCAGGGGTATCAACTACTATAGTATCACTGTTAGGAGATGTGTGGACGGCTCCTAAGTCACTTGCGTGTATTATTTTTCTATCTTTGTTTATAACTACAGGTTCATTATCTCTTCTCTCTACATCTTTGAGTCGCATCGGTCGTACAGGTTCATCGACTTCTACGTCATTCAGTTCAATAAATTCATCGACGTATGGTATGTCATCGTTAGCTTGGATTTCAGGAGAGTTTAGTCCTTGTGCAACTTCTTTGCTATGCTGAATATTGTTTGTATCCTTAGTTTCCATATCTTCCTTAGGTCATAGTAAGGTCCTGGAATTAAAAACAATATAAAACATTATTAGGTGCAAGGATTGCAAACTACAATCATCAATATATACTAAGTAAGCTTGATGATGATGACTTCTTGACTAAAGTCAGAGCCTGTAGGCAGTAAACTCGAAAATCGATATAGTATCAGCTCAACACTTATTTTTATAAATGTTAAAGAAAAGAATAGGGAAAGTACTAAAGTTTTTGTTATTTTGGTGTTGATTTGGAAGGAAGATGTCTAGTCTATCTAGCTAGCATTTATTGTATTTACTAGTACGTTTATTTACTGTAAATTAAATGTCAAATATAAACCTATAAATTTTATTTCCTAACTATGATCACAGTTATACATCCTACTAATATTATAAACGCGAAAGTTTGTAAGTATGGATGGATGTTTGTTACTCTTTCACGTAAAACTACTGAATGGATTTTAATGAAACTTTACAATAATATAGCTTATACATCAGAATAACACATAGGCTACAATTTAAAAAGATATTGTGTGAATTGTCCAAAATATCAAGTATGTAGGAAAAAAATCTACCATCTGCGAGCTATTCTGGCGTGCGCCATAAAATTATAATTTTAATGTCATAATGTTAGTTCTTTTCTACGCCACGCTAATATAAGCTACTCGAAATACCAATCCTGCACAGACGAAGTCGCGGGCACCAGCTAGTCTCAAATGAATTCGAATTATTAAACCTAGAGAAGGCATTAAGTATTTCCTTGTTCATTATAAAACATCTTAAACACCGTGTACATTATAAAACATCAATCAGGCCTCCCCAACCCGTCTGGCCGGCGCGGAAAGTGTAGGCCAAATCCTCCATCTGTCTCCGGCAGATGAGAGAGGGTGGTGCTCCTGCAGTGGAGACAAAAATAATCTGATGATGATGATGATGATTTCCTTGTTAAGTTTTGATAGTACCTACATACACGTTTCGCTAGAAGTATAAGTACTTACTGTTACTACAATGTATGAAATAACCAAACTGAAGTTATATTTTTTTTGTTAATAATCAATTTCGTTTCATTGAAGGATATGATTCGTAATGAAGAAATCCGACGAAGAACGACGGTAACCGACATAGCTGAAAGGATCAGCAAGCATAGCAGTAGCAGTGGGCGGGCCACATCTGTCGCAGAACCGACGGCCGTTGGGGCAGACGAGTTCTGGAGTGGAGACCGCGGTTCGGCACGCGCAGGGTGGGACGCCCCGACGCCAGGTGGACCGACGACCTGAAGAAGGTGGCCGGAAGCGGCTGATGCGGATGGCGGAGGACCGGGTGTAGTGGCGTTCATTGGGGAAGGACATCCAGCAGTGGACATCTAAGGGCTGATATGATGAATTTCATTTCACTTGTAGCATTCCAAATCGCAGGCACAGAATGTATATTGTTTTTAGCACTTATAATAGCACTTATAATGTTTTTAGACACGTTCACGTTTATTAAATATCAAATGATAAATCTAATAAGGTTCTATCAAGTTTAATTGTTATGTTTTGATCGTAGAGTTCATTCACATTTTGCCAGAAGCAAGGTACATCAACAATTATATTATACTAGCTGTTGCCTGCGACTTCGTCCGCGTGGACAACTTCACATTACACATTATTATGTATTACTTAATCCTTAAAGAAATCTATTAATCTGGTTATCGCCATCTATTGAATATTTACTGTATCCAGTCAACAGATATCGCCATCTGTTAGAATCGTTTGGAGCTAACAGATAATTGTGACGGTCAAATAATAGACAAATAATTTGCAATAAAAAAATATTGGGACTATAAATCGAGATGTAAGCTATCCTATCTTTTAAGTTGAACCAAATTGCACACGGTGTGCAAATCAAATTTAAAATCGGTTCAGTAGTTTAGGAGTCCATCGCGGACAAACAACCTGACACGTAATTCTTATATAAAAAGAAGATTAAACAATTATCCAAACTATATTACCATTTATTTTGCTGTTAAACAATTTTATTTCACACATCACTGTATAGACAATGTATTCATTTGTTTCTTAAAAGCGACTGACGTTCGAGTGTCTTTGTCAGAGTTCCTTGACATTATGTCATAGGTAGGTACTCGTATTACACCTGATTTGGTAGGAACAATTAGTACCTTCCTTACTAGGTGCGCGTGAGTCGATGAAGCAGACGGTGAGAATCCGGGCTTGTACTTCTATGATCTTAAAATTGCAAGGTTTATTAGGAAGACCGACGCTTCGATTCTTCTGGATCTTTGATGACAAACGTCTATCCAATTGCCACAAGCTTTGGTAGACTTTACATAATCATAATCACATTTATTGGTAACAAAATTACAAGTCAAAAATGTTTTTAACAATTAATGTCACATAGGTAACAGATAATAATTAATAAATAATGTCATAAATTCATAAATGTCAAGTAACATACTTTGAAACATCTTTCAGGAAGTCGAATTCATACGACTAAGAATTTCCTCTTTGGTATATCCAGGTTGTCTTACGATGTTTTCCTTCACCTGAATCCCTGACCACCAACGGTGCCCCAAGCCGACTTGGTGGACTTCACATACGCCTTAGAATTTCGTCTTTGGTATATGCAGGTTGTCTAACGATGTTTTCCTTCACCGAAAAGCCTGTGATATTATAATTAAACCGTACTTTAGTTTCGAAAAACGCACTGGTACGGGTTTGAACGTGAGGCGAGTTCACAAGAAACTAGACTACCACGACCCTATTTTTTACCATAAGCTTTTTATTTTGACTAATGTAAGTTACTTATTAATACCACAGGCTTTTCGGTGAAGGAAAACATCGTAAGGAAACCTGCATATACCAAAGACGAAATTCTAAGGCGTATGTGAAGTCCACCAAGTCGGCTTGGGGCACCGTTGGTGGTCAGGGGTTTGGCACAAAAGATCCTGAAGGGTCGAAGTGTCGCCAGGTCTTCCTGGCCCCCTAAGAAGATAAGATAAGAAGTTAAGGTAACTTTTCGCTGTACGAAGTAAGTTAAGGTAACATTGTTTCAGACGTGAAGCCTGTGGTTCATATATACGCAGCCGTCAATAACGTACTTAAATAAATACGGGAAGAGGTCTTAGGTGTGAGGCACCTCCTGCATGGGATGGGACTGTCAGAGACCGTAAACTATAGAGCCTGAGGTGAGAGCAGCAGGAAGTACTTGTTGTGCGAATGCAATGTGCCTACTAGCTGCAAGGCTAATGAAAGTCTTGGCTTACCCTGAACCCAAGGCCTACAGGTTCGTCACAAAAGATTAATAAGCTGAAGTGGCAGTGGGTGGGCAGAACAGTCGCAGAATAAATAAATAAATATCTCAGACATTCACACCAATTATCCAGTACCAAATTAGGCAGAGCCTGTGGTATGGTTACTAGATAACGGATACACATAAATAAATATATAAACATCCAAGACTTGGGTACAAAGATTCATATTCATCATACGAACATTTGCCCCTAGCGGGATTCGAATCCGCAACCTCCAACCTTCCAACCAGAATCGATGGCTGTTGGGGCAGACGAGATCTGGAGTGGAGACTGGGCCACCCCGCCGATAGGTGCATCGACGACCTGAAGAAGGTATGGCAGGAAGCGGCTGAATACAGAGGGCGTTGAAAAATACCTATGTCCAGCAGTGGACGTATTAAAATTCGTTAACACACCTAAGAATAACAGTCTTCATGTGCTCAGCTCAGCCGCCTTACCGAAAGCCCTGTGCACACTGGCGTGCGCAGGCGCAAGGCCGCGCACAGCCGCGTGTTTGCGATGAGATTACCGCGCCGCGATTAAACATTCTTCACACTCCGCTAACCTCTTACGTAAACAGTGACGTCATTTTGATTAGAATATTTCAAGTTATATCATACCGGTGTCCTTATATATTTTTACCGAGTTATCGCTATCACAATCCTTCTGTAATAGCGTTATCCCTATCTAACCTTTACTATTTACCCATTCCCCAATCTCCTGTCTCCCTCGGCCCGATCCCTGTCCGGTCCGCCAATCCAAGGTCTGCCGTGCCGATGGATGCGTGTCCAGGGGCTAGCCTGGTCGTAAGCGTGCCGACATCCCGGAACTGGACGAACTCCGGGCACTATTAGCCTTACCGAATCATGCGGAGTCTGATGTGGTGGACAATTATTTCCCTAGTCGTGGTCTCAACACGGAGGCGGCGATGTTGTTCGCCACACATCACGCCAAGTGGTATCACGGGGCGAAAAGCGGACAAAGAAAAGTCGGTTTGCGATGTTGGATCGCGCAAAGTGGCGATACATCTTCTCTGCCTACCCCTCTGGGACCAGGGCTTGTATGTATGTATTTTTGGGAAGACCCACGTTCATTTTCCAGTTGTGATCATCTCGACTCGCACTGTTGTCAGACAACTTTGATATTTCGTCTGGATGTTATATTTGTGAATTGTTCAATTCTTGTTTAATTTCCATAGTACATAAGAAAATCCTAGTTTAGAATTCATCGTCATATCAACCCTTAGACGTCCACTGTTGGACATAGGCCTTCCGCAATGAACGCCACCACACCCGGTCCTCCGCCCTCCGCATCCAGCCGCTTCCGGCCACCTTCATCAGGTCGTCGGTCCACCTGGCGGCCGGGCGTCTCACCCTGCGCGTGCCGATCCGCGGTCTCCACTCCAGAACTCGTCTGCCCCAACGGCCGTCGGTTCGGCCGTGGCCCACCCACTGCCACTTCAGTTTGCTAATCCTTTCAGCTATGACGGTTACCTTCGTTCTTCGTCGGATCTCTTCATTACTAATCAGATCCTTCAAGTTTAGAATTAGACAAGCGTATATAACATTTATTTTATTACCAATCTTTTTTTCTTTACATTACGCGATTTTGACATTTTACGAATCTAGCAATTTGCTATTTTGAAGCCTACTTTGAATATTTGCATACGGGACGTTCTGATCTGGATGTTTTGAATGTCTAAGTAAACTTCCATTTAAGCATTGATCTTCCATTTAAACTAGACAATGGATTCTGAACAAAGTCTTCGATATGAAAATTCTAAAATATTGCATCATCATCATGTCAGGCTCTAAACGTCCACTGTTGGACATAAGCCTTTCCCATGGTTCCAGCCGCTACCGGCCACCCTCTTCAGGTCGTCGCTCTACCTGGCGGCGGGGCGTCCCACCCTGCCAGTGCCGATCCGCGGTCTCCACTGCAGAACTCTTCGGTTCTGTGGCATATGTCCGCCCGTATGTGGTCCGCCCACTGCCACTTCAGCTTGCTAATTATTTCGGCTATGTCGGTGACTTTCGTCGGATCTCTTAATTACGAATCATATCCCAATTAAGTACTGAAAGACGAGTAAATACAAAAAGCATATCAATAACGTCTTTGTCTGTTTAATTTCTTAGGTATTTGGAAGAATGCTTTGGCATTTTGCAGGCGTCTCACGCCCAGCAGTGGTCTCCTGACTGATCGCAATTAATAGTAATAAATAAATATCACATTTATTGCCTATACATTGCCGTGTGGTTTCCGGTAGAGTAGAATAGGACCACTCCAACTCTTCCCGTGGATGTCGTACAAGGGGACCAAGGGAATACATTATAAAACGTCAATCAGGCCTCCCCAACCCGTCTGGCCAGCGCGGGGGCCACACCTGTGTAGACGAGTATATGTAATATTTCATCATCAATTTATTTTTGTCTCCACTGCAGGAGCACAACCCTCTCTCATCTGCCGGCGACAGACGGAGGATTTGGCCTACACTCCCCGCGCTGGCCAGACGGGTTGGGGAGGCCTGACTGATGTGTTATAATGTATTCCCTTAGTCGCCTTTTACGACATTCACGAGAAGAGTTGGAGTGGTCCTATGCTACTCTACCGGAAACCACTCGGCGATGACTCCTTGTATAATTTATTAAATGAAATTAATATGATGTGAAAATTACCTGTTTCTAAGTTCGAAAAACTACGACGAAGTATAAAAACAGTACGACGAACACGATGGTCAGTATCCCATAAACGACGTAATCCAAATTGAATATGAACCAGAAACACTTCACCCTTTCACTTGAGCACCCCTTTTCACAATCGAATAGAGCCATTTTCAACCGACTTCAAAAAAGGAGGAGGTTCTCAATTCGACGGTATGTTTTTTTTTATTTATTTTTTCTTTATTTGTACACTGCACCCAATCTTTTGTCTACATTTATTTAGTTTTAATTAAAGGTGATGACGTCAGCGTTGGAAGTCGGAAGATATCACGAGATCGACTAAGAGCAAGTGTGAAACAAGCAAATGAATTCAAAATTAACGAGAGTGTAATCAAATTAGTGACGTCACGATCGGTAACGATCGACGCTTGATTTGTGATTCGTAAGGAATTGTAGGCCTCTGGCGGACCAGGATCATAGACTAAATTTTAGTGCACAGATCGTTCACAGGTTTATAATAATAATAAATTTCTTTATTTAGGCAAAAGACCCACAATAAAGTATATAAAAGGTATACATTAAATTATAAATTATAATAATTGACTAAAATATTACAATATAAATTGGGTAAACACTAAATTAATATTTAGCCCGTTTTTTTTTATACTAATGCTGGGGACTTAGGTATTACCTTCTAACCTATTTCTACCCTCAAACAACAACACTGCTGAATAGAAATCTATCGTAATTACAGGCACTCTAAGCAGTTTTCAGAGTGGCAAGGCATTTACATCCTTTGAACTGTTGCAGGCGTTAATGGATGGCTTGACTGTAGTTTAGGTCGGAAAATTTAAATTGCGCTTTAAATCTTTTGAATTGGATTGCAAATTCTTCATGCGTCATCCAATTGCAAGCATTGCTGTTTGACGGAAAATAGATAAAATTGTAAGTACCTACCCAGACCAATTCTGCTACAACTCTTAGACATTTCTGTTCAGTAAATGTTGTTTGACTGCCCTTTAAAATCAAATGCGCGACTGTGAATCGTACAGCAAGCAACTTTGCTCATGTTACCGTGTAGGCATTAACGGATAAACATCAGCTGAAACATCACCACACCTAGTCTATGACCTATTAAGGCACACAAATCCACTCGTTAAGAAGTTAGAACCACTCAACGATCTCTATGTACTACTAGATGGAGCGTTCCAAACTATCGCTCTGTTCCAAGCAACTGCGGCTCCGGGAGCTCGTTCACATTCACTTGGTAACTTGTGCAGTTATTATTTAATTATTTACTAAATATTTACGCTATTTATCCGTAGCGTCAATATTTAGTAATAATTAAATATTCTGGGTAGTAACTGCACAAGTTTCATTGTGAATGTAACCGAGTTGCGGCTCGCGGTGCCGCAGTTGCGTGGAACAGAGATATTGTTTGGAACGCTCCATCTAGTAGTACATAGAGATCATTGGAACCACTAAATATTTTTAAAGCTTATTCCACACACTTGTTGTTAGTTCGACGCTGTACTCTAAAATGGCGTTAAATGAGCAATTTGAGTGGAATAGATTGTTTATCGAGCAGCTACCGAGCGCGGTTACAATTATAATTATCGACAGTATTTTTAGTTTATTACCTAACAATTTATTTTAATTTCCTTCCTCATTTGGCTCCAGGCAATTGCTTGTTTAATAGCTAATACATATTACTTACAAGATTCTGCTGCCTTAGTTATCTAGAGAACATACCTACTCTATATTATGCCGTGTGGTTTCCGGTACAGTAGAATTGGATCACTCCAACTCTTCCCGTGGATGTCGTACAAGGCGACTAAGGGAATACATTATAAAACATCAATCAGGCCTCCCCAACCCGTCTGGTCAGCGCGGGAGTGTAGGCCAAATCCTCCGTCTGTCTCCGGCAGATGAGAGAGGGTTGTGCTCCTGCAGTGGAGACAAAAATAACCTGATGATGATGATCTTAATATACACAGCAGAACGCTGCTGCGCGTCCTAAGTGCAATCCCTTAGTCGCCTTGACGACACCCACCATGGGAAAAATGGGGGTGGCCCTATTCTACGCCGGGAACCACACGGGCAGTACATAAATCACCATCATCATCAGTCGAACTATGTCCCTAAGAGAATGACACTTTTGGTGGGCTGTCCATTGGGGGATTTGCCATAATCACCACGCTTGGCAGGCGGATCGGTGATCGCAGTAATGATCTTAACATACACACACAGGAGCTGGTGCAATCCCTTTGTTGCCTTGACGACACCCACGGGAAAGATAGGGGTGGCCCTATTCTAAGCCGGGAACCACACGACGATGTTTGAGGCTGTGTAACTTAGTATTTATCAGAGCATCGTCATCAATGAGCCTTCGGGCACGAACTCAACCGCTTCCAGAGCAGCCAACTCAGTTAGATACTTGGCAGAGCCATTCCAGAGGTGAATTCAGTAAGTAGACCATACACGATGGAGTACTGCTGGAGTATCGTTGAGTGATAACTGGGTTTTAACCAAGGTGGTACGCTTCTACAACAAACTACCAGAGGAAATCTTACATATGACTGACAGAAAGTTTAAGAATCACATCAAAAACAACTTTGTAAGAAAGCCTATTATAAAATAAACGATCATTTGAATGACAAAGATGCCTGGTTCTAATGTTAATTCGGCTTCGCAAAATCTTTATTAATTGTATGCAAACTTGATTTTTAAAAGATGTGTGGGGGGGGGGGGGGGGGTAATAGAACACATTAAGAATTTTTTTGGATTTACTGTCTGTTTGTCTGTTAGTTTGTCCACGTATTACGTAAACACTACTGAACCAAATCTGATTTAGATTTTATTTCAACACAATCGGCTGACTCAGTCAAAAGTTATGCGAATTTATTGTTTTCAAAAACTCACCCAACCCCAATTAAAAGTATTAATGCTCGGCGGAATTCAGATTGTGAAGAGTGAGTACGGTGGCGGTGGCAGTGGGAGTTGGAGTGGAGTGGAAGGTAGGGGGTGGAAGTGGGTATGGGAGCGAGAAATAATTCTGTAGTCCATGCGAGCGGAGCCGCGGCCACAGCTAGTGTACAATAAGTGAATTGGATTTTAACCGAGAGGGGGGAGTAGAAGGGTGAGGCGGAGGGTGGGAGGGAGGAGGGGGACTTGTTGCATTGCATGCATCCACATATGCGCAAACGCATCTCCGGTGAATAGGGCATGCATTGTTTCGCGGCGAGGTCTCGTTATTGGCATGCTAATGCATGCGGCCGCTCATTATGCCTGCGCGTGATCATCTGCGCAGATAACTATTTTACTAAATTACATAATCTCTCTGGGTATAGTCAGGGAATCCTACTTATAATATAAATGTGAAAGTTTAGATGTTTGTTACTCAATCACGCTTCAACCACGGGACGGATCGTGATGAATCGTGGCACACATATAGGATAGGTCCTGGAATAGGACATAGGATAGTTTTTATCCCGAAAAAACATCTCATTCCTACGGGAAACCAAATTAAATTCAAGATGATAAAAATCGATATCTATCAGGCGAAAGCTAGTACTAAATATTACTATGTAAAGAAGCGACTCACCTCCCCCAGTTTATCTTCGCCCTCAAAACAGAGCACGCCTGGCAGTAAGCACTACTAATATAAGTTAAGATGATCGTGTGGTTCGTGTGGTACCAGAAACCGGCAGCAGCGTTTTCCTGTGTATATTAAGATCGTTACTGGTTGCATCATTACATTAAAGGTGGTCTGGAAGGAATCGCTTAAAGCGATAAGACCGCCTAAATTGTACTATTTGTAACTTCTATAACGTGTAACTGTATTATTAATTATCTTTCTCACATAACTAAACATTAAGAAATAGAAATACTACTAACACTAAACTCAAGTAATAAAGATGGCCGTCGAGGTGGTCGCACTGGGGCGTTGTGCCCAGAAGGCTGGCGACGTTCCCTCTTTGTATGGCCAAACTAATGCGTTGCCTGAGGTACTGGCCAGCCCTCTGGTCACCGGAAGCTTCTATGAGGCTTGAAGACAGCTCGTTTATCAACTTTGTTGTCTCCGGGCCCCAGAGCCCCCGCGTCTCCACCCCGACGGGTATAAATAAGTAGCTGGGGTCGAGGTTGGCGTATTTAAGAAGTTTAAGAGTATCACCTAATGGTAGGGATGTTTGTATATAGTTTGGAGTAGATTTTTCTCTTTTTTATTTGACATGTGTAAGTTATTGGGATATTGTTGACATATTTGATGTTATTAATTGTGTTTGTATTCGTCCCATAACTTGACATTGATATAATTTTATTAACAATTTTAACAATTAATTATTTTTTTATTTAGATTATTGTAAAATATTGTACACCATTACGGTAAGCTTTAGAGGTTATACATAGAACTTAATATCATTTTGTACCTATAGCTATGCAATAAACGAATTTGAATTTGAATTTAGCATTTTCCGCCTTTACAGCCGCGGCTCCAGCATTGACTGAGGTGGATTGGATATGCACGTCGCACTGTGTTTGTTTGTGCAATAAAGTGTATTGTATTGTATTGCCGTGTGGTTTCCGGTAGAGTAGAATAGGACCATTCCAACTCTTCCCGTGGATGTCGTACAAGGCGACTAAGGGAATACATTATAAAACATCAATCAGGCCTCCCCAACCCGTCGAGTGTAGGCCAAATCCTCCGTCTCTCTCCGGCAGATGAGAGAGGGTTGTGCTCCTGCAGTGGAGACAAAAATAACCTGATGATGTATTACTGCGATCACCAATCCGCCTGCAAAGCGTGGTGATCATGATAAATCCCCCAATATACAGCCCACCTAAAGTGGCATTCCATTGGAAAGGCTTATGTCCAGCAGTGGACGTACATCGTCTGATGTTATTTCTCATACTAAATCAAATAATACAAAAAACTGGAGCACGCATTCGCCTTCTGTGTGTTTAGAGCTTTAGAGAGTACTAAATACCTTATAATACGACGGATATTATCCGCAATTCTAAAAGAGTAGGAGCTCAGGTTTATAAACTTCACATACCTACGCTCTAGAATTACTTCTTACCTGGGTATGCTTTTAATATTCGAAAACTAGCTGTGCCCGCGGCTCTGCTCTCGTTGACTAAACAATTATATACCGACTCTTCCCCTTCCTCTCTCGCTCCAACTCCCACTCTTCCACTACAACTCCAATAGTAGTCCTAACTCATCGCAATGTTAATGTACCGAACATTATAATTACACTTCTTTACTATTTTGCATACCTACTAATGTATTTAAAAACTAAAAATTCCCATAACTTTTGATTGAGTACACCGATTGCGATGAAATGAAGACTAAATGTTACTCCGAGTTAAGCCCTACATTTCTGTGAAAAGCCCAGCAAAATCGGTTCAGTAGTTTTTACGTGTGTTGCGTGCCAAACTAAGAGATAAAAAATTCAAAAAAAATCTTTATGTGTTACTTATCCTTAGACCCCTAAATATATTCTTTGCAAATGTTCAATGTACAGACACGCGAAGTTTAAGTTATTACTTATAACATTGTAGAACAGGCTTAAACTTATCCTTTTGTACTGATAACCTACATTTAAATAACACATTTCCTACCTATACCAACTCTATTATAGATAAGAACAATTTAGTATTGTAACTCTTACGCGATATCGGAGGTTATCGATGTCTCCAGTAGGCAGCCATGTGACCACGTATACATACATACATACATACATACATACATACATACATACATACATACATACATACATACATACATACATACATACATACATACATACATACATACATACATACATACATACATACATACATACATACATACATACATACATACATACATACATACATACATACATACATACATACATACATACATACATACATACATACATACATACATACATACATACATACATACATACATACATACATACATACATACATACATACATACATACATACATACATACGACGGCAGAGACGATGTATCGTCACTTTGCGCAATGTAATATTTATTGCAAAGTGGCTTTCATTCGTCCGCTTTTCGCTTGACGTGATGTGTTGCGAACAACATCGCCGCCTTGTTGAGGTACCACGATTAGCTAGCGAAATAATTGTCCACCTTATCAGAGCCCTGCATGATTCGGTGAGGCTAATAGTGCCCGGAGTTCGCTCTTCTCCGGGATGTCGGCACGCTTACGATCAGGCTAGCCCCTGGACACGCATCCATCGGCACGGCAGACATAGGATTGGTTTCGGAACAGGGATCGGGGCGAGAGAGACAGGAGATGGGGGTATGGGTAAGGAGTACAATCTGTGCAAGAAAGCCTACTATAAGTTAGATGACTACTTACATGATAAAAGTCCATGGAGTGCTTGATGGCTCAGCATAGGTAGACTTAATGATGGTAATGAATAAGATAAATCAAAGGTAGGGCCCTGTGCCATTGGGTTTGTTGCCACTTCTTCCCCTCGGTTATACAGGTGGAAGTGGAGTAGTTTTAGGCAGAATTTTACGTCAAAAAGAGAATAATGTATTCCAATTTTGAAAATAAATATTTTGATTTTGATTTTGTATAGGGTAGGTATGGGATACTGCTATTACGGAAGGATAGTGGTATGTAGTAGCGATAACTGTGTAAGCCGGGACCGCATACCCGTGACTCGTCTGGACAGCACCGGACAGGCAACTACCAGAACCACGTCCCCTGACACTACTTCTTAACACCTACATAATCTTGTATACTTCACGCTATACCTCTTTGGAGCTCCTTGCCTGTTTCGATAACACAAGCGCAATCCTTCAACCGACTACCTCAATCATCCTGTGGGCGTCGTCAAGGCGACTAAGGGCATGCATCAGGGACGAGCAGCAGTGTTCATTACTACGATCACCAATAGATCAGTCAAAAGTGCTCATTATGGCAAATCTCCCAATGGACCACAAGTGTCATTATTGGGGAGGCTTGTGTTCAGCAGTGGACGTATTTAGGCGGCGACAAGTCAAGGAATATTGTCTTCCTGACTGATCATCTCACTCTCCTATTTCCTTCACTTTAGAACTTACTTGTTATCAATAACATTATGTGATACTAGCTGTTGCCCGCGACTTCGTCCGCGTGGACAACTTCACATCACAAATTATTATGTATTTTCCGTAGGAATGGGATGTTTTTTCGGGATAAAAACTATCATATGTCCTATTCCAGGAGCTAACCTATATGTGGGCCAAGTTTTATCCCGATCCGTACAGTGGTTGAAGCGTGATTGAGTAACAAACATCCAAACATCCAAAGATCCAAATATCCAAACTTTCGCATTTATAATATTAGTAGTATAGGATGTAATTAAAAACAACTTTTATTAAATTATACGCGCTTTCGATATGCCTACAATAACTCTTTAATTCAGCTGGTCTTTTGAACACCTTTGCACAACGATCTCTATATACTACTAGATGGAGCGTTCCAAACAATCGCTCTGTTCCACGCAAGTAGCCACAACTCTTTCACATTCACTTTGAAACTTGTACAGTTACTACGCAGAACATTTAATTATTTACTAAATATTGACATTTTTAGCGTCAATATTTAGTAATAATTCAATGTTCTGCGTAGTAACTGCACAAGTTTCATTGTGAATGTGAAAGAGTTGTGGCTACTTGCGTGGAACAGAGCGATTGTGTGGAACGCTCCATCTAGTAGTACATAGAGATCGTTGCCTTTACATAACAGCCAAACCGCGATTCTCACAAAACTATGGAAGTCTTGGCCATTGGTTGGTAAATATGAAAACGATTTTATTTTATTTTCCAAATGTTTGGTTTTAAAATAAGCTGGGATTGATACAACCTGCAGGCTGGTGTCTAGGGCTGTACATTTTAGGAGCGGCAAATTTGGGGTCAAATTTTTTTTATGTCTTACAGAAATTAAAACAAGCCGTGTGGTGTATCGACATAGGATAGGTACGACGTTCCTTACGCTTTTCGACAAAAATTTCATTTATAAATTTTGGTCAAGGTATTTTTCAAAGAAAAAATAATAATTTTTGTATAGTTTTTTTATATATAAAATATATTGTCTTATTTGGTTCAATAAATTTACAATTATTCATAAACTTTAATAAGAAACTGACAGATCGATCCCCTAGTTCACAATTACGGGGAAAATTAATAGAGACGTTTAAGATACTCACACACAAATACAACCTGCCAGACCTGCACAATATTTTCACAATGAAAGACATACTGCCGTTGCGAGGACACCATCTGAGAATTAGCCGCACTAACTCACACTTAAATGTTGCACATCACTTTCTGAATAATAGAGTTGTTCAATCGTGGAACAGGCTCCCAGATGAAGTGGTTTCAGCCGAATCAATAAACTCTTTTAAAAATCGCCTTGGCTTAAAACAGTTTAAAAGTTAACATCCAACACTGTGAAATAGACACATCAGCATATTTGCTGCAGTGCTCGTCTATAATATAAATAGAACACTATCTATCACTAAGTTAGGATTGAAATCCATATCTTATGTGTATTTTATGAATGTTTGTATATTATTATTATTATTTAATAATGTATATTATATTTATATATTATTGGTAAATATTTATTTATATACTTATATTATTTTTTTTACCGTGTAA
This sequence comes from Esperia sulphurella, assembly GCA_947086405.1. Classification (NCBI taxonomy): domain Eukaryota; kingdom Metazoa; phylum Arthropoda; class Insecta; order Lepidoptera; family Oecophoridae; genus Esperia; species Esperia sulphurella. The sequence continues at coordinate 14,734,745 of OX352272.1, forward strand.
GTTATAATCTATGTAAGTGGGTATATAGTTTATATTAGTGTATGTATGTATGTATATATATGTTTTTTATTTACGTACACACTATGTCTGCCTCTCTTATTTCAATTATCTCTCCCGCGGGTCTGCTGGAAGAAATCTCTCTCAGAGATAAGTTCGCCCTTTGTACTTGTGTTTCTTTTTAATGTATTATTTTTGTTTTATCTGTGTGTGTGCAATAAAGAGTTAAATAAATAAATAATAATAATAACATATAATGGTGTAATTAAGACGATAGTGCACAAATCATAAAGTTACAATTTCATTGACAAAACTTTTATTAATTAATATGATTGTGAACTAGGGTATCAAATTGTAGAGGTCGGTAGGGGCGGCAAAATTTGAATAGCCTACTGGCGGAAAGACTCTCGATTGCACAGTGCGGGTTCCTCTCTTTTTATTTTCTGGGTTATCTCGGTAAATAACAATTTTCCGAATTGTCCTATAACTTAATTACAGGTCTGATAGTTTCTTATATTATTCGGAAGTTCCTGTACAAAGGTTATTCCAAATAACCGCCTTAGAGACTCGGTGGTTGCACTAGAGTACCAGAGGTAGTGGGTTCGATTCCCTGTGGAACAGACAACTATATACAAACTGGTACTGGTCCTATATTATGCAATACTTATATAAAAACTAGCTGCAAGGCGAATGAGTGTCCTGGGTGTGGCTTATCCAGAACCCAAGGACTACAGGCCTCTGCCCCTTAGCTGCATAATAGATTTTATGCAACGAATGTGGGGGACGGAAGCACAGCATAGACAAAGGGGCTGACACAAAAGATCCCACAGGGTCGACGTGTCGCCGGGCGTGCCTGGCCCCCTATTAAAAGATAAGATATATAAAAAAATATTTATAAAAAAAGCTTACCGAAAATCGCAAGACAAGGGTATCCCTCCAAAAATTTTCCAAATGTGTCACTCACAGTGTCACTGCTATGGTCTCACTGTCAGCAGCAGGTATGGTCAGAGGATGCGCGAGAGTCGGTGCGGGAGCGCGGTAACACTGCCTCATTATCTATCACTTTACTCGACCACCATCGAACACAGTAGGCCGGGAGCTTGGGCAGTATTTTCCAACAGATTTTTCTTCTAATTACTTACACGTTTACGTACTATAATTTATTTATTACGAAAAACAAAACTTGCGTAATGGATTATTATTGCAGGATTTCCTTGTGATAGTGAAATTCAACTTCAAACATTCGGAATTTCATAACCTTACTATAGATTTGCCGCCTTTGAATTCATTCATTCGAATGATTAAGTCTTAGAAGTAAATAAACTGCCTTTCTATATAAATAATTTAAAAATGATAGGTTGGTTCAGTAGTTGCAGCTCTTTGAATTCAGAGGTCACTTAAAATTTGTGCCGTGACCAGGATTCATTAAATTGTAGGGTTACGTTATTTCATTGTATTGAAGTCTCTCAAATAGGTACTACACTAGGAAAAAAATACACGTAGGCCTTTTTATGTAGAATAAATACTATGCCGCAAACACTTAAGTCTAATTTTAATATACCAGTAGTATTATCATCAGCCGAAATACGTCCACGGCTGAACATAAGCCTCCCCAATAGAAAGCCACTTTTGGTGGACTGTTCATTGGGGGATTTGCCATAATCACTACGTTTAGAAGGAGGCTTGGTGTTCGCAGTAATGATATTAATATACACAGGAGAACGCTACTGCCCGTCCCTGGTGCAATCCGTTAGCCGCTTTGACGATACCTATGGAAAGATTGGGGGTGGCTTTATTCTAAGCCGGAAACCACAGTGCACACTACGAATTACCAGTATGCGTACGAGTACATTACTAACTGTAGAATGTACATAGTTAACATTCGGAAAGCAGAAATTAATCTAATGATAGGGTACCAGTAAGATATGCAACATAATCAGCTATTGGCTTGTATACTACTTGTATATTTACGATGTTATACTTACCTACAGATCGTTTATCGGATGTGTGAAAACATGATTAAAAATTATCAGTCGGTTAAAGATTACCAAGATACCTTAAGAAACCCTGACCCAGTAACAAAAGACCAAATACTTGCCTATACTTTTTGAAGTGGCAGACGGAGAGACAGTCCGTCTGATGGTGGTATATGGTCACTGTCTCCCATAAACCTGCTGCATATCCCCGACACTCCATACAAGCTACTAAGTTCGGTTAGTATACAAATTAATTGCCGTGTGGTTTCCGGTAGAGTAGAATAGGACCACTCCAACTCTTCCCGTGGATGTCGTACAAGGCGACTGAGGGAATACATTTTAAAACATCAATCAGGCCTCCCCAACCCGTCTGGCCAGCGCGGGGAGTGTAGGCCAAATCCTCCGTCTGTCTCCGGCAGATGAGAGAGGGTTGTGCTCCTGCAGTGGAGACAAAAATAACCTGATGATGATGACTATGGGCGTACCATCCTATCCGTAGGTCTACTGACTGCCCTCAGGGTGCAGTCAGTAGACCTACGGCCCGACGTTGTTCCTGCACGGCTGGCAGAAAGAATTCCTGGGCTACCACCGTTCTGCCCGCCGATACAAAGTTATTACGCCAGCGCACTATCGACCGGTGCCAAGAGATCGACGCTATAAGTTAGAAAGAAAAGCACTCATGTTGTTGACGTTGTCCGTTACGTTATACGGCGATCTCTTGGCACCGGTCTATAGTGCGATGGCGTAATAACTTTGTATCGGCGGGCAGTACGGCACGAGCCGAACGGTGGCAGCCCAGGAATTCTTATTGCCAGCCGTGCTCTCTTTTGTGTTCGACGTTAAACTTACTGCTAGTACTATACTAATTAAAAGCACTAATAAGTTTTGCTATTAATTCGCTTACAGAGTTCCAAATAATTCGCTCCGAAAACTAAGCTCCTTTCGGTGCTTATAATATCCGGTAGTCAGATTGACAGGAACGTTCGAGATGCACGGCGTTGTTTATACAGCCGCTGTGTAGTACGTTCTAGAGACACGCGCGGGCCGCGTTACTATTTACGTCGCTTTTTTGCATTGGTGCCCGAAAGTGTATTAGGGAAAGATAGAAAGGGAGAGAGGTATTCATCTACGTTTGAAAGCGGTCTGACTAAGGAGTTGTAACATGTATAAAAACGAGGCCAAGTAGTCTGTGGTAACTTGATTCCCTCCGAATCCAGTAACAAGCTAATCAAGAACGTCTGGAGAGGAAATATTAATATTACAGATAAGCGCCGTAAACTCGTCTCTGCAGAGGAACTGGGAATTACGAGATAGGACGAAGGACTGCGCATGCGCAACCTTATACAATGCTTATACTCGGATACAGAATGAACGGAACGAACGGGCCTTGGAGCAAAAGTACCCTAAATTTTAAAGACTAGCTGTGACCGCGACTCTGCTCGCGTGGACTATACAATTGTTACTCAGCTCCAAATGTACTCATCGCAATCTGAATTGCACCGAACATTATACTTATACATCTTCACAATATGTTGTATACCTACTAGTGTATTTGGAAACTAAAAATTCCCCATAACTTTTGATTGAGTCAGCCGATTGCGATGAAATAAAGACTAAATGTTAAGTTAAGTTAAACCCCATGTTTTTGTGAAAAGTTCATCAAAATCCGTTCAGTAGTTTTTAAGTGATGTGTGCACAAACTCACAGACAAACAGACAAAAATTCCAAAAATGATTGAAATGTGTTCTATTACTTATCCTTAGACCCCTTAATTTTTTTTTACAAATATCTTCAATGTACAGACACACGATGTTTACGATTTTATTTATTAGATTACTTATCCTTAGACCCCCAATTTTTTAAGGTAAATATGTTCAGTATACAAACACGCGACATCCCTGGTATTAATTACCTACAGCTTCGCACAATCTTTTTAATATTGTATTCAAACTTGATTTTAAAATACGTGTTCCTGGAAGTATGTTGCGCCGATTCTTCTTCACAGCGTTCATACTATGAAGGAAAATATTTTTTTGCACCTTATAAGTCACCTCAAAGTTTTTACCTTCGTGATTTACACTAATTGGTTATTAAATTAGATAACAGATGATATTTTAGATCTAATAATTAGTGTCAATTTTCTCCAACTCCAACTCTTCCCGTGGATGTCGTACAAGGCGACTAAGGGAGTACATTGAGGTACCATGATTATCTAGGGAAATAATTGTCCACCTCATCAGATTTTTGAAGTGTGGTTTCCGGTAGAGTAGAATAGGACCACTCCAACTCTTCGCGTGAATGTCGTGCAAGGCGACTAAGGGAATACATTATAAAACGTCAATCAGGCCTCCCCAACGTCTGGCCAGCGCGGGGAGTGTAGGCCAAATCCTCCGTCTGTCTCCGGCAGATGAGAGAGGGTTGTGCTCCTGCACTGGAGACCAAAATAACCTGATGATGATGATGATATGGTGATAGTGTCAATCACGAAGGTGAATACTTTGAGGTGACTTATGAGGTGTGAAATATATGACCTTAGGAAGCGGTAATCGATGAACAAAATAACATGTATAAATGTAATAACTGGACTCAGCAATACATGATTTTGACCTTTCACTCTATAGTAGAATTATCCCATCTTATCCATTATACCTAAACAAAAACTGATTATCAAACTTTATCAGTCCTGAGACGTCCACTGCTGGACATAGGCCTTCCAAAATGCCACCACAAAATATTGTTGGTGCTCATGGGGAGTTTGCTCATAATGATCACGATAGCCGTGTGGTTCACGACTTAGAATAGGGCCACCCCTATCTTCCCGTGGGTGTCGTCAAGGCGACTAAGGGATTGCACCAGGGACGGGCAGCAGCGTTCTCCTGTGTGTGTATGTCAAGATCATTACTGCGATCACCAATCCGCCTGCCAAGCGTGGTAATTATGGCAAATCCCCCAATGGACATATAACCAAAAGTGGTATTCTATTGGGGAGGCCTGTATCCAGCAGTGGACGTATTTAGGCTGATGATGATGATGATCACGATAGACAGGCGTATTGGTCATCGCAGGTACTAGGCCTCCCACTGGTAACGCTACTGCCCGCCACCTGTCTGTGGTATTTATGGCCTAGTCAATGATTGAAGGGTTATATCGCCGTTGTCGGTCGTTTATGATAGATGTAGTAACGAAGGTAGAGAAGGGTATGTTGCGTTGGTTTGAACATTTAGAGCGTATGAGTGAAAGAAGAGTGACAAAAGTAATATACAGTGCGAATGTGGAAGGAACTACAGCTAGAAGACGTTCAAGGATCAAATTAGTAACGTCCTCAAAAAGGCTGGGTGCAGTGAGAAGAATAAAAGGAGGTGCACGAAAAGGTTGACGAATGTGAGTGAGGCTAGGTGTGTCAGGATCGCGCAAAGTGGCGATCCATCGTCTCTGCCTATCCCTCTGGGACCAAGGCGTGAGCATTATGTACGTACGTCGGTCGTCAGGACCTCGCTGGTGCAAGCAGGGTGCACCACATGCAGGTGAGGTTGGCATTTGCGTTCCCTTCCAACTAGACAGTAAAATTCATAGATATGTAAACACTTTTTGTATATAGAAATTTGCATGCAAGTTACAGGTAACGCCGCGAGTGCAGCTAGTACTGCCCTCAACAAATCATGGCGCATGATGGTCAGTCTGGAATTAGCGACTAGTTTCGTGAGCGCGCAGTTAGCGAGCGCTCCCAAATTGTTTGCGAGACTGTACCGCCTCGGATCGTTATCTCGTCATCACAGGTCGTAAGTACAGAGATTCTTTTATTTGCTTTTATTATTAGCAGCCATAGACAATTTTCTAGCACGAATAAAATCTTTTACGTCGACAATTAATCCTACTAATATTATAAATGCGATTTTGTTTATTTGGATGTTTGTTACGCTTCAACTACTTGACGGATCGTGATGAAACTTGGCACACATATAGGTTAGGTCCTGGAATAGGACATAGGATGGTTTTTTATCCCGAAAAAGCGTCCCATTCCTACGGGAAATACAAAATAATTTGTGATGTTAAGTTGTCCACGCGAAGTCGCGGGCAACTGCTAGTGTGCTGCAACTAGCTGTGCCCGCGGTTCCGCTCGCGAGAACTACACAATTATTTTTATTCTCACTCTCAGACTCCGACGTCCACTACCAATCCCCTTCCTACTCCTAACACGCCCAGCTTCTAATGTAGTCCTAACCTAACTCATCGCAATCCGAATTGCACCGAACATTATAATTATACTTCTTTGTCATATTGCATACCTACTAATGTGATAGAAAACTAAAAATTTCCATAACTTTTGATTGAGTAAGTCGATTGCGATGAAAAACAAAATTAAAGTTAGGTACTCCAAGTTTTTGAAAATTATCAAAATCGGTTCAGTAGTTTTAAGAGTGATGCGTGCACAAACAAACAGACAAAAGTTTCAAAAATGATCGAAATGTGTTCTATTAGGTACTATCCTTAGCCCAATTTTTTGCAAATATCTTCAATGTACAGACACGCAAAGTCTACGATTTTATTTATTAGACTAGCTGTGCCCGCGGCTCTGCTCGCGTGGACTACAGGATCCGCTCCCATTCCCACTTCCGCTCCCTATCCCACTTCCACTCAGACTTTAAATCCAGGTCCAGGTCCAACTCTCCTCTCCTCAACGATTTTATTTATTAGATTATATCAATTTACTATGAAAATTTATAATATAATTTGTCATCCACCAACCATTTCATGTTTCTTGACTTAGTATGAAGCTATGGGTGTGTGGGGAACTAAATCTAGTGACTTCATTTGAACTCAAGCGGGCGAAAGGGGGGGGGGGAATGGTAACGACAATGTTGGAATAAAAAATAAAATAACCATAATGAATACGATTTACTTTATTTAAGCGAAAACTATACAGTATTCATACTGATTTTAGTATACACAACTTATTGTGACCACAATACAATATCCATTTATATACTATTTGTGAAGTAAGACCAACTACGTCCAACTGGAATGTATTAATTTTTATACCAAATTATTAAAAATTCGATACACTTTTCCACTCGAATGTACTGAGAACGATATTTTTTTTTACATTATTTGCCTGTATTTTTGAATTGCTCATATATTTAAGTTTACATATTAACAATGGGCTCGATTCTGAAGGCACAACGTTAAAATTTGACAGCACTAAAACTGTTGATATCCTTGTCACATAGTATCATGAAGATAAAGACGAAACCAATTTAAGCGCTGTCAAATTGTAAATGTGTGCTTTCAGAATCGGACCCAATATTTCATTTAAATTTTGACTAATTTAATACCATAATGAGCTCGATTCTGAAGACACAACGTTAAAATTTTACAGCGCTAAAATTGGTTTTGTCTTTATCTACATAATACTGTGTAACAAGGATAGCAACAGTTTTAGTGTTGTCAAATTTTAACGTTGTGTCTTCAGAATCGAGCCCATTAGTTGGTATCTTAACACCTTCGTAGCGGTTTTAAAAAAAATAACACCAATAGTGAAAAATCTGCCCAGAAAAATAAATTGCCATTACACAAAAATATATATTTTTTTTTAAATAGTTCATGGGCAGATTTCGTGTAAGGAAAAAGTGCAATGGCACCCCAGAAGACAGAAAGTATAAAAAATAGCTATTAAGTGACCAAAAACAATTATCATTAGAAACAATACATTTATGATTATGATACCATAATTCAGTGGAACCATAAAGTTCCATAGATGTTATTCTTACAAAATACACTTGCATTTATTGCACTATTAAAAAAAAAGATTATTTTCGGTATACCTCAAATACGCCATATTTTTAAAATACTTTAAGACGCTGTCACCGCTAGAAACACATTTTAAAAGTCTGGGTTTTCTCCTAATATACAAGCTAGCGTCTTAATTTTTTTTTATTATTGATTTCTTTATGTAGGGAATAGATATAGCTTTTTGGGATGAATTAATAAAATAAAAAATATACAGAATTTTTTTTGAGACTGCAGTTTTTATATTAAATACGTTAATTTTTTTCTAGGCTTCATTGGTCATAGAGCAAAAAAAAATTTAACGCATAAAAATCAAAAGAGACTGTGCTGCCGTCAAAGTATTTGTCTCGTTCGCACATGAAGCTTGAATGCTTCGTTGATGCCGTACGTATATAGAGAGCTGACACCGAATTTTTAGAGCTGTTTCGAGCAGTGACTGCCACAATATTAAAGAAAACGTAATGAGGTAACCGAAGCTCTACTACGAATTCTCACGACCAGGTGCTTCTTCTAACAAACAAAAATTGATTTTAAGACTTTTTTTTAAGTTACTGACAACTCATAACTAACAGTTATGCAGTTAACTATATTCAATATAGTAAAATGTGAAGATTTAAACGTTTTCTTAAAAGAAAAATCATATTTAATAAGATTTATGATTTTTTTTTAATAGTTTGAAATTTAATATGACCAACGTGCAATCAGTGCAGGCCAAATAAGCCCAATAGACTAATTCTGCCAACAAACAATTCTGTCAAAGTGCGGAGATGTGCGGGCTGAGGAAACTGCACGCTGATTGGCTCGGCCAAGGTCGCACTATGTTGTGATTAGTCGGAATTGAGTTGACATCGTGCGTGGATGGTGCGTGGCGTCTTGCATAACACATATGTCTCAAGTGTCTCAAGTTAAGTGATACAGACTGCATGGTCTAGTGTGGGAGCTCTAATATGCATTGTCCTGTCAATTTTTATATTTTAATCGTACTCAATTGATGTAATCATAAAATTTTAAGGATGTATCTGGTAATTTATAATAAACTATTTGAATTTGTTGGCAAACTGTTTTCGACTTGTATGAGGTGCCTATAGACTTTTTAAAGAGTCACAGCACCTTAACAATTGAGATATTTATAGAGTTCCAATAGAATTTATTATGAAAAAAAGAGCCATCGCTAAAGAAACCGCCTCATCGTAAATAACTCGTAATAGAAATAATCAGAAGAGATTCGAAGGATTACGCAATGTCAATTGACATCAAAATATATCCAGGTTAACTATATAGTCCACCATAATTGCAAGACGCGTTTGCTAAGACTACTGTATAAGCTACTACTAAGTACTCGTCATCAGCTGTCATGAGAAGCGAAGTTAAAAAAAAATTGCTTACAGACTACTAAAACTTGATAAGTAATTAATTCATTATTATAATAAAAAAAGCGTGAGCAAAAAATAAACCAGTTGTTTTAAAGGCGATATTACTTATGCAGGATGTAACGAATAATGAATCCGACTGTACAATGGTCGAATGAAATAAAAATACATATTTTTTGCAATTTTGACAGATAATAATTTTACCGTTAAAAGAACTGGATTTTTTATTCACGTTTCTATTAACTTAATATAATAGTTAAATAAATATATTCTATGTACAAATTATTATGTATTTTATAATACAAAACAGAATCACAATTTAAACGATTCAACGCGCCAAGTAAACATTAGTCAATATATTGTAACATCAAAAAGCTAGGCTTTCTACACAAACCTTACATAATTTCCAAAATTATAGTACAGTCAGCAACGAAAAACCAACACGAGGTGTAGATCTGAACGGCAATATTAACTTTTTTTTTAATATCTGGGTAAAATTTATTTATTTACATGCAGTATTGCCCCAAAGCCCACAAATGTATTGTCATCCTACGAACTGAGATGCAAAGTCTCGTGTATCTTTATTATCTTACTTTTCAAATAGGAACACAGTTGCATTACTATTTGAATACACTCCCTGAGCAAAATTAACCGTTTTTTCCATCCATTTGAGGTAATATTGAGCCCTTGGAGTATGGATAGAGCAGATCCAGAGCGACCAATATACCACTTTAATCAGGCAAGCTTGATTACACCGAGTCTAAATAGATTAGATCCTGGGATTAGCATACATTATGATTCTATTTTTGCCGTTTTTAGATTAATGGATAACTGTGCCGTTAACTGTAAATTAAATTAGCGAAATATATGGCACTTCGGACCTTCTCTATTCATACATCGATTCCCGGAGACCCAAGGTCTAAAAATTACCCCAAATGTATGAGAAAAAAAAACAATTCAGTCAATTTTGCTCGTAAATATATAGGTCTGTATGATATGAAATTGTCACCGATGAAGATGACGCGTTTTAAATCTACACCCGCCGTATATTAAAAGCTATTCGACACACTTAAATATATAAAGCGATACTTGACCACCAATCTGATAACTTGAAAGTAAAGATATGTATAACATCGTATGTAAACCTATTATATTCTGATACATATATTTTATCGTTAAACTATACATATTGCTTTCCATTTTGTACCCTTGTTGCTAGAAATAAACTGTTGTTCTGTACACACCTTTTCGCTGCCGACTGTACATTTTAGAATTGACACAACAATGATTAGCAATAATAAACCTTAACAGCTTAACATCAAATATTTAACGAAATTGACAGTTTAATCAGATAGAACTTGAAATACAAATTTAACCTCAATATACCAAAAAATCTAACATTAACAATTTTGCATGTGTAGAAACCATAAAGCGATATATTTAAGATGGTTAAGTAACGCTAGATTGTCAGTAAATATTAAAAAAGAAAAAGTTTTACATTTTTTCAATTCAGTTCAATTCTATTCAATTACTCTTTTTCGCACGTAAAACAAATAAAAAAAAGATGCAATAATAAAGTAACTTACATATGTGCATCTAGGCGTCTAGGCATTCCAGACAACTAATGATTTTGACAATGATTTTGACTTTGACTTTGACTTTGAACCTTAGGGTAGAGGATAAGAATAACAGAAAAGGTAGGTTATAAATTTTTCGTAAATTTATCTGGCCAGTTTTCTAAAAAAAAAATCACAACTGTCATTTAGAAAGTTGGTGCACATAAATTCTTTAACTAAACGTTGAATCTTTGATTGATTTATCTACGGAAAAAAAATTGTCTACTGACGTTATCTTGTGTTACTAAATCCTTGATGTAAGTTGTATGGCACCAGTACAAACAAACAACTCACATAAAATTTAATACTGAACAGCCTTTTAAATATTTTTTTTAAATCGTTAAGAGCTAGAACATACATACAACTTTTTAACCTGTTAACGTGACTTAATAAATATATATCTCAGACATTCACACCAATTATCTAGTCCCAAACTAGGCAGAGCCTGTGCTATGGTTACTGGATAACGGATACACATACTTAAATAAATATATAAATATCCTAGACGTGGGTACGTGGGGACGTGGCACTTTTTAATCCGAATGAATTGTTAACCAATCAAGTCGATTATTCAGTTCAGTTCAGTATTAAAAAGTCGTAAGTATGCCTAAATTAGATTTATTCGCTGCCTTGAGCGAAACAAAGAACCAAAACCATGAAGAATACTGTATAAATAACAATATCACATAACATACCTCAGTATCGTTCGTACTCGTTTTTATTGCTGACAAGTTTGCAGAGAATGTGCCTAAAAATTTTGGTTTAAAAGGGAGAGGGGGCTTTTGTTTAGCGATGCAAGATAAGTATTTCAATAGTGAAAAGGTAAAACAGCAGGTAAAAGGCAAGAACAAGAACTGGGTGTTCTTTGTTTTAATAGACGGTTAGATGGCATATTCTAACGGTTAAAATAACCGGTTGAGTTCTAGAAAAAATACTAATTTTCTTGTCAAAAAAAAACCGTAAGCTTTATTTCTGTACAGTTCCCACAATGGCGCTATAGCGGTTTTAATTTTCCCCTACCGTTTTTTTTTATTGTTGCGACACTGCTACAATGTCTTCAGCAAGTTGCGTCTGTTTTAGCGTCCTGTCGTTTCTGGTATACTCGTAATTAGAGTTCACTTCGGTTACTCCGGCTACCTTTATTATCTATGGAAAGAAACATCCCCCTTTCTCTTTAATTTAACCCTTCGTTAACTCGTTGATTTTTATGTATCTTATCTGCTTATAGAGGAACAAATTTCATAATCACATAACATTTCTTGTACAAAAACTCGCTTCACTGTGTGTGTACTCAAACTATCTTTTTTTCTCCTTATTTTTTAACATACGTTATATATAAATGATAAATTACATTAAGTGAAGTTTAACCTTACAGAGAGTAAAGATATTTCGATTAATAGAGATATGTAACGAGCTTATATGTTTTTATTAGCTTTAATTATTAAATTAGCATACGAAACCGAGTCTGGAAACCGGTAAATTTTTAAATAGTAGATAAATAAAATCGGTTAAATGTTAAAAACAAAACCGGTTAAAAATAATACCGGTTTACATTTTAACCAGGTTCCAAACTCGGCATTAAAGAGTCATTCAACTTCTACGGTATGAAATTAATGACTCTATTTATTATATGCTACATTTTGCGAATACGAAAAAACACTGGTGTAAAATCGTACTCTTTTATGGAGTAGCAACAGATTGACAAGGAACATTGTAACAATTAGTATCATGTCTATAAAATTACGTACTTTGCCACTGAAACAGTACGTCATAATGTAAGCGGTTTTTTTAAATAAATTATTGACAATTTGTTTACGGAAATATGGAGATATTTATGATGGACGTCCCCTATCTTTTTGCTAGTCAAAAGTTCCGGTTCGCTCGCCATACAAATGATGCGCTAACCGGTTTGTATGAAACTTTTTTAACGAATTTCCATAAGCTTTTTACTGAGTGGTAGCGTATCCCATACAAAGTGTTCCTATAACCGGTTACTAAATTTTGTTACGCCCTGTATATGCTGTTCCATGGTCAATCATTCGCTTAATCTGACGTTACTCCGAACTATATTTACTTTTACGGGAAAGTCGCATTTTAACTAGTAAAATATATTCTTAAAATAACAACACACGGCTAATTTTTTGTTGTTATTTAATATTATTTGTAGTTGTTGTATATCATAAACTTATTTCCCATACAAACGTTCAATTCCAATATCTTTCATCAAATTCGTCTCCTGCTCATGTGTACAGTTTCATTGGAATCGGCACTTCCTTATTTGATATTTGAATTGAACGTTTGTACAGAATGTTGACAGGACTGGTAAGAGATTGGCTTAATGTTTCATTAAATGTAGGGTTACCATCCGTCCGGGTTTCCCTGGATTTGTCCTAGTTTATCCGCGTCCGGGGAGCGTCCGGGCGGGGTTTCATTTCTAGTCCAGGTTTTAAAGTTTTCAAGTCACCGCTCGCGCCCGCGCCCAGCGCGTCGACGCGGGCAACCGACTCGCTTCTGTTTTGTTTCTACAATACATATTTAGTCTATAAAAAAAAATTGGTCTATAGCAATTTTTGTTTTGCTGAGAAATTTAAAAAAATCGGTTTACACGTTTGGGTTCTAAGCTCAAAAATCCGAGGTTTTCATGCTTCTTGTCCTGGTTGACAACCCTAATTAAAAAGGAAGTAGGTTTATATTTAAACAAAATAAAGATTTTAGTCTCTTTTTCTAAAATACTACCTATATGGTAAGGGAGCACATAAATATCCAGTGCTCCAAATGCCAACCTCCCCAGCACGCAGTGCACCCTGCGGATCGACCGAGGCCGGTATAACCATGCAACCGTTAACTAGGCCACAAATACCACAGACCGGTGGCGGGCGCAGCATCACCGGCGCAAGGCCTAGTACTGCGATAGTCTGCCCAGCGTGACCACACAAGTACAGTCGGCTACGAAAAAGTTTGCATAAATTTAATTTCTCCCTGCAGCCAAACATGAAACGTGAAACATTAATTATTATATTATAAGAACAGCAGTTAATTCGTAATATTATTTATAATTATTTTACAATATATCTCCTTTAAAACTATTCGCTTTCGCCTTTACCATTTGCACTATCGATAAAATTATAAATATAAAATGATCTAACCAAGACTATAATGTATGTTTGTAAATAAAATCTTAACATTAAAAGTCATAAGAACTATTTTTATTTACACACTAGACGTGGGCAATATTTGATTATTCAAGAGAAGACTAGGCAGGTATCACCAGTTGGTACAGAAAACAGAGAGAGAAAGATATATCAACGCGAGTGTGGTGTGTCTCTTATTATCACACTGTCTATATATCAATGTCGTACAGCTCACGACGGCACGCCAAACTCCCCTAAACCTCTTACATTTCATTGCGTATGCGTTATTATTACTATGTTAGTTCTGCATTGCCGTGTGGTTTCCGGTAGAGTAGAATAGGACCACTCCGACTCTTCCCGTGGATGTCGTACAAGGCGACTAAGGGAATACATTATAAAACATCAATCAGGCCTCCCCAACCCGTCTGGCCAGCGCGGGGAGTGTAGGCCAAGTCCTCTGTCTGTCTCCGGCAGATGAGAGAGGGTTGAGCTCCTGCAGTGGAGACAAAAATAACCTGATGATAAAAGTTGTGCATACACTAACATACGACGTCCCCCCCTCCCACCCCCCGGAAAAGTAGAAGTGCGTGACATCGTGAATGGTACGATCTATAGCTTGCTTCTAACAAATTAAAAAGACACAATATTACAACATACTTGTGCATTCAGCAAAAGCCTTACCGCATCGCCATTAAGTTTATGTTTGCTTGTGAAGTTTTGAACCCGTGATTCTCTCAGCTTAGTAGCAAGCGATTGCTGTGATATGACATTTGTGCCGGTGCAAGAAATCATTTCAGTTACAATATTTCAAATGTATTTGTTTCAAATGCTATGTTCCCTCAAAAATGTCATGTTAACTGCTAATAAGTACATTCAACACCAGTTACAGAGGTACCGCGGACCTATTTTCTACTTTAATGATAGAAATATAGTTAAAATGGATGGTAGAACAAAGACTTCAGGAGCAAGTGGTCTACTTTCCCGAAATGTTCACTTTCCCAAAATGACAGTACTTTCCTAAAATCATAACTTTCCAAAAACAACTACTTTCTCACAAACATTTCAAAAATATGTGCATAATGTTTTTTATCACGTCAGGAATCACTAACCACATATTTAACCCCGGGGGAACATGGCTGAAAGACGTATATTACGGGTAGGTTATTACGGTCATTACGTTTTGGGGTAAACATGGTTCCGTTCGATTGTACACTAATAAAATTGGAAAATAAATAATATATAAATATCTCAAGACATTCACACCAATTATCCAGTCCAAAACTAGGCAGAGCCTGTGGTATGGTTACTAGATAACGGATACACATACTTAAATAAATATATAAACATCCAAGACTAGGGTACAAAACATTCATATTCATCATACGAACATTTGCCCCTAGCGGGATTCGAACCCGCAACCTCCGGCGTGGTAGTCCCGAGACCTACCCCGTTCCGCCACGGAGGTCGTCAAAAGTGGACAATTTAGACAATTAACATGTTGAGAAAGTAGCCATTTTGGGAAAGTTGACATTCTGGGAAAGTAGCCCTCTTGCTAACAAAGATATTTAACCGCCTGTTCAATGTCAACTACTGATACTCTATACAACATTTAAGTACTTAAGATGATCTACATTTAAATTATAACGTATAGAGATAGAACGAGAAGAGTACAAATATTAAAAGTAATGACCTATATATTTTTTACAATTGATATAATGACATAAAATTTGGCTAAATGATTATACCTGCCACTTGCCTTAACCAAGTCACATCTTAGATGACTATGGAATATAATTAAATCGTGTCTACTCATTCCATGTAAAAATATCTATTTGAAAATCGAGGAATTCAGAAATCTGAGACAAACATCAATATTTCTAACACCTTACAGCAGAACAACATTTAATATTCACTGGCTCAAACGGTCTGGAATTTTAAGCCGTAAAATCTTTTAAAAACTCACGGGTGGAGTAAAAATACTGCTTCCAAATTCCCTCGACTTTCAACACCAAATGTAAATATTTCTAGTCAGATTAAACAGTTCAGATTATTAGGTATAATAATAAAAAGAGACTACATTCACGCCGCCATTTTAGTGGTAAATCCATTTCAAAACTGGCAACACTGCGGTGCTGCCAACATTCCATGCGACAAACCTACAGTGTGGCCAGCTGTTAACGTATTGTACAAATGTGGCGGTGTCGATAATACCGAGGGGTCGCTTACTGTTTAGGCGAGTACAGCGGCGGGCAAGTTTACTCGCCAGTGTCAACCCAGTTTGCTTCCTCGGCTATTCTGTCCATGCAGTTGCATAGGAATTGGTACTGTAACAAAAAAATACTAAAATATACTAAACAATACAGTAAAAACAGAATAGCCATTCACCGCCCCGTGTGGGACTTGATAGCCTACTCTCGCCCGGATCACAGGGTTGTGCTTAGCAGTTTTCTAGAATACAGTAGACTATAGTAGAATACTCTCTTAAAGAATCAACAATCATTATTTCTGTCACACTGACAATTTTCAGAAGAAAAAAACACACAAATAAGATGTCATAAAAATTTCGGCTTATTCCAATAATCCCCTGCGATATTAGAGATTTTGTGTCTACACTGGTGAAAATTGTTTCATAAAAAAAGTCTGTGAATACCTAATTAGTTTTGTAATAAAAAAAAATATAATTAATTAAATAGGTAAGGGAGTTTCTGGATTTTTCCCAGAAATCCCCTATGCGTGTTCTTTGAGCACCGGAATGCGCAGAGGATTTTAGCAGGGGATCATTGGAATAAGTCAAAATTTCTAATGCAATGAATACATTCACATCGTGCAAGATCGGGACAAAACACCTGGATGGGTCCAAAATTTAATTAGTCAACCGTACACTTCTCTATGTACGTTCTTGCAAGAAGTCAACGTATGCATCAGAGAACCCAGCAGGACTGCCGGGCGGACGGGCGACGATAAGCTGTCGGGGGCAGGCGAGTGTCGCTTCTTGATGTACTAATATTTAGTATTCTGTCTCCACGCTTTGCGTCGCGGCGCCCTTCTCACTCGCAGCGTCTTCCTGACAAAGCGGTACATAGGAGGGAGGCAGCGAGCGGTATACTCACGTAGGGCGTAAAGAGCGCGAGTGTCCTGGGCGGGTGGTCGCGGCGGCAGTAGGTGAGGCGCAGCGCGGGCGCGTCGTCGTCGGCCGCCCACTCGCGCACGGCCTCCCACGGCACCGCCACGCTCTGCGCCGCGCCGCCCTCCTCGCAGCACGCCGACAGCTTCACGCCGTTCCAACCTGACGTCAAGCGCACGTCAAGTCCCTCGCACGAAGCGTTTCGCAGTACGGTTCATGGCTGAGCTGTCGCAGTAGTCTGATTACCACTTCGAAAGTTCAACCATAATATGCATCATGAACCATTCGATCACTGTTAATTGAGTAACTGCTTATGTTATAGTAGTTCACATGTCCCCGTGCGTAATATCATCATCAGGTTATTTTTGTCTCCACTGCAGGAGCACAACCCTCTCTCATCTGCCGGAGACAGACGGAGGATTCGGCCTGCACTCCCCGCGCTGGCCAGACGGGTTGGGGAGGCCCGATTGATGTTTTATAATGTACTCCCTTAGTCGCCTTGTACGACATCCAAGGGAAGAGTTGGAGTGCTCCTATTCTACTCTATCGGAAACCACACGTGCGTAAGATATGGTTATTATATTCTGGGGTAAATAGGGTTTCAATAGGTTGGATCTTATGGATTAACCCTATGGACATTTTTGGAAAGTGGATCTCCACTTTCCGATCTGCCCAAAATGGCCACTTTCTCAAAATGTCCATTGTCGTAATATTACGATTTTGAGAAAGTGGCCATTTAGGGAAAGATGACGTTATGCGAAAGTAGCCCAAAAGTAGCTCCTGAAGGAAACAAAAGAGATTTAATGACCTGTAAAACACCCATAATTTAGGGCGTGTGAACATTTTATCTAAATATATAGGGTATTTGACAATAAACTTACATTCGAATTAAGGTTTCATACGAATAATAAAATATCTGAGTTTACTCATCCAATGTATTATTTAATGTCCAAACACCTGGGATTGTTTTGAAGGCACCACAATCAACCGATCAGCTCTTGGGACGACAGAAGTAATAATTAAAAAGTATACAATATCTATGCCGTGTGGTGTCCGGTAGAGTAGAATAGGACCACTCCAACTCTCCCCGTGGATGTCGTACAAGGCGACTAAGGGAATACATTATAAAACATCATTAAGAATCTGTCACGTTGCCTGCAGTACTCACCGACAGTGACGGCCAGCGCGGGCGTGGCGCGGCAGTCGGTGCGTGCGAGCGGGAAGGCGCAGTCCCCGTAGCCGGGCAGCGTGCGCGCGAGAGCGAGATAGTCGCTCGCGCGCCGCACCTCCTGCAGAGCCTTCAGCTGGTACAGCCGCGCCCCGGCCACGCACACTCCGCGATTCACGTCTTCCACGGCCTGCGAATGGAATACAGATTCGACTGATAACACAGTGCGGATGTAGTGTCACCATAGTTCTCTATCGAGCTGCCAGTGGGCACGTAGCTGTCACCATGGGTCTCTATCGGTCTACCAGTGGGCACGTAGCTGTCACCATAGGTCACTATCGAGCTGCCAGTGGGCACGTAGCTGTCACCACAGGTCACTATCGGTCTACCAGTAGCCACGTACCTGTCACCATGGGTCTCTATCGGTCTGCCAGTGGGCACGTAGCTGTCACCAGAGGTCTCTATCGGGCTGCCAGTGGGCACGTAGCTGTCACCATAGGTCTCTATCGGTCTACCAGTAGCCACGTACCTGTCACCATGTGTCTCTATCGGTCTGTCAGTGGGCACGTAGCTGTCACCAGAGGTCTCTATCGGTCTGCCAGTGGGCACGTAGCTGTGGCCACAGGTGCCCGCGGGCGCGTACCTGCCAGAAGATGAAGGCGGCCGCCCGGGGGTCCTCCTTGACGACGCGCACCTCCCGCTCGGGGCTGAACAGCCACTTGCGCACGGACAGGCAGCTGCTGGACGCCGTCGAGTAGTTCTGGATGTACAGCGAGTGCGGACACTCGTTCGGCTGCAGCTTGCGCTCTGAACACGACCAAAGTTTAAGGATTACTTCAGGGTTAGAAAAGAAACGTTCATGTTGAAAAAAAAAAACAATAAATCATGTATTTTTCGAAAGAAAATGTTTTTTTATTGTTTTTTTTTTTCATTTTATCACCATCAGCCTAAATACGTCCACTGCTGGACATAGGCCTCCCCAATAGAATACCACCTTTGGTTAGATGACCATTGGGGGATTTGCCATAATCACCACTCTTGGTAGGCGGATTGGTATCGCAGTAATGATCTTAACATACACACACAGGAGAACGCTGCTGCCCGTCCCGGGTGCAATCCCTTAGTCGACTTGACGACACCCACGGGAAAGATATGGGGTGGCCCAATTCTAAGCCGGGAACCACACGGCATTTCATAATATAGTTTTATTTTACCCTATAGTGAGTCAACTATTTGGGGCGACAGCCTCTTCAGCTTCAGTTAAAAAGAGTTTTTTCAACATTTGGCATTCATCATGTCAACCCCTCGAAGTCCACTGCTGGACATAGGCCTTCCCCAACGAACGCCACCACACCCGGTCCCCCGCCCTCCGCATCCAGCCGCTACCGGCCACATTCTTCAGGTCGTCGGTCCACCTGGTGGCGGCGGGGCGTCCTACCCTGCGAGTGCCGATCCGCGGTCTCCACTCCAGAACTCGTCTACCCCAACGGCCGTCCGAACAATTGGCATTGTTCACACTGAATTACGGAATAGATTGAAAACAGGAAAAGCTGGAATTTTGTTGTTGTTTAAATATTATAATAACGATATTGATTTAGCAGATGCAGATTTACTTCTTCTAAGAACCTTAATTTTTAAGTTTAATTCTATCTAAGACGTAAATTAAAGACACTTGATTAAATCATTGATTTCTATTGAACATATCATTTGATTTAAATCAAAAGTTTACTGTACGAAATGGAATGTGTTATAAAGGTTCTTAGCAGTCTTAAGATTTTAAGATATTTGGTATGTAGGATCTCAGTCTTCTTAATAATATGTTAACACCTTTACTTTAAGGGATGTAGAGTTTTTTTTTAATATACAGGCCCAGTTAGAGATGGAACCTAAATATATAGGAAGCTGGAAAAACTGGTGTCACGTGAAAAATGTAACTCTGTTCCATGCAGTAGAGACTTCCTTACAATGAAAATTAATCTGAGATTGTGACAATGAATGGAAAGGGGGGGGGGGGGGGGTTGTCGTCACAAAGGAGATGAGAAGGAGACTTACAGCCATTGTCGCAGCTCCTTCGACGTACGGGCCTGTTGTTGTCTATATACGATGATCTAGCCAGTGTCGACGGTGGCTAGAGTCACTCACTAGGAGTTCTTAATCCACAATCATTATAATCACTGCCGTCCGTAATCGTGTCGAATTCGCTCGCGGGCAGTTCTAGCGTGTTTGTTTACGACTGGCCTTAAATCTGCTGAATATAAGCCTCCCCAAAATATCGCTTTTGGGGGGCTCTCCATGGGGGGATTTGACATAATCACCACGCTCGGCAGTAATAATTGAAATATACACAGGAGAACGCTGGTGGGAAATACTCACCAAAGTTGTACTCGACGATTTCGAACAGATAGAAATATTTCTGCACGGACTTCGAGAGGCCGATCTTCTCGCAGACGGCGCGGTAGACGTCGTCCGCGTTGGTGGACTTCAGCACCGACACCGTGACCACCTCCTTGTCGGGGAGGAGCACCTTCAGGTCCACGGGGGACGGGTTCGAGGAGTCGTCGGAGTCTGTGAGGAACTCTTGGACCGCGTCCGATTCCGCTATCACTCGGACCGCGCACACCTGGAAAGTTTTATTGAATTGAAATTGATAATTTTCTAATAAAAAAAAAATCATTTAATCATCTCTTAAAAAATATACATACAATAACTCCGCCAAACTGTATAATACAGTTTGTTGGCAGAAATAGCTCTCTTACTTTATACACATCTATGGCAGAGAATACTAAATATCACTACGCAATGGTGAGTAGCAAAGCAGAGTTACAAAGTTTTAAATTTTGATATTAGCACAAAAAGATTGAGGTTACGTTAATGAGTTTACTAGATATTACTTATATTTAATTCTGAAAGTGTTTTTGTTGCTTCCGATGCCTAGTCGATTGCTATCGACTACCGCTTCCTAGGTGTTAGCGCTGTGAAGAAGAAACGGCGCAACAAACTTCACGCAACACATCTTTTAAAATCTACTTTATATACGATAATATAAAGATTGTGCGAAGCTAAGCAACATTAGTACCAGGCATCTTTGTCATTCAAATAATCGCTTATTTTATAATAGGCTTTCTTACAAAGTTGTTTTTTAATGTAATTCTTAATTCTTAGATTTCCTCTGGTAGTTTGTTGTAGAAGCGTATGCATTGCCCCGTCAAGATATTTACAACAACAAAATTTGGGGGTCTAAGGTAATAGAACACATTTCAATCATTTTTGTCTGTTTATCTGTTTGTCTGTAAGTTTGTGCACACATCACTTAAAAACTAATAAACCGATTTTAATAGACTTTTCACAGAATCATAGGGCTTAACTCGAAGGAACATATAGGCTTTATTTCATCGCAATCGGTTCACCCAATTAAAGGTTATGGACATTTTTAGTTTTCAAATACATTAGTAGGTAAGGTTAGTAGGCAATATAACAAAGAAGTATAATTTTGATGTTCGGTACTATTCAGATTGCGATGAGTTTGGACTACATTTGGAGCTGTAGTGGGCGTGGGCGTGGACGGGGGCGGGGGCGGGAGCGGAAGTGGGAAGAGGAGCGGATTTTGTAGTCCACGCGAGCGGAGCCGCGGGCATAGCTACTAATACTCATAACATAATAATTATAAAGTCTTTATTCCAGTGTGTAGGCCAATTCCTCCGTCTGTCTCCGGCAGATGAGAGAGGGCTGTGCTCCTGCAGTGGAGACCAAAATAACCTGATGATGATTCCAGTAACCAAAAACACCTTAAAACATATGTACCTTTTCTAAATACTGTTCTAGGCCTCTCCGCCTGGCATCTAGCTGCTGTTCGCTCAGATTGAACGGCCACTTGCCCGGAAGTTTCGGGAAATTGAACCCTGTAACATAGCACACAAATTATTAAATTAAATTATCCTTCCAGATAAGATAGACAGACATTTGTTCACTGACGCAACTCAAGTTCACAAACCAGTAGAAAACTTGTACAAAACATAACATATCGTTGGGAGCCCGCGAGAGCGCAGCCTGGAGGCGCGTGTGTCGCGCTAGTGGACAGGCGCTGACACAGCACGTGTCGCAACGTTTCCCCACAAAACTGGTTAAAGTACTTCAATATTGTTCCTCAACGCGCCTCCCATCCTCTGAGACTATAGTTGGTAGAACTTAGGTCACAATGGCGATATTAATATAATATTGACCAGCCCCTTATCTGACAAGGCACAACAATTATATACGTTCGTTACGTTATCTCTCAGACCGAGGTCTGACGAACATGACAAATTAGCGTTTCCTTACGAGGCTGGCAGTGACTTTAGCGAGTCGCTAGCCTCAACGAAATATAGATAAAAAAAAAAAGAAGAAGCTGGTTACCAAGGAATTCCTTGCGCAGGAGTTGATGCAGTTGCGCGAACTCGCGGTAACGGCGGCTGCACAGGTGCCGGCCCGCCATGTGCACGTTGAATGCCACGAACGACCTGCGGGCAGGCCGGGAACTATATGTATTGGCAGACTGCGTGATCACTGTCAGGTTAGAGGCATAGACATGCCCATACTTTATTGATAACTTCCGTTACAGGTCAAATAAAAATTATACTCAAGTTAAAGAAAATCAAATTATATAGAGGCAAATTAAACACAATCTAATAAATAAAATCATAAACATCGCGGGTCTTCATATTGAAGATATTTGCAAAAAAATAATTGAGGGGTCTAAGGATAAGTAATCGGATGGGGGCCCGGGAGGGGAGCGGGAGCCAGAGCGGGAGCGGGAGCGGGAGCTGGCCCGGAGCGGAAGCGGGAGCGGGAGTGGGAATGCGAGCGGATTCTGTAGTTCACGCGAGCGGAGCCGCGGACACAGCTAGTTAAATATAAAAACATCAATAACTAACATAAATATAAAATGGGAGAGTGGGAACGGGTGCGGATTCTGTAGTCCACGCGAGCGGAGCCGCAGGCACAGCTAGTTATTTAGATATAATAATATATAAATAGGTCAATGTTATTTAAATGGCCTAATCAGAGCAACCTATCATTTTCTCTAACATAATATTTTCTACCCAAAGTTTGTCTGGTTGAAATCGCTTAAAGCGATAAGACCCTGTACCATTTGTAACTTTTATAACGTGTAACTGTATTTGTTTGTGCAATAAAGTGTATTGTATTGTATTGTACTGGCTAGTATAACAGTAAAAATTTGTCAGTGTAGTAATGACGCTGGTAGACGGCGGGTGCGACGGTGAGGTGGCCAGCACTGACCTGCCAGTGTTGCGCTCCATGACCACGCGGTAGTCCGGGACGGAGACGGGCAGCGAGCGCTTGTCGGTGTAGTCATAGCGCTGGTAAACGGTAGCGCGGGAGTTGGCGGCGCCGCCGATCACGCCCACCGGCGCCGAGCCGTCGTCGCATGGCTCCAATCGTTCTGCCTCCTGAGGACGTTAAAAATACGTGAAGAGCTGGACACAGCAACACTGTCCAGTGTCTATGTAACGGTGAATTATTCCTGTACCTTTAGACAGTCTGCTTAATTCTAGATCACGAGTTAAAGAGCACTACCTTAACTTCTTAGGGGGCCAGGAAGACCTGGCGACACTTCCGACCCTTCAGGATCTTTTGTGCCAAACCCCTGACCACCGACGGTGCCCCAACCCGATTTGGTGGACTTCACATACGCCTCAGAATTTCTTCTTCGGCATATGCAGGTTCCCTTACGATGTTTTCCTTCACTGAAAAGCCTGTGGTATTATAAATAAACCTTACTTAAGTTTCGTAAAACTCATTGGTACGGGCGGGGTTTGAACCCACGACCTCATGAACGTGAGGCGAGTACACAACCAACCGGCTACCATGCTGCCGTCCTTAGCATAACCAACGCAAGCGACATTTTTGTGAAAATTGAGTTAATAGCATATTCGGAATCAGCGCAACGAGATCTTTCAGAATCAGTGGTCCAATTTCTGAGATATTGTTTACTTTCCCGGTTTTTGATAAGCATAACCATCGTAAGTGCAAAATGCCCAACCTCTTTACTAATCATATTCATCGTAACAGCCATTGCGGTACAAATATTGGCACGACAGTTATTGGATGCGCGGCACACACTAGTCATAAGCATCCTAAAAGTACATGCGGTTGTAATGCTTAGGATTGTTTCGTTGGCACTAAAACGATACACTAAGCATAAATAACGCACATGGTTACTTGCGGTGCTTATGATTAGTAACGTGTAATAGCAAAGGCAAAAATCATACGTATCATAAATCAGATACGATGGTTATGCTTAGGTTCACAATTGATTGTACTTTGTGGTTTACTACTGTAAGTGTCATATGTGTTGTTTCCGACTAGTATTTTTGTTAACAACCTAATAAATAATAATAACTTAATTGATTAATGTAAAAGAGAAAATGAAGGAAACCTTAATTCTGAAATGGCAAAAGTTGGAAAAGGGTTCACTGCTGGAAAACCCAAGACAAATAAAAATTGATGAACCTAAGAATCAGAGACAAGTTAAAACAATAGAAGAACAGAGACAAAACTGTCTTTATCAATTCCATGTGATGTGTCATACAAAAATGTTTTGTTACTCGAATATGTAAATGCCGACGAAAGGAAGCAAATTCACAAGAATTACGTTTCTATGAACTATAAAGAACAAGGGTTATCTATAAAATGTTATACGATCAGCAACAACATGAGACAGAACGCAACAGTTTATCATTTAAAAGTTAGTTAGTAGACTATTTTTTGGCACGTCTTGGGTATGATGCCAAACATGACAGTAGAGTAGTAAAATGTGAACTAAATAATGCATTAATTACATAGCACACCGATACTTGACTATAATAGCACGCATATTTAGTCATTGAAACTCGAAGTGATATTCAGTAGGTAGATTTACAAAACGTAGTGATGACACAGAGGATGGATTAAATAAATTGGCTAATATTTTGCATTAGACTGATTAGTTTTAATGATAGGTTTGTCTCATTGGGTAGACAAACTGTTGAATATGTTCCACTAACGGCGTTTTGGAATACAATTTCAAGGGGACACGACAAGAGCCGCACCCCGTTCACATTCACTTTGACACTTTTGCAGTTACTACGCAGAACATTTAATTATTTACTAAATATTGACGCTATTTACCCGTAGCGTCAATATTTAGTAAATAATTAAATGTTCTTCGTAGTAACTGCACAAGTGTCAAAGTGAATGTGAACGGACTGTGGCGCCGAAGCCGCAGTTGCGTTAAGCCTCTGCTCCATGCAACTGCGGCGTTTGTTTGGTTCGCTCCATCTAGTAAGCCAGAGATTTTTATTGATTCTGTACATGCTAAAATAAAAGAAATCAGAAACTAATGATGAGTTTCAGACACTAGATTTCTTGCAGTCGAGGGGAAAAAAACTGAAATTCCCAGCAGCACTTACTGTGCTAAAATGGAGCCAAAAGGCATTAATGAAGAAGGAAAAGGGGCAATCAACGCCAAACTGGTATCCATTTGTTTACCATTTTGTTATTTTAAGTCAAAAGTTATATATCTCTCTAAGAAACTCAACTGATCTCTGTATGTTTAGTTTAGGGAAGCAATCTGTGTTAAAGTTTTCAAATAAGTAAACACTGATGTTCCTTACATTGATTGCAAATAGCTTTCTTTCTAAATAAATAGTTTATTTTGACATTATAACATGTCATTACTTTTGACACTAAAACAAAGTAATCGTATGTGCATCCATACACCTTATTCACTAGTCATAAGAACCGCACTTACTACCGTATTTGCATCCATCCGCCGTTGTCTACTAGTCATAACAACCGCATTTGCTGCAGTTGTGTTGGTAACATTAAGGACACATTATTAAGTTTTTGATATTTGCTAGGCATAAATGTCACAAGTGCAATTTCCTAGATATAAGCAACGCAACTGATGCACTTACGATGGTTATGCTTAGACAACTAACCTAAATTATTCGCATATTAACTAGTCACAAACACTTTATGGGCTTTTTGTAATATAAAGAATAACTAAATATACAAAAAAGATAACTCATACAAAAGCCACGGTCGATAGGTACAGTACAATATTAAAATAATTTAAATATCTCTGTTAGTTTCGTTAAGACAGCAAAAAAATGAAAAAAAACTTTAGGCGCCGTTTTCTCGAAACTGCTCGCGACGCAAGTGCGTTGGTTATGCTAAGGGCGGCAGCATGGCTCTTGAGCACTACCTTACTCTCTGTCAATAATATATCATATATTTTTATTATATTATAATTTTATATACTATTTATGTATCTGTATTGCTATTTATAGTTTATTAGTTTATGATTATTGTATTATATGTTCCATGATTATTTAATATATAGTAGGTACACGACACTACTGCCTCTTCATAATCCCTTGTCTTCACCACAGGTTAGCTGGAAGAAATTTCTTTAGAAATAAGCTTATCCATTTGTATAATTTTCTTTTCTTTGTGTTGTTCTTTGTATATTTCGTGTGTACAATAAACTATTAAATAAATAAATTCTACAGTGAAGACCTCCACGAGAGCCATTCTCGAACGGTTGAGTCTAGCATATTGCGCTTCTGTAAAATAGCCTTTATCCTTTAGGCGAGGTGCACAAACACGTCCTACAGCCGTATGGTTACCGGCTCAGAATAGAGTCACCCCCAATCTTCTGGTGGGTGTCGTCAAGGCGACTTATGTATATTAAGCTATCACCGATCCCCCCCTGTCGTGGTGATTATGGCAAATCCCCCAATGGATAGCCCAACAAAAGAGGCATTCTACTGGGCAGCTTATGTTTTCACTGTGACGTGTCCGTGGACGGCATAGGACGGCTGATGACGGAATATAAGGGAACGCTAGAGAGAGGAATGCCTGTTTCGTCTATACCATAAAAATTATAGTAACGCAATGGAATAATAATCTGTAATTTTAAATGAATGAATGAATGAATGAATAAATAAATTAGCAGTGGACGTATTTCGGCTGGCGATAAGACTGTTCCATTTCATCAACAAGCTTGGTTACACATAAAACGAATAATGAGTGAAGAAATTGTAGTTGTTACTCACTTTAGGCGTGACAGAGATGACGGTGAGGGTGAGACA
Source organism: Esperia sulphurella (assembly GCA_947086405.1). Classification (NCBI taxonomy): domain Eukaryota; kingdom Metazoa; phylum Arthropoda; class Insecta; order Lepidoptera; family Oecophoridae; genus Esperia; species Esperia sulphurella. The sequence goes on from OX352272.1 coordinate 14,762,048, forward strand.
GTCTCCTCCCGACTTGATGAGATCTACCACCTGCTTGTGGGTGGATCCTTCCACATTCACGCTATTGCTGTAACAAACAAAAAAAAAACAATTTCAACACCGGACATTCTTCTCTTGACAGTCCCAAACATAGAAATCCTATCAAGATAGAATGAATGGTGAAGTAGGCGTGACCCGCATGCCAACAATTTGCAATATTTTGCAGAAACTATCAAACGCTTACTCGTGTCACGCCAAGTAAACATAGACAAAAAATCTGCAAAAGAGCCATACTGCACGGTTTCTTACTGCATTTTCTCACTAGAAACGTGACAGCGAGGTATAAAGGGTGCACGGGAGGGGCGCCCTGTGTCAGAAAATCGGCACGCGCTAGACTGAAGTTAACAAATGGTAATAACAGTTCTATCTCAACATAAGCTATCTCTACACAAGCACACACTCACATAGGCACAAACACAACATACCAATGTAACTTTTGATGATGGCCAAATGTAACTGTAATGATGAACTAACTTGAGGAGGAACTGTCTCCTAAGACACAGGTTTATACCTAGTTTAGGAAGCAGGGATCCCTATCGCATGCCATATATACATAGTACATAGTTATACATAAGTACCCACTGTAATATGAAGTTATTAGAAAATAAATTATTATTATTATTATACTAACAAAGTGAGCCCTGGTTGCTTTAATAAATAATTTTTCTATTTCTAAAAAAAAAAAAAAATTGATAAGATTTTTTGTAGATTTCAAGCGTTGTCCATAGTGTTGGATTAGATTAGATTTCTTTATTTCACATTACAAATTTTAATACATAGATTAACTTACGTAAAAGGTCAGAGTTAATGTGATCGTCAAAAAATAATAAAAAATAGTATACAAAATGTCAATGTTAGTAACACCTTTTAACTATATTAGTAACTTGATAAACTTAGAACATTAAAAATATTTGGCGAGGTGGACGCGGGTCCAGTGCTGCGTAATAGCACTGTCCACGTCCAGTCTCGCCGCCACAGTCTGCAGAAGACTGTTGGAGCTGCCCCCCGTTGAATCAGGGAAGCGATACGCTTTCTAATGATGCCATAGAAACTATCTACTCCAGTTTCTGCCAGCATCCCTGAAGCACTGCAATGACGTCACAGTCCCCTCAGCCCCCTGAAGGCATTGTTGTAACGAGTGTTGTAATTAAGATTGATAATTTTTAAGTCGGCCTGTTCTGGTCTGGCCTGTTAGTGAGATATCTGACAGACAAAAAAAAGGCAACGCTATGTTTATCATCACCATCCTGAAAGAATGCACTGCTGGACATAGGCCTGCCCAAGGCGCGCCACTGAACCTGATCCTCGGTTCTTCTCATCCAGTCACTGCCAGCCGCCTTACGCAGATCGTCGCTCCATCTAGCCAGGACGCCCGTCCCACACTACGCCTGCCCAGTTGCGGTCTCCACTCAAGAACTTTTTTAACCCGGCGGTAACCGATTTTCCGACAAATGACCCAGCCCACAGCCAGTTCAACTTTCGTTTATATATGAAACTCTAAAAACATTAAATCCATCTAATACAATGTAGTTTTATTAGTGAAATAGCCTTAAAAACAGACCCTGATCTCATTAAGATTTCTTGATGATATCAAGTGTCAACACAGGCATAAATATATTCAAATAGATATTCATATATCTACGTCTACAAGCATAATTAAACAAACTCGTGATATTTGCGATCCTACGCAATACAGATAACCATTTCGTTATGTATCACACACGTGTTATAGATATTGAGTGAAGTTATGTGATAGAGTGAGGAATACAGTGATACGCGAGAAGTGTGGTTTGCAGGAAGATGTAGTAACGAAGGTAGAGAAGGGTATGTTGCGTTGGTTTAGACATTTAGAGTTTATGAGTGGAATAAGTGACAAAAGAGATTCACAGCGCGAATGTGGAAGAAACTATAGCTAATCTGTACGAAGACGTTCAAGGGTCAAATTGATGACGTCCGCTAAAAGGTTGGGGTCCATAGTTATACCAAACCTATTAATAAAAGGATGTGTATGAAATGGTTGACGGACTGAGGCTAGTAAGGTATGTCAGGATCGCCTACCCTTCTGCGAACAGAAGCATAATAGAACCAGATGGTGAGGTTGGCTCTTCTAATATATTGGTGACGTTCTCAAAAAGGCTGGGCTCCGCAGTGAGATGAATAAGAGTTGCATGAAAAGGTTGATGAATGTGAGTGAGGCTAGTCAGGTGTGCCAGGATCGCGCAAAGTGGTTTTTACGACTTCAGACTATAAAAAATTAACACGGAGGTGATTGTAATACCTACTCCTCTTCTTCTTACGTAGGACTTTGCCAATGTCAAGTGTATAGAACGAATACAAACATGGAGAGCAAGCTTTAACGGAGTATAGCTGTGGATTGTGCCACTAGAGCACCGAGGGAGTGTCGCTGAGAGCAAAGCATATCATCATAACCTTTGATCTGCCCACGTGGAGTCCCGTAGAGAAGCCCTGCAGCTGCTCAAGTGCAAAGGACATTGCAATTGCAGGAAGTTATTTGAATTATCGATAAATTAGTTTTATTTACAAACATTAATGAGTAGTGGGTGATCATTACACAGTATTAAATATCACTAAATCTGAAAGACAAATAACCTAGCATTACTTCCGTAATGACACCACCACGGGAACCTATAGCTACTCCTCCGTCTGAGCTGAATATCTCTATTAAACTTTATTCAAATATATTTAAAGACGATTATTAATTGTGTCAAGTCTGCGCTAACCCAAAGACGCAGTATAGAAGATACAAGAGCAGTAGCGACTTTGACGAGATCTTTCGGATCACCCAGCCATCAAAGTATGTTATACGCTTCATTGAATGTCCTATACAAGTCCACTGCTAGAGACAGACCTCTCTCAAAGCGAGCCACTGAATCTCCGAAGTTCGGTTCTCTGTATCCAGTCAATGCCAGACAGTTATAAATATAACAAATAATAATAATAAATATGTCAGACATTCACACCAATTATCCAGTCCCAAACTAGGCAGAGCCTGTGGTATGGTTACTAGATAACGGATACACATACTTAAATAAATATATAAACATCCAAGACTTGGGTACAAACATTCATATTCATCATACGAACATTTGCCCCTAGCGGGATTCGAACCCGCAACCTCAGGCGTGGCAGTCCGAGAGTTACCCGTTCCGCCACGGAGGTCGTCGTTTAAGGTGATCATCTTACCCGAAAGCCTCCGCCGCTTCCTCAGGTGTTTCCATATCGTATATCTCGAAACCGGAAGTGGGACAATAATAGAAACAATAGCGGAAGTCCCCGCGCCCGCCCCGATGCCTATGCACTGACATGTCGGTAGCAACCTCTCGTACACCTCACTTAGCATTGACACCAATGAAGTCACTCTGAAAACCCCACTTATATAATGGAATTCAAGCCACTTATATGAAGATGAACACTTTAAACCCCAACTTATTAAAGTATTTTTTGTTAAATTATATAGTTATCTATTTCATTGTTTTTAAAAAATATCATAAACCTTTGACAACTATTAAACACCAATTAATTGAAACCACTTTTACCAACCCCAATTAAAAGAAACCACAAACTATTATTTCATTTTTATCGTACGATTTTAATCAAAAATTATAAAGTAATCTCGCTTTATATACCACTTATTCAAGAACAATTATTTTACTGTATCATATATTCATTCTTAGCGTGCATTATGTCACAAATTCAGAATACTAATGAGTATAAATGACATTAATAGTCTTGCTCAGAGAATGATTTTATCAAATCTAAAACTACGACGTTAGGAAACGATATTGTACTTTTGTTAATGACGGCTCGTTAGACCGTAATAGTATCAATTTAATTGGTTTATTTATATATAAACCCAGAAAGTTTCATCAATTAAAATGTGCGCCAGGTGGTAATTGATATTGGGGTTAATTAATTTTGCACTGGATTAAGGGCGTTCAAGTAATATAATGTGCCGTGTGGTTTCCGGTAGATTGCCGTGTGGTTTCCGGTAGAGTAGAATAAGACCACTCCAACTCTTCCCGTGGATGTCGTACAAGGCGACTAAGGGAATACATTATAATACATCAATCAGGCCTCCCCAACCCGTCTGGCCAGCGCGGGGAGTGTAGGCCAAATTCTCCGTCTGTCTCCGGCAGATGAGAGAGGGTTGTGCTCCTGCAGTGGAGACAAAAATAACCTGATGATGATGATGATGAAGTAATATAATTCAATTATTATTAATAGAAAAATATGTGGAGTGAAGTTATGTGACAGAGTGTGGAATTCAGTGATACGTGAGAAGTGTGGTTTAAAAGAAGATGTAGTAACGAAGGTAGGGAAGGGTATGTTGCGTTGGTTTGGACATTTAGAGCGTACGAGTGAAAGAAGAGTGACAAAAGTAATATACAGTGCGAATGTGGAACTACAGCTAGAGGTCGTCCTAGGAGGACATTCAAGGATCAAATTAGTAACGTCCTCAAAAAGGCTGGGTGCAGTGAGAAGAATAAAAGGTGCATGAAAAGGTTGATGAATGTGAGTGAGGCTAGTGAGGTGTGTCAAGATAGCGACCCATGGTCTCTGCCTACCCCTCTGGGACCAAGGCGTAAGCATTATGTATGTGTATATATGTAATTTATATTATAAATACGAAAGTGAGTTTGTTACGCTCTACTCGACGGATTTCCATGAAATTTTGCATAAAGATTAAATTTAGGATATTTTTGAACAAGGAACTTATTCCATACGACGATAAAAATCGTGAGAGCCTAATTGATTGTGTATTTGCCTCATGTTCGTGGGGTCGTGCTTTTAAACCCCGCCTGTACCAATGAGTTTTTAAACTTCAGTACAGTATATTTATAATATCACAGGGTTTTCGGTGAAGGAAAACATCGTAAGGAAACCTGCATATCATCATCAGGTTATTTTTGTCTCCACTGCAGGAGCACATCCCTCTCTCATCTGCCGGAGACAGACGGAGGATTTGGCCTACACTCCCCGCGCTGGCCAGACGGGTTGGGGAGGCCCGATTGATGTTTTATAATGTATTCCCTTAGTCTCCTCGTACGACATCCACGGGAAGATTTGGAGTGGTCCTATTCTACTCTACCGGAAACCACACGGCATTTGTGCAACCTGCATATGCTAAAGAAGAAATTCTAAGGCGTATGTGAAGTCCACCAAATCGGCTTGGGGCAACATTGTTGAACAGGGGGTTGACCCAAAAGGTCCTGCAGGGGCGAAGTGTTGCTAGGCCCTACTGGCCCTCTAAGATTAAGATAGTCCACGTGACAACAGCTAGTATAAACAAATTATACAAAACTCTCACTTCCGTGAAGTATGTGCAGAAACTTTCAAGGATTAGGAAAGATGTTGAATGCACCAACATCAATGCGAGATACGAGACTCCTTCCCCCAAGATAATATATAAACTAGGTTACTAGAGTTATTTAGAGTGATGCAGTCATGAACTACTTACAAGCATCCACTTAGAACATGTTTACTTGTACTTAGAACTTAATTACCTTAATGTCAAAACGGAAGGTCCGTTTAATTACAAATCGGCGTAAACTAGTAAAACAAAGGAGATACTTGTGCTCAGGATAGCACTGGAACATTGATCTTCAGGGTAAATTATGTATATTTCATTCCAGATTAATAGTCCTATGAAAACCAACGCTATTTACGTCTCGGTAACATATACATGAAAGGGTCACCAGCAGCAAAAATAGGTTTGTATTACCAAGTAAACTTTGCGGTCCACTTAGGAACACCATCTATTGTGTATTTTGTTTTCGAGACGCAAATGCGTTTGTTTTCATAGGACTATTAATCTGGAATGAAATATAGAGAAGGGTATGTTGCGTTGGTTTGGACATTATGAGTGAAATAATAATGCCAAAAAAAAAACGTCGAATTGAGAACCTCCTCCTTTTTTGAAGTCGGTTGAAAAGAGATTACAGCGCGAATATTGAAAATCGCGAATAGCGAAAATCTTTGTAATAATATTCATATACTAGATGTACCCGCGGCTCCGCTCGCGTGAACTACAGACTTCGCTCCCATTCCCACTTCCGCCCGCGCCCGCGCCCGCTCCCGCTCCCACTCCCATTCCAACTACCAGCTCCAAATGTAGTCCAAACTCTTCGCAATCTAAATAGTACGGAAATATATGCGATATTTTGCATACTAACCTTACCTACTAATGTATTTGAAAAATAAAAATGTCCATAACTTTTGATTGAGTAAACCGATTGCGATAAAATAAAGACTAAATGTTAAGTTAGGTTAAGCCCCACGTTTCTGTGAAGAGTCCATCGAAATCCGTGCAGTAGTTTTTAAGTGATGCGTGCACAAACTCACAGACAAACAGATAAACAGACAAAAATTTCAAAAATGATCTGAATGTGTTCTGTTGCTTATCCTTAGACACCCCAATTTTTATTTTTGCAAATATCTTCAATGTACAGACACGCGAAGTTTACGATTTTATTTATTAGATTACACATGTAGTTCATATCTTTTACGTAGTAATGTGTATATGTATAATATAGATTACATTTAGTATGTAGTATATTTTAGTTTGTATTTATTATGTAAGTATAGTATATATATATAACCAATTTTCTAATATATTTTTTTTGCGCCTACCACTCAGTATCTGCATGACCTAAAAGTCAACTGGAAGAGAATTCCTTTTGTACTTTCTGTGCAATAAAGTTTTTAAATAAAAAATACATAGATATTAACAGCGCGACTGTAGAAGGAACTACTATGAGGTTTTCCTAGGAGGACTTTCAAGGATTACATTGGTGATATCCTCAAGAGGCTGGCGTCCGCTGTGAGATGAATAAAAGAAGGTGCATGAAAAGGTTGATGGACGTGAGTGAGGCTAGTGAGGTGTCAGGATCGCGCAAAGTGGCGATACATCTTCTCTACCTACCCCTCTTCGACCAGAATCATGATAGAACCAGACGGAGAGATTACCTCTGCTGCAGATTGCATGGTCACAATTTATGATATTTGTGGAACTGTCTGATAAATAGAGATGTCAAAAAATTTTACCTGAATTCCAAAACAGATTCGTTTTTATATTTTAGAGGCTTGTACACAGGTTCATACAGACAATACATATTGTTGAACATTTCACACTCACTGAAACCGGCAATCAACTGCAGAGATATAATTAACTCTTACGAAATCAACTGATAACTTTCCATTTTAAAATTATATGCACAGACTTCATTCTGCAAACACGTTACGAATAAAAATAAACAACTGCAATGTTTTATAAGGTAATATAAAAAAAAAATTGTACATAATTTATCAACAACTTTTATGCGATAATAAAAATGGTTACGTATGGACACATATTTATGATTTTGTTTTTGCAATTTAATTATGAATAAATCATTATAACAGCGTCATTTTTTCATATAATTTGTATAATAATTATGTTATATTGCTAGTAACCTATTCGACACAAGATTCATTATGTTTCTTAAAAAAAAGACATTGAAACTTTTTTGGTTTTAAATAAGAAATTTCGTTTCTTTGTTTATAATAATAATAATCTATACTAATATTATAGAGGTAAAGTTTTTGAGGTCGTAGCGGGTAATCTCTGGATCTACTGAACCGATTTAGAAAAATTTACCAATAGAAAGCTATGGTATTTGTGAGTGTTATGGGGTATATAATTTATAAAGTTACGTGGTCCACGCGGACGAAGTCGCGGGCAGACAGCTCGTAATATAATATAATATAATAATAAAGCTTTTCATTGTTTCCATTTGTTTTTCTTTAAATTTTTAGTGTTAGTACCTATTTAATTGTTGGTAATAAAGTATATTACGGAATGGTACCCTAGAGGAGACAAAAGAAAAAGAGGAAGACCAATTACTAGATGGGATGATGACATCAAACAGACAGCAGGAAGAATGTGGACACATACAGCTAGGAATAGAAAGGAGTGGAAAGCCTTGGAGGAGGCCTTTGTCACAAGACAAACTGCAAACAAAGAAGAGGGAGATGAAACATAGGTTATTGCATAAAGGAATGTATATGTAATGTTTGTAGTAAATAAAGGCTTATATTATTATTATTATTATTAATAAAGTATTATATTATTAGTTTTATACGTTATTTTATTAAATGGACATCAACTGGAAAGGCCCACTGGGAAAAAGAAAGACAAAGACCGAAAAAACGATGGGCAGACGATAGCTAGACAGAAATGGATGCCCAGGGGCAAGGACAGAGAAAAAGGGAAGAAGATGGAGGAGGCTTTTACCCAAAAGGGGCTTTTATAATCCTACTAATATTATAAATGCGTAAGTTTGGATATTTGGATGTTTGTTACTCAATCACGCTTCAACCACTGGACGGATCGGGATGAAACTTGGTACACATATAGGTTAGGTCCTGGAATAGGACATAGGATAGTTTTTATCTCGAAAAAACATCTAATTCCTATGGGAAATACATAATAATTTGTGATGATAAGATGTCCAAGGGGACGAAGTTGCGGGCTACAGCTAGTAAGTTCATAAATAAGTTAGTAACAGCTAGTAATATAATATAATAATATCTGATCCCAAACTACAGAGCCTGTACTGCATAGTCAGGCTCTGTAGTATATAGTTTTCTGTACTAATCCGATACGCGTGTATCGGACAAATAATATACTTGTACATACACATATATTACATCCAGACACAAGACAAACACAAATGCGATCACACAAATATTTGCCCTGGGCAGAATTCGAACCCGCGACCCCAAGCTTCACAAGTAGGTGCACCGAATATTCTAAGGGGGTAATGTAATATTATCATCATCATATCAGCCCTTACACATCTACTGCTGGACATACGCCTTCCCTACGTCCAGCGGTGGGCATCTAGGGGCTGACCTAAAGGTGACTGGAAGCGGCTGCATGCAAAGGGCGGAGGACCGGGTGTGGTGGCATTCTTTAAGGTCTATGTCCAGCAGTGGACGTCTAAGGGCTGAGATGATGATGTATACTCCAAGTTACAGTTCAATAGGTCCAGTAACTTTTGAATTTCTTTGCAGATATACAAGTGGATGTTTCACTATAAGGATATTATTATGCTCATACCAAATCCAGAAATAAGACAAAGATGCTCACTCAGTACTTGCAATAAGTCATTAGTAAATGGAGCAGACAGGACAGTAGATAAAGCATAGTAAACAGAAAAGCAACCAGTGATTGTGCAATGCCTACCTAACTAGGTAGTGTGGGGTGCAATCAAGTGTGAGACTGCAACTGACCTAATTATAATAACACTTAGTGTATTCTTATATATTTTTTTTAATAATGTGTTTTACGGCTCTGGAGTGTATTCTTAGTGCTTACAGTGTTGCCAGATGATCACAACACAATCGAAAATATGGCCATGTTACCTGGCATTATAATTTTTTTAATTTAAAACAATATATGCAACATGAACAATTTTATCTGCCATTGTTGTCTGATTTAAAATATTTCTGACATTGGCTTACAAGAAGCAAGTCACTGCTCGGAAATAACAGTTAGTGACTTCATTTCAAAACCATAAGGTTCCAATTGCTACTGTTATTCCCAAACAGTTGCTTCTTATAAATTTGCAACAAATGTTGATGTACACAGCGGAGTTATAGTGGCTTACATTGCAGTGAGAATGTTGCCTATTCAGAAGCATCTCTACTGTTAAATTATAAACATGGATATGCTTCATAAATATAAATTAAATATTCATATTTTATTTTTCTAAATTATGGTTCAGACTGTACTAAAAGAAAAATATACTATGGAAAATAAACTTTGGTGTGAAAATTTGTCTAGGTTATTTGTTTTGTAAATAAAGTATATTCAAATCAAATAAATTAGCCTATTCAGGTCCAGATCACGTCCAAAAATAATGATTCAAAAGAAATCTACGTATTTCAAATGTTTTAACAAAAAAATTAAGTTCATTTGTAAATTCTACATAGCATGGATGCCCATATCCTACTTACAACGTAAACATGAAGCCTTATGAAATCTTACTCTTACTTAATCTTACAAGTTCAAGACTTTGCATACATATTTGTTAGGTATATTATAGTAAGTATTAGTCAAGTGAACCAAACGAACATAATCGAATATGAATGAATGAGGAAATTATTTGCAATAAAAATATATTACATAAAAGACAGTTTCGCAAGTAAGCTACCTGTAGTCTGGTGAGTAACTAAAATTCCGCAGGCTTTCAAAACAAGTTTCTGTGACTCACACAGGCTTATGCAAAACAGTTGGGGAGCAATATCAACAAGTCTGGTAGCCTGGAAAACCCCTAGGAACATGCCAATGTGATCAACAGGCTTCGGGATCCGTTGCTAAGCTGAGGCTCGTTCCAAACAAAGCTGGGAAACTCCAGTGGGTGGTTTGTGGGGAATAATATGGTGGGCGGTAAAAGTGAATGTTACAACTACTTACACTTCAAGAATCCTGTCCCCCTTCCTGATACCAGCCTGCTCAGCCGCTCCCTGCTCCAAAACAGCGCTGACGTGCTGCAGGGGAGCGTAAAGTTCACCGTTGATCGATCTCAACTGACCACCTTCAGACACTTGACCGCGCACGTTGAAACCGAAACCAGTTTCAGTTTTATAAATAGTTACGCGACGAGGCCCATTGCCAGTCACTATGCCCTTATTATTCCTTTCGGGCCTAATAATACTGTTATTATCCGTTTCTGTCTCAGCCATTTTGGGCGAACCAAAACCATAGACAAAAGGAGCAATATGGGATTTTTGACATGACTTTTGACATTTTCTGGTGTTGCAATTTTACAAAAATTAATTGTCTACGGACATATCGTGCCGTGTGTAAGGGCCTTATAACAGCGACATCTAGCCTCAGATAAGTAACTGAGACTCGATCGTCAAAACAGTATTACAAAATTGTTCAAAATGTATCCAAAGAACATTATAATTAAATGTATCTATAGATGGCAGAATCGTTTAAATGCTTTGTAAATAAATTGTTTCTAAGTGTATACACAGTTGAATGAAACTTCACGAGTTTGATATAAATTGAAAATAAGTGAAATATAGTACAAATTTCTGTATTTTATAACAATTTTTAATTTAAGTACTAAAATAGAATGCAACTGAGGCGCCATCTCGAATAAGTAATTTAAAAACTGCGCTCTGTAGATATAACAGTAAATAAGTTACTTATTCTGGAACTAGGTGGCAGTAGTACCGAAACAACGTGGTGCGTGATAATTCCAACTTCTTTCACATCAAAATCAGCTGTGAACATCAGTATGGCCGCTCTAATATCTAGAAAATAAAATTTGTTTAGTAAAATCATACAAAAAAAAATAGGAAAGTGCAGTTTTCGTATTTACACCGTGTAATTGTATATTTGCAAATAGTGTCGGTGTTGTTGACTAAAAACTGTTGCGTCATGACACAATCGCCTTCTCTCGACTGACAAACAAAATACAATAAAATTTGCGACAAGCAAATAATTGGTAGTTATCGTAACATTTCTATATCGCTCGTGTATCGTTTCTGTCTGTCGTTCGGGGGGCTGATGTTAATTGTGAATAATAATCGGGCAATACACGATGAGTAGTGTTAGATTGAGTTTAATTTCGTTTGGGAGGATCGCAGTGCGGAGAAATTCCCAGTTGACATCAGGTGAGAGGTTTCTTTTATTTGTGTTGTTTTGTTGTATTGGCCGCGCTCCATGCCTGTGTCGCAGTTAGCCGACGCTCGTGCGTGTAACGTGAGCACGTAATCATCCTGGCAATGTTTTGATAACACAACGTCACGAAAGTTTATCAATTATGCAGAAATTGATCTTTGGCTCGCCGTCCCGTGTATCTTGCACTCTGCCATTGTGTCATTTTACAGGTTTTAAGTGGTTTTCCTTAACATGCAATGCTTTGTAACCCTGAAGCAACGACTTCGTTGCTCTGACAAGGTCATGGACTATAAAATTGTATAACATGCCTAAGGTTATTGGTTTTAAAAAAAAAATTTACATGTTTTTTTATCATAATACCAAAACTTGACTACCAATTCGGCTCATTTTATTTACATAATGATACTAAAGTGCAAAGAATTATATAGTCTTCATAAGATACCTGATACAACTGATAAATCAACCGTAAAACAATGTACCGAATGTTTTACAGTCTAAAACATGGCAACACTGATACAAATATATATTATACCTATCTAATACTAAACTAGGATTTTCTCCTGTGGCTATGGGAATTAAACAAGAATAGGACAAATCATATATATAACAACCAGACCAAGATCAACTTGTACCGTTTGTCCAAGCTTGTCTGTCCCCAGTGGGCTTTGAACCATGACCTCTGGCTCTTGAGTCCAATGACTAAGCCAATGAAAGGTCATCTAATTGTCTATTAAAACCAAATAAACACCCCATTGTTCTATTTTGCAACATATGTGTCATTTGACCAGAATGGTGCTCTAGCGTTTTTACCTTACCACTATCTGTATGTTAACGCCAGCCATGCATAAATGTGAAACAAAATGTAAACAAAACAATGTCGACTTAGCCTACAGTTCTCAATCCCAAAAGATTTAAATCTCTTCTCTTCTTCTTCTCTGTCGTTCCCTCACTGCTGAGGATCGCGACCGTATAAAATGCGCCTCCACGAATAGCGGTCATTGGCCAGCCGCACTGCTTCATATAAGGATCCGCCAGCCACCCTCCTCACCGGGTCTGACCACCTTGTCCTCTGGCACGCATTGTTGTAATAAATGAGTATAAATAAATAAATATCTCAAACATTCACACCAATTATCCAGTCCCATACTAGGCAGAGCCTGTGGTATGGTTACTAGATAACAGATAGACATACTTAAATATATAAACATCCTAGACTTGGGTACAAACATATGCCCCTAGCGGGATTCGAACCCGCAACCTCCGGTGTGGCAGTCCGAGAGCTACCCGTTCCGCCATGGAGGTCGTCATGAGTATGATGTACAAGAAATTCTGTGGCTTGTAAACATCGAATCATTAATAAACTTTACTGCTTTAATATAGACTTGAGGGCTGACTCCCTCGATAAAACATTTGCTGTCTGTTGACATATGATTCTTTCATATCAACCTTTAAACTACATTACGAGCATTTATGATTCGCAAGGTTATTGTCAATGATCACTCTTGATTGCTTGCAAACAAATGTTTTCTGCAAGAAAATTGCTTAAGATCTATGTTTATCTAAATACTGCCATAATCTACACTCCATCTTCAACCTCAGTATGGTCCATAGAGCACAATGACATGAAATTGTTGACAACACGTTCAAACACCTTCATCGGCCTCGGATCTCTATTTCATGAAGTGACTAAATAAATTTGAATACTCAAGATACATATACAACACTACAAAAGGATCGTGAGTACATGGAACATGTTACCACAGGACATTATCGTTGCCCCCTCAGTAAACACTTAAAAACACTTTCGACTATTATTTTCGCTTTTATTACTTTGTATCACTCCCTGTAAGGTTATCTCTTTTAGAGATAAGCTTGCCTTTGTATATAAAATTTTAGAACTGTATTTCATTTTTAAAATATGCAATGAAGAATATATATAATAGACAAGTTTTTTAAAAAGCAGTGTTACAAGTGACTTAAATACACCAGTTCAGATATAGACATACCAGCAATAGATAAGAATACCTACAAAAATAATAACTGAGACTTTGTGATGACCATTTTCCTCCTTTGAATCCTTACAGATTCAGATTTTTAGTCTGTAATGATTCAAAGGAGGAAAATGGTCTCTAAAATTTGTTTTAGTTTATAAGTTATCAAATGGGATTTATAAATGGATAAATCCCATTTGATAATTTATAAACTAAAAAAAATTCTATAAATAGTAATTATTTCATTCCATTTGGTTAATAATAAGCTCATTATTAGCAATAATGATAATAACTTTGAAGTAAAATATTTGGCCAATGTTACCATATCAATATTATAAAGATAAGAGAGTTATTTTGTATTACTAATAAGATTCTAATAGTCGAAATTATCAAACATTGTATTAGTAAAACTGTGCTGGTCTGTAAACTGTATCTTGAGTAACATAGACTATATTTATTACTATATAAAATTAGGGATCCCTACTAAAACTTCAATAATGTAACCCAAGGTGTAATAACAAAGAAGTATAATTTTAATGTTCGGTACTGTTCAGATTGCGATGAGTTTGGACTACATTTAGAGCTGTAGTGAGAGCGAGAGCGGATTCTGTAGTCCACGCGAGCGGAGCCGCGGGCACAGCTATAACTATATAATGGGCTCGATTCTGAAGGCACAACGTTAAAATTTGACAGCTCTAAAGCTGTTGCTATCCTTGTCACACAGTATTATAAAGATAAAGACGAAACCAATGTTAGAGCTGTCAAATTTTAAATGTGTGCCTTCAGCATCAGGCCCACTAGTTTAATAATAGTATAAAATAAAAACTCCCATCCATTCGTCATTTAATTTCATTGAAACATTTTATTATATTTGGCGGGATACCAGACAAAATAGGCCACGACATCACTTTTATTCCATTTCTACATCTGTTACCTTATCAATCCACTTGTTAAACAACCAAATATCAACCTGACTTAGCGAAATTCGAATAAACAAAGAAGTTCGGTCAAAAGGTTAGAAATACCTTTTAGTATTGAGAGACACATACTGATTCTGACTGATTATAGATAGATTTAGATAGATTAGATAGCGAAAATTAGACATAGACATACTTATAAGTTGTGATAAGTTTCATCACGATCCGTCCAGTGGTTGAAGCGTGATTGAGTAACAAACATCCAAATTTTCACATTTATCCTACTAATCCCACTAATATTATAAGGGAAATGTTTAATGTTTAAGTCGCGGGCAACAGCTAGTAAAATTATATTAGTAGGAAGGCTATTAAGAACACTTTAGTGATGGGATACTGACGTATAACGGTCTGAATGCGGACGAATAGCCTTTACCGCATTAGAAATAAGAGATGTTTGAATGTGATATGTAAGAATCAACCTTTCAAGTCTAGACATAGACATACTTTATTGATAACTTCCGTTACAGGTCAAATAAAAATTATAAACAAGTTAAATGAAATCAAATTATAAAGCAAATTAAACACAAATATAAAAACATCAATAACTAACATAAATATAAAAATGTCAAAATAAAATTCTTATTATATAAAAATGTCAAAATAACACCGCGGAACCCATTACTCGTATCCCATTCGCGCACTTCACTAGGGTGTGGGTGATGGGGCGAAGCCTTTTCGCGTGCCGGGTGGAGTATGCGTGACAGTCACCGAGCCCTACATAATCGTCCAAGTTTTCCCTGACATACGAGTAGGTAGCGACTTGGAGGATTAGCAGACTTGGCAACGTCATTATACATTTTGTACCTAACAGTTTATTGGCAAGCTGATTGAATATCAGTACAAGGTCTGTTATCAAATTCATTGAGACAATGAACTTAAATTGTATTGTCTTTGTTTAAACACTCAGACATACTCATGCTGTTGTGCCAATTAATTTATTGATAGATAGACTGAAAGTGGATCCCAGCTTAGAATAGGGCTACCCTCAATCTTACCATCGTGGGTGTCTGCAAGAAGACTAAGGGGTTGCACCAGGGATGTACAGTAGCGTTCCTGTGTATATTTCATTCCAGATTCATAGTCCTATGAAAACCAACGCTATTTACGTCTCGGTAACATATACATGAAAGGGTCACCAGCAGCAAAACAGGTTTGTATTACCATGTAAACTTTGCAGTCCACTTAGGAACACCATCTATTGTGTATTTTGTTTTCGAGACGCAAATGCGTTGGTTTTCATAGGACTATAATAATCTGGAATGAAATATATATATTAAGATCATTACTGCCATCACCAATCCGCCTGCCAAGCGTGGTGATTGTAGAGTACTGTGGGGTCAAGCAGCAGATATAGAGACCATTTTTATGTTGCAAAAAGGAGCAGTTAGGGCAATCTATAATCTGCGTTGTAGAGAGTCGTTAAGAGAAAATTTTAAAAGAAATAAGCATATTAACAGTAGCTGGTCAATTCATTTTAGATTATATTTTATATGTCAGAAAAAATTTATCTCTCTTTTAGAGGTACTGTGACAATAATAGTTATAATACAAGAAATAAAAAATAAACTTGTTTTACCAGGGTTAAGACTAAGTAAGGTCAGCAAATCATTCACGGGGCAATTTATGCGCTTCTACAATAAACTACCAGAGGAAATCTTAAATATGACTGACAGAAAGTTTAAGATTCACATTAAAAAACAACTTTGTAAGAAAGCCTATTATAAAATAAACGATTATTTGAATGACAAAGATGCCTGGTACTAATGTTAATTCAGCTTCGCAAAATCTTTATTAATTGTATGCAAACTTGATTATTAAAAGATGTGTTGCGTGAAGTTTGTTGCGCCGTTTCTTCTTCACAGCGCTAACACCTAGGAAGCGGTAGTCGATTATAAAATGACGTGTATAAATGTACCAAGTGTACTCATATGCAATAAATGATTTTGACTTTGACTTTGAGACAGTGTAGTGGCATTCTATTGGGGAGGCCTATGTTCAGCAGTGGTTATTTAATAAAGTGCGACATGGCTTGTACAAGTTTTTTTATTTTATTTTTTATATACTTACATTTTTTTTGTTAATGGGTTTGCGCTTGACCTCAGTCTCACCTGATGGTAAGTGATGGTGAGGCCTATGGTGGTGTTTTGTATTTCATACACAAATTGTGTAAAGTTCTAATTTTGTATTTACTTCACTCAACGGTCTCTATGTACTACTAGATGGAGCGTTCCAAACAATCGCTCTGTTCCACGCAAGTAGCCACAACTCTTTCACATTCACAATGAAACTTGTGCAGTTACTACGCAGAACATTTAATTATTTACTAAATATTGACATTATTTAACCGTAGCGTCAATATTTAGTAATAATTCAATGTTCTGCGTAGTAACTGCACAAGTTTCATTGTGAATGTGAAAGAGTTGTGGCTACTTGCGTGGAACAGAGCGATTGTTTGGAGCGCTCCATCTAGTAGTACATAGAGATCGTTGAGTTCACTATATTTTTTGCTATTGCTTGACCGATCACTCTGACTCTTTTCTTAAGTAAATCTAATCTAAAATTTGCAATGTGAAATAAATAAATGTATTCTAACAACAACCTGACTAGCGGAACTCAAACAAAAACTTTATTTATTTATTTAACTCTTTAATGCAGACACACATATAAAATAAAAAATAATACATTAAAAGAAACACAAGTACAAAGGGCGAAGTTATCTCTGAGAGAGATTTCTTCCAGCAGACCCGCGAGAGAGATAATTGAAATAATAAAGGCAGACATAGTGTGTACGTAAATTAAAAAAACATATACATACATACACACTAATATAAACTATATACCCACTTAAATAGATTATAAACTACACAAAAAAAAATATATATATATAAGTAAATAAATATTTACCAATACTTTCTGACAAAATGTCTAGAAATACATTTCTGTATGGACAGACACATGCTGTATATATTTCATTCCAAACCAATCATCCGAAAACCAACGCTATTTGCGTCTCGGTAACGTATACGTGAAAGGGTCATCAGCAGCAGAAACAGGTTTGTATTGCCATGGAAACTTTGCGGTCCACTTAGGAACACCATATATTATTTATTTTGTTTTTGAGACGCAAATGCGTTTGTTTTCTTAGGACTATTGATTTTGAGTTACGAATAAATGTACCTATGACAATTTTACAAGATGATTGTATCTTATCAAGCTCATTGACTGAGACAATTACTTTAAATTATATTTTCTTCTTTTTGTGTGGTTTCCGGTAGAGTAGAATAAGACCACTCCAACTCTTCCCGTGGATGTCGTACAAGGCGACTAAGGGAATACATTATAAAACATCAATCAGGCCTCCCCAACCCGTCTGGCCAGCGCGGGGAGTGTAGGCCAAATCCTCCGTCTGTTTTCGGCAGATGAGAGAGGGTTGTGCTCCTGCAGTGGAGACAAAAACAACCTGATGATGATGATATTTTCTTTGTTTAAACAGACGGACACATTCATGCCAGGGTTGTGTGTTGCAAGGATTTCATGTGTTTTGGTTATATATTATTTTTAGCCATAATGTATTATTTGGTTAGAGAATACTAAATATTACTACGCAAAATAGATTGTGACTTCCAGTACGCACTACGTCCCTCTCTTGATAGACTATGTTCGCGCGCTGGGTGTAGCAGCCCTACAATAATTTCCGCACACACACACATATAGTAGTAGTAGGTGATTAAATCTTTTCGCTTGTATGGAGTGGGGCGGTCCCAGTGGCGGCCTCCTAAACAATTGATTGATTGCAATGAAATAAAGCCTATATGTTACACCGAATTAAGCACTATGTTTCTGTGAAAAGTCCATCAAGATCGGTTCAGTAGTTTTTAAGTGATGCGCGCACAAACAAACAGACAAACAGATAAACAAAAAATTCAAAAAATGTTCGAAATGTAAACAAATAAATAATTAATTGTTCAGAATGTTTTATCCTTAGACCCACAATTTTTTTTGCTAATATCTTCAATGTACAGACAAGCGTAGTTTACGTTTTAATTTATTAGATAACCAAGTTATTCATATTGTGGGCTGTCTAGCTTAGCACTGACATGCGAGATTTGGTGACTTATAGCGAACTTTTCTTCGCACTAAAAAGATTTATTACGATAAATACACGTAACAGGTTATGCATTCGCTACATTCGACGGGCGCCGGCGCCGCACAGCCTGCGGTCGCAGTACACGCGTGTACAGTAGGTAAACGTGAGGTGCGCCCGCGCACCTCGCATAAAATGGAAACGCATAGTGTCCAGCCTGAGTGTTTGTCTCTCCAAAAAACGTGAGCTTTCTAGCATCTTTTGATCGTTCTAAAACAATCCGTACGTATATTTCATAGGTGTCGAATGCATTCTACCAAAAACGCAAAGGGCCAATAAAACTCATTGTATCAATCAATCAATCATTTATTAGTAAAAATATTTACAAGTCAACATAAAAATACAAGATGCACACTGCAAAGCGACTTAAATATTTGTACATACTCGTACATAACAAATATTGCAATTCCATTAGATTAGTCAGATACTTATATTTAAAATACATAGTACCTACGATACAATACCTACGTATTGTCATAATCGATATTAAATTAATTATTTTAGGTACTCATCTACTTTAGAATACGCTTTCTCTAGTAAATAGCTTTTCATTTTGGCTACAAATGTGTCATAATACGCGTAATGACAAACACGTGGCCAAAAATTCAGATAGCACAACCTAGGTACTTCACTACAGCGCGTAATTTATTGTAGGGCCGAGCGCGCGAGTATTCGAGTGAGAGAGAGACAACATACGTCAACATTATAAGTGCTTCTCTTTCTAACTATACCGTCGAGTTCTCAGCGCCGGCGGTGTGCAGCAGCCCAGTTATGCCTACTGCCAGCCGTGTTCTGTTTTGCGGGCAACGCTAAATTGGCAAAGGGTTTTACGTAGTTATATTTAGTATTTTCTGCCCAAACCATCCAGCGCAGTTCTACACAGAAAGAAACAGAATGGAAAGGTTCCGGCACATGCTACGGTTTGGTTGATCCGTTCTCAAGCGTTCCGTAGTTCGCGCAAAAACCGTTTCAATTCGCAAATGTCCATAAATAGTTTTTTTTTCTCTTTGGTTACAAGCAGGGTTGGCATGTTTTGAACAAAGTGTTTTTTTATTGTTTAAAACTGTTTAAATTGTTTAAAACATGTTCTATATATATAAAAAAAACAGTTTTTTATCCAACCCTGGTTACAAGGAACTTGAGAACCAACCAGTGTAGTGTACAATCGCTCAGAGTCGCGTTGAGACAAGGAAAACCCAGAAAGGAAAGTCGAATCGAACACTTTCACCTTGGGTAAAGGAAGTACCTACTTTGTCGATATACCTATATATATACTATTTTTGCTTTCTGTTTCCTGTTAGTAGTACATTTTGCATATACTAGATATACGATCAAAGTAACTCGATGAAAATGAAACTTTTTTGTAGCCAGGGGCGCCACTAGCAAGTTTCTTTGAGCGAGACTCTGAGACAATAGAGAATCAGCTTTGGGACATCTCAGTTGCTCAACATTAAGTTACTTTAATAAATAATTTATGAATGTTAATGTAATTAATGTAATTGATAATTGTTGTGTTGTGTAAGTGAATAAATATTTTTTCTTTCTTTCTGATTGTGGTACCCCTAAAAAAAAACAAAACTGCCATAGCTGTAAGCTTTAGACATGTGGACTTGTTTAGATCGATAACGAGTGCCCATATATTACTGGTTGGTTCTCGATAGAGACGAAATGTGTATGTACCCAAGTATTTCTGTCGTTTTTATGGGTTCCGTTAATAACCGAAGCTGTTTGTCCCGTCTTCCAGTGATTATCCCAAAAATACTGGTCCAATTGAGCTGCAATTTTCGAACATAAATGTACGATGAGAAAATTATTAAAATTAGATTTTTTTTTATATCTAGATATTAAAGGAGAGCTAAAAGTACTTGTCCCCGAGATAACTCGGAAACTTCTGAACCGATTCAGTTGAATATTGAAAGAAATGTGTGGGATTCTTCTGCAGTAATAAAAAAAAAATCAAAATTTTAAATTAAAATATAACAAAAAACAACGCAGTTTGTTGACCTCGTTCACTAGTTTAAAATTCTTTAAACAAACGAGAGCAACATTCATTAATGCCAATACTGTGAGCATTTATACGGTGACAGCTAGAGGTCTCATATTCTAGAATGTTATTATGAAAGAGAAAGTGACTCTATTACATGATTCAAGTCATCTAGGTATACATAATTCATTTGTCGGTAGTTGTTATGCATCTCGGCAACTAGTTTTTGGGGCACTATTCGATTAGGCATGTACTACTAACGGGGAGGTACCCCGTTAGTAGTACATGCCTACTAGGTACCCCGTTAGTAGGCATGTACTACTAACGGGATACCTATTTTGTAATAATGGTGGGTAGGGTATCTGAAAAAAAAAAGTATCCTCTTGAAGTAAGCCTTGGAACTGTTAACTTACAAGGGAATCTCGCAATAGCAGGTTTTTTATTTTCTTAATATTTTTGTGGAAACCCTGAGGGGGTTATCGAATTGGGTCAAGAGCAGGGTTGGATAAAAAACAGTTTTTTTAATATAAAACATGTTTTAAACCATGTTTTAAACAGTTTTAAATAATAAAAAACCATGTTTTAAACAATAAAAAACATGTTTAAAACAGATGTTTTAAACACTTTTGTTTAAAACATGCCAACCCTGGTCAAGGGGGATAGTGTCTATTATTATATTCTTTATTGCACAAATTTTAAAACTAAATACAGGCGAGCTTATCTCTAAAAGAGATCTCATCCAGCCAACCTTACAGGGTGTGAGACAAGGCACCAAGAGCGAAGGGGGCAAAAGTGTATAATATACTGTGTGTGTGTACCTAAATAAATAAATAAATAAATACTACATAATAACTAAATACCGAAACTACACACACATATATATTTATGTATTGTGTTTAAAAGAAAATTAGATATACAATTGTAAAGTTTAAGAGTGGTTGCTTACAGTGTCAAATTAGGTTACCTGTAATGGTATTAAGTACAAATGAATTTAAAAAAATATAGTTTTTTTTTGTTATTTGTGGCTGGGAACAAAACGCCTATTTGTCCTATTTGCCCACATCGCAAAGGATGCTTTGCGATGTGGGCAAAAACGCGAATGGAAATTATAATACAATAAAATAAAAAAGTTTGGTAAAATATACTAACAAACCATAAAAATAAATGCGTCCAACTTATCTTCAATTACCTACAACTGTTCGTTAGTTTACCTTGAACGTACTAATCAACTAGATAGCAACAACTTCGACAAGGAAGCGGACGAGAATCCAGTTTGGCTAGACAACGATTGTTCGGTTACGTCAAGTCTTCGCGAGACTAGCTGCTCAGTTCATAAAGAACACAGCAGTGAAACGTAAACACGGACGGTGAAACTGATTCACAAGTCGAATTCACTAAGTTGTAAATCATATGGAAAGATCTATTGACGCCAACGTTCTCTATGTACTACTAGACTAGATGGAGCGTTCCAAACAATCGCTCTGTTCCACGCAAGTACTCTGAGAAAAAATAAGTAGCCCTCCCACTTACATAAGGATAAAAATATACTAAGTTACCACACTACGTAATAATGTGGCCGGCTACTGAATCAGTTGTAGGCGACACCATTTATAATGGGGGCGGCTACTTACGTAATAGTGGTATATTTTTATCCTTATGTAAGTAGGAGAGCTACTTATTTTTTTCTCAGTGTAGCCACAACTCTTTCACATTACTTTGAAACTTGTGCAGTTACTACTCAGAACATTTAATTATTTACTAAATATTGACATTATTTAACCGTAGTGTCAATATTTAGTAATATTTAAATGTTCTGCGTAGTAACTGCACAAGTTTCATTGTGAATGTGAAAGAGTTGTGGCTACTTGCGTGGAACAAAGCGATTGTTTGGAACGCTCCATTTAGTAGTACATAGAGATCGTTGATTGACGTGAATTTCGATTTGTCCAAGAAAAGTTGCGTTACGAAGAATGTGTGCTTTCTAGAGCTCCGTGCATCTAAAGTTTAAAAGTTATACCGTCGTAGTGATTGTTTTGGCGTCTACCAAAAAATATATGGATCGACGCTGCCGCAGCTCCCCCCGTTGACGTCATAGGTCGCGCGATCGAGCACTGATGATGAGATTCCGTTCACGATAAAGTGAGCTATCGACCATCCCGTGGGAACGAAGCATTCAGAAGGCAGATTCACCATAAAAATTTGTTCGATCTCGTTTATGTCGAGTCATGTGTGGTCTTCATCAGGTAATTTTTGTCTCCACTGCAGGAGCACAACCCTCTCTCATCTGCCGGAGACAGACGGAGAATTTGGCCTACACTCCCCGCGCTGGCCAGACGGGTTGGGGAGGTATGATTGATGTTTTATAATGTATTCCCTCAGTCGCCTTGTACGACATCCACGGGAAGAGTTGGAGTGCTCCTATTCTACTCTACCGGAAACCACACGGCAAAAGTCTGACGAGGTGGACAATTATTTCCCTAGATAATCATGGTACCTCAACACTGAGGCGGCGATGTTGTTCGCAACACATCACGTCAAGGGGTATCACGGAGCGAAAAGCGGGCTAAGGAAAGTCGAATTGCGCAAAGTGGCGATACATCGTCTCTGCCTCCCCCTCTGGGCCCAAGGCGTAAGCATTATGTATGTTAGAGGTTGATTTACACGAATTTTTAGGATGTCAGACTTTAGTATGATTTTTTTAACTGCTAAATTATTTTAATTATTCTGTGCGTTTAATCAGTAATTTATTGCATTTTGCGGTGTTGACAGATGGAAAAATTAAACAGAATCTGTCATGCACGCATTTATTTGTTCAGTTTTTTTTTTTGGGAAGTATTTATAACAAGGTATGATGGATGACGTTCAGACGACCCACAAAAAAATTAAAAAGTCTGTCTTCGTACAGTAAATGATGTAGGTAATAAATAATGAACCTTTTAAGGATAACAAGAGGGTCGTAAATTAAACAACTGTCATTGCAGTAAATTATACTCTTTATGGAAGATTTCTAGAGGATATCAATCAAACATCAATTTATATTCATAAGGTTCGGGCCATCACATATCGTTTTGTCTTATTTTTTTCTACAATGCTTAAGCGAGTTTGTGTATTTAAGCTTCCTATTTAATATTGTATGTAGATACATTTATTTTATTTTCACAAAACCCACAGCACTTAAAAACAATATATTTTTTTCGGTTTTTTTACACATATTATATAACTAGCTGTTGCCCGCGACTTAGTCCGCGTGGACAACTTGACATCATAAATGATTATGTATTTTCCGTAGGAATGAGATGTTTTTTTCGGGATAAAAATTATCCTATGTCCTATTCCAGGACCTAACCTATATGTGTGCCAAGTTTCATCCCGATCCGTCCAGTGATTGAAGCGTGATTGAGTCACAAACATCCAAATATCCAAACTTTCGCATTTATAATATTAGTGGGATTTTGGTGTGACTAGATTCCATACATTATTGAGATTCAGTAGTATACATACATACATAATGCTCACGCCTTGATCCCAGAGGGGTAGGCAGAGCGACTTGGCCACTTTGCGCGATCCTGACACACCTCACTAGCCTCACTCACATTCATCGACCTTTTCATGCACCTCCTTTTATTCTTCTCACTGCGGACCCCAGCCTTTTTGAGGACGTAACTAATTTGATTTGACCTCTAGCTGTAGTTCCTTCCGCCTTTTCCACCGCATTTTTCTTGCTTTCATGATTCTTCTGCCATACGCAACATTCACGACCATACGTCAGCGTAGGAACCAGAACAGCATTATGCACAGCCATCCTTGCCTAGTATACATGTGTGTTATAATATGTAGGTAGTACTTATTTATTATTAATTATTTATTTATTATGTTTATATAAATAAGTCGGTAGTTTTACAATTTATTGCTCAGCCAAGTAATTTTAATGATTCAATTGTCATTTCAATTTATGCATCTGTTTATTAAATGTCATTCCGTGCATAACTACAAGAAAAAAATAGTAACTAATTAGCGTTTTTTTTAAATTCATCATCATCATCATCATCAGGTTATTTTTGTCTCCACTGCAGGAGCACAACCCTCTCTCATCTGCCGGAGACAGACGGAGGCCCGCGCTGGCCAGACGGGTTGGGAGGCCTGATTGATGTTTTATAATGTATTCCCTTAGTCGCCTTGTACGACATCTACGGGCAGAGTTGGAGTGGTCCTATTCTACTCTACCGGAAACCACACGGCAATCTATCAGTCTATCTATCTATAAATTAATTGGCACAGTTACAATTAACGGTGTAGATCCTGGCCATCCAGGCTTAGAATAGGGGCACCCCAAATTGGTACGGGCGGGGTTTGAACCCACGACCTCATGAACGTGAGGCGAGTGCACAACCAACCAGGGCTCTGTCCATTACTGCGATCACCAATCCGCCTGCCAAGCGTGTTGATTATGACAAAGGACGTACTTCGGCTGATGATGATTCAAATATCTATATCTATACATATAATAAAACTGTAAGTGGTCTATGTCTGTACATTGGAGATATTGTAGAAAAATGTGTATGAGGGGTCTTTATAGGGCCAAAGAAGGCCAAAATAATCATTTTTAAAAATTTTGTTTGTCTGTTTGTGTGTATGATTGTTTGTTAGCTCATCCTGAATGAAAATTGATGCAGTTTTTACAGAGGTCTAGCTGAAAACCTGGTGCATGTTTCATCTTGATACGCCACTTAGAACCTGAGATATATGAAGTATTTTTTTCTAGAAACCATTACATTATAACAAAGAAGTATAATTATTATATTCGGTACAATTCATATTGCGATTGGTTTGTACTACAGTTGAGTTTTGGTGGGAGTGGAATAGGGAGCGAGGGTTGGAACGGGAGCGGATTCTGTAGTACTCGCGAGCGGAGCGGCGGGAACAGTTAGTTATAAAAGTAGAAAGTGTCGAAAATAATTATATTAAAACAAAAAGACTAAAGAATGTACGATTTTTTTACGATGAGTACGATATTTATAGTCTTTTAAAATTACGTTTCGTATTATGATTTCCGTAAAAGCCTTCTTAACTTCCACGTCATCGTATAAGTACGTACTATTTATAAAGTTTGTTACATGATACTTTATTAAAATAGTGTTGGGCCCTTTCGGTTTGGTATCCGAAAAATGCCGAACAATTGGTTATTGGTCGAACTAGATTTAAATGTATGTGACTATCGGTTGAACCTTAGATGTTTGTTTGTATTAATAATAACTGGTAATTATTATATTGATCGTAACATTATATGTTCATATTGATTCGGTCATTTTTGTTGCAATAAATGTACATAACAAGAAATAACGGAAAAAGATTTACAGAAATACTTTTGTTACCAACTTTTTGTTTACATTTTATCCATTTAATATGAATATACATATGTGCAGATAAATTACATAAGTAATTTATTATGAACACATTTCCGACAAAAAGAAATTGCCCTCAATAGAATTATCTCAAATAATTCGTTCTAATTGTTATACATAAAACAAGGTAATCAATGATTAAATAAATATTTCAGACATTCACACCAATTAGCCAGTCCCAAACTAGGCAGAGCCTACTGTGCTATGTTACTGGATAACGGATATACATACTTAAATAAATATATAAACAACCAAGACCTGGGTACAGACATTCATATTCATCATACGAACATTTGAATGATTAGTAGAGAAGTACCGATCATACCTTAGGTCGATTAACGACTAATCAACCAACTTCTAAACATTAATCAATATTAGTCCAAAAACGTATTAAGCTGATTTAAAAAAAAAACATAATCTACTATTTTAAAAAAATAATTGGTAAGTCGTGAGTATAGTATATAAGTAAATATTAAGTTGGCAATACTGATTTTTAATTTAATAAAAGATTGCTTTGCTGACTTCGCTATTGATGATTAATGACATTAAAATTTAGATGGTGTTTGCGTTCTTTTCGTGTTTTATTTATCACTGTAGAGTTTTATACTATATATTAATAAATAAGCCTGAACGGTCTTAGTATCAAATAAACGGATATTTCTTCCGAAATGTATATGTGGGTAAAGAACGCCGTCGTTTCTTCTAGTCTAGTCTATTTGTGCTCTCTCGTTCTGTCTAAATTTCTGTCTCTCTGTCAGTCCGTCTTCCAAATTCAAACTCGTCTTCGTCACCAGTCATGTCTTTAAGTAGTCAAGGAGGCGTGACGCCACGACGGCCATTTAATCGATTTAACCGATTAATCGGTAATGATCGGTACATCTCTACATACATACATACATACATACATACATACATACATACATACATACATACATACATACATACATACATACATACATACATAATGCTCACGCCCTGGTCCCAAGAGGGGCGGGCAGAGACGATGTATAGCCACTTTGCGCGATCCAACGCCGCAAAGCGACTTTCCTTCGTCCACGTTTCGCTACATTTCGTTTCGGTACATCTCTATCAGTAATTTAGCTCAGTTTTTCACAGCAGGGCATTCCGCAGAATATTCAAACCGAATATTCGTATTCGGCACCACGCATGTTTGTAAACGCATCACTATTTTAAGAGAGTGTTACGTTACGTAACGTAACGAGATGCTCTTCTCGCAGGCACAATAAAAGATGCAAGTAAAAGTGAGAGAAGCGGAACTAACGACGTGCAATTTTGTAACCCACTTAAAATACTTTCAAGCCTTCGAATTAAACCATCATCATCATCACTCTGGTGACGCCTCCTTTCCATATCCGGTCATGAGCCTACTACACTTGGCGGCACGTAACTTAGTCTGTGATTTCTATGTGCTCGAGTTAAATGAATTATTATCAGGGGAATTAGGTAGGCAGTGTCGTTTTTGTACTTGCGTTTTATTATATGGATACTCCGAATGTTTTTTCGATCTATAGGCGAGGCATGGGTGTGTAAAAGGGCACTTTATTGGACGTTGAACTTTTTCAACATTGAATTTATAAATGGTTAAGTGTTACTACTGATTGAAGAGTCCCGGGATTTTTATTAGGATGTTTTTTCGGGATAAAAACTATCCTATGTCCTATTCCATGACATAACCTATATGTGTGCCAAGTTTCACCACGATCCGTCCAGTGGTTGAAGCGTGATTGAGTAACAAACATCCAAATATCCAAACTTTCGCATTTATAATATTAGTAGGAATGGGATTATACTATAAAAAAATAACTAATTATTATAATTATTTTTTGCCGTGCTTCTATTGCGTAGGGCCTGGAGCCGTGTGCCGTGTGTGTATCAGCGGAAAGGCCGACAACCACAAAAAAAACTAAGACATTGATAGTTCTGTCAGACCATATTATAACTACTTGAAACCAACGATATCTATATACTACTAGATGGAGTGTTCCAAACAATGGCTCTGTTCCACGCAAGGGGCCGCAACTCGGTTACATTCACAATGAAACTTGTGCAGTTACTACGCTGAACATTTAATTATGACTAAATATTGACGCTACGTTTGCCGTGTGGTTTCCGGTAGAGTAGAATAGGACCACTCCAACTCTTCCCGTGGATGTCGTACAAGGCGACTAAGGGAATACATTATAAAACATCAATCAGGCCTCCCCAACCCGTCTGGCCAGCGCGGGGAGTGTAGGCTAAATCCTCCGTCTGTCTCCGGCAGATGAGAGAGGGTTGTGCTCCTGCAGTGGAGACGAAAACAACCTGATGATGATGATTGACGCTACGGTTAAATAGCGTCAATGTTTAGTAATAATTAAATGTTCTGCGTAGTAACTGCACAAGTTTCAAAGTGAATGTGAACGAGTTGCGGCTGCTTGCACGAAACAGAGCGATTGTTTGGAACGCTCCATCTAGTAGTACATAGAGATCGTTGCTTTAAACGCTCAACTCAATCCGACTGTATTACCTAACCAGTAAACTTCAATACAAATTATATAACATTTAAACCAAGAAGTCCTTGTAAACAGGTTTTGTTTATCTTATGTCCTTACAATCAACGCTTTAAGTAACAAGGCAAAAGCTTTGCGAATTGGCCAACAACAACCTTCTTACCTTGACATACAAACTAGAAATAAAACTTATTTATTACTTATTCGACTAATCATTTAACTTCCGATGTAAAAGTCCTGACGTGTTTGCGGAAGTTACTTGATCTCAAAGACTTTACTATTAACCTACATTTCGTGAGGTAATTATATAATTTGTAAATACATTTCGAGCTGATCTGATTGTTTTACTGTCAAGGTCGGTGACCACTCCTGGATTCGACTAGTTCTGGATTTCATTGAGCGATTTCGTGTCTCTTAATATTCAACTAGCTGTGCCCGCGGCTCCGCTCGCGTGATCTACAGAATCCGCTCCCATTCCCGCTTCCGCTCCCGCTCCCACAACCACATCCACTCCCCTTTTCCCAGGCCCACGCTCACGTCCACGCCCACTCCCAGCTCCAAATGTAGTCCAAACTCATCGCAATCTGAGTAGTACTATTGCATAATAACCTTACCTACTAATGTATTTGAAAACTAAAAATGTACATAACTTTTGATTGAGTACACCGATTGCGATGAAATAAAGACTGAATGTTAAGTTAGGTTAAGCCTCAGGTTTCTGTGAAAAGTCCATCAAAATCCGTTCAGTAGTTTTTAAGCGATGCGTGCACAAACTCACAGACAAAAATTTCAAAACAGACAAACAGAAAAAATTCAAAAATGATCGAAATGTGATGACCCAAATTATTTTTTTTGCAAATATCTTCAATGTACAGACACGCGAAGTTTACGATTTTATTTATTAGATAGCTGAGCCCGCGTCTCCGCTCGCGTGGACTACAGTTTTTTTTTATTCCCGCTTCCGCTACAGTTCCAACTGCCAACGCCACCTCTTATGACTCTAAACGTAGTCTTAACAAATCGCAATCTGTATTCCGCCGAGCCCACTTTTTTGTTGTTGAATGTAACGTGAGTTTTTGAAAACTATAAATTCGCATAACTTTTGATTGAGTAAGCCGATTGCGATGAAATAAAGCCTATATGTTACCCCGAATTAAGTCCTATGTGTTTCTAAAATCTTCACCAGACTTCATTTAGTAGTTTTTACGTGATGCGTGCTCAAACATACAAAAATTCCAAAAATGATCTACTAATCCTTGGGCCCCCAATTTTTTGCAAATATCTTCAATGTTTAGACGCGGGTATTTTACGTTTTTATTTATTAGATTTTCGTATAGGACCTACAGCTAGAGGTCGTCCTAGGAGGACATTCAAGGATCTAATTAGTAACATCCTCAAAAAGGCTCCGCAGGGGTCCGCAGTGAGAAGAATAAAAGGAGGTGCATGAAAATGTTGATGAATGTGAGTGATGAGACTAGTTAGGTGTGTCAGGATCGCGCAAAGTGGCGATCCATTGTATCTGCCTACCCCTCTGGGACCAAGTGTGAGTATTATGTGTGTATATATCTAGATTTTCGTATTATATGCTTATTATTCGCTATTTCAAGGTCTCAGTCTAGACATTGTATCACTGCGACCATTTCTGGTCTATTGTGATCGCCACCATACTACAGTTCCGTGATAAGCTAAGTCCTGGCGCTCGAGTCTAAAGACCAAGCCGTTAATCCAAAGATGGTGTTATAAATGTTGACAGAAGTGGAAAAGCGAGTTGGTATTGGTATTTTCAGAAACGATGTTCTCGTTATGGCAACTTCGTTTCGCGGAATTTACACAGCTCACAATGCATAATTGAAATTTAGTATGTGAAAGATGTTCGTTGGTTTTTCTAAGTATAATTTAAAACTGTTAATAAAAGGTCATTAAGATTAACTAAGTACCAATATCGGCACGTATATCTATCGGCGATGTTGTTCGCAACACATCACATTTTTTTAAAAATAAATATCAAATAAATATGTCAGACATTCACTCAAATTATCCAGTCCCATACTAGGCAGAACCTGTGCTATGGTTACTAGATAACGGATACACATACTTAAATAAATATATAAACATTCGAGACTTGGTACAAACATTCATATTCATCATACGAACATTTGCCCCTAGCGGGATTCGAACCCGCAACCTCCGGCGTGGCAGTCCGAGATCTATCCCGTTCCGCCACGGAGGTCGTCAGTAAGTATTTAAGTATGTGTATCCGTTATCTAGTAACCATAGCACAGGCTCTGCCTAGTTTGGGACTGGATAAGGCTGTGAATGTCTGACAGCCAAGTGGTATCACGAAGCGAAAAGTGGACGAAGGAAAGCCGCTTTACGACGTTGGTTCGCGCATAGTGGCAATGCATCGTCTCTGCCTACCCCTCTGGGACCAGGGCGTGAGCATTATACATACATACATACATATCTACAGTCTGTGAAGATCATATTTGATTATATAACCTTTTCGCTTAATTATTTAGTTTCGAGAAAATTCTTTAATAGTCTCCACTCTACATTAAATGAGAAACCCTGTAGTTTCTCAAGTTAATTGGAAAAATAAAATGACGTCATTACTGTCAATGAATAAAGATAATGTGATTTATCCTAGTATTAGTATGTCCTATGTATTTGGCAATGATACTAAAAAAATTAAATTAGATTAGATTTCTTTTCTCCACATTACAAATGTTAAAACATAGATTTGCTTACGTAAAAAGTCAGAGTGTGATCGTTAAAATATAATAAAAATATAGTATACAAAATGTCCTATAATACATTATAAAACATCAATCAGGCCTCCCCAACCCGTCTGGCCAGCGCGGGGAGTGTAGGCCAAATCCTCCGTCTGTCTCCGGCAGATGAGAGAGGGTTGTGCCCCTGCAGTGGAGACAAAAATAACCTGATGATGTAGATGATGATACAAAAGGTCAAATTTACACAACTCGTGTATGAAATTCATAATAATGTTTATTATAACTTACATAGTAGGTACAATCTTTATATAATTCTCTCAAAGTCTGTGTAGTTTTGTATTATATCCGTCATAAGATACATTGTCCAGATTCATGATGGTTCCAGCGACCTTCATCATCAGCCTTCCTAATAGAATGTCATTTTTGGTGGGCTGTCCATTGGGGATTGGCTATAATCACCACGCTTGGCAGACGGATTGGTGATCGCAGTAATGGTCTTAATATACACAGGAGATCGCTGCTGCCCGATCTTGTGCAATCCCTTAGTCGCCTTAATGATTCCCACGGGAGATTAAAGGTGGCTCTATTCTAAGCCGGGAACCACACGGTTAAAGTCTTTTGCCTCTTTCTAATCAATACTGAAGCGAATTCTCTATTAGTCTTTTTTTCCTTTATTTCATATCAGAAACACAATCTTGACATAATCGTAATGTAAGCATTGATTAAATCATTAGTATAAGAAAATATGTATTAAATAATATAGAAGAAAAAAAACTTCTAGACTGACGATGAACTGAAGCAAGCTGGGAGCCTCACGGCCATGTTGTTCCTTGCATGTATGTGTAACAGCTGGTTCGGTTCCCAGGTGTGGTGCAGTGCCAACGGCCAGTGCGGTGCGGGTGCGGCCGGTGCGAGAGGGGGGGCGCCGGAGCGCGAGGGGTCCACACCACCGCCGCGCTCTGCAAGACCCCCACCGACCAGCCGCCACACCCCCCACACACCACTCACACACACCCCCCCAAGGATGTCAACTCAGGCAAGTACAGACCACTACTTTTCAGGAGACGCAGAAGATCTGGTTTTTTTTTTGTTTGTGGCTGTATCTGTTTCGTTTGTGCACCTATATATATTAAACATATTAAAATATAGAGTAATTGAATTTCAAAGTTTTAATAGAGAATTGAAAACTGAGTTTGGAAAGCTAATAACCGATTTCCTAGACGATATGAAAACATGTTAGCTTACGTAACTCAAAGCGTTCTAACTCAAGTATTTTAAAGATATAATATTAGGTATCTCGAGCATGTTATTGCTTTATTGAAAAAAATTGGCGAAACGAGTATGACAATCCAGATTTGGTCAGTTTTACAAATGTGGCAACGTATATTGCCAGCTTACAGCGCCCGAATGTATTTTTGAAACAATTTACAGCTCTGAATGCAAGTTGATTTGACCCTTTTTTCGTAGTGTTGCTCATAAGTGTTGGAGATATTATTACAACTAAATTCTCGTACGAGAAAACATATTGCCTTGTAATTTTACGAGAATTCTCGCATGACTTGTAAGGGAGAATATACGAGCGTTTCAACCGCCGTCATTGTCCTCACACCACCAAAAGTTGATGAAAAATAATATATTTAGTTAAATATTTCACCTGTGCGGAATCTGTGCACGGACCAGAAACTTATTTTATAATAAAAACGATGAAATGCTGTTGTCTCTTTATGATATGATATTCTTTATTGCACAAATTTTAAAAGTAAATACAGTTACAAATTTTGTGTACAAAGGCGAGCTTATCTCTAAAAGAGATCTCTTCCAGCCAACCTTACAGGGTGTGAGACAAGGCACTAAGGCTCTTCTACTTTTGAAGGGGAGGATAATGGCGGTTGAAACGAAAGAATATTCACCCGTAAGTGCAAGTTCTTCCCATCCTTTTTTTCGTAATGTTGTTCATAATTGGTAAAGAAAATTCCAATTAAAATTCTCGTATGAGAAAACGTATTGCAGTTTACATGTACAAGAATTCTCGTATGTCTGCGGAGGCCTAACACCTAATATAACAGATTCTCAAACATATGTTAAGGCTCGACGACGGGCGGCAAGAAGGGCTCCGGCGCGGGCGGCGGTGTGCTCACGTGCCCAAAGTGCGGCGACCCCTGCACGCACGTGGAGACCTTCGTGAGCTCCACGCGCTTCGTCAAGTGCGACAAATGCCACCACTTCTTCGTCGTGCTGTCGGAGGTGGACACCAAGAAGAGCATCAAGGATAACGCGGAAAGCAAGACCGGGTTTTACAGGTACTCTTCTAAAGAAATTCTAGATTAATCTGTTTTCCCCTCATAAATACGCATGGAGTAGTAATACTCGTATCTTCTAGAAACGTATTCGTCATCATCAGGTTATTTTTGTCTCCACTGCAGGAGCACATCCCTCTCATCTGCCGGAGACAGACGGAGGATTTGGCCTACACTCCCCGCGCTGGCCAGACGGGTTGGGGAGGCCTGATTGATGTTTTATAATGTATTCCCTTAGTCGCCTTGTACGACATCCACGGGAAGAGTTGGAGTGGTCCTATTCTACTCTACCGGAAACCACACGGCAAAGCGCTTATGTAATCTTGATCTGCAGTGTAGTCCACGCGAGCGGAGCCGCGGGCACAGCTGGTTTTTGAATAAATTTCGGAAAACTTCCGAAATATCCATATTCACATAAACAGTTCGTCGCAAGTACATGATACCACCGAATTCCGATCTCACCGATGACAAAGCAGATCCAAAAGACCAATGTCCTGCTTAATTAATGCATAGGCATTTTTATTACAAAAGTGAACGTAAATGCTTCGAGCGTAGCATTTTTAAATGCGTTAATGATGACTCAGATAACAAATTCTGATATTTAATTGTGAAATTCAGCAGAAGATTAACGTGGCGTAAGGTTTATTTTTCGGCCCAGAGCCGTGTGGTTCCCGGCATAGAATAGGGCCACTCCTAACCTGGACGCCCGTCCAGCAGTGTTCTCCTGTGTGTATTTAAGATTACTGCGATTAGCAATCCGCCTTCCAAGCGAAATGATTATGGCAAATCCCCCAATAAACAGCAGAAACTACTTCAAGGCATTTAAGGAAAACAGCAATAACTATTATGCTTATTATCCTTTATGCTTGATATGTGCCTTTCCATTTTTATTTATTCCTGATCGGTTTACTCTTGACCACAGTCTCACCTGATGGTGAGTGATGCTGAGGTGGAGCGCTCTTACCCAAAATATGCCTATTCACTTTTCCCTTAAAAATTCCAAATTGTACTTGTCCAGAAGTACCGAAGCTGGCAGAGATTCCATTCCTTAGCAGTTTGCATATGAAAGAAGAAATAAAACGCTTCGTGCGAGATTGTGGTATGTCTACTACATAAGAATGTAGTCCCTCCCCACGTTTGGTAGTCCGAAGATGGGGTCTATGCTTTACTTGAACTCTCTCAACGTACCCTTAGCTTCCATGCCCTCTGTATCAATAGACCCGTGACTTCTTGGGTTGAGTCAAAAACGACAAGCATCTAGACTTATATTAGGCTAGGTTATCGTCATGTCAATCCTTAGACGTCCACTGCTGGACATAGACCTTCCCCATTGAACGCCACCACACCCTCCGCATTCACCTACTGCCGGCCAACTTCAGATCTTCGGTCTATCTGACTGTAGAGCGTTCAGAAATCAGAAATCAATTAGGTTCACATATACAGCAGATTGGTTGCCGTGTGGTTTCCGGTAGAGTAGAATAGGACCACTCCAACTCTTCCCGTGGATGTCGTACAAGGCGACTGAGGGAATACATTATAAAACATCAATCAGACCTCCCCAACCCGTCTGGCCAGCGTGGGGAGTGTAGGCCAAATCCTCCGTCTGTCTCCGGCAGGTGTGAGAGTGTTGTGCTCCTGCAGTGGAGACAAAAATAACCTGATGATGATACAGCAGATGTTAGTGTAGAAAGTAGCTCTAATTTAATAGTTTACCCATTACGGGCATACAATATTGTATAATTTAAATTAATTTTAAAATGACAGATTTAAAATGTATATACAGATTGTCAAAAAATGTATGTCCGTTAGGCTAGGCTATATTTTTAATAGTATTAACGTTCAAGTGATCCACAATGAGTTTCCTAACCTCTAGGTACGTAGGTACCAATGCTATCAATGTTTGGACTACGCCACGAATTTGTTTAATAAGCTGATTGATAGTCATTATCTCTGGATGTTGCATTGACATTCAACCTTACTGGCATTTCTATAAATGTTGTTGTCGTTTCACAATATATAACTTTCTTATACATATAATTGAAAGGATATTTTCGTCCATGATCATTGGGCCAATGGACGATCTTAAGCAGGACGATCTTACAGTCAATTGAAAGGATATTTTCGCCCATTGGGTGATCATTGGGCCAATGAACGATCTTAAGCAGGACGATCTTACAGACAATTGAAAGGATATTTACGTCCATTGGATGATCATTGGGCCAATGGACGATCTTAAGCCGATCCCACGCAGATACGAATAACGACGTGAATTTCTATGAAAAGAAGCTCCCTTAACAGCAGAAAATTTTAAGTACGAACAATATTTGTCACCTGTTGACCACGCACGCTTCACCAGGAGTGTTGACCAACAACTGTTTTGTGTGCCTAGAGTCTGCAACTACTATGGTGAATGAACAAGGCAATATTTGGTACCCCACATTTTCAAGCTATCCCCATAAGGCATCGGAAGCGATTTAATTAACAAACACATTCAAAATTAAATATAAGAAATCTAATAAATAAAATCGTAAACTTCACGTGTCTGTACATTGGAGATATTTGCAAAAAAATAAATTGGGGTTTTAAGGATGAGTAATAGAACACATTTCGATAATTTTTGGATTTTTTGTCTGTTAGTTTGTGCACGCATCACATAAAAACCAATGAACGGATTTTGATAGACTTTTCACGGAAACGTAAGGCTTAACTCGGATTAACATTTATTCTTCATTTCATCGCATTCGGCTTACTCTTTCAAATTTATGGGAGATTTTGGTTTTCAAATACATTACTTAGTATGTATATGCAAATAACAAAGTAGTAAAATCATTATGTTTGGTACAATTCAGAATGCGATTGGTTTGGACTACATTTGAAGCTGGAGTGGGACTGAGCGTGGGCGTGGGCGTCGGAGTCGGTATATTGAGAGTCTGTGTGGAAGTTGGAAGGGAACGGGAGCGGAATTGGGAACGGGGGCGGTTCTGTAGTCCACGCGAGCGGAGCCGCGGGCACAGCTAATGAACTCAATGACGTAACTTCTTTTTTTTGTGCTAATATCAAAAACAAAACCTTTTTTTTAATTTGCTTTGCTATTCACCATTGCGTAGTGATATTTAGTATTCTCTGCCATAGGTGTGTATAAAGTAAGAGAGCAATTTCTACCAACAAACTGTATTATACAGTTTGGCGGAGTTATTGAATGTATTTTTTGTGGAGGTATATTTTTTTTATTGTTTACTGCCTACATTGCTCTGGCTTTCTTCGTACCATAGACGAACGCCGTAGTACGTTCAATATTTTGTTTTACTTTGAAAATAGTTAAATGGATACTTATTATTATAAACTACACTAGCTGACTCGTGCCTATTTCGTTGGGTGGTAAACATTTTCCGACTACCACGCAAAAAGTCTTTTAATTTCTCGGGTTAATATATAGCCTATGATACTCACAAATAACGTGGCTTTCTATTGGTGAAAGAATTTTCAAAATCGGTTCAGTAGATCCAGAGATTACCCCCTACAACCTCACAAACTTAAACTCCTTATAATATAAGTATATAGATTAAATGAACTTCCAGATAGTATATTTTATTTTATTTAAATTTTTTTTTAGACTACAAAAATTTTCTTATATTAAGGTTCATATGCAAATCTAAAAATATAAGGGTTTATTTGCATGTTATTTATATTTAATGTTTTTTTTTATTGTTGATGGGTTTGCGCTTGACCTCAATCTCACCTGATGGTAAGTGACGATGAGGCCTAAGGTGGAGCGCGCTTACCCAGAAGATGCCCATTCACTCTTCCTTTAAAAAGATCCAAATTGTACTTGTCCGGAAATACCCAAGCTGGCATTCTTCCATTCCTTAGCAGACTTACTACTAATACAGGCATGCCAGCCTATAGTAGGCAAGTATATAAATGATAATACCTTATTCCGACCCTGTTCATAATCTATCGTGCACATGGCCAGATGTGTGATTTACGGTAGAGTGGAATAGGACCACTCCAACTCTTCCCGTTGATGTCGTACAAGGCGACTAAGGGAATACATTATAAAACATCAATCAGGCCTCCCCAACCCGTCTGGCCAGCGCGGGGAGTGTAGGCCAAATCCTCCGCCTGTCTCCGGCAGATGAGAGAGGGTTGTGCTCCTGCAGTGGAGACAATAATAACCTGATGATGATGATGATGGCCAGATGGCGGCTCATTAACTTTAAGACCACTCAGAAAAAAGTTGAGAGGCAGTCGTGCCGTGTAAAACATATTTAATTAGAATGTGACGCAACAATGTCACTGAACAACAAATAAGTCATTGATCTTCTGAATATCAGCGAGAAATTTATTTATCGTTAGACCGTTTTAGTCACATGGCAACATTTTATCGTGTTTCTTTTTTTTTATCAATAATTCGGATGCGGTCAATGTACAGATTAGAAATGAGATTAAATTTATTTATACAATTCAGTGCTTTCACCCCAAATATTTTACTGTGTTATTGTTATTTTGTATTAGCTGTGCCCGCGGCTCCTCTCGCGTTGACTACAGAATCTGCTCCCGTTCCTACACCCGCTCCCAGGTTAATATCTCAGGTTCTGAGTGGCGTATTAAGATGAAACTTGCATCAGGTTTTAAGTTAGACCTCCAGCAAGACAACTGTGAAAACTGCATCAAATTTCAATCAGTAGTTTTTGCGTAATGAGATAACAAACATACATACAGACAGACAGACAAAAATTCTAAAAACAGTTACTTATTTTGGCTTCTATTGGCCCTATAAAGACCCTTCATATACATTTTTCTACAATATCTCCCATGTACAGACAAAGACCACTTACAGTTTTATTATAAGTATAGATGTCTGCATGACAGTGATATTAATACTGGCTAAATAAAATCCTTTGTCTATGCCAGTGACTCCTTAATGATCGTTTAAGCCAAATAGTCTGCTCCTCTACCGATTAATCGTAATCGCTGATTAAATCCTACTAATATTATAAACGGGAAAGTTTGTAAGTATGGATGGATGTTTGTTACTCTTTCACGTAAAAACTATTGAATGGATTTTAATGAAACTTTACAATAATATAGCTTATCCATCAGAATAACCACATACGCTACAATTTATAAAGATATTGTGTGAATTGTCCAAAATATCAAGTAAGTAGGAAAAAATCTACCATCTGCGAGCTATTCTGGCGTGCGCCATAAAATTATAATTTTCATGTCATAATGTTAGTTCTTTTCTACGCCACGCTAATATCATCATCATCATCAGGTTATTTTTGTCTCCACTGCAGAACCACAACCCTCTCTCATCTGCCGGAGACAGACGGAGGATTTGGCCTACACTCCCCGCGCTGGCCAGACGGGTTGGGGAGGCCTGATTGATGTTTTATAATGTATTCCCTTAGTCGCCTTGTACGACATCCACGGGAAGAGTTGGAGTGATCCTATTCTACTCTACCGGAAACCACACGGCAGGGAAACCACACGGCAGATATAAGCTACTCGAAATACTAATCCTGCGCAGACGAAGTCGCGGGCGCCAGCTAGTTATTCATATTTTTAGGAAATTCTACAGTAAGAACATGAAAAAATATTAAAAAAACTGTGTTTATTGCCATTAAATCATTAATAACAAATTGAGCTAATTTTATAGTCATGGTCATATTTACTTAATTATTTATTTAATTAAGTAATAAGTTAATTATCTTCCACTATACTTCGTGTCGGGCCTTAGACGTGCACTAAGACTTTTGTCTTTAAACATTGTGGAATAGGCGAAGTGAAGACTTGACGCAGTTTTACAAATGCTGCCCAGCCCAACTCGATTCTTCGGTCAGCTTTCCTATCGAAATTGTTACTATCCAATTGTATTGTCTGTCCTAGGTAGATGTACTCCTGAACAACTTCGATATTACATTATCGAGATAGATACATTATCGGCGATTATCACATCAGTCTTAGGTCGACGTGTGAGTTGGACATGACTTTCGTCTTGTCTACGTTCATCCTAAGACCTTACTCGTCTGGAAGAGCAGTTGAGGCTGGTCAGCATTTCCTCGACTTACTATACTTACACACCTTTAAATATATGAATAATTTAAGTGTAGTGGAAGATTATGGTGTAATTAAGCCTTGTAAAAAGTTATTTGTTCAGCTCAACACGTTTTTGTTCCAGTTTTGTTTAGAATTACGGATTAACCGGATTTAAATTAACCGATTAATCGGCTTTAAATTGATCGGTTAATCAGCCTTTTACGACAATAAATACCTTTTTCGTTACGGAGCCACCGTAACTCCGGCTTTGGCGTAGTCAGTGAACGCACACTGGGTCCGTATAGTAGAATAAGCAAGGCCCTAAAAACCATAAACTTTTTCTGCCCCGCAGAAAGCCCCCGCCTCCGCCGAAGAAGATCTTCGAATATCTGAACAAGCACGTGGTGGGGCAGGAGTACGCCAAGAAGGTGCTGTCGGTGGCCGTGTACAACCACTACAAGCGCATCTACAACAACGTCACCAGCGGCGCGCCGCAGGACGCGCACCACCCCCTGCACACACACAGAGGTACTACACACCCGCAGCGGTAACACTCGCATGTCCCTTACACACCCACCGTGGTAACACTCGCATGTCCCTTACACACCCACCGTGCTAAAACTCGGCTGTACCTTACACACTCGCAGTGGTAACACTCGGCTGTCCCTTACACACTCGCAATGGTAACACTAGTTTACATACCCACCGTGGTAACACTCGGCTGTACCTTACACACTCGCAGTGGTAACACTCGGCTGTCCCTTACACACTCGCAGTGGTAACACTCGGCTGTCCCTTACACACCCACAGCACAAATGACTTACTAGTAGTTACTTCGTAATCCACAGTTGTAACACTCGTCTGTCCTTACAAATGTACAATGTTAACACTTGTGTGTACCTTACACACACCAAAGGGTAGCGTAGAATCAGTCCTAGGGACTCGCTACCTTCACTAGTAGGCGTTATATTGTGTTAGGGTACCTCTGTTGGTCCTCGCTTAGAGAGGAGTGGCGGAGGGAGCACACAAAGGTAACCCTATTCCCCCCCCACACACACACACACAATAGGTGTTTATGTATTTATTCGTAGTATGCAGATTGAATGAATAAATGTTTATT
Source organism: Esperia sulphurella (assembly GCA_947086405.1). NCBI lineage: Eukaryota > Metazoa > Arthropoda > Insecta > Lepidoptera > Oecophoridae > Esperia > Esperia sulphurella. The sequence goes on from OX352272.1 coordinate 14,802,983, forward strand.
TCTTTTTATAATTTGTCGCTATGTTAATATACTCGGGATGTCACAGATATGTCATACCAGTCAATATTTAAGATGTCCTCCGGTAGTTACCGGAGCCAGCTCCGGTTTTTGGTTTTCATTTAAAACTTCAGAGAGAAAGCTAATTTGAGCTACTTATAGGTAGATATGGCTCAATTTAGCTTTCCTTTCTAGCTAACCTGTCGAACCGAGTGAACTGGTCAAGCGTGGAAATTAATAAGAACATTTTCAAGAATCAGTGAAAACGAGTGGATCGAATGCGGTGTTGCGAGAGTGGAACGAATCGGGTGACAAATGGTGGCGATTCGTTCGGCTACTTGTTGCCATGTGACCTTCGTTTCACATTTTTCTTTATACTTTACTTAATATTCTGACATTGGATTTACACACTGATGTAATGTGGAAGAAACTACAGCTAGAGGTCATCCTAGGAGGACGTTCAGGTATCAAATTGGTGACGTCAAAAAGACTTGAGTTCGTAGTGAGATGATTAAATCTAGGTGCATGAAATATGATGGATGAAATCGCAAAGTGGCTATACATCATCTCTGCGTACTCTTCTGGGACCAAGGCGTGAGCCGAATAAAGCAATTATTGTTATTATAATCAAAATCAACATCCTGTAATCAACGATCTTTATGTACTACTAGATGGAGCGTTCCAAACTATCGCTCTGTTCCACGCAAGTAGCCACAACTCTTTCACATTCACTTTGAAACTGTTGCAGTTTAATTATTTACTAAATATTGACATTATTTAACCGTAGCGTCAATATTTAGTAATAAATAAATGTTCTGCGTAGCAACTGCACAAGTTTCATAGTGAATGTGAAAGAGTTGTGGCTACTCGCGTGGAACAGAGCGATTGTTTGGAACGCTCCATCTAGTAGTACATAGAGATCGTTGCCTGTAATATGTCCCCACGGTTTCGGCACATGCCTACTCTCTCAATGATACGAGCCATAATAGTCCATCGCTTTACTAAATTACGCCAAAGAAGAAATTCTAAGACAAGGGTTGAGTCTACCAACTGTCACTAAGACAGCGTACACTCTCGTCTGTTGATTTGCTACCAAAATCCTGGGTAACAAGTGTTACCGCTGATCTTCAGAGATTCTCCATGTTTGAGGTGTTGTCTCCGTGTTTTTTGGAGAACAGTTTATGTATTTTTTTTTCCATTTATAGGTTATCGACTTTGGTAGTGATAGTTTATTAAACGAATATTATAAATGTGAAAGTTTGGATGATTGTTACTCAATCACGATTCAACCACTGGACCGATCTGGATGGAACTTGGCCCACATATAGGTTAGGTCCTAGAATAGGGCATGGGATAGTTTTATCCCGAAAAAAATCTCATTCCTACGGGAAATATATAATAATTTGCGATGTGAAGTCGTCCACGCGGACGAAGTCGCGGGCAACAGCGAGTGCTAAATAAACGTGACTAAGCTAATTTTCTAAAAGCAGATAACCTCAAACCTTACTAAAGCTTACTATCAACATTAGTTAGGAACTGAACAATAGTGAAGTCATACAGGCTACAAAATGCTCGTTCCCAAGGCCATAAAAATGTTCATGGTTGCAGATCTCCTTCACCTGTCACAAGCGGCGGGCGCGGTAGCGGGCGCGGGTGCGGGCGGGGGCGCGGGCGGGGGCGGGGCGGAGATCCTGGACCGACAGCACCACGAGCTGCGCCTGGACAAGAGCAACGTGCTGCTGCTGGGCCCCACGGGCTGCGGTGAGTGTGGGCAGTGTGGGCGGTGTGGGCGGTGTGGGCGCCGGCACGCAGGGAGTGGCCACTCACCATCAGGGTACTGCCGCGTGGTTTCCGGTAGAGTAGAATAGGACCACTCCCAACTCTTCCCGTGGATGTCGTACAAGGCGACTCAGGGAATACATTGTAAAACATCAATCAGCCCTCCCCAACCCGTCTGGCCAGCGCGGGGAGTGTAGGCCAAATCCTCCGTCTGTCTCCGGCAGATGAGAGAGGGTTGTGCTCCTGCAGTGGAGACAAAAATTACCTGATGATTATGATTATTTCACTCTTACTTTTCATTCTAATACGGTATACCTCTCCCGAGTTTTTAATCGTAGAATTTATCAATTAGATATATTAATTAGTTTAATTTATTTCACTTTTACGTCTTATAAATTCAATTTTACAAAGAAAGAAAGAAAGATTATTTATTTGCTTCTGAACAGGGTACAAAACAAGGTGTAAAGCATAAAACTAGTTCTCCTGCTCAGCCATTTCAAACGGCATGCAAATATTAAATTGTATAAAATTGCAATTAAATTAGTTTGATTAGATTAGATAAATTATTTAAGTATGTCAAGTATTAAATTAATTATATTAGGTGGTTATTGGGCTCGATTCTAAAGGCACAATGTTAAAATTTGACAGCACTAAAACTGTTGCTATCCTTGTCACACATTATTATGAAGATAAAGACGAAACCAATTTTAGAGCTGTCAAATTTTAAAGGTGTGCCTTCAGAATCGGGCCCATTGACAATCATCCTTATTTACTGATCTAATATGTCATTCTAATATGGGAAATGGTACCGATAGGTGACGATTAATCGATTAAGCCGATTACTAGTCGGCTTAATCGATTAATCGTAAACTATCGGTACATCTCTAGCTAACAGTAAACTGTACTTGACCTGAAATTATAATGTAGTTTCTGCAACTTAAAACAATTGCATATATGGTGATATGTTATTGTTAAAAGCGTGAGCGGAATATTTGGTTGAATAGCTGTTTTGTATGCAAATAACGTAAGATAAGACTGCTACCATATTGAAGGCCGATGGCGATTAGAGGAGATAAAGTGAAATGGGCAATATCAGTTGTTTGCCAGCCGATAGCGTAATATTGATATTATTGTTTATGGCTGATACGCGTAATCAAGATTTTAAACATAGCGATCCTACTAATATTATAAATGTGAAAGTTTGGATATTTGGATGTTTGTTACTCAATCACGCTTCAACCACGGGACGGATCGAGATGAAACTTGGCACACATATAGGTTAGGTCCTGGAATAGGACATAGGATAGTTTTTATCCCGAAAAACTCATTCCTATACGGGAAATACATAATAATGAATTCCTCTTGTTACTATTAACTCTTTGAATAAGTGTTATAGACACCAGCGCCCTCCTCCGGAGGCTAGTTGTTGTATTTACGTACATGATAACTAAATAATAATATAATTGTTCTAATACTAATATAGATATGTATGTAGAATATGTATGTGTATGTATAGGGTGTGTGTTGGGGGGGGGGGGGGGGGTTGTGTATAGGTGTGCACGATGTATGAATGAAGGTTGTGTTGTTTGTAATTTTTTGTAAGAGTTTTTTAGTTTCGTCATTTTAAAAAAAAAATTAAATCGATATCGCGTTTCTTTAAAAAAAATTGTTATTGATGTCATTTAACTCATTAAGCAACATAGTTTCGATATGAGTAAAAACAAGACACCGATTGAGTAGCTCAAAATCCGCTGTAGCTCATTCACCAAGTGCCCACCTTAGCACGATTACTCAAGTACGGGTAACCCACCTGTTTAGCTTTCTGTACGAACAACTTGTACAAGATTTATAAAGACTATTTTGGTTCAACATTTGTATTCAACAGATTTCAGGTTGGTCTTCCAAAAATAGTTACTCATTTGTTATTCACTGCAACTTACAACCGTGAGTTGAATTAATAATTTAATTGGTGTAATATTAATCCACCAGGATATTTAAAAATATATTAAAAGAATAGCTAAGGCATATTACTCAGTTGAAGAATTCCTGAAGGATGTTTCAATGTATGTTACTTGACATTTGTGAATTTATGACATTATTTATTAATTATTATCTGTTACCTATGTGACATTAATTGTTAAAAACGTTTTTGACTTGTAATTTTGTTACCAATAAATATGATTATTATGATTAATAATACCTTGATATTATTCAACTTTGAATAACTCAATTAGGTACTGGATAAAAATACACATATGTAATAATAAATGAGCTTTTTGGCGTGTGGGTGTGGGGTTCAGCAGAGTTCCTCTTCGTTTAAGGTGCGGAGACGAAATAATATCACCAGTTTGGAGAAAGGTCTCTACCAGTTGTAATACAATGCATTATGTACTAAAACTGTTACTTATGTACTAGTATTTAAAGGAGAATGCCCAAAAGTGGGCCTAAGATGCGTCTTCACTATTCATGTACCAAAAATATTGGTCTGAATTATGAATTCCTTCAAGTTATTTTTAAAGCCAATGGAATAGGGAGTTTAAAAATAACATATAATAAAAACGTTGATTGATTTCCGCCGGCCGACCAGCATCTTTTCAACTAGAGTAGTGAAAGCAGAATTAAAATCGATATATATTTATAATCGATATTTGTCAACAATATTTGATAGTACCATTCAGTTACTAGCGCGATAATCCACCCATCATATTTTTTATTTACTGACTGGAAATACACTATTTATAGTGATTTAAAATGATACACACGTTCTTAAAAGATATTTATGAAAATATTGTAACGTAACCGAAATATCGATTATTCAATTTGTTAAATCGATGTAGTAGAACCTCACTATTGATATGCACTATGGTTTCGTACTGTGACGTCATATCCGATATCATGTCAACACCTGTTTTGTCTCCGTTTGTTTACATTGCGTATTTGGGTGAAAAAATCTATTTTAACGAGCCTAATGTAGTGTCGAATGCAATATACCGTCGTCGACTAATAACCACACTATGACATCAAGATCTAGAGCGGTTAATCGTGGCCATATACCCACGGTGTTGTGAAAACTGTGCGCCAACGAAGATTTCATTCCAATTAAATTATTGAGTTTTCCCACTAAATAGTTAAACGATTTTCTTTTTATAATAATCCTTAGTATTTTGCCTGTATTTTGACGACAATTTGATCCAAACGCAAAATTCAAAGTTCAAGGGCAAACTCCCATACAATTTTGGGCTTTCTCCTTTATTATGCACTTTTTGCCTCCCATCCCTCAAACTATTACAACCTTTGATCTCTCTGAGACTCCGATCCGCGGTCTCCACTCCAGAACTCGTCTGATCCAACGGCCGTCGGTTCTGCGACATATATGGCCTGCCACTGCCATTTCAGCTCGGATATCCAAGTGTCTAAACGTTGTCCAAACTCGATAACCAGCTAAGATGTATAATGTTTGTGGTGCACAGGCAAGACGCTGCTGGCGCAGACGATCGCGCAGTGCCTGGACGTGCCGTTCGCCATCTGCGACTGCACCACGCTCACGCAGGCGGGCTACGTGGGCGAGGACATCGAGAGCGTCATCGCCAAGCTGCTGCAGGACGCCAACTTCAAGTGAGTACCCGCATGTGTCTGTCTGCGACAGGAGGGCTCCGTGGGCGAGGATGAGCGGCCCTCTATCACTCTTAGGCTGTGCTACTATTCCTCTGTAGAACCTGAGGTGCTATTAGAATGTTCAACTTTGAGTGGTATAATATCTTCATCATCAGGTTACTTCTGTCTCCACTGCAGGAGCACAACCCTCTCTCATCCGCCGGAGACAGACGGAGGATTTGGCCTACACTCCCCGCTGTTTTGTTAATGTTTTATAATGTATTCCCTTAGTGGCCTTGTACGACATCCACGGGAAGAGTTGGAGTGGTCCTATTCTACTCTACCGGAAACCACGCGGCATAATATCTTAGAGCGTTTAGAACATGACATCTACCTACATGAGATTTGTACTGGGTATGCAGGCTGATTTGCCTATCATTCTTTGGCAAACGTTTCTGTGTCCATTGTTTTTTTAATGCTAATGTTTGTTGCTTGGCAGCGTGGAGCGCGCACAGACTGGCATCGTGTTTCTGGACGAGGTGGACAAGATCGGCGCCGTGCCCGGCATACACCAGCTGAGGGATGTGGGCGGTGAGGCTACACGCATTGTTACAACTCGGTCTATCATAGACATACTTTTATTCATAAACTAGCTGTGCCCGCGGCTCCGCTCGCGTGGACTACAGGATCCGCCCCCATTCCCACTTCCGCTCCCTATCCCACTTCCACTCACTCTCAATCCCGACTCCAGGTCCAGATCCAGGTCCAGTTCCAGCTCCAGATCCAGGTCTAGCTATAGGTCCGGTTCCAGATCCAGCTCCAGATCTAGCTCCCGATCCAGATCCAGGTCTAGATCCAGCTCCAGATTTTTCATCGTAATCGACTAACTCAATCAAAAGTTATGCGAATTTATAGTTTTCAAAATCTCACATTACATTGGTACGATACCCGCTCCCGCTCCCGCTCACGAATTCAATCGAGCATTTACACCCTACACTCCTCGCAGCGTGGCGAGTTTTCGGAAACTATAAATTCGCATAACTTTTGAATGACTGCACCGATTGCAATGAAATAAAGCCTATATGTTACACCAAATTAAGCCCCATGTTTCTGTGAAAAGTCCATCGAAGTCCGATCAGTCGTTTTTAAGTGATGCGTGCACAAACTCACAGACAAACAGACAAAAATTTCAAATATGATCGAAATGTGTTCTGATGCTTATCCTTAGACCCCCCAATTTTTATTTTTGCAAATATCTTCAATGTACAGACACGCGAAGTTTACGATTTTATTTATTAGATTGTTCATTGTTTATATTGTTTACATATTATTAAGACAATTTACACACTTTCTTAATTCTAACACAACTCATACGAGTATATGGGCCGAGCATGCGTTATGGAACGACAGTGTGTGTCCAGAGAAGCCCCAATAGGCCATACAGCCCGTGCCGGGACTATCTCTCAATATTTACGACAGGTTTTAATGCCTAGACTTAACTTTTGATAGTTCTGGGTTCTCTTTCTCTAGCGGGTCGCGTGACGTGTTCTGATAACTACGATAATTAGACGCCAGACGTCGCGGCAGACGATCGACGGATGCAAACCGAAATGCTTACATATGTATGTCGGTAGTACACCTGCCTGCGAAGCTGCGAGTCGCGGGTTCGAACCCAGGGCAAACATTTGTGTGATGAGTAATTGTGTTTGCCTTGTGACTAGATGTTATTTATATATTATATTATGTATTTAAGTATGTATATCAGCTGTCTGATACCCATACATACAGGCTCTGCCTAGTTTGGGAGCAGGTGGTCGTGTGTGAAATGTCCTCAAATATTTATTTATTTATGTCCTAGTCGTAGAAATAGATAAAAATATAATATATGAATATCTCAGATATTCACACCAATTATCCAGTCCCAAACTAGGCAGAGCCTGTGCTATGGTTACTAGATAACGGATACACATACTTAAATAAATATATAAACATTCAATACTTGGGTACAAACATTCATATTCATCATACGAACATTTGAATGATAGATAGATAAACTCTTTATGTGTGCAACAAATTAAAAATAACAATCAAAAAATAGGTACAGATTTTTGGAAAGTGTACAAACGCTTAAATAAATGTCCCATTGATCATCATCATCATATCAGCCCTTAGTCGTCCACTGCTGGACATAATCCCAAATGAACCACCACACCCGGTGGCTTATTTTTAGTAATGGACGTATTTTGGCTGATGATGGACTTAACGCGGGACCTCTCGTACGCACCGTTTTTTTTGTTCTCAGCGCGGAGTCACTTTAGATATCAAGTCCTGCTAATACGATACCCTTATCTCCCAGGCGAGGGCGTGCAGCAGGGCATGCTGAAGATGCTGGAGGGCGCCGTAGTGTCGGTGCCGGAGAGGAACTCGCGCAAGCTGCGCGGTGACGCCGTGCAAGTGGACACCACTAACATACTGTTCGTGGCCAGCGGCGCCTACAACGGGCTTGACAGGTCAGTGCATGGGTACCCAGGTTGGGGTAGGTGCCAGTGCAGCTACGACGTAGGTGCCAGTGCAGGTACGACTTAGGTGCCAGTACAGCTACGACGTAGGTGTCTGGTTAGCTACGACGTAGGTGCCAGAGCAGCTACGACGTAGGTGTCAGTACAGCTAGATCAGATGCCAATATAGATATGGTTAGGATTAGGTTTGCCAACACAGATAGACAGCAGTCACAACTGACCATTAATGTATTATCACTTATACCTCATACCATGAAGCAAAATAATTTTTCACACCTCGTAAATGACCTCAAAGTTTCTTCCTTCATGATTGACACTAATTGATTTTAAAATCATCTGTTATTTAATTTAATAACCAATTAGTGTCTCATCATGAAGGAAAAAACTTTGATTTCACTTATGAGGTGTGATAATTATTTTGCTTCATGGTATGAGGTGTAAGTGCCAATACAGTCGTGGTCAGTTGCGACTGCTATGGTTAAATACTAATTAATACAAATCGACCAAATTTTTTATCAGGCCTGTCTCACTTCGCACTTTAGGTATAAAATTACACCTACGCGGACCCGATTGCCAGGACATCTATGCGAATCGCGGCCGACTGTCAATAATGAGTGATTTAGCGGTTCAGCTTAACATTGACTTTCTTCTATGCGCGTAGGATACAATTTGGTTTGCATTGAATTATGTACTAGTCAGTACAAGGCCAGAGTACCAATACAGTCCGAGCTAGGTTCCAATACAGTCCGAGCTAGGTTCCAATACAGGGCTAGGTGCCGATACAGATAGAGCTAAGTACCATATTTTTAGAGCTTAGTGTTAATACTGGCAGGGCTAGGTTCCATACAGATAGGACTATGTTCCAATACAGTCGGGGCTAGGTGCCAATACAGTCAGAGCTAGGTGCCCATACAATGTCAGGGCTAGATGCCAATACAATGTCAGGGCTAGGTGCCAAAACAGTCGGGGCTAGGTGTCGAGACAGGCGGGGCTAGGTTCCAATACAGGCGAGGCTAGCTCTACCTGTCGTCAGTACTATAGTGCAGCGTGTGTGCCGCTGTCGCAGGCTGGTGCAGCGGCGCAACAACGAGAAGTACCTGGGGTTCGGCGCGTGGGACGCGCGCGCGGGCCGGCGCGCCGCGCTGCAGGCCGCCGCGGCCGACGCCTCGCCGCGCGACGGCGCCGCCGCAGAGAACGACGAGCGCGACGGCTGGCTGCGCAAGGTGCAGGCCAGGGACCTCATCGACTTCGGCATGATACCGGCGAGTCGCGACCTTATTATATTACTAGGATTATAATCTGCGTTGTGGAGAGTCGTTAAAAGAAAAGTTTCAAGAAATAAGCATATCAGCAGTAGCTGGTCGATTCATTTTAGATAATATTTTATATGTCAGAAAAAATGTATCTCTCTTTTTGAGGCACTGTGACAATAATAGTTGTAGTACAAGAAATAAAAATAAACTTGTTTTACCAGGGTTGAGATTGAGTAAGGTCAGCAAATCGTTCCCGGGGCAATGTATACGCTTCTACAACAAACTACCAGAGGAAATCTTAAATATGACGGACAGAAAGTTTAAGATTCACATTAAAAAACAACTTTGTAAGAAAGCCTATTATAAAGTAAACGATTATTTGAATGACAAAGATGCCTGGTACTAATGTCAATCCAGCTTCGCAAAATCTTTATTAATTGTATGCAAACTTGATTTTTAAAAAATGTGTTGCGTGAAGTTTGTTGCGCCGTTTCTTCTTCACAGCGCTAACACCTAGGAAGCGGTAGTCGATAAAAAAAATGACGTGTATAAATGTACCAAGTGTACTCTTATGCAATAAATTATTTTGATTTGATTACTTAGGATATTGTACGATGTCGCGGGCGCGGCTAGTTTTTTTTTTATTAGCTCAACACAAACATTAAGTACAACTATAATGTATAAACTTAAAAATGAGTACAATTTATCCTTTGTGAGAGACTGGTGCCTAAAAATAGGATGAACTTGTGAAATCAGATCACCAGGCTCGCACCCCATGGAATTTAGAAGCATCACCTTGCCATACCAAGCAATTAGATTATAATTACGTGATAACTCAAAGTATTGCGCAAATTAATAATTTAGAACATAATACATCTAGTGGTTAAATTTAAGTATTTGGTAATTTTAAGGTGGTGATTTAATGATGAGAAAATTATCTTTCTTTAATTTCAGTATAAATTATGATTATTTACTACATTATATAAAATTATAACATTGTCTTAAAATTAAGGGGTGGACGATGTGAGAGGACATTCGCTTTGTACGAAAATTAACAACAACAAAAACAAACAAAAGAATTAAGTTGTACACAAAGGTGGACTAGTAATACATAAATTGTGATCTAAGATCTAAACGTTGTATGCTGTGTTGCAGGAGTTCGTGGGCCGGTTCCCGGTGCTGGTGCCGTTCCACAGCCTCAACCAGGAGCTGCTCGTGCGGATACTCACGGAGCCCAAGAACGCCATGGTCAGTTGCATGAAGCGTCACGCCTTAGACGTCCACTGCTGGACGTCCGCCTTCCCCGATGAACGCCCCCACCCCCGGTGTCTCATGTGGACATTGAGGAGTCGAAATGAAAACCTCGACTCTTCGGAATTTAGTATAATATTGAAGTTTTAAAGAAATTGTAGTGTACAGTAGATAGAATGACAAGAATATTTGCGGGTTCGAATGCCGCTAGGGGCAAATGTTTGTATGATGAATATGAATGTTTGTACCCAAGTCTTGGATGTTTATATATTTATTGAAGTATGTGTATCCGTTATCTAGTAACCATACCACAGGCTCTGCCTAGTTTGGGACTGGATAATTGGTGTGAATGTCGGACATATTTATATATTTATTAATATTGAAATAAAAAGGTATACATATAAATGTCGTAGACAAAAGGAATTGTCGCTCTCGACGAGGACACTGGTCACGAGCTTCATACAGCTTATCTTTGGTGTAGATCCGAAACACCCGGTCCTACGCCCTCCAGTTGCTTACGGCCACCTTCTTCAACTCGTCAGTTGCTCATATACTCATATAAATTTGGTAAACTATATTTTAGGCACTGTTTGTCCTTAGCAAATATCGGTATGGTTTCCTTGCCGTGTGGTTTCCGGTAGAGTAGAATAGGAACACTCCAACTTTCCCCGTGGATGTCGTACAAGGCGACTAAGAGATTACATTATACCACATCAATCAGGCCTCCCCAACCTGTCTAGCCAGCGCGGGGAGTGTAGGCCAAATCCTCCGTCTGTCTTCGGCAGATGAGAGAGGGTTGTGCTCCTGCAGTGGAGACCAAAATAACCTGATGATGATGAAATATCGGTAACCCACGACCTCTGTCGCTCTAGTCTAACGACCAGCCGCTAAGGCAACGAGACACGAGTCGTTATTAGAACTGCCGGAGAACTTCTGGAATATCACTCTGACATAGACAAAATTTCCGTGGAAATAAACATCAGAGTATAAAGATACTAAATACTTCGTCATAGTTCAAAAAGTTAGTAAAATTTTGTCAGCGGGCTGAACGGAGGACCTACTACCGTCGTATCGAGTGCAGATCGCAGTCTGGCTAGATGAAGCGACGTGAGGCATGAGGCGGCCGGCGGAGAAGAGCCGAGGATCGGGTCCAGGGGCGCGTCCCGGGAGGCCTACGTCCAGTGGTCGACTCTCGCATGCTGATGATGATGAGGAGTAGAGATACAACATGTATTAGATTGTTTAAAATATTGTGTCCCAGGTGTCCCAGTACAAGCTGCTGTTCGCGATGGACAAGTGCGAGCTGACGTTCAGCGAGGACGCGCTGCACGCCGTGGCCGCGCTCGCCATGGAGCGCAAGACGGGCGCCCGGGGGCTGAGGGCGATCATGGTCAGTCGGCGCTCTGTCTCTAGCGATATCTACGACCATGGTCGGTATACTATCTATAGCGATATCTACGATCATGGTCAGTTTACTGTCTATCTGTAGCGATATCTACGAACATGATCACTCTGCTATCTGTAGCGATATCTCCGATTATGGTCATTCTACTTTCTATCTGTAGCGATATCTCCGATCATGGTCATTCTACTGTCTATCTGTAGCGATATCTACGAACATGATCACTCTGCTATCTGTAGCGATATCTCCGATTATGGTCATTCTACTGTCTATCTGTAGCGATATCTCCGATCATGGTCATTCTACTGTCTATCTGTAGCGATATCTACGATCATGGTCAGTTTACTATGTGTATTGCGTAAACCGTCCGGTATTCTATGGACATCTGATTCCGAACCGTCCCAACTTCCGAGCTTTTAAGCGTTTTTGCCATGCCTCCTATACGAAGGAGCCTTCTGCTACTCCGTCCCAGCTCACTGCGTCCCATAGACGCTAATACGTCCGTGGTGTTCAACTAGGTGGCCAGGCTTATCTTGACCACACCAACCCCCCGATTGACCACTCCGGTCATCATTTCTTTGCTACACTCCCATTTGCTAGAGGGGAAGCGGGAACTCTTTTCCTACTTCGACTCTTTACTTCTATAATTAAATTTGTCTGAGGCCTGAGGTAGCGTAGATACAGTCCTCGGGACTCGCCCTACCTTCACCGGGAGGTGTTAGGTGTTACCTCCGCCGATCCTCGCTCGGAGGATGTGCGGGGGGAGAGCGGGGAATGACCGTCGCACTCGACCGCTGCCCACAGGAGAATCTGCTGCTGGAGGTGATGTTCGAGATCCCCGGGTCGGACGTGGCCGTGGTCCACATCCACGAGGGCTGCGTGTCGCGCCAGGAGCCCCCCGGCGTGACGCGGCGCCGCCCCCCCGCGCCGGCGCCCGCGCCCGCCGCCCCCGGCGCGCCCCTGCACGACGCGCGCGCGCACCCCGCCGACCTCGACGACTGGCCCTCGGTGCGCCTCACCAACTAACTGTACGTAGATAGCCCCTCGACCCTCGCCCCTCGACCCTCGCCCCTCGACCCTCGCCCCTCGACCCTCGCCCCTCGACCCTCGCCCCTCGACCCTCGCCCCTCGCCCCTCGACCCTCGACCCTCGCCCCTCGACCCTCGCCCCTCGACCCTCGCCCCTCGCCCCTCGACCCTCGACCCTCGACCCTCGACCCTCGCCCCTCGACCCTCGACCCTCGACCCTCGACCCTCGACCCTCGACCCTCGACCCTCGCCCCTCGACCCTCGCCCCTCGCCCCTCGACCCTCGCCCCTCGACCCTCGCCCCTCGCCCCTCGACCCTCGACCCTCGACCCTCGACCCTCGCCCCTCGACCCTCGACCCTCGACCCTCGCCCCTCGACCCTCGCCCCTCGACCCTCGCCCCTCAACCCTCGCCCCTCGCCCCTCGACCCTCGACCCTCGACCCTCGACCCTCGCCCCTCGACCCTCGACCCTCGACCCTCGACCCTCGCCCCTCGACCCTCGACCCTCGACCCTCGACCCTCGACCCTCGACCCTCGACCCCCCGCCGACCGCTCGCCGCCGGTCTGTCTCGGCCCGACGAAATTAATGTTCGTGTGTCTCTGGAGCTGCAGGTCGGACCATGAAGCAAAATGATTTTTCGCACCGTCTAAGTCGACTCAATTCTATTCTACAAATGTTCCATCTACGTCTCCACTGATATTATAAAGAGGAAAGATTTGTATGTTTTGTAACGAGTAAACTCAAAAGCTTATGCCGTGTGGTTTCCGGTAGAGTAGAATAGAACCACTCCAACTCTTCCCGTGGATGTCGTACAAGGCGACTAAGGGAATACATTATAAAACATCAATCATGCCTCCCCAACCCGTCTGGCCAGCGCGGGGAGTGTAGGCCAAATCCTCCGTCTGTTTTCGGCAGATGAGAGAGGGTTGTCTGCAGTGGAGACAAAAACAACCTGATGATGATGAAACTCAAAAACTACTGGACCAATTTCAAATATTCTCAAGTTAATTAGTTATTAAATGAAATAACAGATGACCATTAGTAACCAATTAGTGTCAATCATAAAGGTGAATTGACACTAATTGGTTATTATATTAGATAACAGATGACCATTAGTAACCAATTAGTGTCAATCATAAAGGTGAATTGACACTAATTGGTTATTATATTAGATAACAGATGACCATTAGTAACCAATTAGTGTCAATCATAAAGGTGAATTGACACTAATTGGTTATTAAATTAGATAACAGATGACCATTAGTAACCAATTAGTGTCAATCATAAAGGTGAATTGACACTAATTGGTTATTATATTAGATAACAGATGACCATTAGTAACCAATTAGTGTCAATCATAAAGGTGAATTAACACTAATTGGTTATTAAATTAGATAACAGATGACCATTAGTAACCAATTAGTGTCAATCATAAAGGTGAATTGACACTAATTGGTTATTAAATTAGATAACAGATGACCATTAGTAACCAATTAGTGTCAATCATAAAGGTGAATTGACACTAATTGGTTATTATATTAGATAACAGATGACCATTAGTAACCAATTAGTGTCAATCATGAAGGTAAACACTTTGAGGTTACTTATGAGGAGCGAAAAATTATTTTGCTTTATGACCTGTAGTTTGGAAGAAATTGTTTATCGAAAATTTGTGGTTTGAAAGAAGATGCTACCACATCTTCTAGGGGTAGAGAACGGTATGTTGCGTTGGTTTGGACATTCAAATTAGATCTTGGGAACAAAAAATTAAAACTGGTTATTCTTGAAAGTTGGTCTCGGCACGAAGTTAAACGTTAAACAGCCGGAATTTAGTTTCACATCTAGTATTTTGTTAGACAGATATATACATAATTTTGTTGCAAAAAATTTAAAGTGTGTTCCGGAAAGTCCTTTCTCTTAAGTTAAATCACTGAACGATTCATTTGGAACATTTCGTTAACCTTTCAAATTGCCACCGGACAAGGCCGCGGCAAACTGGTGTATTGCTTTTCATTGCTTTTTTACTGTTGTGTAATTTAGTGTAACCTAGGATAGTGCGTAGATCATTACCCATATCACCCCCCCCCCCCCCCCCCCCTCACACACTCACACATACTCTCTCTCTCTCTCACACACACACACACGCACATCACCCGCACACAAAACTATTTTTATAAAAAGTGTGCCTCCTTAATGCGTCGAATGCAGGAGAGCACCAACGGTACGCTGAAGACCATTGCAGAGAGGTGTGACAGTGTCATGCTTGGGAGGTTTATGGGGTTACACGCAAAAGGCGTGACTCGGTGAACCTCCATTATTATTATTAAATTTACTAGCAGAAAATAATAAGTCTAACAAAATATGGATTTTAATTCGGAATCACAACTTCAGCTTCATAATCCTTTCAGCTATGTCGGTCGCCTTCGTTCTTGCTCGATTCTCTTCAATACGAATCATATAGCCCTCTCCATACTATACATGTATCTTAAGTAAGTAAGTTTGTGGTGGTACAGATATTCGCCGTTCACACTATTTGCAAACAAAACAAAAACAATAAACCGCTATAACAATACAATTTATACAATGTTTCCAGTTAATATTACAATCTCGTCATGTTATTCGATTCATTGCAAAGAGTAAGAAACTACTACCTACAATTTCCATAAGAAGTGTGTGAGAGTATATATAATAATTATAAACCTCTATTGCTGTTTTACCATTTCAAAATTACAATAATTAAAATTAGTTTCAACAAGTAATTTAATCATCACTCTGACTTTTAAACTAAGTAGAAACTTGTGGCTTAAAAGTCAGTTTTAAAAAGGAAAGGGTCCACGTTTGTTCTGTGTGTAAGTGTTGTGTGTGTGTGTGTGTAAGTATTGTGTGTGTGTGTGTAAGTGTTGTGTGTGTGTGTAAGTGTTGTGTGTGTGTGTAAGTGTTGTGTGTGTGTGTAAGTGTTGTGTGTGTGTAAGTGTTTGTGTGTGTAAGTGTGTGTGTGTGTGTAAGTGTGTGTGTGTGTGTGTGTGTAGGGGGGGGGGGGGGGGGGGGTGTTTGGCTTTAGGCGGGTGTGCAAGTGTGTGTGTCTTACAAGAAGACAGCGAAACGATGAGGCAGCTGCTGTGTGAATGCAATGCACTAGCTGCGAGGCGAATGAATGTCCTGGGTGTGGCTTACCCAGAACCCGAGGACTACAGGCTTCTGCCCCTTAGCTGCATAATAGATTTTATGCAGCGAACTGAGGGGGACGGAAGCACAAAGGGGCTGACACTAAAGATCCCACAGGGTCGACGTGTCGCCGGGTATACCTGCCCCCCCATCCCCATTATAAGATAAGATACAAGATTTTATGTTATTTACATCATCTGCCATCCCTGGGGTACGTACCACTTGATATTATTCTAGTCAGTTTCTCATTTTACTATCTCAGCATATGTACATACGCTTTGTTGAACTAGAAGTGCCCGATACACGACACAATACTAACACATTGTTATTTACGCGACAAAAACGTAACGCCACTTCTAGTTTCTCAGTTTCTGTGTTAATTTTTTTGCAGAACACGTCAGTTTGCTCCCCAACTGACTTACATAGTGATATTGGGCTCGATGCTCGAAGGCACACATTTAAAATTTGACAGCGCTAAAATTGGTTTCGTCTTTATCTTCATAATACTGTGTGACAAGGATAGTAACAGTTTTATTTTAAAACTAAAGAATCAGGCCCATTGTGTTGGTAATTTTGTACAAATATCGTTCGTTCTTCACTAGAACACGTATATTTCATTCAATATCTGTAGTCTTATAAAAACAAACTCATTTGCGTCTGGAAAATGAAATTAACAATAGATGGTGTTCCTAAGTGGACCGCAAAGTTAACACGGCAATACAAACCAGTTTTTGCTGCTGATGACCCTATCGTATACATGTTACCGAGACGCAAATAGCATTAGTTTTCGTATGACTATTGGTTCGGAATGAAATATATAACTAGAGACCGGATTATATGCATTTGCATATGCATTTGCCGTGTGGTTTCCGGTAGAGTAGAATAGGACCACTCCAACTCTTCCCGTGGATGTCGTACAAGGCGACTAAGGGAATACATTATAAAACATCAATCAGGCCTCCCCAACCCGTCTGGCCAGCGCGGGGAGTGTAGGCCAAACCCTCCGTCTGTCTCCGGCAGATGAGAGAGGGTTGTGCTCCTGCAGTTGAGACAAAAATAACCTGATGATGATGATTGCTTAGTGCTGAATTGATAAAAAAAACTCAAAAATACAAAGAGTCATTTAGGTAACTATTTTATCATTTAAGTTTCCAAATCAACGAAACCTACCTTATTTTCTCTGGTATATATTTTTTCTCCCCAAAGGTGGTCTGGAAGAAATTGCTTAAAGCGATAATACCGCCTAAATTGTACAATTTTTAACGTTTAAAACTGGTAACTGTATTTGTTTGTGAAATAAAGTATATTGTATTGTGTATTGTAAAGATTTTAATTTGCGTACTGTATATAAAAAAAAGTTCTACTAACAGTTTTTATTTTAGTATAATTTAATTTCGAATGCAATTTACATTGTTTATGAATAAAATAAATGAAAGTGAAAAAGGGCTGAGTTTAAATTTCTTTGCAAACGTTAATTTATATTGTTTTTTTTTTCTCAGAAATACAAGACCTGTGGCACGCATCATTCTGTCAATCAGTGTGTGCTGTGAGCGGATAGTATGGTGGTTGTAAACATACGAACGAACTAACAAACAAACCTCCACACTTGTCGCATCCTGGTGGTTACAGTACGCCCAATTAAATTAGAAAATACAAATATTCCGAACATAATTAGTGATATTTGTTAGGAAACGTATAAAAGAAATTAGAAAAAATTGTTTCACACGTTACATTCGCATTGGTATTAAATTTCACTGTCACTGGAAAAAAAATCATTCCCCTGTCCCCATATTGGGAGTATCATTTCCCTGTCTCCATATTTTGAAATCATCCAAGTTTAGTTACTTCTATTCAACATCGCAATATGCAGTAAATTTAGTTAACAACTAGCAGCTTATTGTGATATAAAATCAAAATTAAAAAGAAAATAATGATTTTGGATCAATGTTTCACTGTAGCTGATATTTTATTTTGTCATTCCCCTGACCCCATATTGGTAAAATTCCGTCCCCTGTTTCCATATTTTGAAATCATCCGTCAACATTCATTCAGTCAACATCGTTATACAGTAAATCTAGTTGGCAAGTAGCATTTTAGCAGCGCTTTGTGATAAAAAAAATCAAAATTAAAAATCAAACAACGTTTGTTTGTAAAACAAAGTAGGACATAATGTGAGTCGATATTAGACTAGCTAGGATAAATATGTAAGCGAGTGGTGGCGACGAGAATATTTTACATGTGGCAACATTTTTATATTTCACATTTGTTTAATTACAGCTGGAAACAAAAAATAGTATGAAAATAGATTGCCATATCATAATTTTTAGTTCCATATACAAATTTGACCACCACTCGTTACTTAGGAAAAATTAAAACGTTCATAATTTCTTCAAAATATAACAATAAATTTTTATTAATAAAAAAAACAGATGTCTATTGTACAAGAAATTATATTTTCAAACTATACAGTGATCTTATAAGTAGTTCCTTGTTTAATTTATGTGCTTTATATAATTTAAAAAAAAACGTGTTTTAAGTCCATAGCCACCATACAACATTACTCTTGTGATGTAAATTACTGTAAATAATTATAATAAATAGACGGAGATGTTCTAATATAATATAAGGTTTAAGAAATTAGTTTTTTTCCATGCCCAATTAAGTTGTAAGTACGAAAGTTGCACTGAAAGTTGGAGTTGTATTAGAATATTTTTTTTCGGCTAGCAACACAGAAGGAAATTTGACGTTTTGACATTTGTTATAATAGTATACATAATTATTTTTTTATTTATAAACAAGGTTGTGATGTGATTATAGAAAACCTTCTCGTCCCTTATATGTAAAGTAAGAATATATGTTTTATTGGAACTATTAGACTTAAATATCTAGCTAAATTGTTCGACTAAAATGATTTTGAAGAAATATAATCACATTGCAGCTTAAGTTAAATAGTTTAAGCCTATTTTCAATTTAAATATAAAAAAAACCAAAATTAATTTGTTTTATTACAATCATCATGTATTATCTAATAAATAAAAACGTAAACTTCGCGTCTCTGTACATTGAAGATATTTACAACAACAAAATTCTTCTTTACCCAAGTAGCATTTTACTCCATTTAAGAGTACACATTTAGTTCCAATGTGAACTTAAAGCATTATTACAGTTCACTCGTGATGTATAAGCTGCATTATTGCGATTAACACCACCTATACCTGTCTAAGGGACTTATAGGAGTGTAGAGTTATACTTTTATACGGTTGTTGGTGTTATAATACTCTAACAACTGTCCATTAGTCAGCCGTCTGACTAAGAGCCGTATAGGAGGGTAGAGATACGGCAATCGCTGTTTAACGGTCTACTTGTACGATGTTATACAGCTAGCATATTAATAGAACACACGTGGTCATTTATACAGCCAAAGGCTGTTATGTTTACTTGTTTTAGACTGTTATACAGCTAGTAGCTGTAGTAGGAGTTGTTTGTGGTCGGTCAAGTTGACGTGTATTGTGTTTATTACGTCGCGTGCAAAAATTTGTGAAAATGAATAAAAAATCTTGGAAAATAAGAGCGAGAACCGGTGGAATAAGAAGAAAAATTGCAAAAGAATATTCGCAAATTCGTCCCTCTTTATCTAGTTTGTTTACATTCTTTTAAATACCTCCTTGAACAACGTAGTGTCTTTGTAAGTGTAAATACTCTGACACCAAACTGTGTGGCTCACACGAAAACAAAAAGTGTTTTTTGTTAGTTTGTTACAAAATTTGTACTTTAGGTATTCATACTTGACTTAGTACCTGGGCTAGGCGATTTAACGGACAATAATTATTATTGCGGATCTCTAAAATTTCAGTATGAAATAATAAAAGAATAAAACGATGATCACAATTGACCTGAATTACATCTTAAAGCTGTACATAAGTTCACATTAGAATACATTTATAGACATTGGTTCTGTAGTGGTACAAATGTGGGACTTTATATAGCCAACAGCATTCTAACAGAACACATGTGAACCTATATACGCTCTAGCCGTATTTCATTTCCACCATTTTGTTCACGTAACCTAAAATATTTACCATATAAATCTCCAAAATTATCATGCAGATTTATCACAAAATACGCAGATAGAGCGAACGAGTTTTGGTTTCATGTTTTAATTAATTACCGTAGTATAATTATAATGCCAATATAATATCAAAAACTGAAAATTGTAGATTTCCTCTCAGCCAGTTTTAAATATTTTAAAATTAATATCGCGTTTTTACAGAGGCGCGTGAATATTTTAGCTGTAAATATGTATACATTTCACGATAAAGTTGCATTCCCATGGCATTTAACATTATTAAGTATTTAAAACAGGTATACTTACCGCGTGTTATCATAAATTTTTATCCAATTGATATCCGCCGGAGTTAATGTTTCTGATGGCCGGGCGTACACACAAAACCAAACTAAATGAGGAAAATTAATAAATAAAAGAAATAATTTAGGACACACGTGAACTTTAGGTAGCACTGGAGTACTTTTGTGGGATTTTATAACTGTGAAGGCTGTGTATTTAGCCACTTGTTACTCTTTATTACGCTCATGGACGTTGTATGGTTCACATGTGTCCCATATAGCGCCGTAAGTCAGCCTTTAAGCCCGATGTTACTACTTAAACTGCTAATATAACGCTAATGTACAGCCATAGTGAACTTAAGGCTGTCTAATTTGTGCCCAAACTGGTTCTATAAGAGCTGTATAGCAAGCTATACAGCTCTTATACAGCTGACTTACACAGCTTGTGGAGTACATGTGAACCACTATACATCTTATATAGAACCCCGAATGCCACTTGGGTAGTCTTAGAATAAGTAATGGAAAACATTTCAATCATTTTTTGAAATTTTTGTCTGTCTGTTTGTTTGTGCACGCATCACTTAAAAACTACTAATCCGATTTTGATGGACTTTTCACAGAAACATGGTGCTTAATTCGGTGTAAAATATAGGCTTTATTTCATTGCAATCGGTGCAGTCAATCAAAAGTTATGCGAATTTATAGTTTCCGAGAACTCTCATACGTTGTGTAGGGTGTAAATGCTCGACTGAATTCGTGAGCGAGTATTTAGTTTTCAAATACATCAGTAGGTAAGGTTAGTATGCAATATAACAAAGAATATACTATTGCCGTGTGGTTTCCGGTAGAGTAGAATAGGAGCACTTCAACTCTTCACGTGGATGTCGTACAAGGCGACTAAGGGAATACATTATACCACATCAATCAGACCTCCCCAACCCGTCTGGCCAGCGCGGGAAGTGTAGGCCAAATCCTCCGTCTGTCTCCGGCAGATGAGAGAGGGTTGTGCTCCTGCATTGGAGACAAAAATAACATGATGATAACAAAGAAGTATAATATTAATGTTCAGTACTATTCATATAGCTGAGATGATGTTTATTATTAAATGTAAATCAACGTACATATGTGTTAGATAAAAAGTGTGTTATATTTAAATGCTCTGCAGCATAAGTAATTATTTTCAAAAGAAAATATGATGAGTGTCGCACGCTAGCTCGGTTTGCGAGGGTCGTGGTGTTTTCGTGGCGTACTTAGTGATTATGGTGATAATTAAAAGATCTTGTGCACTGGTAAAAAGGTATATTGGTGATGATGTATAGTTATGAACACAGTACCTTAAAATAATTTACATAGATAAACACAGTAACTACTAAGTATAGACTATAAACTATAGCGCTCGGGTCTTTGTCGTGTTCGCCGGGGACGCGCAAAACCCTCGCCGTTTTGCAACGGACTGGCAGCAGGGGAGGGTTCGGTTCAACGGACTGGCGGCAGGGGAGGGTTCGGTTCAACGGACTGGCGGCAGGGGAGGGTTCGGTTCAATGGACTGGCGGCAGGGGAGGGTTCGGTTCAACGGACTGGCGGCAGGGGAGGGTTCGGTTCAATGGACTGGCGGCAGGGGAGGGTTCGGTTCAACGGACTGGCGGCAGGGGAGGATTCGGTTCAACGGACTGGCGGCAGGGGAGGATTCGGTTCAACGGACTGGCGGCAGGGGAGGATTCGGTTCAACGGACTGGCGGCCCGGGCGGCTGGGGTGACGCGGCGTCGTCACGTGACGAGCCAGCGTTGGCGGGATAATTAGGCGCACTGATTGGATGAAGTGCGCCCAACAAGAAATTAGCTTCTGCCGTTGCGGGGGGTGCTGGGACGGGTGCCGTGCTATCTGAGTTGATTCTTAATTATATTATGTGCACATCTGATTTCACTATGGCGATTTCTTCCACTAAACATAAATTTTGACCGATAAAAAAACACGTGTCGGTTATTGTTCAATTCTACCCTACTCAGCATTACGGTAAACATCCGTTGAACTACAAAACCATTTCATACTCTAGCGGGTCACGTGACATTCTAGTAAGCATGTGTCGTCTAACTACGATAATTATAGACGCCAAACGCATAACAAAGTATCTCAAATGTCCCGTTAGTATCACAATTCGGAGCAGGATACTTGGGGATCTTTCCTTGTGTTCACAAGTGATACTCAAGCGGCAATAAAAAAAATTACATGTACCAAGTCTGTACTCGTGTGCAATAAATGATTTTGTCTTTGTTTGTTAGTGCCGTGTGGTTTCCGGTAGAGTAGAATAGGACCACCCGTTCTTCCCGTGGATGTCGTACAAGGCGATTAAGGATAAAACATCAATCAGGCCTCCCCAACCCGTCTGGCCAGCGCGGGGAGTGTAGATCAAACCCTCCGTCTGTCTCCTGTCTCAAAAATAACCTGATGATGAAATGATTTTGACTTTGACTTCATAGGCAAGGCCATCACGAATTATATTGCTGTAGTCATATTAAGTTGCAACATTGAGATAAGACAAGTAGGTATTGTGATAGCGGAATAACAGAAACACTTAACGCCTATAGAAAGTAAGGGAGACCTTTCCATACATTTAAAATAATTTTGAGCCCTGTGATCTCCGCTAGTACACCAAATATCAAAGGGATTTTGCTAGTCAGTGTACAAACTTGAGATTCTGAGCTGAATCCTACTATCCTACTCCTACTAATAATATAAATGTGAAAGTGTGGATATTTCGATGTTTGTTACTCAATCACGCTTCAACCACTGGACGGATCGGGATGAAACTTGGCACACATATAGCTTAGGTCCTGGAATAGGACATAGGATAGTTTTTATCCCGAAAAAATATCTCATTCCTATAATAATTTGTGATGTTAAGTTGTCCACGCGGACGAAGTCGCGGGCAACAGCTAGTAGCAAATAAGGGAGACCTTTCCATACATTTAAAATCATTTTGAGCCCTGTAATCTCCGCTAGTACACCAACTAGCAAAGCGATTTTGCTAGTTAGTGTACAAACTTAAGATTCTGAGCTGAATAAAAAAAATATAAACATACTGGAAAATATACTCGGTAACCTTGAAACAACGTGACATTTTCACACAACCTCTTATCATCGTTTATCTTGCTGTAAATTGAATTGCATACAATTTTTTCCAAAAGCAATGAGTTTATCGCGGATTTCCACAGGGCAGAAGCGTAAGTGATCCGAACTGGAGTACTGCTATATGGCTCGGAAACAATACAATATGGAACAAAGAAACCCAGATGCACTTGCACCCATCCCTGATTCTATAACAGCTACGAGGAAGGATGTCAAAATGGTCAGAAGATCGAATAAACAGCGATGAAAACTTTCCAGCCATCCAGTTTGAGAATAAATTTGTACTACACACTCTTCTGGCCTGACATCGGACACTCGTCGGCAGTAACATTTTTAAACAACAAAATCCCGTTTTTCACTGAACTCCTTGTACTTCTCGTTTTTCACGATGTCCATCAAAATTTCCACCATAGTATACACTTCAACATAACTCGTATACAGCGCTGTAGGAGTCAAACGGATTACATTCGGATCTCTAAAGTCCGGGACCACACCGCGGGCCCTCAATGCCTTACTGATCCTGTATCCTTCGTCGTGTTCTAGGCATACATGTCCGCCTCTCTTTGCGTCCTCCCTGGCGTTGCCTACAACGAACCCGTAATGTACCAACTTGCTCTCAGTAAGGTAGATCAAGTACGCTGTTATCTTCAACGATTTCTTTCGAATATTCGCCATGCCGGCTTCTTTGAAAATTTTTAGGGAACCTTCCAAACCTGCCATGGAGAGAATGACAGGTGTCCCGATTTGCCAACCACTCGCGTTTTGTTGATGATCAAACTCATGTCGCAGTAGGAACTGGACTTCATGCTTGTTCCCGTACCATCCAGTCAACCCTGGCAGTAGTTTAAAATGCTTTCTGTTTATGTACAAAGCGGCTGCTGATCCTGGACCTCCATTTAAATACTTATACGTACACCATACAGCGAAGTCTATATCCAGAGATTTCAAATCAATCTCAATAGCTCCAATTGCATGGCATAAGTCCCAGCCAATGATGATGCCTCTCTCCTTTGCTGCGTCGCTGACCTTCTTCATATCAACTATTTGAGAAGTTCTGTAAAATACTGTGGGTAGAAAAATTAAAACCACGTCTTCGGTCATTGCTTCTATAACATCGTCTTCGTTTAGAAATCTTCCAACAGCTTTTACAACTTTTACTGCATCGTTCGGGTCTAAGCCTTTGAGTCTCACCTGGCTATCCACTGCATATCGGTCTGTAGGGAAATTGATATCGTCTACAAGTATTTTGTATCTCTCGCTTGTAGGTTTATAGAAAGTGCTGATACATTGATGAATGTTTGTTGTTGTAGATCCTACCAATGCTATTTCATCAGCATCCACGCCGACTAATGGAGCCAGCATTCCTGCTAAATAAGTCGAATATAAGTAATATTTACTGTTATCAACGCCCCACATATTGACGCCTTCATTCTTCCATGTCTCCATTGCATTTAAAATTGATTCTTCGGCATCCTTGCAAGCCAGTCCCAGTGAGTTACCGCACATGTAGATGACATCTTCTTTTAGATAGAAACGCTGTCTAAAATGTCCTAACGGATCATTGTTGTCAAGAAACTTCGCGAATTCAGAGTCCTCTTTGAATTCTTGGTTCATTCTTGCAGTCACTTGTTTTCGTTTGTCTTTTTGTTCGTCAACAGGCTGTTTTATCTTGTTGCTCGAATTTTTTAACAGGAATTAAATAATTATTCCAGTTTCTTCAGCCAACATGCACGTTCTACGACAGTTTCACGTTTAAAGAAGTTCGTGACGCGCAATTTGCGTTGCAGTAGGAGTTTGTGGCCGCTGGCTTTTGATCACCTTTTTAATACCTACGTAAAGATATAACAGATTATACAATCTGCAATTGTCGTGACGCTTTATTCGTACAGATGGTTTAAAGATAATGTGACCAAGCATGAAGTGCAATAAAATAATTTTTATTTATTTTTGTTGTTGTTAATTTTGGTACAATAAAGCGTTTGCATACATACAAAATTATTAATAGGTACTCGAATATGACAACGGTTTAATTTGTATATTTTCATCTAATAAATAAAATCGTAAACGTCGCGTGTCTGTGCATTGAAGATATTTGCAAAAAAAATTTGGGCGTCTAAGGATAAGTAACAGGACATTTCGATCATTTTTGAAATTTTTGTGTTTGTTTATCTGTTTGTCTGTGTATTTGTGCACGCATCACTTAAAAACTACTGAACGGATTTTGATGGACTTCACAGAAACGTGGGGCTTAACCTAACTTATCATTTAGTTTTTATTTTATCGCAATCGGTTTACTCAATCAAAAGGGACATTTTTAGTTTTCAAATAGATTAGTAGGTAAGGTTAGTATGCAATATATTGCAAATAATAGTATTTCCGTACTATTCAGATTGTAATGAGTTTGGACTACATTTGGAGCTGGTAGTGGGAATGGGAGTGGGCGTGGGCGTGGGTGTGGGCGTAGCCGTGGGAAAATGGGAGTGGGAGCGGGACGGGAGCGGGATCGAGAGTGAGATTGAGAGTCTGAGTGGAAGTGGAAGTGGGATAGGGAGCGGAAGTGGGAATGGGAGCGGAACCTGTAGTCCACGCGAGCGGAGCCGCGGGCACAGCTAGTAATAAATAAGTATTTTATGTACCTGAATATCTCAAAATAAGCTTGTCAATCCTTAACTAGGATTTTCTCCTGTACTATTATTGGAATAAACCAAGGATAAGACAGTTATAAATAGAACTTCCAGAGATCCACTTATACAAATTGTACAAAGCTGTCTGTCCCAGTTTGGATTGAAACCCCGAGGCCTGTTGTCGGAGTCCAATTATTAAGCTACTAAACCAACAAATCGGTCCATTATACCAAAGATAATATATTACTATGTAGTAGAATTCTTACTACATATAATAAATTATTCTCAAACATTGATCCTTTTGCAGAGTCCAAATCATCCTTTAAAACTAAAATTATAAAAAAATTAATAATCGGTAATGTTTTATTACGCCTGCACACCACACACACACACACACACACTACACACACACAAACCCCATACACACCCACACAAGACACACCAACACACACCTTTTCTCTTTCTTAAATACATATCTGTAAGTAGATAATGCACGTCTCACTCTTACCATGAGTTATACTAGGAAACCTGTAATTGGCTTTGTTAATTAAGATAACTGCACAAATTGTTTAAATAAGCATAAGAATAAGCTGTTGGTTTCGTCAAATAAATAAAATAAAATAAAATATGGTAGTAATCTGATTACAGAGGGCGCTCAGTTACAATTCATCATCATCATCAGCCCTTAGGCGTCCACTGCTGGATATAGGCCTTCGCCACAACATCCGGTCCTCTGCCCTCTCCATCCAGCCACCGTCTGACCTTCTGAGCGTTTGGCCCGCGGTCTCTACTCCACAACTCGTCTGCCTCAACGACCGTCGGTTCTGCGACAGATGTGGCCCGCCCACCGCCACTTCAGCCTGCTTCTTTCTTCGTCGGATCTCCTCATTACGAATCATATCATTCCAATTGAAAATACAAATATATTTCCATCGTGTTGTAATTTTTTTTCCTTTTCAGAACTGGATATAATATCATTTTCCTGTCTTCAGCAAAAACAGGTGTGGGTCAATCCAGCTCGAATTTCAGTCTTATTTAGAGCAGGACAGTTGAGACAAATCATGATATTCATCGATTAACCTAAAAAACAATATCCTACTAGATAGGTAATATAATAAATGCGAAAGTTTGGATATTTGGATGTTTGTTACTCAATCACGCTTCAACCACTGGACGGATCGTGATGAAACTTGGCACGCATATATGGTAGGTCCTGGAATAGGACATAGGATAGTTTTTATCCCGAAATAACGTCCCATTCCTACGGGAAATACATAATCATTTGTGATGTTAAGTTGTCCACGCGAAGTCGCGGGCAACAGCTAGTAAGTTCATAAACATCAGTAGACTAAGTAGCGTTTAACTTTGTACTGACAATTAGTATAAGTAATTATAGAATCCCTTCCCTGACCTAGACTTACTTGCATAATTGTTTTAGCGACTTTAAATTATTTTTCTATTTTTGTACATTAAGGTATTTTAGAAGCTATGTTCGTTAAAACCCTTTGCATAGAGACTGTTCTTCCGGTCGTTATTGAAAGACTACCTTTTGCCCGCGACTTCCTCCGCGTAGGTTTCGATATTTACACATCTTCACTGCTTTTAACGATTAATTTGGTTTCCCATAGGAATGAGATGTTTTTTCGGGATAAAAACTATCCTATGGCGCATTCCTCCTAATTCCTTTTTTTGACGCGGGGAATAGCGTCGCACACCCACTCGCCCGGGGGGACGATTGAATTATGTCGGGCTCTATAACGACTAAAACCCCGCGGTGGCCATCTCCGGCACAGTTCAACCGATTCAGACTCCGGGACAACCAAAGGCATACGCTCCCGGTGCCCCTCTCACTCGCCTCGTCGCACGCTCTCGGCGGCCCATCCCGGGGGAGAGGAGGCTCCCCCTTAACACCGCTTGGTGCATGCAGCAGCAACGAGGCCATCCCCTTGCTGCCCCCCTTCTCGGGGACGCATGGTGAGTCCACAGAGCCCCTGCTCCACGCACTCGCGCCCCCGATGGCCCCTCTTAGTCGTCTTTTACGAAAGGCAGGGGATACCGTGGCTGCATTCTTCGCCCCACCACACAGGGCACATTCCTCCTAATTCCTAACTTAACCTATATGTGTGCCAAGTTCATCACGATCCGTCCAGTGGTTGATGCGTGATTGAGTAACAAACATCCAAATATCCAAACTTTCGCATTTATAATATTAGTAGGATAGGATTCTCTTGCCCTGCGCTCCCTCTCTATGACTAGATCATCATTTAAAGTGTTCATTGATGTCAGTGAATGCATCTCAAGCCCCTATTCAAGCCGGGGACCACACGGCTTAGAATTGGGACAACGTCAACCTTCCCGTAGGTGTCAAGACGACTAAGAGATTGCACCAGGGACGGACGTGTTTGAAAACAACTTATTTTAAAATACGTGTTATCATCATCAGGTTATTTTTGTCTCCACTGCAGGAGCACAACCCTCTCTCATCTGCCGGAGACAGACGGAGGATTTGGCCTACACTCCCCGCGCTGGCCAGACGGGTCGGGGAGGCCTGATTGATGTTTTATAACGTATTCCCTTGTACGTGTTATAATCTGTTTAAAACCCGTGTTTAATTTGAACTTTTGCTTTTTGAAATTTACTTTTGCATTCAGATTACGATGACTTAGGACTAACTATATTTGGTGGAACGAGCGACGATAAGAGGGAAAGAGAGTTGTGATGTTGGAGTGGCGGGGTGTGAGTGGGATTGGGATTGGGATATTGAGAGGCTGAGTGGGAGTGGAAGTGGAAAAGTGAACGGGAGCGGTAGTGTGAACAGAAGCGGATTCTGTACTCCACGTGAGCGAAGCCGCTAGTAAATGACATGAATATGGACTGCCCACCAAAAGTGAACCGCCTACTAGCGCCATCTAGTGTTATTCAAACTGTGAGATGGAAATTAATTTACCATTTTGTTATTAGTTACGAAATTTGGTTACCAAGGAATGGTTGCTAAGGAATGGAACTCCCTGCCAGTTCCGGAACCTATTTTTCTTTCTTCGAAATTTGAATCTTTTTAAAGGAAGATTGAATAGGCAAACACGCTCCACGTTAGGCCTCACGCACGTACCATCAGGTGAGTTTGGGTCAAGCGTAAACCTCTCAGAAATACGAGGGTGGAAACCCACGCCGCGCCATTGCAGTCCAGCTTCAAACAAAGAAGTGGTTATAATTGTTTTTCAACAAGCAATTCGACTCGACTTAGCGACTTTCTTAAAGATGCCTGCAGATGTTCATCGTACACTTGAGTAAATAAGACTATGCATAAATACATTTATACAATTTTGATAAAAAACACGTTACTTAATAAGTATACTGCCATGCGTAAAAGGTTACATCTCCAACTCTTCCCGTGGACTGAGGGAATACATTAAAAAACATCAATCAGGCCTCCCCAACCCGTCTGGCCAGCGCGGGGAGTGTAGGCCAAATCTTCCGTCTGTCTCCGGCAGATGAGAGAGGGTTGTGCTCTTGTAGTGGAGACAAAAATAACCTGATGATGATGATGATGAAAAGGTTACATATTAAGGTCATTTACAAAATACCAGACTTCCTCAGCTCGGATATAAAGTTTTGGGGAATTTGAAACAAAACATTTATGCTGTCCTCGTTGACTTCCCGGCTAGGGCCACTCTCAATCTTCCCGTGATTAACGTCAAGGAGACTAAGGGATTGCACCAGGGATGGAAAATGTGGGACAAATACGTCCACTGCTGAACATACGTCAGCCAGGCCGATCCGGTTGGGGCGGGCGCGCCGAGCCAGCATCTTAGATTTTCAACATTTGTCTAAGGCCAGCATAGACGCCCAGCGTTTCCGCGTCAAACGTCAACCATTCAACTCCACACGAAATCGCTTGCGTCATTTTGGCAGAGCCACGGTCTTTAAGGGTTAGAGATCTGAATTTTGGATATGTGGAGCACAAATTCGAGTACAAATTTTGTACTTTTACAGAATTTTGATACCTTTTGTAGTTTCCGAGATATGGCGTGGCAGAGCCACCAATATACTCCTATAACTTTTGAACGGCTGAAGTACAAATTCAAATTTTCGAGTACAAAATAGTACATTTTCAGGCCAATTTTTCTGCATAGTCAGATTTCAAATCCGAGACTGTGGCTCTGCCAAAATGACGCAAGCCACGAGATCTGCAAATTATTCCTTCAATTTCCATAATCGTGGTCACACTACATAGGATTAAAACACACCTCAACTTTTTTATCAGCTATTATATCATAAAAGTGATAGGTTGATATTTAACTCGATAATGAACTTGGCGTGGTCCTGATAGCGTGGTAGAATTTTAGTACCTATACACGTATATGCACTTTACATTACGACTTTCGTCTGTTGAATCTGTTCTGACTTTTTACTTTCAGGTTCAGTCTGCCTGGATAGAAGTATCATGTCATAATAAAAAAAAAATTCAGACGTTTTCAACTTGATTAACTAAAAACACTAAAAAGGAAATTTTTGTTTCTTTGGCGAGATGGACGAGAGTCCAAAACTCTCCACGTCCAGTCTTTCCGCCACAGTTTGCAGGAGGCTGTTGGAGCTGCCCTTCAGGGAAGCGATAAGCTTTCTGATGATATCAGAGAAGCTGTCTATTCCAGCTTCTGCCAGCATCCCTGAAGCACTGCAGTGACGTCGCAGCCCCACCAGTCCCCTGCAGGCACGTTGTACTGAGTGCGCAGGCCTCCGGTACGCTCCTCGGATATAATGCGTCCACAGGCTACACTTGTACAGAGAGTTACAATAAACTTTGAAAAATGTTACTTCAACTTGCTTAGTACAACGTGCAAACCTGCGGGCAAGCATATTAGCCCCCACGCCCAACGCTCTGCGCTTCCGTTCTATAATACAGTCCTGACGCCCACTGCTAGACATATGCTTTCTCTAATGAACGCCGTGTGGTTTCCGGTAGAGTAGAATAGGACAACTCCAACTCTTCCCGTGGATGTCGTACAAGGCGACTAAGGGAATACCTTATAAAACATCAATCAGGCCTCCCCAACCCGTCTGGCCAGCGCGGGGAGTGTAGACCAAATCCTCCATCTGTCTCCGGCAGATGAGAGAGGGTTGTGCTCCTGCAGTAGAGACAAAAATAACCTGATGATGATGATGAATGAACACCACCACACCGGTCCTCCGCCCTCCGCGCGTGCCGATCCGTGGTCTCCACTCTAGAACTCCTCCCCACTGACAGATAAACTTGCGACTATGTCGATTACCTTGGTGATGGTACTAATATAATTTTCAGTAGGAGTTATTAAAAGAATATGGACTTGCGGTGTCTGAAATAAATGTATTTTCTTATAGGAAAGTTTCATGATGTTAGAATAGAATAGAATAGGTCATTTATTCATAGCTACGACACACACATACATGAGAAATAAACAGAACAGAAATTAATAAATAACAATTTAAAAATAATCAAGGTACCTATGTGTCGCAGCAATAAAGTGGCGCTGACTCAGCATAATGCTGCAGCACGCTACGCAAACTCCAGCGCTGGTATTCTGTCAGCACCAGGTCAAGTGACTTCACAGATTTAGTTTATAAATTGTGCTTAGAGGGCTGTCAATGTATTGGTGTTCATAATAATATCAAATTTAAGTTTGTAAATTAGTAGAAATAAGGGCATTGTGAATAGTTGAATTAATAAAAATAAAATGTACTGACATATACATATAATGTTGAAAAGGTGCATTGAGTTAAACTGTGTAATGTGTTTTTATGTTAACTTAAGATACTAAATTTTACGAAGTAGTTTAGTGGGTGAAAAACCAAAGAAACAAACTCAGGGAACAGATTTTTGTGTAGTTAAAAAGCATTAGTTGATTCTATCTCTGTAGGTGCAAGTTATGGTCAATGACTGGCACACCCTATAACCTTCCTTACAGCTGTAACTTGCCTTAGGTTTTACGTATTTTTTTTTATCTAATATAATCCTAGTAATAAAGGAAATAAGCGTTTAATGATACATATCCTTTATTGAAGTTTGCAATTGCAAAATAATGTGATCCCACCAATAAAAATTATTGTCTTGTTTTTATGAGCTTGTTGCTATGGAAAATACTGTGTAAGTCAAAGTCAAAATCATTTATTGCATATGAGTACACTTGGTACATTTATACACGTCATTTGTTTTATCGACTACCGCTTCCTAGGTTAGCGCTGTGAAGAAGAAACGGCGCAACAAACTTCACGCAACTCATCTTTTAAAAATCAAGTTTGCATACAATTAATAAAGATTTTGCGAAGCTGAATTAACATTAGTACCAGGCATCTTTGTCATTCAAATGTCTATTTAGTATCTCTGTTTGTAGTCAGTTATTATAACAAAGTATAATAATAACCGTTTGGGGCAGACGAGTTCTGGAGTGGAGACCGCGGATCGGCACGCGCGGGGTGGGACGCCCCGCCGCCAGGTGGACCGACGATCTGAGGAAGGTGGCCGGAAGCGGAGGACCGGGTGTGGTGGCGTTCATTGGGGAAGACCTATGTCCAGCAGTGGACGTCTAAGGGCTAATATGATGATGATAAATATTTTTTATTTTTATTTAACTTGGGCTGGGGGGGGGGGGGGGGGGTGATGTGTTAAGTAAATATAGTTCGCGTGGACTAAGTACAGAATTAAATAAAGATGAAAATTATTAAGAGTTAATTCCCTTCCCACTCCCCTTCCTCCGCCCCTTCGCCTTCCCCCTCCCGCTCCTGCTCCAGGTCCAGGTTTTGATTGACTGGACCTATTGCAATGAAATAAAGCCTATATGTTACACCGAATTAAGCACTGTTTCTTTGAAAAGTCCATCAAAATCAGTAGTTTCCAAGTGATGCGTGCAGAAACATACAGACAAAAATTTTCGATGTGTGTTCTGTTACTTATCCTTAGACCCCTCAATTTTTTTTGCAAATATCTTCAATGTACAGACACGCGATGTTTACGATTTTATTTATTAGATTTAGTATTCTCTGTTGTAGGTAATCTTCGACAATAACCGAAGTGTATTATAACAATCGATATGAAAAGTAACTTCTCGAGCACTTAAGTATTGAAACTTCTTACTGTATCATCTTGTTTGTACACATCTCTTTTCATCGCCAATCATATCTGAAACTTTAAAGCTGTCAAAATCAACCGAAACATTCAAGGCATCTTACAAAATTGTAATGAGAATGTTTACTCAAAAGATCACGGCACAGTTCACCAGGGTCCAGCCTTACCGGCTGTTTTCTCTGGGCCAGAGGAATACTGCGCTGTGCTGGCCGAAGCCAGACTATGGGCCGATGGAGGTGTTTCGGTCCAATTTCCTTAATGGACTGAAGATCGGTGCTGTGAAGCCGGTAGTAGGGGCTCAGATATCAGCTTGCAGCATTCTATTTCAGGTAAGGTCTTAGGGTAAAGCGAAGGGGAGCTCCGTAGCTCTATTACCTCTAAATGTAGCCCATCGACTCTCACAGATGAAGTCAAAATTGCGTTGGTTAGACAGAGTGTGGTAGTGTGAGGCTGGGGCATTCGGGCAAGTGAGACAGCGGAAGGCGCCTGTCTCGATAAAAACAATTAAAATACTTTTTCTTCAGCTTACGAATGATTATAATTCCATGTGAATCACATATTGCGAAAAGAGCACATCCGCCGTTTTACTATTAGCTTTACCCCTCTGACGAGGTGGACAATTATTTCCCTAGATAATCGTGGCACCTCAACTCGGAGGCGGCGATGTTGTTCGCAACACATCACGTCAAGAGGTATCACGGAGCGAAAAATGGGCGAAGGAAAGTCGCCTTGCGACATTGGATTGCGGAAAGTGGCGATGCATCGTCTCTGCCTGCCCCTCTGGGCCGGGGCGTGAGATGTATGTAATTTTGACCCGCATTTTCCCCCAGACGAGTTACCACTTTCTGCTGATCACTTTGCTTCCACAGGCAGGTTCTCGGTACGAGTTTGACTCTGAGCTCGGAGCAACGCACTTCATCCGCGCTGCTACCCTCACCAGTGGCTGTGGACACTCCGGCTACATGAGGATCAGGTATCTTCATCTAAAATCATCATCATCATCATCAGGTTATTTTTGTCTCCACTGCAGGAGCACAACCCTCTCTCATCTGCCGGAGACAGACGGAGGGTTTGGCCTACACTCCCCGCGCTGGCCAGACGAGTTGGGGAGGCCTGATTGATGTTTTATAATGTATTCCCTTAGACGCCTTGTACGACATCCACAGGAAGAGTTGGAGTGGTCCTATTCTACTCTACCGGAAACCACACGGCGGCTCATCTAAAATGAGCATTACTTATTAGGATACGAATACTTGATACGATACGGGTGATCGCGATACACCAAAGTGCTACAGAAAGTGGACCCAGCCCTTTTATCATAATTGGATAGGTATATCGTTAAAATCAAATCTGATGGAAACACTTTTTAAAGAGTTGTCATCGTCGGTAGAAAGAAGCAATAAGAATCCCACAGACGTAAGTTAAAAGTCAAGAGACCATGTTAATTTTGTTTTAGTTACTAATATTTTGTGCTGAATTCCAATCAGATATCTGCAGGAGCAGGGTGGTTATATTACGTGCTCCTCCGACCGGCAGACCATCTGCTTCACTCTGCGCTGTCCATTGCCCAGCTTCAACGAACTCAAGTGGTACTTGCTCGATACGGCCTGCAGGTACTATTTCCCTTCTGATATGTTTGCTCCTCATTGAGCAAACCTATCAGAAGGCCTCAGCCTTTTTAGGCGAGAAGCCTCCGTTTAGCGCGAGTGGTCACTCCAACCAGCCGAAACTAACTCGGCCAAATCGCCCACCAGTTTCTTCACGTCTCGGCAGACTCGGATGCATCTCCGATGTTCCAAAGATTGTAATCTATTGTAGGCAATGTTTTTTACAATGAAAGACCAACAGGTCTAATAGTGGACGTTGACAGAATAATGATTAATCCGTCACCACCTATATTTCATTCCAGATTCATAGTCCTATGAAAACCAACGCTATTTACGTCTCGGTAACATATACATGAAAGGGTCACCAGCAGCAAAAACAGGTTTGTATTACCATGTAAACTTTGCAGTCCACTTAGGAACACCATCTATTGTGTATTTTGTTTTCGAGACGCAAATGCGTTTGTTTTCATAGGACTATTAATCTGGAATGAAATATATGCATGTTAAGCCTATGTTCACAATTCTTCCCAAGGTGTTGCTTCAAACAATATGAATTGGAAGACAAAGTGAAGCCAATGGTGAGAGACGACTTGACGAGGAAACCCCCACAACAGCATGTACTAGACCTAGTCCAGAATGCGTGCTGGGGAGGCCAACTCTCCAACTCGATCTACTGCGAGAAGGCCAGGATAAACCACTTAAACGAGGACATTCTGGCTAACTACGCCCTGACGTATTTCACCACGAACCTCTGCACCATCGGCAGTGTGGGTGTACCATTTGAGGAGTTGCAGAAGTTAGCTGAGCATATTGAATGCGGGAAGGTGGTGAGTAGATATAAATATTTGATTTAAGCTCTGTTGCAAGATCCTTCTGGGTAAATATTGTATTTTCACTTACTCGTATCTTCAAAACTGGACAGTGTGAAGGGATCTGAGGAGAAAATCCATAAGTAAATGTGAGTCTTGATATGGTAGTACTTGCAGACTCCTTCGGAGTGGTCAAGTAGACACCTTTGTTTTTTCTGGAGCCAATGAGCGGTACAGCATTTGCTGTATTCTGGTTTGAAGGGTAAGAGAGCCAGTGTAATTCCAGGCACGTTTTTTTGTCTTCCTTTTTTTTTTAGGATAGTATAGCTGTTGTAGCGTTGGCTCATTGAATGCAGCCATTCTAATGTTGTAAGCCTTCATGTTCAATGGTAACCGCTCAGTAGGAAGCTCAAATGTCAAATATAGGTAGGGTATCCATCAGCTTTCGGTTTGTGATAGGATATGCCGGCGTACCCCAGGACACCAGCGTCGTTCCCACGAGGAGGATTCGAGGAGTACGACCTGGGGCGCGATACCGAGACCTGGATAGCTGTCGGCGTGCCCGGCTGCGGGACTTGCGACTTTGAGTGAGTTAGCTTCTCCGTGACAACTTGAATATACATACTAATTATAATGGCGAGGCATTACGGTCCTAGTACGTGGGTAGGGGTCAAGTTTTGGGTACCGTCACGAATTTAAAACTGCTAGAAATAGTCCTTATCTAGCGGCGTCAGGGCGAGCTATTATGCCTGTTAGAGTAGGCGGAAGAATACGTAGAGGCAGAAGTTACAAGACGCAATTGGTTACGGTCCTGGTACATGGGTGGAGGAGAAAATATTCCTTACTTAATTTGCATACGCCTGACATTAGATCTGTTGTTAAAGAGATAGGTAGTCAAAATCACCACAATGATCATAATAAATGGTCACGCACCTTTCAACCGAACTCCTTCGGTCAATTAAACACTTGCAACAGCAATGCTTTCATTGCCATAGCTCGTTCATTCTCAATATTTACCCACTCATCTATGATACCCAGCTGCCTGATGAAGCACGCGATCCTGGCGGCGACGATCGGCGTGGGCACCATACAGTCCGGCAGCCATGTGTACAATCGCATGTTGCAGCCACCGCTTGCATGTCTCAGCGATGACCAGTACACCAAGTACAAGGGGTTCAACATATCGTACTGCGAGACTGGAGTGTTTGGTTAGATATCCAATAGTGCACAGTTGAATATAGACTCAATCTATTTGTTTCACAGCTCGCCTGGTAGTAAGCGGTCGCTGTCGCTCTTAAACCTGCAGCATTTGGGTAATAGTCCAACGGCCACAAGAGCGTTGCCTCCCCAAGGACTATGTCAGTAATTACATTGACTTTCCTACTTTTTATACCAGAACTCAATGCTGGCATTGTTTTGTTGGCAGCAGAAATAGGTCAAAAGGGGTAACTACCCATCCTGTAGGCTGTACCCGGCTGCTAGAATCTTTCCACCGGTAAAACGTGGTTTGCGAGATACGGTGTTTCTCATTTAGCTACCTACTTCCGATATGTTCCAGCTCGTAGCTCTGATCCAGTGTCTATATTACTAAGCTTACATACATTTTAATGACTGCTCTGAAACGAGGACGAAAGACATGCAGTCCAATGTCTAACCCAAACCATCATTTCTGATAATGAAGGTATCATTTAGGAAACCATGTATATTGTCCTTCTAAATCTCCCCTTCCTTCAAAAAAGGCCACCCATCCTCGACACTTGCATGCTCAGAGATTATGGCAATAACCTTACGAAGTAAAAGGCGAGGGTACCTTGAACTATACCACGACTCCACCTCGGCTTTGCGTGTTCAGGTATAGTGGCCAGAACCAGAGCAAAGACTGCGCGGCAGGTGGCGTGCTCCGCGCTCCAGTTCCTCGCCTGCGTCGGGGCACTCAACTGCAAACAGATTGATGTCGGCAAGCGAAGGCTCAGTGAGTGAACTGATATCACGTTTTAGTTCGAATAGTCTTAGGGGTGTTTGTCTGAAACAGGATTTTACCCCTCACCTCTATTTAGCCTCACTAATAATTTTGGCTATAACTTTACGGATCATATCATTCAAAGAAACTCCGAGCATGGTCACTCTCTTACCTTAGTTGTACGTACCATGAGGAGTATGGGTAGAAAAAGATAGATAGACATTTATTCACTGACACAACACAAATTCACAAACAAGTAGAAAGCATTAATTTCTAGGACAAAACATAACATCGCTTCGCGGGCACCCAACGAGACACAATAGAACTTCTACTGCTTACACGTGTACGTTGGGAGCCCGCGAGAGCGCAGCCTGGAGGCGTGTGTGTGCCCGTGTGTCGTGCTAGTGGAAAGGCCCTGACTCAGCATGTGTCATGTGGCAGCAACGCTAGCGATGAAAACCATTACAAGTCAAAAAATCAAATCAACAATCCATAGCCTCACTGTTGGAGCACAGGCGTACCATCTGTACGAGCCATACTTAGTCACGCTAGTTTAGTGCGGCCATAGAATTTATTTTTTGGCGTAGCTACGAAAACGTCAAATACGCGTAGGTATGCAGGTTTTCTTACAATTTCATAGAGAAGCCTGTGGTATGATTAAAAACGTACTTACATTTCAGAAACTCATTGGCACAGGACAATTTGATCTTCGACATAGGCTGTCAATTATATGTTTAGAAGTAAGCTTGACGCTGCATGATGAAGACTGCGTGCGCGTGGCTGAGGGGCTAGCCCAGCAGCTGGCCAGCGAGCATTGCGTGGACAGCGCGCGCGTCGCGATGGACTACATCGACGCCGTATCGAACGAGGAAGTCATCAACGTCGCCAAGATGATCTCCGCTAAAGGTGCGTCACTCTAGTCCTCTTCCTTGACTCTGGACTACGAAGACTGATGTGGGTGGCTAAGAGACTGGCTCAATAGCTCGCCAGCGAGCATTGCCTGGATAACTGTCGCCATGGACTAAGTACATTGACTCCTTACACAACGAGGACGTCATCAACATCGCCAAGATGGACTCCGCTAATGTGTGTCACTCTAGTCCTCCTCCATGCCCACTTTGTCGGTTGTTAGAAAACATTTCTGTGACTGGCGACGATAATTCGTGCTTTAATACTGCAATATCTTTGTTTCACTTTTACGAATATAAACGATTATGCCCGACATGCCTATAGTAACTTCTCTAGTACCAGACTAGAAGAAGTGCTGCAAGACGGTGCTGTTACCTTGGGACTGTGCTCCAAAAGATTTTGTGTCAAACACATTCCAATGCGATATTATGCACCTCTTAATACCCTTGAAAACTTCCTCAGCTTGTCTCCTCACCAAATCGTGCTCTTCTGTTTCTTCGTTGAAAACTTTGAACTTGTTTTTGTTTTAGGCAATCAAATGGCCATGGCAGTCGTAGGCGATGTAGCGATGGCGCCTCACCTTCAGGAGATGTTATGTAATTTTTGAGACACTTCAGTTATTTATTTTTGACTACATGAATACGTCATGTCTTCACGTCGCCTATTCCATAATGTTAAACGACAAATCTCTTTAATCAGTGCGTCCTGTCTGTCATGACTTACGGCGCAGAAACATGGACACTGACGGTGGGCCTGATTCACAAGTTTCAAGTCGCTCATGGAGAGGGCTATGCTCGGGATTTTTTTGAAGGATATGATTCGAAATGAGGAGATCCGACGACACCTTCGTTAGTCCGATATAGTCAAAATGATTAAAAAGCTGAATTCTCAGTAGGCGAGCCACATGACCGACGGCCGTTGGGGCAGACGAGTTCTGGAGTGGAGACCACGAATTGGCACGCGCAGGTTACCGTGGGACGCCCCGCCGCCAGATGGATGCGGAGGGCGGAGGACCTGGTGTCGTGGCGTTCATTGGGGAAGGCCTATGTCCAGCATTAAATCTAAGGGCTGACATGATTATGATATGAAGAATACGGCAAAGGGAATTGAAGTTAAGTGGCACAGATGTCTACCTAAACGTTAGGGTACGGGGTCTTCTGTGAACTCGTGCAAACTTAAATTTCTGCAAGCAACAATCCCATGTGTTCATATTTCTTTTCGTCGGACAACGGCCACTTAGTAAAATGATCTCTGATCTGATGATATCTTCATCTATTATGCAGGTGACTTCAACTCTGCGTGTAGGGGCAGCACTACGGATTGCAGCACGCCAACAACACCTTCTGGCTCAACGAATACCCCTCCCACTACCAGCTGAAGAGAACTACTGAAACAGCTTACTTCGTTTGGTGCCGTGTCCATTTTCAAATTAAAATTATTATTTTGAACATAATACAATTATGACCTACTGAGTATTTTTTAAAAGAACTGTGATGTACTTACGGACAGATGAAGTCATATTCTCTTGTACAAACTACCTACCTTAGATTATATAGTCTGAGCTACCTAATTTTCTAAAACCGTAATTATAGATTTCGTTTTTAGTCTGAGCCATAGAGATATATGTCATGCACGAATGAATGAAAAATTTGGAAACACATATCTCTACTTTTTTTTACGTTTCTCGGACTAATTAATATAGAAGGCAAAGGTAGCAGACTATACTAACTATAAATCCTTTCGACCATTTTTTCTTCACATAGCGTTCCGTTTGGATTCAATGAACAAGATAATCAATTCATTCTTCATACTATTCTTATCTTCAACAGGGGGATTTGTACACTGTTGTCATTTTCATATTGTTTATTACTATGTACAAATTTATTATTGGAGAACATCTTTATTAATTTTTTTGCTTATATTTTTTATTAAGGGCCACCCTAACCCAAAGTTCCATCCCATTCTGATGGGATGACAAAAGGGGGCGCTGACGAATCTTTTTTTGGGTAAATTTTTACACTAGTTTTCTTTCCATAGCACCCTCTTCTGTAAACTCTGACTTTCAAACCTTATTAAACTTAACTATCGGGGGATCGATTGTGACTAAACTATAAGTAAATAACTAGGACTGACAATAAGAGATGACTATGAACTAATAAATGGATAACGATATGATATAAAGAAGCATGAGCCTTGGTTTGGCCCGCTGTAGACAAGGCTGTATGGTTTCCAATACCTGCGTCTTTTTCTCGTTGAGTGAAAGAACCGAAAAAAAACAAGTGTCAGTCAATGTAATTGTTGTCGGTTTTAGATTAAGAATTACAGAATTTAACTGTTTTTTACAGTAAATAATATGTCTGTTATCACAAAGTAGGTAATAATCGACGTAAAATGATGAATTCATTTCATAATACCGTCAAATGTAAGTACTTTTCTTTTGAGGTTATGTCCTATTATTACATATGAGAATGCCTCAGACTCAACTATTTGTCTTCTGGTTCCAGATTTACGGTTAATAAACATAAAAACTGCTCTCAATACAGTGAAGGAATGTAAGCCAAATTATATTAATAACATTTCTAAGGAGAAATTGAATTTTGTTTCTACCGCGAAAACCATCACCTTTAGCCCCAGAAATATTGGTTTGGAGATCACAGAAAAGCCTGTGGAAGGTAAAGTCAAGCAGGATCCTATAACCTACATACCTATAATTAACCCACGGTCTATATTGCCCCTGGTTGATACCAACTGGAGGAAGGATGAAGTGGGTCTCCCCTCCTTAAGGCAAGAGGAGATACATGCTGCCAGGCTGATTGTGATTCGGAGGAAGAAAATGAAGAAGCA
Source organism: Esperia sulphurella (assembly GCA_947086405.1). Classification (NCBI taxonomy): domain Eukaryota; kingdom Metazoa; phylum Arthropoda; class Insecta; order Lepidoptera; family Oecophoridae; genus Esperia; species Esperia sulphurella. Next base: position 14,844,295 of record OX352272.1, read on the forward strand.
TCAGAGAAGGAAGCTGTGGAAAAGGATGAGACATCGTTGGGCCAGGGTGAGATATATCTCCTAGTTTATCATAAAACATTGAGTCTTCGAGTTAACCACTCTAGGCATGTATGAAATCAACAGCCTATTATTACGTCCCTACCGTTGGGATACAGGTGTCCCTTGTAGACATCAGAGGCTGGCAACAGCGTTCTCCTGTGTGTATTAAGATCATGTCATCAGCCACAGGCCACTGCTGAACCCAAGCCTATCCAATAGAATCCCACTTTTGTTGGGCAGTCCATTGAGGGATTTGCCATAATCACCATGCTTGGCATGCAGATTGGTAATTGCTGCAATTGGGCTTGGGTTCAGCAGTGGCCTGTGGCTGATGACATTAGGACATAGGCCCACTCTCTTAGGGAGGACAAACAGGTTATAGTGCTCCATGCTAGCCCAGTGGGGGTTAGTTAATTTACTGTGTCTTGGACATCTTTCTTTAACATATGGTTCTTTACAATGTTTTTCATCACTGAAATGCCTGTGGTATGATAATAAACCAAATCGCTGTCCCTTTACCTCATGAACGTGAAGTGAGCACACTGCCAACTAGGCTACCACAATACCTATTACCAAGATGCCTGGTACTAATGTTAATTTAGCTTTGCTTCAGCTTAATTCAGCAAAATCTTTATTAATTGTATGCAAACTTGATTTTTAAAAGATGTGTTGCGTGAAGTTTGTTGCGCCGTTTCTTCTTCACAGCGCTAACACCTAGGAAGCAGTAGTCGATAAAAAATTACATGTATAAATGTACCAAGTGTACTCATATGCAATAAATGATTTTGACTTTGACAATATTTCATGCTAAAAATCCCATTTATGGTAAACTATTTGATAAGGTTGTCTCACGGGTTGAGTAGCACCAGATAGCTATAGTAGTTGATAAATAACATTTTAATTGTTTCTGAATTTGGCCAAAAATTTCTGTGAAAGTATCCAGTCATTTGTGACCAGATTTAACATTTAATTTATAAACTCACTAGCTGTTCTCCGCGACTTTGTCCGCATGGACAATTTAACATCACAAATTATTATGTATTTCCCTTAGGAATGGGATGATTTTTGGGATAAAAACTATCCTATATCCTATTCCAGGACCTAAACTATATGTGTGCCAAGTTTCATCACGAAACGTCCAGTGGTTGAAGCGTGATTGAGTAACAAACATCCAAATATCCAAACTTTCGCATTTATAATATTAGTAGGATAGGATATGATAAATATCAGTATCATTCAAAAAGTTAGTGCACATAAATTGAGTGATCTATTTATTGGAGATTTTATAAGTTCCCACGCTATTGAGTAACATTGAATCAACCTATTAACAGGTGAAGCAACGCCGCCGTCAGATCAAAGAGAAACTCTTCCAAAATGGTCTACTCGCAATGATAAAGGATGCTAATGACTTCTCTGCAGAGGAGTATGTCTCAGGGAAACTGCAGAAGGCCAACCACACTCCACTGCCGACGCGCTGGCGGCACAAGCGTCTGCCGGAGTTCATCATCAGACAGCTGCTGGGCATTGATAAGAAGATAAACTACAAACATAATGATGTGTATAAAGCTTAGTGAAAATACTAGAGTTGTGCCTACTAGACCTTTGGCTACTGGTTGTAGGTTGTATTCATTTCATAAAGTCCTTCTTAAAATGTAGATTAAACAGTTATGTTAATGATTGTTTTTTTTTATTATTCTTGATGAACTTTCATCCTCATCAGCATATATGCGTATACTGCTGAACATAAGCCTCCCCAGTAAATGCCTCTTTTGGTGGGCTTTCCATTAGGAGATTTGCCATAATCACCACACTTGGCCGACGGATTGGTGATCGCAGTATTCATCTTATATTAAGATCGTCAGGAGAATGCTGCTACCCATCCCTGGTGATGAACTTTATTACAGCTTAATTTTATTATGTTGAAACTGGTCGCTCTTTGCCATGTATTTTCAAAAGATGTTGTAGTTCTCAATATCCCAAAGGGTTGTAATAAATTAGTGTCAGGATTAGGAAGTGGAAATACAGGTATTAATTATGATTTCTGTAGACATTTTCAGGGGAATGTGTTAGGACCAACGTTCTTCTCTTTGTATTTACTAAGTAGATGGAGCAAACCAAACAAGCTCTCTATTCCACACAATTGCGGCTCCGGGAGCCGCTGGCCAGACGGGTTGGGGAGGCCTGGTTGATATTTTATAATGTATTCCCTCAGTCGCCTTGTACGACATCCACGGGAAGAGTTGGAGTGGTCCTATTCTACTCTACCGGAAACCACACGGCAAACCCCCGCCCGCTCGCTGTGTACCAACTCCGTATACACTAACTACGCAGAAAACTCTGCGCTCACCGCGCCGTGCACACCTCCGACACGTTTCGAGATGCGGACATCTTCTTTATGGGACGAGGAGCATTTCTGTCTAGAATAATAAAAGATATAAATTCTTAGACACGCATTATACCCCCCACCCCCTCCACACATACATTTACACCCTACATACACACAAACGCTCATACACATTTCATTTGCGCAAATATTACATACTTAATTATTTTTATTATTTCTTTAATTTTTGAATTATTATTAACTTTCTTAGTTCATTCGTTTTCCTTTATTTTATTTGGTCTATCTTGTGATATGTTTTACTTATTGGCCTTATTTTATTGTGATGTTTGTTTTGTATCTAAATGTTTTGTACTGTTAAATAATGGGCTCGATTCTGAAGTCACAACGTTAAAATTTGACAGCACTAAAACTGTTGCTATCCTTGTCACACAGTATTATAAAGATAAAGACGAAATCAATTTTAGCGCTGACAAATTTTAAATGTGTGCCTTTAGAATTATTTTTTTTTTATTTTTTTTATTTTATTTTATTTAATTGGGCCCATTGTGTGAATAAATTAAATAAAAATAAATAAATTTCTGACTAATGCAAACCACGAAAACAGTTTCCTTTTAGGCTAGAAAAATATAACGTATCTGACAGACTCGGGAGTGATTTACAGTGACCACCATGATCGAGGTTGTCTGGGAGAAATCGCTTTTAGCGATAAGACCGCCTATGTGTACATGTATGTATACTTTATTATTGTATCTTTGTTTTTAACTGGCAATAAAGAGGAATTCAATTGAATTGATCAACAAACCCCAATGGGTAGGTAGGTACTTGACCTGCACATTTAAATTATTCAAAACAGACGGTCTCACAGCGTATGAAAGAAGACGGAATGAATCAATTGACTAGGTGTCCAAATTGTTCCGTGTGGTTTCCGGTAGAGTAGAATAGCTCCAACTCTTCCCGTGGATGTCGTACAAGGCGACTAAGGGAATACATTATAAAACATCAGTCAGGCCTCCCCAACCCGTCTGGCCAGCGCGGGGAGTGTAGGTCAAATCCTCCGTCTGTCTCCGGCAGATGAGAGAGGGTTGTGCTCCTGCAGTGGAGACAAAAATAACCTGATGATGAAGATGTCCAAGAATTGCACGTTCCAAATATACCTACCTGTCCACTATTGAATATAACCCTCCCCAATAGAATGCCACGTTTGGTGGGCTGCGAACGTTGCTGCCCGTCCTTGGTGCAATCTTGGTCGACTGGTAGATATCGCTAAGTGGGATAAGTCCGCCTTTGTACACAGTTTAGTTCCTATTTTATTATAGTTGTTTAGTTTTGGTACAATAAGTTTACATACATACATAGTTGTGCCTAATTTAATATAGTATATTACGTACGGTATATGTATTGTATTATAAACTATATATGTATGCATATGTACGAGTATGTATTTAAGTATATTTGTATGTAAATTCAATTGTGTAATATTGTTACTAAATATTTACCATGTTCTAAAATTATAAATTTCTCTTGTTTCACCTGCAATACTCTGTCGCTATGTCTTTCTTATTTTCCTTCAGAAAGGTTGCCTGGAAGAGATCGCTTTAAGCGATAAGGCCGCCTTTGTACACTTTCCAAAAATCTGTACCTATTTTATTGTTATCCTTAATTTGTGTGCAATAAAGAGTTTATCTATCTACATACATACATTGACATTTAGACATACATACATACATACATACATACATACTTGCTTAGGAATCATCAAATTTAATTTAATAGTAACATTTGGCTCTTAGCTAAATTGCTTCTAGCTGCAGTTGCCTCCTTAATTGCGTATACTCGTTAGCCAGATTGGGGCTGGCCTATATTCTAACCCGGGAACCACACCTGGGTACTTTCATCCAGTTGGGATGGTCTATAAGGGATAGGGTAGAACCACAATTAAAAATGCTGACATAAGGGTGTTCTAACCACCAATTATATTATCAACAATGACAAACACTCCTATCACGAACTCAGCTTAGGAATCGATAGGACCAGTCGGTGCGACCACGTCAGCTCGAGGGGAGAAGGGGGGCGGTGGGTGGCGGACGGTAGGTGGTAGTGTTGTGTAGTGGCTCGCCGTCGCCTGACCACTGTGCAGTTATTCATATTCCATCCCCATGGCACGTCGCGCCTCTATTTGTGAGTAAAAATATAACCTACTAGCTGTTGCCCGCGACTTCGTCCGCGTGGACAAATTAACATCACAAATTATTATGTATTTCCCGTAGGAATGGGATGTTTTTTCGAACAAAGCAACGATCTCTATGTACTACTAGATGGAGCGTTCCAAACAATCGCTCTGTTCCACGCAAGTAGCCACAACTCTTTCACATTCATTTTGAAACTTGTGCAGTCACTCTACTCAGAACATTTAATTATTTAGGTACTAAATATTGACATTATTTAACCGTAGCGTCAAGTAACTGCACAAGTTTCATTGTGAATGTGAAAGAGTAGGCTACTTGCGTGGAACAGAGCGATTGTTTGGAACGCTCCATCTAGTAGTACATAGAGATCGTTGGGACAAAGCAAGAGGTTCCGGGTTCGATTCCTGTGCAAATGTTTCTATGACAATGAGATATTTGTCTCTGCTCTGGTTGTTTGTAGTTTCCGATACCAATCCACAGCTTCTGGGACTGCGAGGGGTTTTCTGATGTATATGTACTCGTATAGTCTTATCTTAGGGGGGCGGGTGTACCCGGCGATAAGTCAACCTTTGGGAATCTTTTGTGCCAGCCCCTTTGTCTATACTGTGCATCCATTCCCCATAGTTCGCTGCATAAACGTTGCAGCTAAGGTATAGAAGCCTGTAGTCAGAGTAAGCCACACCCAGGACACTCATTCCCCATTTTCTGATGTAGGTACAAACCAGAGTTATACAAACTCTTAAACCTTTACTGATTGGTCGCGAAATTGTTCGTGCATTAATGTATTTTTACAATTCTAGCTGTGTGGTCCCGGCTTAGAATAGGGCCATCCCCAGTCTTCCCGCGGGTGTCGTCAAGGCGACTAACGCGCGGGCCACTCCGCGAGCGGGCGCTTTATACTTTGGTTCACGTCGCAAATTACACAGCTAAGCTACGTGGTGTGAATCGAAGTTAAAAAGGACCATAGTCCACCACCAACTTATGCACCTCAACCCTCCTGCCATCTAATAAATAAAATCGTACACATCGCGTGTCTGTACATCGAGGATATTTGCAAAAACAAATTGAGGGGTCTAAGAATAAGTAATAGAACATATTTCAATAATTTTTGTCTGTTTGTCTATTTGTCTGTGAGTTTGTGCACGCATCACTTAAAAACGACTGAATTGATTTTGATGGACTTTTAACAAAAACATGGGGCTTAACTTAACTTAACATTTAGTTTTTATTTCATCGAAATCGGTGTACTCAATCAAAAGTTATAGACGATTTTAGTTTTCAAATACATTAGTAGGTAAGGTTAGTATGCAATATATTGCAAATAATAGTACTATTCAGATTGCGATGAGTTTGGACTACATTTGGAGCTGGGCGTGGGAATTGGAGTATGAGTGGGAGTGGGCGTGGGCGTGGGAAAAGAGGAGTGGGTGTGGGAGCGGAAGCGGGAGCTGAAGCGGGAGCGGGAGAGGGAGAGAAATCACCTAGTGACTACCACACGGCCACAGGTGTAAGTTCGCGTAGCAATTCGTGTGAAATACTACTACTCAATTATTCACCAAGGCCTATTCTTTAATAGTTTTAAACTACTTTTAATGGAGTTCGATAGTTGCGAGTTGGTTTCTTATAGTTATATCAATTAGTTTTACCTACTAATAAGTACAATTTGACCTATTATTTGTGGTTTCCGGTAGAGTAGAATAGGACCACTCCAACTCTTCCCGTGGATGTCGTACAAGGCGACTGAGGGAATACATTATAAAACGTCAGTCAGGCCTCCCCAACCCGTCTGGCCAGCGCGGGGAGTGCAGGCCAAATCCTCCGTCTGTCTCCGGCAGATAAGAGAGGGTTGTGCTCCTGCAGTGGAGACAAAAATAACCTGATGATGACCTATTATTTAAATTAGATAATGAATGCTTAGTTCTACATCTAATAAATAAAATCGTAAACTTGGCGTGTCTGTACATTGAAGATATTTGCAAAAAAAAAATTGGGGGGTCTAAGGATAAGCAACAGAACACATTTCGATCATTTTTGAAATTTTTGTCTGTTTGTCTGTTTGTCTGTTTGTCTGTTTATCTGTTTGTCTGTGAGTTTGTGCACGCATCACTTAAAAACGACTGATCGGACTTTGATGGACTTTTCACAGAAACATGGGGCTTAATTTGGTGTAACATATAGGCTTTATTTCATCGCAATCGGCTAACTCAATCAAAAGTTATAGACATTTTTAGTTTTCAAATACATTAGTAGGTAAGGTTAGTATGCAATACCTTGCACATAATAGTATTTCCGTACTATTCAGATTACGATGAGTTTGGATTACATTTGGAGCTGCGAGTTTGGAGGAGCTGAGTAGGAATTGGAGTGCGAGTGTCGTGGGCGTGGGCGTGGGTTCCGGCGTGGGCGTGGACGTGGGAAGAGGGAGTGGGTTTGGGAGCGGAAGCGGGAGCGGAAGCGGGAGCGGAAGCGGGAGCGGGAGGGGAGCGGGACCGGAGCAGGAGCGGGAGCGGAAGCTAAAGCGGGAGCGGGAGTGGGAATGGGAGCGATTCTGTAGTTCACGCGAGCCGAGATCACCTGGACCTAGACCTGGACCTGGACGATACACTGCGAAGGATCTAGGGTGTAAATGTTCGACTGAATTTGTGAGGTAGCGGGAGCGGGTATGGTACCAGTGTAATTTGAGTGTTTGAAAATTCGCATAACTTTTGACTGAGTTAACCGATTACAATGAATTTGTGGTATACGTATGCAACAAAGTAATATTGGATTGCAATGGATTAGTTACGAGAACTACATTTCGAGAGACGAGGGAAAGAGGTTTGAGGGAGGGTTGAGGGGAGAGCTGAGGGGAGGGTTGAGAGGAGTGTAGAGGGGAGGGTTGAGGGGAGGGTTGAGGGGAGGGTAGAGGGGAGGGTTGAGGGGAGGGTTGAGGGGAGAGTTGAAGATCTGGACCCGGACCTAGGTCTGGGCCTGGAATTGGACCTGGACCTGGACCTGGATTTAAAGTCTGAGTGGAAGTGGGAAGGGAGCGGAAGTGGGAATTGGAGCGGATCCTGTAGTCCACGCGAGCGGAGCCGCGGGCACAGCTAGTATGTAAATATAAGAGTAATCATATCTAATCATATTAATCATCATATCAGCCTCTCGTCCACTGCTGGTCATAGGCCTTCCCCAATGAACACCACCACATACGGTCCTCCGCCCTCCGCATTCTTCAGGTCGTCGGTTTTGCGACAGATGTGGTCGGCCCCACTAACTTTGTTTAATTTCTCATTTGAAAGAATACTGTGGCATTTGGAAGCTTTCTCACGCCAGGTCGACAGATAGACTACTCCTGACTGATCACAAATGTACTCTAGTAGATATGGCGAGTCCGTTTACGTTGCCGTTTTTTCACTGCAGATAGGATCTAGTTAGGTACCTACTAATATATCATCATCATCATCAGGTTAATTTTGTCTCCACTGCAGGAGCACAACCCTCTCTCATCTGCCGGAGACAGACAGAGGATTTGGCCTACACTCCCCGCGCTGGCCAGACGAGTTGGGGAGGCCTGATTGATGTTTTATGTAATAGAACATCATTTAGTAGGTATACAATTTTTAGCTTAGCTCTAGCTTTCACACGATTTCTACTTCCTTATTGTCATCCGAAATTAAAAATTGAAAACTTAATCAAACTATGAAATAAGGTCGCTGTGTGTACAGTAGGGGACCGAGTTAGGATCGTTAGAGGGATGTTACAGTTATATAACAGTGGTGTGATAATATATATTTCATTCCAGATTAATAGTCCTATGAAAACCAACGCTATTTACGTCTCGGTAACATATACATGAAAGGGTCACCAGCAGCAAAAATAGGTTTGTATTACCAAGTAAACTTTGCGGTCCACTTAGGAACACCATCTATTGTGTATTTTGTTTTCGAGACGCAAATGCGTTTGTTTTCATAGGACTATTAATCTGGAATGAAATATACCTCACCGCACCCCATGTCCCAAAGCCCTTTAACTCGTTCCCCTCGCTACAACTCGGTATCTTAGACCTGGCGACACTTCGACCCTTCAGGATCTTTTGTGCCAAACCCCTGACCACCAACGGTGCCCCAAGCCGATTTGGTGGACTTCACATACGCCTCAGAATTTCTTCTTTGGCATATGCAGGTTTCCTTACGATATTTTCCTCCACCGAAAAGTCTGTGGTATTACAAATAAACCATACTTAAGTTTCGATAAACTCATTCGATTTGACGATCTCCGTGGCGGAACGGGGTAGCTCTCGTACTGCCACGCCGGAGGTTGCGGGTTCGAATCCCGCTAGGGGCAAATGTTCGTATGATGAATATGAATGTTTGTACCTAAATCTTGGATATTTATTTAAGTAACCATAGCACAGGCCCTGCCTAGTTTGGGACTGGATAATTGGTGTGAATGTCTGAGATATTTATACATTTATTTTATTTATTCATTCGGGGTTTGAACCCACGATCCCATGAACGAGGGCCGAGTACACAACCAATTAGGCTACCATGGTTCTTGGAGGTCGAACAGTAGCTACACGCTACCTACGACTATTTGATATCCAATTAACTATCAATTTCTCCTCAAACCCTTTAATATATCAATATGAATGTAGGTTGTCACTGCGCGTTGGACACGCCAATGCCTGCGTGAGTCCTATCACTATATACTAGAAGGTCACACCAGCACCATTATTATAAGTCGATTTATTTTACTATTGATTGGTGGCGGCGCAGCCGATAGTCGAGTTAACACCTGTCATTATCACACTGTCTCGTGAAAAATAAATGATCGCCGCAACTCTTTCATTTTCATTGTACCCTGTTACCTATCTCCGCAAGTTGATCGCCGCAACTCTTTCCGTGTGGTTTCCGGTAGAGTAGAATAGCACCACTCCAACTCTTCCCGTGGATGTCGTACAAGGCGACTAAGGGAATACATTATAAAACATCACTCAGGCCTCCCCAACCCGTCTGGCCAGCGCGGGGAGTGTAGGCCAAATCCTCCGTCTGTCTCCGGCAGATGAGAGAGGGTTGTGCTCCTGCAGTGGAGACAAAAATAACCTGATGATGAGCTACTGTTGTACCCCGTTACCTATCTCCGCAGGTAGCTCAACCAGGCTGTAATGATAAAGTAGAGGTAGACTTGAAAGGTTGATTCTTACATATCACACTCAAACATCTCTTATTTCTAATGCAGTAAAGGCTATTCGTCCGCATTCAGACCGTTATACGTCAGTGTCCCATCAGTAAAGTGTTCTTAATAGCCTTCCTACTAATATAGTATTACTTCGTCCGCGTGGGCAACTTAACATTACAAATAATTAAACATTTCCTGTAGGAATGAGATGATTTTTTGGGATAAAAACTATCCTTTGTCCTATTCCAGGATATAGGTTAATATATGTGCCAAGTTTCATTACGATCCGTCCAGTGGTTGAAGCGTGATTGAGTAACAAACATCCAAATTTTACACGACATCGAACATGCATCCGAGAAAATGACTAGAATTCGCGTGTCTGCTCTGACATAAGAAAAAAATTATTGTAATGTGTATGGTCTCATATAACAGCCAATGCGACTGGATTTCTTATAAGACATTTCTCATACGACACAAGAAATTTTCTGATAAGGTTCAAAAGACCTAAAGGCCGGAGGCTGAACTTACTACCGAGTAAATGAAAATTAGTTACTAAATTTGGATGAAAAAGTCCCATTTTGTAACTGGCTTCGAACAGGGAAATTACATTTCCCATTTTGAAGGCAGGTACGATATTTGGGTACCTAAAATGGAACGAGAGGAATAGTTTGAAAAGGGGAGAGGTATGTTGCAGAGTAGCGTGAGGTTCTCGGCTGCATGGAGGGCCTGTCGGCGCCGAGGCTGGTGCAGACGGTGCGCGCGCACCGCGGGGAGGTGGGCAGCGCGCACGCGTGCGGCGCGCGCCTGGCCACGGGCGGCGGGGACCGCGCGCTGCGCGTGTGGCGCTGGGCGCGCGCGCGCGGCTGGCAGGAGGCCGCCGTGGCCGAGCAGGCGCATCGCTACGGCATCACCGCCGTCAGGTGGTCAGTGCAGACGGCAGACGGCAGCCGAGACCCGACCTCGAGTAGGGGCTGTTTATCCAGCTTATAACATGACCACCTCCGATTTTTTCTTCTTCTAAGGGATTGCACCAGAGACAGTCACCAGCATTCTCCTGTGTATTTTAAGATCATTACTGCGATCATCAGTCCGCCTGCGAAGCGTGGTGATTATAGCTAATCCTCCAATGGACAGCCCATCAAAAGTGGGTCAAATTCAGCAGTGCAGTATTTCAGCTGATGATAGTGACGAACAGGCCGGTAGTCTTCAGATTTAAGGTAAACCGTACCCTGGAGGCCCCGGACACACGTTCGCCTTGCAGCTAGTGCATTGCAGTCGCACAGCAGGTGCTCTATTGCCTCGCTGTCCTTCCCACAGGCTCTACAGTTGACGGTTTCGGACAATCTCAGCTCATGTGTCCCACGCACCTCCAATAAGACAATTCCCGCCTCCTCGCTATTCTCCCCCCGCACCTCCTCCGAACGAGGATCAACGGAGGTCCGCAACACCTAACACCTCCCAGGGAAGGTCGGGCGAGTCCCGAGGGCTGAATATCCGCTACCTCGCGCCCCAGGGAAACTTAATTAAAGATGTAAATAGTGGAAGGAGGAAAAGAGGATCTGTATGGTGTTAATGCATGCGAGGTGCGCTCGGCGCGCAGGTCTCCGGGCGGCGCGCTGGTGGCGAGCGGCGGCGTGGACGGGGCGGTGCGCGTGTGGTGCGGGCGGGCGCTGGGCGCGCGGCGCGTGCTGGCCGCGCCGGGCGCGCCAGCCGTGCGCGCGCTGTGCTGGGGCGGCGCGCGCGTGCTGGCCGGGCACGACGACGGCGCGGTGTGCGTGTGGCACGCGGGGCGCGCGGCGCTGGTGGCGCGCCTGCACGCGCACCAGGGCGCGCTGCACGCGCTGGCCGCGCCCGCACAAGGCGCGCTGCTGCTGGCCGCCTGCACGGAGGGCGTGCTCAAAGTGTTCGACTTGCAAGGTCGGCCTCCCCGTGCATCATATCCCGATACGAATATAGGAAGCCGCTTCAAAAAAATAACTTAAGGAAACTTGAAAACATATTTTTAAGTTTTTGGTACATGAAGGTTATGATTTCTTTGTAGGGTATGATTCGTACTGAGATCCGACGAGGAACGAAAGTCGCCGATGTAGCCGAAAGGATTAGTGAGCTGAAGTGGCAGTGGGCGGGCCACGTATCCCGCCGAACCGACAGCCGCTGGGGCAGACGAGTTCTGGAGTGGAGACCGCGGATCGGCAGCCGCAGGATGGGACGCCCCGCTGCCAGGTGGACCGACGACCCGAAAAAGGTGGCCGGTAGCGGCCGGATGCGGAGGGCGGAGGACCGGGTGTGGTGGCGTTCATTGGGGAAGGCCTATGTCCAGCAGTGGACTTCGAGGGGCTGACATGATGATGAAAGGTTATGTCCATTTCGTAGTCAGTTATAAAACTTGCTACCGAATGGGACGACGCAATTTCCATTCCGAAATCGATTACCAAAAATTTCGAAAATATTATTCGCCATCCTGTTATCCCATGTGGGACATCGGGCGAGCATCTCGTATTTTTAGTTTAAATAAAATACCAATTAAATGAACTAAATCAGATAAAAACTGTATGAGATCACTTTAAAATAACAGACGGTCTGCCAACGTAATAATCGGAACCGCTGTATTCCTAAGAACGTAAAACTAAATCGGCAGAGGTGTGCCGGCGGGCGGAGGCCGGGGAGCCGGCGCCGAGCGCGCTGGCGTGGGTGGACTGCGCGCACGACATGGGCGCGCTGTGCGCCGACGGCGGGCGCGGCGCGCGCGCGGCCACGGGCGGGCACGACGCGCGCGTGCGCGTGTGGCTCGTGCGGCGCGGGCCTGGCGCCGGCCGCGCCAGCCTGCAGGCCGGGCCCACGCTGCTGGGCCACGCGGCGGCCGTGACGGCCGTGGCCTGGGCCGGGGACGTGCTGGCCTCGGCCTCGCTCGACCGCACGGCGCGCCTGTGGGACGCGCGCGGGCCCGGCGCCTGCCTCGCCGTGCTGCACGCGCACTCCCGATACCTCACGTGCATCGCGCTCGCGCCAGACCTCCGCTATCTTATCACGGGTGAGGTTACGTTGTATCTTTGTTATTTCAGTCCAAGTCTCTATTCTACTTTGCGTTTTACTTTTTAAGACCGTCTGTTGCATTTTGGCAATTGCCAGCTGACGAAGTTTCCGAATAGATTACATTGATTGATGTAAATTTATACCCGATCTTTGATTCGGTCTGCCCACTTGCACTATCGTAGCAGTCTCTATACGAGAACTCGTCTGCTCCGATCGGTTCTTCTGAGGATGTGAGATAATTTGTTATACCTATCTACACATAAACCTAGAGATCTAATCTCCCTGTTCAGGATCGAACGACAAGTCTATCCGCATGTGGTCTCTGGGCGCGCTTACGCTGGACGACGAGCTGGAGCCGCCGTGCGTGGCGCACCTCCACTTCGGAGTCGGTGACCTCGAGGTAGGCACATAAGGTAGCAAATTGATCCAGAGTCCATGAAAGAAAGATCTGCTCTTAGTTGCAATCCTCCTTAGTCATATACTTCATTGCTGAGGATCGTGATCACTAAAGGTGCTGTCTTGATCTTACCAGCAATGGGATTGTCTTCAGGTTATCAGCGTATCTCCTTATGACATGGCCGAAGAACCGAAGTTATCTATCGTGTAAAAATAGTGACAGTCTGTCCCTAATGCCATCTTCTTTGACTACTGATCCATTCGTCTGATGTGGAATCCATGGTATGTGGAGCAGGCGTCGCCAAGCTCAGCTCCAACAATGCAATCTAATTCATCGATGCATTTCTCAGACTTGTCTCTGCTCACCTTTAGTAGACTCCAGGCCTCAGTGGATTGATGGGTTAAGGTTATAATGAGCCAAATAGTTCTGAATCACCCTGAAAAGGAAGTTATTGCAGGACCCAAATCAGTAGCACAAACGGGAGGAGATTCGACCACAGTCTGAGCGGAGAACCTAATTTGTGTCTTCAGGGTATTGGACCTATAGATAGCGATGACCTCTTGGAACTGGAGGCGATGAGCTCCGACGGACCGGATGAGGAGGAGAGCACGTGCGGCGCGCGGCTCGTGTGGCGCGCCTCCGACGTGCACGACGGAGCTATCAACTGCATTACCACGCATGGGGATCTCCTTGCCACAGCCTCAAGGTATTAGCTAGAACTCTGGCAACGTGCTCTGACTTGTATTTCTTTATATTCTGCTGATAATGTTGGCCTTCAGGAGCTGCAGTGGAAGACTGAAGAAAAGACGAAGACTAGCACATCCCAGAAGACTATCGAGTCTATCAGTTGCTCTGTTTGCGCATGATGGAACATGTGCATGGATAGTCCCATCAATCTATTTTGATTTCCGTGTTACCTGGTTGCAGTGACGGCACTTTGCGTATTTTCCGCTGGAGTGCAGACGGTACTCTACAAGCGGAGCACACGCTGGGAGAGCCTGGGTACCCGATGCTGGCGGCTGATTTCGGCGCATCCGGAGCGGTGCTGCTCACTGGAGGCCTCGATGCTACGGCACAGCTATGGGATGTAGAGGTATGCAGGTAGAGGTGGTCATTTCTTAGTTTTTTAAATTGTTCTCGATAAACTGACTTCTTCTATAAAATAACGTAATTCGAAAAGAAGATACATCTCTTTCGCATGTCAGTCTTATCATTCTTCTCATACATGCTCGTCTTGAGGCACGATTCACGTGTCTGTCTGTATCTGATCTTAGAGCCTATGGCTCAGAAACCTTTGCCTAACTAGAGCAATCCATCAATCACTGGAATTGCACGCCAGGATTGAACCACTCCAAAGCACTAATCAGGGAGTGTGCAGGCTATGTGAGGAAGCAGAGGAAACCTCCATGCATCTCCTGTGAGAGTGTGGTCCACTGATGCGTAAAAGAAATACACACCTGGGTAACTACTTACTTCACCCTGACGAAGGAAAACAACTCAGTGCTAAAAGCATTGTGCAGTTTCTAACTGCTGCAAAGCTTAACACGGTACTATAGTATGGTGGCGATCACAATAGACCAGAAATGGTCGCAGTGGTCTATTCTAAGACCTTGAAATAGACCAAACTCGAATAATAATAATAATCTGATCTTGATATGTGAGTCTAGGTTGTTCATGGTTCATTCTACCACGCACGTTCGCCTGATATATCTATGCAGCTGATCTACTAGTCTTTTGGATTTGGTTGACTGGTTGCAGTCTGGAGTAGTGCTGCGGTCGCTGACGCCTCCGGTGGTGGCGGAGAGTGAAACTGGGGGCGGCGGGGTGCGGGCGGCGCGGGTGTCGCCGCACAGGCCGCCCCTGCTGCTGCTCGCCACCGACGACGGTACAGCGCCGTTATGGAACCTCGCCGATCCGGACCCCGGGCCTATACAGTAGGCGCCCTTGCTAACAGATACTTTAAACCATTTTACTGTTGTGGTGTATCGCTCAAAGACCACATAGACCTTTGCTCATACGTAGAAGTGTAAGACGACCACCAGCTAGGTGGACATTCCTGCCTCCTCATCATTCTCCCCCGCAACTCCTCTCAGCGAGGATCAACGAAGGTACGCAAAAACATAATACCTACCAGTGAAGGTAGTGCGAGTCCCAAGGACTGAATCTACGCTGCCTTGGGCCCCAGGTAAATTAAATTAAAGAAAGTAAAGAGTAAAAGTAGGAAAAGAGTTCCCACTTCCCCTCTAGCAGTCAATTTTAAGAGAAGAGCAGAGTTCTGTCGTTTGTGAAGCGCAAATCGAGTGACAGTCTTATGATAGCTGGCAGAGACTGAATGCAATCTAAGGTCGCGATCAGCAGCAAACCTTGTCTGAATTTAGGGGAGAGATGTACAGTAATTGCCCAGGAGCTCTTTCCTGATCTGCCATTTACGCAAGACGTCACATTTAAGTATATCATCATCGGGCTGTTTTGTCGTCTATTGCTCTGAGCTATATATATCCTAGCCTCTTTACGATCATCACGAATTCTGTGAGCCTCTTGAAGATCACCTCTGAGCTTATGAGATCGTTACATTTGGCGCCACTCATGTTATACCATCTTATCACTTCTTCATACAGTGGACGTTCCCATCGCGTGATGCAAATATTCTTCCGCTTCTCCACAATGACGTACAGGTTGACGATGTTTGTTGTTTCATTGGGGTGTGTAGCGTATACGGCGGGCACCCCGAAGCCGCGGTGTGCTGCGCGTGGAGCGCCGACGGGCGGCTGGCGGCCACGGGCGGCGCGGCCGGCGAGCTGCGCCTGCACACGCCGCCCCCGGACCCACAAACTGTGTTCCACCAGCCTGACGCGCATGACCTCGGTTAGTACAAGCCAAGACAAATCACTTATGTTTCTGACACTACTGTGGTATTTGAGATGGTCGGTCCGCCTTTACAACAACAACAAGTTCTTCTCTTTCTGACCTAAATGCTCTGTTGAAAAGAATGGAACGGAATGGAAATAGCTTGTTAATTCCATTCAACATAGCTTGCATGCAGTCTACATCTTCCTTCCTTCACTTTCACATCCACGCACTAATTTATTTGGAGCTCAAGGTATCTTGTCTTGTTAGAGGCACCTGGCAGTCTTGGTAAATACATCGATCCTATGGGACTTTTTAGTCCCTCTGTTTATATGATGCTTTCAGCTTTCAGGACGCTCATTCGCCTTGCAGCTAGCACTATCGTGGAGTTCAAGGTAGCAGTTGAGACATTCTCAGAGATCTCCAATTGCCTTCTCTGATGATGATTGTTTTTCTTGGTACCACTATAGATCCTAGCTATTTTCATCAAGGCAGCGAGGGCATTGTGATCTGACAACTTTGAACTTTAAATACATGAACACTGAAGCGCTCATATTGTTTGTAATACTTGGTCCGTAAAATATGTGAGCAAATCGTATGTTTAGCAGGAGTTCAGAGTTGTGACTTCGCGCCAGCTGGTGCGATATCATTGGCAGAGAGCGAAGGCGCCGAAGCGGTTCATTTGTTGGCCACGGGAGGCTCCGATGGGCTCATCAAATTATGGCTTGTGGAACTCATCGAGGCAAGCCTTCTTAATTATTAATTTGTTTAGAGATAGGCTCAACTTTTGCAGACAAGTTATCTGTCGTAAACATGATAAACTCTTACGAAATCGTCGTAGTAGGGTACAGAAGATTGATAGAAAGTCGTCTAAAACAAATCAATAAGAGTAGTTGGGCTCTGCGAATGCTGTAGGAATGTTTCTACTTCTTGACTGGAAAAAAAGAAACTGACTTCTAAATGTAAGTATAGTGGGGGAGCGAGAAAAGACCGTCGGAGGAACAAAACAGTTTTCAAAATCCTGTTGCATAGCATTTCAACTGGAAGGGATGAAAATACCATTTATGAAAGGCTTCCAATAGCTTGGTGTTCAGTTACAGGATTTGAGTGGAGTCCAGGTGTCGATGCGGCTGATGCGAGAGTGGGCAGCCCACGGCGGGGGCGTGACCTGCGTGCGGTGGGGCCCCCCCGGCGCGGGGGGCGCCGAGGGGGGCGCCCTGCTGTGCAGCGGGGGCGCCGAGCGGTGGGCGCGCGTGTGGCGCGTCGAGGGGGCCGAGGGCGGGGGCGGCGTGCGCGCGCGGGCCGCGGGCGCCGTGCCGGCCGACGGCGCGGGCGGGGCCGCCGCCACCGCCCTCCTGGGTACGTCACGTGTGTCTCATATATAACTCGAACTAAGAAAAATGCTAGAGCTTTCCTGCTCATCATTATCATGCAAAGTTTTTTTAGAATACACATTGTCATTGATCATATTTCTAAACCGTTCTGCTCAGCCATGTCAGAGTGTCTCCAAGAACTTTCCGATCGATATGATACTAGTCGAGTGTCTTTCGTGATTTTAGAAGGCGGAATCCTGGCTGTGGGCACGCTGACAGGCGAGCTGGCGCTGTGGCAGCTGTCTGCGCGGCTGGAGATAGGGCTAGGGGCGGGGGACGAGGCCGAGGAGGACTCGGAGGCGGAGGCCGAGAGCGACAGCGACGTGGGCGCGGCCACGCGCTGGTGGGGAGCCGCGGGAGTCGCGCGGTGGATCAGGGAATACGTCACGCGAGCGCCTGGTAAACGTTACGCTAGTTACTTTAAACAACAATAGTTACAGTATGCTATTAATCAACTGAACCAGACATCTTCCAGACTAAAGGAACAATATACGCTAGAAAGCTGGGTTAGTATTACCAGGAGTGAAAACGTAACTTCTAGGTAGTGTGATGCTAAAAATAATAAAAAGAAAAACATAAAAAAGGTTCCAGAACATAGGTGTTTTTAATTTTAACGCCTATCGAAAGCCCTATTTCGTCTACATCAAAGGTTGTATTTAAATTCCAGTAGTTATTGAAATCTGACATATTGCCGTGTGGTTTCCGGTAGAGTAGAATAGGACCACTCCAACTCTTCCCGTGGATGTCGTACAAGGCGACTAATGGAATACATTATAAAACATCAATCAGGCCTCCCCAACCCGTCTGGCCAGCGCGGGGAGTGTAGGCCTAATCCTCCGTCTCTCTCCGGCAGATGAGAGAGGGTTGTGCTCCTGGAGAGGAGACAGAATTAACCTGATGAGGATTGAAATAGTACAATAATAACTTAATGGTTTCGAATTATTCTTCACTAGTTTTAGAAAACGAACAGGCTGGATTGGATTCTATTTCGATCGTTTAGATGCCATATCTAATTGATCTGTCCACCATGGCTTTTATAAGATACCGCATAATTGAAGGCAGGACTTGAAGGAAAGTAGTAGAGTTTGAAAAACAAGATCATAATGATGATAATTGCCACAGGTATGAAAATTTCTCGCGAGGAAGAAGCGCTGCTGTTGCAGAAAGCTCGCGACGAGAATGTGACGGGGACGCAGTTGCTCGACGAGCCGCTCGATGAGCTGCTTGTGCTACTTGGATACGGTAAGGAGTGTTATTTAGTTAGAGATATAGCAGTAGATGGGAGACGGATGCGATTGCTGAAAATATGCCTCCCCACTTTACTATCAGAAAGGTTTTAAGCTGTCTAAAAAAAATGTCATTGAGCGATTTCAAGTTATTTGGTAATATAATTCGTTATATTTTACGGTTTTCTGGTATGACGCAGTCTTACAGCTCGGTAATTTTAATGCCAGTAGTGTTATTATCTAAAATACAAACTCAAGTGCGTGTCTCACTCAAGTGACTTCACTCACTTCGAAACCTAAATCGAAACGTGAAGTGAACAAACATCTCACTTAACTTCGACAGTGCTCTGGAATGTTTAGAGAATGCCAATGGATTAGGTTTCGAAGTGAGTGAAGTCACTTGAGTGAGACTCGCACGTGAGTTTGTATTTTAGAGAATAGCACTACAGGTTTAAGTAAAATGATTTAAGGTGCGGCGATGGAAGAATCTGATGAGGAAGTGAAACGTGCGGAGACACGTACACGGCTTGAGGATGAGCTGAAGTGGCTTCGGCGAGACTCTCCCCCTCCGGAGCTGGTAGGTGTACAGATAAGAACCTTGGTTTGACGCTATTAAACAAAGTCAAAGAATATATATCTTCAACTGTCCTTGTACCAGTTTTCTACACTTTTAGGTCTTTCTTCTTAAGAATTTTATATCTCTAAATCAGATAAAAGATTTTCTTGAAGAATAGCCGTAATAACCATTATTTATAAGAATTAGCGAGTTTCTCTGGCTATAGTAGTATCTGGAATGAGTCTCTGACAGTAGACTGTAGTTCATGCACTCGTTTCTGTATAGTCGCTCAGCGGGCTATGCAAAGAGCCTAGGCTCAGATCCGCCAGATACCTAAAGTCTGGCAATAGGTTGAGAGCCGATAATCGTTGGAGTAGACAATGGTCGAGTGGAGGCCACGACTGGGCATTCCCGACTCCTCCCCACTCTCCCCCCGCACATCCTCTGAGCGAGCATCAACGAGGATCAAGGTAAGGCGAGTCCCGAGGACTGAATCTACGCTACCTCGGGCCCTAGATAACTAAATTATAGAAGTAAAGAGTCGAAGCAGGAAAAGAGGTTCCGCTTCCCCTCTAGCAAGTGGAGCGAATATATGCGTAAAGCTGCTGCAAGAGAGTGGATGCAGGGAGGCGTATGTCCATCAGTAGTGCAGTATAGGGTGTTGACTGTGTGTGCCCTGCGCAGGCGTGGGCGGCGCCGCACGCGCTGCTGTGCCCGCTGTCGCACCGCCTGCTGCGCGAGCCGGCGCGCGCGGCACCTACGTAGTATAGGGTGTTGACTGTGTGTGCCCTGCGCAGGCGTGGGCGGCGCCGCACGCGCTGCTGTGCCCGCTGTCGCACCGCCTGCTGCGCGAGCCGGCGCGCGCGGCACCTACGTAGTATAGGGTGTTGACTGTGTGTGCCCTGCGCAGGCGTGGGCGGCGCCGCACGCGCTGCTGTGCCCGCTGTCGCACCGCCTGCTGCGCGAGCCGGCGCGCGCGGCACCTACGTAGTATAGGGTGTTGACTGTGTGTGCCCTGCGCAGGCGTGGGCGGCGCCGCACGCGCTGCTGTGCCCGCTGTCGCACCGCCTGCTGCGCGAGCCGGCGCGCGCGGCACCTACGTAGTATAGGGTGTTGACTGTGTGTGCCCTGCGCAGGCGTGGGCGGCGCCGCACGCGCTGCTGTGCCCGCTGTCGCACCGCCTGCTGCGCGAGCCGGCGCGCGCGGCACCTACGTAGTATAGGGTGTTGACTGTGTGTGCCCTGCGCAGGCGTGGGCGGCGCCGCACGCGCTGCTGTGCCCGCTGTCGCACCGCCTGCTGCGCGAGCCGGCGCGCGCGGCACCTACGTAGTATAGGGTGTTGACTGTGTGTGCCCTGCGCAGGCGTGGGCGGCGCCGCACGCGCTGCTGTGCCCGCTGTCGCACCGCCTGCTGCGCGAGCCGGCGCGCGCGGCACCTACGTAGTATAGGGTGTTGACTGTGTGTGCCCTGCGCAGGCGTGGGCGGCGCCGCACGCGCTGCTGTGCCCGCTGTCGCACCGCCTGCTGCGCGAGCCGGCGCGCGCGGCACCTACGTAGTATAGGGTGTTGACTGTGTGTGCCCTGCGCAGGCGTGGGCGGCGCCGCACGCGCTGCTGTGCCCGCTGTCGCACCGCCTGCTGCGCGAGCCGGCGCGCGCGGCACCTACGTAGTATAGGGTGTTGACTGTGTGTGCCCTGCGCAGGCGTGGGCGGCGCCGCACGCGCTGCTGTGCCCGCTGTCGCACCGCCTGCTGCGCGAGCCGGCGCGCGCGGCACCTACGTAGTATAGGGTGTTGACTGTGTGTGCCCTGCGCAGGCGTGGGTGGCGCCGCACGCGCTGCTGTGCCCGCTGTCGCACCGCCTGCTGCGCGAGCCGGCGCGCGCGGCACCTACGTAGTATAGGGTGTTGACTGTGTGTGCCCTGCGCAGGCGTGGGCGGCGCCGCACGCGCTGCTGTGCCCGCTGTCGCACCGCCTGCTGCGCGAGCCGGCGCGCGCGGCACCTACGTAGTATAGGGTGTTGACTGTGTGTGCCCTGCGCAGGCGTGGGCGGCGCCGCACGCGCTGCTGTGCCCGCTGTCGCACCGCCTGCTGCGCGAGCCGGCGCGCGCGGCACCTACGTAGTATAGGGTGTTGACTGTGTGTGCCCTGCGCAGGCGTGGGCGGCGCCGCACGCGCTGCTGTGCCCGCTGTCGCACCGCCTGCTGCGCGAGCCGGCGCGCGCGGCACCTACGTAGTATAGGGTGTTGACTGTGTGTGCCCTGCGCAGGCGTGGGCGGCGCCGCACGCGCTGCTGTGCCCGCTGTCGCACCGCCTGCTGCGCGAGCCGGCGCGCGCGGCACCTACGTAGTATAGGGTGTTGACTGTGTGTGCCCTGCGCAGGCGTGGGCGGCGCCGCACGCGCTGCTGTGCCCGCTGTCGCACCGCCTGCTGCGCGAGCCGGCGCGCGCGGCACCTACGTAGTATAGGGTGTTGACTGTGTGTGCCCTGCGCAGGCGTGGGCGGCGCCGCACGCGCTGCTGTGCCCGCTGTCGCACCGCCTGCTGCGCGAGCCGGCGCGCGCGGCACCTACGTAGTATAGGGTGTTGACTGTGTGTGCCCTGCGCAGGCGTGGGCGGCGCCGCACGCGCTGCTGTGCCCGCTGTCGCACCGCCTGCTGCGCGAGCCGGCGCGCGCGGCACCTACGTAGTATAGGGTGTTGACTGTGTGTGCCCTGCGCAGGCGTGGGCGGCGCCGCACGCGCTGCTGTGCCCGCTGTCGCACCGCCTGCTGCGCGAGCCGGCGCGCGCGGCACCTACGTAGTATAGGGTGTTGACTGTGTGTGCCCTGCGCAGGCGTGGGCGGCGCCGCACGCGCTGCTGTGCCCGCTGTCGCACCGCCTGCTGCGCGAGCCGGCGCGCGCGGCACCTACGTAGTATAGGGTGTTGACTGTGTGTGCCCTGCGCAGGCGTGGGCGGCGCCGCACGCGCTGCTGTGCCCGCTGTCGCACCGCCTGCTGCGCGAGCCGGCGCGCGCGGCCGACGGCTGCACCTACGACCGCGCCGCGCTGCACGAGTGGTTCCTGGCCGCAGGTACGCCAGCCCTGGCAGAAAGGTCCAGATATGTATGTCTAGGTGTGGGCAGGGCCGGATTATACATAAGGCAGTGTAGGCAACCGCTTGAGGGGCCCGCATCGGCTAGATCATCATCTTGTCAGCCTTTAGATGTCCACTGCTGGACATAAGCCTTCCCCAATGAACGCCCCCGCACCCGGTCCACCGCCCTAGGAAGCCTGAAGAAGGTGGCCGGAATCGGCTGGATGCGGAGGGCCCCGAGAATATATATTTTTTTAATTTAAAAATGTTTTTTGAGTAAAAAATTAAATTTATTTACAATAAATCTAATTATAAAAATAATATGTATGAATGTATTGGGATGATTTTAAGGAAAAATAGCAAAGATTCACAAGTAGCGTAGACGGATCTTGCTGTAGGCAAAATCCTGAATTTTCAGAGGGGGTACTGTAACGTTGCGCCTAGGGCCGTTACATATTAATTAAAACTAATACACTAATAAGAACTAAACCGTAACATATTAAATATTATATATACTATATATACTAACAATAACTAAAACTGACACTACTAACCTAATTTTTACCTATTAATAATAAAACTAAAAACATATATAACTACTTAAACTATCTAAATTACATAAATTACCTAGCTACATAAACTACTTAAAATACCTAAACTAAATTATAAATAATAACTATATTCGGAACCTTAAAGTATAGCTGCATAATCTATCCCTCGCGAAATGGTTTCCAAACCGCCGCATCGTGGCGCGGATCCCTACTTAAAACACTCGTGTTCTTGCCAAACAGGTAGATTGTGAACTTCGATCGTCATACGCGCTCGCACCATCGCTGGGCACACTACTTATGTTATTAATATCTTCCTGGCTTACGAGAATATATACCTATTTCGTTCTTAATTGTCTCAAAGTTTTAATAGTGCTGGATAACCCACTAGGGTGAGTTTTCATAAGTTATTACAATGTAAGCTGTTTTAAATCTAATTAAATACCTTGCCTGGCAGGCTGCATTCTTTTGATAGCTAAATTTTCAAATTGTAATGAACACTGGTTCTCAACGGATAGCAGCTAGCCATGGTCATATGCTGCCAGTGACCGAAGCCACTGTAGCAGTAGGGACTTTAGGTCCCTCCAGCCAGCAGGTAGTGTAGTAGTAGGGTCGTAAAAGAAAGTAGTATCAGTTAGGTTCTAAACATTTATTGCCTTCCTCGTTCGTCCTAGTCGGAGTTAAAATATATATATGTTCTGACACTGGCCTCAACAGTACGCAAGCCTTGTAAGGTCCTCCTCTCGTCCGGTCCAGTAGAAGCGGGACACGTCCGTCCAATGTAATAGGTTATTCCGGAAACGTGGACGGATTCCAGGACGTGCTTCGTAAAATAATGTAGTCTGGAACCTTATACTGGAAACCTGGAACGAGGGCCTTCGGTCACTGGCAGCATATGACCATGGCTAGCTGCTATCCGTTGAGAACCAGTGTTCATTACAATTTGAAAATTTAGCTATCAAAAGAATGCAGCCAGCCAGGCAAGGTATTTAATTAGATTTAAAACAGCTTACATTGTAATAACTTATGAAAACTCACCCTAGTGGGTTATCCAGCACTATTAAAACTTTGAGACAATTAAGAACGAAATAGGTATATATTCTCGTAAGCCAGGAAGATATTAATAACATAAGTAGTGTGCCCAGCGATGGTGCGAGCGCGTATGACGATCGAAGTTCACAATCTACCTGTTTGGCAAGAACACGAGTGTTTTAAGTAGGGATCCGCGCCACGATGCGGCGGTTTGGAAACCATTTTGCGAGGGATAGATTATGCAGCTATACTTTAAGGTTCCGAATATAGTTATTATTTATAATTTAGTTTAGGTATTTTAAGTAGTTTATGTAGCTAGGTAATTTATGTAATTTAGATAGTTTAAGTAGTTATATATGTTTTTAGTTTTATTATTAATAGGTAAAAATTAGGTTAGTAGTGTCAGTTTTAGTTATTGTTAGTATATATAGTATATATAATATTTAATATGTTACGGTTTAGTTCTTATTAGTGTATTAGTTTTAATTAATATGTAACGGCCCTAGGCGCAACGTTACACTAGTTCATATTATTAGAATCAACTAACATAGTTTAATAAGACTGTACTAACAAAAATATGGACTAATGTCTGAAATAAAATTTTGAAATTGAAAAAAAAAAAAAAATAACTATAAATAAAATTGCATTGTGGTAGTTAAAATATATTTTAGGAAGTTAGAAAACGGTTGAGGGGCCCCGAGACGCTCGTTGCCTAGGGATCGAGTGAATATTCGAGCGTTTCATTATCCTCCCCTTCAACAGTAGAAGAGACAACACCAGCTTATCGTTTTTTTTACAAAACAAGTATCTGGTCCGCGCACAGATTCTGCACAGGTGAAATATTTTATTAAATATATTCTTTTTCATCAACTTTTGGTTGTTTTTCATCAACTTGCCGTGTGGTTTCCGGTAGAGTAGAATAGCACCACTCCAACTCTTCCCGTGGATGTCGTACAAGGCGACTAAGGGAATACATTATAAAACATCAATCAGGCCTCCCCAACCCGTCTGGCCAGAGCGGGGAGTGTAGGCCAAATCCTCCGTCTGTCCCCGGCAGATGAGAGAGGGTTGTGCTCCTGCAGTGGAGACAAAAATAACCTGATGATGAACTTTTGGTGGTGAGGATAATGACGGCGGTTGAAACGCTCGGATATTCACCCGTCCCCGACATGGTTAATCCGGCTCTGGTGTGGAGGCGCGAGTGACGCTCGGTGCCGCTTTGTGCGCAGAGAGCGCGGTGTCGGGCGTGTCCGGGCGGCGCCTGCGCAACGCGCGCGTGCGGCCCAACGTGCGCGCGCGCGACCAGCTCCGGGAGTTCCTGCGCCGCCACGCGCCGCCCGACCCGGCCTCACCTGACCTCACCTGACCACGGCCTGGACGCCATCGCCCCACCGACGTTACCATATCTACTGTAGAGATAGCTCAGTTCACGACGGCGTGCGTCGGGCGTGCCTCACTCTCTCAAATCCCTTACATTTCATTGTATTCTTTATATTATTACTATGACCCTCCTATCGTTACGCACTAATCGTCGTTGGAGATTTAATTAGGCGTAAGGGACAAATGCCAAACCGTTTTTTTAACTTATGAACTAAAATGGCTATCTTTTGACACACGGGGAGAAAAAATAAGTAGCCGGCAACGATCTGTACGTACTACTAGATGGAACATTCCAAACAATCGCTCTGTTCCACGCAAGTAGCCACAACTCTTTCATATTCACAATGAAACTTGTGCAGTTGCTACGCAGAACATTTAATTATTACTAAATATTGACGCTCCGGGTAAATAATGTCGTTGGTAGCCGGATAACGTAATTCCTGTTGTAACCTACGTATTTATTGTTAAAAAACATCCACTCGTAAGGCATGGGCCGTCAACATGCTGCGTACGTAGTTTGCAGTACGTAGACGGACTACGTACTACGAGTGGATGTTTTGTCACAGTAGTACGTGAGCAGTACACGTAGCCTGTTGTTGCAACGTTGTACTGTGTCTGTAACATTATTACAGCGTCTCCACACGTCTGCTTAGCTACTTACGTAAGGATGTATTTCAATCACTAAAGATGTAACATCCTTAGTAATTGTGTAACCTACTTATACGTAGTAGGCGCCGTACCCCTTATGGAGCATGTTGTTTCTCATAAACGCGTCATTGAAATACAACATTCTTACGTATGTGTCAACTAAATTACTGTTGTAACATACGGAATAAGTACTACGGCGCACACACAGTAGTAATGTATATGACGTACGTAGTATTTTTTTTTCCGTGTAAAGTCATTTTAATTCATAATTTACAGTCACAAAGAAAAAAAACACGATTTTTTAAATCTCCTGAGAAGTAGTGGTTTGTCCTTCACGTTAATTTATATTTCCGGTGACGTAATTGTCACTTAGATACTCAGATGTTAGGATCGCTCACCCCTCGCGATAAAGTAGTGAGGCGCGCCATCGTGAATTGAACCGTTATAAAAAAAATATAAATATAGGTATTGAAAGACTGTGGAATGCCTATAGTACTGTAGACAGCGTAGAAAGCAAAAAAGGGTATTATTATTCGAGTTGGGGCAAAAAAGGGTTACGTCTATTTAAAAAAAAATTAACATTAAATGGCCGAACATTGTTTTTAAGTTGTTGAATTCAGCTTTTTCAACTATAGTCTTAAAATCAATTTCAGACACTTTGAAGTCTTAAAAAAGTTTAAAATGTTTACTGCGTTTAATAAAAAAAAGCGGTACCTAATCATTTTCTAAAAAAACTTCTACAATATGGTTTGGGTGGGTTTTACTTTTAAATACTTAGTTTTCATTTCTCTAATAATAAGTAACGTAAAATAAATCATTTTATTGAAGAACCCGGTGACCGAAATTCAGGTCCAGGTTAAAAATATATATATGTGTGTACACCTGCAAAGGTAGGGTTTGGTTAGACTAAGATATGCAAATAGAACTCTAACCTAAATCCACATACAATAAACATTTCATTTCTTTTCACCCTTCTCATAATTAGCTTTGTTTCGCTGGCTACAGATACAATTAATATAAGAGGCGATCTAATAGTTATAGGCAGCGCCATCTTTGGACTCAAATTAGGTACTATTCAAGTATCCTTAATAAATTTAATTTAATTATTAAATTCATTTATTTAGATGCCAAGGATCAATATTTGTCAGTAATGCAACAGACAAATAATAAAAGACTACCTATATTAATTTGTATTCATTCAGGTTAAAATAAAATAGATATTGGGCCCGATTCTAAAGGCACACATTTAAAATTTGACAGCGCTAAAATTGGTTTCGTCTTTATCTTCATAACACTTGTGACAAGGATAGCAACAATTTTAGTGCTGTCAAATTTTAACGTTGTGCCTTCAGAATCGAACTCATTAGTTGAAAATAAAATTATTTTGAATTGTCAATATGTTTTAAGACACATACCTACCCAATATAAATTGAATGTTTTTAAATATGAAGCTGTACTTATGGAATTAAATAAAATGCAAACAAATGTTTCAACGATTTCATTTTATTTGTATTACTTAAATTTAATTATGTACAAGTGAGGCAGTAACAGTGTCGACGAACCAAACTAACGTATGTACTTGGAACCACTGTTTAACGACAATTTATATAATTATAGATATAATATACACAGGAAATCAAGAAACTCTCAAATTATTCACCGTAAAATAGGGGTTAATAGGAATTCAGGGGTGAAACGGAAAAAACTGAATTGAATCCCTAATGTAATTTCTAGTCCTAGCGATTCTACTCACCGATTTTTAGCAATTTGATATTTGTGTGAAATATACTTGGATCCACATGAATAGAGTCTCCAAATACATTATTTAGTCTAATATAACAAGAGAGAAGACATCCAACCAGTGGGGTTTTCCGCAAAAAATAAATTTACCAGAGTACCTAACATCTCTACCGATTTTCATCAAAATTGGTGACTATGCTATGAAGTTAAAAGCAAAAGGGGGTTTCCCACCACGCGAGGTACTCTCGCTAGTTCTTTCAGTGTTGCCACACACAACAAATTATTCCACTTTAAATTACAACACTGCAATATCGTTATGCCTAAATATTTTAGGACTGACGTAGGAATGATCTATTTAGCTATTTTCCTATTCACCCCGAAATCTTCAGTTATAGTAGAGATGCCTGTTCTAATAAGGTTTAACAATACAATCCTTACATTTAGGTTTTGTTAAACTTTTGCTGAAACAGGTACCTTCACAGAAAAAAGGTTAACTTAAGGAATATAAAGTTGACAAAAATGCTATCAGTTGTTTGACATAAAGCATTTCTTCGATAGGTACTCTTTTATTGGTTCAGATATTTATAATGACAAAAAAAGATTAATTCTTTGAATTGACTATTTTTATGTGTAGTAGGACTAAAGAAACGCGTAATGTATGAGAGAGCGAGCGAACGTTCTTGATATTATTAACTTAATTCGAAAGATAAGGTATTAACAGTTGGTAACATAGATGGCGCCAGTGGTTCAAATAATAATTTTTTAATAACTCAAAGTCTCCAGTTATTTGTGACAAGACTAAACGTTCGGTTAATGAATGATTGTGGACCCGCTTTCTGACTGCGGCTGAGGCAGCTGGATGCAGAGGACTAGTAGTAGCCGTTTCAGCGCTGATATGACAACGAACACAAAAAATCTGCAAAAGTTGTAACCAGTTCGTGTTAGATATAATAAGATACTTTGATAGGATTAATTGGTAGTCTTGTAAAATGAAATAAGTAAAAAATAAAAACTACTTTTTCGACGACTGACGCCATCTAGTTTTGCAACAATATCTAATCAGACTTGTCTTAAGACAAAATTATCTGGGAAAGACAAATCTAAACAAAAACACTACAATGAGCGATTTTCAAGTAAGTGCTTTTGAAGCACTTTAAACAAAACGATATAGTTCTACTATGGCACTGACTCTGTCATCAAATGTCAAAATAAGCAAAAATCTTGGCAAAAGCCCGTGATGCAAAGCCATATAATTAATTGAAAAAGATTCTATCTACCAACTTTGGGGTTGCCAACATTAGAAACAAAAATTAGGTAGATACCGCCTGAAAAAAATCTCATTTTAATATGTATCATTTCTGGTGTTCGACACAAACAATTAGTAGTATTTAATATGATTTTAAAGGCTTTCTTTCAAACGTAAATAAGATACACAATGAAGTTTTAAAAAGTAACGCCCGCTTGCTTTAAAAACAATATTTCACGTAATAAGCAAAACTTATAATACTGTACACAATTCCATTAAACTTTTGTACTGTTCAACAAATCCTGAAAGCGCGGCTCGGCGCGTCTGCGAGCAGCTCGCTGAAACTATTCGATGTTGTATGAGTTGCGAAGTGACCCCGGAGATCCGGGGGTCACAGGGGCCCGCCGGCGGCCCACGCAGCGCCAGTAGGGGCCATGGTACAATAACGTGTGTTTAGTTAAGCAGGTTAAAAGGTATAATGTATTTAGAGTTTATCAAACATTTAGAATTGAGTTTGTTGATTTGAAGATGCAATGGGCGGTATGACTTCACTTCGATCCATAGCGCCTTATATTAACTCAAACACCCTGAATAATAGATACTTGTCCACACAGAAATGCCAAGGCATATTTGCTATGTAGCATGCATGGGCTGTATACCTGGAAAAAATTAGGTACCATGCCTAGGCGAGAATACCTGCCAAGACATTATATACCATGCCTGGATAGTATACCTGCAAAAATGTTAGGTACCATGCTTGGGCGAGCATACCGGCCAAGATATTATGTACCATGCATGGGCTGTATACCTGCAAAAAATTAGGTACCATGCCTAGGCGCAAATACCTGCCAAGACATTATATACCATGCCTGGATAGTATACCTGCAAAGATGTTAGGTACCATGCCTGGGCGAGTATACCGGCCAAGATATTATGTACCATGTGTGGGCAGTATACCTACAAAGATTTTATGTACCATGCCTTGGCGTTTCACACATACAACTATTTGAAACATAACAGACAAACTTCAAATCATTGCTCTAAAAATCAAAGCAGAAAAATAATATGTTGCAACGCGCGTAACGCCGTAGCTCACATGCGCCGGTCACCGTTACAGGTGCGATAAAATCATTATCTACAAAGTATATGTACTCCGTGCGCATCAAATAAGTATTAATTTACCAAGATCGTTTTGATGTACATCGCCACTTAACTATAGAGTTTCACTCATTACGGAACGGATGGAGCAAGCAATGTATACCGAAACGAACAAAATATTCGTTGGCAAATAGATGTGGTGTGTGAATGGCAGGGGCGCGGGCGGACCCTGGCTCGATTTATTATTTAATTAATATCTAATTATATTTAATAATTATATTATTAATAGTAGTTATGTACAATTTTACAGAGTGGAGCGGCGCGCGAGTCGACTCTACCTAGCCTTTGATTATTTAAAAATAGCTATCCTGCGTATACGCTTCTGCAAAAGTAATAAAATCTTCTACTTAGTCGAGGTTTAAACGCGGTACGACATGGTTAGACTAGATGGCGCTTGTAGTAATTTTTCTTGAGTTTATTTGACCACAGTTGTCGTTAAAAATCAATATCACGGGCCTTCTAGATCACTCAGAGTATCTAATCATTAGTGAGAGGATTAACGTTTAGTTAATGAATTTATCTGCACAACTTTCCGAATACAATAAATTATTTTTTTCGACTACCAGCGCCATACTCGTATAATGTTTACTCAACTCACAAGAGACCTTCTTAAACAATATTCTTGGCTCTCCACACAAGGATCTGTACCTATATTCTACAATCTCACACACTCTCAATTTTATTCACACATCAGCAAACCCAATATACATCACATGTAACATCACGTAGACTTGTAATCTCGTACCTTCGGCAGAAGGGTATTAAGGGTGACATTCGGGCGCCATCATTTTTAAATACCCAAAGGCTTACTGATCGACTCGCGCGCACCGACCTATGTACACGCTTGCTTCCCTTTATTATAAATTTTAGTACCGATACAAATAATTTCGTAATTTAATCTTTAGGTAAATGCTCACACGGTTCATATCACATCGCTCGTGCGGCCGACGGGTGTCGGCGCGGCCATACGCACTATCTAATCAATATAATATTTGAAATCTTTATACATAGTCTCAAGACGCATTCAGGCAGCCATCTTGTTTTGGGTCATAAATTTAATCCACGAAAATATATTCAATCGTGTTATATTTCGTATTTGTTAATCTACAACGACCTTTATTAATATTGTTTGCGTGTATTAAAACTTATATTTCCGTTTAGAAATTACGGAATTGTTAATAAAACTGAATACTAAACTGTATTTCCAACTGCGGTTTAAAGCCGAAATATGTGACCTGACACATGAAGACCATGGCTATCTAGGCTCTAGTCTCTTCGCAATAACAAAAACTGAACGGATTGTCAATATTTTTGCGGATTAAGTTCAAGAGCTAAAATGGCGGCGTATATTTGCGCTCTAAACGTAGCCCAGTCGGCATCGCATGCCTCTGGTGGACGTGACGTGACACTGCACAGTACACTGGGTGGCGCACAGTCCGGCCGCACTGCGCACTGCTCGCTGCGCCGGCCGCGCATGCGCACTAGCTCGCGAGGCTCACAGCAGCACCGCCGCGCGCTGCCACCGAAACGCGCTCCGCTATTTGGGCTCATCCTCGTCGTGGCACATTATTCTGAAAACCAAATATACAGGCAGATAAAGAAAAGGGTTTCTTCGAAGAAATAGCATACTAGGCAGATGCACGAACTTAGTATTTGTGTACTTCTATTGTGAAAAAAGGAATGGACTGAACTGCACTAAGATATTCGTTCCGCCGTGTGGTTTCCGGTAGACTAGAATAGGACCACTCCAATTCTTCCCGTGGATGGCGTACAAGGCGACTGAGGGAATACATTATAAAACATCAATCAGGCCTCCCCAACCCGTCTGGCCAGCGCGGGGAGTGTAGGCAAAATCCTCCGTCTGTCTCCTGCAGTAGAGAGAGGGTTGTGCTCCTGCAGTGCAGACAAAAATAACCTGATGATGATGAACTTAGATAATTTAAAATTAAGATACAGTAAAATGAGGACAATAACGAACAGTATTCAATGACAATATATCAACATCCAGTTACATATTCCATAAATATACCTCAAGTTAAAACAAAATCCAACAAGAATACAAGTCCCACACGCACGCAGTAGTGGGAGGCCAGGCCCAGTGGTGCTTGGTGCTTCCTCCCAGCCGTACTTTGCGGGCGACATAACATTGAAGGGGGGAGCTGAAAGTCCCTTCTTTATGTAGTAATCAGTCCCTCCACCCCCCATGGCCTGTCGACATCTAGGTCACACAGGCCGAATCACGGGGGAGGAGGCCGGTACCTGCTCAGGTGCTCTTTGTCTGAGCACCCGGCTTGATCCCCCTAGAAAATAAATATTCATATAAATAGTATGTAGCAATCAGTAATATACTTACGCGAACACGATCAAGACAATGTAGAGCACAAATAGCCTAAGCACGAGCTGCCTCGGACAGTGCGCCGGGATGGCGGCCAGCGGCATGAACAGCAGCGCGGCCGCCGCCGCCGTCAGCGTGCCCGGCCCCGCCGCCCGGGGCCGCCCGCCGCTGTTCCCGTGCTGCATCGCCGCCGGCTGCTCGCCTGCAAATACCAAACCTCAGTTACACACGTGCTATACATACATTCCACCCGACACGGGGACAAGGTCTGGCTATAGAAATCGAATGTGTGTAGATCAATTAGTCGTCCAGGTTTTGTCGTTCGACAACTTGCTGTGTTGCTATAACATCAGCCGAAATACGTCCACTGCTGAACATAAGCCTCCCCAATAGATCATACTTTTGGTGGGCTGTCCTAATAGCGATTTGCCATAATCACCACGTTTGGCAGGCGGATTGGTGATCGCAGTAATGATCTTGATATACACAGAAGAACGCTTCTGCCCGTCTCTTCTGTAGTCCGTGAAGACTGGGAGTGGCCCTATTCTAAGCCGGGACCACACGGCTTGTTTCTATGATTTATACTTATAACATGTATCAACGCAATAAACAGCTACTGATTAAGTAATGAGCTAGATCTAATAAAAGCCGAATCATCCCGAACAAAACGAAGGGAATTGTCGGGCGACACGAGTTGATCGGCAAAAGTCGAATATGTTCAGCTGTTTCTTCGGGTCGATTTTTTTATTCAACACTTTTTGTCATGTCGAACGTGTCGG
Organism: Esperia sulphurella; assembly: GCA_947086405.1. NCBI lineage: Eukaryota > Metazoa > Arthropoda > Insecta > Lepidoptera > Oecophoridae > Esperia > Esperia sulphurella. The sequence continues at coordinate 14,877,393 of OX352272.1, forward strand.
GTCGAATGTGTGTTGATAGAACCAGAATCATTTATTTTAAATTCAGGGTCTGACGTAATTGTGAGCTTGATCCACAAGGTGACAAGGAGAGCAGAAGAGAGCGATACTATAAGAAGATGACAAGGAATAGGGAGAAAATATCCATCGCAGAATTATTTCAAGTAGCCACACTAAACTGGCAAACTATTTTTGTGCCTGATTAATTTCTTTCATTATGCATTGTGCCGTGTGGTTTCCGGTAGAGTAGAATAGGACCACTGCAACTCTTCCCGTGGATGTCGTACAAGGCGACTAATGGAATACATTATAAAACATCAATCAGGCCTCCCCAACCCGTCTGGCCAGCGCGGGGAGTGTAGGCTAAATCCTCCGTCTGTCTCCGGCAGATGAGGGAGGGTTGTGCTCCTACAGTGGAGACAAAACAACCTGATGATGATTATGGCGCTGTCCAGTGAACTAAACATATTGGAGCCGATTGCTTTGGTCTAGTTCTCAGAGCACACGAGGGACAATAAATCAGTTGGTTTATTCACTTGCAGTCCGCAAGTAAAGTGTAGAGACAGAGGTCAATGCTGCAGACAAGTTCTATGGTAGAGAGTCCAGTGATTCGCCTTATAAAAGGTCTACGTCGGGAGGCGGGTGAGGTCGATGAGTGTTTGTATACTGACCGCTAAGCACGTGCAGCACGACGGAGGCCGAGTCCAGGTTGGAGGGCGCGCACGAGTAGTTCCCGGAGTCCTCTCGACGCGGGTTGTAGATGATCAAGTTTCCCACCTGCAAGACAATAGCATCATATCTCTGGTCTTATCTTATCTTCTTAGGGGGCCAGGAAGACCTGGCGACACTTCGACCCTTCAGGATCTTTTGTGCCAAACCCCTGACCACCAACGGTGCCCCAAGCCGATTTGGTGAACTTCACATACGCCTCAGAATTTCTTCTTCGGCATATGCAGGTTTCTTTACGATGTTTTCCTCCACCGAAAAGCCTGTGGTATTATAAATAAACCGTACTTAAGTTTCGTAAAACTCATTGGTACGGGCGGGGTTTGAACCCACGACCTCATGAACGTGACGCGAATGCACAACCAACCAGGCTACCACGGCTCATTGTCTAGGATAATCAAGGTGCAAGTATATTCTTCATAGATTTTCAGGTTTTAATCTTTTTTACATTGTAACAGTGATGAGTAAAGACTCAGCAAGAACGTGCGATGAATGCAGAGCTTCGGAGCGAAAAAGGTTTCCAAAAGCTTTTGGAACTGCGGATGTATTTTTGTCTTGCTCAGCACGGTGATTGGGGTATGACGTTCCTAGTGTCTTGGGAGAGGCTAGAGCTAGGGCAACTCGAAGCTAGTAAATACATACCGTGGTGTCTGGAGCGAGCCGCTCCATGCGGATCTCGACGAGCGAGCGGTCATAGTTGAGCACGCGCTCGTCGTTGTGGTACCAGAAGATGTAGGCGGGCTCCTCCAGCGCCTGCGTGATGACGCACTTCAGGCTCACCGTGCTGCCAGCCTTCACGTACAGGTCCGACTCGCCCACTATCTCGATCTTTGGCACTGGAACCACAACCACAAGTGTCGGTCAGAGGTTGCGGGAAAAAAGGAGTCTCACGTGAAAAATTTGACCAAATTTAGAACTCTTTAAAAGACCTCACCAAGGTCTTACTCCTGAGGTGGAGGGGGATTCAACTAGACTCTAAAGCCACGTTTGACCTGTGTGTTCAATAATTCTTTTGTGGGGCTGTGCGTGCGTTACTACAATAAGGTTCCGAATGAAATTATTAATTTGTCTGAACAAAAATTCAAATCTTCTATAAAAGTTAATCTGTGCAAGAAAGCCTACTATAAGTTAGATGACTACTTAAATGATAAAAGTCCATGGAGAGCTTGATGGCTCAGCATAGGTAGACTTAATGATTGTAATGAATAAGATAAATCAAAGGTAGGGCCCTGTGCCGTTGGGTTTGTTGCCACTTCTTCCCCTCGGTTATACAGGTGGAAGTGGAGTAGTTTTAGGCAGAATTTGACGTCAAAAAGAGAGTAAAGTATTCCAATTTTGAAAATAAATATTTTGATTTTGATTTGATTTTGATAGTAGGATAAAAGAAATGACAAGTTAAATATAAGTCAAACATAGCTTAATATCAGATCAGGGTACGAATCAAGGTGACATATCGAGTTTGCCATTTAAATGGTATGGCCTTGCAAGTTCGACTGACATTTAAGACGTCGTCAAAGTAAACAGGTCCTAGGTACTCACCGACGACGTTGAGTTGAACGAAGTGGCTCATCTTGGGCTCGGTGCCCACTTGGCACTCGTAAACCCCGGCGTCGCGCGCCTGCACGTACTTCACCTGGAGAGTCCAGGTATCGCTCGCCTCCACCAGGAACGCCTGGATACAGTGAAGGGATACAGATACAGGAAATTGATGATAGTTTTTAGAGGGAGTGGACTGGTGATGGACAGCAAAAAAAGTTATCCTTAGTACTAATAACCACAGGTAAAAGATATAATTAATCATCATCATCATCATCATCATAGCAGCTCTACGATATACACTGCTGGACAAAGGCCTTCCCCAATCAACACCGCGACATCCGGTGTCAGATGGGGATCCATCTGACCATCTTTTTCAGGTCGTCGGTCCTCCCGCCGGCGGTGCGACTGTTCCCCCTACAGAACTCGTCTGTCCCGCCCACTGCCAATTCAGCTAGCTAATCCTTTTGGTAATGTCGGTTCCCTTCGTTCTTCGTGTGATCTCCTCATTACAATGCAACGCTGGTGCTAAGCTACCTGGAACCGCTCGTCCGCGATGAAGGTGAACCGGTCCACGGTGAGTATGTGAGCGTCTCGCCTCCGGATCCACGACACCGACTTGTTGCTCAGCTGTCGCACCTGAGGCATCAACATAGTCATATCACTTGCTTACCCCTTGTTACTCTAGGTTGACTGGAAGAGATCCCTAAGTGGGATAAGTTCGCCTTTGTACACAGTTCTTATTTTATTATTGTTGTTTGTGTAATTTTTGGTATAAAAAAGGGTTTACATACATACATACATACATACATACATACATACATACATACATACATACATACATACATACATACATACATACATACATACATACATACTTGCTTAGGAATCATCTAATTTAATTTAATAGTAGCATTTGGCTCTTAGCTAAATTGCTTCTGGCTGCAGTTGATTCCTTAATTGCATATACCCCTAGAATTCCCCCTAGTTGCAACTTCTTCCTAGTTCCACAACTCCCTAGCCAAAAAAAGTTTATATAAAGAAGATATTGAAGTTAGTGGTTACCTTGCAGGGCAGATAGGCGTGCGTGCCGAGCTGCGTGGTGATATTGTTGGGCGCCGAGGGGTCGAAGTAGGGCCCCGTGTACAGCCCCACGTATCGCCGGTGCCGCAGGCCGGCGCCCCCCGAGCCGCCCGCGCCGCCCCCGGGCCCGCCGGCCTCGCCGCAAGACAGCACTGCAACAATAGATGACAACAACTCTTAACAAACGTCTTCAAAGATGTCCTTTCAAAATTCGTTCATAGATTTCGGGATGGGTTTTGCGCGATCCTAACACACCTCACTAGCCTCACTCACATTCATCAACCTCTTCATGCACCTCCTTTTATTCTTCTCACTGCGGACCCCAGCCTTTAGACTGATGAATATATTATTAAAAAAATACGAAAAAGCTGATATAGATGATTTTTGGGATTAAAAACAGCAGTTCGGTATACTACTCATTATTGACCTACAGTACGATGTCGAATTATGATACACAAACAAACGCTATTTTATTTTAATTGTCGATGGGTTTGCGCTTGACCTCAATCTCACCTGATGGTAAGTGATGATGAGACCTAAGGTGGAGCGCGCTTACCCAGAAGATGCCTATTCACTCTTTCTTTAAAATATTCAAATTGTACTTGTCCGGAAATATCCAAGCTGGTACAGAGCTCCATTCCTTAGCTATTTGCGTTCCCTAGACATGTATAAGCGACATTAGCAGCAATAAACAAGTTTGTACCTATTACCATATGAACTTTGCGGTTCACTTCGAATTGGATTTATACTGAATTTAGTTTTACAGACGCAAGCGCGTTTATATTCGTTGGCTAGCATTCATTAGTCATCGAAATTGCTCAGGTAACTGTTGGTTGGTTATACGGTCCAGGCTGTACGGTTCTGGAACGCTTTGCCGGCTCCCATCAGACAAGCAAAATCACTTCCCATATTTAAACAGCTTCTGCGTGTTCACTATGAATCACAATGTGGCTACTGAACAGATTACATAATAGACAGTGTTTTGTATTTATTTTTCTATTTGTATGTATTTATTTAAGTATGATCCACAGGTTCCAAGTCGTTCAGTGAGCTATGGAGAGGGCTATGCTCGGGGTTTCTTTGAAGGATATGATTCGTAACGAGGAGATCCGACGAAGAACGAAAGTCACCGACATAGCCGAAATGATTAGCAAGCTGAAGTGGCAGAGGGCGGGCCACATATGCCGCAGAACCGACGGCCGTTGGGGCAGACGAGTTCTGGAGTGGAGACCGCGGATCGGCACTCGCAGGGTGGGACGCCCCGCCGCCAGGTGGACCGACGACCTGAAGAAGGTGGCCGGTAGCGGCTGGATGCGGAGGGCAGAGGACCGGGTGTGGTGGCGTTCATTGGGGAAGGCATATGTCCAGCAGTGGACTTCTAGGGGCTGATATGATGATGATGATGATGATTTAAGTATGTATTTACTAGTTATTTATATGTATTAAATTAAGTATGTATTTCGTATTACTAGTTATCGGTATGTAGGCATATATTTATTTAAGTATTCATGCAAGTTTATGTTATATAAATTGTATACTCTTTTCATCCAGTATTTCCACTGATCAAAAAAATTCGCAACCACCCAAAGGTTGCCTGTAAGAAGTCGCTGAACGCGATAAGGCCGCCGTTGTACTCTAAATTCATCCTTCTATGTAAGTTTGGTTTTTATTTAAAAATGTATATGTTTTGGTGCACAATAAAGAATATTTGAATTGGATTGTAGTCGTTTACCATTTGCCCGTCTACACAGCGACATTTCAGCATCGCAAACAGCAAAAGAACTGTTATAACAAGTTCTGTAAATCCATAAGGTGACACCGTCAGGCAATTCTCTCGAGTCAGTGTCCCTTAGTTTGCATAATTTCTTTGTGCACCGACCTCCTCAGTCGGCAGTCGTCAGACGCGGATTATTCCCAGATTCCCCCACGTAATATCCAGTATGTACACAAAGTATCATTCGCTCATCAAGTCGTCACTCCTAGTCACCCTTTTATACTGTAGACTGCTTTTATGTCTAGTGTGCAGAGTTTTTGTAAATATAATATGAACATAATCTCGAATCTGAAAAAGGTCCAACAACTATGCTTGAACCTAGATAAAAAGTACTTTTAGAAAGTTCATTTTTCAGAGTGGACAACTGCCAGAATGGACGTTTTTCAGAGTGGACGACAGCCAGAAAGTTCGTTTTTCAGGTTTGAAATGTTACATGTGTCAGCATGAACGTTTTTCAGATTGGACCACTTTCAGAATTGACGTTTTCCAGATTGTACAAATGTCGGACTGGACGTTTTTCAGAGTGGACGACTGTCAGAAAGTTCGTTTTTCAGGTTTGAAATGTTACATGTTTCAGCATGAACGTTTTTCAGATTGGACCACTTTCAGAATTGACGTTTTCCAGATTGTACAAATGTCAGACTGGACGTTTTTCAGAGTGGACGACTGTCAGAAAGTTCGTTTTTCAGGTTTGAAATGTTACATGTGTCAGCATGAACGTTTTTCGAGATTGGACAACTTTCAGAATGGATGTTTTCTAGATTGTACAACTTTCAGGAAATTTTCCTGATTGGACATCTTTCAGAATTGACGTTTTTCAGATTGGACAACTTTTAGGATGGACGTTTCATATTGGCTATTATTATATCGTCTCCTACTTTCGCAATCAAGTGGCTACATATTTTAAAAATACTGCATACTCCTTTCATTAACTAACCTACCTCTGCCCAAAGATTGTCTTGAAGAAATCGCTTTTAGCGATACGATCACCCAGATGTACGCCACTTTATTATTGTATCTGTGTATTTTATTGCTCAACAATGAATAGGCCGGTAGGATATTTTGACACGTGAGCGAAACTGGTATCAATACACATTTCTACTAATTTACAAACACAAAATTATATATATTAGATATTATTATGAACACCTATCATGATGATGATGATGATTATGAACACCTATACATTGACAGCCATCTAAGCACAATCTGTGAAGTCACTTGACCTGGTGCTGACAGAATACCAGCTCTGGAGTTCGCGTAGCGTGCTGCAGCATTATGCTGAGTCAGCGCCATCTTGTTGCTGCGATACATAGGTACCTTGATTATTATTTAATTGTAATGTATTAATTCTGTTCTGTTTATTTCTCATGTATGTGTGTGTCGTAGCTAAATATAATAAATAAAAATGAATAAAAATGAATAAATGACCTATTCTGTTGTATTCAAAAGTAAAAATCATTTATTGCACGTCATTTTTTTTATCGACTACCGCTTCCTAGGTTGCAGCGCTGTGAAGAAGAAACGGCGCAACAAACTTCACGCAACACATCTTTTAAAAATCAAGTTTGCATACAATTAATAAAGATTATGCGAAGCTGAATTAATATTAGTACCAGGCATCTTTGTCATTCAAATAATCGTTTATTTTATAATAGGCTTTCTTACAAAGTGGTTTTTTTAATGTGAATCTTAAACTTTCTGTCCGTCATATTTAAGATTTCCTCTGGGAGTTTGTTGTAGAAGCGTATACATTGCCCCGTGAACGATTTGCTGACCTTACGTAGTCTTATTATATTCGATTCAATTGCTTTCATTTCATTGTACGCTTTATATACCATGAAGGAAAATAATTTTCATATCAGACGACTGCTCTGTTATCTAGTTTAATAACCAATTTACGACCTCCGTGGCGGAACGGGGTAGCTCTCGGATTGCCACGCAGGAGGTTGCGGGGTTCGAATCCCGCTAGGGGCAAATGTTCGTGTGATCAATATGAATGTTTGTATCCAAGTCTTGGATGTTTATATAGTTATATTAAGTATGTGTATGCGTTATCTAGTGACCATACCACAGGCTCTGCCTATTTTGGGACTGGATATTGGTGTGAATGTCTGACATATTTATTTTATTTATTTATTTTATTTACTGTGTTAGTTCTATCGTTACGCACTAATCATCAATGTGCATACGACACTAACATACTGACGTTCAGATAAATCGGTGAACTTACCCCTTGAAAAGTATCGGGGAGTGCCATCGTGAATTCGCTATCTATTCAAGTTAAACCAGTGTGTGGGAAATAAACAGAATCTCAAAGATGTTTACGGCCGACTGCAAAATGTCAGAATGAAATATTTAAACGCAAAATCAATAAAAAAATTCATTATCCGTGCGGAGTTCGGCGTAGGTCGTTCGTAGCTCGTAAACAGTATCCGCGTAGCATGTGTCCGGCGATCGGCTACCTTCATTTCCCTGCCGATTTCCGTTGGCCGCTCGGGGATCTCGGGGACGCAATAAAAAGGAGATTTATGTGGGGGTGGGGACTCCCTACGCCTCACGCTCTGCAGTCTGCCCGGCCGTCGCGAAGGAACCGCGAAGTCACTTCGGACTTCGTTGACAAAATTATGAAATGACCGATGCGTGGATACATTTTATTGTTAACTCAGACCCTCCACCTTTCGACATCTAGGTCATATAGGCCGAATCACGGGGAGATGCCCGGTACTTTAATTGTTAACTGTTTATTATAAAGCTTTTATTTCAGCTGCCAGGTGAACGATAAAGGTGTCCGGAAGTGGCTGGATGCGGCGGACCGGCTGTGGTGGCGTTCATTGGGAAATACCTATGTCCAGCAGTGGACGTCTAAGGGCTGATATGATGAAGCTTTTATTTTAGACTATCCCTGAGTTAATGGACAAATCAGAGTTCGAGACACAGTCGTTTTCGTCTCATACTTTTGTCACACTCGCTCTCCACACTATTACAGGAGCACCATATTGTCCGTAAACATTTGTAGGTGTGCGTAAATTCTTGTAGGGCTACTGCACCTAGCGTACGAACATAGTTGAGAGAGAGAGAGGGACACCGTCAACAACACAAGCGCTTCTCTTTCTAACTTATAGCGTTGGTCGATAGCATGGTGGCGTTGGAACTTGGTGCCGGCTGCCCAGTAATGAGTACTGCCAGCCATCCTCTAATTTGAGGGCGGATTTAAACTGTCGGGGGGAGGCGAGTCTCGCTTCTTTATGCAGTAATATTTAGTATTCTAGTTGGGGTGGGGGGTGGGGGGGTGGCTTTATTGATCTAAATTGACGCAATTATCTAATGTTCGTTATTGTCGTGACATTTCTATTCATAAAGAGACATTATTATGACTTCTGTTATGTTTCTATAATATACAGGATGTACAATGAACTATTTCATTGTACATCCTGTATTTTATAGAAAAATCAGCTTCAGTGATAGAAATAACTAAGTATTATCTCTGTACAAGTGTAGCCTGTGGACGCATTAATAAATAAATAATAAATAAATAAATATCTCAGACATTCACACCAATTATCCAGTCCCAAACTTGGCAGAGAGCCTGTGGTATGGTTACTAGATAACGGATAGACATACATAAATAAATATATAAACATCCAAGACTTGGGTATAAACATTCATAATCATCATACGAATATTTGCCTCTAGCGGGAATCGAACCCGCAACGTCCAACCTCCTCTGCATTACACCCAAGGAGCGTCCAGGGCGCTGCGCACTCAGTACAACATGCCTGCAGGGGGCTGCGACGTCACTGCAGTGCGTCAGAGATGCTGGCAGATGCTGGAGTTGATAGCTTCTCTAGCATCGTTAGAAAGCGCATCGCTTCCCTGATCCAACGGGTGAGGGGCAGCTTCAACAGCCTCCTGCAGACTGTGGCGGCGAGGCTGGACGTGGACAGTGCTATTATGCAACAATGGACCCGCGTCTACCTCGTCAAGGATACCAAAATTTCATTTTTACATTTGTAATATTAAATTACTTACATAGTTATAAGGTATCTTTGTTACTAACACTCTAAGGACAACGCCTGAAATAATTTATTTTTATTTTATCAGTCAAGGGGAATCAGCGCGCGAAAAGCGGGCGAAGGAAAGTCGCTTTGCGACATTGGATTGCGCTAAGTGGCGATACATCGTCTCTGCCTACCTCTCTAGATAAGGCGTGAGCATTATGTACGAAAGTAGTAGATTATAAAAAGAAGTTAAAAAAAAACATTATACAATTTTAATAGATTAGATTAGATTTATTTATTTCACTTTTACATTTTAAAAATTCAATTTTACATGTCATTCTAATATGGTAAAAGGGATCGTCATAAAATAAAATAATGTACAAAATATAAATGACAATGTCAACAATTCAAATAATATCATAGTATATAACATACTATCTATGTCAGTATATAATATTAAAATAAAAATTTAAAAATACACTTGGTATTAAATTATCACAAATTAAATGTCAGAGGGCCCACCAATTTCATTTTTGAGAAGATTCAATAATAACTATTTAAAGATTCAAGTTTAAGAACATGAATTTAAATGTGATGTGAGGTGACTAAAGTTTCAATTGTAATAAAGAGGCTTCTCATCTTAGTCATAAGTCAACGGCTTATCAGAACAGTCACATATCTCGTTAGATAGTACAAAATGCCTATTTAATTCAACGGATATAAGTCGAAATGCTTATGACGTAGTCCCCTTCTTATCTTCTTAGGGGCCCAGAAAGACCTGGCGACACTTCGACCCTTCAGGATCTTTTGTGCCAAATCCCTGACCACCAACGGTGCCACAAGCCGATTTGGTGGACTTCACATACGCCTCAGAATTTCTTCTTTGGCATATGCAGGTTTCCTTACGATGTATTCCTTCACCGAAAAGCCTGTGGTATTATAAATAAACCGTACTTAAGTTTGGTAAAACTCATTGGTACGGGCGGGGTTTGTACCAGGACCTCATGAACGTGAGGCGAGTGCACAACCAACCGGCTACCACGGGTCTACGACGTAGTCCCCTAGGAAATAAACTAATGTAAACTAAATATTTTGAAACACACTAGAGTCCATTATCTGCGGGCTACGTTGTGTTTTCTAGCAAACCTTTGTGTTGTTTGTGTAGTTCCCGAACCGCGCGGCCCGCTCGGAATAAATTTAGTTTTTATCGGCGAGGGTGCGGGCCGGATATTGGGGATGGAAATGAAATCCCGAATCATCCGCCGCGAGACGTCTTCCGCCCCGAGGCGACCACCCCGGGGCGCCCGCCCCGCGCTTCCGGCCACGTTGGAGTACTGGTACGCAAATCATGCCGTCACTATCGACTACAAAACCTGTGACCCACATCGAGCTCAAAAATATGTATTACTTGTTGCCAAATTTATATGGGTACTTCGGCTGGGCAGCATTCGGGAGATTGCATCAAGTATCATAAGTTTTGCTTCCTCTTTCATGATGCGTACTGCTAAGGAATGGAACTCCCTACCAGCTTGGGTAATTCCGGACAAATGGATATTTTTAAAGGAAGAGTGAATAGGTATGTATGTATGTATGTATGTATGTATGTATGTATGTATGTATGTATGTATGTATGTATGTATGTATGTATGTATGTATGTATGTATGTATGTATGTATGTATGTATGTATGTATGTATGTATGTATGTATGTATGTATGTATGTATGTATGTATGTATGTATGTATGTATGTATGTAAACGCTTTATTGTACCAAAATTAACAACAACAAAAATAAATAAAAGAAAAAGCTGTGTACAAAGGCGGACTTATCCCACTTAGGGATCTCTTCCAGTCAACCTTAGAGTGACTGAGAGGACTGGTATAATGCGTTTAGTACCAAAATTATAAAAGAAATTTTCTTCCACATTGGCGCTGTAAATTTATTTTGTCACTTTTCTTTCACTCATACGCTCTAAATGTCTGTACACAGCAGGTGCTTCGCGCTGTAAATCGTCGTTGTCATTCTACTTTCACTCATACGCTCTAATCTAAATATACAAATCAAGGCAACATACCCTTCTCTACCTTTGTTACTACATTTCTTTCAAACCACACTACTCGCGTATACTCTCCACCTATCCTTCATATATCTATCTTGTCTTCTATCTACATACATACATAATGCTCACGCCTTGGTCCCAGAGGGGTAGGCAGAGACGATGTATTTGCGCAATGTAACATTGCAAAGTGGCTTTCCTTGTCCGCTTTTTTCCCCGTGATGTCAATGATTGTCTTCTAATTTGAATTTAAACATATGTAGCAGCGATTGATATAGACAAGAGATTGAAAGCGACCTCTCTATATTTGTATCGATTACTGCGCGTAGTGTGGTAACGAGCGAGCTCCAATAACTATGCAAATTAATTTAATTACCAGCGCTAATGCATCGCTGCCGCCCGCCGCATATCCCGAGCTTGCTTTATTATCGATGGTGTGTTGAGTACGCTCCTAATGACGCGCATATAACGGGTGTATAATAGTTTTAGAGTCGCATACGATGACTATGTGTGGCTCCCGGCTTAGAACAGGGCCACCCCCAACCTTCCAGTGGGTGTCGTAAAGGCAACTAGGAGATTGCACCAGGGACGGGCAGCTGTGAAATGAAATGAAATATTTATTTGCTAGAATATGGTAAAAATGATATGGTATACAATGAAAATAGTTTCTCATATTCTGTCATTCATGGCGTGCAAATTTTAGTTTTACATTCTTAATAACTTGAAATATAGAAATAACACTTAATTTTAATAAAGTCATGCATGATCTAAATAAATAAAAACCTAATGTCAAAAATAATATTCATGTAATTTGTCTACTCTTGTTTATCATTGAAAAATTCTAACACTGAATAGTAACTCCTCTCCAAAAAGTACTTAAAAACCTGCTTTTTAAATAAATTAATATTAGCGCCTTTATAATCGTTTGGCAAATGGTTGTACTCGTATATCCTAATATATCCTGTGTATATTACGATCACTGGCTGTGCTCGCAACTCCGCTGGACTACAGAATTGAATAAAGTTGAAGCTCGGTACTTGCGTTGGTGCTCTTTCCCGGTGCGCCCTGCCTGATTCCCCTACAAATTCTTTTTTCTGTCCCATTTGTTGTACTGGTGCACATTCTGGCAGCCAGCCCCTTTCTGGGGTTTTTAACTCTACAAAACATCACTTCGCCGTTGGACGACTGTTTCCTTACTACACTTTCAGCTTATGCATATCATTGTGCTTTCTCGCGTAGCTCTAGAAATTCTTATGCCAGGCCTTGGCAAACCGCTTCAGACGAGCAAAGTTCGCCTCCGTCTTCACGAGGTTCCGGTGATAAACAAGGCCCGCCTCCGACAGCTCGAGAGCATCCAGCATCTCCGACTGCTAATACTCGTAAAGCTTGCAATCGACTATGTCCAACAGTGGAATATTTCAGGCTGATGATGATGTTTGTGATGATGTGGACTATAGCCCGACGCTCTCGTTGTAAAGAAACATGGAAAATAGCTGATTAATATCTTATACTAAATCATTCGATGATCATTTATATCAGAAATCCAGCAGACGATGTTGTTTAAATCGAAGTGGACTTTATAGAATCTAAGCCAACAATATGGGTAGTTTGAATTGAGATTGGCACGCATATTGATATTTGCAGCACATGGCCGGAGTCAGGTATATACGCCAGGGGGTACTATGTTTGTTTTTCGCCTCTTCTATTATGTCCGAAGGTAAACTGAATGTTTTGTTGTGAACAGTCTGCAGAGAATCTGTTTACTATTCAAAGTGTACATTTAAGTGCACACTTAGCCAAAACTGCTGTACAATACCACGATCTTTTAAAAGTACAATGAAAATTTTAAAATTTCCAGAAACCACTATGACCTCGGAAAAGAAATTTCCTTTATTTCGATTAGGATTTTGGAAAAAATGATACCTTTATTTTGTCGGTAAAATTAAATACATGGGTTTCAAATAGAAATTCTCCTAATAATCGTGCCTATAATATAGTTATAGCATAATATCAGTTTAGATCAAACTCAATTAACACAAAGGGGAGGAATTTCTCCTGTGTAAAGAGACAAGAATATAACAATTCATAAATATAACATCCAGACCAGGACCAGCTAGTACAAATTGTACAAAGTTGTTTGTCCGAAGTGGGAATCGAACCCCACGACCAATGGCGCTCTAGTCCAATGACCAAACCACTAGGCCAACGAGGCGGTCAATATTTACAATACACTATTACAGACAATATTAGATACAACGATATCTGGACTACTAAATACAATCGCTCTGTTCCACGCAAAAAGGCCGCAACTCGTTCACATTCACTTTGAAACTTGTGCAGTTACTAGGCAGAACATTTAATTATTTCTAAACATTGACGTCAATATTTAGTAATAATTAAATGTTCTGCGTATTAACTGCACAAGTTTCAAAGTGAATGTGAACGAGTCTTTGCGTGGAACAGAGCAATTGTTTGGAACGCTTCATCTAGTAGTTCACAGAGATCGTTGATTAAATAATTTACGACTGTGGCCATCTATAGCCCCCTCACTGCCGCCGTCCCTGGCGCGGCATATATCCGCAGCGGCACAACACGAGCCGCTATTGATTCACAACTAAATAGGTTTGTGGGTCGTTTACGGGCATAATTTACATATCGCAAATTGAAAATGGCATTACACCACGCCGGCATCGACCTCGGATATCAGATCAGCCTTTAATGGCTGCAGTGCCCACGTAGGTATGCGCCAAGAGAATGCGCTGAACGGCATCACTCTTAGGCACTGTCAAATAGATTCCAACAAAACTGCATACTACTCATTCATATCAGCCCTTAAAAGTCTACTGCTGGATATAAACCTTTCCTGAACATAGGGTCGTTATCGGCAAAATTTCCGATACCAAGACAAACCACCAATATGCCGTGTGGTTTCCGGTAGAGTAGAATAGGACCACTCCGACTCTTCCCATGGATGTCGTACAAGGCGATTAAGGGAATATCATATATTATATATTATAAAACATCAATCAGGCCTCCCCAACCCGTCTGGCCAGCGTGGGGAGTGTGGGCCGAGTCCTCCGTCTGCCTCCGGCAGATGAGAGAGGGTTGTGCTCCTGCAGTGGAAACAAAAATAACCTGATGATGAAGACAAACCACCAGACAACCAAGAGCTTAAAAAACCCCGGGCTTTAGATAGGGTATGAGATTGAAATATGTAGAAGCAGTGGCTAAAGCAAAACACCAGTCAGAAAAAACACTTGTATTCAGACAGTAAGTCAACGATAACAACGTCAATTGGCTTATCGTATACATTTAAATTTGGGGCCGTTTGCCGTCAGCTTTCTAAGTTTTTGCTCGAGTTACCAATGAGAGCTGTATAAACGTAAATCACGTTCGCAGGTGTTACGGAATGTTCGTGTTATGGAGCACGACATGTGCTGGAAATAGTATCGGATACGTTGGAATTATATACGTATAGTTTTAAGTTGAATAGATTTTTTAAATAGAGGGAAGGTAGGAAGGAAATTACTAGTTGATTCCTTTCTTTTTATTGTTGATGGGTTTGCGCTTGACCTCAATCTCACCTGATGGTAAGTGATGATGCCTATTCACTCTTTCTTTAAATCCAAATTGTACTTGTCCGGAAATACCCAAGCTGGTAGGCAAGTTACATTCCTTAGCAGTTCGCATTATGAAAGAGGAAGCAAAACGAGAGCGTGGTATGTCCAATAAATAAAGATGAAGTCCCTCACCACGTTCCTTTTTTTAATAGACGATACGTTCTTAGATTCCTACGCGAGCACATAATGGACGCGCCTTCCTGAAGAAGTAGTTTATCAAGCAAACCTTATATCATCATCAGGTTATTTATGTCTCCACTGCAGGAGCACAACCCTCTCTCATCTGCCGGAGACAGACGGAGGATTTGGCCTACGCTCCCCTCGCTGGCCAGACGGGTTGGGGAGGCCTGATTGATGTTTTATAATGTATTCCCTCAGTCGCCTTGTACGACATCCACGGGAAGAGTTGGAGTGGTCCTATTCTACTCTACCTGAAACCACACGGCATCATAACCTCAAACCATCAAACCTTATATAGCTTCAATGAATTCATCGAAAGAAATATGTTATACTATCGTTTAATTACCCAGTTATCATGAAAGACGACATTAATTGACATACTATAGCACTCCAAGCGGCTGAAAATCAAAACGTTTTAGTACTAATTTGACTGAAATCCTGATTTAACTGTATCATCGTTCATCAATATCATTGGCACGAGAGTTACTGGCAAAAGCCTATGACGCAAAGCCATAAAATTTTGACTCTGTGCTTTAAGCTATCAAGTTTCGATTGACAATGACAGTTGAAATCACTGCAACGACATCTATTGTCAACATTAGCAACTAAAATTAAATTTCAATTTATTTTCAATTTTTGCCACCCTCCAATGTTTTGAAAATGTTAATAGCACTTGATACTAGTGCGTAAAGTTGATTATTCCAATTAAGGGTACGCTATTATAAGATCAAGCCGTGGGCGATGGAATATAATAGAAAAAGCCGAGATTTGAATGATTAACTTAGAACACGTTTCATGTGACTATTTTCAATACAAAAAAAATACAATGACGGTTTAAAAATTGGATAGCTAGCTTATTTTTCACATTTGACAGACGCGCGCAAGCATCATAAGAAAAAAGGCAATGATAACCGCGCACTAAACAGCCAAAAGTTAAAAATTCCAACGAACCAAAGAGATTTTATCTGATTCGTATCTTTGAATCAGTCGATAAAAACTCCTTCGTTTGTTATTTAGGAATAAAAGTCTTCTTAGTTTCAAATTGCTGGCATTCTACAATCTAAAAAGCACATGATTTATGATGATTGATGTCTTCGATTGATGAATTGATATGTAAAGAGAGCGCATATGTAACAGAGTCTTGGTATTGAACTATATTTACTTACATCTAATGAGATTGGCATTATGCTGCACCGCAGAATATTAACGGGAGGATATATAATATTATATTGTAGAGATACCAGGGCAGCAGGGGTAGTAAGGAGTGATTGAAGACGTACTTCGGCCGCTGGCGAGCCGCCAGACCAGTTCGCTGCATCCGCGCCAGGCTTCTTTATATCGACAACTTATTTCTGTTTCTGGTTTGTGGCTCTAAATTGTCGGTTATTTATTTACCGCGTGTAAGGGAACATAGCAACATCAAATTATACAAATGCTAACCTGATTTGCACATATTTGAAGCCCGGTCAGTGAGACCACAGCGATAGGCTATAAATGCCACCGAATGGTAGCGGACAGCAGAATCTTAACAGTGAAATACGAAAAATCGAGCTATGGAGAGGACTATGTACGGGGTTTCTTTGAATGATATGATTCGTAAAGAAGAGATCCGATGAAGAACGAAGGTACAGCCAGCTGTAGCAAGCTGAAGTGGCAGTCGCAGAACCGACAGCCGTTAGTGCAGACGAATTCCAGAACAGATGGACTGACGATCGAAGAAGGTGGCCGGAAGCGGCCGGGTGTGGTGGCGTTCATTGGAGAAGGCCTATGTCCAGCAATGGACGTCTAAGAGCTGATATGAAGTAGTAACCAGTTAGCCCCATATAGCTGCAGTAAGCAGTTTGACCCCGGGCACTAACCTTTGCTTTTCCATGAAAATAGTGAATCAAACAAAACTTCCATTATAACGCGTCAAAGTTATATCTTTCACTGTCAATCCGAAGTCACGATATCAAAGCTAAGCATATACTCGTAAGGTGGACTTAAGTTTTTCATTACAATGGCTAGAAAATTCTAGTTAGAAAACAATTTAACTTATATTCGTAGAGAAGTACTAATACCTAAATAATCTAATAAATAAAATCGTAAACTTCGCGTGTTGAAGATATTTGCAAAAAAAATTTTGGGGCGTCTAAGGATAAGCAACAGAACACATTTCGTTCATTTTTGATTTTTTTTCTGTTTATCTGTTTGTCTGTGAGTTTGAGCACGCATCACTTAAAAACTACTGAACGGATTTTGATGGACTTTTCACAGAAATGTGGGGCTTGACTTACTTAACATTTAGTCTTTATTTCATCGCAATCGGTTTACTCAATCAAAAGTTATGGACATTTTTAGTTTTCAAATACATTAGTAGGTAAAGTTAGTATGCAATTTTTTCCGTACTATTCAGATTGCGATGAGTTTTAACTACATTTGAAGCTGGTAGTGGTAGTGGTAACGGGAGCGGAAGCGGAAGCGGGAGCGGGGGCGGGGGCGGGAATGGGAGTTGATTCTGTAGTTCACGCGAGCGGAGCCGCTGGCACAGCTAGTGAATAATAAATATCTCAAACATTCACACCAATTACCCAGTCCCAAACTAGGCAGAGCCTGTGCTATGGTTACTAGATAACGGATATATATACTTAAATAAATATATAAACATCTAAGACTTGGGTACAAATATTCATATTCATCATACGAACATCTGCCCCCAGCGGGATTCGAACCCGCAACATTTATGACATTTTGTAACAGGCTGTGTTGGTTTATTATAATTATATGTATCATGTTTAAGTACATATTTCTTTAAAGGTTGTTTGGAAGAAACCGCTTAAAGCGATAAGACCGCCTAAATTGTACTTATTTTAACTCTTAAAACTTGTAACTGTACTTGTTTGTGCAATTAAGTGTATTTCTTATTTAAACACGCAGCTGAGAAATTAGCACTAATTAATTAATTAATTGTTAAATAAGTTAAGTAATTAATTATTATAATTAAAGAGTTTATTTATAATGAGCTGCCAATTTATAATGAAATTAATAATTCATTCACACCTTTAAATTTTACTGAAATAATAAAATGTAATTAGATTTAATGTTATGATTAAAATTTAACAGGGTTCATATTTAAAAAGAGTTTAATTGGTACCTTTTTTAGGAATATCTTTACAGTGAAGCTTATTTGCCTGTTTTTACAGAGGATAACTCGAAAACTACTGGATCGATTAACCTGAAAATTGTAACATGAATACCTACTAGCAAAATGGCCGCCAATTATTAAAAGTTATAAAAACATCAGAAAAAAATATCTACATATACCAACATATTTTACGAAAATTAAAATAAAAATTGACCCACATTCTTTACGATGCACACTTTATTACACTTTATACAATGGGAACTCAGAATACACATACTTAAATACACATACTTAAATAAATATATAAACATCCAAGACTTGGGTACAAACATTCATATTCATCATACGAACATTTGCCCCTAGCGGGATTCGAACCCGCAACCTCCGGCGTGGCAGTCCGAGAGCTACCCGTTCCGCCACGGAGGTCGTCAAATATAGGGGGAGTATATTATTTATATTTAAAGGTTTTAAAGATGCGTTAAGTACCTGTAACATATTGTAATGTTATTTAGCAGTAAATGACATGTATTCACCAGCCTAAATACGTCCACTGCTGGACATAAGCCTCCCCAACAGAATACCACTTTTGGTTAGATGGGGCATTTGCCATAATCACCACGCTTGGCAGGCGGATTAGTGATCGCAGTGATGATCTTAACATATACCACAGGAGAACGCTGCTGCCCGTCCCTGGTGCAATCCCTTAATCGCCTTGACGCCACCCACGGGAAAGATAGAGGTGGCCCTATTCTAAACCAGGAACCACACGGCAAGCAACGGCCTATATAATTATTGTATAATAATAGAACTTTACCAGGTGGACCGACGACCTGAAGAAGGTGGCCGGTAGCGGCTGGATGCCGAGGGCGGAGGACCGGGTGTGGTGGCGTTCATTGGGAAAGGCCTATGTCCAGCAGTGGACGTCTAACGGCTGATATGATGATGATAGAACTTTTAAAATCAAATCAATCACTACAGTCGTATAGTGGCAACACTGTCATCCCCCCTTCGCCATTTTGAAAATAAATCATCATCATCATCAGGTTATTTTTGTCTCCACTGCAGCAGCACAACCCTCTCTCATCTGCCGGAGACAGACGAGGATTTGGCCTACACTCCCCGCGGTGGCCAGACGGGTTGGGGAGGCCTGATTGATGTTTTATAATATATTCCCTTAGTCTCCTTGTACGACATCCACGGGAAGAGTTGGAGTGGTCCTATTCTACTCTACCGGAAACCACACGGCAAATTAAAAATAAATATCTTAAATCAACGTAGTTATTAATTATCCAACAACAGCTCAACAAAGATGCCATTCCAATCATTGTAAGAATTCATCCCGCATTCAGCCATTTGCAGTCGTCAGCAAAAACAAACGAATGGAACTGGGCTGTTGTTCCCGGCCTAGATTTGGCCTACAGCCGCCTAGTATTCATTACCCGTCCCCCCGCCACCCTCCGCGATACTGACTACGCCCTTTAGACTTACCGTTTTTTAATTATGACTTATTTAATCTAATAAATAAAAAATAAGCGCTTACTTCTATACAATTTTGAAAAAAAAAAACTATTTTAAAACTCAGTACGTATTTAATTGTTATTCTTAATTTGTATGCAATAAAGAGTTTATCTATCTATTTTGATTTCGCGAGGTGAATTATATTGTAATTAAATAATGTAACTGTAAATAAATAAATAGATAAAAAAATACAAAAAACATAGAAAATATGTAAAAGTAAAATTTGGGGCTAAGGATAAGTAATAGAACACATTAAGTTTGTTATTGTAATTTTTGTCTGTTAGTTTGTGCACGCACCACGTAAAAATTACTAAACCGATTCTAAGATTCTAGCTTTCAGAAAAACACAGGGCTTAAATCGGAGTAACATTTAATCTTTATTTCATCGCAATTGGCTTACTAAATCTAAATTTAAGCGACTTTGTAGTTAAATTGGCAGTTAGTATGCCCGCAGCTTACCTTACCCACTAATATATTTGCAATATATTGCATACTAACCTTACCTACTAATGTATTTAAAAAATAAAAATGTCCATAACTTTTGATTGAGTAAACCGATTGCGATGAAATAAAGCCTGTATGTTACTTCGAGTTAAGTCCTATGTTTCGGTGAGAAGTCCATCAAAATCGGTTCAGTAGTTTTTAAGTGATGCGTGCACAAATAAACAGAGAAACAGACAAAATTTCAAAAATGATTGAATGTGTTCTATTACTTATCCTTAGACCCCCCAATTTATTTTTTTGCAAATATCTTCAACTATATCTTTACGTTTTTATTTATTACATTCCACTCTTAAAGGAATTGGAAAAAATATTTAATATTTTTATATATTTATTTTACATATTTATTAAATTTCACAGCAATTACATTATTAAATACAATACAAGTTATTATAAAATTCAAAATATGCCAATTACGAAATTAAAA
Organism: Esperia sulphurella; assembly: GCA_947086405.1. Lineage (NCBI taxonomy): Eukaryota > Metazoa > Arthropoda > Insecta > Lepidoptera > Oecophoridae > Esperia > Esperia sulphurella. The sequence goes on from OX352272.1 coordinate 14,897,936, forward strand.
TAATTAAAATTCTGTATAATTAAAATATAAGATTTAAACAGGGAGAAAACAAACACATATAAATAGACAAAATTATAAGCCCGTCATCACAATGACGATTGACGTCACAATGCAGATGACACGTCATGACGGACGCCGGGACAGTGGGCCCCGGGTAGCTGCACAGCAGAGTGGGCGCCGCGTCGAGTTGACCCAGTATCGAGCCGACCCTCGACGCCGTTCGATTGGGTGGGCCGCATTTGTACTGTTTAGACGACATAGCAGACAATCCTACTAATATTATAAACGCGAAAGTTTGTAAGTATGGATGGATGTTTGTTACTCTTTCACGTAAAAAACTACTGAATGGATTTTAATGAAACATTACAATAATATATCTTATACATCAGAATAACGCATAAGCTACAATTTATAAAGATATTGTGTGAATTGTCCAAAATATCAAGTAAGTAGGAAAAAATCTACCATCTGCGAGCTATTCTGGCGTGCGCTGCCAAAACCGCTAGAGTTACACATATGTAATGTATGATGGAAATGTTTATCTTAAATAGTCCTACAACAAAAGCTACTCGAAATACTAATCGTGCGCGTACTTTTACTATTAAGAGTCAAAACTACCTAACCACCTTCAAATATGTAAAGATTTACAATTATCGTTTACAATGACATATTTTTAATTGTAAGCTTGACAATTGTTTATCGCCGGTGTAAAGTTTTATAAAATAAATACAAGTATACAATCAGTAGTATGTACTGCCGGTCGTGCTCTGCTTTAAGGGCGATGTTAAACTGGCGGGGGGAGATGTGTGTCGCTACTTTACCTAGTAATATTTAGATTTTTCTAATGCACTGTGCTAGATAGATGAGATGGGAAGTAGGTTAGATGAGATGGGAAGGAGGTAATCGCTCCTACTATAGAGCAGATGGTTTACGCTGTAGGTAAAGTCTGTTTATACGTCGCAAAAGGCGCAAATCAGTGGCTCATAAAAGTCTTTGAGCAATCACATGGGCAAGGCGGAACACAACTTGGATTAAAGGTGTTTGATCGTTGAATGGGAACGGTAAATATTTGCGCAACTGTCAAAACAATCAGTTTGCGTACAAAGAGCGCAAAGTATGTAAGGCTTAGATGTTTAGACTTTTCGCTGTTCGACACACGGTCTGATTTCGGTTCAGACTTGTCGCGTCCGTGCTAGCGCTCGGGGAATTTTCAATACTGCGTTTTGGGTCAATGACGTCACCTGTTGAAACTACGTTAATTCCTATTTGGTAGAGATGATTAACTAATTTATATTAATATTATAAAGAGGTAAAGTTTGTGAGGTTGTAGGGGGTAATCTCTGAATCTACTGAACCGATTTTGAAAATTCTATTACCAATAGAAAACTACGTTATTTGTAAGTGTCATAGGCTATATAATTTATAAATTTACGTGGTCCGTGGAAGTCGCGAACAGCTAGTAAATGATAAAATCACAGGTTAACATCGTTGAACTAGAATTAGGAACTTAAAGTATTGGTAATAGGTTTTAAATAAACTTGTAGTCGGTAGACACAATGTAAAGGAACACCGTCATTCTTAATACATATCATAATATTATTATAAAAGGAGACATCAGCCCCCAAATATTTTCTTATGTTACTCTTGTTTAACGAAAATAAATATATTTTATTTTATTTATTTATTATGACGTTTATTAGCCCCGCGTCTGACCAACTGTCTCGGTCACCTGACCGCGTCGGACGGCATGTACGGAGCTTAGTGAAAACACAAAGTGCCAAAAACTGTGATCGTGTAACAGAGTGTGGAGTGTTAACAGGCGCGTGCCTGCTCAAAGGGACAAGCGTTTTATTCGGGCCACTGAGCGCGCACCGGCCGCGCCGGCCCGCGGCCAGCGGCTAGGGGGGAAGAGCAAAGGGGGGCAGCGGCGGATCAAAGCGCTACTAGTGCAGTCAAACTGCACCGCATTTGTAATAGCAGTTTCAAGACGCCATTTGAAACTGTGATTTGAAATGTTGTAAAGGAACTAGCTGGAATAGATTTTAGATATTATTTACATTGTGTACAATCAGAATTGCACATCGTGAACTTTGGTCGAGGCGCGCTACGCGTGTGACCCGAATTATGGTAAAACTGCCGACGTCGCCCGGCCCGCCTCGCACATAGTTACACAGTTTAAACTTAGTTGTAATTAACTCACCAACAAAATAACATTAACATTTGAATTAAACTATTATTTAACAAGAAAAATTTTAACATTTACTTCTCAAAACCACATCCACCACCATCCGTAGTTATCGGTGTACCGTCGCGAACTACGGATAATTAATTGTAGGGGTTAACTACCCTTACACATTGAATATTTTATTTTTGCTTTAATATTATTGATTTAGTTTGCATTGCGACATCCGACATATTTTAATTTGATATGTCATGAAAATTATCAATAAAGAATTTGTATTTAGAAATAAGCTTATAGCTTATTCGGGAAAATAATATTATAGCTTATTTCTAAATACAAATATGTACTTTATTTATTTATTTAATAGTTTATTGTTCACACAAAATATACAAAGAACAACACAAAGAAAAGAAAATTATACAAAAGGATAAGCTTATTTCTAAAAACATTTCTTCCAGCTAAAATGCGGTGAAGACAAAGGATTATGGAGAGGCAGTAGTAGCGTGTACCTACTATATATTAAATAATCATAGAACATATAATACAATAAGCATAAACATATACTTTATTGATAATTTTCATGCCTGTCAAATTAAAATACGACGCACCATACACCTTTTGTATAATTTTATTTTATTTGTGTTGTTTCTTTGTGCTTTAGTGTGTATAATAAATTATTAAATAAATAAAACTATCAAGATTCAAGAGCGGAGTTGTTAACTGCTTTTTTTGAATGAATTATTCTTCAATATTGTTGTATGTTAAGCTTCCACTTCTGAGAATTTTCTAACATTTACAATTTCGTCGTTATTTATTTCAAAAACCTTTCTAAAAGCAACGCGATCATTTTTGAAGGTTCAAAGTGATTTTGTGACATAATAATCGTCGTCAGGCATGTATTTATATATATTATATACCTACGTATTACTTGCTCTTACATTAAAAAAAAACATAATCAAATAAAGTATTTCTATAAATACTTAAACTTAAAAACCCTTAACAGTTCAAGTAAACGGCTGAATTGCAAGACAAGTGGTTGGAATAGTGCAGTTTCTGGCCGGCCCCGGCCGCCTGCGAGTGACGTCACTGTCACTTTGCAAAGAATAAACATGGCGGCACCCTGTTTGTTTGTCTGCTCTGGTTCATAGAATAGTCCAACAAAATAACAGAAGTGACAGAGTACCTACTAACTACATATTACCACACCCCCGGCACTCCTCTCAATTGTATATTTGCGCCCGCATCATTTCCTAAGATTTTCTCTATCTATAACGTTGCCCGGAACAAATGACAACCTCCGTGGCGGAACGGGTAGCTCTCGAACTGTCGCGCCGGAGGTTGCGGGTTCGAATCCCGCTAGGGGCAAATGTTCCTATGATGAATATGAATGTTTGTACCCAAGTCTTGGATGTTTATATATTTATTTAAGTATGTGTATCCGTTATCTAGTAACCATAGTACAGGCTCTGCCTAGTTTGGGACTGGATAATTGGTGTGAATGTCTGACATATTTTTTTTATTTATTATTAAAACGCTTAAATTGATAAGGCCGCCACTGTACGACGATGTTGTTCGCCACACATCACGCCAAGTGGTATCACGGAGCGAAAAGTGGACGACAGAAAGTCGCTTTGCGAAGTTGGATCGCGCAAAGGGGCGATGCAACGTATCTGCCTACCCCTTTAGGACCAGGGCGTGAGCATTGTGTATGTATGTAATATTTTCAGTGATTGGTGAGCAATAAATCAAAAGATCATTCAGTCTTTCACTTCATCGAGTGAACAGATTTAATCACTACAGGAGCACCAGTCCGTACACGTTTGTATGTGTGCGTTAGAATTGTAGGGCTGCTGAATCCAGCGCGTGAGCATAGTCGATTGAGAATGGAATAACGTTATCCGTTGACAACATAAGTGCTTCTCTTTCCAACTTACAGCGCGTACTGATAACTGTGCTCTATTTTGCCGCGTCTTAAGGTAGTAATATTTAGTATTCTCCGGCGGGGTGTGAGGTGCGGGGAAGAGCAAGGAGGTCGTGACACCGGCGCCGCTGTAAATCAGACTAAGGCCGTGACTGCGGTTTTTAAACGCTCTGTAGACGCAATTAAGGAAAAGAATTGAGAGTAATAAATCGCGCGGCGAGCCGGGAATAAATCCGCCGCGCGCCGGTTGCTGCGCCATCTGGCGCGAGTGGAAGCGGCTAGCATTCACCTTATGTCGCCCGCTCTGTAGCTACCTACTCTTTGTAAGCGGTGAAGCTCTTCTTAATATATAGGGTGGTAAAACGTTTTACTTATAATAAGCTGTTCCTTTCTGGTTGTGCTGCTTTAAATTTAATTATATCAGGACTCCATCACTCTAATGAACCTACCATGATAAGTACCTATACTTCCGCCCCGCCAGTATGTAGTAATAACGACGCTAAGTCAAGCGAATTAGAACCATTTTTGCGCGCTGAGCGGAACGTTAAACGCCCGCACATCGCGCGTTGTACAGAGTAATAACAACGCTAAGTTGAGCGCTTTAGACACATTTTTGCGTATACTGACAGTGGGAAGGAGTAGGTGATTAAAATCTTAGATAATACAGTGACGTATCTGTAACACACCGATGTAAAAAAAGATATTAATGCAAATTCGGAATCAGAAGCTATGGAGAGGGCTATGCTCGGGGTTTCTTTGAAGGATATGATTCGTAATGAGGAGATCCGATGGAGAACGAAGTGACCGATACAGCCGAAAGGATTAGCAAGCTGAAGTGGCAGTGGGCGGGCTCATCTGTCGCAGATGCGACGGCCGTTGAGGCAGACGAGTTCTGGAGTGGAGCCCCCGCCAGATGGACCGAGGACCTGAAGAAGGTGGCCGGAAGCGGCTGGACGCGGAGGGCCGGGTATGGTGGCTTAGGAAGCAGAGGAAACCCCCATGCATCTCCTGTGCGAGTGTGGCCCACTGATGCGTAAAAGAAATACACACCTAGGTAACTACTTGCTTCACCCTGACGAAGGAAAACAACTCAGTGCTAAAAGCATTGTGCAGTTTCTAACTGCTGCAAGGCTTATCACGGAACTGTAGTATGGTGGCGATCACAATAGACCAGAAATGGTCGCAGTGATACAAGGTCTAGACTGAGACCTTGAAATAGCTTCAACTCGAATAATAATAATAATGGTGGCGTTCATTGGGAAAGGCCTATGTCCAGCAGTGGACGTCTAAAGGCTGATATGATGATGATGGAATCAGAAAATAACTACGTCGAAGGGTCTGAGTTCCGTGTCTCTACGGGTAATAGTAAGAATGATACGGCCTACATTCATTTTACTGATTACGAATTTGCAATATCAAAAAAAAATTACGATCACCGGTGTGAGTGCAGGAATCCGCTTTTTTAAAGAAATTTTACTTTTGTTATAATTAAGTCTGCTATAATACTGATACAGAATTATTTCCAGAGCCGCTTGAATATTATGTGCATCTATATCTATACATATAATAAAATCGTAAATGCAAAAAAGTCTGTACATTGAATATATTCGGAAAAAAACCAACCAGGACGACTTAAAATAAGTAACTAAACATGAAAGAACAGTTTTTAAAATTTTTGTTTGTTTGTTTGTTTATTTGTTTGTTTGTTTGTTAGGGCATCACGCAAAAACTACTGAACGGATTTTGACGAAACTTTGTACCGTGACAATGTATATCCCGGAATAACATAATATATAAAAAAAACTAAAAATATGTCTAAGAAATAGTAAACCAGCTACCAAAAACTTTAGTACTGTACAAATATGGTCTATTTCAGAGGTCTACTAAAGCAGGTTTTGATCTTTGTTGCAATACATTTTTCAAAACTGAGGTAAAAAGGAAATTATAATTGAGAAAACTGAAAAGAGACTATTGGGGAAAAGTATTTATTCAGGGAACGTCTTGAAAACCCTCGGCAAAACACACTTCTAGCGTTATTCAGACTGTGTCAAGAAGATGATTTTGCCAAAAGTATATTATATATAACCAGGTGCCGTCGTACTACACATTTAACAAACAAACATAGAGGTTTATTTAATCGACGTCGACGGGGCAATTGGAGGATGGGGCACGGGTGTCACACAGAGCACACTTTAGGCCGCGTGTACACTGTTCATCCCAGTAACAGTGAATTCTATTAATTATGCTACTGCACACTGTCCACGGCGCATCCTCATTTACGTTGCTCAAATGGTGGATAGTGTTGAACACCCTACGTCCCACGCGGCCCGCAGCGCAAGGCACCTTCTGGATGACGACCGAAATTGGGACGAAACTCTCGGTGATGCATTCGTAAGTGACGTCTGCACCATTTGTCGCTATGTTCTGTGGGCTCTCGAACCCAGTGGACATGGACATATCTGATGAGAGGGTACTAAACTGCTGCCTTACTATATATGCTCGAAGATGGTTCAGCGGCGATACGCTACATGGACCGTTGCGTGCGGATTATTTGTACCGGATATAAACGGCGTGTACGCTTCGGAAATCGATTACAGTACAGCTGAAATGTCAGCGATGGTAAGTGATAAGTTGGTAATCTTTCCAAGAATCACAGTTGGGCAAATATAACGTTTTCCCTTGATGCACCGTAAGGCACTGGAAAAATAATTTCTCACGGGCAAAATTCTGGTAGAAATCAGACGACAAGGGAAAATCGCCCGCGCTGTAGCGTCCTCAAGGATCGCGGCCACACTGCTTCCTGGCGGTAAAACAGCTTATACCGCCTTATTTCCCATCAATTTACACAGCACAGAAACTCCAGTGTGTCACGTCAAGTAACAGCGACAAGACCGGAGTGATCCAGGACTTCTGTATAATCGTTTGGGATGAGTGCACTATGGCGCACAAGAAAGCTGTAGCAAGTGTAAATAGGAGGGGGAATCGTGGGACGGGTGCTATCACGGTTTACTTTTGCGGTGAATTTCGCCAGTCGTTGCCGGTGGTGACGCGAGGCACCACTGCCGATGAGGTGAAGGGCTGCCTCAAGCACTCTGTACTACTTATGGTCGGGAGTACTGAAATTGAGACTCACGCAATAAGTACTTATATGCGGCTCCAACTTGGGGGCAATCTCACGCTCAAGAATTTTCAGACAAGCTCCTCAACTCAGATGCGTGCACAAACTCACAGACAAACAAACAGATAAACAAACAAAAAATCCAAAAATGATTGAAATGTGTTCTATTACTTATCCTTAGACCTCCAATTTTTTTTTCAAATGCCTTTAATGTACAGACACGCGATGTTTACGATTTTATTTATTAGATAGTCTTAACTGTGTAATTATCATCATTAGCCTGAAATAGGCCTAATAATGTAGTAATTCGTAAATAATCTATTCATATAATAAAACTGTAAAACGGCGTTTCGTTGCTTTAAGTTAAAAAAAAGCAGTCCCCAGACATTACTTTAGAGTGGAATCCAAAAACATAATTTAAAAATTTCGTGTTTGTCTGCATATTTTTTTGTAGGGTGTATGTTGTTTGTAATCTTGGAAACTACGGAACAGTGTTTGCCGGGGTTTTCACTGTTTAATAGTTTAGGGTTCAGGACACAATCTGGTATATTTGTATCTTAATAAAATATCAAGAGACTGATCCAGAAGATGAACTCTCATTTCTTCTCATTTGTAAGTATGAAAGTGCAGTTACACGTTACTGTTCATGGAAAAAAAACTTTGCGGAATGTGACAGATCTTTAAATATTTTATAGCCTATTTATAGTTTATTTAAATTTGAGCTGTTGCATAGTTTATTTTTGGGTATTACCACACATAGCGATAAAAAAATCTTTATACGATAATGGCTCTGTACCGATCACTAACTTATCCGGCATTTAGTTATCCAGTTATTTGGATATGCAAAAACTTAGCACTTTGAGGGAAGGAAGGGAAAAGGGAATGGGGAAAGGAACGGGTAGCGGGAAACGGGAAAAACTCTTCCTAGCCCTCCCACTCCCACCCTATCTCCCCTTTACCTTCCCCATTCCTACCCCCTCCCCTTCCCCTTCTCTTTCCCTTCCCCCCATTTCCCGCTACCCGTTTCTTTCCCCATTCCCTATTCCCTTCCTTCCTTCAAAATGCTAAGTTTTTGCATATACAAATAACTGGATAACAAATGCCAGATAAGTTAGTGAGGGCTAGGAAAAGTCCTAGCCCTCCCAATCTCACTCTCTCTCTCCTTTACCTTCCCCATTCCTAGCCCCCTCCCCTTCCCCTTCTCTTCTCCCAAACCTCTACCCACATCCCTCTGGGTGTAGGTAGGGGTTTGGGAGAAGGAGAGTTGGGAGCGGTTGGGAGGAGATGTAGGGGAAAGGTTGGGGTAAAGGAGAGGGCGAAAGGGGGAGGGGAATGCGAGGGGGAAGAGGAAACTAAGAGGAGGGGTAAAGGCATATGTCCTTCCGATAAAATATTTGTTCTAAGAATCAGAGAAAAGATACCTCAAATTTCTGCAAAATATTTTCATTTAATAATGTGTGATGTTAATTTATCCACGCGGACGAAGTCGCGGGCAACAGCTAGTATCATAATAAAACAATTACAATTAAATATCACTTACAGTTTTCTGGATATTAAAAGTATGATTCTTACCTGAAACAGAAGAAGATTTCAATTAATAAAAATTCATAAATATATTACAAGGGTATTAAAGTTATAATATATACCAACACAACGATCACTCTACAGGATGCACTGCAAAAAAAAACCAATAATTGATGATTTGAACTCTTCCCGTGGATGTCGTACAAGGCGACTAAGGGAACACATTATAAAACATCAAGCAGGCCTCCCCAACCCGTCTGGCCAGCGCGGGGAGTGTAGGCCAAATCCTTCGTCTGTCTCCGGCAGATGAGAGAGTGTTGTGCTCCTGCAGTGGAGACAAAAATAACCTGATGATGATGATGAACCAGACCGAGAACAGGCGTCTTAACTCCATACGAGCGCACCAAGATCCTCTTCCCTTGAACTAACTCTTGTCCCCTGCACTAACCTCAAAGTTTGGTTTCAAACAAGACAAAAGTTTGAAACAAAACTATGATCAAGTTAACTCTAGTTGACCAGCATTTTTTCAGTATAACTATCCCAAATATCGTTAATATAAATAATTGAAGAACAAACTAAAATAATGCCGTGTGGTTTCCGGTAGAGTAGAATAGGACCACTCTAACTCTTCTCGTGGATGTCGTACAAGGCGACTAAGGGAGTACATTATAAAACATCAATCAGGCCTCCCCAACCCGTCTGACCAACGCGGGGAGTGTAGGCCAAGTCCTCCGTCTGCCTCCGGCAGATGAGAGAGGGTTGTGCTCCTGCAGTGGACACAAAAATAACCTGATGATGAATAATAAACTATAATATATTAAAACATTTTGTCTCATTTGTAGACGCCGACGCACATGACTCCTTTTAGAAGCAATATAAAAAATATGTTACATAAAGTAAATTTAATAAAAAACAAGACAATTACTTTTCATTTGTTCTGAAATGAGAAACACAAAATTTGTTTAATGCGAAGAGCATGATTAATATAACTTTATTTGAAGGCGGTTTGCCGGGGACGTCATGGAGGCGGGGGACGTTAATTCCCGTTTTGAAACCTTCAGCCAATCCCCAGGAGGTAATCGTAACTGACGTCGGTTTTTCCACTTCATTTTACTCAAAAACGTTGGTAATTACGCTGGGGGTAAATATTTTTAGTAGAAACACAAGGCGATACATAAAAGAACCTCTAATTCGAACAGATGATAAACATTTAGAGCTTCAAACGATACATACACACATAATGCTCACGCCTTGGTCCCAGAGGGGTAGGCAAACAATCACACACGTCTTCCCAAACGCGAAGTTAAGTTCACATCTTCTTCTCAGTTGTTCTATAACTGCTGAGGATCGCGACCTTATAAAATAGGTATCCACGCATAGCGGTCATTGGCCAGCCGCACTGCTTCATTTAAAGATCCGCCAGCCGCCCTCCTCACCGGCTCTGACCTCCTAGTAGGAACTCGTCCTCTGGCACGCCTGCCCTCCACTTGTCCCAGGATGATGAGCTTCGCCAAGTCTTGCTTGGGAGACCGCACAATGTGACCGAAGAAACTTAGGGTATTTTTATTGCAGAGTCCCCAGACCCGTTAAGTTAAGAAGTTAAGTTAGGCTGGCACAGATAGTTTTCACCTTATGTCTTTTTTGGAAGTAGTACAGAGTTAAATAAAATAAATAAATCATTACAGACGACATCAGGTCTCTATTTGAGCACAGCGATCGATTTATGTTGCCATGGTTACCCATGCAGGCGGAAATACCTGTTCACTAAGTTATGTCCACTTGTAACGAGAGGGGAGTGGGGGAAGCAATTTGTTGCTTCGCTTTGCTATTAATGTGGCATTATGTAGGCGCACGTCCGGTTCCGGTGCACAGTAAAAGAAATTGCTTCTGGAGCGGCGGGGGTGAGGCGGGCTTTGCGGACGGAGGGGAGAAAAAGTTTCGCTGTTACTTATAATCAGACCTAGATATTTTTCTAGCACGAATAATATTTGTTATAGTGTTTCTTTGGTCGACAATCTACTGTTATCGAATATTGAATTGAATACTAATAAATTAGCATAGCAAATCCTTAAATGGATAGCCTACTACAAGTGACATTCTAATGGAGAAGCCAATGTTCAGTATTAGTCATTCGGCTGAAGATGATGAGAAATGAACATTGAACCATTTTGAAGAAATATATCAGAATATTATTAAACATAACTTATTTGTTATCTTGAAATGTAGTATTTTCTATAGATCCTTTTTTACCGCAGGCGCAGAAGTCATTTATTTGAAGCAACATCGATTCGAGAAAACTTACAAAAACGTCGAAATACTCGAATATTCGTAAAAACTCACTCGTCGTAGCACCGATTTCACCGAGCTACGAAAGGGATCCTATTGTACACTGGAAGCAGTGAGTTGTATGTAATTAATTCCATCCCTATTTTTTTTTGGGTATTACCACACATAGCGATAAAAAAATCTTTATACGATAATGGCTCTGTACCGATCACTAACTTATCCGGCATTTAGTTATCCAGTTATTTGGATATGCAAAAACTTAGCACTTTGAGGGAAGGAAGGGAAAAGGGAATGGGGAAAGGAACGGGTAGCGGGAAACGGGAAAAACTCTTCCTAGCCCTCCCACTCCCACCCTATCTCCCCTTTACCTTCCCCATTCCTACCCCCTCCCCTTCCCCTTCTCTTTCCCTTCCCCCCATTTCCCGCTACCCGTTTCTTTCCCCATTCCCTATTCCCTTCCTTCCTTCAAAATGCTAAGTTTTTGCATATACAAATAACTGGATAACAAATGCCAGATAAGTTAGTGAGGGCTAGGAAAAGTCCTAGCCCTCCCAATCTCACTCTCTCTCTCCTTTACCTTCCCCATTCCTAGCCCCCTCCCCTTCCCCTTCTCTTCTCCCAAACCTCTACCCACATCCCTCTGGGTGTAGGTAGGGGTTTGGGAGAAGGAGAGTTGGGAGCGGTTGGGAGGAGATGTAGGGGAAAGGTTGGGGTAAAGGAGAGGGCGAAAGGGGGAGGGGAATGCGAGGGGGAAGAGGAAACTAAGAGGAGGGGTAAAGGCATATGTCCTTCCGATAAAATATTTGTTCTAAGAATCAGAGAAAAGATACCTCAAATTTCTGCAAAATATTTTCATTTAATAATGTGTGATGTTAATTTATCCACGCGGACGAAGTCGCGGGCAACAGCTAGTATCATAATAAAACAATTACAATTAAATATCACTTACAGTTTTCTGGATATTAAAAGTATGATTCTTACCTGAAACAGAAGAAGATTTCAATTAATAAAAATTCATAAATATATTACAAGGGTATTAAAGTTATAATATATACCAACACAACGATCACTCTACAGGATGCACTGCAAAAAAAAACCAATAATTGATGATTTGAACTCTTCCCGTGGATGTCGTACAAGGCGACTAAGGGAACACATTATAAAACATCAAGCAGGCCTCCCCAACCCGTCTGGCCAGCGCGGGGAGTGTAGGCCAAATCCTTCGTCTGTCTCCGGCAGATGAGAGAGTGTTGTGCTCCTGCAGTGGAGACAAAAATAACCTGATGATGATGATGAACCAGACCGAGAACAGGCGTCTTAACTCCATACGAGCGCACCAAGATCCTCTTCCCTTGAACTAACTCTTGTCCCCTGCACTAACCTCAAAGTTTGGTTTCAAACAAGACAAAAGTTTGAAACAAAACTATGATCAAGTTAACTCTAGTTGACCAGCATTTTTTCAGTATAACTATCCCAAATATCGTTAATATAAATAATTGAAGAACAAACTAAAATAATGCCGTGTGGTTTCCGGTAGAGTAGAATAGGACCACTCTAACTCTTCTCGTGGATGTCGTACAAGGCGACTAAGGGAGTACATTATAAAACATCAATCAGGCCTCCCCAACCCGTCTGACCAACGCGGGGAGTGTAGGCCAAGTCCTCCGTCTGCCTCCGGCAGATGAGAGAGGGTTGTGCTCCTGCAGTGGACACAAAAATAACCTGATGATGAATAATAAACTATAATATATTAAAACATTTTGTCTCATTTGTAGACGCCGACGCACATGACTCCTTTTAGAAGCAATATAAAAAATATGTTACATAAAGTAAATTTAATAAAAAACAAGACAATTACTTTTCATTTGTTCTGAAATGAGAAACACAAAATTTGTTTAATGCGAAGAGCATGATTAATATAACTTTATTTGAAGGCGGTTTGCCGGGGACGTCATGGAGGCGGGGGACGTTAATTCCCGTTTTGAAACCTTCAGCCAATCCCCAGGAGGTAATCGTAACTGACGTCGGTTTTTCCACTTCATTTTACTCAAAAACGTTGGTAATTACGCTGGGGGTAAATATTTTTAGTAGAAACACAAGGCGATACATAAAAGAACCTCTAATTCGAACAGATGATAAACATTTAGAGCTTCAAACGATACATACACACATAATGCTCACGCCTTGGTCCCAGAGGGGTAGGCAAACAATCACACACGTCTTCCCAAACGCGAAGTTAAGTTCACATCTTCTTCTCAGTTGTTCTATAACTGCTGAGGATCGCGACCTTATAAAATAGGTATCCACGCATAGCGGTCATTGGCCAGCCGCACTGCTTCATTTAAAGATCCGCCAGCCGCCCTCCTCACCGGCTCTGACCTCCTAGTAGGAACTCGTCCTCTGGCACGCCTGCCCTCCACTTGTCCCAGGATGATGAGCTTCGCCAAGTCTTGCTTGGGAGACCGCACAATGTGACCGAAGAAACTTAGGGTATTTTTATTGCAGAGTCCCCAGACCCGTTAAGTTAAGAAGTTAAGTTAGGCTGGCACAGATAGTTTTCACCTTATGTCTTTTTTGGAAGTAGTACAGAGTTAAATAAAATAAATAAATCATTACAGACGACATCAGGTCTCTATTTGAGCACAGCGATCGATTTATGTTGCCATGGTTACCCATGCAGGCGGAAATACCTGTTCACTAAGTTATGTCCACTTGTAACGAGAGGGGAGTGGGGGAAGCAATTTGTTGCTTCGCTTTGCTATTAATGTGGCATTATGTAGGCGCACGTCCGGTTCCGGTGCACAGTAAAAGAAATTGCTTCTGGAGCGGCGGGGGTGAGGCGGGCTTTGCGGACGGAGGGGAGAAAAAGTTTCGCTGTTACTTATAATCAGACCTAGATATTTTTCTAGCACGAATAATATTTGTTATAGTGTTTCTTTGGTCGACAATCTACTGTTATCGAATATTGAATTGAATACTAATAAATTAGCATAGCAAATCCTTAAATGGATAGCCTACTACAAGTGACATTCTAATGGAGAAGCCAATGTTCAGTATTAGTCATTCGGCTGAAGATGATGAGAAATGAACATTGAACCATTTTGAAGAAATATATCAGAATATTATTAAACATAACTTATTTGTTATCTTGAAATGTAGTATTTTCTATAGATCCTTTTTTACCGCAGGCGCAGAAGTCATTTATTTGAAGCAACATCGATTCGAGAAAACTTACAAAAACGTCGAAATACTCGAATATTCGTAAAAACTCACTCGTCGTAGCACCGATTTCACCGAGCTACGAAAGGGATCCTATTGTACACTGGAAGCAGTGAGTTGTATGTAATTAATTCCATCCCTATTTTTTATTAGATGCATAAGAAAAGATGTATGGATTTATTTACTGATCCGAAGCAACATCGATTCGAGAAAACTGACAAAAAAGTCGAAATACTCAGATATTCGTAAAATCTCACTCGTCGTAGCACCGATTTCACCGAGCTACGAAAGGGATCCTTTTGTACACTGGTAGCAGTGAGTGCTGTGTAATTAATTCCATCCGTAGCTATGCAAATCGCCGGCCGCTGGCGGGCCGCCTCTCGGCATTCCGATGGTGTAATTTTGTACCAATTATGTAAATTAATTACTTTGATGTTCATTAATTGGGCGAATTGAAGCGGGTAAGTCTTGGCGGTAAATATTTCGTCGGTCTTACACGCTTTTATTTATGTTGATGCAAACTTTGGAAAGCGTACTTGGATGAACCGACTCTCAGCCCCCCCCCCTCGTATACCTTGGTTTGACCTATCTATGGAGATTATTATTCTATGGAGAGGGGCAAAATTGTAAAGGCTTTTAGATTACGTTCCGGATTCCACTAAATAAGCTTGCATTTTTAATGGGGAAAGTGGAGTCTCCTAACTGTGCAGAGTGGGAGATTGTAGAACAAGTGCATCATATTTTGGTAGAGTGTGAGCGGAACGAATCTCTTCTTTGGAATAAACGATTCATAATATACGATTATTTGAATGACAAAGATGCCTGGTACTAATGTTAATTCAGCTTCACAAAATCTTTATTAATTGTATGCAAACTTGATTTTTAAAAGATGTGTTGCGTGAAGTTTGTTGCGCCGTTTCTTCTTCACAGCGCTAACACCTAGGAAGCGGTAGTCGATAAAAAAAATGACGTATCATCAGGTATTATGATATCATATGTGACTGTAGCTTACTCCTGTAAAATAAAAATATAATACTGCGTATATTGCTTTTAGCGATATGAAAAACAATAATTTGAAGGTTGTATAAGAGATGTAAAAGAAAGATTTTTTTCTTCTGTACTTCAAGTCCCCTGGTAAATTGAAAAGCGCCTTCCACTGAGTATTACAGTTTTAGCAATCATAAAAATAAATTTTGGATGAATTCCACGCTCTTATCGTTTGTCCTAGATATTTTAAAGGGCAGGATATCAGTATATTTTATAGCTCTTTGCTTATTACCCACGTATTGTGCTTACTTCTATTCAATACCTAATCTTCTACGAATTCCGCTACGGAAGCTCCGCTGGCACCTTGACTACGAATTTTACGACTACCCGCGGCCGTATTTCAGATTTTCATCTTCTTTAAATTTCACGAAATGGCTCTCCATACTTTTACTACCTTTATATTTCGGAAGACGCGCTGGAGCCCCGGCTGCGCTCGCCAGATAGCCGGATAGCCGAAGCCGTGAATTTTTATAGGTTATTAACTGTGAAATACGTGCTGCGATTCAGGAATATTCCAAAACAGACTTGTAATAGAGTCATAAAATTTTAAAGTTATATATTGCACTTTAAGTCGCTAGCTAGACTCAAGGTGGGGCTAGATCTCAGACCAATTTACAAGTAAATGAAACTGTAAAAAAAAACACTTTCAGATATTCCTTCAATCTCAGAAATAGAACTTAATAGGGATAAAAATCCTAACCCATCCCATTGATATTATAAATGCGAAAGTTTGGATGTTTGTTACTCAATGACGCTTCAACCACTGGATGGATCGCAATGAAACTTGGCACACATATAGGTTAGGTCCTGGAATAGGACATAGGATAGTTTTTATCCCGAAAAAACATCTAATTCCTACGGGAAATACGTAATAATTTGTGATGTTAAGTCGTGGGAAATAGGTAGTTACAAATAATTTATTGACATCATCTTGTCGGTCCTGAGACGAGTCTTTGCTAGACATAGGCCTTCTCCAATGCACGCCACCGCACCCAATCCTCCGTCTTCCTCAACCCTGCGCGTGTCGGCCCGCGGTCTCCATTTCAGAAGTCGCCTGTCCCATCGGACGTCGGTTCTGCGACACTGTGACCCTCCACTTTAACTTGCTAATCCTGCCCTTTACGGTCGGTCGAGCATAGTCCTTTCCATAGCTCGCTGAGCGACTCGAAACTTGTGGATCAGGTCCACGTATCTGCACCGTAGGTCATGACAGGCAGAAAGGCTTTTGTTTTTAAACATTGTGGAATAGGCGACGTGAATGACGCCGAATTTACTGTAGGTTAAAAAAATGGGGAACAGCGGGGCAATTCTACTATTTTCAACATTTATCGTTCGTTTAAACATAAGTTACGTTTAAGTTTCAGTTATTATCAGACGCTATTTTGACAGCAATGCGTTTCGTTTTTACCTGAGACAACTGTCAATATGTAGAAAAACTTTTGTTCCATCCACGTCTGACGTTAGCTACGGCTGAAACGCAGCTGTAGCACGAACGTTGTGCGCAGCGGAGTACGAATAGTGTTAAAACCTGCGTTTCAGCTGCAGTTCAGTTGCATTTTGAGCGAAAATGCGTTAGTAGAATTGGCCCCCTGAGAGTGAGATGCGATGAAGAAAAGTTTAGTATGTAAGTATGCAGCCAGCCAGTATGAAGGGGTATATTTCTTGGTTTAGTTGATAATTTTACTTACCATATGGTAACATATATATGTGAGTTTATTTTTTTATTCTTATAATCCTTCCTCCATTCTTACAACTTACCTCACGCCATTTGCAGCACTGTACTTAACTAAAAACCTGCATTTTTAAAGCAAATGTCTCATTCTCTTAGTCTTTGTTGAAAGAAAGCTATTCACAGTTAAATACTCATTTACTCATTTATTTCCTGCTTTTGGGACATTGAGAACTCTAGGCTAAAAATAGGCTATAGCCAGTATGAAGGGGTATATTTCCTGTTTTAGTACATCTTTCACTTAGTATATAAGTTTAGTTAATTTGACAAAAATTACCCTCATCATTAATGTTTTGCCATACCGACAAGGTCAATCATGCTAGATCTAAAATAAATATTGTAATACCTATATAACTCTTGATTGTGCAAATAAACGAATTATGAATTATCAAAGTCAAAGTCAAAATCATTTATTGCATATAAGTACACTTGGTACATTTATACACGTCATTTTTTTATCGACTGATCATTTTTTTGACGACTTTTATCGATGAATTATTTCTTTATTCCTTTATTTCTTGCCGTGTGGTTTCCGGTAGAGTAGGATAGGACCACTCCAACTCTTCCCGTGGATGTCGTACAAGGCGACTAAGGGAATACATTATAAAACATCAATCAGGCCTCCCCAACCCGTCTGGCCAGCGCGGGGAGTGTAGGCCAAATCCTCCGTCTGTCTCCGGCAGATGAGAGAGGTTTGTGCTCCTGCAGTGGAGACAAAATAACCTGATTGATGTATTTCTTTATTCAAATAAGAATAATAGAGTGAATACATAGATTTCTTTCGACAAAATCTGTGAGAGAGACATTTGGATTAGAAATGCAGGTTTTTAGCTCAGTACAGAGCTGCAAATGGCGTGAGGTAAGTTGTGGAATGGAGGAAGGACAATGTGTGAGGGGGTGGGGGGCGCAGTAATTACAGCTGCAATCTGAATCGCAATCTATCCGCTGCGCTGTCGGCCAACCGCCGCCAGCCGAGCCTGCGCGCCGCGACCACCGGTCACAGTGGCGAAGCGACAGCGTTGGCGTGCCTGTAGAATTAATTCAAAGTCAAATATTCTTTATTGTGCCCCAATTTTTGTGGCCGTGTGGTTCTCGGCTTAGAATAGCGCCACCCCTAATCGCCACCCCATCTAGGCGACTAAGGGATTACACCAATGACGGGCAGTAGCGTTCTCCTGCGTATATTACGATCATTACTGCGATCACCAATAATAATAATAATAATATAATTAATATGTCAGACATCCACACCAATTATCCAGTCCCAAATTAGGCGGAGCCTGTGTTATGGTTACTAGACAACGGATAGACATACTTAAATAAAATATATAAACATCCAAGACTTGGGTACAAACATTCATATCTATATATATAAAAGAAGAAACTGACTGACTGACTGACTGACTGACATATCAACGCACAGCCCAAACCGCTGAGTATAGAGGCTTGAAATTTTGCACAACCGTTCATTACATAGCATAGGCAAGCACTAAGAAACGGATTTTCAAAATTCATCCCCTAAGGGTGTCAAATGGGGGTTCAAAGTTTGTATGGAGAACGTCTATTAGATAAACCTATCAATTTGAAACTTTGTAGGAATACTCTAAAACCTTAATGATTCAATACGTGTTTTACAGTTTTTGAAAAACCATCCCCTAAGGGCCTGAAATGGAGTTCAAAAGTAGTAGTGTCCAAACCGATTGCTCTAGAAGTTTCAAATTTAGCACAAAGGTTCCGTATGTATCTCCGGTATGCACCATCGAAGGCTTTTTCAAAATTCAACCCCTAAGGTGGTCAAATAGGGGTTCAAAATTTGTATGGAGAAAAACTATTAGATGTTCCTATCAATTCGAAACTTTGTAGGAATACTCGAAAAACATAATGATTTAACAAGTATTTTTCAGTTTTTGAAAAACCATCCCCTAAGGGGCTGAAATAGAGTTCGAAAGTAGTAGCCTGCAAACCGATTGCTCTAGAAACTTCAAATTTAGCACAAAGGTTCCTTATGTATCTCCGGTATGCACTATCGAAGGCTTTTTCAAAATTCAACCCCTAAGGTGGTCAAATAGGGGTTCAAAGTTAGTATGGAGAAAGACTATTAGTTGTTCCTACAATTCGAAACTTTGGAGGAGTACTCGAAAAACGTAATGATTTAACACGGGTTTTACAGTTTTTGAAAAACCATCCCTAAGGGGCTGAAATGGTGTTCGAGAGTAGTATTCTCCAAATGTATAGATACATTTAAACTAAAAAGGATTATAAAGCTGAGGAAGCAGTGGGCGGGCCACATCTACCGCAGAACTGATGGCAGCTGAGGTAGACGAGTTCTGGAGTAGAGACCTCGGATAGGCACGCGCGCAAGGGCGCCGCGCTGCTAGATGGACCGACGCCCTGAGCAAGGCGGCCGGAAGCAGCAGCAGCATTCGGAGGCGGTGAACCGGGTGTGGTGATGTTTATTGGGGAAGGCCTATGTCCAGCAGTATTTGTCGCAGGGCTAATATGATGATGAACTGTATTATATGTATAAAACGATGAAAACATTAATAAGTAAACACGTCGATTAAATAATTTATGATAATGATAACGTCATCAGCTTCTTCTCCAAAACCACTAAATAAATTCGAATGTGGTTATCACTGTTAGATAGCTTGGTTTACCGTGGGTTTTTTCAAGCTGGAAACAAACACCTTTTTTAAGCAGGTAAATCTGCGGGCAACAGTTTTAATATAATTAAGTCGAAAGAGTGTTTGTGTGTTTATTTATCTGTTTCTTTCACAGCTTGGCTGTTCAACTAATTGCCATACATTTTTGATTAGTACGCATAAGATCATGTATTTGCGAATGGTTCCCTCGGGAAATAAAAACTTGCTCCACGCGGGCGAAGCCGCGGGCATTTGCTAGTTCATCATACGAACATTTGCCTCTAGCGGGATTCGAACCCGCAACCTCCGGCGTGGCAGGCCGAGAGCTACCCGTTCCGCCACGGAGGTCGTCAATAACCACCAATAATAACCAATAACGACTGCCAAGCGTGGTGATTATGGCAAATCCTCCAATGAACAGTCCAGCAAAACTGTCATTCTATTGGGAAGGCTTCTGTTCAGCAGCAGATGTATTTCGGCTGATGATGACTCTGAATTTAATTGTATCTCCTTAGGGCCCCAGGAAGACCTGGCAACTTCGACCCTTCAGGATCTTTTGTGCCAAACCCCTGACCACCAACGGTGCCCCAAGCCGACTTGATAGACTTCACATACGACTTACAATTTCTTCTTTGGCATATACAGGTTTCCTTACGTTGTTTTCCTTCACCGAAAAGCTTGTGGATTATAAATAAACCGTAAAAGTTTCAAAAAACTCTTTGCTACGGGCGGGGTTTGAACCCACGACCTCATGAACGTGAGGCGAGTACACAACCAACCAGGCTACCACGGCTTTGATGGATCTGTGCCAGGTGTGTCATCATTTTTAAAGCATTGTCATCGGCCCCGTAGCCTAGTCGGTAGTACACCTGCCTGCGAAGCTCGGGGTCGCGGGTTCGAATCCCGCCCAGGGCAAACATTCGTGTGATGAACACTTGTGTTTGCCTTGTAACTGGATGTTATTTATATATTATATTATGTATCTATTGGGTGCGATTCTGAAGGCACACATTTAAAATTTACAGCGCTAAACTTAGTTTCGTTTTTATCTTCATAATACTGTGTGACAAGGATAGCAACAGTTTCAGTGCTGTCAAATTTTAACATTATGCCTTCAGAATCGAGCCTATTGTATGTATATCGGCTGTCTGATACCCATATTACAGGCTCTGCCTAGTTTGGGATCAGGTGGCCGTGTGTGAAATGTCCCCACATATAATAAATAATAAATAAAAACTGTGCCGTGTGGTTTCCGGTAGAGTAGAATAAGACCACTCCAACTCTTCCCGTGGATATCGTACAAGGCGACTAAGGGAATACATTATAAAACATCAATCAGGCCTCCCCAACCCGTCTGGCCAGAGCGGGGAGTGTAGGCCAAATCCTCTGTCTGTCTCCGGCAGATGAGAGAGGGTTGTTCTCCTGCAGTGGAGACAAAAATAACCTGATGATGAATAAATAAAAACAATTGTATTGCTTACGCTTATCGCTTTCGCTCATCAGTGAGCGATGCAGTCAAACGTAGCAATGGACGTGAACAAACGTTCAATTGTGAACGATTCTGAAGTGATTGTACGTGCGATGTGCAATCATAGTGCAATCGTGTGTCCCGTGGTACTGTGTAAAGGGAGTTTTGCAACCAAACAAGTATGTGTGTTCAGCTGAAGTGGTCATTACAGCTTGACAAAATCGATTTCAGATTTTGTAAATCATCATCAGGTTATTTTTATCTCCACTGCAGGATACCACACCCTCTATCATCTGCCGAAGACAGACGGTGGATTTGGCCTACACTCCCCGCGCTGGCCAGACGGGTTGGGGACGCCTGACTGATGTTTTATATATATACGTGCATACATAATAATATTACATACATACACACAAAGATACCATTCAAACTACTTTTACTGCTGTAATTTTTTTTTATGTGTGTCTTCGGAATCGGGCCTATTAATTCATTATTATTTACAAAGCAAGTACACAATTACACAATTTACCGCCTTCGTACACATCTTCATTACTATCTAACCTATTGGAGAACGTATCCAAACTACGTGACCTATTTTTTACAATTTTTATCCCCCTCCCCCCCTCGAGGACCACCTGTAGTATATGCCAAGCCCCCCCCCCCTCTAGTTTTAACGTAGTAATGCATAAATATAGTTTTAAACCAATTTTTGCAAACAGAAAGTTAAAAAGCTCATATTTGTCTTTATTAATACGGCGCTTGCCGCGTGGTGCCAAAATTTGTGACTTGTAAGTTTAAAAAGCGTTAAAAAATGCGCGCCATATTTGAATATAACTCGAACTCAAAAAAGCGCGAGATTTCCCTAGAGGATATTGACTACGTGACGAAAACCTATCCCCCCCCCCCCCCTGTGACCAAGGGGGGGACCCCCCTCCCCCAGAACGGGTCACGTAGTATAGGTACGTTCTGGTGCAACTATTGATGTCAGCGAGTGTCGATTTAATTTCTATAATAACTTTAAGTATGCGTTGTTTCGTGTTACTATGTCGGCCCCTTAGCCTAGTCGGTAGTACACCTGCCTGCGAAGCCGCGGGTCGCTGGTTCGAATCCCGCCCAGGGCAAACATTCGTGTGATGAGCACTTATGTTTGCCTTGTGACTGGATGTTATTTGTATATTATATTATGTATCTATGTATGTATATCAGTTGTCTGATACCCATATTACAGGCTCTGCCTAGTTTGGGATCAAGTGGCCGTGTGTGAAATGTCCTCTAATTTTTTTTTACTATGAGGACAAAGAAAGATGTTTTCATAATATTACTTATCAGTAAAAATCAATTTAATCATTCATTCATTCATAACGCTCACGCCTTATTCCCAGAGGGGTAGGCAGAGACGATGTATCGCCACTTTGCGCAATCTACTGTCGCAAAGCGGCTTTCCTTCGCCCGCTTTTCGCCCCGTGATACCCCTTGACGTGATGTGTTGCGAACAACATCGCCGCCTTGTTGAGGTACCATGGTTAGCTAGGGAAATAATCAATTTAAATCACTCAAAATATATTTTATCACAATAATAATGTCCTCAAGTGAAAATGTAAGTACAGATGAACTTTTGAACAAAGCGTTTATAACAACCAAACTCAAAACTCGTTATAAACAACTTCACAATCAGATTTCAGAATTCGAATTTAAGATTAACGGCAGAGTAGAAACGAGTCGAGGGAAATTGAGTTAATTGCGACTTGGCGAGGTGTGACGGGATGTGGGAAGATGTGTCGACACGCGTCGAGAGGCATTGGCTGGGGATGGTTCTGGAGGCAGCGTCACAGCTCACCCTCGACGGCTCTCTATACAAGCGAACCGATTTAACAACCTACTACTACTATAGACATACCAACCTGTTCGTACACGTTTGTGTATGCATAGATTACTGTAGGGATGCTTCACCGAACTCCCGAGCATAGTCGATCGAGAGAGGGACAACGTGCTTCTCTTTCTAACTTATAGCGTCGATTTTCGCCGGTTGATAGCACGCTGGCGTAGTAACTTTGTCATATGGTTTCCGGCTTAGAATATGGCCTGTCTTTCCCGTGGGTGCCGTCAAGGCGACTAAGTGGTTGCACCAGGGACGGGCAGCAGCGTTCTCCTGTGTGTGTATGTTAAGATCATTACTGCGATCACCAAGCGTGGTGGTTATGGCAAATCCCCCAATGGACCACTTACCAAAAGTGGTATTCTATTGGGAAGGCCTATGTCCAGCAGTGGACGTATTTAGGCTAATGATGATGATGTTGTAGTAACTTTGAACAGGTTAACTTTGAGTAATATTTACTACTAGCTGTTGCCCGCGACGTCGTCTGGTACAACAACTAACAACTAACATCACAAATTATTATGTATTTCCCGTAGGAACGAGAAATTTTTCGAGATAAAAACTATTTTTTATCCTATTCCAGGATCTAACATATATGTGTGCCAAGTTTCATCACGATCCATCCAGTGGTTGAAGCGTGATTGAGTAACAAACATCGAAACATCCAAATATCCAAACTTTCACATTTATAAAATTAGTAGGATGGGATTATTTGATACAGGCATTATTTCACGCAGGCTCATCACTGGGGGTTCAAAACATCAAGGGTGTTTTGAACTAAACCCCCTTTCTCTGTCTGGATCCGGCCCTGTCCCCCACAACTTGCCTGGCAGCAGGAAACACCGTCGCGAAGTATGCCCAACTCAATAACAGTTCGGTAAGGCGCCGCCCTGATGAGTTATTTAATAAACTTGCGTCCCACATTGTCTACAAATTAATTTGTAGTAACATACTCTCGTAGACACCTCTCGTATGTATATTTAGTATGTAAGAGTTTGAGGAATAGTATCTAATACTGTGTATATGACAGGGACTTCATCCCTATGTAGTAGACATACCACGCTCTCGCACGAAGCGTTTTGCTTCCTCTTTCATAATGCGAAATGCTAAGAATATTATTCCATAAATGATTTTTCTAAAATATTAATTGGTGGGCCCTGTGACGTTTAATTTAATTTGTGATAATTTAATACCAATTGCATTTTTAAATTTTAATTTTAATATTATATACTGACATAGGCAGTATGTTATATACTATGACTATTATTTGAATTGTTGACATTGTAATTTATATTTTGTACATTATTTTATTTTACGACGATCCCTTTTACCATATTAGAATGACATGTAAAATTGAATTTTTAAGATGTAAAAGTGAAATAAATAAATCTAATCTAATCTAATCTAAGGAATGGAACTCTCTGCCAGCTTCGGTATTTCCGGACAAGTACAATTTGGATCTTGTTAAAGGAAGAGTGAATAGGTAAGCGTGAGTAGTAATAGGTAATCTGGGTAAGCGTACTCCACCTTAGGCCTCATCGTCACTTACCATCAGGTGAGATTGAGGTCAAGCGTAATCCCATCAGGAATAAAAAAATGAATTTCCTACTAATATTATAAATGCGAAAATCTGGATATTTGGATGTTTGTTACTTAATCACGCTCCAACCACTGGACGGATCGGGATGAAACTTTGCACACATTAGGTTTGGTCCTGGAATAGGATGTAGGATAGTTTTTATCCAGAAAAAACATCTCATTCCTACGGGAAATACATAATAATTTGTGATGTTAAGTTGTCCACGCGGACGAAGTCGCGGGCAACAGTTAGTATATAATGTACCTGTATAGGAATTTTCTTATTGGACAATATACGTCGAATTAAAAACCCATTCTGTACTTTCTTATGTGTCTTATGGCAAATTATGATAGGTTTTTGGTATCTAAGTACGCTATTTAGACACCCAACGTTTATTCAAGTACATTACCTATTACGGAGAGCAGATAGGCTTTTTTGGTTCCAGAACGTTTCACAAACAAGATATAAATATAGGCAAGTTATATGCACCTCCTGTGCGAGTGTGGCCCCCTGGTGCGCAAAAGAAATACACACCTAGGTAACTACTCGCTTCAACCTGACGAAGTAAAACAACTCGATACTAAAATCATTGTGCAGTTTCTAACTGCTGCAAGGCTTAAGACGGAACTATAATATGGTTGTTATAA
This sequence comes from Esperia sulphurella, assembly GCA_947086405.1. Classification (NCBI taxonomy): domain Eukaryota; kingdom Metazoa; phylum Arthropoda; class Insecta; order Lepidoptera; family Oecophoridae; genus Esperia; species Esperia sulphurella. The sequence continues at coordinate 14,923,174 of OX352272.1, forward strand.
TAAAACGCCAGTTGTGACAAGACTAATTATTTATTCATGCACAGTGTAATCTCTCCACCATTTACCAAACTACCCACATACATATATTATTATTATGACAATGGTGGCGATCACAATAGACCAGAAATGGTCGCAGTGATACAAGGTCTAGACTGAGAACCTTGAAGTAGCCCCAACACGAATAATAAGTCGCTATAGTGGTAAAATATTGGATTTCTTAATAGTATAACGTCAAAGACGCAAATCGAATAACAAGCTAGTTTACCATGAGCAAATGTCGAACTATCAACTCGCCCAAATAGTAGGTATAACGTCTTAAACTCAAATCGCCATGATCAGAAATGGTTTTTAAATTATGGCTAAATGAAATAATTATCTCTTAAATCTCTTGTTATTTTGTTGACGTTACTGATATGCACCGCATTTAAATTCTCCCTTAAGATTTTCCAAGTTATATAAGGTTCTCAGGAAAGCTGTAACAGCTATAAGGCCGCAACTTGTACGTTTTTTTTTAATTTTCTCAAATGCATTTATAAAAAATGTACAGCGCGGAATGTGGAACGAACTACAGCTAGAGGTCGTCCTAGGAGGACGTTCATGGATCAAATTGGTGACCTCAAAAAGGATGGAGTCCGCAGTGAGATGAATAAAAGGAGGTGCATGAAAAGGTTGATGGATGTGAGTGAGGCGTGTCAGGATTGCGAAAAGTGGCGATACATCGTCTCTGCCTACATTTCTGGGACCAAGGCGTGAGCGTAGAGACTATTTAAAACATTTGTGGGCAATAAAGTATAACGTCTGGAGTATAAATATTATCACTAACTACGTGCTAGGCTAGGTAAAGTTGCTAGCGGCGTTAAATCAAGAATAACAAGAAACCAAGGCATTACCGCAAAACTGAAAGTTTTACTACAGCTACGCCCGAGGCTGTAGCTTGAGCAGCTTTCTTAAAAGCAGCATAACAGCGCAATGGTACTACACGATTTAGCTAAGAAGTGTTATTAATTTATATTATTTATTTATTTAACTCTTTATTGCACACACACAGATAAATAAAAATAATACATTAAAAAGAAACACAAGTACAAAGGGCGAACTTATCTCTGAGAGAGATTTCTTATATGTTTTGTTTATTGTTGATGGGCTTGAGCTTGACCTCAGTCTCATCTCACTGTAAGGAGCGCGCTTACTCAGAAGATGCCTATTCACTCTTCCTTTAAAAAGATTCAAATTCCTAAAGTTATCTCAAAGAAATTGCTTGCTTGCTTTGTATAATATATATTTTATGTACAGTAAACTACACAAATATGTAACCAAAGAATCGTTTCACAAATATGTATTCTGCGTCAGTTTCAATAATATGTACACACTTCAAATACCTTCTCACACTGATTTAAGGATATGAAGTGTTTACTGTCTGATTTTTATAAGAAGAGAATCTTTGAATGTAAAGGTTTTGTGTAAAAATAATAATGCTCACGCCTTATTCCCACAGGGGTAGGCAGAGACGATGTATCGCTACTTTGCGCAATCTACTGTTGCAAAGCAGCTTTCCTTCGCCTGTGATGTGTTGCGAACAACATCGCTGCCTTTGATTTGTGTAATGATACAGAAATGAAAGATTGTCTTCTCTCCGTTCTATTTTACATTCATGGTCATATTTTTATAAAAATAAAAAATGATATCTTTATTGCTTATCAAAGTTCTGTAGTCATGCCTAATGGCATGCAATATGAAGTAGGTACACAAATAAAGTGAATAAAATAAAATTCAAAATTCAAATTCAATATTGTTCATTTAAAACCCTTAATCTAATAAATCACTATAAAAATACAAATTATATAGATTAGAAGTATAATAACAGGGTGTGTCAATATTTTTAATTTTTTTAATTATCTATTTAACAGTTTATTGTACACACAAACATACAGAGAATAACACAAAGAAAAGAAATTTATACAAAAGGTTAAGCTTATTTCTAAAGAAATGTTTTCCAGCTAACCTGCTAATATTTACGTTTCTCCAGCATTTATTTTATATTTTAATTAAGCTTTGCCTCCTATATAAAATTGAAATATTTCCTTGTAACAATTGTAAATAATTACAAAAAAATTGCGAAGTAATAAATTGGCTAAAGACACTTAAATTACATTAAATTAAATTCTATTTATAGAATAAGAAATTAAAGCGTCGTACAAAAATAAGTCAACATGAACTACCTAAAAGATTTTATTATGTCTTCATCCTTAATATACAGGCTGTGATATTGTACAAAAAAGTAGGCACTGAGCTACTGCACTGACCCAGAGGACGTAACGTAATAGTCAGCAGAAAGTTATAAGACAGGTAATTATATTTTGAGTACATCAAGATATTTAATGCAGTATAATATTAAAGAAATGCGAAATTTAAAAAAAAAATTTTTTTTTTTAAATATAATAAAATTAAAAGAAAAGTTACAAATTAGATAATAATAAAAACATCTATGATTAATTATTATTATTATAATGGTCGAGAAAATATGGTTGTAACGTACTGTAAGACTTACATATCATTGAAACTGACGACGAAGACATATCTGTGAAACGATTCTCTGGTTACATATTTTGTACCTTACTGTGCAATAAAGATGAATTGATTTTGGTTAATGTTAATTATTTTCTGTACAATTTCTAAGGCTAAAACACTGTCGGCGTGTATTATTTCGTGCAAAACGCTTAATGCGTCAACTAATGTGTGCATACGTAAGTAAGCACTCAGCGGAACGTTTGTATGCAATATTCATTACCGCTGAGAATAATTAGAGCCTTTCTGTTATATAAGCTCCCACTTGTTAGTTATTACTGCGGTACGCTCAGGAAGTATCAAACTAATATTAACGTTCACACGCGATCATGGTTCGAACCCACGTCTTCTTTAACAGAAGTATTGTTCAGACACCAGTCTCTCTCAAGGCAAATGCTGTCCTTTGATATATTGTTAAGCCTAACATAATGATTCCTACTGTATGTATTTACCTTGTGAGAAGAAATAAATAAATAAATTTATTATTGTTCTTTCGCTTCGAGTGGATCACGAGGTTAGTTAGGAGGGCGGAGGCCTACGAAAACCCCCGGCACTCCATACAAAAACAGATTTACCAGCCTGGTCATGTTTGTGTGTGTGAGTAAAGGCTACTGCACCTAGTGCGCGAACATAGTCGATCGAGAGAGGGATAGTCGTTATAAACCGACAACGTAAGTGCTTCTCTTTGTAACGTATACCGTCGATCTCTCGGCGACAGCGGTCGATAGCGCTGGCGTAGTAACTTTGTACCGGCGGTTGCCGAAAGGGGAGGCAACCCAATAATTGGTACTACCAGCCTTGCTATATTTTGCGGGCGACATTAAACTGGTGGGGGGGGGGGACTTTATTTAGTAATATTTAGAATTCTCTGCCTATATCCTGTGCACGGTGAAAGACTGATGTACGGAGCACAAATAGCCCGAGTAATGTGGTGAAGGATAGTCTCTGTCTAAAATTGACACATGAAAAAACCTTCATATTAGAAGTCTAACTTGTGATTTCACACCTTTTAAACACAGGTTCCTGTTCATCGCACGGGGAAGGCCTATTTCCTGCAGGCCAAGGGTCTGTAGCCTTCAGGAGAAAGTGGTCTACTTTCCCAAAATGACCACTTTCTCAGTATGACCACTGTTGCGTACTGGCAGTTTTATATATTTTCTTTTGATAAATGTCTTTTGTTTTTTTATATGTCAGTCTAGTCTTGTCTTTTAGCTAATAAACTTTCACCTGGTTTTATATTTGCAGCTAATTATTTCAGCCCACAGCTCCTCAACATCTGGTCCTTCGAGCCGGATCCCGCGCAGACACGAGCAGCACCGCGACCGCCTCGCGTGCTACTCCGCGCAGCGCTAAGCCAATTCGCATTAGGTTGTCGGCGGGTGAATAGGTGCTCCTTGAATCCTCGTACATGCGTTTAAATACAAGCCAGTCCGTTGGCCTACCATCGAAGATAGGAAGATATCCGTCCCAGCAATAATGGTAGAAACCAGGTCAGCAGCAGCAAAAGCAAGTGCTACTGAAAAATCCAGTGCAGGCGAGGCTCAGCGGCCTCTAACATTCACGGAAGGTCAGCCTCTCATTGCCGCACCAATTGGATCTTCAAATTCACCCGGTGGCCAGCAGCTTCATATGGATTTAAATCATCCAGCCCCCGGTGTTGTGAGTAGTGACGACAATATTTCTATTGTAGCATCATCCTTGTCTACAAGATCGTCAGCTACAATACGAGCTAAAACGCTTGTAGCACAAGCAAAGTATGCTAGAAAGATTGCCGACATCGAAAAATCCGCGATGGAGGCGGAACTGCGCGCGGATTTGGCAGTTATAGAAGCGGAAGAGGAACGACACGCCAGTAACATCGGCAGCTGCCGCAGCGTCCGTTCCTCCGTGAAACTAGTAAAAAGTTGGCTGTATAAATGTGTAGATTCGGCTCTAGGTACAGAACCGACATTAGGCATTACAGATAACTCTATCTCACTTAATATGCAAGGGCATTCCGGCAGGACCGCCCCGGTGGACGTAGCGGCTATCGTCGAACGTCCCGGCGGCTCTGCTCCAGCAGATTTTCCGCCTTTTGCACAGTATGATAAACTTAATGCTACAGCTACAGCTAACATCAATAATTCTTACAATGCCGTTTTTAACCCTACCGCTTCACATGTTACAGAACCACTTGCGACGACAGTCCCGATATTAAAGGTTCCGGGATCCTGTGATTATATCTCAGCGGCTGCGGACGGCCCGTCAGTACATAACTGCTGTGCCGGTGCCAGCGGAGTTCCAGTATTGGCAGCGGAAGCAAGTAACAAGTTTGCGGACGCCAATATCACCGCTCATCAAGGCAGTGGCGCTGTCGCCACCTGTTCTTCTCAGCCCACTAATGAATTAGCTAGATTAGGTGATATACTTATATCTTTGACACAGGGTAATCGGAAGAAGTTTGGGGACGGATATCTTCCTATCTTCGATGGTAGGCCAACGGACTGGCTTGTATTTAAACGCATGTACGAGGATTCAAGGAGCACCTATTCACCCGCCGACAACCTAATGCGAATTGGCTTAGCGCTGCGCGGAGTAGCACGCGAGGCGGTCGCGGTGCTGCTCGTGTCTGCGCGGGATCCAGCCGAAGTAATGGTAGCGTTAGAAACGACGTTTGCTAGACCTGAACTCATAGTTCTACAAGAAATAAATTGGATTCGGGCACTTCCTAAACTGGGTTCTGAAAGTAAGGATCTAAACACATTCACCTGCCGCGTTCGCAACTGTGTGCAAACTATAAGACTACTAAATCATAGGGCTTATTTGGAGTCACCAGAGCTATTCCAAGCGATTTTATCAAAATTAACTGCCTTAATGCGAGCGCGGTGGACAGACTATGCCGCAGGTCATTTTAATTCTAATGCTTGCACCAAATTGGAGCTCCTGATGGAGTTTTTGTCTCGTGAAGTAAACATACAACTCCAGTTTGGTCTAGCTGCGGAGACAACCTCACATCATGTCACTTACAAGCCCCAAGGCAGAGAGAGGGTTAACGTCATAGCAACATCAACAGAGCGTAACCGTATCTGTCTTTATTGTCAACTTCCGTCACATGATGTTGACAACTGCCCAAAGTTTAAAAGTTTAAATGTCAAAGACAGATGGCTATGGGTACGTTCTGAAAAGGTCTGCCATAAATGTCTAAAAAAAGGATTTCACAGATATTTATCGTGCCAGTCGAGAAAGGAGGTTTGTCGTCTTAAGGGTTGTTCCTATCGACATCACAAACTTTTACACGACCCGAGTCAAAATTGCGACAATACATTAGAGCGACCTACACCATCACCGCCCATAGAGGTTTCCGCCCACGCCGATGTTGAATCTAACTCGGACACCGAGCCAGTCGTAGTTGTAGCGCATATGCATACGCCCCAACGGCGGCCTTTGCTGAAAATAATTCCAGTAACGGTAAGCGGTCCATCAGGGAGCGTCGATACGTATGCCCTGTTAGACGATGGTTCTACAGCCACCCTTATCGACTCAGATGTCGCTGACTCTATTGGTGCGAAAGGGCCCCAAGGTCAAATCCAAATTGATTGCATAGGTGGTTTAAGTAGGGAGGCTAGTGTTCATTACGTGGATTTTAATATCAAAGGTCGCCACTCTTCTGAAACTCATGTAATTCGTAATGCTCGTTCTATTAGCAACCTGGGTGTCGCAAAACAGTCACTCCAAATAGATAGCCTTCTGCACCTTCCTTATTTGTCAGACTTAAGTACTGAGCTTTGTTTTTATGAAGATGCCAAGCCTATGATTATTTTAGGCATCGATAACTGGCTTGTCACTGCGCCCAGGGAAATTCGCAAGGGAACTAGCACCCAACCGGTGGCATGTTTGACCGCTCTCGGGTGGGTAATGTTCGGGTTTTCGACTAGTAGGACTAAACTTACACAATATGTCAACCACATGACGACGTCCGACGAAACTACTGACATGAAACGTCTTATCGAGGACTACTATAAATTAGATTCTATAGGCATTACCAAAAGGGTAGTGCGACCCGCCACTGATAATCGCGCTGTAGAGATCCTGGAGAAAACTACTCGACGACTACCTAACGGGCGTTACGAAGTCGGTTTATTATGGCGGTCCGATAATCCGAATGTCCCGAACAATTATAATCTAGCTCTTTCCAGGTTCATGAGCTTAGAGAAGAAGTTCATCAAGGACAAGCAGTACGCAGACCAATATAAACAGAATATACTTGCGACTATTGAAAAAGGATACGCGGAGTCTTGTAATGAGAAGCAGGACTATCCGTCTTCTGTTATGTGGTACCTGCCGCATTTCGGGGTTATCAACCCTAACAAGCCTAAATTGAGAGTTGTTCATGATGCGGCCGCTCGGTACGAGAATATAAGTCTAAATTCCCTTTTGCTAACGGGTCCTGACCTGCTTCAATCACTTCCGGGTATTCTATTTCGGTTTAGAGAAGGAATGGTCGCTCTTAACGCGGATATCCGCGAAATGTTCCCGCAGATAAAAATAAGGCCAAAAGACAGGGATGCTCAGAGATTCTTGTGGCGTGATTCTCCCGAGAAACCAATTACAATTTATAGAATGTCGTCGATGATATTTGGCGCGGCTTCTAGTCCTTTCACCGCTTTGTATATGAAAAATAAAAACGCTCTCGAGGCCCAGGATCAATTCCCAGATGCCGCGCGAGCTATCATCAACGACACGTACATGGATGACTATATCGGAAGTCTTGACACCATTGAGGAGGCAACGTTTCTCGCCCGTGACGTGATTTACGTTCACGAGCGCGCGAAGTTCGAAATTCGCAGTTGGGTTTCAAACAAGCCGTCAGCCTTGGACCTCGTACCTTTAGCTCTACGTTTGGCTCAACCTTCCGATATTGACCTCGGAAAATTTCCTGAAAATGTCCGCACGTTAGGATTGATTTGGCAGCCGTTAGCTGACACTATAAGTTTCAATTTAGGTTCTGCTCAAACTCTGCCAGATAGACTAACGAAGCGGGTACTTTTGTCTAACTTAATGAGGGTTTTCGACCCCTTAGGCTTCCTGTCCCCCTTAACTATAAGGGGCCGTATTATGTTTCAGGAAGCTTGGCGCACTGGCGCTGATTGGGACCAGGAGCTCCCTCAAATCTTAGTTGAAAAATGGAAAGCTTGGCGCTCGGACATGTCTTCAGTCCTAAATATGCACATTCCGCGTTGGTATATGAGGGAGGCCCTACCCACAGAGCGCGAGTTGCACTTATTTTGTGATGCGAGCGAGGACGCTTACGCGGCCGTGGCATATTGGCGATTTTCATATTCAGATAAAAGCGTGCAACTCGCGCTCATCTGTAGTAAAGTTCGGGTAGCTCCACTTTTACCAGTTTCCATACCGCGCCTAGAACTTCAGAGCGCTGTAATTGCTGCTCGGCTTGCGACCATGATTTGTGAAGCTCACAGACACAAACCCTCTCGTAGAGTGTTCTGGACTGACGCCCGAAATGTACTTGCTTGGCTTCGCAGCGATGCGAGAACGTTCAAGCCTTACGTGGCGCACAGATTAGCTGAGCTTCATGAACTCACGACGCAAGACGAGTGGCGCTGGGTTCCTTCCGCTCTTAACGTGGCAGACGACGGGACACGTGCGCGAACCGGAGAACTATCGAATCAAAGTAGATGGTTCACCGGGCCTAATTTTTTGTTATCTCAACCGGATGCGTGGCCGAAGGCACCTTGCGCCGTTGCAAAAATTATCACTAGTGAGCTTAAACCTAGTGCTAGACATCAGACTTTAGATACTACTCTCTCAGCTTACCCTGTTAGAGTAGTAGACTATCGTACATTCATTTCTGCTTATCCTGAAAGATTCAGTAGTTGGCTTAGGCTGTTGCGTGCTACCGCTCGAGCTCATAAGTTCATTAGAACCCTTAGGATTCACGCTCTTAGAAAAAGAGGAGTAGATGTTAGCCAAATCACTTGGGTTGCGGGTTCTATATGTTTGTTTATAAATATTGAAGTAAATGTACCGGGACCTTCTCGCGCTGTCGCTACAGCGCGTATGCTTGATGGCAATCGCACTAACTTTCCCCTGCTAACGGCAGAGGAATTGCAAGTCGCCGAGCTCCATGTCCTTCTCCAGTGTCAAGCGGACACATTTGCAGAGGAATTATCGTCACTCCGCTCCGCTGCACAAATACCTCGGGACAGCAAGCTGGCCAATACAAAGATTGTCATCGGAGAAGAAGGTCTCATTCGCCTGTCAGGTCGTATCGGCGCCGCTTCAGGAATCAGTCCTACCATGAAGAACTCAATAGTTTTAGACGGTAAAAAACATGCCGTGCGACTTCTAGTGCACCACTACCACAGAAGGTTCCTTCACGCCAACAATGAAACGGTTGTCAACGAGCTGCGGCAAAGGTTTTGGATTATGAAACTGAGAAGTACGGTACGAGCAGTAGCACACTCTTGCCAATTTTGTCGGATAAGAAAGGCCATCCCACTCGTACCACCTGTTGGAGACCTTCCTGAACTACGGCTTAATCATCATAGGCGTCCCTTCACATCAGTCGGTCTCGACTATTTTGGACCCATTAACATCAGTATTGGCAGAAGAATTGAAAAAAGATATGTGGCGCTCTACACCTGTATGACCACACGCGCCGTGCACTTGGAGATAGTGCATAGTCTGTCGGCTGACTCCGCACTAATGAGCCTTCGTCGCTTTATGGCGCGAAGGGGAACGCCCAGTGAGATTATTAGTGACAACGGCACTGCTTTTGTAGGCGCTAGCAGGATTTTGACTGAGTTGTACGGCCCGCCTGTCAACGAATTTGCATCTAATACAGGTATTCGTTGGAAATTTATTCCCCCGGCTGCCCCTTCGATGGGCGGCGCATGGGAGCGTCTAGTACGATCTGTCAAAACCGCTTTGAAGGTCACTCTTACAGACAGGACACCAAAGGAAGAGGTATTTGCTACGTTGTTGGTCGAAGCGGAAGCCGTTATTAATTCTCGCCCACTAACGTATGTTCCATGCGAGCCCGAAGACCCCGAAGCTCTCACGCCTGCGCACTTTCTGCTCGGCAGCTCCTCCGGTCGGGTGGTCGAGAATCAACTATCGGATGGAGACCTGGTAGGACGAGCGGACTGGAGAAGGGCATTACGCCTCGCCGACCACTTTTGGAATCGATGGGTGAGAGAATATCTTCCATGTTTAAATGTCAGACCTATAGGAGGAGACAGTGGTCAACTTGCTGTCGGGGATTTAGTTTTTATAGCAGATGGAAACCTACCGAGAGGAACGTGGCCCAGAGGAAGAATTTCGGCAGTTTTCCGAGGCCCGGATGCGCAAGTAAGAGTGGCAGAAGTTACCACCCCCCACGGCACGCTTCGACGACCAACACGGAAGCTAGTGCGGTTGCCAGTTTAAAAAAGGGGACGATGTTGCGTACTGGCAGTTTTATATATTTTCTTTTGATAAATGTCTTTTGTTTTTTTATATGTCAGTCTAGTCTTGTCTTTTAGCTAATAAACTTTCACCTGGTTTTATATTTGCAGCTAATTATTTCAGCCCACAGCTCCTCAACAACCACTATCTTGCAAACATTTTAGAAAGTGAAATATGCTCCTAAGTGAATATCCCCATGAGTCCCTGTGCATAATGTTGTTTAATTACCAATAACGTTAGGAAACAGGTATATAATATTTATTATTATTATCTTACTAATATTATAAACGCGAAAGTTTGTAAGTATGGATGGATGGATGGATAAACCACTGAATGGATTTTAATGAAACTTTACAATAATATAGCTTATACATCAGAATAACACATAGGCTACAATTTATAAAGATATTGTGTGAATTGTCCAAAATATCAAGTAAGTAGGAAATACATAATAATTTGTGATGTTAAGTTGTCCACGCGGACGAAGTCGCGGGCAACAGCTAGTTATTAAATATTTTTCCCTTAGGAAACTTGGCTGAGCAACACCTATTACCTGAATGTTATTTATTATCGTTGCGATTATTACATTTTAGAGTAATAGAGAGACCCCTTCGGTCGGATGAACATTTTGAGAAAGTGAACATTTGAGGAAAGTGGCCATTTTGGGAAAGTAGACCACTTGCTTTTGAAGGCTCTGTAGTTCCATTTACTCTAAACAAGATGAATCACTCGCCCTAATGTTTATTAAGGGCGCGTGTACTAAACAGCGGCGAGTGTGTGCTTATGGTAGGTAGATGTTTGTCGGCACATCTTAATAGAGCCTCCGTAAACATCGCGCTCGACGCCAGCCCGGACCGACGGTATCCGCCATTACCCCTCCCCCCGCTGTAATACACCCCCTCCATCCTTACTGTAATGCTTTATAATGTTAGGTATAACCTAAACCTGTTATATAATGATATTTCATATATAATTCCATCTTTTATACTACTTTAGTCTGTCGTGTCAAACATCATCAGGTTATTTTTGTCTCCACTGCAGGAGCACAACCCTCTCTCTTCTGCCGGAGACAGACGGAGGATTTGGCCTACACTTCCCGCGCTGGCCAGACGGGTTGGGGAGGCCTGGTTGATGTTTTATAAGGTATTCCCTGATTAAATGATTAGATGCTGTTTCATTGAAAAGTTATGTATTCTAGTTTTATATTCGTTACAAGAAAATCTACCATCTGCGAGCTATTCTGGCGTGTGCTGCCAAAACCGCTAGAGTTACACATATGTAATGTATGATGGAAATGTTTATCTTAAATAGTCCTACAAAAAAGCCCGCCACAGTTTATATCTATATCTTATGTGTAAGCCATTATAGCCGAAATAGTGAACCATCGTGATGAAACTTGGCACACATATAGGTTAGGTCCTGGAACAGGACATAGAATAGTTTTTATCCTGAAAAAACCTCGCATTCCTACGGGAAATACATAATAATTTGTGATGTTAAGTTGTCCACGCGGACGAAGTCGCGGGCAACAGCTAGTTATAGATAAAATATTTGTTATAAAATATCCGAAAAAGCGTCATCAATTTATCATACTTCTTCGATGCTACTATAACAAGTATCCCTTTACAATTAGCATAGCAGGAGCTCACGTGATCGCCTAATTGAAGACAGAACAGGACAGGACATGGCGGCATCTAACAGTAATTAATAGTCGTACTCGTTAAATAACATTCAGATAACACTGGTGGCAGTTCGGATCCCGGTCTAGGGTTGGAAGTACGAACTGGAAATATACGAATGACGCATTTCTATAAAGTGAAAACCACATGAGTACACTTGGTACATTTCTACACGTAATTTTTATTACGAAGAAACGAAGTAACATATCTTTGCATATGAAATATAAATACAATATTAGGCTGATTGTACGAAGCTGAAGCAACATTAATTCAGGAATATTTTTTCATTAAAGCTGTCTTGTCATATTCAAAACTCGCTCGTGCGGACCACAGGATTATTTTTAATTTCATTCTCAATCCGACTCCAACCCGCTCCGCTCCCGCTCTGGCACACACTCCCACAAAGAATCTCACTCCCACTCTCATACCCACTCCCATACCCACGCTCACGTAGACGCCCATTACAACTTCTAAATGTATATCTACCTCATCGCAATATGATTGCAGAGAACATTATAATTATACTTCTTTGCTATATTGCATACCTACCTACTAATATATTTGACAACTAAAAATTCACATAACTTTTGCTTGAGTAAGCCGATTGCGATGAAATGACCCCAAGTTAAGCAATATGTTTTTATGAAAAGTCTATCAAAATCGGTTCAGTAGTTTTTACGTGATGCGTGCACAAACTAACAGATAAACAGACAAAAATGATCTTAATGTGTGTGTCGTTCATTCCCAAAATATACATTTTTGCAAATATTTCCAACTAGCTGTTGCCCGCGACTTCGTCCGCGTGGACAACTTAAAATCACAAACTATTATGTTTTCCAGTAGAAATTTAATATTTTTTCGGGATGAAAACTATCCTATGTCCTATTCCAGGACTTAACCTATATGTGTGCCAAGTTTCAGCCTGATCCGTCCAGTGGTTGAAGCGTGATTGAGTAACAAACATCCAAATATCCAAACTTTCGCATTTATAATATTAGTATAATATACTTACTAAATCTTACTGTTCCGGTTTTTTCTCTCTTCGGCGTTTGTCTTTAATGCTTTCAAGACACAATAAGTCCGTTCAAATACTCCACTGTAGCAGTACCGTACAAGCAAAAATAGTCTTTAAGATGACGAACCTTTTCATACTAAATATTAGTAGGATAATGCAATCAACTTAAAGCAAGCGGCAGACTATTATAAATACAGCCATGCTCACTTTACAACCCTAGTCCATTGGGAACGTAACATAACATAACATTATATATCTCGCATACGAGTATGTGTTCGTACTGCAACTCGGCACAGCGTGAGCGAAATAAAATGTAAATGAATCCACAAACGGAACTTTTGCAGTCGAGTGGATGTTTTATAACATAGTATTTATGTAGAGAGGCTGTGTCGCACCCAGCTAGAACCCACATAGGATCACATACGTTATTTTGAATATAGAGATAAATAAATAAATATCTCAGACATTCACACCAATTATCCAGTCCCAAACTAGGCAGAGCCTGTGCTATGGTTACTAGATAACTGATCTCTTCTTTCTGTCGTTCCCTCACTGCTGAGGATCGCGACCGTATAAAATGCGTCTCCACGCATAGCGGTCATTGGCCAGCCGCACCGCTTCATATAAGGATCCGCCAGCCACCCTCCTCACCGGGTCTGACCACCTCGTCGGAGCTCGTCCTCTGGCACGCCTGCCCTCCACTTGTCCCAGAATGATGAGCCTCTCCAGGTAACGATAACGGATACACATACTTAAATAAATATATAAACATCCAAGATTTGATTTAGACATTTGCCCCTAGCGATATGTAGAGGTATGTAATTTAACGTTACTGGACTTTGACAAGGTCGTTTCTGTTTCAAAGGAGAGACCCATCATGGAATGCTGAAACTATCGACTTCTGATAATTAAAATTCAATATGTGTATTTGGACTTTGGACTTTGAACCCGCCGCCAGGTGGACCGACGACCTGAAAAAGGTGGCCGGAAGCGGCTGGATGCGGAGGGCGGAGGACCGGGTGTGGTGGCGTTCATTGAGGAAGGCCTATGTCCAGCAGTAGACGTCTACAGGCTGATATGATGATGTGTATTTGAGACTAAATTAATGTTTTAAAATTACACTCCTAATTATGAATTAAATGAAATTTGATTTATTTGCTAGAATATGGTTATCGTAAGATGAAAATATAGCTAATTGTCCAAAATATTCTGCCATTTTTTGGTTGTGCGAACATTTTCGAGATTATAATTAATTCATAACAATTATATAAAACATACATAATGCTCACGCTTTGGTCCCAGAGGGGTAGGCAGAGACGATGGATCGCCACTTTGCGCGATCCTGACACACCTCCCTAGCCTCACTCACATTCATCAACCTTTTCATGCACCTCCTTTTATTCTTCTCACTGCGGACCCCAGCCTTTATATAATATAAAACTAGTAATAAAAATATGTATACATAAATATATAATTATTATTAAAGTTTTGAGTTCCCAAATTCTAGTTTAACGAGCGAAGCTGTGATTTTATGATAATGTAGTAAATTTTATTACGTTATTACTTAATCATGCCGATCAAGTTGGAAATAAGGTTGTTTTCATTCAAGTTTTTTTTAACAAGCGACGCCATAAGCATTCAATTTAATTCCGATCCCAATTACGTATGTGTTTGTTTCTTTTGTCTAGAAACTAGTGTCACAGAATTTAACTGCAAATTGCTTATAATTCATTTATCTCGTTCTACACAAAGTACTTTTAAGAAATCTGTTCATTGCCGTGAATAAAGACGTCAAGCAAAATGGGAGGAGAAACAAAATAGTTTGGAAGCGCTTAACGAAGCGTTACACGCTCGGGGCGCTCGAGCGAGAGAAGCGCATTATTCATCGACGGGAAAGCGCGTAATTAAATACAAATTAGGGAACACCGAACCGAGAGCCGAATTTATACGGATTTCGAGGCATTAATTACAGCAAAAGGTGAAAAGGACGTTGTATAAGAAGGTGGGACGCCGTTATCAAGTAAGAAGTCACAAGTCAATATACGCAAAAGAGCCGTGGTAGCCGGTTGGTTGTGCACTCGCCTCACGTTCTTGAGGTCCTGGTACAAACCCCGCCCGTGCCAATGAGTTTTACGAAACTTAAGTACCTACGGTTTATTTATAATACCACAGGCTTTTCGGTGAAGGAAAACATCGTAAGAAAACCTGCATATGCCAAAGAAGAAATTCTGAGGCGTATGTGAAGTCCAAATCGGCTTGGGGCACCGTTGGTGGTCAGGGGTTTGGCACAAAAGATCCTGAAGGGTCGAAGTGTCGCCAGGTCTTCCTGGCCCCCTAAGAAGATAAGATAAGATATACGCAAGCTATTTGGTAATTTACATTTCGTAACTGGCTACGAAATGGGAACTTAATTTCCCATTTCCCAGTTTAATAGTTATATCAGTTAGGAATTGCGTCGTCCCATTTTATACCCAAATTTCATAAATTACGAAATTTTAGTTACCAAATGGGGCAAAAGTTCAAAACAATGGTTGTGTTTAAAAAAAAATTGCTAGCCTGTTATTTAGTTCAGTTAAAATATTTGTATTCAAAATTGAACGTAGAATAAACACGGAAAACATCGAAGTTTTGATCGTAGTTATATTTAAACAAATGAAAAATACCGCTCTACCTCCCATAAGTTGTACTATTCCACTATTAAACAATTATATGGCAAATACTTAAATTAATTTAAGTGGCCCTTTAATATTATTGGTTGAGATAATGTCGTACGAATATACAAGATATCAACAATATTTATAGTAATTATTTAACAGAAAACACTTTGACAAGTCGAACAGCCGAGTTTCTTTCGATTACACAGATAATTAAAACGTGCAAAAATCTATCCATTACAAAAAATATATTACCAGCTATTACTTTAATTTTTATTTCATTACCATCTTTACGACTTTTATATTTGCTAGATGAAAATAAATAACAACTAATTACTTTAAAATCTATTGCTATATTTAGTAATAGTTTTAAGCTGCAGATAAACAAAGTGTCATTTTACCATTAAAAATGAGACCTTTTGAATGATCTTAGTGCCTTGTCTCACACCCTGTAAGGTTGGCTGGAAGAGATCTCTTTTAGAGATAAGCTCGCCTTTGTACACAAAATTTGTAACTGTATTTACTTTTAAAATTTGTGCAAACAATAAAAACTTATTTGACGAGGCTGAAGGCAGACTGCTAACAGAAATTTGGAAGATTGAAGCAAAGAGTCACGGGTTTTGTCACAGTAATCGTCAGATTTTGCCTTGTGGTTTCCGGTAGAGTAGAATAGGACCACTCCAACTCTTCCCGTGGATGTCGTACAAGGCGACTAAGGGAATACATTATAAAACGTCACTCAGGCCTCCCCAACCAGTCTGGCCAGCGCGGGGAGTGTAGGCCAAATCCCCCGTCTGTCTCCGGCAGATGAGAGAGGGTTGTGCTCCTGCAGTGGAGAAAATAACCTGATGATGAATCGTCAGATAATACAAAGCAGCCTTTGTTTACATGCGTCGAAAAGTAAATTTTTTGTTTGTTTAAAGTACATGTGGAAAGCAGGGCCGGTCTATTCATATAGGCGATGGAAAAATAGACTAGTTTCTCCTCACTCTTTACGTGACAAAGATTCCTGGTACTAATGTTAATTCAGCTACGCATACTCTTTATATAATTGTATGCAAACTTGATTTTAAAAGATGTGTTGCGTGAAGTTTGTTGCGCCGTTTCTTCTTCACAGCGCTAACACCTAGGAAGCGGTAGTCGATAAAAAAATGACGTGTATAAATGTACCAAGTGTGGCGGGGCGCGCGGGGGAGGGGACACTGGAACGCAATACGCATTGATCCCGGTGTCTCTCCTTCGTCTGTGCGTCGGAGACGGCCCCCGCGGGGTTTTAGTCGGTGTGACCCCGACATAACCTGCTCGTCCCCCCGTGGCGAGTAGGTATGCGTTAGGCATTTCCCCGCGAGAAAAAAAAACGGCCAAGTGCGAGTCGGACTCGCCCATGAAGGGTTCCGTAGCAGCAAGTAACATAATATAAAAGTTATTGTAGTTCGTTGTAACTTTGATCGATGTTTTAATAATAGTATTGTGGTTTACGATTTATGACGTATTAAAAAAAAACTACTTACTAGATCTCGTTCAAACCAATTTTCGGAGGAAGTTTGCATATAAAATAAAAAAAAATAAAAAAAATATATTTTTATTTCAGATCCATATATTGTTAGTAAGAAACTTAAAACAATGTACATCATATATTAGCAATGTACATCATATATTTTTTTAAGTTTTATCATTCTTTTATTTTAGAAGTTACAGGGGGGGGGGGGACACATTTTACCACTTTGGAAGTGTCTCTCGCGCAAACTATTCAGTTTAGAAAAAACTGATATTAGAAACCTCAATATCATTTTTGAAGACCTATCCATAGATACACAACACGTATGGGTTTGATAAAAAAAAAATTTTGAGTTTCAGTTCTAAGTATGAGGAACCCCCAAAATTTATTGTTTTTTTTTTCTATTTTTGTGTGAAAATCTTAATGCGGTTCACAGAATACATCTACTTACCAAGTTTCAACAGTATAGTTCTTTTAGTTTCGGAATAAAGTGGCTGTGACATACAAACAAACAGACAGACAGACATGACGAATCCATAAGGGTTCCGTTTTTGCCATTTGGCTACGGAACCCTAAAAAGAGTGTCGACTTTGCCCGATCTGGCGCTGGTGAAAAGTATGTCTTCTTTTATTTGTAACATTGTAATGTGCAGTACCTACACGTAAATGTAAAGAAAAATACGCTCCCAGGGGCGTGCAATTGCAACAGCCCGCGGGTCGCTGCGACGCGCAAAAACTAAATTTATTTCCGTCATACAGCGGAGCGGTGAACTTTCATACAACTCGTGGCGTTACGTAACGCCGCCTCTACCGCAGCTACGTACTATGTCTCTCGTAGGGTTGGTGCTCGACAAAATTTAACGTAAAAGTTGAGAGACGTTGTTTGACCGCTTCGTTGAATTAGTGACTTGATCATTAGCAGGGATATAACTTTTTGGGGATAATGCTAGTGGTTTCTGGGTCGCTAAATATAAATATCGTTTAATTTCAGAACTTTTATACAAATTTCAATTTAATGTATCAAATTTCGTTTTCAGTTTGTTTATAATTTAAATTTTTATTAAGCTGCACTTTTTTATTAGTTTCATAGGCTTATAATAATTTAGAATTGTATGTTGTTAAGAAGTAAAGTTCACATAATTAATTTAAAATGAAATCAATAGGTACATCAAAACTAAATCTTTCCATATTGAATGATGTCCTTCAGTTTATTTTGATATAAATAAATACAATGCAAAGCTTTTTAGTTTCAAAAACATACATAATGCACACGCCTTGGTCCCAGAGGGGTAGGCAGAGGCGATGTATCGCCAATTTACCCAATTCAATGCCGCAAAGCAGCTTTCCTTCACCCCTTGACGTGATGTGTTGCGAACAACATCGCCGCCTCCGTTTGGTTATGGTTTCAAAAAAATCATATGATTATGAACATTAATTACTTCTTCCAACATTTTCTGCTAACAACTAACGAAAATTGTTCACAGATGTCATTTATATTTCAATTTTCGCAGCGCCATTCATGCGGGGATTATAAGTGGCAATTAACAAAATTACTCCCACAAGAAAAAAAAGTTCAGTCATTGATCAAAAAAGGGATTATATTAAACCATACGCTACTGTTAGATGTGAAACAATAATTATCAAGTTTTATTACAATGCGTGCGCGCTAGAAAAACACAGAGTATCCATGACATCTGTCAAAAACTTGAACTGTCACTGTCACTGTCACGTTCACAAGTTTACAAGTCGTATTATACTTTTCTTTCAGTAGGTACATTAAGATCAATAATTCCTTTGTGGGGCTGTGCGTGCGTTACTACAATAAGTAGTTGAAATTTATACTTGTCTGAACAAAAATTCAAATCTTCTATAAAAGTTAATCTGTGCAAGAAAGCCTATAAGTTAGATGACTACTTAAATGATAAAAGTCCATGGAGTGCTTGATGGCTCAGCATAGGTAGACTTAATGATTGTAATGAATAAGATAAATCAAAGGTAGGGCCCTGTGCCGTTGGGTTTGTTGCCACTTCTTCCCCTCGGTTATACAGGTGGAAGTGGAGTAGTTTTAGGCAGAATTTGACGTCAAAAAGAGAATAATGTATTCCAATTTTGAAAATAAATATTTTGATTTTGATTTTTTGATATGTTTAAAATCGTAAAGTATATCAGGAACGTTACACACAGGGTATAAGGTAAATAACTATAACATTAGATTCGCAGCAGTCCTAAGGAAGGTTTGTTTCTTATTTATCAGTGTTATTTTAAATCTTACTAATATTATAAGGACGTAAAGTTTGTGAGGTTGTACCGGGTAATCTCTGGATCTACGGAACCGATTTTGAAAATTCTTTTACCAATAGAAAGCCACGTTATTTCTGAGGTCGTAGGCTATATATTATCCCGAAAAATGAAAAGACTTTTTCGTGGTAGTCGGAAAATATTTAAATTATCTGAAATTGTAATCGAAATCTTGTATGTTAATACTATTAATGATTATTATAAAAAAATAATTATAAGTATTAAAAATTAATGCTTTACTTTATACAATTTGTCAATAATTATTGAAATACAATAATTATACAAATCAAGAGTAAATATTGCATTAAAATGTAATGCAAGAAAGTGCTAACCCTAGCGTCGCATTGCGCTGCGTCGTAGCATCGCTCGGTCACAAGCGTCTCCGGATATAGTTTCCACTATAACCTTTACGCCTTCAGATATTGGGTCGTATATCGTACATCCGTACCACTGTGCAGCAGATACGAATTCAGGATTCCAGTTTGGGTGTGGGGGTGGAAATTTCAAATGTTTTATGTAATAAATAAATAAATATGTTATGCACACATACATCTGACCAATCCAGAACCACAATTTTCATTTGCACTATGGTAATTAAACAAGGATAGGACAATCAGTCAAACCCACGAGCTCTGGCTCTCGAGTCTAAAGAACAAGCCACTAAGCCAACAAGGCGGTAAAAATAACTAAATTCACATCATGACGGCAAGCTTCTTCGTACTTGAAAACCCGTATGACATTTCATTTTTGCCCTGAAAAATACGACCCATGCTAATGACCAAGAGCAGATGCTAGTAATCTTTTGATCGCTAAAATATCACTTATCCACATATCGCAACTATATTATTCCATATTGAAGGATATCGTTAAAACTAACACAATGAACATCTTAGTTTCAAAAACCGTAAAATTATGAACATCCATTACTTCTTCCACCATTTACTGCTGCAAAAACGGTATACAGACATAAATTATGTTTCTATTTTTGATATTTGTTATTCCATTAAAAATTCCAAAAAAGAACTAATATATATTATACATAAATCGCTATGTATGTACAAACAATATTACATACACATAGTATGCATTTTCAAAGTTTATTCCAGCACCGTTCTAGTGAATTACTTTTAGCGTTGAGACCGCCTAGATGTACAAATTTAAGCTACTTTATTATTATATATATCTATGTATTTTTTATCGTGCAATAAATAATAATTGAATTTAACCTTCACCAATGCACGCTACGAACTATATAAATCGATTATTTAGAAAGGTGGGCACATCTCTAATAGTACCCTGAAGCCGCCCCTGACCTGCACTGCAGCCCCGCAGCGCGTTCTAAAACGGATTCTCTTTACAATATTTCTTTTCCAGTTCGAATGAGAATTTCCCGCGGGTCGCAACGCGCTATTCATGCGCCGGGAATTTATCGCAATATATAGCTGTTAGTGTTCCTCTACGATCGGAATTCAAATATTAAATGATAGAGAAGGGTTTTGGCCCCCTGCCCGATAGATTGCTTGGCAGCCGACGGTCTTGGGGGAGATAGAATAGTTTCCTTAACGAGTGTTACCATATCGACTGCCAATTTAAACTACGAGTGTTGCTAGAACGTTATGCCTCGTCCACACTTTTTTATCGTTCATTGTCATACGTCCACTGCTGAACATAAGTCTCACCAATATAATGCCACTTTTGGTAGGATGTGCATTGGGGAATTTGCCATAATCACCACGCTTGGCAGGGGGTTTGGTGATCGCACTAATAATCTTAATATACACAGGAGAACGCTGCTGCCTGTCCGCCGCCGTGATTGTGCCTAATGAAACGATTATACAAGGTGAAAATTAAAGGCAGTCGGTGTAGAGAAGGTATCTTAAATATTAGAATAGAATAGAATAGAATAAAATAGAATAGAATAGAATAGAATAGAATAGAATAGAATAGAACAGAATATAATAGAATAGAATAGAATAGAATAGAATAAAATAGAAAGACTTTATTTGGCGAACACAAATACAACACAGGAATTAAAATTGACGACATAAATATAAAAAAAAGGAGCTAACAAATTACATAACCGTTAAAACAAAACATAAAAAAATGACACAGTGTTGTAGTGTGACGCCAAAAGGGTCCCCAGATCAGTTTATGCTGTAGCAAGAGCTGCAGTGCAAATTTGCCATAATCACCACGCTTGGCAGGGGGTTTGGTGATCGCACTAATAATCTTAATATACACAGGAGAACGCTGCTGCCTGTCCGCCGCCGTGATTGTGCCTAATGAAACGATTATACAAGGTGAAAATTAAAGGCAGTCGGTGTAGAGAAGGTATCTTAAATATTAGAATAGAATAGAATAAAATAGAATAGAATAGAATAGAATAGAATAGAATAGAATAGAATAGAATAGAATAGAATAGAATAGAATAGAATAGAATAGAATAGAATAGAACAGAGTATAATAGAATAGAATAGAATAGAATAGAATAGAATAGAATAAAATAGAAAGACTTTATTTGGCGAACACAAATACAACACAGGAATTAAAATTGACGACATAAATATAAAAAAAAGGAGCTAACAAATTACATAACCGTTAAAACAAAACATAAAAAAATGACACAGTGTTGTAGTGTGACGCCAAAAGGGTCCCCAGATCAGTTTATGCTGTAGCAAGAGCTGCAGTGCAAATTTGCCATAATCACCACGCTTGGCAGGGGGTTTGGTGATCGCACTAATAATCTTAATATACACAGGAGAACGCTGCTGCCTGTCCGCCGCCGTGATTGTGCCTAATGAAACGATTATACAAGGTGAAAATTAAAGGCAGTCGGTGTAGAGAAGGTATCTTAAATATTAGAATAGAATAGAATAGAATAAAATAGAATAGAATAGAATAGAATAGAATAGAATAGAATAGAATAGAACAGAATATAATAGAATAGAATAGAATAGAATAGAATAGAATAGAATAGAATAGAATAAAATAGAAAGACTTTATTTGGCGAACACAAATACAACACAGGAATTAAAATTGACGACATAAATATAAAAAAAAGGAGCTAACAAATTACATAACCGTTAAAACAAAACATAAAAAAATGACACAGTGTTGTAGTGTGACGCCAAAAGGGTCCCCAGATCAGTTTATGCTGTAGCAAGAGCTGCAGCGCAACAACAAGAATTAAAAAATATATATATTAAGTTCAGTTACTCATTTTAAGTCGCCCTGGTCGGTTTTTTTCGAATACATTCAATGTACAGACTTTTTGCCCTTACCATTTCGTTATATGTATAGATGACATACAAGCTTTTGCCCGCGACTTCGTCCGCGTAGTTTTCGATATTTACACATCTTGAATTTCAAAATAGATATCGTTTTTGGTTTCCTATAGGAATGAGACGTTTTTTCGGGATAAAAACTATCCTATGTCCTAATCCAGGACCTAACCTCCCTTAGTCGCAGTCGATGTTGGGGGCGCCAAAACTTACTACGGCCGCCTCTGTCCGCACCCAACCGCTTCCGGCCACAGTTATCGTCGTCTGTCCATCTGGAAGGTCTCACGCTTCACTTAATGCTATTTTTGTTATACAGAATTTAAGGAATGAAAAATACCTTCAATATTAAAGATAGCAAATTTGTCTCAAATGAAACATTTTTTTTTTCTTTATTTAACATAAATTACAACATATAATTTACAGTTATGTCCACAGAAATGGAAGTCCATTTGTATGTAAACAGAGCGCTCACATGCTCAGTACATTAGTCTACACCCATCGACAAGAAATGCTTGTGCAGTTCTTGCTTTAGTTCTAGCTTTGAAATACCTGATGCAGTGTATTTTAAATCGGATGGCAGAGAAAGAGTAAGTCAAGTACAGTCAGTGGTCAAATCAAGAAGTGATTAAATCCAGAGGTGGTGTAATCCAGATGGCTGAGAATTCAACTCAGAATCCTGGTAAGGCGAAAATAATGGCGAAATTCAGTTTTATCCAGCAAGACGTTTTCACTTCAACCGGTGTTCGGTTTCTTCACTTCAGAACTCATGTTCGTCTGCCCACAGCCACTTCAGCTCTCTAATTCTTCCAACTGTGTCGGATCTCTGTTTAATTCGTAAGGACCAAGATTTTTTTTGCCTTCTGAACTAATAACCCAATATCCTTTTTTTTGGCATGGCAAATAAACAATTTTCATTTCATTAATATCTATCATCATTACTATCTGTCTCACTCAGTATAATATGATATGTAAGTATTTATGTATGTTTATTATATTTATTATATATGTATATATGTGTAAAGTAGTTTCAGTATTTAGTTATTATGTAGTATATTATGCACTTTTCGCCCCCTCGCTCTTAGTGCCTTGTCTCACACCCTGTAAGGTTAGCTGGAAGAGATCTCTTTTAGAGATAAGCTCGCACACAAAATTTGTAACTGTATTTACTTTTAAAATTTGTGCAATAAAGAATATAATAATGCCAAATATTTATAGTCCTACAGACCCATACTCTGCCAATCGAATTCTCATAATTAATGTATAGGGTATAAGGTTTATTCTTATGGAGCGTATGTTTATGAACCTGAAGACCAGATTCCAATAAAAAAATTACATTATTCAATCAAAAAAAGGCCTTTCAATGTTAGTTGCAAAGGGCCCAATTCCAAAGGCACACATTTAAAATTTGACAGCACTAAAATTAGTTTCGTCTTTATCTTCATAATACTGTGTGACAAGGATAGCAACTGTTTTAATGCTGTCAAATTTTAACCTTGTGACTTCCGAATCGGGCCCATTTGTCGTTTTATATTTATGGCTAAAAAGTACATAGGATGTTAATAAATAAAACCACCAAAACGTAGTCTCTTTTATTTAGAAATATTAAAACGAAAACACGATAAAATATTAGTACAGACGTTGAAAACAATTTGAGTCAGAATTCCATCTATTTTGCTTATTTTGAATTTGAACATTCGCAAACTCGACCCTCTTCTCAACATTTCCGACTAAATGCCGTCTCATTCATAATTTTACGTCGAGCGAAATCAATTTTGTGTCTCAAAGAGTTGGACCGCCTGTTATTTGATTAGGCGCCCTTTTGCTGTCCGCTCGGAATGCTCGCCGCGCTCGGCTTGCTCGGCGTTAGCGAAGGTTCTCGTTGGTGTTAACAAGGAAAGTACGAATAGGGCAACGATCTCTATGTACTACTAGATGGAGCGTTCCAAACAATCGCTCTGTTTCACGCAAGTAGCTAACTCTTTCACATTCACAATGAAACTTGTGCAGTTACTACGCAGAACATTTAATTATTACTAAATATTGACGCTACGATTAAATAATGTCAATTTTAGTAAATAATTAAATGTTCTGAGTAGTAACTGCACAAGTTTCATTGTGAATGAGAAAGAGTTGTGGCTACTTGCGTGGAACAGAGCGATTGTTTGGAACGGTCCATCTAGTAGTACACAGAGATCGTTGGAATAGGGTAAATACCTGTCCGCTGTCAAATTGTAAATAGATTCTTTGAATGTTTAATTTTACAAACGTGTTGTATCGTAGTCAACGAGACAGACTAACCAAAATCAACGAACAAATAATAGTAAAGTACAGAAGGCGGACTCGGGGGAAAAAGTGGCGATACATCGTCTCTGCCTACCCCTCTGGGACCAAGGCGTGAGCATTATGTATGTATGTAGAATATACAAATACAGAAAAAGGCAGCAAAGTATACGTTTCCGGAAATATCACGGAAAAAAATTTGTTTCATAGAATTTACATATTTTTCCCATCATTGCCGGTCAATATATGCAAAATATATGTTTGGAACGTAATATCATGTTACATTCAGTCGGTCCAATAGCATTTGAGTTAAAAGTTATACGTATTTTATCCTACTAATATTATATTTGGATGTTTGGATGTTTGTTATTCAATCACGCTTCAACTACTGGACGGATCGTGATGAAACTTCACACACATATAGGTTAGGTCCTGAAATAGGACATAGGATAGTTTTTATCCCGAAAAAACATCTCATTTCTATGGGAAATACATCATAATTTGTGATGTTGAGTGGTCCACGCGAGCGAAGTTGCGGGCAACAGCTAGTAAATCAATTAATGAAAAAATTACAATGACTAAAAATTCTTAAGGAACCGGATCTTTTGGTAAAGTTCTCCTCAAAAAAAAATCAAAATATATTTATTGCCTTAACAGTATTTTACAATAGTTATAACGGGGCCGGGACTTCTTTTTAAGCGTAAAAGCCTGTGTTAAGAAGCCCCGCTCTTCCTAATTATTACATACATAGTAAAGACTCCTAAAGATACAAAAATATAAAAATAATTTAAACGATAACTAAGATTAATTAATGTGAATCCGCCAAAATACATGTTGTGTGTGTGTGTGTGTGTTTGTGTGTGTGCGTGTGTGTGTGTGCGTGTGTGTGAATGTGTGTGTGTGTATGTGAGATATCTTTAGAATACTAATTATTATGTAATATATAGTAGAAGTGATTCAGTTTCTTCCCATGTTTTAGTTTTTAGACCATTAGTTATAAGTCTTTTACATTCAAGCAAAGGTTTTTCATAAATCTTTATCTCCTAGTGAAAGGTAAACATATTCCCATAAAGGATTTTTGGTCAGGTCAACAACTGCCCTCGTATTGGGGAGCGACCCTGTCCTGTATAACATTAGAGATTAAGCTACTAAACTAAACTAAAATTTTATGGATTTTATCCGAATTAAATGTTTCAATTTCAGTAAGTTTGCCGTGTGGTTTCCGGTAGAGTAGAATATGACCACTCCAACTCTTCCCGTGGATGTCGTATAAGGCGACTAAGGGAATACATTATAAAACATCAGTCAGGCCTCCCCAACCCGTCTGGCCAGCGCGGGGAGTGTAGGCCAAATCCTCCGTCTGTCTCCGGCAGATGAGAGAGGGTTGTGCTCCTGCAGTGGAGACAAAAGTAACCTGATGATGATGATGAAGTTTTTCTTGAATAAACAAAAAATGTTTCATGTGTAAACGAATACAGCATCGTGTTCGAGGTTGTTGTGAGAAGATTATACATGCACTTTGACAAAACCTACAAAGTACATTTTTATATGCAACATACGACCCAGTTCCAGCAGGTGGGGGTAGGAGGGGGGAGGGGGCACTGGCGTGGCTTTTTGGGAATAACAAAGTGCGAGATTTGCACTTCGCTTGTATGTTTATGTGGTAGTCAACTCAGTACAGGTTGGAAACTATACGTGGTCTCCTTCGAATTGATCTATGATTTAAAAGGTATACTTCCTTTACTGTCCGAGCCGCGCAGATATGGAATAAACTGCCGACGGTCATTCGAGATAGTACGTCGGTGACATCCTTTAAAACTAAACTAAAAGAGCACTATCTGTCTCACTCAGTATAATATGATATGTATATATTTATGTATGTTTATACATAACTAAACATTAAGAAATAGAAAACTACTAACACTAAACTACAAGTAATAAAAAAGTCCGTCGAGGTGGTCGCACTGGGGCATTGTGCCCAGAAGGCTGGCGACGTTCCCTCTTTGTATGGCCAAACTAATGCGTTGCCTGAGGTACTGGCCAGCCCTCTGGTCACCGAAAGCTTCTATGAGGCGCGAAGACAGCTCGTTTATCAACTTTGTTGTCTCCGGGCCCCAGGGCCCCAGTGTCTCCACCCCGACGGGTATAAATAAGTAGATGGAGTCGAGGTTGGCGTATTTAAGGCGTTTCGCATTTTCCGCCTTTATAGCCGCGGCTCCAGCATTGAGTGAGGTGGATTGGATATGGGACGGGGCCAGTGTGTCCACACAGGTCGCGTCCCATACCAGCGGTCTGCCCAGTTTCCAGGGCCCGATCGTCATACCGTCAGATTTGCGGTGGCAAGGGCCCTGCGGATGATGCTGTTGAGGGCAGCGTGGCGGGATCTGCGACCGGCGCTTCGAGCGCATGAGAGGCCGTGGTGGCCTAGCTCGCCAACAGGCTCGCCGCAGACGCATGGATGTGGATGGACGGCCCTGGCGCCCAAACGTAGGCAAACCGCTAAGGACAAAGTATTCTTGTCCAATAAGGTGCCGACGTTCGCCGAAGGGAGAGCCTGCAACCAGGAGCCTGATTCTCTTGCAGAAACTGCTAGAAGACGGGCACGTTCGCTGGGGCTATTGCAGGAGTCTAACAGATGTTGTTGTATGTTTATTATATTTATTATTATTTTCTATAAATATTTATTTACTATATGTAATATGTATGTATATATACGAGTATATGTATATGTGTGTAAAGTAGTTTCAGTATTTAGTTATTATGTAGTATATTATGCACTTTTTGCCTCCTCGCTCTTAGTGCCTTGTCACACACCCTGTAAGGTTGGCTGGAAGAGATCTCTTTTAGAGATAAGCTCGCCTTTGTACACAAAATGTGTAACGGTATTTACTTTTAAAATTTGTGCAATAAAGAATATATCATAATTAAGCTTTAATAAATAAACATTAAATAAATATGTCAGATATTCACACCAATTATCCAGTCCCAAACTAGGCAGAGCCTGTGGTATGGTTACTAGATAACGGATAGAATAGGAGTAGAAATTGTATTAAGTAATTTCATATACTTGCAACACGGCATTGGTTTTCACAGGATTTTATTAACTGTTTTTAAGGAAAATACGAGGTAGTCTTAGTAGGAACCATTAAAAAGTATGTAATATCCAATTAAGAAAAGATAATTTCATACTAATTATATGTATTTTATTTTACTGGTTAGGTTAAGCGAGAGTCGGAAGAAGAATTAGATATAATTAAATGCGAGATGGTGAGTGTGGTTTCCGGCTTAGTATAGGGCCACCCCCAATCTTTCCCGTGGGTGTCGTCAAGGCGACTAAGGGATTGCACTAGAGAAGGGCAGCAGCGTTCTCCTGTGTGTGTATGTTAAGATCATTACTGCGATCACCAATCCGCCTGCCAAGCGTAGTGATTATGGCAAATCCCCCAATGGACATCTAACTAAAAATGGTATTCTATTGGGGAGGCCTATGTCCAGCAGTGGACGTATTTAGGCTGATGATGAAATAAATATTACATAATGTATACATATAAATATACATACACTTGTCTAATCCCAAACTAGATTTTTTTTCTGTGCTATGGAAATTAAACAATATAACATATATAATGCTCACGCCTTGGTCCAGAGTGGTAGGTAGAGACGATGTATCGCCATTTTGCGCAATTCAATGTAGCACAGCTTTCCTTCGCCAGCTTTTCGCTCCGTGATAACCCTTGACGTGATGAGTTGCAAAGAACGAAGGTACCACGATTATGTAGGCAATTAATTGTCCACCTCGTCAGAGCCCCGCATGACTCGCTAAGGCTAATAGTGCCCGGAGTTCACCCTTCTCCGGGATGTCGGCACGCTTACGACCAGGCTAGCCCCTGGACACGCATCCATCGGCACGGCAGACCTTGGATTGGCGGACGGGATAGGGATCAGGGCGAGTAAGACAGTGTAAGGAATATACGAGTAGGTTAGGAATGGGATACCGCTATTACGGAAGGATATTGGGATTGGAAAGAGCTATGCTCGGAGTTTCTCTAAGGGACAGGATCCGAAACGAGGTAATCCGCCAGAGAACTAAAGTTTTCGACATAGCTCAAATAGTTAGTACGTTGAAGTGGCAGTGGGCTGGTCACATCTGTCGGAGAACCGATAACCGTTGGGGTAAACGAGTTCTCGATCGGAGACCGCGACACGGCAAGCGTAGTGTGGGTCGCCCCCTGGCTAGGTGGAGTGACGATCTGCGTAGGGCGGCTGGCAGAGACTGGATGAGAAGAACCGAGGATCGGGTTCAGTGGCGCGCCTTGGGAGAGGCCTATGTCCAGCAGTGGGCTCTTACAGGCTGATGATGATGATGATGATGAGTGGGGTTGTACTAGCGATAACTCGGGAAGCCGGGACCGCATACCCGTGAGTCGTCTGCATAGGACAATTCACAAATATAACATCCGGACTTAGACCAACTAGAAGAGCCGTGGTAACCGGTTGGTTGTGCACTCGCCTCACGTTCATGAGGTCCTGGTACAAACCCCGCCCGTACCAATGAGTTTTACGAAACTTAAGTACGGTTTATTTATAACACCACAGGCTTTTCGGTGAAGGAAAACATCGTGAGGAAACCTGCATGTGCCGAGGAAGAAATTCTGAGGCGTATGTGAAGTACACTAAATCGGCTTGGGGCACCGTTGGTGGTCAGGGGTTTGGCACAAAAGATCCTGAAGGGTCGAAGTGCCGCCAGGTCTTCCTGGCCCCCTAAGAAGATAAGATAAGATAGACCAACTTGTTCAAAGTTGACTGTTCCCGGTGGTAGTCGTACCCACGACATCTGGTGCTCAAAATGAGCTCAAATTATGAACATCATAAGCAGAGATAGCAAAAAACATACTATCGGACATCATACGCAAATGAACGATAGTTTAAAGGAAATGTTGCTGAAATTTAACTTTTATAGCGTTCGAGAATTCCTCGAAAGTTGATACTCTTTTATTATCAAGTTATTTATTGACTCTATTGACTCCGTTGACTTTGTTATACATATTATTTTGAACTTATAAATTTGCATGCTATTTTCAATTATAGCTGAATAGAGAAACTGTTATACTGTTAAGACCTAAATGTAACCTATTCTTAGCAAATAAAATTTGAATTTGAATTGGAATTCGGATTGAAAACCTCCTCCTTTTTTGAAGTCGGTTTAAAAGTATGCTCAGGTGGAAAGTAAGTCATATCAAACTAAACAAACTAAATTAAACAGCAATATCATTGCTAACAAAACATTACATCACAATAACTACCATTCACTCGAACGTAATAAATAAGAAAGAGAGCATAAATCTTGCGTCTCGCACGAGTGGGCTGGACACAAAGGAAACATCTTGCTATATTACTTAGAGATCCATTCAAAACGGTTCAGTGGTTATCGAAACAGAATGCTATATATAATTCCCTAAATATACCTATACAAGAAACGGAGGGAAAGAAACTTAATTATTATTAAAGACTAGCTGTAGCCCGCGACTTCGTCTGCGTGAGAACTTAACATCACAAATTATTACATATTTCCCGTAGGAATGACATGTTTTTCGGGATAAAAACTATCATATGTCCTATTCCAGGACCTAACCTATATGTGTGCCAAGTTTCATCGCGATCCGGCCAGTGGTTAAATCGTGATTGAGTAACAAACATCCAAATATCCAAACATCAAAACTATGTATATATGTGGACAGTCTATGTATATATTGTTCGTTTATATTGATGTAATATGTATTTTCAAACTATATTAAAAGTACATTTCTCTATCAAAATTTGGTACTAAACGCATTATACTTGTCCTTTGTACACAGTTTAATTCCTATTTTATTATTATTGTTTTTTGTAATTTTTGGTACAATAAAGCGTTTACACACATGCATACATACATACATACATGCATACATACATACATACATACATACATACATACATACATACATACATACATACATACATACATACATACATACATACATACATACATACATACATACATACATACATACATACATACATACATACATACATACATACATACATACATACATACATACATACATACATACATACATACATACATACATACATACATACATACATACATACATACATACAATGTCCAGCACTGGACTCTTGCAGGCCGATTATGTTGATGAAAACTGAAATGAATAAAATTTAGAAGTTTTTAGATATTATCTTTTATATCTTTATATTATCTTTTTTAGATATTAGCGACGATCTGCGTAAGGCGGTTGGCAGTGACTGGATGAGAGGAACCTAAGATCTGGTTCAGTGGCGCACCTTGGGAGTGGCCTATGTCCAACAGTGGACTCTTTCGGTCTAATGATGATGAGATATTATCTGAAATACTTACTTCTTAAGTATTTCGGAGCACTTAAGTATTTAGCCCCCAAGCCACCAGGCCAACTAAAGGTTGGAAGTGTAAAGGTGACACTGGACAAGCCTCCCTCAGCAATATCCTGAACTCACCCTGAAGTACTCCGCCAACTAACGTACTTAAAATTAATAAGAAAACTTTGTTTATTATCTTAGATTTTTTTTATGTTCTTTTATTGCGGCGAACACGAGTTTTATAGTTGTTTTGCCCAAGTTACGAGAGTCACTCCGGGGGCCGCTGCCGCAGCCCGGTGACGTCACCACGCCGCAAAAGCATCAAACTTCACAAGAAAGTGGAATATAATCTTTAGTTATGTATGTGCTTTGTTTGTTTCAAGAAACAAAGACTATAAGTGATGCTTTGTGACCGTAACAAAGGGATTTGTTGAACTTTTTTTACACAGTCTGGAGTTGTAAATGGACAGACATCTCACATAATAGCAACGGTCTCTGTCGCCACGATTTCTGATCTATATTTTTGTGGATATATATTCGGTTAGCCGTGTGGTTTCCGGTAGAGTAGAATATGACCACTCCAACTCTTCCCGTGGATGTCGTACAAGGCGACTGAGGGAATACATTATAAAACATCAATCAGGCCTCCCCACCCGTCTGGCCAGCGCGGGGAGTGTAGGCCAAATCCTCCGCCTGTCTCCGGCAGATGAGAGAGGGTTGTGCTCCTGCAGTGGAGACAACAATAACCTGATGATGATGATGGATATAGAAAAATAAGGGACGCGTATTTTTTCATACTTTTTTAATCAGTGCGTCCTGCCTGTCTTAACCTTCGGTGCAGAAACGTAGACACTGACGGTGGGCCTGATCCACAAGTTTCAAGTCGCTCAGCGAGCTATGGAGAGGGCTGTACTCGGGGTTTCTTTGAAGGATATGAGTCGTAATGAAAAGATCCGACGAAGAACGAAAGTCACCGACATAGCCGAAAGGATTAGCAAGCTGAAGTGGCAGTGGGCGGGCAACATTTGCCGCAGAACCGACGGCCTTTGGGGCAGACGAGTTCTGGAGTGGAGACCGCGGCTCAGCACTCGCAGGGTATGACGCCCCGCCGCCAGGTGGACCGACGACCTGAAGAAGGTGGCCGGTAGCGGTTGGATGCGGAGGACCGGGTGTGGTGGCGTACATTGGGGAAGGCCTATGTCTAGCATTGGACGTCTAACGGCTGATATGATGATGATAATGAGTCGCATTTTGTAACTGGCTTCGAACAGAGAAATTATTTCCCATTTCGTAGTCAGTTACGAAATATATGGTTACAAAATCAGACGAAGTCGAACGATCGATGGGAAAGTACCTTATATTAATCACTATTGATAAAATTACCGATATGGGCGAAAGGATTAGCAACATGAAGTGTGGGATGTCCCGCCGCCAGATCGACAGACGACATAAAGAAGGTGGCCGGAAGCGGCTGGATGCTGAAGACTGATGATAGTGTGGTAGCGTTCATTTGGAAACGAATATGTCCAGCAATGGACGTCTCAGGGCTATATATATTTATAATCCTGTACAGCCTTCGACTTCTTTCCCAGATGCAAATTTATTTTGCTTAAATAAAATCGGGATATTTTTTAAGCGAGGCAAATTACAAGCGCGGCAGAATTAGCTTTCGCTGAAAGGCGAGAACAAAACTTAGCTAACAAGCTCCTCGTACTCCGTACCGCCTCGAAATATTCGTAGCCGCGCGTAGCACTCTCGTAGCTACCGGCTAATAATTTCTACTAAACGTTAAACTGGATGTACGTGTCAGAGTAACTTAGGGACTGTAAGTGAGTTATGTATTTATCATTGTCAGCCCTTAGACGTCCACTGCTGGACATAGGTCTTCTCCAATGAACTCCACCACAACCACTCCTCCGCCCTCGGCATCCAGTCGCTTCTTGCCGTCGTCATCCCACCCTGCGCGTCTCCACTCCAGAACTCGTCTGCCCCAACTGTGCTTCAATTATATAATATTTACATTCATTATCCTATTTATATTTATTACACAATATATACTGTTATTTCCGGTAGAGTAGAATAGTACCACTCCAACTCTTCCCGTGGATGTCGTACAAGGCGACTAAGGGAATACATTATGAAACATCAATCAGGCCTCCCCAACCCAGCGCGGGGACTGTGGGCCAAATCCTCCGTCTGTCTCCGGCAGATGAGAGAGGGTTGTGCTCCTGCAGTGGAGACAAAAATAACCTGATGATGATGATATACTGTTACATTATTGCTGTATATATAAAATGTAATACTTGGCCATGTCTTAAATATCTGTGTAATATCTATCTTATACGTTATTGTAGTACCAAACCCCTTTCACTCAACACAAGCGAACTGTTTTAATTACCTACTACTCTGGGCGCATCAGCCTGTTCGTACACGATTCTGCGCAACTAGTTTTTAAATTCGAAAAAACAGAACTAAAATAACCAAACTGAATTTAAAACAATCAGATAGTACGATAAATTAATTTAAAAACCAGCTACTTCGTCTTCTAAAAACTAGATGCGTTTTTAGTTTAGTTGAGTTTTTATGATTGTACTAGCTGTTGCCCGCGACTTCGTCCGCGTGGTCAACTTAACATCACAAATTATTATGTATTTCCCGTAAGAATGAGATGTTTCTTCGAGATAAAAACTATCCTAAATCCTATTCCAGGGCCTAACCTATATGTGTGCCAAGTTTCATCCCGATCCATCGAGTGGTTGAAGCGTGATTGAGTAACAAACATCTACTACTACTACATCTTCTTATAAACCACACTTCTCACTTATCACTGCATTCCTCACTCTGTCAGATATACACTTGTCATTGGCAAAATCCTAAGGAAAGTCATTTTAGGAAGAAGAAGAATTATGTAGGTAGTAGTACCTCTAGACACTGACATGTAATATCACATTGTTAATAACAGGAAACAGCGACTCGTCGCCATTTTTAATCACGGCGATAACGCGGTGATTCTCAGAACCCGAGACGGCGGAAATAAATTCGTCCGCTTCACAACGATGTCATTAGTCAGCCCCAGGAAGCCCTTGCTGTGTTTACTTATGACTGGACTTACGGATACAGCAGAATCTTTTATGTATATAAAAGGAAAGTCTCATGGTTGCAGTGGTAGATAGCCCTTGATCTGCACTTGCAAGTAATGGAGTTACGGTGCGTGGATGTGGGTGGTAAAAATGTGTGATGGGATACTTCTATCCTTTTCTAACACACTGTACGGCTCAAATAAACTCGAGATTGTGCTGAATGGCGTTAAGTGCGTTTGTGAGTAACAAAATTGAGAAATTTTCTAGAATTTTCCAGAATATTCTAGAATGTTAAAGAATTAAAAAGGTCGTCGGTATTCAGATTGTGATGAGTTAGGACTACGATGGTGGTGGCAGTGCCAGTTGGAGTGGGGAAGGGGAAGGTAGGTGGTGGGGATGAGGGTGGTGGGGTGCGGGAGCGGCAGGAAACCCCTTAATGTGGGTATTAATTATCACTAAATAAATTTCACTTTATGAAAAAGAATAATTCTGTCATCCCGCGAGCGGAGCCGCGGGACACAGCTAGTAAGTAAATAAAAGTACGACATTGTAGGTAGGAGAATGGTAATTGATTACGGAATGGGAATTAGTTTCCATTTCCTAGCCAGTTACGAAATGTTGTTACCAAATGGAAAGAAAAGACATGAGCAAGGCTTGGCCTTCTAATGGAGACCAGTCCAGGAATTGCACTTTCCGTCGTGGCATACATAGTGCTTTTCATGACTACAGGCTGGAGAATAAAATTAATTAACATAGAATAGAGAATAGAGAAGGTCCAGGCCGTACGGTTGTGGAACGCTTTGCCGGCTCCCATCAGACAAGCAAAATCACTTCCCATATTTAAACAGCTTCTGCGTGTTCACTATAATTCACAATGCGGCTACTGAACAGATTACGTAATAGAGTGTTTCGTATTTATTTTTCTATTTTTGTATGTATTTATTTAAGTATGTATTTACTAGTTATTTATATGTATTAAATTAAGTATGTATTTCGTATTACTAGTTATCGGTTTTTAGGCATATATTTATTTAAGTATTCATGCAAGTTTATGTTATATAAATTGTATACTCTTTGCATCCAGTATTTCCACTCCTCAAAAATTCGCCACCTCCCAAAGGTTGCCTGTAAGAAATCGCTGAAAGCGATAAGGCCGCCGTTGTACACTAAATTCATCCTTCTATGTAAGATTTGTTTTTATTAAAAATGTATATGTTTTTGGTGCACAATAAAGAATATTTGAATTTGAATTTGAATAGAATAAATTAATAGAATAGACTTTGCAATAATTGAAAACTTACGAGTTACAAAATTTTTACTACTTCTAGATTTGTTTTTAATTGCGATCGTTTGCAATGAGCATTTATGCGTAATAATTATATACAATAATTATATATATTATAGTATTATAATTATTTATAATACTATAATATTATTCAAATAAAAAAATAAGAACTAAAACAAAAAAATCTATTTTATTTTTCTACAAAAATTATATTATTTTAAAAATATATAAATATAATTAATATATTTCATCATGTACACGTACATACGATTAATTTCTTTCGGAGACGAAATATCGATGTATTATAAAGTGTTTGAAAGTAATAACGTAACCGTAGAAAGCAAACCTCTGGAGCCTAACCAGTAAATATCAAAAACTTCAAAATATCAAAAACTGCAAAATTTCAAAATCTGCAAAGTGTCAAAAGCTGCAAAGGGTCTAAAACTGCAAAATGTCAAAAACTGCAAAGTGTCTATAACTGCAAAATGTCAAAAACTACAAAGTGTCTAAAACTGTAAAATGTCAAAAACTGTAAATTGTCAAAAACTGCAAAATGTCAAAAACTACAAAGTGTCTAAAACTGTAAAATGTCAAAAACTGTAAATTGTCAAAAACTGCAAAATGTCAAAAACTGCAAAGTGTCTAAAACTGCACAATGTCAAAAGCTGCAAAGTGTCTAAAACTGCAAAATGTCAAAAACTGCAAAGTGTCTAAAACTGCAAAATGTCAATAACAATAGCAAATGGTCAAGATCCCAGAATGTCAAGTCGCAACATATAGGACGAAAAACACGTAATCCAAAAATTTCTAAGTAGTCAATTTACGAACTTCTATATTTATCGTAACCCTCCAAACGAGTTTAAACTCTACGATCTCGGCGCAGTACTTGCTTTAATGACGTCATAACCCCCTTCACACCCTCCGCCACCGACGATCATTACTTTGACGAACAACTTAACATAAAATCATCGTTACGAGCACAGACAAAATGAGATGAATTTTATACTAGATTTGAACTAACAACCAGTTTGATTCAACCAGGTTAAGATTTCAAATGAAATCAACACACCCCTGACACTCAAAACAAGCAGACAAATGTAATAACCTACCTCTACAGGATCATCAGCCTATCCCTACATATTTGTATGTGAGCGTAAATTATCGTAGGACTGTCAAAAGAGGACTTTGTGTCAGACGAAGAACTCAGCTGAGTGGACAGAAAGTTTAAGATTCACATTAAAAAACAACTTTGTAAGAAAGCCTATTGTAAAGTAAACGATTATTTGAATGACAAAGATGCCTGGTACTAATGTTAATTCAGCTTCGCAAAATCTTTATTAATTGTATGATTATTACTTGATTTTTAAAAGATGTGTTGCGTGAAGTTTGTTGCGCCGTTTCTTCTTCACAGCGCTAACACCTAGGGAGCGGTAGTCGACGAAATTTTTTTGTGTATAACTGTACCAAGTGTACTCATATGCAATAAATGATTTTGACTTTGACTTTGGAGAGCGGAGATCGCGGACTAAGAAGTAAGGATTGTACTCCTTATCACAAGGACCTCTGCGACCACTCGAATTTACATTACATTGCCCAGGTCGCCCGTCTAACTCCATCTAATTAAATTCTCGACACCTCCAAGGTACGCTACGCTAACTAAAATTTTGGTCAATTTCTGTTTTTTTTTTTATCAAAATCAAATAATCATATACTAATTATTAAGCTCCCTGAATTTTTAGAAAAAAAAACTTTATTTTTGTTATCAAAACTAAAAAAAAAAATTTTTTTCCTAAAATTTAGGGAGCATAATAATATTTTTTTAAATTTAGGGAGTATTTGATTACTTGATTTTGATAAAAAATAAAAACAGAAAATGACCAAAATTTTAGTTGGTGTAACCTTGGAAGTATCGTTCTGTCGACTGTTTGTGGATTTAAAAAAAATCGTTTTACATTAACAAACTTGCTATTATACAAGGACATTTATAATTTGGAAAGAATAATTAGAAATTCATAAATTCCTTTAGTAATGGTAATAAAAATAATTTTTTTATACGAAAATAAATTTTATTGCAACACAAACTAGGATACTACAAAATAGTGACATTAAAAGATAAGAACAGGTGGACTAAAATAACAAAAGGTCAAGAGACCAGACCTAGGAAGAGATGGATAGAAGTAGGAGTATTATAAAATTAGGAACGAAAACAACTAGAGGAGACTAAGGAGCAGTTTTAGGCAGAATTTGAGGTCAAAAATAGAATAATGTATTCCAATTTTGAAAAAATAAATATTTTGGATTTTATTTTTTGAATTTAGACTTTTGCCCAACTACGAATACTACGAATTAAGGAACTTTAAATAATTATAATATAGTTCAAAAATACGTTTAATCTGTTTGTTTACTAGCTCAATACAAGGCAGTAAGAAAGAAGGCCGTCTGTCTGTGGCAGATCAGAGAGGGTTGTGCTCCTGCAGTGGAGACAAAAATAACCTGATGATGAAGAAAGAAAGAAAGAAAGAAAGAAAAATATTTATTTACTGCCATAATTGGCACACATAAAAAAAAATTAACAAACCAAAAAAAGGAAAAAAGAAAAAAGAAAAAAGAAAAAAGAAAAAAAATCATAATTATAGAATACAATTTACAAATTTTAATAAAGAAATAGTATTCGTGTGCTGCGGCAGTAAAAAGGCAAACGACTCAACATATGCCTAGACCAAGTAAGGTGCTAAGCGTAAGGTGTAAGGGGACTTGGTTCGGATAGTTGCCTGTCCGGTGCTATCCAGACGAGTCACGGGTATGCGGTTCCGGCTTCCCGAGTTATTGCTACTCCAATCCTTCCGTAATAGCGGTATCCCATTCCTAACTATTTCCCCTTTTCCTGTGTTTTTCGCCTCAATCCCCGTCCCGTTCGCTAATCCAAGTCTGCCGTGCCGATGGATGCGTGTCCAGGGGCTAGCCTGGTCGTAAGCGTGCCGATATCCCGGAGCTGGGCGAGCTCCGGGCACTATTAGACTTACCGAGTCATGAGGAGTTTTGACGAGGGGTGTAATTTTTTTCTCTAGATAGTCGTGGTACCGAACACGGTGTTCGCAACACATCACGTCAAGGGGTATCACGGAGCGAAAAGCGGGCACAGGAAGTCGCTTTGCGATATTGGATTGCGCAAAGTGGTGATACATCATATGCTGCCTCTATATTTACCAGCTTAATCATCATCAGGTGATTTTTGTCTACACTGCAGGAGCACAACCCTCTCTCAGCTGCTGGAGACAGATGGAGGATTTGGCCTACACTCCCCGCGCTGGCCAGACGGGTTGGGGAGGCCTGACTGATGTTTTATAATGTATTGCCTTAGTCGCCTTGTACGACATCCACGGGAAGAGTTGGAGTGGTCCTATTCTACTCTACCGGAAACCGCACGGCACCAGCTTAATAAAGGCTGGTTTTACTATTTTATTCATTAGTTAGTTCATTCGTTTATTTTAAGATACTATTGATGCTGGTTGTACGTCCAGAGCGCCATTAAAGCTAAACTGCACAATGACATGCGCGCATTCCTCGCTCGAGGCACGCAAACTCGTAAACCTCCCAAAACGTACTCCAAGCCGACACAGAAATACCGACATAACCCAAATAGTTTTATGTACCTTATCTCTACTGCCGGGCACACGTCAAGCTTTACAATAAGAACTTGGGGTCATTGAAATACGGTTGATATTTCGTCGTTTATGCACGTCAGTCTACATTTATAGGAGAGCAAAAATCTTATTAAAAAAAAAACCATTCAATTTTATTTTATTTTATTTTATTAAATTAAGTCAATACAGCAACCATATATAGGTGTATTTGCCGTGTGGTTTCCGGTAGAGTAGAATAGGACCACTCCAACTCTTCCCGTGGATGTCGTACAAGGCGACTGAGGGAATACATTATAAAACATCAATCAGGCCTCCCCAACCCGTCTGGCCAGCGCGGGGAGTGTAGGCCAAATCCTCCGTCTGTCTCCGGCAGATGAGAGAGGGTTGTGCTCCTGCAGTGGAGACAAATATAACCTGATGATGATGATGATACAGGTGTATGTACAGACATGTTGTAACTGGATTCAAACAGGGGAAATTATCAAATTTTGTAATCAGTCAACATCGAAGTTGTTCAGGAGTACGTCTACCTAAGACAGATAATACAGTTAGGAAGGAACAGAATTACTGCCACTGCCTTCGTGGCGGAACGGGATAGCTCTCGGACTGCCACGCCGGAGGTTGCGGGTTCGAATCCCGCCAGGGGCAAATTTTCGTATGATGAATATGAATGTTTGTCCCAAGTCTTGGATGTTTATATATTTATTTAAGTATGTCTATCCGTTATCTAGTAACCATAGCACAGGCTCTGCCTAGTTTGGGACTGGATAATTGGTGTGAATGTCTGACATATTTATTATTACAATTATCAAGTAAGAATAAAGCGAAATTAATTATTAAAATTTTGCCGTCTGGTTTCCGGTAGAGCAGAATAGGACCACTCCAACTCTTCCCGTGGATGTCGTACAAGGCGACTAAGGGAATACATTATAAAACATCAATCAGGCCTCCCCAACTCGTCTGGCCAGCGCGGGGAGTGTAGGCCAAATCCTCCGGCAGATGAGAGAGGGTTGTGCTCCGTGTGCTCAGTGGAGACAAAAATAACCTGATGATGATGATGAATTATTAAAAAAAAACACGTTATCCCTGTGACATTTGGAACAGCATTTTATCACTAAATCTTCCTGTGGATGTCGTTTTAAGCCTACAGTTTAAATACAGATAGACAACCTCGGTATTCGTGCCTGAAAACTTCATAACCAGCGACCACAAAACCACCTGCGGTGATAAACCTTTACTTTGGGAGAGTGCTGATCCACAGAAATACAACAGTACAGAACAGCCATCAGAAATAAAGTACCAGAAATTTTACCCTGGCTATTTTTTCAATTCCACTCACCGAGCCAGATTTTACGACTTAAGCTGGTCATTTTCATTTCTCTGGCATAATATTTTCTACCCAAAGGTTGTCTGGAAGAAATCACTTAAAGCTATAAGACCGCCTGAATGGTACTATTTGTAACTTTCATATCGTGTAACTGTATTTGTTTGTGCAATAAAGTGTATTGTATTGTATTGTTCGTCATTTTCGCTAGTTCGTCAATTTCGTTTATTCGTCAGTTTTCTTATTCATCAGCTTTGTTTAAACACTGTTAGGGCTGCCCCGATACTGCAGCGCTGACAAGAACATAATTAAACTATAATGAAGAATTCGAAGGAAACAAGAAATCGGATCGAGTCAAAGCGCGATTACGGCGGCCCTGACTGACGGTAGGCCAGGTCGACTGAGATATTGCGGTTGTGTGCATGCGTAGCGTTCTACTAAGTTCTTGTTTTATTATTCCTGATGCGTTAATGCCTGACCTTGATATCACCTGATGGTAAGTGATGACGGGGGCTAAGGTGGAGCGCGCTTACCCAGAAGATGCCTATTCACTCTTCATTTAAAAATATCCAAGATGTACTTGTCTGGAAATACCTATGCTGGCAGGGAGTTCCATTCCTTACCAGTCCGCATTATGAAAGAGGAAGCAAAACGCTTCGTGCGAGAGCGTGGTATGTCTACTATATTTCATTCCAGATTAATAGTCCTATGAAAACCAACGCTATTTACGTCTCGGTAACATATACATGAAAGGGTCACCAGCAGCAAAAATAGGTTTGTATTACCAAGTAAACTTTGCGGTCCACTTAGGAACACCATCTATTGTGTATTTTGTTTTCGAGACGCAAATGCGTTTGTTTTTATAGGACTATTAATCTGGAATGAAATATACATAAGGATGAAGTCCCTCTCCACCTGATAACCTGCTTTTCCAGTTTTACATGGTTACATTAGAAGGCACACTTATAAAATTTGAAAGTAATAAAATTAGTTCCGTCTCTATATTTATAATACTGTGTGACAGAGATAGCAACATTCTGTCAGGTACGTTGTGACTTCAGAATCAGGGCCATTCTGTTATTATAATTAACATTCTGATATTACACAGCGTGGGCTACATTTCACTTTTCTTGAGCCGATTGTGGGCGAGGAAGTAAGCAGGCCCTGATTTATGAATGAATATTGTAACCACGACTCCGTGTGTGACGTCATGTAAATGATTTATATGTTCATTTTTATTAAGTTCAGTAATTTATGTAGGTACCTTCTTTTATACGAACTTGTGGATGTGAAAGATATTTAGAACGTCTCTCCTTGATATTTTTTTTAGTATAACTGAGCCGTGGTTGGCGGTTGGTTGTGCACTCGCCTCACGTTCATGAGGTCCTGGTACAAACCCCGCCCGTACCAATGAGTTTTACGAAACTTAACCGTACGTTTATTTATAATACCACAGGCTTTTCGGTGAAGGAAAACATCGTAAGGAAACCTGCATATGCCGAAGAAGAAATTCTGAGGCGTATGTGAATTCCACCAAATCGGCTTGGGGCACCGTTGGTGGTCAGGGGTTTGGCACAAAAGATCCTGAAGGGTCGAAGTGTCGCCAGGTCTTCCTGGCCCCCTAAGAAGATAAGATAAGATAGTATAACTACCTTTTTTGTTACTTGTATAAATTAGGATTTTATTCTGTACTATAAGTGACAGACCTCCCATTGCCTTTCGACATCTAGGTCACACAGGCCAAATCACGAGGGAGGTGCCCGGTACTTGCTCAGGGGCTCTTTCCCAGGCCTACTTGATCCCCCTACATATAAATCTTCTGTACTATAAATTAGATTAGATTTCTTTATTTCACATTAAATATAGTATACAAAATGTCAATTCTACACAACTCGTGAATGAGATTTATAACAATGTCATAACTTAATGTACATAATAATAACAATGTATATAAAAATAAAAAAGATTAAATTTTCATAAACTATGTCGCAGTTTAAATTCAAAATTGTATGTCCATAAATTCTTTGACAGAGTATAATTCTTTATCCAATAAAAGGTTTTTCAGTCGGAGACTAAAAGTTTCATTATTCGATTCGTTCTGTAGGTCCCCAGGGAGATGTTGGTAGTAGGTGGGCCCTATGACGCGCGGGTTGGTCTCTGCGCCTCGGTACCGGCACTAGTAGCCGACTATAGAACTTATACAAGGATAGGACAATTCACAAATTCATCCAGACCGGGACCAACTTGTACAGAGTTGTCTGTCCCAGACCTCCGGCCTCTCTAGTCGACAAAACCAAAACAAAAAGAGGGTACGTGGAGGGGGGGGGGAGGGGGGAGGGGGGGGGGAAGGGGGGGAGAGTCCACACAGGGCGATCTTTCAGCACAAAAGTGGTCAGTTCTGTGTACCCCGTAAATAGTGTGTATAAATTATGTAAATAAAAGTTGCATATCCTAAATTTACGTCAACTAGTTTAGTGCATTGTAAATTAGGAGTCTCTATTAGTGTAAATAACTTTACACTGGCATAAATCATATATACAAAACACTCGCACCCAAACCCGGAACCAATTCAACCTTACTCATACAACATTACTTATACTGGGATCGGAATAAGGTGGTGTGTACTTACGTTTATGTACTTACATTTCTTTTCACTGATTGACTGTTTTAATGAAAATTCCGGGACTCCTACTAGTCATAATTAAGAAGTATAAAATAAAAAATGCAATATGGCAGAATTTTTATCGATGTTTACCCGTCCTTGGAACCAGTAAGCGTTTGATAGTTTTTGCTATATATTGCAAAGTATTTCCACGCGTTCGCACCTACTTCACCATTCTATCTTAATAGGGTTTCTATGTATGTGAATAATAACCGAGAAATTCATCAGTTAACGGAACTGAATAGTGTTAGTTAAGCATGCTTAATGTGGAAGTGGTGTTTTAGAATAAATTAGTTTCCGCCTACGTAGAATATTTAAACGATCTCATTAATACTATACGTTTGATTCCGTACAGAATTGTTCAAAGAGCATTATTCTTCTGAGGGGTTCTAGGGTTTCTGTTCTGTTACCGAATATCATGTAATTAATACCACGGATTTAGATACCTCCAAGTTACCAATTTTATATTGTACCATCATCATCAGGTTATTTTTTTCTCCACTGCAGGAGCACAACCCTCTCTCATCTGCCGGAGACAGACGGAGGATTTGGCCTACACTCCCCGCGCTAGCCAGACGGGTAGGGGAGGCCTGATTGATGTTTTATAATGTATTCCCTTGGTCGCCTTGTACGACATCCACGGGAAGAGTTGGAGTGGTCCTGTTCTACTCTACCGGAAACCACACGGCACCAATTTACGCTTAATTGTTACAAATGATGATTAACTGTGTATATTAAGATTAAGATTACTGCGATCACCAATCCGCCTGCCAGGCGTGGTGATTATAGCAATCGACAGCCTACCATAAGTAGCATTCTATTGGGGAAGCTTATGTTCAGCAGTGGACGTATTTCGGCTGATGATGACAGCCAAGAGACAGAACTGTACGAATAAGCGACAGTCCGAAGACGAGGGAGTCAGGAAGTCTGAAGATAGAAGCGTGAGCTGACTGCTGTCACCAAGGAATCATCAGGAGTAGGTGGTAAGCATAATTTGTGATAGCAGTCGACACAATGGGATGATTTACGGCCGCGATGTAATATTCATCCGACGGCGGAAGAAGCTCCGATGAATATTCAGGCGTTCGGGGAAAACATGACATGGCAGGGGCTTGGGGGGGGGGGGGGGTGCGGAAATAGGGGGGAAAGTGGGTAATTCTCGTGATAATGCTGATTGCTTTACACGTATTCAATTAATTCAATTAGCTCATCAATTTTGTCAACGTGTTGTTAATGTTAAATAGCTTGGTTAAATACTTAATGACTTTAATAAATGCTGGACATGATGAGTAGCTTCTAAGTAAAAATCTCTTAAATTGTAAAGAAATAAAATCAAATATTAATAGATGCCAATTGTTTTGTAATAAACTAAAAAAAAGTAGGTATTATCATCAGTGAATAAAGTTCATTATTAAGACCGCGTAACTAAGTTTATATTATTATTTTTTTGATCATTTTTTTCCCTAGTCATATTTACTCATCATATTTATGTATTTGGTGTGATTCTTAAGTGTTATATTATAT
The DNA here is from genome assembly GCA_947086405.1 of Esperia sulphurella. Lineage (NCBI taxonomy): Eukaryota > Metazoa > Arthropoda > Insecta > Lepidoptera > Oecophoridae > Esperia > Esperia sulphurella. The sequence goes on from OX352272.1 coordinate 14,967,804, forward strand.
TATCTAGGTACATACGTATTGCAATTACACATATCATATTTATTACTTCTTTGTTTGGCACTGTAGACAAGCTTGTCTGTACCGGGTGCGACTGAAAACCAGCGCCCAGCACCTTACTTGGTCTAGGCATATGCTGAGTCGTTTGCCCTTTTGCTGCCACGGCACACGCATACTATTTTAAGTTAAAAAAATTTAAATTGTTTTCTCTAGTCTTATAAGTTTTATTTTATTTATTTTTTCCTTTTTCTTGCTTTGTTGGTTTTTTCTTTGTGTGTGCCAAAGGGGGGGGGTTGTATTTTTCATCATAAGTCGAAAACTAAGCGGCATAAAAGAAAACTAAAACCTATTTTAAAATGTACAAATGATGCCCTTTCATGCATCATCAGGTTATTTTTGTCTCCACTGCAGGAGCACAACCCTCTCTCATCTGCCGGAGACAGACGGAGGATTTGGCCTCTCTCCCTGCGCTGGCCAGACGGCCAGACGGGTTGGGGAGGCCTGATGTTTTATAATGTATTCCCTCAGTCGCCTTGTACGACTTCCACGGGAAGAGTTGGAGTGGTCCTATTCTACTCTACCGGAAACCACACGGCAAGAATTCCCCTTTCATGCAATTAACGTAAACTGACGTAATGTCTTAAAAAAGTTTCACTACATTAATTCAAGTAATTGAAACTCCTTTTCTTTGCCAGTTTCCACCAACTTTGTCAGCTTCAGAACTATCTGTACTACGTAATGTAGCACCTCATTAATATCTGTCGCCGGGTCACCGATGTCTGTAATCTAGTCGCGACTATCGCGCTGCGGAGCCCACCACTGCGGTCTCAGTGGGCAATGAATCCCGCACAATCCGATTAAAACCAGTAATGGAAATGTAGTGGTAATTGTTTCCAGCACAAAACGACCGCGTGTCCCGCGGCCGGGCGCTGATTTTAATCAAACCATATTGATTGCTGGTGATTAGTTCTTAAACCGGAATTGTTAGGAAGAATGGTTTTGTTTATTTTAAGAAAACGTTTGAGTTATTGCACCAATTAATAACTACCTGGCAGATATGTCAGTTTGAATTTTTCGGATATCTTAAACAGTTAAGGTATAAATAAGGTGACACTTTTATGTTCTATCTTGCATATTTTGTTACGATAAAATAAAAAGTCAAAATCATTTATTGCATATGAGTACACTTGGTACATTTATACACGTCATTTATCGACTACCACTTTCTAAGTGTTAGCGCTGTGAAGAAGAAACGGCGCAACCAACTTCACGCAACACATCTTTAAAAAATCAAGTTTGCATATAATTAATAAAGATTTTGCGAAGCTGAATTATCATTAGTACCAGGCATCTTTGTCATTCAAATAATCGTTTATTTTATAATAGGCTTTCTTACAAAGTTGTTTTTTAATGTGAATCTTAAACTTTCTGTCCGTCATATTTAAGATTTCCTCTGGTAGTTTGTTGTAGAAGCGTATACATTGCCCCGTGAACGATTTACTGACCTTACTTAGTCTTAACCCTGGTAATGATAACTAAAATAATAAGGAATTCAGAGTAACTATAGTTCAGTAGCCTACGCGAGCGGAGTCACGGGCACTTTTAGTAATTTATAAACCCTGATCCACAACTTTCAAGTCGCTCAGCAATCTATCAGGAGGCTCTATGCTCGAGGGATATGATTCGTAATGAAGAAATCCGACGAAGAACGAAGGTGACCGACATAGGCAAAAAAATTAGCAAGCTGAAGGAGAGAGGGCGGGTCATATCTGTCGCAGAACCGACGGCCGTTGGGGCAGACGCGTTTTGGAGTGGAGACCGCGGGCCGGCACGCGCAGGGTGGGCCGACGACCTGCAGAAGGTGGCTGGAGACGACTAGATGCGGAGGGCGGAGGACTGTGTGGCGTTCATTGGGGAAGGCCTATGTCCAGCAGTGGACGGCTAACAGCTAATTTCTTTTTCCAGAAATCATTTCAAATGTATCTTTATATTTGCCATTTTCATTTTGTCTAGAAAGACTTGAATTGGATCATGTCCCAAGGATAGGTCTGTACCACAAACATTCGTATTCTATGTATATAAACATATTTAATAAAGTACCCGAATCCATTAAGAGTTTAACTCTAAAGCAAATGACTTATAGATTAAGGGAATGGTTGCTCAAGTCAACATTTTACAGTGTAAAAGAATTCCTAGAAAGTTAGTTTTCTAGTCTTTACCTAGCTTTAAGACTTATATTTGCATGCTATTTATAGTATAGCTGAACTGATGGAACTTTTATATTATGATTTATGACAAATTTGTATCTATTCTTAGCAAATAAAGAATTATTATTATTTGTTTTTTTTTTTTGCTAATCGTGGTACCTCAACAAGGCAGCGATGCTGTTCGCAACACATCACGTCAAGGGGTATCACGGGGCGAAAAGTGGGCGAAGGAAACCCACTTTACGACATTGGATTGCGCAAAGTGGCATATATCGTCTCTGCCTACCCCTCTGGGACCAAGGCGTGAGCATTATGTATGTATGTATGTGATTTTTTAAATATGTATAATTGTCTATGTCTATATCTAATATGATGATGAAAGTGATTTTGCATCACAAACAAAATTATATAAAGTTTCTGGCCTAGTCCACTTTTGCTACCACTGCCTCATTTAATAACAAAAAAGATAATTAAAAACTATGTTCAGCGTAAGTGTCCAACCTTCAGTTAAAAGGTTGTAAACCCTTGCGACATACGGGACAACAGCACGATCCCCGCGGGACAACTCCAATTTGCGAAATTGTCCCGCTCGTAGCAACATACTCTCAGTACTGTCTCGAGCCATGATAAAACGGTGGGACTATCTCATTAGGGACTTTTGCTATTCTATTTATCAACGTTCCGTGAATAAGTTATGAGAACCATGCGATCTTAGGACGATAGGACGTCACTAAAATGTTTTCCGCGACTCACGAGGGACTGGCGAGGTGTCCCCGGATTTTGATGAAGCTGGTACACGTGTAGCTTGCGTAAATTGATTAATTTTGGCATTCACGCTTTTGACGGATAAACCTCAATTTTTTTTATTACAGATTTTACGACTTTGGGAACGAGTTTTTTTTTTATAAAATAAAGAAATATCTCAGACATTCACACCAATTATCCAGTCCCAAACTAGGCAGAGCCTGTGCTATGGTTACTAGATAACGGATACACATACTTAAATAAATATATAAACATCCAAGACTTGGGTACAAATATTCATATTCATCATACGAACATTTGCCCCTAGCGGGATTCAAACCCGCAACCTCCGGCGTGGCAGTCCGAGAGCTACCCGTTCCGCCACAAAGCTATTTGTAGCCTGTCTATAACTTACACTATTCTTTAGTTCTTTATTCCCTTACTAAAGTTGATAGCGTTGAAGTTTAGTTAGGTTTGAGGTTAGGAAGTTATCTGCTTTATGAAGAGCAGCTTAGTCTCGTTTATTTATGTTTCCTTCACATTGTACACACGCACAGACACTTGTTGCATAATATACGAGTACTATCACTACTATACACCAAAGTCCGAAGTATACATTATTTTTGAAAAACAAATACACGACAAACTGTTCTCCAAATAATAATTATATAATAATAATAATGTTTTCATTCTGAGGCAATAGACTCATAATAACATCAAATACAAAAAATAAAAAAAAACCAAATACGAAATTACAAGTCAATATCCTACTAATATTATAAATGCGAGAGTTTGGATATTTGGATGTTTGTTACTCAATCACGCTTCAACCTCTGGACGGGTCGTGATGAAACTTGGCACACATATATGTTAGGTCCTGGAATAGGACATAGGATAGTTTTTATCCCGAAAAAACATCCCATTCCTACGGGACATACATAATAATTTGTGATATTAAGTTGTACACGCGGACGAAGTCGCGGGCAACAGCTAGTAATAAAATAAAATTAGATAATACTGTTGCTATAAAAAAAAACAATGCAGTACCTACAGTACACATTTACGTCATTAAAATGCCATACGTCTACTTCCTGTTCTCATCTCGGTGTAAGGAAACCCAATACTAGAAGATGGGACTGTCCAGGCACCCAGTCAACGTTCGGAGGATACTCCAAAAACAGTCCTTAATCTCCTAATCAGGTAAGCCTCGCCAGCCTCCAAAGACGTTGATGTTCATAGTAATTTTAGACTAGTCTTGTACCGACCCCCCCTGAAATAATTAAATCCAACTAAATATATAACGAAATATTAAAACGCTATATATTAACTGATATATTAATCTGAAATATTAACTGAAGTAAACTACATGTAAATGCTACATGTTGTTTATAACCCGTATTTATAAACCGTAAGTTGGAATGAACTAAAATTTAACACTAACTTAAAATCTACTTTGGCCAAGTAATCGTCTAGTTCCCTACATTGTGTTTTAAAGTAACCCGTGAACTTTTAGAATAGAAGTTTGACACAAATAATTGAGTTTGATTACGTAATAATTTATATCTTAGTTCAAAATATTCTAAAATACATAATAATAAATAAATCAGTAGATAATAAATAAATAAATATGTATATAAATGAAATACAATATCTGCATAAATAGTTGGTAAATAAATAAATTGATATTAATCTAAACATCCTAATCACTTCTAAATTAAGTATGAATTAATGAAGAGTTGAAAGACAATAGTATATTGTGAAAGCCCGGGTAGATATGCCTTTAGTCGTTGTCACCTTCCTTCCCCACTTGTGGACAGCCGAGGACGGCGGAGCATTCTCAATTGTGGGCAGCGCTGCCTCAATTATAGACTGCAAAGGCCTCCAGGCTGTAGTCCACAAGACAACGGCCCAACCTCCTGGCTTTATGGACTGGTGGTCCTTTGGGTTTTCACATAGATACTCAGGTCTTCCAACATTATTCATGCGGAGCAAGGTACGAGACATGAGTAATCAATTTCTGATAGAGTTTAAAAGTGAGTTTCCATCACTGTGGTCTTTATCCATCATTTTACAAGAATTAAATGATCGACAAAGAAACACCTTCCATTCCTCGAGAATCAAAAATATCTGAAGGATAAGAATGATCTCTACCAACTCACTAACGGACAGAGATAAATAATCTAATTACTCAGTCAAGAGTATTAACTAAGCTGATTAATAAAAATCGCGAAATATATAATTTAAATAAATATTATACTAATTCTAACCATAACCTTTAAGATCAAGTCAGAATGATTGAAGAAATAAAACAGCAGATAATGCCATTTGCTTTATAGCAAGTTGAAGTACAGTATAGCCTCGACCTACTGTCAGATGTAAGTAAACTATTCATTCAGTTTAACTCACATTATTAAATTGAGAATACAATCCTCGAATTGTAAACTCTACCTCATCCTCAGATTTGGTATAAACAGACTGAAATTAGTTCATAATTCAGGATACTTTGTAATATGACTGCAAGTCAGATATAGGAAGTACAGTATAACCTCGGTCTACTGTCAGATCCAAAACTTTTCATTCAGTTTTCTTACAATCATTATATAATCCTCGGATTATAAAATACCTAGCCCTTAGGTTCGGTATATAAGCATTCTGAAATCACTCCTTAATCTCGTTCTGTAATAATATGACCAATAGTAAAAAAAAACAAATATTGAATTATCAAAAGCCCTCGAGCTTGATATAAGTATTAAAAGAAATGTCAGACTCGTAGTACTAAGCAATACTGCATTTAATAATAAAATAGTTTAATGGACTTCATAAACCATTTCGACTGTAATCTCAAAGATTATTTACAAACAAATATATTATAAATAGAAATATAATTAGAATTTAAATAATTTATAAATAAAATTATTTTGCAAACATACGTACATGTCTAGCAAAAAGAAATTATTTACATCCTTATTTACTAACTTAACTTAAAACTCCGAATGATTAGTTAACATCTTGTATTATTTATGTTATGGAATTGAGAACTATAAATTCTTTTTATATTATGTTGGAAACTAAATACAATATTTAGGTTTATTTCATAAACCTGTAATGTATTGTTAATATATGAATATAATTAATAAATAATTCGAATATTTTGTAAACTGATCAATATAAAATTCAATTTACAAGATTTTAACTATTTCATATGAGTTTACTTATATTATATTAATATATCCGTTTATTTAAATACTAATTTCCAAATTATGTACGTTTTACATAACCCTAACCCTAATTTCGCAAATCCTGACAACCCATTACCTACTTAATTATTATATGAATTTAATTAACATCACCTAAATATATAACCTCCAGTAGTGGACGTTAACCTGCCTACAATGTTTCCTAACAACCCTACCTAGATCCCTATCATCCTATTTCCTAATCAATTACCTATGTTATTAAAGGTATGGCCTAAGTCCTTCAATGGGCATTAACAGGCCTAACAAAAATGTATCAACCTATGTCCCTAACAACCTAATATTCCCTACTTGATATTAATAATTATAGCCTAAGTCCAACAAAGAACAACACAGGCTTATCAAAAATCTATAAACCTATCTCCCTAATAACCTAATTCCTAACTACTGTTCCCTAGCTACTAATAAAATTGCTCTTGAAATTGAGCTCACTGAACTGTCCACGTGTACAAAAGAAAATCCCATTTAAATTTACTTTATGTGTGGTGTGTAAGTGATATGTGATATTTACCTATACCTAGATAGAATTCTACTAAACTTGAAGATTCCTAACGTCCAAACGCATAAGTGTGCAATTGCTGTTTGGGTGAGTAGCCTAACAATACTTGGCTAGTATCCGGTTAGGATGCCTAGACAAGCGATGGATCGTCGAAGCAGGATCGGAAGGGGGGATCTGTCTAGCATTGGATATACGCAACTGATTTATCTTTTTAGGTGGGTGAGGACTCTTCCCCCTATTAATTGCGCATACCGTACCAGCAAACAGTCAGATTGTACAATGTCTTGAAAAAGACAAAGGCGACTTCTCCTGAACAGCCGCTCCCACCCATAAGGTGTTGAATCTTATAACCTCCGGGTTGTCACCGTTAGGTGGCAGGTTATAAAACCACTGTATGACAGTGTAAGCATCAATACCTATCCTAATCTAATTCGAAGCTAACGAAAACGGAGGTGGAAGAAATGATAGGTAAATGGATTGTTTCACCACCAATTGGCAGGCTCACCGAATTGATCATTAAATGACGGCTAAAGGGGTCTTGGCCGTAGTGAGATGTTTAATTGAATGTGTGAGTGTTAGATAACATAGTTATCAATATGTGTGTATGTAAGTTGAAATTGATTCTGTTCGTGAAAACAGTACCATTCATGTGTATTTGAATGTGTGGGCGGTGTTATCAGCACCAATGTAAGAAAGTGTGTAGGTAGGATAGGTTAGGTAAACTTCAGCAAAGGATTTTGGAATTTTCCCTAAATTTTCGCGTACTTTTTTGAACTTAACACTGTTACTGATTTGTAAAATAACATTACCTAAACTAAAAACACGCAACGTAACTACTACACTTCGTCAAATTAGAAATAAACTGCGGCCCCAAATATTCGTCCCGTGCCTTTTTATTAACTCGCAACTCTGGTTCCCCACACCCCGCAGATGAATGCAACGCAAGCAGCTTAAGTCTGCCCGCAAACTTCAATATGAATATTTTAAAAAATAAATAATGATAATAGTACATTTAAAGGAATTTATAATAAATAAATATCATATTTAAATACATAGTATAGAATATTTCCCCGGCTAGATAGACTAACGATCAAGAGACCTATATCCAACAGTGGACTCTTGCATATTGATAATGTTGATGAATATATATATATATTTATAAATACTTATACATACAAACAAGGATTTTATTAGTATGACAGGAATTGCATAAGGATAGAACAATTCACAAATATAACATCCAGACCAGGACCGACATGTAGAACTGTTCAAAGATGTTTGTCCCTGGTGGGAATCGAACTCACGAACTATAGCACTCGATGTTACCTACTAAGTTACTTGGTTATTGAGGCGGTTAAAGAGTGAAAACCATGTTTGCCTTCTTTTGTTTAGTATAATTAATAATATGATTAATGCGATGGTTCTTTTCTTCCCATCAATTTTTCATGTTTTTCATGATTTGTGGCTTAAATTGCTGGGTTTGACTGCCTCTATTTCTACATTAATATTGCTAATTATGCGAAGACACTTATTGTTCAAAATTATTAATAAATTTATATTGAGAATGATACTATTTGTCGTGTGGTTCCCAGCATAGAATAGGGTCACACCAATTTCTCTCGTGAAGGTTATCTACACTAAAATGGTTCACCAGTGACGGGCAGCAGCGCTCAATTTAGGCTGATAATGAATAATATTACGCGTGTGCGGATAGCCTATCTCCTTGTTAACAAAATTTACCTACCACCGCAAACCACTCGAAATTTCAATGCCCTACTCTGTCTACGCTGTAACTTAAAACGTATCGTATAAACAAAAATCAAATTCCTTGAACACAACAAAGCGTTATTGAAATAAAATATTTATGTCAATATTCTGTATTTACATATACATATATCGCATGTGAACGATTCATTGTTCCAAAATTAACAATACCTAATAAGAACAAATATAAAATATTCTCCCAAATTTGGTAATAAAATGTATCTTACAGCCTCTACACTAAAATTTAGTTAAAATACATTAACATAAACGATACAATAATAGACAATACATAAGTAACTTTAATAAATATTTGTCTAGATATTACTTTGCAAATTATAGACACTATTTCAGAGATTTTAGCATATATTTTCTATCAAATATCATATCAATTTAAACTAGTCGTTTTTAAAACGACTTATGTACATATTTTCAATATAAATACATTTTATAGCACAATCTAACACAATACTAATAGTCAAGTATTGCGAATGATGACCCTATAGTTCAGTCGCTAATGCATCATACTTGTGAAGCATAAGGTCGTGGGATCAAATTCACTTTGAAAAAATAACATTTGTATAAATTGTAATGTTTACTTTCTAGAATAAAATATTATAATATATTGAATAATTAATAATGTTGTAATAATTTAATTAAATAGAAGTCTAAATGTTTGAAAAGCTCCATCTATTCATCAAGCTAAAAACTTATCACACTGCGACCAACTAATTGCATCGGAAACCAATACATTACGTTTCGACCTCTGACATGGATCTCCTAGTTCACAGTTATTCCGTTACTGTCGCTAGCGTCCATTTAATTAAAACTACAGTATGTAATATATTAATATGTACAGATATTCGTATAAATACGACAAAACACATTGTGAATTATCATGAGACGAAGCTTGTTCCGTCACATTCAACCCCCAAAATTTGAAATTTTCCTGAAATTTGAAATTTTTCATGAATACTTATAAATTCAGAATGTGTTGTGTTTAATTTATTATCATTATCCTATTGGTATGTTTGCAAATATAAAATATAACCTGAACTTAGTCGTATAATAGACTAAATCATCTCTTTATATTTGGAATAAGTTAATATTAATTTAAATATCAGAATAATTTTGAAGTTATTTGGTATTACTGAAAAGTCTGTTTTTGGTTTTATCGAATTTAATCTTACGCACTTTATTAACATATTCCTTGAAATGTTGACTATGTAATGTAAACATTACATAATCTTTGTTGTAGTGAGTATTTAAACCTGGCATTTCATAACTCTTTGGAAAGAAGGAGAGATAGCCGCAAGGTATATCAGAATGTAACAGTAACCTCCTTCATCCTAACAGGCATGCCTTCAGAGATGAGGATCTTGGTTGTGAGGCAAGACAGCCCTAGTGGCACCAGCTGAACCGTTCGACCCCACTCCACCAAAGAGATAACCTCGGTTTCTCAGCTTCATGTAAAAAAAATCGACCTTCTAGCTGACCCCTCTAAACGCACACAAATCTACGGAATCAGAAACTTACTCCCACATTTGACTACCAGCTTTTGCTATCAGTCCATCAACCCACTGAACTTATTAATACTAGGTGCATGTGGAAGATGGGCGTTACGAGAGGCAATAGAAACTGAAAAAACCCGCTTACTAAAAGTTATATTAAGATTACGAGACCAGACTGGCACAAAATATTATGTTTGAAATGAATAGTTTAGGGTTATATCCAAGCCTGTGTAGACTTGTTTACACTTTCTAGAGTCTCCTGCAATTACCAAACTTCGTGTAAATCAGTTCTGGGCTTAGCTTCTTGTCAGACTGGACCAATCTGCGATTGGGACACTTTAATATTAAAATTTATGAATTTAACCTAACACCTAAGTCCTCGCAGAATGACCGATTGTGGGTGAGTAATGTTTCTAAGGAGATATGCCAATAAAGCTACTCACGTAGTGACTGTTACCAATGTACCAAGTCTACTAGCAATACTCGAAACCTAATATATACAAATAATATATAAAAGTAGAGGTGGAAGGTTGGAATTGAGGAACGCGTAACAATATAATATTATTTTTTACCGTTTAGTCATTCATCTATCTTTCATTCACGTCATCAGTCATTTATACTAGATATATCAGCAACTAGACACTCCGCAAGTAATCTTAAAATAAAACAATAATAGGAAAATTCAAAGACAAAAAAATTTTTGTTAACCGAAACAAACTTAACGCTTCGCAATTATTTTTGTAATATATAAAGATTCTGATTTTTATATTTATACAGTTGTTCTTATTAATAAATATTTGAACTAGAATTTTATGTCCTAGAAATAAAACAAAACTCATACCAAAAAAGGTTTGAATGATGATATTTTCTGTTTTGAGGTAGAGGTAGGTATATCAAAGATGTAAGTTACCATACCTGTTTAAACCTTATACCTTTTGTCATAACATACCATATCTTTGATCATTACCTAATTACCTATATGTCTTTTATTTTATACACCATTTCAACCTTTCCGATATGAAATAGTGAAAGACCGTTTAATTTTTTCTCATCAATATTTATTTAAAATTAATCCTCTTCTATTTTTATGAAATCTTATGACTTAATAACTATTCGATATAACTTTCAATACTAGATCTATGAAACTTCTACTTCTTGTTCTTATAAACATTTTCCTTTTCCCCTAAAAATGCCTCTAATAAACCTGAAACCTTTAAATGTAATATTAGCATATTGCATATAATAATAGGAAAAATACTTCAATTCAATTAAAAAGCTATTCAACATCAAGCAAAACTGTTATTTTACTCAGATTTGTATTTATATGTTAATTTGTAAGACGAAAACGAAAACTTAAAAATGAATTTCGATCCTATTTTTTTTAACATCGAATAGACTGTCTCCTATTGTAATCTTGAATACTAAATGCTACCTTAACCCAACTTTTTTTCCTTATATTATTTCTATTACCGTAAAGTTGCCCGAAGGAACTATTTATTTAAATTAATTGTCAAGATTATTCTAACTATGAGTGTACAATAATGTTCAATTACATTTCACTAGACTTCTCTGTTTAAAAATATAAACGATATTTTTCTTTTTTTTTTTCAAATATTACATGACATACGTGAAATTATTTAAATAATTAATTATTTAAAGTCTGACCTGGACTATTTCATAATTCAGAATTCCCATAATATTGTAGAGTGGGAATCCTACAATTAGTCAGCATACAGACCGTGCCATGCTGATTGACTAAAGAACTACCAGTATCATATTTTTTTAACTATAACAAAACTAGAATTTTTCGAAGTGAACTCATAATTAAGCAATCATTAAGATTATCCGTGAAATCCGACTGTTAATACTTTTTCTATAGTATGCGAGTTACAGAGCAGTCATAGCTACATTAGCCTAACTAAGTTATTAGCTATAATGAAAAACATAAAACCCTATTACATACTAGGTATTTGAACTACGACTATCTGGCCTAATTTATTAAATCCTTATAAAAAATTATTTCTACTACGCAGTACGTTTCCCTAAAGTGTTCGTGACCTAAACTATCAATATATAGATAATACATAATTGTAACAGTTTACTATTTCAAACTAGTACTTGATTTGATCTTAAACTAACTCAACAGAACTAAAAGAAAATGTATTAAAAAATCATTGATGCATTATATTGATAAGGTACTTTTTTTAATGCATAAATCTTAGTGTTATTCTATTAATCTTACAAAGTGAATGAATGGTATCCGCATTATTTTTACTTTTCATTTCATTTAAACTGAGTCATTTCTACGGACTCGAACAAAGAACCCTTGCTGTAGTCGTCAAGTGTCTAATGTTGATAAGGTTAACACTGGCCAGGAATGTGGCACTTCAGCGCGCCTTCGCCGCTACACTTAAGTTGCTAACATAAGCATATTTATTTAAACAGTTGTAAGTTAAATTTTATTTATTTTGTAATGATTAGTATTTCAACGCCCTACATAAGTGATTTAACGTTCAAAAAACTTTTGTATTTCGGAATTCGAAACATGCTATTGACTCGATTGATTAACATGCATGGTTAATTATTGATTTTCCAATATTGAATAATATACTATTATTAATATACTTTTATTAATATACTATACGCACGTATGGTTTTTTTATTTATATTATTTTATATTACTATTGTATTAAAATATACAACAATAGCAAATATAAATTAAATTATGTACAAAGCTAAACCAATCCCACTCAGGGATCTCTTTCAGTCCACCTAGAGTAACTGAAAGGACTAGCACAATGCGTTTTATATAATTACGAAATGTACCCATCAAATATATACTATAACAGACTATGTATACTATATATACAATAACAGACTATTGAAAGCAATATTACAACCCCCAACGTAATAAACTCAAATAATAACTTAATACAATCTATAATTAACCCAAAATATATATATCGCAACCCCCAGACTCTTATGACTAAAAAAATATATATTCTATTTGAAATTTTGATTACTTGTGTCAAACCTCTGAAACTTTCCACTTTTCCGGCAACAATTTGTGGACTTTTTTACAGTCCACGTAATTATAACTCATCTCGAAATCCAATTCTAAATAAGTAACACTCCAACACATTAATTTAAACAAATGTTACCATCCGTAGTAACAACAATTCAAATCCTGGTGCTCGGCACCACCAATTTGTACCGACCCCCCCTGAAATAATTAAATCTATATAAATATATAACGAAATATTAAAACGCTATATATTAACTGATATATTAATCTGAAATATTAACTGAAGTAAACTACATGTAAATGCTACATGTTGTTTATAACCCGTATTTATAAACCGTAAGTTGGAATGAACTAAAATTTAACACTAACTTAAAATCTACTTTGGCCAAGTAATCGTCTAGTTCCCTACATTGTGTTTTAAAGTAACCCGTGAACTTTTAGAATAGAAGTTTGACACAAATAATTGAGTTTGATTACGTAATAATTTATATCTTAGTTCAAAATATTCTAAAATACATAATAATAAATAAATCAGTAGATAATAAATAAATAAATATGTATATAAATGAAATACAATATCTGCATAAATAGTTGGTAAATAAATAAATTGATATTAATCTAAACATCCTAATCACTTCTAAATTAAGTATGAATTAATGAAGAGTTGAAAGACAATAGTATATTGTGAAAGCCCGGGTAGATATGCCTTTAGTCGTTGTCACCTTCCTTCCCCACTTGTGGACAGCCGAGGACGGCGGAGCATTCTCAATTGTGGGCAGCGCTGCCTCAATTATAGACTGCAAAGGCCTCCAGGCTGTAGTCCACAAGACAACGGCCCAACCTCCTGGCTTTATGGACTGGTGGTCCTTTGGGTTTTCACATAGATACTCAGGTCTTCCAACATTATTCATGCGGAGCAAGGTACGAGACATGAGTAATCAATTTCTGATAGAGTTTAAAAGTGAGTTTCCATCACTGTGGTCTTTATCCATCATTTTACAAGAATTAAATGATCGACAAAGAAACACCTTCCATTCCTCGAGAATCAAAAATATCTGAAGGATAAGAATGATCTCTACCAACTCACTAACGGACAGAGATAAATAATCTAATTACTCAGTCAAGAGTATTAACTAAGCTGATTAATAAAAATCGCGAAATATATAATTTAAATAAATATTATACTAATTCTAACCATAACCTTTAAGATCAAGTCAGAATGATTGAAGAAATAAAACAGCAGATAATGCCATTTGCTTTATAGCAAGTTGAAGTACAGTATAGCCTCGACCTACTGTCAGATGTAAGTAAACTATTCATTCAGTTTAACTCACATTATTAAATTGAGAATACAATCCTCGAATTGTAAACTCTACCTCATCCTCAGATTTGGTATAAACAGACTGAAATTAGTTCATAATTCAGGATACTTTGTAATATGACTGCAAGTCAGATATAGGAAGTACAGTATAACCTCGGTCTACTGTCAGATCCAAAACTTTTCATTCAGTTTTCTTACAATCATTATATAATCCTCGGATTATAAAATACCTAGCCCTTAGGTTCGGTATATAAGCATTCTGAAATCACTCCTTAATCTCGTTCTGTAATAATATGACCAATAGTAAAAAAAAACAAATATTGAATTATCAAAAGCCCTCGAGCTTGATATAAGTATTAAAAGAAATGTCAGACTCGTAGTACTAAGCAATACTGCATTTAATAATAAAATAGTTTAATGGACTTCATAAACCATTTCGACTGTAATCTCAAAGATTATTTACAAACAAATATATTATAAATAGAAATATAATTAGAATTTAAATAATTTATAAATAAAATTATTTTGCAAACATACGTACATGTCTAGCAAAAAGAAATTATTTACATCCTTATTTACTAACTTAACTTAAAACTCCGAATGATTAGTTAACATCTTGTATTATTTATGTTATGGAATTGAGAACTATAAATTCTTTTTATATTATGTTGGAAACTAAATACAATATTTAGGTTTATTTCATAAACCTGTAATGTATTGTTAATATATGAATATAATTAATAAATAATTCGAATATTTTGTAAACTGATCAATATAAAATTCAATTTACAAGATTTTAACTATTTCATATGAGTTTACTTATATTATATTAATATATCCGTTTATTTAAATACTAATTTCCAAATTATGTACGTTTTACATAACCCTAACCCTAATTTCGCAAATCCTGACAACCCATTACCTACTTAATTATTATATGAATTTAATTAACATCACCTAAATATATAACCTCCAGTAGTGGACGTTAACCTGCCTACAATGTTTCCTAACAACCCTACCTAGATCCCTATCATCCTATTTCCTAATCAATTACCTATGTTATTAAAGGTATGGCCTAAGTCCTTCAATGGGCATTAACAGGCCTAACAAAAATGTATCAACCTATGTCCCTAACAACCTAATATTCCCTACTTGATATTAATAATTATAGCCTAAGTCCAACAAAGAACAACACAGGCTTATCAAAAATCTATAAACCTATCTCCCTAATAACCTAATTCCTAACTACTGTTCCCTAGCTACTAATAAAATTGCTCTTGAAATTGAGCTCACTGAACTGTCCACGTGTACAAAAGAAAATCCCATTTAAATTTACTTTATGTGTGGTGTGTAAGTGATATGTGATATTTACCTATACCTAGATAGAATTCTACTAAACTTGAAGATTCCTAACGTCCAAACGCATAAGTGTGCAATTGCTGTTTGGGTGAGTAGCCTAACAATACTTGGCTAGTATCCGGTTAGGATGCCTAGACAAGCGATGGATCGTCGAAGCAGGATCGGAAGGGGGGATCTGTCTAGCATTGGATATACGCAACTGATTTATCTTTTTAGGTGGGTGAGGACTCTTCCCCCTATTAATTGCGCATACCGTACCAGCAAACAGTCAGATTGTACAATGTCTTGAAAAAGACAAAGGCGACTTCTCCTGAACAGCCGCTCCCACCCATAAGGTGTTGAATCTTATAACCTCCGGGTTGTCACCGTTAGGTGGCAGGTTATAAAACCACTGTATGACAGTGTAAGCATCAATACCTATCCTAATCTAATTCGAAGCTAACGAAAACGGAGGTGGAAGAAATGATAGGTAAATGGATTGTTTCACCACCAATTGGCAGGCTCACCGAATTGATCATTAAATGACGGCTAAAGGGGTCTTGGCCGTAGTGAGATGTTTAATTGAATGTGTGAGTGTTAGATAACATAGTTATCAATATGTGTGTATGTAAGTTGAAATTGATTCTGTTCGTGAAAACAGTACCATTCATGTGTATTTGAATGTGTGGGCGGTGTTATCAGCACCAATGTAAGAAAGTGTGTAGGTAGGATAGGTTAGGTAAACTTCAGCAAAGGATTTTGGAATTTTCCCTAAATTTTCGCGTACTTTTTTGAACTTAACACTGTTACTGATTTGTAAAATAACATTACCTAAACTAAAAACACGCAACGTAACTACTACACTTCGTCAAATTAGAAATAAACTGCGGCCCCAAATATTCGTCCCGTGCCTTTTTATTAACTCGCAACTCTGGTTCCCCACACCCCGCAGATGAATGCAACGCAAGCAGCTTAAGTCTGCCCGCAAACTTCAATATGAATATTTTAAAAAATAAATAATGATAATAGTACATTTAAAGGAATTTATAATAAATAAATATCATATTTAAATACATAGTATAGAATATTTCCCCGGCTAGATAGACTAACGATCAAGAGACCTATATCCAACAGTGGACTCTTGCATATTGATAATGTTGATGAATATATATATATATTTATAAATACTTATACATACAAACAAGGATTTTATTAGTATGACAGGAATTGCATAAGGATAGAACAATTCACAAATATAACATCCAGACCAGGACCGACATGTAGAACTGTTCAAAGATGTTTGTCCCTGGTGGGAATCGAACTCACGAACTATAGCACTCGATGTTACCTACTAAGTTACTTGGTTATTGAGGCGGTTAAAGAGTGAAAACCATGTTTGCCTTCTTTTGTTTAGTATAATTAATAATATGATTAATGCGATGGTTCTTTTCTTCCCATCAATTTTTCATGTTTTTCATGATTTGTGGCTTAAATTGCTGGGTTTGACTGCCTCTATTTCTACATTAATATTGCTAATTATGCGAAGACACTTATTGTTCAAAATTATTAATAAATTTATATTGAGAATGATACTATTTGTCGTGTGGTTCCCAGCATAGAATAGGGTCACACCAATTTCTCTCGTGAAGGTTATCTACACTAAAATGGTTCACCAGTGACGGGCAGCAGCGCTCAATTTAGGCTGATAATGAATAATATTACGCGTGTGCGGATAGCCTATCTCCTTGTTAACAAAATTTACCTACCACCGCAAACCACTCGAAATTTCAATGCCCTACTCTGTCTACGCTGTAACTTAAAACGTATCGTATAAACAAAAATCAAATTCCTTGAACACAACAAAGCGTTATTGAAATAAAATATTTATGTCAATATTCTGTATTTACATATACATATATCGCATGTGAACGATTCATTGTTCCAAAATTAACAATACCTAATAAGAACAAATATAAAATATTCTCCCAAATTTGGTAATAAAATGTATCTTACAGCCTCTACACTAAAATTTAGTTAAAATACATTAACATAAACGATACAATAATAGACAATACATAAGTAACTTTAATAAATATTTGTCTAGATATTACTTTGCAAATTATAGACACTATTTCAGAGATTTTAGCATATATTTTCTATCAAATATCATATCAATTTAAACTAGTCGTTTTTAAAACGACTTATGTACATATTTTCAATATAAATACATTTTATAGCACAATCTAACACAATACTAATAGTCAAGTATTGCGAATGATGACCCTATAGTTCAGTCGCTAATGCATCATACTTGTGAAGCATAAGGTCGTGGGATCAAATTCACTTTGAAAAAATAACATTTGTATAAATTGTAATGTTTACTTTCTAGAATAAAATATTATAATATATTGAATAATTAATAATGTTGTAATAATTTAATTAAATAGAAGTCTAAATGTTTGAAAAGCTCCATCTATTCATCAAGCTAAAAACTTATCACACTGCGACCAACTAATTGCATCGGAAACCAATACATTACGTTTCGACCTCTGACATGGATCTCCTAGTTCACAGTTATTCCGTTACTGTCGCTAGCGTCCATTTAATTAAAACTACAGTATGTAATATATTAATATGTACAGATATTCGTATAAATACGACAAAACACATTGTGAATTATCATGAGACGAAGCTTGTTCCGTCACATTCTGAATGTCAAAATAAATTAATATAATTATCAGAAGCAATTTAAATGATGTGTCGCTTGAAGTTAGTTGCGCCGTTTCTTCTTCACAGCGCTAACTCCTCGGAAACGGTAGTCGGTAAAAAAATTACGTGATAAATGTACCGAGTGTACTCATGTGAAGTAAAGAACTTTGACTATGCACTTGTGTGTGTACCGTAGTCATGCCATAGGTACCTCACATATGCTAGTTTCGTGGTTATCCAACTCGTGAAATAGCGACCCACTCCCCGCATTCCTCTCTAATACTTTCGTTTGATTAGTCTATTGCCCAATTGGCTGTGGGTAATTTGGTTACGTTGCCGAGCTTAAATACAAATACATATACAGATCATCATCAGGTTATTGTTGTCTCCACTGCAGGAGCACAACTCTCTCTCATCTGCCGGAGACAGACGGAGGGTTTGGCCTACACTCCCCGCGCTGGCCAGACGGGTTGGGGAGGGCTGATTGATGTTTCATAATGTATTCCCTTAGTCGCCTTGTACGACATCCACGGGAGGAGTTGGAGTGGTCCTATTCTACACTACCGGAAACCACATACAGTACGGTAAATACTATACAGATAGGTAACAAATACAGGGTTTTGTTTCTGAGAAGTGAAGCCTTACAGCCTTTACCCAAAGTAGGATACAGGGTATAATCTTTCTGAACGTTATATCAAATACTAGCTGTGCCCGCGGCTCCGCTCGCGTAGACTACAGAATCCGCTCCCGTTCCCACTCTCGCTCCCTATCCCACTCCTGACTCTAACTTCAGACTCTCAATCCCACTGCTGCTCCAACTGTAGTACAAACCAATCGCAATATAAATTGTACCGAACATAATATACTTCTTTGTTATATTGCATTTCTACTACTTGGGTTACATTATTGAAGTTTTAGTAGCGATTCCTATTTTTTTACAGTAGTAATAAATATAACCTATGTTCATCATCATCATCAGGTTATTTTTGTCTCCACTGCAGGAGCACAACCCTCTCCATCTGCCGGAGACAGACGGAGGATTTGACCTACACTCCCCGCGCTGGCCAGACGGGTTGGGGAGGCCTGATTGATGTTTTACAATGTATTCCCTTAATCGCCTTGTACGACATCCACGGGAAGAGTTGGAGTGGTCCTATTCTACTCTACCGGAAACCACACGAAATAAAACCATAACCTATGTTACTGAGGGATAATTTATCATTCTAATGGTAAAAGAATTTTTGAAATCGGTCCAGTAGTTTTTGAGTTTATTCGTTACAAACATATAAAACAATATTAGTGTAGATAAAATAACAATATTACACAAACATTATTAGGAGTTTAATTCATGAAAATACGCTCCGCAGTTTGAATAATCCTCGGTCACAATAATCAACCGCGTTAATCAACCATTGTGACAAATACGCAAGTCGTTTTCAGTCATTGTAACCGCCTTAGCATCTTTTGGGTCGCGTGCCGTTGTCTCGTCCCTCGGCGACGGCGAGGCGAGTGACACCGTCTGTCTTGCGGGACCGCGAAGGCGCGTGAAGTGTCACTTGTCCGGGACTGCGGGACATCGCGGGTCACGCAACTAGTGTCTCACGGAAAGTCTGTTTTTGTCGGCCGAAACCACTTCGGCATTAAGGCTTTAGACTTTAGACCGAAAGTCGAAACTTATCAATAACCTTTAGGGATCCGTTAAAATAGATACATTAATAGTTTCTGCACCGGGTGCGACTGAAAATCAGCGCCTAGCACCTTACTTGGTCTAGGCATATGCTGAGTCGTTTGCCCTTTTGCTGCCACGGCACTACTATTTTAACTATGTTAAAAAATTTAAATTGTTTTCTCTAGTACTTATAATAATTTTTTTTCCTTTTTCTTACTTTCTTGGTTTTTTCTTTGTGTGTGCAAATTATGGTAGTAAATAAATGTATTTTTCTTTCTTTCTTTCTTTCTTTCTTTCTTTCTTTCTTTCTTTCTTTCTAATAGATTTTACTGAAAAATAATATAAAATTTAATAAAAATGCTTATGAGAAACTGCACTTATGGCAAAATTATAGAAATTATAGAAAAAAACCCATTTTTTAAATTAAATTTGGCAGTAATAGCGTTTACATCAACTATCATTGCCAATCACTTCAATAAACAAATACCATATCTGGGTACAACATCTAGTAGGTAGGATAATTTTTTAAATAATTTTATGGCCTTGAGCTTAAGCATTTTAGTATATTTTGACATTGGATGACAATAAGTGAAAAGAAAAATTACTGGAAAATTTATAAAGATTAACCAAGATGATTATGTAGTAACGAAGGTAGAGAAGGGTATTTTGCGTTGGTTTGGACATTTAGAGCGTACGAGTGAAAGAAGAGTGACAAAAGTATATAAGTGCGAATGTGGAAGGAACTACAGCTAGAGGTCGTCCTAGGAGGACGTTCAAGTATCACATTAGTAATGTCCTCAAAAAGGCTGGGGTCCGCAGTGAGAAGAATAAAAGGAGGTGCATGAAAAGGTTGATGAATGTGAGAGAGGCTAGTGAGGTGTGTCAGGATTGCGCAAAGTGGCGATCCATCGTCTCTGCCTACCCCTCTGGGACCGAGGCGTGAGCATTATGTATGTATGTATGTATGTATGTATGTATGTATGTATGTATGTATGTATGTATGTATGTATGTATGTATGTATGTATGTATGTATGTATGTATGTATGTATGTATGTATGTATGTATGTATGTATGTATGTATGTATGTATGTATGTATGTATGTATGTATGTATGTATGTAATTAAGACGAGATTCATGACAAAATAAAACATGTGTATTGTATTGTTGTATGATGTTGTATGATTATTTAATGTAGGTACACGCGACTACAGCCTCTCCATAATCCCGTGTCTTCACCGCAGGTTAGCTGGAAGAAATTTCTTTAGGAATAAGCTTAACCTTTCGTATAATTTTCTTTTCTTTGTGTTGCTCTTTGTATGTTTGTGTGTACAATAAACTATTAAATAAATAAACACAATATTTACTACCGACTCCACCGAAATTGCCGAAAGCCGAAACTAAAACTGCGGTTGGCTACTCGCAGCAGACTACTAGAAATGGAACACAATCCGCGTCCTGAAAGACTGTCACAAATATTAGACTGAGAACTGTCAGGAAACAGAGCAGAAACCCCTGTTGAATGATTCTGGTAATATTAGAGAGAGCTCTTCAATTCTTTATTTCGCCTTAGCTAGTCCAGGCTTTGAATATTTAATGGAGCGGTTTTGAGCAAAAAATATTAATATAAAATAGCTTAAAGCGACACCGCTGTCGGCTCTACCGGGAAGGGAAATGTTCAGCGTCTTCTGATGAAAAAAAAAAAACATTTCTAGCGCTTGTGACACCCTTGTACTACTCACCCGACATTCCACACAAGCGGACAGATTTAATTACTTACTACTAGACATATACGTGCGTGTGTGCAGATATTACGGTAGGGCTATTGCACCCAGCGCACGAACATAGTCGATCTAGAGAGGGATAACGTGCCTTGTCTCACACCTTGTAAGGTTGGCTGGAAGAGAGCTCTTTTAGAGATAAGCTCGCCTTTGTACACAAAATTTGTAACTGTATTTACTTTTAAAATTTGTGCAATAATTTGTGCAACGTTATACATCAACGATTATGTCTTCTGTTTCTCAACTTGCTTCTGTTTGTAATGTATAGCGTCGATCTCTCACTCTTTATTGTACCGGCGGGCGGCAGTCAAGCAGTGCGCACTGCCAGCCGTACTCTATCTTGCGGGCAACAATAAACTGGCGGGGGAGGTGGGTGCCTGCTGATTGACCAACGACGATCTGGCGACTGACAATGGCGGTATAACCATACACTAGGCCGTGTGGTTTCCGGTAGAGTAGAATAGGACCACTCCAACTCTTCCCGTGGATGTCGTACAAGGCGACTGAGGGAATACATTATAAAACATCAACCAGCCCTCCCCAACCCGTCTGGCCAGCGCGGGGAGTGTAGGCCAAATCCTCCGTCTGTCTCCGGCAGATGAGAGAGGGTTGTGCTCCTGCAGTGGAGACAAAAATAACCTGATGATGATTTAGTAGTGTATATACTGTAATATAAGTCAGCTCAAAGCTTGGGTATTGAACCCATAGTATTTTTTTAGGTTGCGTTTGATAGGGAGCGAGAGTAGGAACGGGAGCGGATTCTGTAGTGCACGCGAGCGGAACCGCGGGCACAGCTAGTAAAATAATTTTGGATGAATTTACTGTATCATGATCATGAGACTATACCTCGTCCACAGAAAAACAATTTCACACCCATAATTTCAAGTCCCAAGTCCAGTTGCCAAATTACAACAAATCTGGAGATTAAACAATCAATTCTCGCAAAAGTCCATTGTAGAGAATATAACGCGGGGCGCATTATTACTCTGCTTGATGGATCTGTGCAATAAATACCCTCCCCCTCCCCCCCTGCTGCTGCTACTGGGGGTGGGGGTTAAAAGGGGGGGATAACAAACGAGTGCCGGTGAACGGTCATTAGTCGCCACTTGTCATACAACACTCAACCACCGAAATGACTGTTTAAATTTAAGGACTTTAAACGCAAGCGATTACTCTTCTCTAATGGTCCGATTTTTGATTGGGTCTTTATGTATTCAAAGATATAGATCATTTAATTCACGACGGCGCGCCTTGTTACTTTTAGGGGTCAGCGGGGACGCGGGGACGTTAATCTGAATCTATCCGAATATACCTTAGAGTACTCGTATATTCTAAATCAATAGTAATATGAAAGCAAACGCATTTTCTTCTCGTAATCAAAATAAATAATAGATGGCGTTCCGAAGCGGACCGCAAAGTTTACGTGGTAATACAAACTTGTTTTTGCTGCTGGTGATCCTTTCATGAACATGTTACCGAAACGTAAATAACGTTGATTTTCGTATGAGTACTGGTTTGCAATGAAATATATTTCTAATTCCTTTACTGTCCGAGCCGCGCCGATGTGGAATAAACTGCCGACGGTCATTCGAGATAGTACGTCGGTGACATCCTTTAAAACTAAACTAAAAGAGCACTATCTGTCTCACTCAGTATAATATGATATGTATGTATTTATGTAGGTTTATTATAAGTATTTATTATATGCACTTTTTGACCCCGCTTTTAGTGCCTTATCACACCCTGTAAGGTTGGCTGGAAGAGATCTCTTTTAGAGATAAGCTCGCCTTTGTACACAAAATTTGTAACTGTATTAAGTGTTAAAATTTTGTGTAATAAAGAATGTATAATATATGTACACAATGAACTGTGTGCGATTAAGAGAAGCAGTGAGACGTGCCGTCGTGAATCGTACGATAAAATACAAAATGCCAACTTGATAACTTGAAGCTAGGTTAGGTTAATGCCTGGGAGGACTTCACGCTCGGTGTGGTAATGTGGTTCGACCTCTCGCTTCCTGCCGTGGTCAAGGTATCCCGTCGTAAAAGACGACTAAAAGGGGTCGTCGGGGACGCGAGTGTATAGAGCAGGGGCTCTATCCATCCAAGCGTCCTAGAGTACGGTGCGGTGGGGATCTCTCACCGCGAGGGTGCAGGGGGAGGTACCCTGATCGCCCTGAAGCGGACCACTGACGCCTAAATTCATAGAGGGACTCCGGATGGATTTAGGAGTCTAAGATCCCGCTCGCAAAAAGTCCCTTTCGCTAGCAGTCGGATCCCTGATACTCCCTCTTCGTTTTCTTTCAACAGAAAACTCTATTTACTTGAATATGCCAATGCGAAGCTGATGTCGGAATCTGAAGCAGACGCTTACCTGTAAACAATGAAAAAATCGTTTATTACTTAAATTACTTTACCTGAATGATTTAAATCAAATTTTTGGCCAGGTTCTTCAATATCCAATGAGATTACTCTAATAACGCCATTAAACAAGAGTAAGAAAATAAATGCGAATCAAATTTTAGCAGTGTCCAATTTTCCTGTGTGTTTTATTGCTTCCTCGCTCATAATGTGTGAGCTTGCCGTGTGGTTTCCGGTAGAGTAGAATAGGACCACTCCAACTCTTCCCGTGGATGTCGTACAAGACAACTGAGGGAATACATTATAAAACATCAATCAGGCCTCCCCAACCCGTCTGGCCAGCGCGGGGAGTGTGTCTGTCTCCGGCAGATGAGAGAGGGTTGTGCTCCTGCAGTGGAGACAGAAATAACCTGATGATGATGGTCATAATGTGAACTGCTAACTAATGAATCTCTCTCCATAGGTAATCCTAAGGTAGGACGTTTTAGGGATAAGAAGATTTTTGATGTCACAGGTATTTACAAGACAACAAACGGATTTCTCGCAAAGCGACTCACACTTCACCTGTTTCTGATGAAACGAAAAACATAATTATCCAAATTAGAAAGTGATACGAGCTCGAAGTTGTGAATATAATTTGTTTACGTTGAAATCTACTTCCGGGGCAGGTACGTAATCAGAAAGAAAACCCACCTTTATTTTTCTATGCAATGTATGTCATGCTGTTAGACATACGAGTAAAGTACTTGTACAGCACATCCTACTAATATTATAAATGCGAAAGTTTGGATATTTGTTACTCAATCACGCTTTAACTACTTGACGGATCGTTATGAAACTTGGCAAACATATAGGTTAGGTGCTGAAATAGGACATAGGATAGTTTTTATCCCGAAAAAACATATAATTCCTATGGGATATACATAATAATTTTTAATGTTAAGTGGTCCACGCGAGCGAAGTCGCGGGCAATAACGACTATAGAATATAATTCCAAAATTAGGTATTTTGTGTATAAAGTTAATATCATCATCAGGTTATTTTTGTCTCCACTGCAGGAGCACCACCTTCTCTCATCTGCCGGAGACAGACGGAGGATTTGACCTACACTCCCCGCGCTGGCCAGACGGGTTGGGAAGGCCTGATTGATGTTTTATAATGAATTCCCTTAGTCGCCTTGTACGACATCCACGGGAAGAGTTGGAGTGGTCCTATTCTACTCTACCGGAAACCACACGGCAAAATAGAAAACAAATAGAATATTTAGTATAATTTGTATTTGTGTTTAGTTTAATCACTATTTGACTAATCGAGTTAGTAATCAGTATGTATTATCTCGATAATTTCGAACCCTTGTTTAATGAATGGTTTAATAACGTGTGAATTGGAAAGAAATTGGTTAAATACACTTTGAATTAAATTTAGGGGTACATTTTGCAATTTCGTTTTGTTTCGAAAGCAAAATAAGCTCAGCCTGCTATGCTCTCAGAAGTCTACGTGAAGAGATAACTACTAGACAGCTAAAACTCCTCCAGACAATTTCTCAGCTTTTAGCGATAAGACCGCATAGATGTACATATGTAAGTTACTTTATTATTGTATATTTTTTATTTTTTACATGCAACAAGTTATTTTTATTATTTTCACAAAAATTATTTCAGCTTTTTGAAACTCGCTAGCAGTCCGACCCCCATTCGAGTAAAACAAAACCCCTGACTGCGTCCCTGTTGCTCACCCATGGGGCAAAGATTAATATTAACTTGTTTACATTGCGGCGAGCACACAGCGCTAGAAAATATTATTGCAAGGAGTTATGTAGCAACTACAAACTTTTTACCGCGTATACGTGCACAGATAATAAACTCACCCGCTTCTGTATTCTCCCCTCTTGCCCCGCCCTAACCCTCCCCGACTCTGCATAGAGATTTTTCTTGAATCCTTTGTAATAGATTTTCTCGCATAAAGTTTACGTACACTGGCGGTATGAAAAGGTTCGTCGTCTTAAAGACTATTTTTTCTTGTACGGTACTCCCAAAGTGGAGTATTTGAACGGACTTATTGTGTCTTGAAAGCATTTAAGACAAACACTGAAGAGAAAAATAACCGTAACAGTAAGATTTAGTAAGTATATCCTACTAAGATTATAAATGCGAAAGTTTGGATATTTGGATGTTTGGATATTTGTTACTCAATCACGCTTCAACCACTGGACGGATCGTGATGAAACTTAGCACACATATAGGTTAGGTCCTGGAATAGGACATAGGATAGTTTTTATCCCAATAAAACATCTTATTCCTATGGGAAATACATAATAATTTGTGATGTTAAGTTGTCCACGCGAGCAAAGTCGCGAGCAACAGCTAGTATAGATTATTATTCCACCTAATTTGGTTTATAAAGGTAATATTATGATCAGGTTATTTTTGTCTCCACTGCAGGAGCACAACCCTCTGAAATTTTTAATAATTTGTAATGTTAAGTTGTCCACGCGGACGAAGTCGCGGGCAATAGCTAGTTAATGATAGTAACAAGAGTCAATATTCATGTTTGCAGCTAGAAAGTAGCAGCTGTTAAAATTTTAAGTGTGTAGTCAAAATTGAACCTAATCTGCGTAAATAAATAAGGATCGAAGTCTGAATAACTTTCACTTCGAGCCATTCCTTATGAAAATAAGTTAGAAAAAGTTCCCCGACTTAGACCTTCAAATCAATTCAAAATATACGTAAGTCGGTTGAAAGTCAAGTGAAGTCTAGAAAGCTGAAAGTTGGTTCAACTATTTGTTATCACTAGGAATCGGAATTAGGTGCTTAGTGTTATTTATATTATTATTATTATTATTCGAGTTGGGGCTATTTCAAGATCTCAGTCTAGATCTTCTATCACTGCGACCATTTCTGGTCTATTGTGATCGCCACCATACTATAGTTCCGTGTTAAGCCTTGCAGCAGATAGAAACTGCACAATGCTTTTAGCACTGAGTTGTTTTACTTCGTCAGGGTGAAGCAAGTAGTTACCTAGGTATGTATTTCTTTTACGCATCAGTGGTCCACACTCGCACAGGAGGTGCATGGGGGTTTCCTCTGCTTCCTCACAGAGCCTGCACGCTCCTGTGGTTCGGAGCTTGAGGTTGAACATGTGTTTGTTCAGGCCACAATGTCCTGTGAGAGCTCTCACTACTATGCGTAAGTTGTTCCTGCTAAGCGCTAGTGCTTCTTGAGCAGACTTACTATTGTAAACCTCAAAGTCAAAGTCAAAATCATTTATTGCACATGAGTACACTTGGTACATTTATACACGTCATTTTTTATCGACTACCGCTTCCTAGGTGTTAGCGCTGTGAAGAAGAAACGGCGCAACAAACTTCACGCAACACATCTTTTAAAAATCAAGTTTGCATACAATTAATAAAGATTTTGCGAACCTGGATTAACATTAGTACCAGGCATCTTTGTCATTCAAATAATCGTTTACTTTATAATAGGCTTTCTTACAAAGCTGTTTTTTAATGTGAATCTTAAACTTTCTGTCCGTCATATTTAAGATTTCCTCCGGTAGTTTGTTGTATAAGCGTATACATTGCCCCGTGAACGATTTACTGACCTTACTTAGTCTTAACCCTGGTAAAACAAGCTTATTTTTATTTCTTGTACTATAACTATTATTGTCACAGTGCCTCAAAAAGAGAGATACATTTTTTCTGACATATAAAATATTATCTAAAATGAATTGACCAGCTACTGTTAATATGCTTATTTCTTTAAACTTTTCTCTTAATTATTATAATTTATTTAAACTTTTTTGCTTATTTCTTTAAACGCAGATTATAAATTGCCCTAACTGCTCTTTTTTGCAAGATAAAAATGGTCTCTATATCTGCTGCTTGACCCCACAGTAGGATACCGTATGCCATGATACTGTGGAAGTAGCTAAAGTACACTAACCTCGCGGTAGCAACATCAGTTAATTGTCTGATTTTCCTTACGGCGTAGGCCTTTATTAGTTATTTATATTATTATTAAATTCGTTTATTTAGATATCAAGCATCCATTATTGTTAGTAACGTAATACAATAATACTTATATGACTAGGTGTTAGTAACATTTAAATATTTAAAACAAGAACAATTAGGATTTTAAAATATTAAATAAATTCAATTAAATTACATCATTATACAATAAAATTAGTCCCAATTATATCAATATATTGCCGTGTGGTTTCCGGTAGAGTAGAATAGGACCACTCCAACTCTTCCCGTGGATGTCGTACAAGGCGACTAAGGGAAATACATTATAAAACATCAATCAGGCCTCCCCAATACGTCTGGCCAGCGCGGGGAGTGTAGGCCAAATCCTCCGTCTGTCTCCGGCAGATGAGAGAGGGTTGTGCTTGTGCAGTGGCGACAAAAATAACCTGATGATGATATCAATATAAATTATAAATAAATTCCATGAAATATTTACGTTAATATGAATATTCCAGGTTCTTTTCCGAGATTTATTTAAACACTAGCTGTACCCGCGACTCCTCTCGCGTGGACTTCAGAGTTCATGTTTTATCCCACTAATATTATAAATGTGAAAGTTTGGATGTTTGTTACTCAATCACGCTTCAACCAGTGGACGGATCGGGATGAAACTTGGCACACATATCATCAGGTTATTTTTGTCTCCACTGCAGGAGCACATCCCTCTCTCATCTGCCGGAGACAGACGGAGGATTTGGCCTACACTCCCCGCGCTGGCCAGACGGGTTGGGCAGGCATAGGCATATATAGGTTAAGTCCTGGAATATGACACTGGATAGTTTTCATCTCAAAAAAAAAACATCTCATTCCTACGGGAACCCAAATTAATCGATACGAATGTGATTTTTGAGGTTTTTGGGGACGTTGATTACGAAAATGATATGTATTTTGAAATTCAAGTTGTGTAAATATCGAAACCTACGCGGACGAAGTCGCAGGAAACAGCTAGTTTTAAATTAAGTTTAAAATTCAACTATGTTTTAATTCCACGACATTCCACATCTCGCATTTCATCATCATCAGCCTATATACGTCCACTGCTGAACATAAGCCTCCCCAATAGAATGCCTCTTTTGGTGGGTTTTCCATTGGGAGATTTGCCATAATCTCTACGCTTGGCAGACGGACTGATGATCGCAGTAATGATCTTAATAAACACAGGAGAATGCTGCTGCCCATCTCTGGAGCAATCCCTTAGTCGCCTTGACGACACCCACGGGAAGATTGGGGGTGGCCCTACTCTAAGCCGGGAACCACACGCACCATCATTTAATTAAATCTAATTCTTCTTCCGCCTTCCGTCTTCTTAACCTAACCAGTAAAATAAAATACACATACTTAGTATGAAATTTTCTTTCCTTAATAGGATATTACATACTTTTTAATTATTACCACTAAGATTCCTTGATTTTCCTTAAAAAATACAACTACCTCATTCCGATCCCTGGTTTATACCTAATGAATCGTGACGTATTCTTTTATGCATGTAACAAGCCGTTTCCTTTGCAGACAAATGTCGTTGAGTGGGGAAGTGGAGTGTCGCGTGTGTCTTAAGTGTCTCGCACCATGGTATAGACTAGTCCTTCTCAAAGTGGGCACTGGAGGCCTTAAGGGCAGAAGGCCTAGAGAAAATTGAAGGGCGTGGAGGCGGGCGATGACTAGATTACCAAACACAGTCATCCTTAAAATATGAAACTTGCTTGCCGTGTGGTTGCCGGTAGAGTAAATAGGACCGCTCCAACTTCTCCCGTGGATGTCGTACAAGGCGACTAAGGGAATACATTATAAAACATTAACCAGGCCTCCCCAACCCGTCTGGCTAGCGCGGGGAGTGTAGGCCAAATCCTCCGTCTGTCTCCGGCAGATGAGAGAGCGTTGTGCTCCTGCAGTGGAGACAAAAATAACCTGATGATGATGATCCTTAAAATTATACAGGTAATTATATGAATTGAGTACGATTAAAACATTAAAATGAACAGGACAATTCATATTGGAGCTCCCACACTAGACCATGCAGTCTGTACCGGTTCATCATCATCATCATCAGGTTATTTCTATCTCCACTGCAGGAGCACAACCCTCTCTCATCTGCCGGAGACAGACAGAGGATTTGGCCTGCACTCCCCGCGCTGGCCAGACGGGTTGGGGAGGCCTGATTGATGTTTTACCTGTTCCTGTCCCGGTTGTCTATTACTAATTTTAACAAACTTAAAAAATTATGTTATCATGATATCTTGAACTTTCCAAACCCAAATTAAATACTTATACCTACCTTCATCATTTATTTCGTTCTTATTTCTAGTATTTTTGTTCTATATATCACGGCTTTCTTAGCCTCTGTACCGTGTTTGTAGTAATCAAGTTAAAAATAATAATTGTTGTAGCTGTTTTTAACATGCGAAACAGATATTAAGTACAAAGTTCAAATTTCAAATTGCTTTAGAAAATTATTGATTTTCAAAGGGTGGGCGAAACAAGTTTGAGAACCTGTGGTATAGATGATTTTACGTCTCCTCAACGTGCCAGAGGCATCGGGGCACACGTACTGTCAATAGTAGGGTTGTCACTACTATAATATAGATATTATATTTATGTGCCCCAAGTGGCGATACATCGTCTCTGCCTACCCTCTGGGACCAAGGCGTGGGAATTATGTATGTATATGTAAAACGCCTTATTGCAACTATTACAAATATAAATAAAATTGTGTACAACGGCGAGTTTATTCCACTTAGGGATCTCTTCTAGTCAACCTTAGAGTAACTGAAAGGACTAGTATAATGCGTTTAGTACCAAATTTTGACATTAATGATACAATACAATGAAGACCATACACAAATAACTTAAATATTAAAATTACAATAAAAAAACCAACAAATTAGGCATCATCATATCAGCTCCTAGAAGTCCACTGCTGGACATGGGTCTTCCCCAATGAACGCCATTACACCCGGTCCTCTGCCCTCCGCATCCAGCCGCTACCGGCCACCTTCTTCAGGTCGTCGGTCCACCTGGCGGCGGGGCGTACTACCCTGCGAGTGCCGATCCGCGGTCTCCACTCCAGAACTCGTCTGCCCCAACGGCCGTCGGTTCTGCGGCATATGTGGCCCGCCCACTGCCATTTCAGCTTGCTAATCCTTCATCAAACCTTCTTATAACGAAATCCCTCTTAAATGAAGCTTTTTATCGGTCTATCTGGCTGTCTATCCAGCGGATAACTCTAAAACTGCTGGGCCGAGTAAGACATTATTATTCAATTCATTTATTCAGATGTTAAAGCTCCATAATTATTGGTAAAATTTGACTATGTGTTAGTAACATTCAGAATTTAAATTATAAAATAAATTAAATTAATATAATAATTAATAATACTATTCCAGAAAAACTGAAACAATAATTAATAGAGCTTGTAACTGTGTTTGTTCGTGCAATAAAGTGTATTGATTCAGTGCCTCCCCAACCCGTCTGACCAGCGCGGGGAGTGTAGGCCAAATCCTCCGTCTGTCTCCGGCAGAGAGAGGGTTGTGCTCCTGCAGTGGAGACAAAAATAACCTGATGATGATTCAGTGTCAAGATTTTCACTGAATAACATTAAAATATGATCCGTGGCAGCCCTGCCTTCCCGCCGGCATTCCCGCCCCGGGGCGCAGGCGCGCGCAATTTCCCGGACGCTGGCTTTATTTTCTTTGTCCTTCCTAATTGTCATTAGACACGAGCAGCGCCCGGCGACCTCACTAATGCGTTAAATAAACAATTCTCCCCGTCTTCCTCTACGGTGAGAGCACGGACGACTGTCGGGGTCTACCAATTCTATAAGGTCCGAGTTCGGTCTCCTATCATGACGGTAATACTAGTTGCCATCTTGCACTTACCTACCACTTGACGACCTCCGCGGCGGAACGGGTAGCTCTCGGACTGCCACGCCGGAGGTTGCGGGTTCGAATCCCGCTAGGGGCAAATATTCGTATGATGAATATGAATGTTTGTACCCAAGTCTTGGATGTTTATATATTTATCTATGTGTGTGTATCCGCTATCTAGTAACCATACCACAGGCTCTGCCTAGTTTGGTACTGGATAATTGGTATGAATGTCTGACATATTTATTTACAGTCTCAAAGCATGATCCAAAGGTTGACAGGTAGAGAATACCTTCGGAAGTAAGTGCGCCTATTGTACAATTGTTTACAAAATGAATTAATCGTAATTCAGTTCCAACATGTTTGTTACACATTTTTCATTTTCATCATCATCATCAGGTTATTTTTGTCTCCACTGCAGGAGCACAACCCTCTCTCATCTGCCGGAGACAGACGGAGGATCTTTCGTTCATCTGCAGGATTTTTCACTTTGGACATTAATTGTAATTCAATATAAATAAATATTGTAATTCTAAACCACTAGACCCCAGCTCCTCTAGACATGGCCCCGGGGGGTGGTGAACTAGACATCGTTATCTTTCGCTTGTTTTGGTAGCAGTGTATAGTTAACAAAAAATCATGGAAAAAATATGATGCTGTGAAATAGATCCCTTTCGTCCCATTTCATAACCAGATTTCGTAACTGGCTACGAAATGGGAATTTAATTCCCATTCTGTAACCGGTTACGAAATAAGAATTGCATTGTCCCATTTGGTAACTTACTTTCCTATCCTACTAATATTATTAATGCGAAAGTTTGGGTTTTTGGATGTTTGGATGTTGTTACTCAATCACGCTTCAACCACTGGACGGATCGTTATGAAACCTAGCACACATATAGGACAGGTCCTGGAATAGGACATAGGATAGTTTATATTCCGAAAGAACATCCCATTCCTAAGGGAAATACATAATAATTTGTGATGTTAAGTTGTCCACGCGGACGAAGGACGATTCATAAACAAATGTGAGATTTTTCATTTCAATGAAATTACTTTTTATTCCACGATACAATAATAAAGTTATAGAGAAGAGACGCTATTGTACCATTTTGTTAAAGGCAATTTCAAGCAGTAATAGAATATTTTTAGTTTGGTAAATAAAGTATTTCACCATAAAACTTCTATAATTTTATTTGATTAACAAATGTAATTGCAAAATCTAATATGCCAACCCTCTAGATGCCACCGATTTGAGCCTCCGATAATGATCTCTAGTGATAACATAAAAACTGTTTTGCCATGGCTACGTCAATTTATAATAAAATTCCCGAGTCAATCAAAGAACTTCCCACCAATCGATTTAAAGTATCACTACACAGTTGGCTTTTGCAAAAAATGTTTTACTCGGTACAGGAATTTCTAGACCAGGCAGAAATATAATGACATAATTAATGCATAGAACAGTAGGTACGTTAAATACTGACAGTGTGAATATATGACTTTTCGTAAATTTAATTGACGTATTATTATTATTGACATTGTAATTTAAATTCATATAAGTATTAAGTTTAATTTGTAATGTGTAACATTTGCACGCTATTATATGGATGGCTAAATAGGCATGATCTACCAGTTGCTTGTTATAATATTTGACATTTGTACCCTATTTATGCAAATAAATATTCTATTCTATTCTATTCTAACAGCCATATCACGTTCGTAGCAGCCAGCTGCTAAAGTCGTAGCAGTAGCTTCTACGGGCGTAGCGCTGTATGGTTATTAACACGTAGCTTCTTCCTATACATAATTATACCGCATATCTTGTACAGTCGACCATCCGTATCAGTTCTTATTAATACTAGCTGTGCCCGCGGCTCCGCTCGCGTGGACTACAGAATCCGCTCCCGTTCACACTCTCGCTCCCTATCCCACTTCCACTCAGACTCTCAATCCCGATCCCGATCACATTTCAATTACAATACCACTCCCACTCCAACTGTAGTACAAACCAATCACAATATGAATTCTATCAATATTCAAACATAATAATACTTCTTTGTTGTAATGGCTTCTAGAAAAATTACGAGATATTAATAAAGTACTTTACTAATATCTCAGGTTCTAAGTGGCGTATCAAGATGAAACATGCGCCAGATTTTAAGTTAGACCTCCATCCAGCAAGACAACTGTGAAAACTGAATCAAATTTCATTCAACAGTTTTTGCGTGATGAGGTAACAAACATACATACAGAAAGACAGACCGACAGACAGACAAAAATTCTAAAAACAATTATTTTGGCTTCTATTGACCCCTATAAAGATCCCTCCTACAATTTTTTCTACAGTATCTCCCATGTACAGACATAGACCAGTTACAGTTTTATTAAATGAATAGATCTTATTTGTGCTAAAATATCAATCGAAAACCCCTGAGCTTGTAATAAATTATATATACCTAGTAGTGCACCATATCTATAATTTCAGCTCTTAGACGTCACCACACCCGTTCCTCCGCACTCCGCATCCAGCCGCTGCCGGCCACCTTTAGGCCAAAGGTCTATCTGCTAATCCTTTCGGATATGTTGGTGATCTTCGTTCTTCGTTGGATCTCCTCATAACGAATCATATCCCTCAAAGAAACCCCGAGCATAGCGCTCTCCACAGCTCGCTGAGCGACTTGGAACTTGTGGATCAGGCCCACTGTCAGTGTCTACGTTCCGCATATTCGACTTTTACAGTCAATGTCTTTGACTTGCAGATATCTTATAACCCTCTGTTAGATAGTAGTATTTCCGTACTATTCAGATTGCGATGAGTTTTGATTACATTTGGAGCTGCGAGTGGGAATTGGAGTGGGAGTGGGCGTGGGCGTGGGCGTGGGCGTGGGCGTGGAGGAGTGGGTATAAGAGCGGGAGCGGACGCGGAAGCGAAAGCGGGAGGGGAGCGGGACCGGAAGCGAGAGCGGGAGGGGATAGGGAGCGGAACCGGAGTTGGACCGGAGCGGGAGCGGGTATGGTACCAGTGTAATTTGAGTGTTTGAAAATTCGCATAACTTTTTACCCGATTACGATGAATTTGTGGTATACGTATGCAACAAAGTAATGTTGGTCGGAATTTGGACTGCGATGGATTAGTTACGAGGACTACATTTGGAGAGACGAGGGAATGAGGTTTGAGGGGAGGGTTGAGGGGAGAGCTGAGGGGAGGGTTGAGGGGAGAGTTGAGGATCTGGATCTGGACCTGGACCTGGATCTGGACCTGGATTTGAAGTCTGAGTGGAAGTGGGATAGGGAGCGGAAGTGGGAATGGGAGCGGATCCTGTAGTCCACGCGAGCGGAGCCGCGGGCACAGCTAGTCTAATAAATAAAATCGTAAACATCTACACACATATCTTACAGAGAGGAGACACGTCGACCCTGTGGGATCTTTTGTGTCAGTTTAGTCTGCTGTTAGTTTAAAGTTTTATAATAATAATAATAATAATAATAATGCCTTTATTTCGGGAAACATAGGTCCCATAAAATACAAAATACAAAAAAATTATTATAAAACAAAATTACAAAAACTAAAATTAATAAAATGATGCA
This sequence comes from Esperia sulphurella, assembly GCA_947086405.1. Classification (NCBI taxonomy): domain Eukaryota; kingdom Metazoa; phylum Arthropoda; class Insecta; order Lepidoptera; family Oecophoridae; genus Esperia; species Esperia sulphurella. The sequence continues at coordinate 15,003,457 of OX352272.1, forward strand.
ATAGCAAATGATGAATAAAATATTCTACGTCTACTTTTTGTTGGCGCTCTGATGCGTGTAAAGCCAATGCAAACAAAACCTATTTTTGTGTATATTTACATTGAGAACTTTCACCAATTCGTTTTTAGAGTCCTTCCCCAAAAAGCCGCCACTCTATTTCGGAGCAACGCAAAGTAGTCAGGTACCCTGGCGTCGGCGAACATGCCCGAGGCGCTGCAGTATCACGCAAAAAAAGAAATGCATTACATTTAAGAACATCGTTCCGATAGGCCTCATTGATTTGATAAAGGAAATAAACATCACCCTTTCGAATTCACGGACCATTAAGGACACCACTTTTAGGACAGAAAACGATTTGCGTGGGCCGACGTCACGGCCACAATATCCGTACAACGCCCACATCTAGGCTTCGAAAGTAAAGGGTAGAACCACACCCCGACTCCATACAAGCGCACAGATTTAATGACCTACTACTACTATAGGAGGGTAAGCCAGTTCGTACAAGTTTGTGGGCTATTTTGTGTAGCTTAACCCTTACCCTGCCTGAGAATTAATTACCCAGATTAAAATTTAGTTACTTTACTAATCATTGGAAGTTGTAATCTGACAGGAGACTAGAAAAGACGAATGCCGGGTTTTAAGGAAACTGAAATATATATCTAATTGTAATTAGATTTTCCTGTCTAAGACTTTTCATAACTTTTCCTAGTACAGTCTATACCCTATGATAAATTACCAAGGTTATTCTAATTTCAACTTTATCACCATTGGGAAAGGACTGACTAGTTACTTTCTTCTAAAACGGTGTTTACGTGAAGCAGTAACTCGACATTAAGTTATTAGAGGTCTTATTTCCCTCTTCCAAGGGTTATAAAAGTGTTGTTCGGTGAATTGCATATGTGTTTCGTAGCAAAATCATACAAGAATGCATATGTGCATGGTGCCCCCCCCCCCTCCCTGCCCCTCTCCCCGAAAATAGACAGAATGTATCGTAAGAAACAATACAGTTTGACAGGAACAATTTCGATAGGGAAGCTGACAGAAGAATCCAGTTGGGCTGGGCAGCACTGCGTCAAGTTTTCACGTCGCCTATTCCACAATTAGTCATGATCTTACGGCGCAGTAATGTAGTCACTGATGATGGGCGTGATCCACAAGTTTCAAGTCGCTCCAGCGAGCTATGCTCAGGGTTTCTTTGAAGTATATGATCCGTAATGAGGAGATGCGACGAAGGTTAACAAATGAACCGAATGATCTGAAGCTGCAGTGACAGTCGGCCACATCTGACGCAGATCAGATAAGTTCGGCATGCGTTTGGGACGCTGAGAAAGGTGGATGCGGAGGGCGGAGGACCGGGTGTGGTGGCGTTCTCAGGGCTGATGTTTGTAAGAAAACTGTAAGTAATAGTCTAAGAATGCCTATAGAGTTGACTACCTACTATTTCGGAAGAGTAAATAGGCCTCTTCTGGGTAAGCGTGCTCCACCTTAGGCCTCATCATCACTTCCCATCAGGTGAGAAGGCCAAGCGCAAACACATCATCAATAAAAAAAAATATAAACCAACCGTTCCAACTCAGGTTTGAAACATCCACCTTAGCTGTAAAGGTAAATTCAATATGGCGTCTAGCTTAATAAATAATGCCGAATTTATCAAACGAGTTCAAACTCGTTGCGAGTATGCAAGCCCCAATTAGCTTAATCAATTAGAGCCTCGCGGCGCGCCGTAACTCCGCTAAGACGGAAGTGATTGACGAGCACTGAGTGCTCCTTAAGTAAAAGCCTTCCCAAATGAATAACACTTACAGCATTAATATTCTCATAGATTCGTTTCGATCTAACGTGCCTAAGTACTTGAATTTAACTTTTTTCTCAAAATGCGGAACACAGCCCTTTCGTCCCATTTGGTAACCAAATTTCGTAACTGACTACGAAATTGAAAATGTCCAAATTTAAAATTCATCATCAGGTTAGGAAGGAAGAATATGAATTGTACCAAACATAATAACTATACTTCTTTGTTACATTGCATATTTACACCTTGGGTTAAATTATTGAAGTTTTAGTATGGATCACTAATTTTTTATAGTAATAATATAGCCTATGTTACTCAGGGATAATGTAGAATCCTAATAGTGAAAGAATTTTTGAAATCGGTCCAGTCGTTTTTGAGTTTATTCGTTGCAAACATACAAATCTTTCCACTTTATAATTTAATAAATAATATCATCAGGTTATTTTTGTCTCCACTGCAGGAGCACAACCCTCTCTCATCTGCCGGAGACAGACGGAGGATTTGGCCTACACTCCCCGCGCTGACCAGACGGGTCGGGGAGGCCTGATTGATGTTTTATAATGCATTCCCTTAGTCGCCTTGTACGACATCCACGGGAAGAGTTGGAGTGGTCCTATTCTATCTCTATCCCGTTTAGTAACTAATTTCTTAAGTGGCTACCAAATGAATGATTTGAATTACGTTCCCACTCATTTGACTGTTTTATTTTATTTTGTGTAAAGCATATTGTATGCCATTAGGCAGATTATAGATATAGGACAATATTAACACATTAAGAACTGTATTATGAATAACCGTGTTAAAGAACACTATCTATCACTAAGTTAGGATTGGAATCCATATCTTATATGTACATATTTTATGAATGTTTGTATATTATATATTTATTTATATACTTACATATATATATATATATATATATATATATATATATATATATATATGTTTACCGTGTAGTTTATAATCTATTTAAGTGGGTATATAGTTTATATTAGTGTATGTATGTATATGTTTTTTTTTTATTTACGTACACACTATGTCTGCCTTTATTATTTCAAATATCTCTCTCGCGGGTCTGCTGGAAGAAATCTCTCTCAGAGATAAGTTCGCCCTTTGTACTTGTGTTTCTTTTAATGTATTATTTTTTATTTTATCTGTGTGTGTGCAATAAAGAGTTAAAATAAATAACCTATAATCAACAATAAAATATTTCATTTCAATGGGAAATATTGAAAAATTATAGACTTTCGAGACTGTCATCCATCTGTCCACTGACCATCTCGTCAACAGTTCTCGGACACATAACGGTGTCCTTTTAGAATTAACTCTGTATAAGGTTACACATTCAGCTCTCCAGCAGCCGAAAAACAGCTCTTATAATGACGTATACTTAATAAATAATAATATAATGCTACTATAAAACCATTAAAAAGGAATGTATCTTATCTTATCTTCTTAGGGGGCCAGGAAGACCTGGCGACACTTCAACCCTTCAGGATCTTTTGTGCCAAACCCCTGACCATCAACGGTGCCCCAAGCCGATTTGGTGGACTTTACATACGCCTCAGAATTTCTTCTTTGGCATATGCAAGTTTCCGTACGATGTTTTCCTTCACCGAAAAGCCTGTGGTATTATAATTAAACCGTACTTGAGTTTCGAAAAACTCATTGGTACGGGCATATTGGTAAAAAGAAATGTAAACCAAAGGCTGCATAATTTAAGCCAAAATGATATTGTAATGGCTGAGTAAGCGCTGTATACAAAGCCAGATTAACGCAATAGTATAGAATGCTACTTTTGTAAATATCTACAGGTGAGTACACATCTTGCACCACGCTATGATTTGCATTCTAAATAAACTAGACTTACGTGCGAAATTTAATTATTTCTTGCTTCTTTTTTATATTTAGTAAAAGTACCTACAGCCGTAAAAGAGCTTCGCATCTTAAAACCGAGTAAAAAATTGCTTATCTCGCCAAAAAATTGCAAGTAGCTGTAATAGAAGCAAATAATTGGCCCTAAATTCCCCATTCCAGTTCACATAGCTGCGTATCCGAAAGCATGTAGAGCAATAAAATCCATTCCGGTGCGGATAGTTGGAGCTCAAACGCCAAGAATACGTAATGAGTGGGATGTTGTATCCGACCAGCGATTCGGTTTCGGTTTTGGTCGAAATTTCAAGCCATTATTCGCCTTTTAGAGTTTTAGTCACGAGCTTGTGTGAAACGGTTTGATTGAAATCTTTCATTTCGCTGAGGACGGCGTGGATGGTTTTCACGATATCCTGCATAACAGCGCTGCCTCCCAGGCAGCTCTCACAGCTGCCTGATCACCATACGGGAGAAGGTGGATATATAAAGGAAGAAGGTGGAAGGAAGGTGGATGAAGATGGTAGTAGGAGTCGTCCAGTACTCCTTCACCGGTCTATCCACTTTCACAAACAATAAAAAACAAATATCTAAAGTTAAAATAAATTATTGCACATGAGTACCAGTTTATAACCATACAGCGCTACAAGGCCAGTAGCTCGCCCGTAGAATCTACTGCTACGACCTCAGCAGCTGGCTGCTACGAACGTGACATGGCTAACGGATGTGGCTGTTATCACTAGAGATCATTATCGGAGGCTCAAATCGGTAGCATCTATAGGGTTAGTCAAAGTCAAAATAAATTATTGCACATGAGTACACTTGGTGCATTAATATACGTTAATTTTTTATCCACTAACGTTTCCTAGGTATTAGCGCTGTGGAGAAGAAACACATCTTTTAAAGGCAAGTTTGTATACAATAATATAAAGATTGTGCGAAGCTGAAGCGACATTAACACAAGGCATCTTTGTCATTAAAATAATCGCTTTTTACACAGTTGTTTCATAAACTTTCTGTCCCGTTACATATAAGATTTCTTCTGGTAGTTTGTTGTAGAAGCGTATACATTGCCCCGTGAACGATTTACTGACCTTACTAAGTCTTAACCCTGGTAAACCAAATTTATTTTTATTTCTTAAATCATCCATCACTCACAGTGCCTCAAAAAAGTCTCAGACTAAATTCCTTTTTTTTTGTAACAATTAAACATAATTTGATGCCGTGTGGTTTCCGGTAGAGTAGAATAGGACCACTCCGACTCTTCCCGTGGATGTCGTACAAGGCGACTGAGGGAATACATTATAAGTTAGCGCTACCTAAGACTACTTCGGACATGTGCTATAGGAGTGCCTACTTCACAGCCATCCGAGTGTATAACCACATTCCTGATGACATTCGTAGGGTGGAGGGTAAACATTTTGGCAAAGCACTAAAAAAGTGGCTGCTGAGTAGGTGTTTTTATGACTTAAATGATTTTTTTGACTATAAATTGTAAAATACACGCTATTACTTATAATTAATAAATTAAAATTTGACATACTGATTAGTTTTAAATAACTTATATTGTATAAAATTGTAATTTTAAATATTGACATGTAGAATAAATTTTATAGCACTTTTAATTATTGTATGCCCCAAAGGGTAGATTGTGAGGATTTATTTATTTTTTGTAAGACCTACATTTGTAAACCACCATTTCAACAATAAATCTTATCTTATCTTATCTTAAAACATCAATCAGGCGTCCCCAACCCGTCTAGCCAGCGCGGGGAGTGTAGGCCAAATCCTCCTTCTGTCTCCGGCAGATGAGAGAGGGTTGTAACATGATGATGAAATTTAATTTGGAATAAATTTCATTGGGCACCTCCTCGTTGTCCCCTACACTACTTTCACCCTTTATAAATAGGCAGATATTCGGTCAAAAGACACTCAAAGTCGAAATTAAAGTTTCGGTTTTCGCCGAAAGATGAAACCACAATTTCGAGCAGACTCTAGTGGGACCTAAGCGCATCAGGGCCAATTGGGACCACCGCATGGCTGTAAGCTAGCTTTATAGGAAGCCATAAAACTCATCGCTATTATCGCATACGAATCGCACGATATCGCGCGCGGTCGGCCAACGGTTTTGTAACTTTTATTTTGTTCCGCTGAGGGATTTTTTATTCATCAGTTCCGGCGGGCCGCTGTAAATTACGTGAATAATGTAAAGGGTACAAGCTCGGCTAACTGCGAGGATACAGAAATTTAAGCTTATAGCATTGTTATTGGCCACTAGTGGGCGGTGCGATCGACTCATATTGAAAATTATCAATGATTTTCTTACGATTAACATTTAGTAAGTACTACTGTGAAAAGTCTATCAAAATCGTTTTAGTAGTATTTACGTGATGCGAGCACAAAATAACAAACAAATAGGCAAACATTCCAAAAGTGATCGAAATGTGTTATATTACTTATCCTTAGACCCCCAATTTATTTTTGTAAATATTTTCAATGTAAAGTCATGAGTATTTTACGTATTTATTTATTAGATAAAAAAATTACCGTTTATATGTATACTTACGTATATATGTAAATCCTAGTTAATAAAAATATGATTTAAATAATAAAACTGATAACATATATACTCATCTATATCAGTCCATAATTAAATCCGAAATAATGAACAATACGCTTTATTCTAACACAATAATTAAAATCGACGAAACTGCTTTGATCCCAAAATAATTAGAGCAATTTTTAATTACAAAATAATTACAAGGCTGCTACGAACAGGTCCGGATTTAGGGCACAATGAAGGGCCTCCCTCATTATTAGAGATAACTTTTACAGAATTGTTTGTTTGTAGAATTAGGTTTAGAAGTCTATTGAGTTTATTGGTATTACGAGTATATATCACACATGAAACTATAAACCGTCCTAACTCAAAAAAACATGTTTTGAGAAAACACGATTTGAAAGTTTAAAAAACCAAAAAAACACAAAACGGCCAAAAAAAAAACGCAATTTTGACTTATTTACTAAGACTATGATTATCTATTTAAATAATGAAAAACAAAGATAGAGGAAATTCAGTACGTTTTTTTTGGTATAAATAACTCAACACTGCATTTGTTGAGTTATGACGGTCTATAGTTTCAGGTGTGATATATATTTAAATAAATAAATAAATAAATTTGGTGAAGGAATATAATACCAATAAACTCAATAGACTTCTAAACCTAATTGTACAAACAAACAATTCTGTCATAGTGGTGGGGTGTACGGGCGGGGGGAACTGCGCGCTATTGGCCCGGTCAAGGTCGCACCATGTCATGATTGGTCGGAACTGAGATGACGTCGTGTGCATACGCAGTGAGATGATTCAATATGGAATATCGTTGCTTACATTGAACTTTGAGAGATGTCACATATTTTGATGAAACTGGGTACTTTATAGAATAGAATAGAAGAGAATAGAATAGAATAGAATAGAATAGAATAGATTAGATTAGAATAGAATAGAATAGAATATTCATTTATTGGCTGCAACAAAACACATACAGTGCAACATTTTATCTGGTAAATTGATTTATTTTTATATATTATTATTCTGTTTCATTTCCCCTTCCTCTTACTGAAGAGCCTTTCACACTACCAGGAAATCATAACAGTACCTACGTATATATTAATGAGAACAACGTCCTATAGATAGGAAGATAGCCAGTATTCAGTCTAAGCCAGGTAAGTAGGTACCGACGGTAGACTCGTGACCTGAAACTGTAACACCTAATTATTCATTGCGCGCAAACTTTCTGTTCTCAGCTAATTGGCTTACACCCACTTAGTGGTTGCTTCGTGGAACTAGTTTCCGAAACACTTGAGGGTACTTACTGGAACTTGTGCCGACGGTAATCTTTTCTAAGCACCACAGATAAGAAGTTCTCTCTCGCCCCGATCCCTGTCCCATCCGACAATCCTAGGTCTGCCGTGCCGATGGATGCGTGTCCAGGGGCTAGCCTGGTCGTAAGCGTGCCGACATCCCGGAGAAGGGTGAACTCCGGGCACTATTAGCCTCACCGAATCATGCAGGGCTCTGATGAGGTGGACAATTATTTCCCTAGCTAGTCGTGCTACCTACCTTTTTGTAGGCATTATTAAGCTCTACAACTTTTCTTTAGAATTCAATCATATATCATTAACGCAGCGTTAGTAAGAAACATTTTCGTTCGACCGTTTTTTCTCCGACTATCACTAAAAACTTTTCTCATTTTTCGGGTAAATATATAGCCTATGACATTCACATATAACGTGGCTTTCTCTTGGTAAAAGAATTTTTAAAATCGATTCAGTAGATCCCGAGATTACCCGCTACAACGTCACAAACACACAAACTTTACCGCTATATAATTCAATTCAATTCAAATATTCTTTATTGTGCACCAAAACATATACATTTTTTAATAAAAACAAATCTTACATATAAGGATGAATTAACTGTACAACGGCGGCCTTATCATCGATTTCTTACAGGCAACCTTCGGGTGGTGGCGAGAAATTTTTTGAGGAGTGGAAATACTGGATGCAAAGAGTATACTATTTATATGACATAAACTTGCATAAATACTTAAATAAATATATGTCTACATACCGATAACTAGTAATACGAAATACATACTTAATTTAATACATATAAATAACTAGTAAATACATACAAATAGAAAAATAAAAAAATTGCCGTGTGGTTTCCGGTACAGTAGAATAGGACCACTCCAACTCTTCCCGTGGATGTCGTACAAGGCGACTAAGGGAATGCATTATAAAACATCCATCAGGCCTCCCCAACCCGTCTGGCCAGCGTGGGGAGTGTATGCCAAATCCTCCGTCTGTCGCCGGCAGATGAGAGAGGGTTGTGCTCCTGCAGTGGAGACAAAAATAACCTGATGATGATGATGATGAGAAAAATAAATACGAAACACTGATTAGTATAGATGACAAGTATTCGGTTTGACTTTGACCTGCAATACAATTACAATTACCATAGCGCCTAATGCCCTAGAGACAGCACCTCGCTGTGCGACTCAATCTCATCAGACTAAGCACATCAAAGCCGTTGTCATAGCAACTGATTACGTTTCACACCATCAAATACGGAGGCATTTGGAGCACATTGTTTACGTAACGGGAATGAGATTAGGGATTGAAGTGTACGAGAATACCGTGTAGGTATAATCTACGAAGGAAAAATAGGTAATATTTAAGATTTCGACGAAACTGGATTGATCTACAGACTGGAGCGCGAGAGGCCTTGGGTTCGATTGACACCAGGGAACGACAACTTGCCTCCCCAACCCGTCTGCCCAGCGCGGGGAGTGTAGGCCAAATCCTCCGTTTGTCTCCGGCAGATGAGATGCCGCGCAGATGTGGAATAAACTTCCGACGGTCATTCGAGATAGTACGTCGGTGACATCCTTTAAAACTAAACTAAAAGAGCACTATCTGTCTTACTCAGTATAATATGATATCTATGTATTTATGTAAGTATGTTTATTATAGTTGTTATTATTTATTATATGTATATATATAGTTCAGGTATTTAGTTATTACGTAGTCTATTATGCACTTATTTTGCCCCCCTCGCTCTTGCTGCCTTGTCTCACACCCTGTAGGGTTGGCTGGAAGAGATCTCTTTTAGACATAAGCTCACCTTTGTACACACCATTTATTACTGTATTTAGTTTTAAGTTGTGCAATAAAGAATATATATATATGAGACAGGGTCATGCTCCTGCAGTGGAGACAAAAATATCCTGATTATGAACTGACAACTTGGAACAAGTTTGTTATATATTTTGTGATTTTTTCCATCCTTAGACAAGTGTACGTACGAGTATATGTATACAGGATGGAACAGAAAAGTGTAACCTGCCAATTATTTCTTAACTAATAAATATATCTAAAAAATTCAAATGATATAGCTACTAGGTGGCCTGATGCTAAAAAGGACGTAAGTGAAATTTAATTTTTTTTTTCCAAAAAAGCCCTCAGGAGCGATCGGTCTACTTTCCCCATCGGTCTACTTGTGAAAATGGTCAACTTTCCTCTTCGGTCCACTTTCCTCTTCGGTCTACTTTCCCCATCGGTCTACTAGTCCAAATGGTCAACTTTCCTCTTCGGTCCACTTTCTCTTCGGTCCACTTTCCTCATCGGTCCACTTTCCCATCGGTCCACTTTACCCATCGGAAGTACCAGAACAAAAGTGACTTATTTTACTCCCATAAGAGGTGATTTTTTAAAGCCATTCGAAATCCCTATTTATTATGCACGGCATTTCCAGAGAGACATGTACAAAACGAAACTGGATCTTCAAAGCTGTAAGGGTTTCACAGTACCATAGCTGCAGTTTCGTTTTGGACGTTTATTTTCTGCACATATGTAATCATCATCATCAGCCTCAGTCTACTGTTAGACACAGGCCACTCCCAAGATCACTGCCAGCCGCCTTACGCAAATCGACGCTAGCAAGGCCAACCGTCCCGCACTACGCTTGCCCAGTCGCGGTCTCCACTCGAGAGCTTTTACCCCAGCAGTAATCAATTTTCAATTTCAATTTCTATTTATAATTATTCCTTAACAAAATGCATTGTGTCGGAAACATATTAACATAAGGTTTAAAAATTACATGTAAAAATAATACAAACAAATTAGATATATATTATTAAACAATGTCAACTGAGAAAAAATAATTACTTAATGTCAACGATCTCTATGTACTACTAGATGGAGCGTTCCAAACAATCGCTCTGTTCCACGCAAGTAGCCACAACTCTTTCACATTCACAATGAAACTTGTGCAGTTACTACTCAGAACATTTAATTATTTACTAAATATTGACATTATTTAACCGTAGCGTCAATATTTAGTAATAATTAAATGTTCTGCGTAGTAACTGAATAAGTTTCATTGTGAATGTGAAAGAGTTGTGGCTACTTGCGTTGAACAGAGCGATTGTTTGGAACGCTCCATCTTGTAGTACATAGAGATCGTTGCTTAATGTCCGAAAAATTCTCCAATACTATAATAACATTTGTCAAGTAGGAACTCTTTCAAGCGGCGTTTAAAAGCATTTACATTATTAATAATTTTAAATTCATTTGGCAGTTTATTCGGTTTATTAATCGGTTCTCCGACAGATGTGACCAGCCCACTTACACTTCAACATGCTAGCTTTTCGAGCTATGTCGAAGACTAGTTCTCTGGCGGATCACCTCATTTTAGATCCTGTCCCTTAGAGAAATATATACTTGTAGATATGTAAGTGTATATGTACATCTTTCTGTCCGCTGGATAATGTTGAAAATTGCTTGGAAATTCAACGATCTCTATGTACTACTAGATGGAGCGTTCCAAACAATCGCTCTGTTCCACGCAAGTAGCCACAACTCTTTCACATTCACAATGAAACTTGTGCAGTTACTACGCAGAACATTTAATTATTACTAAATATTGACGCTACGGTTAAATAATGTCAATATTTAGTAAATAATTAAATGTTCTGAGTAGTAACTGCACAAGTTTCAAAGTGAATATGAAAGAGTTGTGGCTACTTGCGTGGAACAGAGCGATTGTTTGGAACGCTTCATCTGGTACCTAGTACATAGAGATCGTTGTGGAAATTATTAGAAAGTTGCATATCCATTTTGTTACATATAACCAACCATTTTGTAACATGTTTCAGCTGAAAAGATGTGTCCGTAGGGATTCGGGAAAATAATAAATCAGCCCCAGGAATGCTTCAAATCGGTTCTATAGTGATATAGAAATCCAGACGAGATTTAGGTATAGGATTACGGCAGTTGATTGATAGCATTTGGAATTACGGGAACTGATCAAGCATCTGGCATCCGAAATCATTTAACCTTCTCTAATGTGGATAGACAAAAAACTAGAACGTTTTCGGGATACGAAACTTATTCATCCGCCTGTATATATACATATATAGGTTAATAGCTGTAGCCCGCGACTTCGTCCGCGTGGTCAACTTAACATCATCTTCATCAGGTTATTTTTGTCTCCACTGCAGGAGCAGAACCCTCTTTCATCTGGCCGGAGACAGACGATTTGGCCTACACTCCCCGCGCTGGCCAAACGGGTTGGGGAGGCCTGATTGATGTTTTATAATGTATTCCCTAAGTCGCCTTGTACGACATCCACGGGGAGAGTTGGAGTGGTCCTATTCTACTCTACCGGAAACCACACGGCACGACTTAACATTACTTACTTAACATCACAAATTATTATATATTTCCCGTAGGAATGGGATGTTTTTTCGTGATAAAAACTATCCTATGTCCTATTCCAGAACCTAACATATATGTGTACCAAGTTTCATCACGATCAGTTCAGTGGTTGAAGCGTTATTGAGTAATAAACATCCAAATATCCAAACTTTCACATTTATTATATTGGTAGGATCAGTTAGGATTAGGATTATTCTATAATTTAAAGAGTATAATAAAACTTTTACTTGCGGCTCTGCCCGCGTGGACTACAGAATTATCCCCTGCTCACACCTCTTACTCCTAACATAGTCCTAACTCATCGCAATCTGAATTCCGCCGACCATTAACACTTATTTGTTGTGTTATTTATTTGTACTAACTGTTCGTTTTCTAAAACTATAAATTCGCATAACTTTTGATTGAGTAATCCGATTGCGATGAAATAAAAACTAAATGTTACTCGGAGTTAGCCCTATGTTTTACTGAAAACTCGATTAGAATCGGTACAGTAGTTTTTACGTGATGCGTGCAAAAACTAACAGAGAAACAGACGAAAATGATCATAATGTGTTTTATTCTATTACTTATCCTTAGATCCCCAAACTCCGCCCTCGCGCTTATGGCCACGTAGGACATATTATATATATTTTTTTGAAATTAAATATCTTTATTGTGGATCATAGGTGTATAAAGGATTACATGTCATAGTTAGAGCTCAGCTATGTCCCGCCACGTGGGCACACAACATTGTGTCGCAGTAAAGCATGCATTTAAAAACAAAGTTACAAAAAAATATATAACATTTAAGAGTTAATTAGATACAAATTGAAACCTTAAATTGAACCGTCACCAAGAAATTCTTCCAAACTATAATAACATTTTTCTATCAACAGATCGTGGAGTTTTTATTTAAATAAATTAATCTCATCTACATCTTGTATCGTTTTCGGGATTTTATTATATATGTGAGGTAGCCTGCAGAATAGGCTTTTATGTAACAAGGCAATGTTTGCTGGTAACACTGCCATTTTATCTAATTGCCCTGATGAATTATATGAGTTACCGATACTTAGTATAAAGTATCGATCTTAGCTTTGAGAATGTTGTTATCCTTCTAGAAAAAAATCTAGATCTGGTTTTAAGGCTCATATAAAAAAATTTAAACATACGAACGCAAAAAGATAAAATTATCCAACCGTAATTCGTTCACCAAATGTTCGCACACCTGTAGTTTTTTAATTTTCAATTTCTGCAAAATATTTGCAGCGATGAGCTCGTCAGGTGCGGGCGTAGGGAGGGGGCGGCGGAGCGCAAGGTCGCCGGGACTCTGCGGGACTTTTTATTTAGAGTTTCGTCAGGCATTCGCGTCACGAACGCTCGCGGATTCGTTTCCCCGAGTCCCTTTTTATAATTTAATCTTATGCCTTGTTACAATCAAAATGATTAAAGGGAGCGCGACGCGTTCGCATATTCATGGGATATTGTTACTTGCACCATGTGGGTGGGATGTGAGGCGTCAATTGATTTACGGGACAATTTAAACAAACGACGATGATTTTTATTAAAATTTAAAATTATACGTGACGGCTTCGGTATACTAATGCGAAATTTCATTTAAAAACTATTGTCGATATGAAGTTCCATTCAATTCAAATTCAATTCAAATATTCTTTATTGTGCACCAAAACATATAAATTTTTAAATAAAAACAAAACTTACATAGAAGGATGAATTTAGTGTACAACGGCGGCCTTATCGCTTTCAGCGATTTCTTACAGGCAACATTTAGGTGAGGAGTGGAAATACTGGATGCAAAGAGTATACTATTTATATGACATAAACTTGCATGAATACTTAAATAAATATATGCCTACATACCGATAACTAGTAATACGAAATACATACTTAATTTAATACATATAAATAACTAGTTAATACATACTTAATGCATCCACCTCGCTGTTCGCACATATTCACTGATTTTTTTCATTGTTTAGACTCTTTTTAGATTTAGTAAAACTATCACCCTTCTGTCAGTATATATATCCGCCAGATAACTAAAAAACTACTAGGTAGAAACAAATGCCCTGCAATGAAGGTAAAATTAATGATATTTCTATTTATTTTTTTGTTAATTTCATAGACATTTTAAAATCAGAGTCTTAATCGTAATTTTTTTATCGACTACCGCTTCCTAAATGTTAGCGCTGTGAAGAAGAAACGGCGCAACAAGCTTCCAGCAACACATCTTTTAAAATCAAGTTTGTATATAATGTTAAAAAATGTGCGAAGCTGATGAGAGCTTTAGGAAAACGCAGTCAGACAGACACTTTGCTAACTTTTTACAAAAAAGGCAAAGGTATTGTCTGAGCTCGGCTGTAAGGCCAATTCTTGCGTTCTCATCTCCATTTTTGTATTTGTACAAATTCTTTTGCGTTTATAACAATTTTCGTATTTTCTCCAAATTTATCTGTATATTGTTATCAGGGACGAAACTGTCGTTTATGTACTTGCGAATATTCATGTTAATCTTTAAGTATCTATATAATTACATAATATATGATACCGCATATTTTCTTAGTTTATACGTTTTCCTCTATTTTGTTTTTTCTATCCTGTGATCTGTTTTACTTTGATATTTGTCCTTATTATATTGTGTTTGTTTTCTAAGTGTTTTGTTATGTTAAGAATTATGTAAATAAATAATAATGTAGATTTTCCGGGATTTCTTCCGAGATTGTTTAAATTTTTTTTATAATTTTTTGTCATTTATATATTTTTCCATAAATCTTATACAGAAATATAAATATTTGCATTTCCGCCTCCCGCTTAACAGTAAGATAAAATACAAATAATATTAAACTATCCTTTCTTAATTATTTATTATATACTTTTTAATTATTGCTACTAAGATTCACGGGATTTTCATTACAATATAAATAAAATTCCGTAGAAAGAAATGTCCACATTAATCTTATATGCCTTTTAACCGACACTACCTAATTCCAATTCACGTATATTATTATACTAGCTGTTGCCCGCGACTTCGTCCGCGTGGACAACTTAACATAACAAATTATTATGTATTTCCCGTAGGAATTAGATGTTTTTTTCGAGATAAAAACTATCCTATGTTCTATTCCAGGACCTAACCTATATGTGTGCCAAGTTTCATCTCAATCCGTCCAGTGGTTGAATCGTGATTGAGTAACAAACATCCAAACTTGAAATGAAATGAAATATCTTTATTGTGGATCATAGGTATATAAAGGGCACACAACATTGTGTCGTAGTAAAGCATGCATTTAAAAACAAAGTTACAAAAAAATAATAAGGTGTAACTTTTGCATTTATAACATTAGTAGGATATGTAATTGAATAACGTCTATTTTCGTTGTTTAATATCATATACAAGGGAATAATAATAGGTCGACTAATACCACTAAGACATACAATTCGCAATCGGGACTATTCGGGACTGGTCCCGCTTTAATCTGGACAAGCCACTGTCCTACGGTACCAGCCCTACCCTACGCTCGCACGGCGGAGCAGCAAATTGGAAGCCAGCCCCTGAACTCGGTTAATTCCACTCGGCAAATTGCTCGGTAAATAACGAATTTTACCGAACACGTAATAGTTTCCTGTATACCTTTATGTCGTTTTTATCGAGCAAAACCAATTATCCCACTGTCACGACATCGGCAAAACGACAATTCCCTTTCAGTCTGTAATTTGTACGTCGTGTGAATTTTATTCGATCGGAAATTAAAGGTAATTATTATTTCAGACTTTTGAGGCGTGTAGGTATATCTAATTATATCGTAAGTCTATTGTTGGTCTGTCTATTAATGGATAATCAATTCGTGGCTTCAGTAGCTTGGTCTTATCTTATCTTCTTAGGGGGCCAGGAATACCTGGCGACACTTCGACCCTTCAGGATCTTTTGTGCCATACCCCTGACCACCAACGGTGCCCCAAGCCGATTTAGTGGACGTCTAATACGCCTCAGAATTTCTTTTTTGACATATGCAGGTTTCCTTACGATGTTTTCCTTCACCGAAAAGCCTGTGGTATTATAAATAAACCGTACTTAAGTTTCGAAAACCTCATTGGTACGGGCGGGGTTTGAACCCATGGCTTCATGAACGTGAGGCGAGTGCACAACCAACCGACTTCCACGGCTCAGTAGCTTGGTCAATATCAGCTGATATTTTGTTTAAATTCTATTACAGTATCATTACAGATAGTGTTATTGGGCACAGCAAGCAACCACTATTAAACATTTATACTACACCGCATACCATGACGCAAATTAATTTTTTGTAGCTGATAGTTTCACCTCAAAGTGTCTTCCTTCATGATTGACAATAATTGGTTATTAAATTAGATAACAATAATATAAGTATTCCCCAACCCGTCTGGCCAGCGCGGGGAGTGTAGGCCAAAACCTCCGTCTGTCTCCGGCAGATGAGAGAGGGTTGTGCTCCTGCAGTGGAGACAAAAATAACCTGATGATGAATATAAGTATGTCTAAACCCTGAAACCTTTTTAAAAAAGCAATACCTCGACGTGTTTCTTAAGCGAATGTAATTATGCGACCCGCCAGCCGCGGCGTCGTTCGCTGAATATATCGAGAGGCCTTCCTGGCGACCGCGGGGACCGCATGGGGTCGCAAATTCAACGGTCAGGAAACGTAGTGACAGTTAAACTAGCGGGCCCGTTGAGTGAATAAATATTCAAACTTTGATCGGATAAATATTACTACGCAAAGAAGCGACACTGAACACCCCCCCCCCCCCCCCCCCCCCTTCATTAATAATTTAGTACATATCACTAAGTATACAACATCTTAACCTCAGTTGCAGAAGGGTAGCCCATAATCTTATTTTTTTTTTTGCATTTTCAATTTTTAATACTATCTTTGGATGTTTGATACTCAATCACCCTTCAGGAATAGGACATAGGATAATTTTTATCCCGAAAAAACATCCCATTCCTACGGGAAACACATAATAATTTGTGATATTAAGTTGTCCACGCGGACGAAGTCGCAGACAACAGCGGGAACCAGTTATATTAATCTTTATGATGCTTTGAGATTGATCATTGATGAATTTAATAAATTTGAGTGGACAAGATTTCTAGTCCAGCATCTAAGGGGGACTTGTAACAATTACCTAAGTACGTCCCTGTATAAGTGAGACGGACCGCGAGTGGATTACGCTAATCTGTCCCTTTGTGTCACTAATGGATGCGAGGTTAGTGTGCACCTACCTACAGGTTAATATCGATTTACTGCAAAGAGGTTTACAGTTATTTGTAAGTATCAGAATTACGAGCAGATATTGTTTAATGACCTGATGGACTGGATCTAAGTAAAACCATTATTTTAAATATGTTTTCTGTATTAAATTTTCTGAAAAAGTGATTGTCATTATTGACAATTGATATATATGTTTTCTTTTATAACATATGGCGTGAACATACCGCCCACCAAGGACATAATTGAAATAACTGTCCTTCTAGAGTGAACTAATACAAAGCAACCACTTATTGCAACTGGTTGTTGAACTTCCTTGATGAGTGGTATTTACAAGTTAATATAACATTAAAAACTAAAACAATACGTAGGTACTTCCTTATTGAACTCAAAAAATATAAAACATAATGAAACTCAAACAAAAAAATATTCTCAATTAAATAACTTAATCCACTGCAATAGGTAGTATACATAATTTTGAAGTCGGTCTTTTTAGCACCGACGTCTTGGTACGTAATGTCACGTGTTAAATTATCATGGCCCGGATGTTTATGTTCAACACGTCCCAACAGCCAACGACTTGGTGGCAAGTCGTCTTCTTTTACCAAGACTATATCTCCAACATTGGGCTCCGGAACTGGTCTTGCCCACTTATATCTATGTAAAAGTGTCGTTAAATATTCTTGAGACCAACGTCTCCAGAAATGTTGGACCATCCTTTGAACTAATTGCCATCTTGTCAAACAATTTATGTTTTTGTGCTCAAAATTAGTGTCAGGTACGGTTACTAATGGTTCACCCACCAAGAAATGACCCGGAGTCAATGAAATTGGGTAGTTTGGATCGGAACTCCCAGTAAATGTTATTGGTCTCGAATTTAAACATGCCTCGATCTGACTTAGAAGTGTACTCATTTCTTCATAAGTTAATTTAGATTCCCCAATGACTCTTTTTAAATGGAATTTAGTCGACTTTACACCAGCTTCCCATAAGCCGCCGAAATTTGGTGCGTGAGGTGGTATAAAATGCCATTCAGTCCCATTTGTTTCCAGGTATTCTATAACTGATTGTTGTGTAGCAGATAATTGTTGCAATTCTTTAGCTGCGCCAAGGAAATTTGAACCATTGTCGCTCCATAATTGCATACAATGACCGCGTCTGGACACAAATCTTCTAAAAGCTGCCAGGAATCCCTGTGTACTCATATCACTTACTACCTCTAAATGTATAGCACGAGTGGCCATACAAACAAATAAGCAAATATAACCTTTGTATGAACGGTGTCCTCTACCTTTTGTAGTTCTTAAGTTTATTGGACCAGCATAATCAACTCCACTACTAAGAAATGGCCTAGAAGGAGTGCATCTGACTGAAGGAAGAGAACCCATCATTTGAGTTTTCACATTAGCATTATTTTTAATACATGTTATACATCTACGAATGTAATGTTTCACTAGACCTTTAACACCAATAATCCAGTATGCTGATCTAATATAATTGATCATTTGTTGAGGACCCCCATGTAAAGTTCTACAATGTGCTTCAGCAACAATTAACCTTGATAAGTGTGACGTATGTGCTAAAACTACTGGATGTTTTGTCTGCTCATCCAGTTGTGAACTCTGTTATCTACCACCAACTCTGATTACATCTGCATCATCTATATATGGACACAGTGATTTTAATTTCCTTCCTTTAGATTTTATAAAACCTTGATCTTTAATCTGTAAGTATTCTTCACGAAATTCTTCTTTTTGACTTTTTTTTATACAGCATTGTAAGGCAGCATCTATTTCTTTCTTCTGTAAATATCTTATAACTGTTTTATCTTTATTGTAAGTAAGAAATCGCCTACAATATGCTACTACTCTCAAAAGTTTCTTGAGAGAAGAAAATCGTGTCCAAATTGGCTCCTGAATTTGTGTGAAATGTGCTTTCGTCGACTCCTCTAAATGAATATCAAAATTCTTCGGTTTGTTGTAATTTATAATTGGTTCCTTAACAAACTGCGGTCCTAACAACCAAAGATTGTTCTGAGCAAGTGCAGCTGGCGGCACACCTCTTGAGGCACAATCTGCTGGGTTATCCTTGGATGATACATGAGTCCATTGTGATGAATCTAAAGACGTCAATATCTCCGATACGCGATTGCCCACGAAGGTCTTCCACCTACTTGGATGGCTGTTTAGCCATGCAAGTACTACGGTTGAATCCGTCCATGCTCTAATATTGTCTTTGTGGATATGCATAACCTCTGCTACTTCCACCAGCAAACGAGTCAACAATACTGCACCACATAACTCTAAACGAGGTATTATTGTTCCTACTCTATATAAACGATCTACCAAAATGTATAAATTATCCAATGGTACTCTTTGCTGACGACTGCACTGTAATAATTAAGAGTGACAATTTAAATAATTTTGAAAGTGACATAAATAATACAATTAAACATATAATAGACTGGTTAAATCGCAATAACCTAGTAATTAATCTAGATAAGACAAACATTATGTATTTTTCGCAAAGACTGCCTAACTTAAATTTGAATATTAAATATGATCGAAAAACCATAAATGCTGTGGATTCAACCAAATTCCTAGGCATAGTAATAGACAGAAATATGAGCTGGAAATCTCACTCTGAACATGTCTGTAACAAGCTCTATCAGTTTGCCTACGCCCTGTACAAACTTGAAAAAGTTGTAAGTCTGAATGCAGTCTTAACGGCATACCATGGCTTCGTAGCTTCGACAATACGATACGGCATAATTTTTTGGGGTAACTCTAGCTCAAGAGAAATGATCTTTAAAGCACAAAAGAGGTGTGTTAGAGCTATTTGTAGACTAAAAGTTACTGACGGATGTAGACCTTACTTTAGATCACTGAAATTGCTGACTTTGCCTTGTCTCTATATTTATGAGGTAGCTATTTTTGTCAAAACTAATATAGATCTATTTTTAAATGTATAACAAGTTCACAATAGGAATTTAAGAAACAGACAGAGGCTTTGCATTGTGCCATCTAAAACTGCCATGCTAAATGGCAGTATTAGTGTACCTGGCACCTGAAATATTTAATAAATTGCCCAAACACATACAATCATTACGACTACCTAGCTTTAAGCAAACATTATTTGACATTCTCGTGGACAAATGCTATTATATCATACCAGACTTTTTAAATGATGCAAATTTAAATTGACATTTCTATATTATTTTAATAAATCGCTTTTGACATGTATATATTCCGTTATTGACATCTGTATATTGTACTTAATTATTTGCTTTAATTTTAATATGTATGAAACAATTGTTTAATTTGTGAAACGTTAAACACTAAATGTCGTACGCCTATGGGCAATACATAGAGTACCTAAATGTATTCGACCAGCTTAAAATTACCTGTGTTTACGATTTAATTATTTGAATTCGAATTTGAATTTATGCTGATCTGTTTAATTGGTGCTACCTTGGTTTTAGCAACTAACAGAGACACTTGAATATTCCCTGTTTCGTCGATCACCCGAACGTACGCTACTGCACTGTACGCAATTTTTGACGCGTCACTGAAACCATGTATCTCAACGGTAGAATCCTTTCCTGTCATTCCAAGCCATCTAGGAATGTGAACTTTAGTGAGATGTGACAACTCATCACGGTAAGTACTGAATTCTTTTAATAATTCGCTAGGTACATTCTCATCCCATTCTATACCTGCAAGCTAACCAACCCAATGGATCATATAAACGTGCAATATCTGATATTATAGCTCTTTTTGTTACAGGCCCAGGCTTTGACGGCAGTTCTACAGAATACTTGAAGACATCATCCCTTCTGTTCCAGGTAAGTCCTAGGATTTTGACTGCAGCATCTAGTTTTATATTTATTTCTTCATTGAACCTCTCATCTTGCTTCTCGTTGTTCTCAACTTCTTTATCGGGTGTACTTGTGAACTGTTTTTTATTTTCTATCTTACATTTACTAATTTTGCTTAGTAGTTCTTTACTGTTGCTATTCCATTTTTGTAAGTCGAACCCTCCCCGACCAAGCAAGGCTTTCATTTGCTTGTACAACTCTACACCTTCTTCGACTGTTTTACACCCAGACAATAGATCGTCCATATAAAACGAGTCAATTACCTTTTTTGCTGCAAGTGGATATCGTTGACCTTCATCTTGTGATACCTGCTGTAAAGCTTTCACCGCCAGATAAGGAGCAGAAGCTGTTCCAAATGTGACAGTCAGTAATTCATAATCCTGTATTGGTTCTTTTGGATCTCTTCTCCACACTATTCTTTGATATACTGTGTCTTCATTTGCAACTCTCACTTGGCGATACATTTTTTCAATGTCCGCTACTAAACCAATTTGATGTACACGCCATCTTATTAGTGAATGACGCAAATCAGGCTGCAAGGTGGGTCCAATCATCAGTGAATCATTAAGAGATACTCCGTTTTGATTTTTACAGGATGCGTCAAATACAACTCTGACCTTAGTTGTCAATCTTTCTTCTTTGACAACGGCATGATGTGGTAAATATACAGCTACTTCTTTTTGATTTTCTTCTTTCTTTACAAGTTTCATGTGTCCTAAGCTTCAGTATTCATCCATTACTGCTGTGTATCTTTCTTTCAGATTTTCATCTTTGAGTAATTTCTTTTCTAATGTCTTAAATCTTCTTACAGCTATTTCCCGTGAATTACCGCCGCTGCAGGAGGGATTTTCTTCGCAAAACGGTAGCTTAACAATATATCGTCCATCTTTTGCTCTTTGGGTAGTAGCTGCAAATAGTTCTTCACACCGTTGATCTTCTTCAGTAAGTATCTTCTTTGAGTTAGGCAACTGCTCTTCAATTTCCCAAAATTTCCTCAAAAGTTCATTATCGTTGACCTTTGCATGCATTACTGTGATCTTTGTTGAACTTTCATTTGATCTTTCAGAGTTGACTACGCCAGACAAAATCCACCCTAGACTGGTGTACTGTGCAATCAAAGGTCCATTTGGACACTTCTTTACACCTTTCTTTAAGATCTGACTGTAAACATCGGCTCCTAACAAAATATTAATTTTGTTGGGAAAGTTGAACTGTGGATCAGCTAGATTTAACCCTTCCAAATCAATCCAATCGTGTATGTCTACTTTTCTTTCTGGAAGATTAGTAGTGATTTTCTTCAATACATATGCTGTGACCTCTATTTTGAACTGTGTGACTGAATGATAAAGGTCACCATACTTTTTGAAACTATTGTACCATCGCCACCTAATCCAGAAATTATTCCTTTAATTGAACTTTTCTTCAAACGTAAACTCTGTACAGTATCTTCAGTAATAAAGGACGCCTGAGAACCTTGATCAAGCATCGCCCTGATTATTAGAAATTCCCCAGAACGTGATTGAGCATTTATCAACGCGGTCGCTAACAACACTTTCTTTGAACTGGTGATTTTTCGTGTTGAAAGACACGTAACTATTGGATCTGAAGACGTATGTTGAAAGCATCCAGGGGATGAGTTGGTTTGACCAAATTGACCAACTGCAACCTTTGGCTCAAGATTAGACTGTGGTGGATGTAAAAGCGAATGATGTCTCCTTTTACAGATATGAAAATTGGTGGTTTTTTGGCATTGCTTTATTGAATGATTTGAACCTAAATAATTATAACAAATGTTATTTTTTGTGATAAATTCATGTCTGTTGTTAAAATTTAGTTTTATAAATTCTTGACAAAAACATAGTTTGTGACTTTCCGAACAGTATTCACAACGAATATTGAAAGGTTTAGTTGATAGTAAAGCCTTGACACCGCATGGTGTATGTGAACTATTGTTAAAATGCGTTGACATCTTTCGTTGGTCAACACATTCCAGTGCTCTAAAACGACTTTCAATGAAAGTTTTGAACTGTTCAAGCGATGGCAATTCCGTAGAATTATCATTTGAGACGCTGATCTCCCACTGTTTACGTGTTTCTTGGTCTAATTTATAAGTTACAACGTGTATGATAATTACGTCCCAAGTACTCACATCAATCTTCAAATTTTGTAGTGCAACCATACAGTCGTTGGTGGTATCTAACAACTCTTTAAGTGCAGACGCAGATTCGATGTTCATTCGTCTTTGAGTAAATAAACGTTTTAAAATATGATTAGCTAAAAACCGTTTATTATTGTAGCGATTATCTAATAGTGACCAACATCGACTGTAATTATCATTACTCGTGGGTATATAGCGTATTAATTGCTCTGCTTCGCCAGTGAGATGACCTTTTAAATATTGCATCCTTTGCACATTATCTAAATTATTATTGTTATGCACAAGTGAAATAAACAAATCATGAAATGTTGTCCATTCTGAATATTTTCCCGAAAATGTAGGTATTGTAATTTTTGGCAATTTCACTAGCGAACGACAATCGGAAGAAGTGTTTGAATCTTGAGGTGATTGACTAAACTTTACAATCGAACTTAAAATTTTATTTAATGAAATTTTCATTTCCGTTTTATAATGTATATAAGATTCTTCCACCTTATCATACACTTCTTCCTTAACATAGACAGAAGTAGCTAAATTGGCTGACTCACAAGTTTCGTACATTTTTGCATTATTCGAACAAAACAGTAATCAATCCCTTTCCAAATTTTCTAATCTATTCTCCAAATATTCTTTGGTTATTCGTTCCTTTGGAGATTTTTTTATAGTTTGTGGACGCTGCATTTATTTTCCTTTGAATGTCACGTTGTATATTAATGAATCCTTCCATCTTTATAAAAGTAATTTTCAATTTACCCACTCTCTGCGTATCTCCACGAAAGCCCGCCGATCACCGCTTTGGTGATTTTATACTGCTGCTACAATCGTACTGCACTGCTGTCGAGTACGAGGTTTTAAAGAAAAACCTTGAACTATGTGATCTATATGAACTATAAGAACTATATTTCCGTTTACTGTCGTACTCCACTGCTACCGAATATGAAGGTTTTCCAAAGACCCTTGAACTATTTGAACTTTGCGAACGATATAGCCGTTTAGGTAATATCCGGCTCTAAAAGGACCATGTTTAATGACCTGATGGACTGGATCTAAGTAAAACCATTATTTTAAATATGTTTTCTGTATTAAATTTTCTGAAAAAGTGATTGTCATTATTGACAATTGACATATATGTTTTCTTTTATAACATATGGCGTGAACAGATATATACAACTTTCTGTAATGATAACCATTTTCTTATTACTATTGTATAATGTATATGTTGTCTATTACATTTATATATTCTCCACATTATCACTTTCTAAGTGTGTGTGTGTGGGATGTGTGTGTGGGCACACACATCCCACACACATACACACACACACGCACACACACACACACACACACACACCTACTCAACACTCTGTGACCCCCCCGCCCAGGCCCCAGCAGAAAACCAGCGCTGCACCTTCCGGGTGCAGCACTTCGCTGAGTTGGGGACCCCCCACTTGTACAGCATCGTCCGCCCCTTAATTTTAAGATATGTTATAATTTAATGTAATTTAATGAATTATATTTATAATAGAGATAATGAATGTATAAGTATAATGTTTTTGTTGTGTTGGTGAATAAATATTGTTTTCTTTCTTACTAAGATTTATTTATTTATAGTAAATTACTAGCTGTGCCCGCCGGCTCCGCTCGCGTGGACTACAGAATCCGCTCCCATTCCCACTTCCGCTCCCGCTGCCACTCCCACTCCCGCATGCGATGAAAGACATTTTATGGCTTTTTTTTACACCTTGGGTTACATTACTGAATCTATACTAATAATCAAACCCGTCTGGCCAGCGCGGGGAGTGTAGGCCAAATCCTCCGTCTGTCTCCGGCAGATGAGAGAGGGTTGTGCTCCTGCAGTGGAGACAAAAATAACCTGATGATGAATCCAAGGCATGCAAATGCAATATAACAAAGAAGTATAATTATTATGTTCGGTACAACTCATATCGCGATAGGTTTGTACTACAGTTGGAACGGGAGTGGGATTAAGAGTCTGAGTGGGATAGGGAGCGAGAGTGGGAACGAGAGCGGATTCTGTAGTCCACGCGAGCGGAGCCGCGGGCACAGCTAGTTATTAAGATATAATAATATATAGATAGGTCAATGTTACTTAAATGACCTAATCAGCGCTACCTATCATTTTCTCTAACATAATATTTTCTACCCAAAGTTTGTCTGGTTGAAATCGCTTAAAGTGATAAGACCGCATAAATTGTACTATTATTAACTTTTAAAACTTGTAACTGTATTTGTTTGTGCCATAAAAACTATTTGTCTTGTCAATAGATCATCATTTCAGCTTTTAGACTTCCACGGGTGGACATAGGCCTTCCACTTGAGCCTTCCAATGAACGCCACCACACCCGATCCTCCGCCTTCCAATCACTGGGGACCGTGGTTTATAAATGCTGTTCAAGGAGGAATTTTGCCCATTACGAGTATGGCCACGATGGACAGACATAGGTCTTGCAACGGTGACGTTGCTGCCCGCCACCGCTCTGAGGTATTTATAGCCTAGTGAATGGTTGTATGGTTATACCGCCATTGTCGGTCGCCAGGGCATCGCTGGTAAATGAGCAGGGTGCATCGCGTGCAGGTGAGGTTGGCATTTGGCGCACCGAATGTGTTTGTGCTCCCTTTCACCCCCGTCATTATAATATAGATAACTCATAGATGACTACAATTCTTTATCTCCTTTTTTTTAAAATAATTCCCTTCATAAACAAGTGCATCAGGTATTGAAAGAAAAGAAATAAAGATAGAAAAAACATTTATTTACTACCATAATTGGCACACACAAAGTAAAAACCAACAAAGCAAGAAAAAGGAAAAAAACTTTATAAGAACTAGAGAATACAATAAAAAAAATTTAACATAGTTAAAATAGTATGCGTGTGCCGTGGCAGCTTAAGTGGTATTGGGGTACTCTGAGCACCTACTTCTAAGAATTTACCTGGAGGTGGTTTAGGGAGATGGTTACCAGTTCCTACGAACGAAGTGCTTACCTGAAATAGAAAAAAACATAGATTAATTGACTAGATAGAACTAAAATTAGAATTAAAGAAATTCAAAAGTAAAATGACCGCTACTACATCTCCCTTGTCATTCTTAGGCAGCTACCAAATTTTACCGCTAAACGAGTAGGAGCGTGCTCGCTCCGGACCTAATAAGCGGAAACAGACCTACGTATTTATCTTTCATCTAGGTATAAATAATAAGAATAATTTCTTTATTTTATTCTCTTATACTTTATTTCTTATAAAAGTAATATCAAACTTGATTTCGAAAGGCGATTTAAAAGATGTCCATTTGACAGCTCTGCTGCTAGAAAAATGTCTAGGTCTGGTAATAAGAAAATGAATTTATTACTATTTATTTTATTTTAAACTAGCTGTTGCCCACGACTTCGTTCGCGTGGACTGAACATCACAAATTATTAGATATTTCCCGTAGAAATTAGACGTTTGTTCGGGATAAAAACTATTCTATGTCCTATTCCAGGACCTAACCTATATGTGTGCCAAGTTTCATCACGATCCGTCCACTGGTTGAAGCGTGATTGAGTAACAAATATACAAACATCCAAACTTTCGCATTTATAATATTAGTGGGATGTTACAGCAGCGTATAGCTGGTACTTCTATAGAAGTAGTCGAATTAGATTTATTTTAAGTACAATTAAAGATTAAGTACAATTATAATGTATAAAATTAAAATGAGTACTTTAAAGAATCGGACTAGTTAATTAATTAGTATAACGGTTCATTCCTTGCATTGTCGGTGTCGCCACGGTCTTGAATCAGTCTTTTTCAGTTACGTTAAGGAATAATGTATCTTATTTCAAATGGAGTAAAGGTTAACCATCCGATCCTTACACGTCAGTGTTCCATCACTGTAGAAAGTTTATTAGTATCCTAGTTCCTACTAATATTATAAATGCGAAAGTTTGGATATTTGGATATTTGTTAGTCAATCACGCTTCAACCACTGGACGGATCGTGATGAAACTTAGCACACATATATAGGATAGGTCCTGGAATAAAACATAGGAAAGTTTTTATCCCGAAAAAAACATCCCATTCCTACGGGAAATACATAATAATTTGTGATGTTAAGTTGTCCACGCGGACGACAACAGTAATTTATAATTTGTAATATTTTTTAATAGTATTTATTCATTTGTCGATTTGCATGATATTATTTTCATTTGGCATCTCTAAGTAGTTTGCTTTCAATGATATATGTGCGAGCGTATAACTATAAAAGTTGTTCTTTGCAGTGTAACAAAACAGACCTATGTTGCTGTCTGTACTCCGGCCTCACTAGCCTAGGAGCACGTACTGCGCACACCGCAGGGCTAATAGACCCCGCCCCTCGTCCCCCGTCCCACACGTTTTTTTTTATTTTCTGCTTCATTTTACGTGTTTTATCTGGAGCAGACTATTTCTTGCGTAAACTGTACTCTATTCTGAGTAAAATAAAAAATATATTCAAAAGTATGGTTGGCCCAAAGCATCACGTATTGCATTGAGCACCGGGACCAACTGGTCCCATGTATTTAAGAAAACTAAATAAATAAATATTGCATATTATATACAATCCATTCTTACACTCCCCGCGCTGGCCAGACGGGTTGGGGAGGCCTGATTGATGTTTTATAATGTATTCCCTCAGTCGCCTTGTACGACATCCACGGGAAGAGTTGGAGTGGTCCTATTCTACTCTACCGGAAACAATACGGCAAACAATAAATGGATCTTAATTTTACATTTGTTGTGGACAAAGTGGACAGCTTCCCAATGCAGTGGGCTGTCCACTTGCCGCGCAGTGCGCTGAGGAGGCTGTTGGGGCTGGCACGAACCCATAGCACCAGGGAAGCGACTCGTTTGCTTATGATGGCGTAGAAACCGTCCATATCGGACATATATAACAAAAACAGTAAAACCTTTGAACCTGATCTTATCACGAGACAGATCGAGGTACATCGCCCAACCAATTATCGAATATCGAATTATACCAAATTGCAATTACAAGGGAGCTCCAAAAA
This sequence comes from Esperia sulphurella, assembly GCA_947086405.1. Classification (NCBI taxonomy): domain Eukaryota; kingdom Metazoa; phylum Arthropoda; class Insecta; order Lepidoptera; family Oecophoridae; genus Esperia; species Esperia sulphurella. The sequence continues at coordinate 15,031,722 of OX352272.1, forward strand.
ACTCTTTTCCCGAAATCCAACCTGAATATTCAATCCGAGTGCGGCTGACGAGGGTCCTTTAACTAGATAAGAGGTTTTATTGCGTAATTGGCGATAGGGGCTAATTCCACCCCTTTACCCCGTCTCTAGTCACCCCCATTTACCCCTGGTCACTCTCGGCATAATCAGAGCGGAGTGTATGCAAATAATCGTGCTAGACCTGGATAAAACGAATTCGCGTCACGAAGTCATGTTTTTTGGAGTTCCTTAAAAGGTACCTGTATTCTGGAATCCACGCCTTTCGACTATATTAATAAAAAAATAATATGGACCATCAGGTGACTTGGTTGAGGTCCTGTGCTGTCCAGACGAGTCACGGGTATGCGGTCCCGGCTTACAGAGTTATCGCTACTACAATCCCACTATCCTTCCGTAATAGCAGTATCCCATACCTACCCTATACTCCGTACCCATACCCCCATCTCCTGTCTCTCTTGCCCCGATCCCTGTCCCATCCGCCAACCCTAGGTCTGCCGTGCCGATGGATGCGTGTCCAGGGGCTAGCCTGGTCGTAAGCGTGCCGACATCCCGGAGAAGGGCGAACTCCGGGCACTATTAGCCTCACCGAATCATGCAGGGCTCTGATGAGATGGACAATTATTTCCCTAGCTAATCGTGGTACCTCAACAAGGCGGCGATGTTGTTCGCAACACGTCACGTCAAGGGGTATCACGGGGCGAAAAGCGGACGAAGGAAAGCCACTTTGCAATATTAGATTGCGCAAAGTGGCGATACATCGTCTCTGCCTACCCCTCTGGGACCAAGACGTGAGCATTATGTATGTATGTATGGACCATTTTACCCAAAAATTATTCTTTTACTTGCAATACTCCGTTACTATGCCTTTCTTAGTTTCCTTGTCAAAGGTAGCCTGGAAGACATCGCTGAAAAAGAGCAGTGGTAGCCTAGTTGGTAGTACCAATGAGTTTTTCAAAACTTAAGTAAGTTTAATTTTTAATACCACAGACTTTTTGTTGAAGAAAAACATCGTGAGGAAACCTGCTTATGCCGAAGAAGAAATTCTGAGGCGTATGTGAAGTCCACTAAATCGGCTTGGGGCACCGTTGGTGGTCAGAGGTTTGGCACAAAATATCAATTCAATTCCACTTTATTCCACGTCAAAAATACAAAGATACAATAACAAAATAACTTACATATTAATTAGAAATAAGCTTATCATTTTGTATAATTTTCTTTTCTATGCGTTGTTCTTTGTATATTTGTGTGTACAATAAACTATTAAATAAATAAATAAATAGGCGGCCTTACCGCTAAAAGCGATTTCTTCCAGACAAACTTAAGGTTGTGCAGTTAAATTATTATTATAGTTTATACCAGTAAGGGCATACCCATACAAATATACATACTCAAATATATACCTACATGTATTCATACATACATAAATATATTCATACAATAACGTATGAGGGTGAATATACAGAAAAATCTGAAAAAGAAGAGAAGATCCTGAAGGTCGAAGTGTCGCCAGGTCTTCCTGGCTCTTTACGATAAGATAGCCTCACTAATCAGAGTCGTAGCAATAATCTGTCCTACTTAGTCATACAGAACCCTTTACAAAAAGAAAGTCTAACCCGACCCACATAATTTGTAACGCACGTCGTAATGCGTAATGCTTGGAGCGTGATTCCGGCGAGTTTTCCGGTTTTTATGATTTAATACCCCCCTCCTTTCCCAGATACACCTGCTACCCTCCCCTCTCCCCTCCCCCCCTATTTCACACAACACAGAACAAACAACACGAGGCGCGGACGTCCTCCGACGCTCCGTTTATGCCTTTTTGTGCCTTATTCAATTTTTCTCTGTTTAACGGCGCTCTGGCCGCATTCCAAGGCACTAACTTGACAAAACGGATTCTGGCCCGTTGGGCGGAATTAAATGCGGTCCCGTCGTTTGCTCGGAGGCTGTATATTCTGTACAAAACGAGATACAATGCCTTGAAATGGTATACATTCGAGCGATTCTGCCGTCATTAACGTTACCTTCAAAAGTTGAAGCGACAACGGCAGTTCATCGTTTTTATATTATATTTTTATTTTATTACTCTCTGATTCTAGCACGGATTCTACATTCATCATCATCATCATCAAGTTATTTTTGTCTCCACTGCAGGAGCACAACCCTCTCTCATCTGCCGGAGACAGACGGAGGATTTGGCCTACACTCCCCGTGCTGGCCAGACGGGTTGGGGAGGCCTGATTGATGTTTTATAATGTATTCCCTTAGTCGCCTTGTACGACATCCAAGAGTTGGAGTGGTCCTATTCTACTCTACCGGAAACCACACGGATTCTTTATTAGTGATATATTTTATTAAATATACTCTTTTTCATAAATTTTTCGGGGCTACGATTATGACGGTAGATTAATATACAAGTTAAGTGAACAAAACGACGATAGCCTTCTAGAAATTATTCGTAGAATAAACGTAGAGTAAACGGATAGACTGGTGCGCCTGTGATAGTGATAGTAGGTAGGTAATGAAATATGTTCGCTTGTATGGAGTATCATTTTATTATAAACTAGCTGTTGCCAGCGACTTCGTCCGCGTGGACAACTTAACAACACAAATTATTATGTATTTTCCGTAGGAATACGATATTATTTCGGGATAAAAACTATCCTATGTCCTATTCCAGGACCTAACCTATATGTGTGTCAAGTTTCATCACGGTCCGTCTAGTGGTTGAAGCGTGATTGAGTAACAAACATCTAAACATCCAAACTTTCGCATTTATTATAATATTAGTAGGAAGTAGGATAATGCTCACGTTTTAGTCCCAAAGGGGTAGACAGAGACGAATTATCGCCACTTTACGCGATCCTGAAAAACGTAACCAAGCGACTTCCCTTCGCGCTTTTCGCCCCGTGATACCACTTGGCGTGTATGTCTCGAACACTTTGTGATCATTCTTAGACAGAAGTTTTATCTCAATATTTCCAGAATGTTCCCATGATTGTTAAGTAAATGACCGCTTTTTTTAATTTCAGCCATATCTAGTAACTACGTCAATTGATTGCAAATGTCTTTGTGCGCTGTTAACAACGATCTCTATGTACTAGATGGAGCGTTCCAAACAATCGCTCTGTTCCACGCAAGGAGCCGCGACTCGTTCACATTCACTTTGAAACTTGTGCAGTTACTACGCAGAACATTTTATTATTTACTAAACATTTACGCTATTCCCGTATCGTCAGTATTTAGTAATAATTAAATGTACTGCGTAGTAACTGCACAAGTTTCATTGTGAATGTAACCGAGTTACGGCTCCTTGCGTGGAACAGAGCGATTGTTTGGAACGCTCCTTCTAGTAGTACATAGAGATCGTTGGCTGTTAAGTATTTTAAAGCCGAGCCGTGTTACTCCCGGCTTAGAATAGCCAACCCCAGTCTTCCCGTGGTCTTCAAGGCGACTAAGGGATTGCATCAGAGACGGGCAGCTGCGTTCTCATGTGTATATTAAGATCATTCACCAATCCGCCCGCCAATCGTATTGATTATAGCAAGTCTCCAAATTGACACCAAAAGTGTAATTCTATTGGGAAGGCTTATGTTCAGCAGCGGACGTATTTCCGCTGATGATTCAATCATAAAGTTGATTAGGTAACATACAGCAAAGAAGACAAAACGCCACTTACATTACAAATAAAGTTAAATGTTGTAGGTTATTAAGTTTCTTTTGCACTGCCCGTACCGTCGGTGGTCAGTTTTATGACGTAATATATCATGCAGTAATTTCCTTTTCCCAGTAAGGTGTTAGGCGTATATTTTTTGCGCGTTAGCTCGTGTCAGAGGAGGTAATTTGCGCGGTAGGCTTAGCCGTAACAGCCTACTGGACACGGCGGTAATCCGTGTAGTCATGACTTGTTTACACAACCAAGTAGACCTTTCATATTACATACTGATAAGGTTTTTAACGGTCTGAGTGGCAGAGAGTATCCTCAGGACTATGTTATAATGTGTCATCATCATCACCATTCCCGTGGACGTCGTACAAGGCGACTAAGGGAATACATTATAAAACATCAATCAGGCCTCCCGTCTGGCCAGCTCGGGGAGTGTAAGCCAAATCCTCCGTCTGTCTCCGGCAGACGGAGGATTTAGTAGAGGATTCCTCCCATTTGCTAAAGGGAAGTTGGAACTCTCTTCCTACTTTGATTCTTTACTTCTTTAATTAAATTTGTCTGGTGCCCAAGGTAGCGTAAATTCATGACCTGGGACTTGCCCTACCTTCACTGGTAGGTAGGTGTCTTTGCAGTTACCTCCGTTGATCCTCGCTTAGAGGAGTTGCGGGGGGAGAATGGTGAGGAGGCGGGAAATGTCTCCGGCAGATGAGAGAGGGTTGTGCTCCTGCAGTGGAGACAAAAATAACCTGATGATGAGAACCACATTCTGGAGATTGGTAGGTGGGTGGTCATGGAAGTGTAGGGGGAAAGTAAGGGGGGGTTGGATGAGAGTGGTATATACCACGCATTTCAGTGGTCTGTCTGTGCGCAGGAAGTCGCAGGCACAGCTAGTCTTACTAATAATATAAATGTGAAAGTTTGGTTATTTGGATGTTCAGATGTTTGTTACTCAATCACGCTGCAACTACTGGACGGAACGGGATGAAACTTAGCACACATATAGATTAGGTCCTGGAATAGGACATATGATAGTTTTTATCCCGAAAAAACATCCTATTCCTACGGGAAATACTTAGTCATTTGTGATGTTAAGTTGTCCACACGGACGACGTCGCGGGCAACGGCTAGTAAAGAATAAATGAAATGGACTGCGGTATTAGAAGCATATATATCTTGTATTGAGTAATGGTCTCCATTATTGTGGACTGGTATAAGTATATACAACTTAACGTAAGGATTGTCTTTTGGGCGAGAGCCAGCTTCAACCAGATATCGGTCGGATAACCCTGAGTAGAAGAGAATTTATTGTTTTGAACAAAACGTAATAATCCAGCAAGCGATTGCGGCAAACTATATGTCCATTGCGAGACACAAATAAAAGTTTTGTTGTTTGAAGATTAATTTGTTTATATTGAAAAATAGAAAAAACATGGAGTTAATTGAATGACAGCTAGCTGAGGTTAGTTTTTGACGTGTGAGGGCTCCACCATAGTTGCGCTCCGTTTCATGCAGTAGACAATGCGTAGACACTATATGTAAGCTATGTCTGCCTCTCTTAATTCAATTATCCCTCTCGCGGGTCTGCTGGAAGAAATCTCTCTCAGAGATAAGTTTGTCCTTTGTCCTTGTGTTTCTTTTTAATGTATTATTTTTGTTTTATCTGTGTGCGTGCAATAAAGAGTTAAATAATAATAAGCTGTGCTAGCGGTTCCGTTCACGTGGACCACAGATTCTTTCTTTATTCCCCGTTCCTGTTCCCGCTCTCTCGGAGCTGCAGGCTGAGGTAGTTTTTTTTTTAATTTTGTGGACTATGGTAGCAACGCTCGAATATTTACACTTTATCATTTCTAGAGGAAAATTATACACACTGCCTGGTCAATATTTGTTACATAAACCAACTGGGAAATTACTTTAGTACAGACACATTATGGTCTGTACTTTACAGGGTGTTAGAGCTCTGGGGAGACGGATGTTGCCCCAGGCAGTGTTCCCCCCTCCCCTCTCTCCCCCTACCACCCACAACGCATGAAGCACGTGCGTCGCTCGGCTTTTGTTCCCCGGCCTTTGTTTTTATTTAATTACACAGGTCCCGGCTAAACAACAGAAATTCGATTAAGAGAAAGAGCCTCCAAAAATTGAACCGACAATAAAATTGGCCCGAATACTGTCCGGGCCACGAGATACGGCCGCGGGACGGGCGGACGACTAATCCAATACAATATTGAGTGCGAACCAGAGCCGAGTAATTACTTAGTACGTTACATGTGATTGATTTGTGTAGGTTTAATGTTAAAGGTTGTTTTTTAAATAAATACTGTGTAGGCTTCACATTTTAAAAGCTCGTAATGTAAAAGCCTTAAAAGCACGCTGAACAGATATTTTTAAAATTTGGTGAACTTTATTCACAGTATAATATATTAAAAATATTTCCAGTACCACTCTCTTTTAACTTACTGTTATTTTAATTCCTACCTCATGTAATAAATAAAAATGTACATTCAAAGATCCAATCAAAATCGGTGAGTAACGCCTCGCGAGATTCCTTTTTTGCAAAAAACTACAAAGTAGTAATCTCTTAGTTTTATATTACACTAGCTGTGCCCGTGGCTCCGCTCGCGTGGTCTACCGAATCCGCTCCCGTTCCCACTCTTGCTCCCTATCCCACTCCCACTCCCAATCCAGTTGTAGTACAAACCAATCGCAATATGAATTTTGCACCTAATGGCTTCTTGATAAAAATACTTTATTAATATCTCAGGTTCTAAGTGGCGTATCAAGATGAAACATGCACCAGATTTTAAGTTAGACCTCCAGCAAGACATCTGTGAAAACTGCATCAAATTTCATTCAGTAGTTTTGGCGTTATGAGGTAACAAACATACATACAGAGATACAGAAAGGCAGACAGACAGACAGACAGACATACAGACAGACGGACAAAATGTGTAAAAACAATTATTTTGGCTTCTATTGGCCCTATAAAGACCCCTCATATAAATTTTTCTACAATATCTCCCATATACAGCCATAGACCAGTTACAGTTTTATTATATGTATATGTCGGCGAAATAATAAAAGAGGAGCTGATTTGGAGGCACAGTGCGTGCTCGGCGCGCCGTTCGGCTTGGTTCGGCGATCGTCGCGAGCACGCGCTGACGGAACGTCGGGTAGGACGGGCGCAGGCGCAGACTCGAGACAGTGTTCGCTCGATACGCGTGCGGAGCGCAGGCACTACACGGACGGATCGTCTGCCTTCTAAAATCGTTACTTGATTATGTAGTGTAATTTCATGTAGTGTCATTTAAGCCAGTAAACGTGTTTACTTTGTAACGGCGTTAAACTCAATTTGGGAGCCCACATTTTCGGCGGAACCAGGAACCTCCGACATCAGAAGCGGGATTAGAACCCCACGCCCTCAGAAGAGGCAATTACGACATATAGAAATAAAATTTGAACAATTATTTAATATCACTTACATCAGCATCATCACCAGTCGAAATATTACCACAGCTAAACATGATCATCCCCAATAGAATGCTATACTTTTGGTGTGGTAATCACCACATTTGGCCAGCGGATTGGTGATCGCAGTATGATCTTAATATACACAGGAGAATGCTGCCGCCCTTTAACCGTCTTGACGGAACCCACGGGAACCACACGTGAAATTTCGTTGTTAATGATTTTAAGACACTAAAATTGAAGGAAGCACTAAGCCGCGTGGTTTCCGGTAGAGTAGAATAGGACCACTCCAACTCTTCCCGTGGATGTCGTACAAGGCGACTAAGGGAATACATTATAAAACATCAACCAGGCCTCCCCAACCCGTCTGGCCAGCGCGGGCAGTGTAGGCCAAATCCTCCGTCTGTCTCCGGCAGATGAGAGAGGGTTGTGTTCCTGCAGTGGAGATAAAAATAACCTGATGATGATGAAAATTGAATGAAAACTCCGAGCATAGCTCTTTCCAAAGGCGCTCAGCAAGCTATGAAAAAGCTATGCTGGAAGTTGCTCTTAGGGACAGGATCCGAAATGAGGTGATCCGCCAGAGAACTAAAGTCATCGACATAGCTCGAAATGTTAGTACGTTGAACTGGCAGTGGGCTGGTCCATTGGGGTAAACGAGTTCTCGAGTGAAGACCGCGACTGGGCAAGCGTAGTGTGGGACGCTTCCTGGCTAGATGGACCGACGTGAAGGCGGCTGGCGAAGACTGGATTTTTATGAGAAGAACTGAGGATCGGGTCCAGTGGTGCGCCTTGGGAGAGGCCCATGTCCAGCAGCGGGCTCTTGCAGGCTGATGATAATGAAAATTGAATTTACAATGAGGAGTAAACCAAAGGAAAAGTAAACCCTTGCCGTTTGCTAATTGAATCTAGCTGAAGTTACCGACAAAGTTAAAATGCGAAATATAATTGGCTAATTGTCGCCGACTTACGGAGACATTAATGAGAGCGGTTAGGGAAGTTAGCGGAATACCTAGCTAAAGCAGGCGCGGTTCTACTTCGCGTGTGTGATACATAACTACGCATGGTTGGGTACGCTTGTTCCACTCAGGATGGCCATATCTAACTGCCAACCAGGACTTGCTTGAAGCATGAACATTCCGGATTTTAAAGCTTACAACCCGGACGTCTCAACAAAGATTTTTCGGCCTATTCCACATATCCCTACTGGTCTATCCCTACTAGTAAGGAAGAACGGATTTTTTTCCCACTCTTTTCTACCAGGGGGGATACTTATCCATTTATCTCCACTGTTCTTAATAATTGAGGAAATCGGTATCATCACATTGAAAATGTATAAGTGTTTTGCTCGTGTTTTGTTTATTATAATTATTATATTCTAAAAGTATACAAACTTCTTCATTATGAGAGAAGTAAGATACTCTTTCATTGTGAAGTCTACGAAAATGTCACAATGACGTATTAAAATATAAAAATACAGAAAATATCATTCACTGTATTTCTAAGTTACTCAGTAAAAAAAATATAGTTTAATCTTTTTATTTATTTGCGAGCAGTGACTTGAAAACTTTTAAACCAGGTCTACGAATGAAACCGTTCCTGGAGGTTCCCCGGACGCCCCGTTAGCGGACCAATTCGGTAAACCCGGACGGATGGTAACGCTACAAGCAGATCACCAAATTGGATCACAAAGTGGAAGAAAATTTCCTGGAAGTAATTATCTGGGTGGGCGGAAGTGCTCATTCTTGCTACATAAGTGGATGATTACCTGTTACCTAGCTGGATACAATGTTTCGTATATATAATTGTCTACAGTATCTAGTTATTATCATTAAGTATCTTGATGATCGAATGTAGGTATGTAGATATGTACAGGTGTGTACAAGGAACAGTTCTGGAGTGGAGACCACGATCGGCACGCGCAGGGTGGGACGCCCCGCCGCCAGGTGGATCGACGACCTGAAGATGGTGGCCGGAAGTGGCTGGATGCGGAGGGCGGAGGACCGGGTGTGGTGGCGTTCATTGGGGAAGGCCTATGTAAAGCAGTGGACGACTAAGGGCTGACATGATGATGATAGATGATGTGTACAAAGGCAGACTTATTGCACTTAGGAATCTCTTCCAGTCAACCCAAGAGTGACTGAAAGGACTAGTATAATGAGATTAGCCCTCAAGTTTTTGGCGATCCAAGTAATGATCTTAATACACAGGAGAACGCTGCCGCCCGTCCTTAGTCGTCTTGATGATACCCACGGAAAGATTTGGGGGTGGACCTGGTAGTCAGTTCAAAGCAGGATATTGTATATACCACAGAAATCCTCTCAAGATAGAGTGGTTATAGCCACTTGTTCACTTCACTCTCGCGTGCCCCTTCCGCACACCATTTATGCCTCCGGAGGCATAACTGCGATCCGGTCACGTTTCTAGTGAGGACATCTAGTTATGCAGTTAGAAATCGTGCAATTTGGCACTTTTGCAGATTTTTTGTCGATGTTCACTCGACCTAGACTCGGCGCGAAACGAGTAAGCGTTTGATAGTTTTTGCAATACATTGCAAGTGGTTGGCACGCGTTACCCACCTACTTCACCATTCTATTTTGATAGGATTTCTATGGTATATACCCTAAGTTATTTTTCATATAGATTAAAAACGGGCTCATAAATATGTACCTTCGATTTTTTTAATTACTAATCCTAATTATTATTAGTCGGTAACAAAAGAAACTCCCACATCATTATTCAAATCATGAAACAACCAAGTTTTTCTTTCTGTAAACCAATATGGGTAATTATAATTACCTCTTGTTAAAGTTGTGGAATAATTGGCGTTGTTACGCTACATTTTTATCGTGTTCCACTCTAATTAGTAGTGACGTTCGTTTGTATGTTCAAAAATTTACCAGTAATATACTCATATAATCATAGATGGAGCGTTCCAAACAATCGCTCTGTTCCACGCAAGTAGCCACAACTCTTTCACATTCACAATGAAACTTGTGCAGTTACTACGCAGAACATTTATTATTACTAAATATTGACGCAACGGTTGTATAATGTCAATATTTAGTACATAATTAAAGTTCTGAGTAGTAACTGCACAAGTTTCAAAGTGAATGTGAAAGAGTTGTGGCTACTTGCGTGGAACAGAGCGATTGTTTGGAACGCTCCATCTGGTAGTACATAGAGATCGTTGCATCATCATCAGGTTATTTTTGTTTCCACTGCAGGAGCACAACCCTCTCTCATCTGCCGGAGACAGACGGAGGATTTAGCCTACACTCCCCGCGCTGGCCAGACGGGTTGGGGAGGCCTGATTGATGTTTTATAATGTATCGTTGCATATAATAGTTTATTTATAAAAAAAAGTTATAGTACAGTCACGGACTATAATTTGGAACCCATCTAAGGATGAATATTCAACTAAACCTTCTCTCGTCAACTGCTGTACATTAGCCTCCCAATAGAATGCAACTTGCCATAATCATCACGATTGGCACGCGGAATTATGATCGCAGTAATGATATTAATATACACAGGAAAACGCTGTTGCCCTGTCACTGGTATAATCGCGTAACCCACGGGAAGATAGGAGGTAGGCCTATTCTACGCCGGGAATCACACGACTAATATTTTTTGTTGTTATAATTTCTCCGAATAGTATTGTAATCTATCTTCCCATCTTCCACACCGGATATGTCGTCTCTTTGATAATATATTGCAAAGAGAAAATACATTGTTTGTCAGCGTCTTATAAATATACAATACAATACACTTTATTGCACAAACAAATACAGTTACACGTTATAAAACTTACAAATAGTACAATTTAGGCGGTCTTTTCGCTTTAAGCGATTTCTTCCGGACAACCTTTGGGTAGAAAATATTATGCCAGAGAAATTGTAGGTTGTGCTGATTAGGAAATTTAAATGATAAATAGGTACTTATATGACTATAATAAATAAAATAAAATAGCAAATAAGTTATAAGTATTAAGTTAAAATATGTTTTCTTTTTCTAATTGATTCTTCCCGATTCGACGAAATTGAAATTTTTTACCATAGATTAGATTAGATTTATTTATTAAACTTTTACATCTTAAAAATTCAATTTTACATGTCATTCTAATATGGTAAAAGGGATCGTCATAAAATAAAATAATATGCAAACTATAAATGACAATGTCAACAATTCAAATAATGTCATAGTATATAACACACTATCTATGTCAGTATATAATATTATAATAAAAATTTAAAGATACACTTGGTATTAAATTATCACAAATTAAATTAAATTAAGCGTCAGAGGGCCCATAGACTTACAGTTAATTTTGTATCTCTTCAGACCAAAATACACTGAAAGCGAATGCGTGGCGGTTTTTGTATTGTTCGATTTAATATGAGCCACTTCACAAAGACTACAGTCAAGGAAAGCAGGTATGAAGTATACCGCTACCGCCACGCCTCCGCCACACAGTCGCCTTCTATATGTTTCGGGCATTAGAGAGAGACTAGGCGCTCGATCTTATTGCAAATGAGTGTTCTAAGAACTTTTCTAGGAAATGGGTCCCAAATTAACGAACGCGACTGTACTTATTGACGGTTGGAAGGTAAAAGCGATCAATCGCCACTTATTTGATATCGATAGGTATCTATCTCGCAAAATAGAAAGGCTTTGTTATTCTTTGTGTTAACAAAACATTAGATATTGAGTTTCAGGGCTGGAGAAGGGAAAAATCATTTATATGAAGACAATACGATTACATATTATTATTACTTGTCCTTCCGGCTATTCTAAGGTTGACTGTAAGAGATCCCTAACTGGGATAAGTCCGTCTTTGTACACAATTTAATTCCTATTTTATTATTGTTGTTGTGATTTTTGGTACAATAAAGCGTTTACATACATACATACATATTAAATTAAATAATAATTAAATTGTGTACAAAGGCGGACTTATTCCACTTAGGGATCTCTTCGAGTCAACCTTAGAGTAACCGGAAGGACAAGTAATAATATGTAATAATAATATGTAATTGTATTGTCTTCAATTATTTATACTACATTTATTTATGAACTAGCTGTGCCCGGCTCCGCTCGCGTGGACTACACAATAATTTTTCATCTCACTCTCAATTCAACTCCGACTTCAAAGTTGAAATCATTTATTGCATATGAGTACACTTGGTACATTTATACACGTCAATTTTTTTATCGACTACCGCTTCCTAGGTGTTAGCGCTGTGAAGAAGAAACGGCGCAACAAACTTCACGCAACACATCTTTTAAAAATCAAGTTTGCATACAATTAATAAAGATTTTGCACCTCTAGTAAGTGACATTTATAAGAGAAATCCTACTCCAAGGTTTTATTGCAGTTATATTACATATATACATACATACATACATACATACATATATTTCATTCCAGATTAATAGTCCTATGAAAACCAACGCTATTTACGTCTCGGTAACATATACATGAAAGGGTCACCAGCAGCAAAAACAGGTTTGTATTACCATGTAAACTTTGCAGTCCACTTAGGAACACCATCTATTGTGTATTTTGTTTTCGAGACGCAAATGCGTTTGTTTTCATAGGACTATTAATCTGGAATGAAATATACATACATACATACATACATACATACATACATACATACATACATACATACATACATACATACATACATACATACATACATACATACATACATACATACATACATACATACATACATACATACATACATACATACATACATACATACATACATACATACACACATACATACATAATGCTCACGCCATGGTCTCAGAGGGGTAGGCAGAGACGATGGATCGCCACTTTGCGCGAGCCATATTATTCAGGTTTATTAACGTTCACACGACAAAATTATAAAAATAAAAGCCATATTAGCCACAATATATTATAATCTACCTTTAAAAGGTATAAGTCAATAATTAAAACGATTACAAGAGTTTTATATATATATATATATATCTCAGACATTCACACCAATTATCCAGTCCCAAACTAGGCAGAGCCTGTGCTATGGTTACTAGATAACGGATAAACATACTTAAATAAATATATAAACATCCAAGACTTGGGTACAAACATTCATATCCATCATACGAAACATTTGCCCCTAGCGGGATTCGAACCCGCAACCTCCGGCGTAGCAGTCCGGAGAGCTACCCCGTTCCACCACGGAGGTCATCATGGCCATATAGACTTTTTGTTATAAGATCTGGGGGCCAATTCTACTATTTTCATCATTTATCGTTCGTTTAAACATAAGTTACGTTTAAGTTCAGTTTTTAACAGACGCTATTTTGACAGCAATGCATTTCGTTTTTACCTGAGACAACTGTCAAAATGTAGAAAAACCTCAGAAGAACGAATGGATATATCCAAAACGTTCGTTCCATCTACGTCTGACGTTTGTTTAAACGTTAGCTGCGGCTGAAACGCAGCTGAAGCACGAACGTTGTGCGCAGCGGAGTACGAATAGTGTTAAAACCTGCGTTTCAGCTGCAGTTCAGTTGCATTTTGAGCGAAAATGCGTTAGTAGAATTGGCCCCCTGTTATAAGACTAAGCTAACCAAACTCATTCCATTACCATTTAAACCTGCACATAACCTGGCTTATCACGTCTTAATCTCCGTTGAGTAGTTCTTAAAATTACAGGCGATCACGGCAAAAGTTCCCGAAGCAGATATAAGTTGTAACATCTAACGAGGTAGGGTAACGCGCCCCGTTGCGGGCACTATCGCTGCACTTAGCATAACTCCTCGACAGCACCGTTATACGCCACCGTATTCGATAACCGACCGTAACACTCACATATATGGAGGAAAGTTAAGCGGCATAATCGAGTTGTGATAATGTTTGCGCATTTACGTGTACTTTAGTACAAGGTAACCCTGAGTTGTGTATTGTGTACTTATAATGCTTGTGTATGTATGCTGAACAATCAAGATTGTGTACCATTTGGATGCCCAGTGGACCAATAGCCTGGTCGCTAGTGTGGCCACATCGTTTACAGCAAACCTACTAAAATTTAAGTAAAATAACTAAAAATCCTACTATCTGTGAAATGTCCCCATATATTTATGCTATAGACGACACAGGCATTCCTCTCTTTAGCAAGGAAATGCTATTCTAGTATATGCATTCAATCATCAGTCGTCCCATGCCGTCCACTAACGTTTCAGTGCGGCGCCTCGGCGAGCAGGGGCCGAACAGCTAGAAGACAATAATAACCAGACCTAGAAATTTGTCAAATACTTTTACATTTCATATTGCAAATCGCTTTCGAAATTAAGTTTGACATAAAGACTTAAGAAAAGAAAATAAGGACATATTTTAATTATTATAGATGAAAGAATATCCTACTAATATTATAAACGCGAAAGTTTGTAAGTATGGATGGATGTTTGTTACTCTTTCACGTAAAAACTACAGAATGAATTCTAATGAAACTTTACAATAATACTGCATATACATCAGAATAACACATAGGCTACAACTTATAGAGATATTGTGTAAATTGTCCAAAATATCAAGTAAGTAGGAAAAAATCGACCATCTGCGAACTATTCTGGCGTGCGCTGCCAAAACCGCTAGAGTTACACATATGTAATGTATGATGGAAATGTTTATTTTAAATAGTCCTACAAAAAAGCTACTCGAAATACTAATCGTGCGCAGACGAAGTCGCGGGCACCAGCTAGTATATATATGAATAAACTGCCATTGAGAGCATTACTGCGATCACCAATCCACCAGCCAAGCGTGATCATCATCATCATCATCTGGTTATTTTTGTCTCCACTGCAGGAGCACAACCCTCTCTCATCTGCCGGAGACAGACGGAGGATTTGGCCTACACTCCCCGCGCTGGCCAGACGGGTTGGGGAGGCCTGATTGATGTTTTATAATGTATTCCCTTAGTCGCTTTGTACGACATCCACGGGAAGAGTTGGAGTGGTCCTATTCTACTCTACTGGAAATCACACGGCTATGATATGCAAGCGTGATGATTATGGCTAATCCCCCAATGGACAGCCCACCAAAAGTGTCATTCTATTGGGGAGGCTTGTGTTCTGCAGTGGACGTATTTCGACTGATGATGATGGTAAAACAACTGTCGGATTTGAATGGAGTGTGTGGTTTCGGTTAAACTGGCTGAAATCTTCATTCGACATAGATCTGGACCACATGATTAAAAGTTTGTATGGGCACAATCACCAGCAGTGATTAGTTTCAGAGTTATGACAAATAAGATGTTTGCCTCGACAATTATATGGCACCTCATTCATTTAAAAAAACGTAAAAATCTAAATTAATTATTTTATATTAGAATAGTACATAAGCCACCATAGGAGTAAATTAGTCATCCTCTATGAATCATGTTTTGATTTATTTATTACAGAATATTTATGTATATATTTATCTATGTAATAAGTATTCATAATATATATTTTACGTAGTAATGTGTAGCTATATGTACAATTTATAGATTACATTTAGTATAGTATAGTATAGTATATAACCAATTTTCTTATATTATTTTTTTGCACATACCACTCATTATCTGCATGACCTAAAGGTCAACTGGATGAGAATGCCATATTGGCATTATGTTCGCCTTTTATATTTTCTGTGCAATAAAGTAAAAAAAAAAAAGTTGTTATGAACACTAATGAGGATCCTAAAGCATTTTATTTATTTCATTAAAAGCTACTACATACATACATAATTCCAAGCGTATTTGCCAGAGGGGTAACCAGAGACGATGTATCGCCACTTTGCGCAATTCAATGTCGCAAAACGACTTTCCTTCGCCCGCTATTCGCTCCGTGATGTGTTGTGAACAGCATCGCCGCTATAAGCTACTAAAATAGTAGAAATCTACCAAACGTGGTCACACTGTCAGTCGACCCGACTGCTAGTCCTTCGAATCACAATGTAATTACTGGCTGTCTGGCGTGATATATTATTCACGCTACATCCCACGAGATAGGTCATCAGGTATTACGTGCTGGTCCAATTTCCCAACATAAACTATTCACTTTGTTTTACTCTAATTTCCCAGAGCGCTGTCAGCTCAGAAGTTTCGTAAACTTGCGAGCACTGTCACGCAGTTGTGACGAAAACAGGCTCAAGTCTGGCCTAGTTATTGAACTTTAATAGGTCAGATATAATGTAACAATTATTTTAATAGTTTATAATGAGACAATGTTTTTTCTGCTTTCAATTTTATTTATAGCCAGTTAATTATATAGCGTGGAATTCGAACACTGAGGGTTGGCCTTGTCTTTTGAACTCCGTTCAAATCTATAGAAGTAAATGCTTTATAATATTACAGACTGCTCAGAAAGGGCAAAGGAAAACGAAACCCCATATATTGAGATAATCGGTGAGTATAATCGACGGGCCCATATTACACCACTAGTATGTATGTATGTATCATCATCAGGTTATTTTTGTCTCCACTGCAGGAGCACAACCCTCTCTCATCTGCCGGAGACAGACGGAGGTATGTACGTATGTAAAAGCTTTATTGTACCAAAAATAACAACAACAACAATAATAAAATAGGAATTAAACTGTGTACAAAGACGGACTTATCCCACTTAGGGATCACTTCCAGTCAACCTTAGAGTAACCGAAAGGACAAGTATAATGTATACTAGTTACCCTAGTTTGAAACCCCTTCCTGTCCTTCTTGATTTTTCATCATCAGCTGAAATACGTCAATTAACTGAACATAGAAGCTTTCAAAAAGAATGTCACTTTTGTGGGCTGTCCATTGGACAATTTGCCATAATCACCACGCATGGCAGACGGATTGGTCGATCGCAATTGATCTTATTATATAAGAGAACGTAACTGCCCATCCCTAGTACAATCCGTGAGTCGCCTTGACGATACCCACGGGAAGATACTTATCTGGACTTTACGGCTCGTAAATAAATGCCAAAATACAGTTTTGAATACACGTGAAAACGTAACAGTTGGTTCACCAAATCATATCAATCATCATCATCATCATAAGGTTATTTTTGTCTCCACTGCAGGAGCACCACCCTCTCCCATCTGCCGGAGACAGACGGAGGATTTGGCCTACACTCCCCGCGCTGGCCAGACGGGTTGGGGAGGCCTGATTGAGGTTTTATAATGTATTCCCTTAGTCGCCTTGTACGACATCCACGAGAAGAGTCGGAGTGGTCCTATTCTACTCTACCGGAAACCACACGGCTCCGTTCATATCAATTGGAAACCCCATTCTTTTTCACAGAAACAGATTAGTTTCAAAACGGCAAAACTTTTTTGTTATCAAGAGCCTACGGTTCGTACTGAAACAATAGTGCTATCAGCTCCGTTCTATCTCGACAGTGCATTAGTCGTCGGCGGTGGATGGAGTGAGATAGCGGGGCATTAGGTCGTGTTGTCCGACACGTTAGCGCGAGCTTCGCGACACGGCACGTAATGTGCGGCCAGGCAGTGTCCGCCACACGCGACTGCCCAGAGGCCACCTACAGGTGAGTTTACCCTGATTTATTCTGTCACAGATAAGCTAAAGGCATTGCAGGCGCAGGTGAGTGGCATTTTAATTTGGCGGAACCTTTTCAGAGGTGTTCTATAATTAATTTATTGATAAAAATATATACAAGTTAAAAAGGTTAGGTTGTTAATAGTCTGGTCTTTCGGAGTGAACTGATGGTCTCGGGTCATCATGACAGCGAAGCGACCAACCGGATGTGATGTATGAATGTGTCGTATATCTGTGATTGAGAAGAAGTGAGATAAATTGATGGAAAAGTATGAAAGACGAAGAGAGAAAGGAAAGGGTGGTGTTGCCAGTGTTAAATAATTTCATAAATTTTATACACTAAATTGCCGTGTGGTTTCCGGTAGAGTAGAATAGGACCACTCCAACTCTTCCCGTGGATGTCGTAAAAGGCGATTAAGGGAATACATTATAAAACATCAATCAGGCCTCCCCAACCCGTCTGGCCAGCGCGGGGAGTGAAGGGCAAATCCTCCGTCTGTCTCCGGCAGATGAGAGAGGGTTGTGCTCCTGCAGTGGAGACAAAAATAACCTGATGATGATGATGATGAACCCAAACTATGTAACAAAGTATGAACATATTTAGATATCAAGACTAGATACCTTATTATTTCTTACAAAGTCATCTAGGCACATCTAGGCAGGATATCTTCTATCACCTGAATATGTCAGTCTGTTCCCTATGCTAGTACACGATTTCTACGAAATTGGTGTATATGTATCTGAAAATAATACTGTACTACCACATGAATAGGTACTCAGTGCCCTATTGAACGAATTTTGTGCCTTTCAGCCAAGTTTGTAGCTGCGGGCGATCGATACCGAATGGGCAGGCTTGAAGACATGCCTTTACCTACCTGCCAAAACCATATTTGTAAAGGCATATAATGTAAGCAGTTCGGATAACGGGTATCCGTCGAACCATTTTGTACTCTTTAACGGATAGATAGATAAACTCTTTATTGCACACAAAATAAGAATAACAATCAAAATGGGTACAGATTTTTGGAAAGTGTACAGGGGCGGCCTTATCGCTTAAAGCGATCTCTTCCAGACAACCTTTCAAAAGGAAAATATGGAAGACATAGTGACAGAGTATTGCAGGTAAAATAAAAGAAATTTATATTTTTAAAAATACAATTCTGTTAAATTACATAACAAATATTATTAAATAATTATGCTTTTTTAAAAAAGACTGTGCGCCTCGCTTGTCAAGCAGGCATTTTATTGCTTTGAAGTGTTCTTTCAAAACGCATTAACTTGATTTATTTAATTTTAAGAATTTTATTTGATATCTTTATATTTATGTTAGTTATTGATGTTTAATTTGATTGTGTTTAATTTGCCTGTCTATAATTTGATTTATTTTACTTGTGTAAAAAAATTATTTGACCTATAACGGAAGTTATCAATAAAGTATGTATATGTCTATCTCTATGTCTTCATTATGCTTATTATATATAAGAAAGTAAGTAATAAATTCACACGGCCACCTGATCCCAAACTAGGCAGAGCCTGTAATATGGGTATCAGACAGCTGATATACATACATAAATACATAATATAATATATAAATAACATCCAGTCACAAGGCAAACACAAGTATATACTACCTACATTACTATATTACATACAAATATACTTCAATAGACATGCGTTCGTATGTAGTCCTCACAAGGCGCGCCAGTGACCCTTTACTGCCAGCCGCCTTACGTCGCTCCATCTAGCTAGTACTCCCGCCCGTCTCACTCCACGCCTGCCCAGCCGCCGTCTCCACTCGAGTCTCATAATTTTAAGACATTCGTTCGTAGAGGTTTCTTTGGAGAGGTTCCAAATGAAAGTAAACACATTAGTAATCCGGAAAACTCCGAATAAAAAACGTGAAGTACGTACGTCGTTAGATGAGAGGTGTTTTTGCTTCAGTAGCGGAAACAAAGGGGGTTCAGAATTACATCTCCACTACAAACAGCAGGTAGGAAGAACAAAGAGCGTTTGCGATCTGTAACAGAACGCTAATTCCATATTTATTTAAGGTCAGCCACTAAATATAGTTAGTTACATATGTGTGGGATTGAAAGGAATATTCATCATCATCATCAGGTTATTTTTGTCTCCACTGCAGGAGCACAACCCTCTCTCATCTGCCGGAGACAGACGGAGGATTTGGCCTACACTCCCCACGCTGGCCAGACGGGTTGGGGAGGCCTGATTGACGTTTTATAACGTATTCCCTTAGTCGCCTTGTACGCCATCCACGGGAAGAGTTGGAGTGGTCCTATTCTACTCTACCGGAAACCACACGGCAATAAGGGCTGAATAATGATGATGAATTATAACAAACTTTGGCAATTACTTTCACAGGCTATTACAAAACCATTTCGTTAAACAACATTTTCTATTTCAAAAAATATAAAATAGAAGTCTGAATTATTTTATTTTACCATGATTAAGGGTCCGATTCTGAAGTTACACATTTAAAATTTGACAGCGCTAAAATTGGTTTCGTCCATAGCTTCATAATACTGTGTGACAAGGATAGCAACAGTTTTAGTGCTGTCAAATTTTAACATTGTGCCTTCGGAATCGAGCCCTAAGACTTATTAAGGTCGGTAAATATTTCACGTGGCAATTGTACATAAAAATTCTAAAAGAAATCTGAAATATGACGGACAGAAAGTTTAAGAGTCACATTAAAAACAGCTTTATCTGGCTTCATTACGATGCCTGCTGGTATTAATGTTGCTTCAGCTTCGCACAGTTTTTTGGTGTTGTTATAAACTTGATTTTAAAAGATGTGCTGCTGGAGTTTTTTGCGTCGTTTCTCTATGCAGCAATAAAAAAAAACATACAGTATAAATGTACATTGCCGTGTGTTTCCCGGCTTAGAATAGAGCCACCCGTATCCTTCCCGTGGGTGACTAAGGGATTGCACCAGGGACGGGCAGCAGCATTCTCCTGTATGTGTATGTTAAGATCATTACTGCGATCACCAATCCGCCTACCAGGCGTGGTGATTAAGGCAAATCCCCCAATGGACAACTTATCAAAAGTGGTATTCGTAAAGTGAGATTCGTCAATCTAAATCATTGCATGTGTTTAAAGATTGCCTTAAAAGCATTTTCTCTCACAATAGTTGTGCCTAATTTAATATAGTATATTACGTACGGTATATGTATTGTATTATAAACTATATATGTATGCATAGGTATGTATTTAAGTATATTTGTATGTAAATTCAAATGTGTAATATTGTTTATTTACCATGTTCTAAAATTATTAATTTCTCTTTTTTCACCTGCAATACTCTGTCGCTATGTCTTTTTTATTTTCCTTCAGAAAGGTTGCCTGGAAGAGATCGCTTTAAGCGATAAGGCCGCCTTTGTACACTTTCCAAAAATCTGTACCTATTTTATTGTTATCCTTAATTTGTGTGCAATAAAGAGTTTATCTATCTATCTATCTATTCTATTGGGGAGGCCTATGTTCAGCAGTGGACGTATTTACGCTGATGATGATGGTGATGTGCATAGTTATACTCTTCTCTTTCATATAAATAAAGCCTTCTGTCCCAGGATGATGAGCGTCCTTAGGTTATATAAACTCACACATTATTATAAATATGTATATTCCATATCGCCCATATAATCCTACTAATATTATAAATGCGAAAGTTTGGATATTTGGATGTTTGTTACTCTGTCACGCTTCTACCACTGGACGGATCGGGATGAAACTTGGCACACATAATAGGTTAGGTCCTGGAATAGGATAGTTTTTATCACGAAAGAACATCCTATTCCTACGGGAAATACATAATAAGTTGTAATGTTAAGTTTTACACGCAAGGATTTGAGATACGAGTATACTGTAACTTACAAAACTAGATAATTTGAACAAATAATATAAACGGTAAAACAATTGCTAATCGTTAGGAGCGTCCACTAAGCAATGCGATGGGCTGGTTGAGAGCACTAATTATCATCTCTATTATACGAGCCACGAGTATGTGCATTCGCGGCACTCGCCACAAATGGATGCCCGCTGCCAAACTCTTCGGTTTCGATGATGGAGCAGCACTACCACACATAATTAGTTCTTCCTTAACGTACACCGTCTTCCTTACGTTGAATTCCTCTTGTTACTATTAACTCTTTGAATAAATAATTTGGTTTTTGCAATATTGGTAACGAGTTCTGGAGTGGTGACCGCAGATCGGCACTCGCAGGGTGGGACGCCCCGCCGCCAGGTGGACCGACGACCTAAAGAAGGTGGCCGGTAGCGGTTGGATGCGGAGGACCGGGTGTGGTGGCGTTCATTGGGGAAGGCCTATGTCCAGCAGTGGACTTCTAGGGGCTGACGTAATCCCAAATAACCTAGCATTACTTCCGTAATGGTTGCCACCACGGGAATCCTCATACTCATGTGCAGTAAAGATTTTGACTTAACTATTTGTTTCCCTTTTCAAACGTCAGGGGAGAGAAAGCGAAATGCGGAGGGAGGTGAGGTGGGAGGTGGGATTAGCTGGCTTTGTTCTAGTAGCGCGCTGAGAAAGGGCTGAGGGTTCCTCGCGCCGTCTCTAATTAATCACGACACGCCGCCGGCAAATGTTATGTCTGAGTTCACACTGGCCGTCTAGTACACTTGGTAAGGAATCATTTCGTACGCTTGGTAAAAACCCTTTTTCTATTCCTTTACTGTCCGAGCCGCGCAGAGATAGAAAAAGTAGTTAAGGTATTTAGTTATTATGTAGTCTATTATGCACTTTATTTGCCCCACCCCCCTCGCTCTTAGAGCCTTTTCTCACACCATATAAGGTTGGCTGGAAGAGATATCTTTTTAAGATAAGCTCGCCATTGTACACAATATTTGTTAAGTACTGTATATAGATTTTAACATGGTGCAATAAAGACTATATATAAAAGAACATACATTTAGTATGAATGATTCGACGGTGGTATGAATTGATCAAACGTCATCCTAACCAGAAAGAGTAGGGCCACCCCCAGTCTTCCCGTGGGTCTTGTACTAAGGAAATTGCACCAGGCGTGGCAGCAGCGTTCTCCTGTGTATATTAAGATCATTACTGCGAGCACAAATCCGCTGGTGCTGTTCATTTTGATTGATTCCACCCTGCTAGTGCCAATCTGCGGCCCGCCCACTGCCACTTCAGCTTGCTAATCCTTTCGGCTATGTCGGTCACCTTCGTTTTTTGTCGGATCTCCTCATTACGAATCATGTCCGTCATACAAACCCCGAGCATAGACCCCTCCATATACTCGTAGTTCGCTGAGCGACTTTAAACTTGTGAATCAGGCCCATCGTCAGTGTTCACGATTCTGCGTCATAGGTCATAATAGGCATGTACTTGACTAAGTTTCATGGTAGGTATCTTGAAAAGTACTTCAAATTATTTCAGAATAAAAAACCAGAAAAGAAATGACCAAACACTTTTGCAGGTCAAATTATGATGGTGGATTTTTATGAGCGAGCTTTATTTTTCATTCCAGTTCATAAAGAGTGATAACAAACGAGGCTGATCGCTCACTCGCATGACAAAGAGCTCTCAAGTAGACACTAATACGGGCACATTACAGGAAATAACCAACAAATCCAGCCCAACTAGTCCAGAAGTGGACTAGGCTATGGGATGTGGGGTTGGCGTGCCGTGCGTCAATAACTGGCTAATGGTTGAACAACCCCGAAGACTTACACAAGGGAAACAAATGTAATCAACATGTACACTAATATTATAAAGAGGAAAGATTTGTATGTTTGTAACGAATATACTCAAAAACTAGTGAACCGATTTGAAAAATTCTTTCACCATTAGAATGATAAATTATCCCTGAGTAACACAGGCTATATTTATTGCTATAAAAATTAGGGATCCCTACTAAATCTTCAATAATTAGGGAAAGGGAATTAACGCTTAATAAGTTTCAACTTTAATTAATTCTGTAGTCCACGCGAGCGGAGCCGCGGGCACAACTAGTTTACATTATAATTATTTTTGACTCCGTAAAAACTATTTTATCTATGTGTCGGATAACTCAAAAACTGAGTCGGTATATGTAATCCGCTTCAGACGCGTAGAAAACCAACTGTTGATTAAGACATATTGTTCAAGTTCAAGTATATTTATATAGCACAAAAGATGCATAAAAATAATATCGACAATGGAAAGGAAAACTGCTTGTCTCCACTGCAGGAGCACAATCCTTTCTCATCTGCCGGAGACAGACGGAGGATTTGGCCTACACTCCCCGCGCTGGCCAGACGGGTCGGGGAGGCCTGATTGATGTTTTATAACGTATTCCCTTAGTCGCCTTGTACGACATCCACGGGAAGAGTTGGAGTGGTCCTATTCTACTCTACCGGAAACCACACGGCAAATATTCTACATGTTTTCCATTGTGGTATTCTCACAATGGTACTTTTTGTAATGCAAAGCCTCTATGCATATTGTACTTAAGCTGTTTCTCCAGAATTGTAAGCTATATCTAAGTTTGGATTCTACTAGGGCATCATAAACTGTTTTTAATTGTTCTGTAGCGAGTTCGTCGCGAAAGCCTCGAAGTGCGTAGCAAGCTGAACTACTCGTAATAGTGCTTTTGATAGTGCTTTTAATAGTGCTTTGAGTTTAGTTCGTCTTTCCAATTTAATGCTGACTCTATGTGCACACCAAGAAACTGAACTACCTCAATGAGAGCTATTTTGTTATCATTTGCGAGTGTGAACGCGGCATTTCTTAATCCGCTTTTGTTGTATGTTGTAATAGTATATGATAATAGTATGTATGTTTAATAATGTATAATACTTTCTACCCAAAGGTTATCTGGAAGAAATCGCCCAAAGCGATAACACCACCAAAATTGTAATAGTCTAAGCTTTTAAAACATGTAACGGTATTTTGAAAATGTACTTCTTGATGATTATGAATAAAAAAAAAAAATTCATCATTAGCCCGAAAGAGTCCACTGTTGGACATAGGCCTCTCCCAAGGTGCGCCACTGAACCCGATCCTCGGTTCTTCTCATCCAGTCTCTGCCAGCCGCCTTACGCAGATCGTCGCCCCATCTAGCCAGGGGGCGTCCCACACTACGCTTGCCCAGTCGCGGTCTCCACTCGAGAACTCGTTTACCCCAGCGGTAATCGGTTCTCCGACAGATGTGACCAGCCCACTGCCACTTCAGCGTACTAACTTTTTGAGCTATGTCGAAGTAGTTCTCTGGTGGATCACCTCATTTCGGATCCTGTCCCTTAGAGAAACTCCGAGCATAGCTCTTTCCATAGCCCGCTGAGCGACCTTGAGTTTTCGAACTAGGCCCACTGTTATCATTTAACTCAATGTTATAATTTCATTATATGGTTGTTTTAGCATGATATTAATTTTTAAAATATCCCACTAATATTATTAATCCGAAAGTTTGAATATTTGTTACTCAATCACGCTTCAACTACGGGATGGATCGAGATGAAACTTGGCACACACATAGGGTCGTTTTTATCCCGAAATAACATCTCATTTCTACGGGAAATACATTATAATTTGTGATGTTAAGTCCAATCTACGCGGACGAAGTCGCGGGCAACAGCTAGTTATAGGAACTACAGTGGACGTCTAAGGGCTGATTTGATGAGTAATAAACAACGATCTCTATGTAGGTACTACTAGATGAAGCGTTCCAAACAATCCCTCTGTTCCACGCAAGTAGCCACAACTATTTCACAATGAAACTTGTGCAGTTACTACGCAGAACATTTAATTATTACTTAATATTGACGCTACGGTTAAATAATGTCAATATTTAGTAAATAATTAAATGTTCTGCGTAGTAACTGCACAAGTCTCAAAGTGAATGTGAAAGAGTTGTGGCTACTTGCGTGGAACAGAGCGATTGTTTGGAACGCTCCATCTGGTAGTACATAGAGATCGTTGGTAATAAACCAATTATAAAGAAGAAACAGGGTGACGTTGTATTCGAGGTCTACTCGATTTCCAGCTGAAACTACAGCATTGTCGTCAGCAAATCTCCACCTTCGAGAAAGACCTACAACTCCACTGCTGGGTAGCTCCCAACAATTACTTATTCTGTGGTCGAGTTTAAACAAATCAATGATACCACAAACAGTACCAACCAGGTATATACTTCTCTCCCTCCCCTCCCCCTAAATGATTAGAGGCGGAACGAATGCCCGCCCGTTAGTAGCGCCATAATACGCTGCTAATGTCTATTAGAACTGGACGGATCGACTTACATACTCGGGCCATTCCAATTAGTTATACGCAGTGAGTAATAGGAGTATGAATAATCACTTGTTGTATGTATATATTTTACGACCGCCCCAGATCGTAACACAAATCGATTTGTTTGATTGGTCAAGAATTATGGAGATATTTTTTTTTATACAGAACCCAGGAGAAATCTGTAATCTTTTTTCATCGAAATATTTGTTTGCATGATGTGTTTTTAAAATATAACCTATAAAAAATTGAAAGACAAAGGTAGATTTAGATTAGATTAGATTTATTTATTTCACTTTTACATCTTAAAAATTTAATTTTACATGTCATTCTAATATGGTAAAAGGGATCGTCATAAAATAAAATAGTGTATAAATTACAATGTCAACAATTCAAATAATGTCATAGTATATAACATACTATCTATGTCAGTATATAATAGTAAAATAAAAATTTAAAAATACACTTGGTATTAAGTTATCACAAATTAAATTAAACGTCAGAGGGCCCACCAATTTCATTTTTTAGAAAATTCATAGGTACAAAGATGATTGAACAGTATCGGTAAAAACGTACTAATTATTCCCATACATGTTATAGCCGTGATAAAAAAATATAAATAGGAAGTGATAGCTGGGTAAAAGGCTGATGGAAAACAACATTTAAGACTAAAGACCAGAATAGCAATACCAAATATGTAGCGCTACGGCGTAGCACGCTGCTACATCGCGTAACCTTACTGCTACGGCGATAGAGAATCCTATAAATGCGAAAGTTTGGATATTTGGATGTTTGTAACTCAATCACGTTCAACCACTGGACGGATCGGGATGAAACTTGGCACACATATAGGATAGCTCCTGGAATAGGACATAGGATAGTTTTTAACCCGAAAAAGTATCCCATTCCTACGGGAAATACATAATAAACATCACGTTAAGTTGTCCACGTGGACGAAGTCGTGGGCAACAGCCAGTACTAAATATTACTAAGTAGAGAAGCGACTTCCGTTAGAAAGAGAAGCACTTATGTTGTTGACGTACAACGATGTCCCTCTCTCGATTGCGCTGGGTGCAGCAGCCGAGCCTACTATTATTTACGCGACACACGTGTACGGACATGCTGGTGCACTTGTAGTGATAGTAGGTGGTTAAATCTTCACTTATATGTATGTATTTTACACAGCAAATTTTGATAAAAGGTGTCTAAGAAGCTTCTCTAAAAAAATTATAATGGAAAAAATCGCATCTAAATCAGACCAGTCACTTGTTGGTTAGCCACAGAGACAGCATAGCATAGGAGAATATTTCAGCTTAGAATTAAAAAAGAAAAAAGTCAAAATTTTTGACATAATTATTACGCTTATTTAAAAAAAAAATATCATTTCACTCTATAGACAACATAGTAATAATTCTTCACACGTAACTGGTTACGTAGCATGGGTTTCGTACACGGCCGAAGGGAGTTTCGCTATGAGCTAAAAGTGTATTGATACCTCCTATATTTATTTTTCAATAATCACCTGGCAACACTTAACGATTACACTCCGTATGTAATTTATTTATAATTTAAAATTAAAAAAAATATTATTCTTGATTACGGATGCTGGAAACCTACCTTTTTCTCTTGTATAATATTTTCTACCCAAATGTTGTCTGGAAGAAATCGCTTAAAACGATAATGGGCTCGATTCTGAAGGCACAACGTTAAAATTTGACATCACTAAAACTGTTGCTATCCTTGTCACACAGTATTATAAAAATAAAGACGAAACCAATTTTAGCGCTGTCAAATTTTAAATGTGTGCCTTCAAAATCGCGCCCAACTTTACCCTAAATTGTATTATTTTTAACTTTTAAAACTTGTAACTGTATTTGTTTGTGCAATAAAGTGTACTGTATAGTATATTTCTGAAAATTACATTTCAATAAAAATTTTGAACGATGAAACATGTGTTTCATCGTTCAAAATT
This sequence comes from Esperia sulphurella, assembly GCA_947086405.1. NCBI lineage: Eukaryota > Metazoa > Arthropoda > Insecta > Lepidoptera > Oecophoridae > Esperia > Esperia sulphurella. The sequence continues at coordinate 15,059,666 of OX352272.1, forward strand.
CCAGACTAGCAATACCAAAAGACCAGAATAGCAATACCAAATATGTAGCGCTACGGCGTAGCACGCTGCTACATCGCGTAACCTTACTGCTACGGCGATAGAGAATCCTATAAATGCGAAAGTTTGGATATTTGGATGTTTGTAACTCAATCACGTTCAACCACTGGACGGATCGGGATGAAACTTGGCACACATATAGGATAGCTCCTGGAATAGGACATAGGATAGTTTTTAACCCGAAAAAGTATCCCATTCCTACGGGAAATACATAATAAACATCACGTTAAGTTGTCCACGTGGACGAAGTCGTGGGCAACAGCCAGTACTAAATATTACTAAGTAGAGAAGCGACTTCCGTTAGAAAGAGAAGCACTTATGTTGTTGACGTACAACGATGTCCCTCTCTCGATTGCGCTGGGTGCAGCAGCCGAGCCTACTATTATTTACGCGACACACGTGTACGGACATGCTGGTGCACTTGTAGTGATAGTAGGTGGTTAAATCTTCACTTATATGTATGTATTTTACACAGCAAATTTTGATAAAAGGTGTCTAAGAAGCTTCTCTAAAAAAATTATAATGGAAAAAATCGCATCTAAATCAGACCAGTCACTTGTTGGTTAGCCACAGAGACAGCATAGCATAGGAGAATATTTCAGCTTAGAATTAAAAAAGAAAAAAGTCAAAATTTTTGACATAATTATTACGCTTATTTAAAAAAAAAATATCATTTCACTCTATAGACAACATAGTAATAATTCTTCACACGTAACTGGTTACGTAGCATGGGTTTCGTACACGGCCGAAGGGAGTTTCGCTATGAGCTAAAAGTGTATTGATACCTCCTATATTTATTTTTCAATAATCACCTGGCAACACTTAACGATTACACTCCGTATGTAATTTATTTATAATTTAAAATTAAAAAAAATATTATTCTTGATTACGGATGCTGGAAACCTACCTTTTTCTCTTGTATAATATTTTCTACCCAAATGTTGTCTGGAAGAAATCGCTTAAAACGATAATGGGCTCGATTCTGAAGGCACAACGTTAAAATTTGACATCACTAAAACTGTTGCTATCCTTGTCACACAGTATTATAAAAATAAAGACGAAACCAATTTTAGCGCTGTCAAATTTTAAATGTGTGCCTTCAAAATCGCGCCCAACTTTACCCTAAATTGTATTATTTTTAACTTTTAAAACTTGTAACTGTATTTGTTTGTGCAATAAAGTGTACTGTATAGTATATTTCTGAAAATTACATTTCAATAAAAATTTTGAACGATGAAACATGTGTTTCATCGTTCAAAATTCCAGACTAGCAATACCAAAAGACCAGAATAGCAATACCAAATATGTAGCGCTACGGCGTAGCACGCTGCTACATCGCGTAACCTTACTGCTACGGCGATAGAGAATCCTATAAATGCGAAAGTTTGGATATTTGGATGTTTGTAACTCAATCACGTTCAACCACTGGACGGATCGGGATGAAACTTGGCACACATATAGGATAGCTCCTGGAATAGGACATAGGATAGTTTTTAACCCGAAAAAGTATCCCATTCCTACGGGAAATACATAATAAACATCACGTTAAGTTGTCCACGTGGACGAAGTCGTGGGCAACAGCCAGTACTAAATATTACTAAGTAGAGAAGCGACTTCCGTTAGAAAGAGAAGCACTTATGTTGTTGACGTACAACGATGTCCCTCTCTCGATTGCGCTGGGTGCAGCAGCCGAGCCTACTATTATTTACGCGACACACGTGTACGGACATGCTGGTGCACTTGTAGTGATAGTAGGTGGTTAAATCTTCACTTATATGTATGTATTTTACACAGCAAATTTTGATAAAAGGTGTCTAAGAAGCTTCTCTAAAAAAATTATAATGGAAAAAATCGCATCTAAATCAGACCAGTCACTTGTTGGTTAGCCACAGAGACAGCATAGCATAGGAGAATATTTCAGCTTAGAATTAAAAAAGAAAAAAGTCAAAATTTTTGACATAATTATTACGCTTATTTAAAAAAAAAATATCATTTCACTCTATAGACAACATAGTAATAATTCTTCACACGTAACTGGTTACGTAGCATGGGTTTCGTACACGGCCGAAGGGAGTTTCGCTATGAGCTAAAAGTGTATTGATACCTCCTATATTTATTTTTCAATAATCACCTGGCAACACTTAACGATTACACTCCGTATGTAATTTATTTATAATTTAAAATTAAAAAAAATATTATTCTTGATTACGGATGCTGGAAACCTACCTTTTTCTCTTGTATAATATTTTCTACCCAAATGTTGTCTGGAAGAAATCGCTTAAAACGATAATGGGCTCGATTCTGAAGGCACAACGTTAAAATTTGACATCACTAAAACTGTTGCTATCCTTGTCACACAGTATTATAAAAATAAAGACGAAACCAATTTTAGCGCTGTCAAATTTTAAATGTGTGCCTTCAAAATCGCGCCCAACTTTACCCTAAATTGTATTATTTTTAACTTTTAAAACTTGTAACTGTATTTGTTTGTGCAATAAAGTGTACTGTATAGTATATTTCTGAAAATTACATTTCAATAAAAATTTTGAACGATGAAACACATTGTATACGACCAAAGCACACTTTGGCGAGTTTTTTAATAACTCAGTGTAATAATTTATGTCTGAAGTTAACCCGCATCAATCCCCATCGAGTGCCCCGACATGACAGGGGGCAAAGAGCTTAATTACTTCTAATTGTCGCAATGAAGTACTCGGCGATAACCTGCCGCCATTCAATTTGGGGACAAACTGGGGTATTTTTTTTAGTTAGGCACATTTTAAAGAAACATTGTTTGTTCTCATGAACTCTTAAGCAAATTGGGGAAAGATGATATATTTTTTTTCATTTGTTTCTCGATTGCTTTCAGAATTTGTATCTTAGTTTTCAGGATTATTTGTAACTAGCTGTTGCCCGCGACTTCGTTCGCGTGGACAACTTAACATTACACATGATTATGTATTACTATATCCTAAAAGAAATCTATTAATCTGGTTATGCTTTTTTTTTAATATTAATGGGTTTGCGCTTGACCTCAATCTCACCTGATGGTAAGTGATGACGAGGCCTAAGGTGGAGCGCGATTACCCAGAAGATGCCTATTCACTCTTCCTCTAAAAAGATCCAAGTTGTACTCGTCCGGAAATGCCCAAGTTAAATAACAAAATACTTAGGTACGAGTATGTTTTTTTGGTAAGTACTACTTTCTTGGTACTTACGTTAAGTAGGTATCGCGTGTTCACACAGCGCGTATAAAGTTACTAATTAAAGTGTATCACAGTGTGTGCGGTCGACGGCGCGTTTTACTATATTTTTACTGGCGGGTGTAAAGTTTACGATGCGATAACTGCCCGCCCCCCTCTTGCCCCCCAGTTATTAATGTACAGGCGGATTAATCTACCCCCACATAAAATAACTTATACAGGAAGACGTAGGTATGGTAGATATTCTCAATTTTTTTTAAAACATACTGATGACAGATGTGGAATAAACTGCCGACGGTCATTCGAGATAGTACGTGACATCCTTTAAAACTAAACTAAAAATAATTTGGGCGTCTAAGGATAAGCAATAGAACACATTTCGATCATTTTGGATATTTTTGTCTGTTTATCTGTGAGTTTGTGCACGCATCACTTAAAAACTACTGATCGGGTTTTTGATAGACTTTTCACAAAACATGGGCCTTAACCTAACTTAACATTTAGTCTTTATTTCATTGCAATCGGTTTACTCAATCAAAAGTTATGGACATTTTTAGTTTTCAAATACATTAGTAGGTAAGGTTAGTACGCAATATATTGCATATAGTAGTATTTCCGTACTATTCAGATTGTGATGAGTTTGGACTACATTTGGAGCGGTAGTAGGAATGGGAGTGGGCGTGGGAGTGGGCGTGGGCGTGGGAAAAGGGGAGTTGACATTATTTAACCGTAGCGTCAATATTTAGTAATAATTAAATGTTCTGCGTAGTAACTGAACAAGTTTCAAAGTGAATGTAAAAGAGTTGTGGCTACTGGCGTGGAACAGAGCGATTGTTCGGAACGCTCCATCTAGTAGTACATAGAGATCGTTGTAATCGACTAATTATTTTTAGGAAGGGGAAAGAACCCTGCTCGTCAGATGAAGATGTGCTCTTGTTATACTGACTTTCCTTAAAGTACTAGTGGGACAAATCATTACGAGTTGTACTATCAATGGTATACAGAATTTTTAAACATATTGTCCTACGTATAAATATCGAGCGTGACCAAAACTTATCGCAGATGAATAAATAAACAGGCGGTACGACGGACATGACAATAAACAAACTGACCTTGAATGGGGGCTATTATCGGCCATATAATTAGGAAAGTTACTATTTGATAGCTCGCCTTAATAACCCCTTGCTGGGCGCCCTTGTGGACATGTCAGGAGCGGACTCAGGCGAGGGGATCGGGGGCTTGAAGTCTAGTTAGAAAATTTACTTTAAAAACTTGAAAGAAAAATATATAAATAGTAGTTATTTGTTTCCACACCTATTATATACATTATTGATTAATAAATTATACATCCGCCTCGCTCATCTAGAGGCAACCCAATAAGCAAAAATTTTTACTTATAAGAAACTTCTATCATGCTACAAAACTGGATTTGAGCGCAGTTATAGGTGCTTTTATTACTATCTTACAATCAACTAACTTAAGGAATCTTACTGATAACTTAGGTTGTTACAGGTCTTAGTGTATGATAATATTATTATTACCCATTTTGTGGAGGCACCTTAAATGGTAAAGGCTTTCAAGTCCAGCGATTTCAAAACCTCCTCTCATTACGTGAAGTTTAGAAGTTGTGATGTCTTATTTAAAGTCGAAATATCTACGGTATTTGAGTTCATTCATTCATTCATAATGCTCACGCCTTGTTCCCAGAGGGGTAGGCAGAGACATGTATCGCCACTTTGCGCAATCTAATGTCGCAAAGCCCACTTTTCGCCCCGTGATACCCTTTGACGTGATGTGTTGCGAACACCATCGCCGCCTTGTTGAGGTACCACGGTTAGCTAGGGAAATAATTTTTGAGTGGATTCCACTTCAGAAGATGTAGTTGCCATTACAGAGGTATTAAATTCATTGGCGGCTACCGGCTATATAAAGAAACAGTATCCAGGAATCTTTGGGACAATCTGATCCCATCGCAGGCCTCACTGTCAAATTTATTATTATTCGAGTTGGTGCTATTTCAAGATCTCAGTCTAGATCTTGTATCACTGCGACCATTTCTGGTCTATTGTGATCGCCACCATACTATAGTTCCGTGTTAAGCCTTGCAGCAGTTAGAAACTGCACTATGCTTTTAGCACTGAGTTGTTTTACTTCGTCAGGGTGAAGCAAGTAGTTACCTAGGTATGTATTTCTTTTACGCATCAGTGGTCCACACTCGCACAGGAGGTGCATGGGGGTTTCCTCTGCTTCCTCACAGGGCCTACACGCTCCTGTGGTTCGGAGCTTGAGGTTGAACATGTGTTTGTTCAGGCCACAATGTTCTGTGAGAGCTTTCACTGTCACATACTATTACGTATGACTATAGTCGAGACACCACTCAGTTCGAAAATAAAACTTTTGTGCAGATGTAACGTCACCCCCCACGTAAATCCTGAATACGTCTCTGTATACTATCCACCAGCAAACCATTAGACAATACAAAGACCACAGACAATAAAACAGTAACTGTGATATATGTGTCTGTATCTATTAGTTCAAAGTCAAGGTATTTAACATGGAAAGTGACAATGACATAGAAGTATTAGAAATGTGTAATATTCGATAAGAAATAAATAAGTTTGTTTACAATTAAACTATAACGTTACTTTAGTAATAAATAATTATTTATCACAGTAACTGATATCTATATATACTATGTATTTTCAAACTTTATTAAAAGTAGGTACATTTCTTTATCAAATTTGGTACTAAACGCATTATACTTGTCCTTTCGGTTACTCTAAGGTTGACTGGAAGAGATCCCTAAGTGGGATAAGTCCGCCTTTGTACACAGTTTAATTCCTATTTTATTGTTGTTGTTATTTTTGGTACAATAAAGCGTTTACATACATACATACATCTATTGATAATAAATATTTTTATTTTCTTTACTATTTTCGGTTAACACATAGATATTTTAAAGGTAAAACCGGTAAAGGTTCAATTGCTGCCATCAGTGCAGGCTCAGTATCGAATTCGTTCCATCTCAGTTTTTTTAGATGTGCCAAAGAAAAAGGTGGAAAGTGAATACATGCTAAATTAGATCCTGATGCAATGACACATGGTATATTTTAAAAAGTTTCTAAAATTTCACGGAACTGAACTGACACTGCACTGAAGGACCACTGACGCGTCACTGTCGAAATACGGATGCATGGGGGATCGATATCCTTTACAGCATATGAAATATGACACATAAAGAAAGAAAAGAAAGAAAGAAAAAAAAAATTTACTGCCATAATTACATTATTCCTTAACCTTACTAAAAAAGACTGACTCAGGACTGAGGGGGCACTGGTAGCGCCATTTGGTCCTTGGTCCACCTATCTCGCAAAATAATAATAAATATTACATATTTATACAAACATATATATATAAATTGTTTTAGCTTCTATTAGCCCTATAAAGACCCCTCATACAATTTTTCTTATTTTATCTCTCATGTACAGATAGATTATAAGTATAGATTACCTTTTTGAATGCTAACTGAAAACGTACTCTATGCCTTTCAACGTGAGCACTAAACGCTATTACCTTACAAAATTGATAAGCCAATTTCCTTACCGACGATTCACACGACGCTGTAGGCAATATAATGCATGGTTTACACGGACTTTGCGGCTTTATCGCAGCCGGTCGCAGGTGTGTCCGCTGCGTTACGGCGCCGTAAATATCCGGCTCTTGCGTCGTACGTACGTGCCGATGTCGTTGTCGTATAGCTCGGTCGGGAAGGAGAAAAGGAGAGTTTGTTTTGTACCACGACCCCTGCACTTTTTTCAAGTGAACAGCTTTATTTACCTACTATTAGGTGCCGATGGATGCGTGTCCAGGCTAGCCTGGTCGTAAGCGTGCCGACATCCCGGAGAAGGGCGAACTCCGGGCACTATTAGCCTCACCGAATCATGCAGGGCTCTGATGAGGTGGACAATTATTTCGCTAGCTAATCGTGGTACCTCAACAAGGCGGCGATGTTGTTCGCAACACATCACGTAAAGGGGGCGAAAAGCGAACGAAGGAAAGCCACTTTGCAATATTACATTGCGCAAAGTGGCGATACATCGTCTCTGCCTACCCCTCTGGGACCAAGGCGTGAGCATTATATATGTATGTATTAGGTCCACCAGCCTGTCCTTACAACGTGCGTGTGTATGCGTAAATAATATGAGTAGCTGCTGCACCCAGCGCAATCGAGAGAGGGGCAACATTATCATAATAATCATAATCATAATCATTTATTGCCAAGTATAGGTAAATACAAACACACAGAAGATGTTATATTATAAATTAGCGCCGCTATATCTTGCCTTTTGTATAAGCATGCAATATTTATTAAAATTCTCCTAATACATTAATTAATAAATTATTCAAACTGAAAAAATTAAACATAATGTCAAAGTAATATGTAAAATCAATCAAACAAATGTAAAAATGTCAAGATTTAAATGTCAAAAATCAATACAAAAAAAATTAAATTAGTTCAAAATTAGTTGTGAACTAATCACATTAGAAAATTATCTAATTTGTAGTAAGCTTTGTTCACCAGAAAAGCAAACAACACATATTTAAATTTTGGTAGATCCAAATTTTGTATTCTAATTGGCAATTTATTATAAATTCTTGGAGCTAAGCAAATTAGAACTTATACGTCACATAAGTGTCTTTATAACTGAAAGTGTCGATCGCTCGGCGCCGGCGGGAAGAAATTAGTTACTAAATGGGATGACGGAGTCCCATTCCGTAACTGGCTTCGAACTGGGAAATTACATTTCCCATTTCGTAGCCAGTTACGAAATCTGGTTACGAAATGGGACGAAAGGGCAGCGGCAGCCAATGAAAACAACTGCCAGCCGAGCTCTATATTGCGGGCGACGATAATCTGACGGTGGGGACATGAGTGATGTTTAGTATTCTCTGCTTAAGGCTTATCCAAACCAACGCGAAGAAATACATGGCAAAGAGCGACCAGTTGCTATATTATAAAATTAAGCTGCCATTCAAACTATGTCAGGTTATATGGGAACGTACCTAAACTACGTGACCCATTTTTACCCCCCCCCCCTCGGTAGTATATGCAAAGACCCCCTCTAGTTTCACGTAGTAATTCATAAATATAGTTTTTTTTTTATTTGCACGAAGCGTTTTGCTTCCTCGTTAATAATGCGAACTCCCTGCCAGCTTGCGTATTTCCGGACAAGTACAATTTGGATCTTTTTAAAGGAAGAGTGAATAGGCATCTTCTGGGTAAGCGCGCTCCACCTCAAGTGAATTGGGGTCAAGCACAAACCCATCAATAATATAAAAAAAATTACTAGTAAACAGATTTCCCTACAGGATATTAACCACGTGACGAAAATCTAAGCCCCCCCTCCACCCTTGTGACCGAGCGTGGTGTTACGAAGACTCTCTCCCCCTGAACGGGTCACGTAGTATGGGTATGTTGTGATATCCTGCTATTGTATTATCCTGGATATACTTATTCATCATCATCAGGTTATTTTTGTCTCCACTGCAGAAGCACAACCCTCTCTCATCTGCCGGAGACAGACGGAGGATTTGGCCTGCACTCACTGGATATACTTCCTAAGAATTATTAATTGAACCAATAAAATACTTATTTATGCTATTTTGTATTTATTGATATAGTTGACAAGATGCAAATTTTCGTAGGAGTGACAGAGAACATCAAAATAGAAAAACATATTTAAAATACACTATGGACTATAAATAGCCAGTATCAATTATTCCAACAGGGTAAAGTTGACTGGAAGAGATCCTTAAGTGGGATAAGTCCGCCTTTGTACACAGTTTAATTCCTATTTTATAATTGTTGTTGTTGTTATTTTTGGTACAATAAAGCGTTTACATACATACGTTCCCTAAACTGCTGTAAAGGATTTATCAGTTTCGTATCTCAAAAAATTAACAGATAAACATTATCAGCTGTTGTAAAGTAGGTATGAACACTAGCAATAATAATAAATACACTCTCATGTAGTGCGGGCTTCAGTTCGCAAATGGTTTGCTCTCGACAAAACAGCCATTAGCTGCTGTAACGAGCCGCGAACCGCTGCGTTACAAACGAACCGCTGCGTTACGTTCCGAGCCACTCCCGTCCAATAGCTATCACTAGTTAACCGCCACTTCACCGGACCCGCTTATATTCCACTGCTTTACCGAACCATGTCGCAGTACCGCAGCGGATAAGGTAAAACTCGAAATGTACATCGAATAAATAATCCCATCCCACTTATATTATAAATGCGAAAGCTTGGATGTTTGGATGTAAGTTACTCAACTTATGTAGTCTATTATGCACTTATTTTGCCCCCCCCCCCCCCCCTCGCTCTTACTGCCTTGTCTCACACACAGTGAGGTTGCCTAAAAGAGATCTCTTTTAGAGATAAGCTCGCGTTTATACACACCATTTATTACTGTTTTTAGTTTTAAGATGTGCAATAAAGAATCCTACTAATATTATAAATGCGAAAGTTTGGATATTTGGATGTAAGTTACTCAATCATGCTTCAACCACGGGACGGATCGGGATGATACTTGGCACACATATAGGTTAGGTCCTGGAATAGGACATAGGATAGATTTTATCCCGAAAACATCCCATTCCTACGGGAAATACATACTAATTTGTAATGTTAAGTTGCCCACGTGGACGAAGTCGCGGGCAACAGCTAGTGTATGTATAATAAAGCACATGTAGTAACTGTTATTTAATAAAAATGCAAGTTATTACCAAGTTGTAACTTAGGTCAATTGGTTAATTATGGCTTAAATGAATTCCGCTAACATTTTTACTTTTAACCCCCCCCCCCCTCTTAAGGCGGAAGTATCTTTAAAATACTCGCTAGTCTCCAAAGTGTTGATCTAAGTAGATTTCAGCCAATTTTTAAGGATTAAACCATGAGGTTTCCGACTTGGAATAGGGCCACCCACAACCTTCCCGTGGGTGTCGTCAGCAGCAGCGTTCACCTGTACATTAAGATCATTACTACGATCACCAATCCGCCTGCCAAGCGAATGGATAGACCACCAATAGTGTAATTTAAGGTTAAAGGTTGTCTGGAAGAAATCGCTTAAAGCGATAAGACCGCCTAAATTGTACTATTTGTTACTTCTATAACGTGTAACTGTATTTGTTTGTGCAATAAAGCGTATTGTATTGTATTGTAATTTTATTGGGGAGACTTATATTTAGCAGTATCTAAGCTGATGATAATGGATTAGCATTAAAGAAATTAAACTAAATTAAACATCTGTACGGAGTTCCATAGAGTGGAGTTCAACCCTTGCATTGGACCACAGTACCTAATGGACTTCTATCTACAATCCTGTAGTACTTTATCAGAATCATTCAAAATCAAAATCAAAATATTTATTTTCAAAATTGGAATACATTATTCTCTTTTTGACGTCAAATTCTGCCTAGAACTACTCTACTTCCACCTGTATAACCGAGGGGAAGAAGTGGCAACAAACCCACACATTGTTACTTTTCCAGCTGCAAGAAAGAGCTTATTACCTTTGATGAGATGCGCGGCGAGCACGAGCACGCCGGTCGCCGCGTGCAGCCGCCACGCGCCCGCGCGCGCGCCCATGCTGCGCGCGCCGTGACGTCACTCCGCACGCCCCGCGCCCCGCGCCGCCACTCTGTCTGCAATAAGTAACGCAGCATATCAACTTTGTTACCTCTCTAACAAAGTCAGAAATACCTAAGTTTTTTTTAATAATAATAAAATCATTTATTCATCTCTTAAAAAATATACATACAACAACTCCGCCAAACTGTATAATACAGTTTGTTGGCAGAAATAGCTCTCTTACTTTATACACATCTATGGCAGAGAATACTAAATATCACTACGCAATGGTGAATAGCAAAGCAAAGTTACAAAGTTTTTAATTTTGATATTAGCACAAAAAGATTGAGGTTACGTTAATGAGTTTACTAGATATTTCTTATATTTAATTCTTAAAGTGTTTTTGTTGATTACATTGCTTCTGATGCCTAGTGGGATAGTGTTAACAATTTTGGGTACCAAATACTTTATATTTGCAGTTTTATAATTGCCGGCCAATTCATATTTAATCGGCCCAGTAGTTCTAGAGTTATCCGAAAGACAGACAGACAAAACAGCTTCGCTCTCCGATTTGAATATAACTATTTAATTTATCGATAATTCAAATAACTTGCTGCAAATGCAATGTACTTTGCACTTCTGCTATAATTGATATGATGGGGTCAAAGTACTTTTATGCACATATAACTGGCACGTTCTATATATAGTCTAAGTTATTAATTTACTATATTATTTCTAAAACTGTTCCGTTTAAGCCCATATATAAACGGGCTGAAACGAGCAAAGCACCATGAATAATGAACTAGAAGTAAAAGTTAATCGCATTCAATTACTGGAACAAGTCTAGATTGACCTATTAGGGTGATCGACGGCGCAACGTGGTGTCGCTGTGGCCACCAGGCCACTGTATCGCCCGCTCGTGTGGCGATAAGCGTGACATATCGTGTGGCGATAAGGTTTACCAACAACGCGTTTTGCTTAGGCCTGCGGCTAGCAGTGTTTTTTTTTTGCCACAACAATTTTTCAATTCCTTCACTGCCCGAGCCGCGCAGATGTGGAAATGAACTTCCGACGGTCATTCGAGATAGTACGCCGGTGACATCCTTTAAAACTAAACTAAAATAACACTGTCTGTCTCACTCAGTATAATATGTAGTTATAGCTCAGTATATATATATATATATATATTATATAGTTCAGGTATTTAGTTATTATGTAGTCTATTATGCACTTATTTTGCCCCCCCCCCCCCCCCTCTGCCTTGTCTCACACCCTGTAAGGTTGGCTGGAAGAGATCTCTTTTAGAGATAAGCTCGCCTTTGTACACACCATTTATTACTGTATTTAGTTTTAAGTTGTGCAATAAAGAAAATATTAAACACTTTTCAGTTAATCTTTGAGCACACTCTCGACTCTCCATACAAACGAACATATTTAAATACCTACTACTATTACAGGCGCAATAGCCTGTCCGTACACGCGCGTGTGTGCGTAAATTATTGTAGGGCTGCTGCACCCAGCGCGCGAACATAGTCGATCAAGACAACGTTATACGTCAACAACATAAGTGCCGACGGGCGATGAGGCGCGAGCCAAATGGCGACAGCCCATTAATGCGTACTGCCAGCCGTGCTCTATTCTGCGGGCGACGTTAAACTATCGGGGATATGGGGGGGTCGCTTCTTTACATAGTAATATTTAAGTTTAAACTTGAACTTGCGATTTTAAATCGTTATTGAAGGCAATATTCACAGCCAATTTCATAATCATCATCACGTCAGCCCCTAGAAGTCCACTGCTGGACATAGGCCTTCCCCAACGAACGCTACCACACCCGGTCCTCCGCATCCAGCCGCTGCCGGCCACCTTCTTTAGGTCGTCGGTCCACCTGGCGGCGGGGCGTCCCACCCTGCGAGTGCCGATCAACTCCCAGAACTCGTCTGCCCCAACGGCCGTCGATTCTGCGGCATATGTGGCCCGCCCACTGCCACTTCAGCTTACTAATCCTTTCGGCTATGTCGGTGAGTTTTGTTCTTCGTCGGATCTCCTCAATACGAATCATATCCTTCAAAGAAACCCCGAGCATAGCCCTCTCCATAGCTCGCTGAGCCAATTTCATTGTATAAAAAAGCGTCATGATTAACAATAAGTATGTCAGCCGCTGGGCAACAGCTCGGCACCCGAGTGCGATAGCGTAATGATACAGCGCGCGATGTACGATAACATCGCAGATAAGCGCGCCCACACCTCGCCCTAGCTTTATTACTGTTTGTTATAAGCGGGCTCGGAATTTGGTAGTGTCTTGTATGTACTTGCAACGACAATATCATCATCAGGTTATTTCTGTCTCCACTGCAGGAGCACAACCCTTTCATCTGCCGGAGACAGACGGAGGATTTGGCTTAAACTCCCCGCGCTGGCCAGACGGGTTGGGGAGGCATGATTGATGTTTTATAATGTATTCCCTTAGTCGCCTTGTACGACATCCACGGGAAGAGTTGGAGTGGTCCTATTCTACTCTACCGGAAACCACACGGCAACTAAACACGGCAATTAAACAATATAAACATCAAATACTTGGGTACAAACATTCATATTCATCATACGAACATTTGCCCCTAGCGGGATTCGAATTATTTTTATTTTTTCCTTAATTTTTAAATTATCATACTATTATTCGTTTTCCTCTCTCTTTTGTTTGTTCGATCCTGTGATCTGTTTTACTTTGTTATTGCCCTTATTATATTGTGATGTTTGCGTTCTATCTAAGTGTAAAAATACATACATAATGCTCACGCCTAGCTCCCAGAGGGGTAGGCAGAGACGATGTATCGCCACTGTGCGCAATCCAATATCGCAAAGTGGCTTTCCTTCGCCCGCTTTTCGCTCCGTGATACCCCTTGACGTGATGTGTTGCGAACAACTTAGTAGTAATAATCGAAAAATATGATATCTAATTACGACGAGATAATTTCATAATTTTTGTATATTATTTTATTAAATGAGCGACGTGGAATGTCCATATTTATATTACTAAATCTCGGGAAAAAACCGAAAACTAAATTTTTTTTATTTATTTACCTACTAGGTGATGCCCGCGACTTCGTCCGCGTGGACAACTTAACATCACAAATTATTATGTATTTCCGTAGGAATGGGATGTTTTTTCGGGATAAACCTATCCTATGTCCTATTCCAGGACCTAACCTACATGTGTGCCAAGTTTCATACCGATCCGTCCCGTGGTTGAAGCGTGATTGAGTTACAAACATCCAAATATCCAAACTTTCGTATTTATAATATTAGTAGGATAGGATAGAATTATATATATAAATACACTTGTCTAATCCCAAACTAAGATTTACTCCTGTGCTATGGGAATTAAACAAGGATAGGACAATTCACAAATATAACATACAGACCGGGAGCCACGTGTCCAAATCCAGTGGGCATCGAACACACGACCTCTGGCGTTCGAGTCCAATGACCAAGTCGCTAGGTAAATTGTAGCAAGTACATAAACGAGTACCTTATCTTATCTTCTTAGGGGGCCAGGAAGACCTGGCGACACTTCGACCCTTCAGGATCTTTTGTGCCAAACCCCTGACCACCAACGGTGCCCCAAGCCGATTTGGTGGACTTCACATTCGCCTCAGAATTCCTTCTTCGGCATATGCAGGTTTCCTTACGATGTTTTCCTTCACCGAAAAGCCTGTGGTGTTATAAATAAACCGTACTTAAGTTTGGTAAAACTCATTGGTACGGGCGGGGTTTGTACCAGGACCTTATGAACGTGAGGCGAGTGCACAACCAACCGGTTACCACGGCTCTTATAAACGAGTACCTAATTCCGTCCCTCGGTCATAAGCTGGCTTGATCGATGTTGTTAGCCCCTGTATGCCAAATATTTTAGGAGGCCGTCTGTTTTCAGTTGATTTATAGCAATTTGTATTTTGTAGGACTACGCGGAAACGGAACCCATTAAATTATTAGGGAAGCGCTCTGATTGAGATAACAAAAATGAAATAAAATTATTTTCGTTCTTTTAATCTTACTTGTTTATTTGTCTGTTGGAATATAAAACCCATACTAATGTTATAAAGAGGTAAAGTTTTTTTTTATTCCTGACTGGGTTAGGGTGAGTAAGTGATGACGAGGCCTAAGGTGGAGCGCGCTTACCCAGAAGATGCCTATTCACTCTTCCTTTAAAAAGATCCAAGTTGTACTTATCCGGAAATACCGAAGCTGGCAGAGAGTTCCATTCCTTAGCAGTTCGCATTATGAAAGAGGAAGTAAAACGCTTCGTGCGAGAACGTGGTATATCTAGTACATAAGGATGAAGTCCCTCCCCACGCCTGGTAGTTCGGTGACCGAACGGAGAGTTTGTGAGGTTGTAGGGGGTAATCTCTGGATCTACTGAAACGATTTTGATTATTCTTTTACCCATAGAAAGCCACGTTATTTGTGAGTGTCACAGGCTGTATAATTTATAAAGTTCGTGGTCCATGCGGACGATGTCGCGGGCAAACAGCTAGTATACAATAAAATTCTATTTTACTTTTGTAATATAAACATATGTTTATATTACAAAAGCTACTTCCTACTAATATTATGAATGCGAAAGTTTGGATAATTGAATGTTTGTTACTCAATCACGCTTCAACCACTGAACGTAACGTGATAAAACTTGGCACACATATAGATTAGGTCCTGGAATAGGACATAGGATAGTTTTTATCCCGAAAATCGTCCTATTTCTAAGGGAAATACATAATAGTTTGTGATGTAAAGTTGTCCACGCGGACGAAGTCGCGGGCAACAGCTAGTAGGAAATAAATGATAATGAAATGAAAGTTCAACTATGTATATTCAAACACACGTGGTAATTACAGGTTACAACGGGTTAGACCTGGCGGGCAGAGACGATGTGTCGCCACGTTGCGCAAAGCTTTACTTCTTTCGCCCCGTCACACCAATACAATATGAACACTACTTCTTCTCTTTCGTTCCCTCACTGCTGAGGATCGCTACCGTATAAAATGCGCCTCCACGCATAGCGGTCATTGGCCAGCCACACTGCTTCATATAAGGACTAGCTGTTGCCCGCGAATTCGTCCGCGTGGACAACTTAACATCACAAATTATTATGTATTTTTCGTAGGAATGAGATATTTTTTCGGGATAAAAACTATTCTATGTCCTGTTACAGGACCTAACCTATATGTGTGCCAAGTTTCATCACGATGGTTCACTATTTTGGGTATAATGGCTTACACATAAGATATAGATATATACCGTGGCGGGCTTTTTTGTAGGACTATTTAAGATAAACATTTCCATCATACATTACATATGTGTAACTCTAGCGGTTTTGGCAGCGCACGCCAGAATAGCTCGCAGATGGTAGATTTTTTCCTACTTGCTTGATATTTTGGACAATTCACACAATATCTTTATAAATTGTAGCCTGTGTGTTATTCTGATGTATAAGCTATATTATTGTAAAGTTTCATTAAAATTCATTCAGTAGTTTTTACGTGAAGGAGTAACAAACATCCATCCATACTTACAAATTTTCGCGTTTATAATATTAGTAGGAGTAGGATCTGTCAGCCACACTCCTCACCGGGTCCGACCACCCCGTCGGAGCTCGTCCTCTGGCGAGCTCTGGGGAACACACTTCACTTTTAAAATGCCGAAGTGGGAACGCAACTCGAACGTAGTTTTGCATTACGGCAAAATGCAATTTCCCTCAGTGTACAAAGCAGCGACAACAACAAATCATCATCATCAGGTTATTTTTGTCTCCACTGCAGGAGCACAACCCTCTCTCATCTGCCGCAGACATTCCCGCCTCCTCACCATTCTCCCCCCGCAACTCCTCTGAGCGAGGATCAACGGAGGTAACTGCAAAGACACCTACCAGTGAAGGTAGGGCAAGTCTCAGGTCATGAATTTACGCTACCTTGGGCCCCAGACAAATTTATTTATAGAAGTAAAGAGTCAAAGTAGGAAGAGAGTTCCCACTTCTGCCGGAGACAGACGGAAGATTTGGCCTATACTCCCCGCGCTGGCCAGACGGGTTGGGGAGGCCTGATTGATGTTTCATAATGTATTCCCTTAGTCGCCTTGTACGACATCCACGGGAAGAGTTGGACAAACAACAAATCGATACAATGTAACGGCATTGCAAAAAAGCTGTTACAAGCAAGTTGTTTCAACATAAATGAGGATATGGTTCCTCTAATTGGCATTTAGCCTTTGGAAAAACTTCGACAATCAGTTTACGACGCTGGCGGTTCATTTATGGGTGTTTTACGATTTGATTAAAATGCGGTGTGCTCCAACAATCAAAAGTCAAAATTAGTTTAGGCGATTACTCATGCGGCTGTTTACTGCCGTTATTTATGGGGGGCCCTCATTGTGTGGACGTTTCCAGGGGGCGCATTAATCGCGTTTTTATGGGCCCCGGTCACGGCACGGGCCAGTGAGGGGGGAAAGCAGGGGGTTGTGACGATTTCGGCGAATGTTATAAAGTGGTTTTGTTGAAGTGCGAGGTTACCCGCGAGGATTCGTTTTTAGGGTTCCGTGTAAATGGTTACATTTATAACGGATTTCAAAGTGAATCCTTCTAATATTATAAATGTGAAAGTTTAGATATTTGGATGTTTGTTACTCAATCACGCTTCAACCACTGGACGGATCGTGATGAAGCTTGGCACGCATATAGGTTAGGTCCTGGAATAGGACATAGGATAATTTTTATCCCGAAAAATGTCACATTCCTACGAGAAGTACATAATAATTTGTGATGTTTAGTTGTCTACGCGGACGAAGTCGCGGGCTACAGCTAGTAATAAATAAATCTTACATACGAGTAAACATACATTAGTCTAATCCCAAACTAGGATTATCTCCTGTGATATGGAAATTAAACAATGGTAGGATAATGACGACCTCCGTGGCGGAACGGGTAGCTCTTGGACTGCCACGCCGGAGGTTGCGGGTTCGAATCCCGCTAGGGGCAAATGTTCGTATGATGAATATGAATGTTGGTACCCAAGTATTGGATGTTTATATATTTATTTAAGTATGTGTAACCGTTATCTAGTAACCATACCACAGGCTCTGCCTAGTTTGGGACTGGATAATTGGTGTGAATGTCTGTGATTTTTTTTAA
This sequence comes from Esperia sulphurella, assembly GCA_947086405.1. Classification (NCBI taxonomy): domain Eukaryota; kingdom Metazoa; phylum Arthropoda; class Insecta; order Lepidoptera; family Oecophoridae; genus Esperia; species Esperia sulphurella. Next base: position 15,077,737 of record OX352272.1, read on the forward strand.
TTTTTTTTTATTTAATTTACAAATATAACATACAGACCGGGACCAACGTGTACAAATTGTACAAAGTTGTCTGTCCCCAGTGGGAATCAAACCCACGACCTCGAGTCCAATACTCCATACAAGAGAACACTAAAATACTTGCTACTAACTATGGGCGCACCGAGCGTGGTCGAGAGAGGGACTAGGTTATACGCGATATGTGTAAGCGCTTCTCTTTTTTACTAAGGCGTCGATCTCTCGGCGCCGACGGCCGACGGCAGCCGTGCTCTATTTTGCGGGCGACGTAACACTGGCGAGAAGGGGGGGGGGGGGTGCTTCTACACGTAGTAATATTTAGTATTCTCTGATAAGATTGAGGTCAAGGACAATCAACCAAGCATCGTCGCCAGGTAAGGTTGGGTTTGAGCCAGAAATGTTAAAGTTTGGCTTTTGATTACGAGATAATTCATTCGAGATAGTACGTCGGTGCCATCCCTTAAAACGAAACTAAAAGAGCACTATCTGTCTCACTCAGTATAATATGATATGTATGTATTTATGTAAGAATATTTATTATTATTTAACTCTTTATTGCACACACACAGATAAAACAAAAATAATACATTAAAAAGAAACACAAGTACAAAGGGCGAACTTATCTCTGAGAGAGATTTCTTCCAGCAGACCCGCGAGAGAGATAATTGAATTAAGATAATTATTATTTATTATATATATATAGTTCAGGTATTTAGTTATTATGTAGTCTATTATGCACTTATTTTTCCCCCCTCGCTCTTACTGCCTTGTCTCACACCCTGTAAGGTTGGCTGGAAGAGATCTCTTTTAGAGATAAGCTCACCTTTGTACACACCATTTATTACTGTATTTAGTTTTAAGTTGTGCAATAAAGAATATATATAATGTGCCAAATGATCTTTTTCCGAAGCTTCTGGGCAGGAGGTCAGTAAAGCATGCCGTGGTGGTTGTTAGAGGTCGTAAATACACTTGGTACTTGCCCAAACCTACTCTTTACCGGGTCTGTCTCACTTAGCACATACCTACGCTGAGCGGCCCCGATTGCCGGGGCACCTAGGCGAATTGCGTATGACTGCTAATATTGCGTGATTGTTCAGCGTAACATTGACATTCTTCCTTCCGTAGAATTCAATTTGGCTTGCATTACATTTTGTAGGTACGTTTAGAAGAAATCAAATAAGTTCTGCGCAACGATCTCTATGTACTACTAGATGGAGCGTTCCAACCAATCGCTCTGTTCCACGCAAGTAGCCACAAGTCTTTCACATTCCCTTTGAAACTTGTGTAGTTACTACTCAGAACATTTATTATTTACTAAATATTGACATTATTTAACCGTAGTGTCAATATTTAGTAATAATTATTTATAATATTAATTGTTTAATAATGTATTCCCTCAGTCGCCTTGTACGACATCCACGGGAAGAGTTGGAGTGGTCCTATTCTACTCTACCGGAAACCACACGGCATAACGTTCAACTAATATTCCCAAATGCTTACGGAGCATTCTCTCAAAATATATACATAATGCTCACTCCCTGGTCCCAGAGGGGTAGGTAGGCAGAGACGATGTATCGCAACTACGCGATCCCGGCACACTTTTATTCATCTCACTGCGGACCCCAACCTTTTCCTACATAAGCACCTATTATATACTAGCTGTTGCCCCCGACTTCGTCTGCGTGGACAACGTAACATCACACATTATTATGTATCTATTTCCCATGGGAATGAGACGTTTTTCGAGAAAAAACCTATCCTATGTCCGATTCCAAAACCTAACCTATATGTGTGCCAAGTTTCATCCCGATCAGTCCAGTGGTTCAAGCGTGATGGAGTAACAAACATCTAAACTTTCGCATTTATAATATAAGTGGGATGGGATAGGCGATTAATGTAGCTTTGTGTCTCGTTATAAACTTATTTTACAGTTCATGACGGCGCGAGTAGAGCCGCGGGCACAGCTAGTCTTAAATATTCACGTTTCAACGATATGTAAATCAAGTTTCAATCTACAAGACGCTACGGCTGGCGTAGACGTGCTACGCCGACGTCATCTAACTCCACATTCCCAGATAAAAAATATATTCCACAATTCACGCTACGAGAATAAGAGATAATGGCAAATATGTATGAGGCTGTCACGTATAATTGGCTGAGACAGACAGACTTCACGTTTTATGATATGATAAAAGTAGATCAACTATTAGGTTAGGGTTAGACTTTGCAATGAATTTAAAGAGACAATATATATTTGATTCCAAACCAACAGTCATACGAAAACCAACGCTATTTGCGTCTCGTTAACTGTACATGAAAGGGTCGCCAGCAGCAAAAACATGTTTGTATTACCACGTAAACTTTGCTGTCCACTTCGGAATACCATCTATTATTTATTTTGTTTTCGACACGCAAATGCGTTTGTCATATGACAATTGATTTTGAGTGATATATAGTAAGATTTGAGCTATGAAAATAGTACAGAAAGTTGGTACGTCAAAGTGGTAGTGGGCTGGTAACATCTGTCTGCAAACCGACTAATGTTGGGGTAAACGAGTTCTATATTAGAGATCGCGACTGGGCAGGCGCAGTGTGGGGCGGGCGTAAGGCAGGATTGGATGAGAAGAGCCGAGGATCAGGTTCAGTAGCGCGCCTTGAGAGAGCCCTATGTCCAACAGTGGACTGTTGCAGGCTGATGATGATGATGAAAAAAAATTAGGAACCAGTCCGTGAAAGATTTAATCCCTATTCCTAAACTGTATTTGTTAACACAAAATAACAATTTAACAATTACCTGACGTTACCTGGCAATTACTAACAATTTACAGGTGAATTAGTTTCATAACACGCGGGAACTGTCGCGCTGCCGTGTGAATACTTATGTAAATTCGCAGACCATGCGTGATGCCAACTTTTATAATGTTACATTCATAAATTAAATTGAAACTAAGAGTGAGCTAGACTCTTAATTTTATGCAAATTTTATGACCCCTGTATTTTCTATTAAGTTTGCAAATGCTTTCAGACATAATATATATCGAATAGCGTATATTATCCTTAATATCAGCAAAGGTTGTAAATTTGATATTCGAAAACCATCTCTCTATTCGTTTAACGAGAGGCAGTAGAAGCTTTTATCGCAGATGGAGCGAAATAAAAATAACTTAAAATTTTGTGCGCAAGAAAATAACGAAATAGCCTTTTTAATATTCACGAGATTTTGTCAAAGTAACCGAAAGAGAAGCGTGTGAGATAGGAATCTTCGATGCCATTAAAAGTTGCGAAAACGGAATGCCGTAACGATTTTAATCAAATTGTGTCTTGTATCGCTTCCACACATAAGTGTGGATCATATAAATGATCATGCTTTACTAGGCAAGTTACATGAAAAAGGTTGAAGCTTTTAGAATAGAGCCACCCCCAGTCTTCCCGTGGTCTTCAAGGCGACTAAGAGATTGCATCAGAGACGGGCAGCTGCGTTCTCATGTGTATATTAAGATCATTCACCAATCCACCGGCCAAGCCTGCTGATTATAGAAAATCCCTCAATGGACAGCACATCAAAAGTGGCATTCTATTGGGGAGGCTTATGTTCAACAGTAGACGTATGCCTTGTGGTTTCCGGTAGAGTAGAATAGGACCACTCCAACTCTTCCCGTGGATGTCGTACAAGGCGACTAAGGGAATACATTATAAAACATCAATCAGGCCTCCCCAACCCGTCCGGCCAGCGCGGGGAGTGTAGGCCAAATCCTCCGTCTGTCTCCGGCAGATGAGAGAGGGTTGTGCTCCTGCAGTGGAGACAAACATAACCTAATGATGAAGAGCAGCTTACGACCGCAAAGAATTCCCGAAAACTTGAAACTTTTCTATTTTCTGGCAATGCTTTAAGGCTTATCCTAACCAATTGCGTCAGCGAGACGTCCGAATAGTTTCGCGTTTTGGTTTTCTCGACATAGATATTATGCTGAGATTCATAAAGACAACAAATTTTCTTTTCTTTACATCTTTATATAATGACCTTCTTAATTAGTTCGGAATTAGTGTAATTTACAAACTTCGTGATAAAAACTATCCTATTACCTATTCCAGGACCTGACCTATATGTGTGCCAAGTTTCATCACGATCCGTCCAGTGGTTGAAGCGTGTTTGAGTAACAAACATTCAAACATCCAAATATCCAAACTTTCGGATTTATAATATTAGTAGGATTAAATGAGCGATGTGGCCCACCTATGGCAGAGAATACTAAATATCCCTACGCAATGGTGAATAGCAAAGCAAATTACAAAGTTTTTTATTTTAATAATACAAACGTTTGCAGAGTTCATCTGTCCGAATTCGGACGTCTCGCAGACGCATAAGTTTGAATAAGGCTTTACCCGCTCTGTCCAAAGATAACAAACACAACATAACAATCATTCTTCAGAGAGTTCACTGGTCTTAAACGAGGTCAGAAGCTAAAGAGGCGTTTACCTCGTATGTCCGAGAATAATGGACTGCTCCTCACCCGGCCTGCCCTTGTCCTCTCCTGCCCACCTAGGCAGGTGGGCAGGAGAGGACAAGGCGTTAATCCCCTGTCGCAAGATAATAAACGTTCGCTGACCTACGTACCTTCGCCTCGAAAGGGCGAAGCACCTAGCTTATCATTTTAATTTTAAACGAAACTAGATTCTGCCCCAAAATGCTTATATTTAGAAGAACAGTAACTGCTGAGTACCCATCATCAGGTTATTTTTGTCTCCACTGCAGTAGCACAACCCTCTCTCATCTGTCGGAGCCAGACGGAGGATTTGGCCTACACTCCCCTCGCTGGCCAGACGGGTTGGCGTCGATCTGAATAGCCCAGTAGTGGGTACTCAGCCGTGTGGTTTCCGGTAGAGTACAATAGGACCACTCCAACTCTTCCCGTGGATGTCGTACAAGGCGGCTAAGGGAATACATTATAAAACATCAATTAGGCCTCCCCAACCCGTCTGGCCAGCGCGGGGAGTGTAGGCCAAATCCTATGTCTGTCTCCGGCAGATGAGAGAGGGTTGTGCTCCTGCAGTGGAGACAAAAATAACCTGATGATGACTTACTACTAACAATTTTCACACTTAATGGCGTTTGTATGATAGATAGCTACTACAAGTGGTCAGCGAACCTTGTGTTTGTTGCCCAACATGTCTCCCTTTAACCCTTCGCTGCGGCGGGCTCACGCACAATCACTCACGGACTTGTCAAAGAAATTATGTGTGCCCTCCGCGGCTTTGTACGCGGCTCGAGTGACCCAATTTTGGAGTAATGAATGATGTTGCCTGTATTGTAACGCGTGACACTCACTTCAATGTCTACAATACTCACCTTCATGAGTGTCAAGCAGTGTCAACATTTATAATAGTTCTTGTGATTGATTTTAGAGTAACACGGCGTGCTTAATGAAACATAATTCGAGACTCTTTTAAAGAATTAATAAGAATTGCTATGGTGATTATAGAGATTCAAATTAACTGGTTTTTTTCAGGAAACTTAAAGTCTATACAGAGTATTTTAGAGTAATTGACAAATAACAAAACATTGACAGAAACAGTTTCCACAGATTCTTAGAAACATTTATAATACATATAAGACACACAGCAAGAAGGAGCAGAAAATAGTTAAATTAATGAAGAAAAAGGTTTAGATTTAGACTGAGTTGTAATGGGTAAAAAATTAACTAAAAATAATACTAGGGACGAGTTGAAAAGTGTGAATATGATTATAATATGTATGAAATATAATATAATAATATGGGCGGCTGGCAGAGACTGGATGAGAAGAACCGAGGATCGGGTTCAGTGGCGCGCCTTGGGCTATCCTGGAAATAGGCCTATGCCTATTTCCAGCAGTGGGTCCTTACAGGCTGATAATGATGATGATGATATATAATATACTAAATGTATACTATATATATATTAGTATATTTTGCATGTATTTATGTATATAATATGTATAGTTGTAATTGTAATATTTAATGTTATATATATTTTTATGTATGTACTTTACTTAGTAAATTATATTAGTATATGTCAATAGCTATACCTACTCATTTATTCTATGTATAGTACAATATTATATTATAAAATTTCAATATCCATGCACATTTTATTTTTATTCTTTTTGACCTACCGCTTGTTTTAGCTTTTCCCACAGTGAAGGCTGGCTGGAAGAGATCTCTTATAGAGATAAGTCCACCTTTGTACACTTTTATGTTATGCCCTTTTTTTAAAAAATTTTTTATGTGCAATAAAGAATATAATTAAATGATGATTATATTGATAATTAAATGATGATTTAGTATACTGCTAGATGACATGAGGAAATAAAGGAGGTGCATGAAAGGTTAGTGAATATGAGTGAGGATAGTGAGTTTATGTCAGGATCGCTCAAAGTGGCGATTAATCGTCTCTACCTACCCCTCTGGAACAAAGACGTGAGCATTATGTATATATATAAGTCATGCATGACGTTTACTTCAATGACTACAATAACTTTCATGTGTGTCAACAATCATGTTGTTGACGAGAAATTGAATAATTTTTATAGAATTAATTACTACAGAGTTATTAAAGAAGTTGCGTGGTCAATATAGGAACTCTACAATGACGATATAAAAGATGTCATTCTTTCCGTTCATGTGCGCGTTCTATAACAGTCGATCTCCCGACAGTAAAAGATCTTTTCTAAGCTATTTAACTCAATACTATATTTCCATGCCAAGGCAATACGAGATATGCATGCAAGGCAATAAGTGATACGAGTTCATACTTTTCACAAGTAAATGGAAAAAAATTAACTTAATTTGTAAATCAGTACCTATCCTTTTTGCAATCATCATCATCAGGTTATTTTTGTCTCCACTGCAGGAGCACAACCCTCTCTCATCTGCCAGAGACAGACGAAGGATTTGGCCTACACTCCCTGCGCTGGCCTGGTTGGGGAGGCCTGATTGATGTTTTATAATGTATTCCCTTAGTCGCCTTGTACGACATCCACGGGAAGAGTTGTAGTGGTCCTATTCTACGCTAACCGGAAACCACAAGGCATACGTCTACTGTTGAACATAAGCCTCCCCAATAGAATGCCACTTTTGATGTGCTGTCCATTGAGGGATTTTCTATAATCAGCAGGCTTGGCCGGTGGATTGGTGAATGATCTTAATATACACATGAGAACGCAGCTGCCCGTCTCTGATGCAATCCCTTAGTCGCCTTTTTGCAATTTTCAATACATACAAGTTAAAGAATACAATTTTTCTCATATTTTTTGTCAGTATTTTGAACTTTTGCGATTTTACGGTCTTGCAATTCGACGATTTGATAATTATGCGATCTTGAGAATTTGTGTTATTGCATTTTAAGAAAAAGAAGAGTAATTTTGATTAGTTACTCACTTAGATGTTCATGTTTTTGTCATATCTCATCTGCTAAAAATGAAACACTATATTAATGAACCGTATACATTTCATAATAGTGCCGTGTGGTTTCCGGTAGAGTAGAATAGGACCACTCCAACTCTTCCCGTGGATGTCGTACAAGGCGACTAAGGGAATACATTATTAAACATCAATCAGGCCTCCCCAATCCGTCTGGCCAGCGCGGGGAGTGTAGGCCAAATCCTCCGTCTGTCTCCGGAAGATGAGAGACGGTTGTGTTCCTGCAGTGGAGACAAAAATAACCTGATGATGATACATTTAATTATTGGACTGTGTCATACACTGTGTTCAGAAAAGTGGAAACTTATTTAAACACAAAGACACCTCCACTTATCACTTATTAGCAACGCTTCAGACGTTACTGATATCTTTTGTCCCCGTTGAACTATTAGCTCTCAATCAAACTGCCAAGTATAGCAACACTACAACTTCTTACCCGTCAACTTTATAAGGGAAACACTATACCCTATTTGGGCCAATGCCGCTATAATCCCAAGGCCCCAATCGACGGTAACTTGACTCTATCTTGTCTGTAATTTTGTCCAAACTTGTCAAGTTTATCCAAGTTAATACTACGCTAAGTTTATGGGTTGCGGGGGGAGAGTTGCTGGCTTAAAAGGGACATTGAAGATTTAGTCGGTAACCCCCGAATTTGAAAATTGAACGTTTCTCAATCTATTGTTGGGAAATCAAACTGTGTGGTGGTTAACACAAATAAATATTACATATACACATATACATACAATGTATACGCTTCTACAACAAACTACCAGAGGAAATCTTAAATGTGACGGACAGAAAGTTTAAGATTCACATTAAAAAACAACTTTGTAGGAAAGCCTATTATAAAATAAACGATTATTTGAATGACAAAGATGCCTGGTGCTAATGTTAATTCAGCTTCGCAAAATCTTTACTAATTGTATGCAAACTTGATTTTTAAAAGATGTGTCGCGTGAAGTTAGTTGCGCCGTTTCTTCTTCACAGCGCTAACACCTAGGAAGCGGTAGTCGATAAAAAAAATTACGTGTATAAATGTACCAAGTGTACTCATATGAAATAAATGATTTTGACTTTGATACACTTATCTAATCTCAAACTAGGATTTCCTCCCGTGCTATGGTTAAGCTAAGTTATGCTCGCTCAGACCCTTCTTCTCCCCATTCTCGACTATGCTGACGTGTGCTGCCTGGATGCGACAGAGGAGCTACTTAATAAACTCGAGCGTCTACAAAATCTAGCCATTCGGTTTATTTTCGGTCTACGGAAATTCGACCACGTATCTGAATTCCGCTCGAAGTTAAAATGGCTCCCTATCCGTCTTCGCCGAAATGTGCACATCCTATCCTTTCTTTACAAGATCCTCAAAAATCCTTCTGCTCCCGAATACCTCCGTTCCCGTTTCCACGAGCTACCCCCCACCCACCGACCTAGACGTGACTGCGTCACCAAGACTCTCACCTATCCCAAATCCAACACCAAATTCTTTTTCAATTCCTTTACTGTCCGAGCGGCGCAGATGTGGAATAAACTGCCGACGGTCATTCGAGATAGTACGTCGGTGACATCCTTTAAAACTAAACTAAAAGAGCACTATCTGTCTCACTCAGTATAATATGATATGTATGTATTTATGTATGTTTATTATATTTATTATTATTTACTATACATATTTATTTACTATATGTAATATGTATGTATATATATATGTATATGTGTGTAGTTTCAGTATTTAGTTATTATGTAGTATATTATGCACTTTTTGCCCCCTCGCTCTTAGTGCCTTGTCTCACACCCTGTAAGGTTGGCTGGAAGAGATCTCTTTTAGAGATAAGCTCGCCTTTGTACACAAAATTTGTAACTGTATTTACTTTTAAAATTTGTGCAATAAAGAATATCATATGGAAATTAAACAAGGATAGGACAATTCACAAATATAACATCCAGACCGGGACCAAGTTGTACAAAGCTGTCTGTCCCCAGTGGGAATCGAACCAATACCTCTGGTGCTCGATTCCAATGACCAAGCCATTAGGCCAAAGAGGTGGGCAAAGACTGGTTCATACTTTTTGAAAAATTTGGAAAAAGCTAAGTATTTAATGTAGGAAGATTTATTTTAATGTAAGAATTTGGTACTAACCCTGAACACAGTGACACAGTCCAATAATGAAATGTATACGGTTCATTAAAGTCAAAGTCAAAATCAAAATCATTTATTGCATATGAGTACACTTGGTACATTTATACACGTAATTTTTTTTATCGACCACCGCTTCCTAGGTGTTAGCGCTATGAAGAAGAAACGGCGCAACAAACTTCACGCAACACATCTTTGAAAAATCAAGATTAATGTCGTGTTTCATTTTTAGCAGAGGAGATATGACGAAAACATGAACATCTAAGTGAGTAACTAATCAGAATTACTCTTCTTTTTCCTAAAATGCAATAACACAAATTCTCAAGATCGCAAAATTATCAAATCGTCGAATTGCAAGACCGAAAAATCGCAAAAGTTCAAAATACTGACAAAAAATATGGGAAAATTGTATTCTTTAACTCGGTTTGTATTGCAAAAAATTGACGTGTGGTTTCCAGTTAATTATGTTGTACCATTTGTTGTTAATTTTGGTACTATAAATCATGTAGTTGGATATAAATAGATAGGACCTACATTACAGGAGCGAGAAAAAACGAGAATGTGGAGAAAAAGTTATTTCACGAAGTTAGTGGATTCAGGGCAGCATCCGGTCGCACGGCGCACAATACACTGCTCCCACGTCCCCACGTCCACACGTCCACAACTACAGACGAGGAGCTCGCTGGCTGGACGTGACCTAACGACGATTGCAAGAGTCACATTATCAAGACTACCCACAGATAAACTGGAAAGAAAAACACTCGAATTTTATCTTTTCGAAGATGGTTATATAATTCATTTCTTTTGCGTGGAATTTAAATTTTTGGGTAGAATTTAAAAAAAAAAGCCTTCTTAATCTTTTAATCGTTATTTGGGGAACATCTATGTAACAAATTTCTAGATCGCGAAGCTGTGTCCATTACGTTATACTATATAAACTAAACGTTTAGTCGACGATTGAAAAACCTTTTGTTGGAAAATGAGTATTATTCCATAAATGAATTTTCTAAAAAATTAACTTGGTGGGCCCTCTGACGTTTAATTTAATTTGTGATAATTTAATACCAAGTGTATTTTTAATTTTTTGTTTTAATATTATATACTGACAAAGATAGTATGTTATATACTATGACATTATTTGAATTGTTTACATTGTAATTTATACATTATTTTATGACGATCCCTTTTACCATATTAGAATGACATGTAAAATTGAATTTTTAAGATGTAATAGTGAAATAAATAAATCTAATCTAATCTATATTAACAGCCCATTTCGTAGCAAGTTACGAAATTCCCACGGTGAAATGGTTTGCCAGCTATTTAACAAATAGGTCGCAGCGAGTGGAATTGCGTAGTGGTAATGGTTACTTCATGACATCTGAGCCTCTTCCTATTACTAGAGGTGTCCCACAGGGCTCAATATTGGGCCCAATTCTATTTATCCTTTACACAGCAGATATTACAAAACATATACGCAATTGTAGATTCCATATTTATGCGGATGACATCCAGGTGTATATATCTTTCAAACCTAAAGATACCTTAAACGCAGTATACAAACTTAATGAGGATTTGGACTGTATATCTTCATGGGCACATGCAAATACCTTGGTGTTAAATCCTGTAAAATCCAAATTCTTAATTATGGGCACGAGCCATCAAATTGCAAAAATATCGACGCAAGATCCTCCAGTTGCAATTTTAGGCCAGAGAGTTGAACGTGTTATGGAGGCCCGAAATTTGGGAGTACTCATCGATGGTGGGATGCGTTTTGAGCGTCACGTACTGGAGATCGCGAGAAATTGTTTTTATAGATTAAAGGTCTTATATCGGGTGCGAGACTTTCTTAGCGTGGACTTAAGAGTTAGGCTATGTGAAACATTAGTCCTGTCTAGGTTGAGTTTCTCGGACGTGGTATATGGCCCACGGTTACTGGCTCGTACGTCGCGGATAGCTCAGCGTGTGCAAAATGCATGTGCCCGCTTCTGCTTCAATGTACCTCCACGAGCACATGTTACGCCCTTTTTAAATGAAGCAAATATACTGAAAATGGCGCCACGTAGAGAACTCCACTTGGCCTCACTACTTTTCGGTATAATAAAGTACCAACAGCCGGCTTATCTGTACAGCAAGCTCAAATGGCTGCGCGAATGTACCAAATATAACACTCGGGCTGCTGATTGCAGGCTTGTGCTGCAGTGCTACAAGACTGTTGCGTTCCGAGGCAGTTTTCGCTACAATGCCACCAAATGTTGGAATAATATACCGCCGCCAATTAGAAACCTACAAACTATTAACTGTTTTAAGTCTAAATTGAAAGCATATCTTTTAGATTTACAAAAATGTAACAGCCGGTATTATTTAATTCGAGATGTTTTTAATTCATAGCTTGCTTATCTATCTACACATTCACATTTTCATCAGTTTATCTTAGTATATCATAGTTTAGTAATATATATATTTTTTTTTTATGGTATGATATTTATATATTTAAGGTTTTTTGTTTAAATTACATATATGTGTATGAATGTATGTAACTGTATGAGTATTATTAATATAAGTAATAATTATATGTGCTACACTGCGTCCGCACCGTCACTGGTGGCTCCACTGAAAACCAGCGCTGCAGATCCTGCAGCATATGCTGAGTCGGAGTCCCTTTTGGCACCGTACTGCAACACCGCTACGTGCAGTCGACCGGTGGGGTGGCCCCAGGGCCAGCCTCTTCGAACACGAAGACTGCACTAAATGTAAATCTTTCTGTTCTGTCAAACTGTGTTGTATATGTGTGCCAAATAAATGTATTTCTATTCTATTCTATTCTATTCTATAAATTTGGTTACCAAATGGGGCGACACAATTCTTATTCCGTAATCGATTGCGGAATGGAAATTAATTTCGCATTTCGTAGCCAGATACAGAATTTGGTTGACAAATGGGAGGGACACGATTATGTGTGCGTAAATTATGGTAGGGCTTATTGTACCCAGCGCGCGAATATAGTCAATGGATCGAGGGATAACATTACACAAAGGTTTCTCTTTCTATCTTATAACTTCGATAGTGCGCTGACGTAGTAACTTTGTACCAGCGACAGCTAAGTGGTGCGTACTGCCGGCTGTGCTCTATTTTGCGGGCGGCGTTAAAATGGAGGGGGAGGCGAATGTCTATGTAAATTTAATTTATTTATTTTAGGGACAACATTGATCCATTAGTGTTAGTAAAGACTTAAACTAGGTTAGTATTTGATAACTAAAAGTGATTTAGTCCTCTGGGTGAGTATCCACACCAGAGGACTGGCCTTTCTATCGGCTATCATTTTTTTTAAGTTCTAACCTCTTTTAATGTAGATTATGCTGAATTTTTATCTGAACAGCTCGCACCGACAAACTCTTGTGTTGCCACGTCCTCAGCTCTTCCACCTAACCAATCTCTTTCATTTCACCTTCATTCCGTTAGGCGTGTTCGGTAAATACGTCATCGGCTCTTAACGGGATTATTTTCGGCAGGAAACGAGTCTCTCGCGGAGGAAATGGGCGATTCCGCGCCGAGACGAGCGATCGACGAAAAAATTCTCTCCGGGAAATTATATATTAAAGATTTCTTGGAATAATTTGAGGAAATCACTCGGAATGAGGCAGCCATCACACAAGAAAAGTTATGTTAGAGGTATAAAGACCGCTACACGCACTTATAAAAGCTTTTGGAGTTCGACGAAAATGTATGTAGAGTGTGTTTCAATGTGCTGTTTGGTTTCGTCAGTAAAGCGTAAATGTAACGTTAAAATTGTATTTCTTCGTTCCAGGGAATGGAAGGGGGCAAGAAAATAACTGACATACTACATCATATAAATAAATATGTCAGACATTCACACCAATTATTCAGTCCCAAACTAGGCAGAGCCTGTGGTATGGTTACTAGATAACGGATAGACATACTTAAATAAATATATAAACATCCAAGACTTGGAGTACAGACGTTCATATTCATCATACGAACATTTGCCCCTAGCGGGATTCGAACCCGCAACCTCTGGCGTGGCAGTTCGAGAGCCGTCCACGCCACGGAGGTCGTCAAAACATCACCACGTTTTACCCCTGATGAGGTAGTCAGAAACAATGAAGCACCAAGCATCACGACTCCAGTTACGAAATCTGGTTACGAAATGGGACGAAAGGTCGCCTTCCGCTTCTTGTAATTTCATTTTCTCATTAAACAGGCTCTATTTCTCTCTTCTTTGTAGACTCGTTCTCCATTATATACCATAATCTTAATAATTGATATTATAAAATAAAAATTTACACCGTAACTGTAATTTTTTTATTTTGCATTTTAATTATATGTCGATATTTGCAGCTGCTGATAATGCTTATCTATTGATATTTATCATTATTTTATGTTGTACTTGCTGTGCCCGCGGCTCCGCTCGCGTAGACTACAGGATCCGCTCCCTATCCCACTTCCATTCCCACTCAAACTTCCAATCCCAATCCCAAATGTAGCTTATGTTACTCCGGGATCATTATCCCGCAGTAACATAAGCTACATTTGAGATAGCATTCTAATGGTGAAAGAATTTTTAAATACGGTCCAGTGGTTTTTGAGTTTTTTCGTTAAAACATACAAATCTTTCCTCTTTACAATATTAGTGTAGATTTGCTTCTTTACTGCAACTTAACTTTATAATGTAGAAACTGGTAGCCTTTATTTCCAAAATACTATTATAATTATTATACTATAATAATATTAGCGTATTTTGGAAACTGGATTCATTATTTTGATTAACTGGATTCGAACTGACAAATTACATTTCCCATTTCGTAGCCAGTTACGAAATTTGGTAAATATAAAACAAAATATAAACAGAACAATGTCGACTTAGCCTAGACTTCCCAAGGTCCCAAAAGGTTGAAATAAATGAGTATGAGACAGTAGCAGTATTGTTATTTTGCAGGGAAAAGGTGTCTATGATGCCAATTTAAAAGGAACCATTAACAAAAAGAGTTGCTATGGAAATACATAAACCTTCAGTAATATTAAACGGGTTCCATTGAGGGCTCTATGTGAAATTTTGGAAGAGTATGTAACCTAGCAACCTTTCTCATTCTACTTCCATGCGGGGTCAACGATTTGTAAAAAAAAACGTTCTTTGATGTTGCTAAAGTTATCGCTGCCGCTAGGGCTAAAAATTCCATGAAAGGTATTCGAAATAATAATTCAGTTTTGGAATTAAGCATAAAAATAAAACAATAATCAATGCTGGTAAATATATTCAATCTTCTAAACTTATAATGTATAAAGATTTATAGATAGTTTAGATATCATTGCTAGCAACTGATCGATTAAAATCTGCGATAATAATATACTATACGAAAATATCTCAGAAATAAGAGATAAAAAAGTCTTTATTTTAGGAAAATCCCAGAAAATACAAAAAAAATGTATTTAAAACGATGCAGTGGAAATAAGTTGAAGAAGATAGAGAGAAGTAACAAACGACAAGTAAAATTGTAAAATATAAAAATTGAAATCCCAAGTCCTCCATCTACCAACGTTTTAATTCTGTATGGTAACCGAAACTATGTAACAAAACAGTAAACGCAGAAGATTGTTACAAATATTTAAGTCTATAAAATATAAATATATTTAGCAATCAAAAGTATGTTCTAAATAAATAAGAATGGAAATTAAAAAGCTTTCAGCATAAAAAAATCCAAGAAAGTACGAACCAAGAAAAAGCAATGGCGCAAACAAACAGTCAAGAAACATTTCAAGAAGTCGATCTCGAAAAAGAAGTAAATTTAGATGTGAATAAAGCAACACAGCACGCCGATGGGAAACAATTTGGACGTAAGGTCGATAAATCTTATCCGGGCGCGGACGAAGCTAGACTGCTAATCTCCGACGGGAAGAAAATACACCTTTATAAATATTTCTCACATTACGCGCGGTACATTATTTTGAAATGTAGCGCCAACAGAAATGATGGATACGGAGGGGAAATATCTAGGACATTTTGGGGGTTGTATGAGAAATATATGAACACGTACATTATAGATTGTGCCAGCTATATCTGAATTAAAGTACGTTGACCCACCTGTAGCGAGAAGTCGAATTTGCGATACATATCGCTCGTCGTACGAAAGTGTCACCGATGTTACAAATTATACTATTGTTCGTAAGTTATTCGACTTCTTGGACGCGCATGGGGTCAATGTATTCTGGGCCGACATAATTTGATTACTATTCTGACTACTATTCTAACTTTTATTAGATTATCAAGGTAGTACTGAATTTAAACTAAATTCTGTACGGGTGGTACGATAAAATCACTAATATCACGTTTCATTAAAATATCAACTTAATCAGCCTTAAAGACTGCAAGTCAGCTGCAGATTTGCAGTTTTCATGTTTTTGTGTCAACTGCACAAAAATACATTAAAATTACAATTTCACAGTTCACTGGCAGTCCAATTACAGTCCGTCTATCTACACCCTAAATTAAGACATATCTTGATGTTTTAAGGACTGTTCCAGTTCGCTGATAAACGCTACGAGGTAGTCATTTATTCATACATCCAAAATAATAGTATTGTTTTAACTTTCTAAAGGTAATTGGATTTACCCTCGTATTTTTAGTACTCTGAGAAAAATTATTGTTAAGTTTGGGACCTACAATGGTAATCAACATCCACCCAACAGGAAGTAGGTCATCTTTGTTTTGTGTATTGTATTTCTGGCTTTCAAACTTGTCGATATTGTTTGTAATGTACTTAACAATATCAAAGCTGTGTTTAAAAGAACGCGTATATATAAGAAGCTCTACGTAAACAGACCTAGTAGGTGCGTCTTGTTTCGTTTCTGCTAAGTTAACGCTGAGTTGTTTACGCTATTTAGATAGAGCCTTCTGTGATTTCCACTGCGTAGTACAGAAATTCTCTCTTCAAATTTGGTGATGTGTGAAGCCTTAATGCGGCATACGAACAGGTGCAGGTGTGACGTCACCCCTCGCCCCGGTTGTGACGACAAAGTTTACTTATGCATTAAGTATTCCATCGTTTCCTTAAAAGCATATTACGGAAGCTTCCCTACTCGGGATTGCACGTTCCAGTCCAAACACAACTGTGTCACGGATAACTTTACGTTTCTAGTTTTCATCTAACTTGTACATTTCGTGTGAAACCGTTCTATCTGAGGTTATTTAGACGATATTACGGCCGTTATTAGGTATTATGGAAGGTGATAGCGAAATAGCCTGCTATTTTTCGCCAAGAATATCATTCGATGCCTCATTTCACATCTTATTGGATGTTTGAAGATGCTCGGCTACAGGGTAATTGGGTTTCGGCTTTACTGTATCGATATTTTAGTACGCTTGTGATCCTTTGATAATATTCTGATCTTCGTTTAAATTTCGTTTGTTTTAGTTGGTTTGGACATTTAGACCGTATGAGTGAAAGAAGCGAGTGATAAAAGAAATTTACAGTGCGAATGTGGAAGGATCTACAGCTAGAGGTCGTCCTAGGAGGACGTTCAAGGATCAAATTAGTAACGTCCTCATAAAGGATGGAATCCGCAGTGAGAAGAATAAAAGCAGGTGCATGAAAAGGTTGATGAATGTGAGTGAGGCTAGTGAGGTGTGTCAGGATCGCGTAAAGTGGCGATCCATCATCTCTGCCTACCTCTCTATGACCAAGGCGTAAGCATTTATGTATGTATGTAGTTTAAATTCTCTTATCAACAAGTTGTGGTTCTACATTAGTCGCACCATAGAGTTTTATTTTGTCTCTGCTACACAAAAAAAATTAATTCAACCTTGCAATATGCTTAAAAACTTTTGCCTTTTTCCATAAAAACGGATCAAAAACTCATTTAAATTTCTAATAGGTTGTGCTGCTTTTGCACACCCCCGGGACTCCATACATCATGTCAGCCCCTAGAAGTCCACTGCTGGACATAGGCCTTCCCCAACGAACGCCACCACACCCGGTCCTCCGCCCTCCGCATCCAGCCGCTACCGGCCACCTTCTTTAGGTCGTCGGTCCACCTGGCGGCGGGGCGTCCATACAAGTGAACAGATATATCATCTACTACTACTTTAGGCGCACCAACCTGTCCATATACGTTCGTGTGTTTACGTAAACCTTGTAGGGCAGCTGCGCCTAGAGCGACGTCATCCTTAAAAACTTAAATGCTTCTCGATAGAGCATTGGCTAGTAATGTATCGGCTGGCGAAAGGTGGGGCGGCCCAATAGTGGGTACTGCTAACTGTGCTCTATTTTGCCGGCGACGTTAAACTGGCGGAGTGGGGGGGAGTTTCGCTTCTTTATTATTCTTTCCTTTTGATATATAGTTAAGTTCTTTTTTATTACGAGTTTTCGCCGTATCTATAGATGAACGCTGAGTGTAATACTGTTTTCCACAGTTGATGTTTTAACCCAGTTCACATCTAATTAATAAATAATGACAAAAACCAAACGTTTTTCCCAGTTTATTATGTGTAGCTTTGTTTCTTTCAGAGAAAATTTAACTTTTAAAAAAAAAAGAATAAATAAAAAGAGCCTATTCTTTGAAAGTTATTTTCCATGCTAAGAATATCCACTGCGATTCAGAAGCCTCAGATCGCAGAAACAAACCAGAAAATCAGTCACAAAGTTTCCACCGATGTCGCCGACTCGCCTGTTTTTGTTTTCCATCCAACCCAATTTTACAACTTTATTTAGCGAGTCAGCCCATAAAAGGAATATAAATGAGATAGATGTTTGTTAGGGTTCCGTCGGTAATTACGGCGAGGCCTATTAATCTCGGCATGTCGTGCGTGCGTCCGTTCGTAGCAAATTTTCGTGAAAAATAAAGCTGGAAACAAAAAAAATTTTCACTAAATATTTTGACTTGCGTACGACTCCGCGCGGGGGACTGGTGGAATTCGACCTATTTTTTATGAAACACGGTCAGCACTACTCCTACCGTTATGGATAATATCCGCGGAATTACAAAGCGTACTTATGGCAAGTTCTGAGAAGCGCTTGGCGTCTAGCTTCAGCATTTAAAACCGAAACGCTTATCCAAATTTATCATTTATTACTTACTAGCTGGTGCCCGCGACTTCGTCTGCGCACGATTAGTATTTCAAGTAGCTTTTTTGTAGGACTATTAAAGATAAACATTTCCGTCGTACATTACTTATGTGTAACTCTAGCGGTTTTGGCAGCGCACGCCAGAATAGCTCGCAGTTGGTAGATTTTTTCCTACTTATTTGATATTTTGGACAATTCACACAATATCTTTATAAATTGGAGCCTGTGTGTTATTCTGATGTATACGCTATAATATTGTAAAGTTTCATTAAAATCCAATCAGTAGTTTTTACGTGAAATAGTAACAAACATCCATCCATACATACAAACTTTCGCGTTTATAATATTAGTAGGATAGGATTTAGCTTCTCTATTGCCTATTGTTAGAGAGTCCAACATATATAAAATAAATAAACATAATATACATACTTAAATATACACTTGTCTAATCTCAAACTAGTACATTTTCCCCTGTACTATGGGAATTAAACAATAGGAGAATCCCAAATATAACATCCAGACCGGGACCAACTTGTACAAACTGTAGTAGAAAGTTGTCTGTCCCCATTGAGAATAGAACTCACGACCTCTAGTGCTTTCACATGACCAAGCAGCTAGGCCAACGAGACAGTCCACATATTTATATATTTTATTCTATCATTCGCAACAAAGTTAGTTCGGTATTTTATTATCTCATCACAAAGGGACGCCCCGCAGCCAGGTGATCCGACGACGACCTGAAGAAGGTGGTAGCTGCTGGATGCAGATTGGGGAAGGCCTATGTCCAGCAGTGGACGGCTAAGGGCTCAGGGTGTAGCTTGCAATATTCTATAGGTAATCTAATTTGTAGGTACAATGTCAATATATTAATTTTAGATTTCCCATTATCTAAATACTTAATTCATTCTGGAATAATCCAGTTCAATAATATCAACAATAAATTCATTAAATATAAATATATAACGCCTAATAGTAAATTTTTCACGATAAAAGGTCCTGTTCACACAGTATGTCAGTTAATCTCAATTAAATAATAAATCAATACACCTAATTAGTCGAACTACCAACTATTACCACTATTATTCCTGACCCAAAAATTCCTTCATGTTGTAGGGGCATTTTTTGACTAGCATCAATTTCAGTTCTCTTAGGAACTTTTTGCCTGTAAGAGACTTGACTTCCTCTGGTAATTTATTATAAACTAAGGCTGCGTTACGCCAACAAGTTCGTTGATAGGCGACAGTCCTACACCTAGGAACCTGTAGTTCTGGTTTGTGGAGTGAGTTCAGCCTATCACTGCTAAATTCTGGCCTGTATGGGAATTTCACCGGATAGTGTCTAACGAGTTTACACAATTCTATTATATAAAGAGCAGTAACTGTGTGAATATTTAATTCAATGAAGGATGAACGACATGACTCTTTGCTAGAGTATATTCTGTTTAGGATGCGTATGCATCATTTTTGTATAATAAATATTCTAGAAAAATGTACTGAGCCACCCCAAATAGAGAGACCATAGAGTACCCTAGACTGGAAGAATGCGTAATATGCCTGAATTGCAGCGCGTTTAGTGGATATTTGTGTCAGGTTTTTAAGTGCGAAGCAGAAGCTACTTAGCTTGTTTTCCAGATTCTCAACGTGCATCTTCCAGTCCAAATGCTCATCAGTATTTGAACCGAGAAATTTAGCATTTTGTACTAGTTGTACAACATTTCCGTTTATATCGATGTTTATGTCTACGACTTTTATGAGTCTTCTTTCTATACTTAAAAAACAATATCTTGTTTCACGGGAACAGTCTTCTTAACTCCATACAAGCGCACGCAAGATCTTGTTCCCTTAAACTAACTCTGATCTACTTGTTAACCAAACTTTTTGCAGTGTATCTATATGCGGACTGAATTATGGATCAGGAAGTATTTTAACTTCGTATAATAACGCTGTTGGGAAATGTTACTGTAAACTCAAATAAGATATTTCGTGTTGACAATAACGAGCTTAGCGGTGTCATCGTCATCATCAGTCGAAGTATGTCCACTGGTGAATATAAGCCTGCCAACAGAATGCCGCTTTTGGTGGGCTGTCCGATGGGGGAAATTGCTATAGACATAGACATACTTTATTGATAACTTCCGTTACAGGTCAAATAAAAATTATACACAAGTTAAATAAAATCAAATTATAAGCACCACGCTTGGCAGGTGGATTGATAATCGCAGTAATGATATTAATACACCTACACAGTCTCTGGTGCAAACCCACGCGAAGATTGAGGGTGGAACCGGAAACCACGGCTGTGTCAACACTATGTTTAAACTCAAGGCTATTTTCTTTGCTCACTTCCTTGAGTTATGTACATCCATAAACAGTGCCATCCGGCCTTATTTCAGTAGATTGAAAAACATACATCTTGAAAGCCTTTGTAACGTATTAGGCAAAAGGAAAATAAATATCGTAGTCTTGGAGAAGACAAAATTACACGCATTTAGGGGCCGTATAGCGAATCGTACAGAAGTGGGATGAGCATTAGGAAACAATACAGTAGATTGTGTTTATAGCTGGAATGGGTGAGCTGGGGCGCTCAAGATGCTCAAGACGCTCGAGCAATCAGGCGGCTGCGAAAAAATAACGCCCTCGTACATCACGCCGGGCGTTATTTCGCGCTTCATTACTGTAATGGCCGGAATAAAGTGCATGTGGAACCCGCCTCGCCTGAAGTTTCTCACTCATGTACGTACTAAGGTTTTTCCATACCAAAAGTGGCATCAGCAATTATGTGGAGCAGTTATGTAAAGCAATTTTACGACAACGCCTTACTCTAGGTACTAATCTATCTTCTATACTTCTGACTAATAGGTAGCTCAAATAACGTAGGCATCCGCTTAAGGACGGATTTCACGAAATTCCCCAACGTAAACAATTATACAACAAGATCGTCTATATACGAAAACAAATGAAGTGTTCAGCAGCGGAACAAAGATGAAGGTTACAAGTCCATAGAGTTTAATTTATATAGTCACAAATCCAAAATCAATGGAGTATAATACACTCGAGAGATCTCCGTTATTTAAATATGGAACTTACTGTTTTAGGACTTTCATCGATACTCCCATGTAACCTTCAAATGTAGCATCTATGGATTGCTGTAGAATTATGATCGCTAAGACTAGAAGTTGGTTACCATGTCATGATTTTATACCTTTTATACCAGAACAAAGCAGTAATAATTCCGTAAGGAACAAATAAAAGGATGAAACCTATTTGGCTGGATAATGCAACACTACCTCCAAGATAAAAAGAATGAAACATAAACGAGCAGGTGATGTTATTAATACCTTGATACGATTGGTCGAACTTTAAAACTCAGTCAAAAACCTTTATTGCATTTGAGTACACTTGGTATTTGTATACGTAATCTTTTTATCGACTACCGCTTTCTAGGTGTTAAGCACTTTGAAGAACAAAACGACGCAACAAACTTCCGGCAACACAATTTTTAAAATCAAGATTGTATAAGGATTGTGCGAAGTTAAAGCAACATCAGTATCAGGCATTTTTGTCATTGAAATTATTGTCTATTTTATAGACTATAATTTCAATTCAACAAAATTTTATGTCTATTCTATAGACTTCCTTAGAAAGTTGTTTTTAATATGATTTGTAAACTTTCTGTATGTCATATTTAAGATATCCTCTGGTGCTTTGCTGCAGAAGCGTATACGTTTCCCTGTAAACGATTTACTGACCTTACTAAGTATTCTAATATAATCTTAGTCTTCAGTGACTCCGACTCAGCCCTAAATAAACATGATCTTGATCGAACATGCGGGCGAAGAGAAAGAAAGAACTTTCGTAAACGAGCTTGTATCGAAACAGCTCTCCATTACGAGGGAACAATTCACACTTTTCGTTCTACAAAGCCGTTGTTATTCTTTTGAAGTTACGAGTACTTTTGCAAAGTAAGGCTCTACTTGCGAATATTTCTCTTAGGATTCACTTGCAAACATTTATCATGGGCGGTCCTTTGGTGGAGGCTTTCAGTGCATCGACAAAAGACGTTCACCTTTTATATTAGGGAGATACAGGCTTATAACAAATAAAATATATATCTGTATGTATTTATTTAAGTATGTCGTCCAAGCTTAGGTCATATGAACATTAGACCCGATTCTGAAATTAAAGATGCCAACACTAAAATTGTTTCTACCCCTATCACACAGTATTATGAAGATAGAGACAACACTAATTTTAGTGCTGTCAAATTTTAAATGTGTGCTTCAGAATGGGGCCCATTACATATATATTTTAGTAACAATGTAAGTATATTTTTCTTTATGATTTATTATTCACAGTTTAATTGTTATCTTATAAAACTCACATATACAGTCTATGTGCGATTTATACACAAACCACTTTTGTGGCACTGTGACAATAACAGTTATAATATAAGAAATAAAAATAAACTTGTTTTACCAGGGTTAAGACTAAGTAAGGTCAGTAAATCGTTCACAGGGCAATGTATACGCTTCTACAACAAACTACCAGAGGAAATCTTAAATATTACGGACAGAAAGTTTAAGATTCACATTAAAAAACAACTTTGTAAGAAAGCCTATTAAAAAATAAACGATTATTTGAATGACAAAGATGCCTGGTACTAATGTTGATTTAGCTTCGCACAATCTTTCTATAATTGTACGCAAACTTAATTTTAAAAAATATATTGCGTGAAAGATGTGATGTGGTACCTCAACAAAGCGGCGATGCTGTTCGCAACACATCACGTCAAGGGGTATCACGGAGCGAAAAGCGGGCGAAGGAAAGCCACTTTGCGACATTAGATTGCGGAAAGTGGCGATAAATTGTCTCTGCCTACCCCTCTGGGACCGAGGCGTGAGCATTATGTATGTATGTATGTATGTTGCGTGAAGTTTCTTGCGCCGTTTCTTGCGCTCGCAACGCTAATACCTAGAAAGCGGTAGTCGATAAAAAAAATTACGTGTATAAATGTACCAAGTGCTCATATGCAATAAATGATTTCGACTTTGATTTTGACCACTACTTGAAAAACTCCCCATCACCCAAAGGTTACCTGTAAGAAATCGCTGAAAGCGATAAGACCGCCATTGTACACTAGATTCATCCTTCTACGTTAAAATATATACATATGTTTTTTACTTAGTTTTCTTTTAAATTAATTTGAAATATAGTGCCTATCTTAGTTCCAACTATAGATAAAATCATATTAATGACTGAATGTTTCATGTCTCTAACATTTATTTACTTTTCAAAAAAAAAAAAGGTTTAACGTGTAACGTCTTTATTGCTGTTGATTCCAAAAGTTTGTTTACATTGAAAGTGCCTTACTTGACATTTGAATTTTAAACGTTTTCAATAAACGAATCGTAAGTAGCTAACAAAATCCTCTTTAAAATTCTTTAAGTACAATTAACTAACCTCTGGAAGCTACTCGCGAAAAATCAAATTGCGTCCATTACTTACTTCCGAGAACTCGAACTTTTCGCTCAAAATTACCAATTCATTTGGTCCGTTCGTTGAACAAAGAAATTCCGATCCCAAATCCATCTTCATTGATCTGCTAATAACTGCCGGCGGGGATGTGGAGGGAGGGGGAGGGGGGTGTGAGGAGGGGAGTGCCCCAGGCTGCTTCATAATATCTGTTATTTCGTACGAACAACACCGTATCGCGTGACAAATGAAGAAATCGGAATCAAAGGGAAATATTTGATTTCCTTTTTTGCCACAACACGTGGCTCTGATTACTAGCAATGAGAATTCTTTTGTTTCTGCAAGTAATTTCCTGCCTCGTGTCGGTATGTCGGTAGCATTCGCAGGTTGGCGGTACGAAATGTAATACTCGCTATTGATCGCAATATTAACCGCCACGTATTTTTCTACTGCACCGTGTTTTATAAAACTACAGAATTTCACACCGGTCTATGCCCCGCGTAGTCTATTAAATTCCTGAGGCAAATTATTTTTTTATTGACAAAAAATAGACTTTGTAGCCCAGGAAAAACTTTCATATTAATGAAATTGAAAATTGAAGAAACATTTATCACTTTTGTCATGTATTACAATTCACATTGTCGTGCAAAAACGAGACAAAATACTTGAATGGATCCAACTCCAAAAGACAAAAGCCGAGCACGGCTTATCTCGATTTTGACCGCGTTTGCAGTGATAATGCCACTTTTGGAATTTTTGTCCACTTCTAATTAAGAGGTCATTATGTAAATGATGGAAAGAAAAACAATTCTATTGCCTTTATGACGTAGTTGAGTGTTGATTGACAAGATACTAATTACCGAGATTATTTTGATTTATTTCATTTTTTTAAATTCATTATTTGTACTTCCAGCCATTGTTATATAAGTAAGATGAAACTGACATTAATTGTAATATTTTGAAATATATGAATAATACATTTAATTAAATCTAAAAAATTATTTCATTGCTATTTTAATTTGTTTGCCGTATTTTAATTTAAATATTTTAGGACATAGCTGATATTTATGAATGACATGCGGACCTATGATCCACAACAAAGTATATGAATTTGGTTATGATTACTTAAGTAAAGTAAACAGTATATGAAATGAAATCAGTTAAATAAATATAAATAATATATATATATCAGATGCTTGTACGTTCCCAAAACCAATTCTCGGAGTGTTCCTAGTTTCCTAATTGTAGTTCAATTTACTAGTGTAACGAAAATTTGTCTCGACTCTTCCTGGAAAGTGGAAACTTAGTTTCGCCAAGACGTACATTTTGACCCCAACTTTAAAGGATAAGTTGTAATTTTGCCGCCGTCAAGGCAAGTGTTTGTTGGGTGAGGGAAGCAAGTTCTCACAACTGGTATAGTTAGGGAGAAACAGCGAAGTTGCTAGTTTCTTATTTAAATATAAACTTGTGTTAACTTACGAATAACTGGCTTCAAACTTACGTACTTATTGAATGTATTAGATAACACAAAACAGTTTGAACTCCTAACTCTTGTTTATATCATAATACCAGTTTCTTGCCATGACCTTTTGCCTTTAGAGCTTTGTAAAGAGAACTAAATAAAAGAGGCATAAGAACTCATAAAACAGACAATAAAATGCCTTCCAAAAGGGATAGGTTTGTCAGTAAATGTATATCTTTCTATTTCCGGTTCACGCTCCGATGCACATTACGGCAGTGCTTATAGATTGGGCTATCCAAGTTACATCAGAAGGCCTTAAGTATGCTGTTATCAGAGATACGTAGCCTTTCCCAAAAGGAAGCCACGCGCGCTCTCATAACTGCAAAGAAGCCTCGCGCCTCGGCAAACATACGCGCTGCCATAGCGGGACAGTCGCATGAGGTTGCGAATCGCGACATTGTACTGCACCCTCATGATACTAGATGATTTCATACGGAAACCCAGAGTTGGTAAGTGTAGAGGCATTGACAATATATATATATTGTATAAATATCAAGCGATAAGGTGCTTGCTGACCAGTTTGTTACAACAGTCGAAGAGTCTCCCGTAATCCACGCTGATACAAGCTACAATGTCATACAAATATCGGGAACCCATAAAACCCCTGACACGGCAATTCCCACTCATATTTATGACTCCAGTCAAGAGTCAACTCGTAAAGCAGACGTTTTTAAGGAAATAATATTTCAGTCTTCAAGTGGCATTTAATTTCGTATAATAGCCGAGGGAATGGCTGTGACAGGTTCGTAGTCGAAAGTCTGTGACACGACCGACCGTCCGACTAAACGCCGCCGTAGGGCACGGGTAGCGAGCGAGCGCATCCTCGCATCGTGTGTTCTCCACAAATAGATTCTTTGAAGTCCTCTCAGGTACGTACGATGTCATCTGACAGAGGATTACACACCCTATAAGTATCTTTCTCAATCGTTTTAAACAAGAAACGGACTGATTTATCTATGCTCGTCTAAGATTATTTATTGGATATTATTGTTTTTGTTATCTAATAACGCGTCATTCACGTTGTTTGATACTTGGATGATGTTTTTGTGATCGTATTATAACGAAGAAAGTCTTTTTATTAAAGATTCATTTTCATTCATTTATTATTCACTTAGTTCCTCTTTTAAATCACCTATTGTAATTAACTTCAGCGTTACAGTGTTAGAGAAGAATAAACTTTTTGTTGTCAAAGTTATTGTTCAGTTTTGACATTTCAAAAGAAAATTATCCACCTCAGAGACTTCATTAAAATTTGTATAGGTGAATGTTAAAAGTATTTTGATTACTTGAGCACTAATTTGTTTCATACGCAACAAACATAGTTTGTATATGAGTAGTTAAAGGTATTGATTTGACTTGGTAATTAGAAAGTTGTTGTCGTGCTAAAAATATTTGTAGGTCTGTTTATTATCATGCCTGAATAAAAAAAATCGCAAAGATAAAAGTCTAGCTAAAGAAATATAAGTGTGCAACATAAAGATTTTTAGAGAGATGATTTTAGAGAGAGAGATGACATTACAAAGCCCACTAATGATTCGTAACACGATCAGACGGCGCATGTTAGAAGCGGAACGTGTAAATGGCGTTGCATAAATTATGTCCCGCGGCGGAGTTGTTCGGGATCAAACAATCGCACAAAGCTGACGTGCCGCTCGGGCGCGACAAACAACCGCCGAGCAACGGCACAAAAGGAACAAAACGGAATTAAACAGACTCCGGAGACAACACTCCGACGAATAATGAGGAGAGAAAACCGCCTCAAGCTGCCTATGTATTTAATGATTGACTGATTCAATACTCATTAGCGAAAGAAGAATATAAGATTGGAGTTATTCTTCGACGATTTGAAAGCAAATGAGGTCTTCCTAATTAACCAATTCATCGACGAAATACGCTTTGGATTATTTTTTGCTACCGATCATTGATTAACTAGAATTATCAGAAGTGAGATGTTTAATTATGCTACGCCTACTTAATTTAAACGCGAATTGCCTTAACGCCATGTGACGTAATGAATGGTTACTGAAGTGGCGTGGGAAGGAATACGTCAGCGTCACGCCATCGCCGACTCACTTGCATAATTTGATAAAATCCGGATTAAAGCGTCGAGTAGAAATACAATAAAAGAACATAAATAGAATAAATATGGTACTTAGTTTATATTTCGTAATGTATAAGTTACTCTATTTTATATTGATATTAATTGCGAGAAACTTTTGGTAAAATAAAACAATCAAGTTATTATTATAAGTTCTATTATATCATCACTTCTACCGTTCTATCTTTCATCATTGGAAGAACGGACCATCATCTGTTTTCGTTCTCTAAATTATTGATTTTTCAGTTACTGAACGGCTTTTGCAATGAAATTGCATTGACTGTCATTTTTAAAACTTCCATTGACGTCTAGTCGGTGTTTAATACTTGATCCTAGTAGTCGGTCGGTAGTTCCTCTTTAAATATTTTTTTGGACTTGCCATACAGTCTTTCCTGTTTAATTTGACTTTATACATTGCTCATTATATAAAGAAAGGTAAGGGTTCCACGGTTTAGAGAACATTATTTTGTAATTATTTTTTCAAAATAATATATACTTCGGGTTTCGGTGTTTAATAGTGATTGTGTATTATGCAACAGGTGTCAAATCAAATCATATTTATTGCTGAACTATAAAGTAAGATTATAGATATTACATTTGTACTGCTTGCTCTCTAAAGTTTACTTATTAGTAGTACAATAATTATTAAAACAATCTAAATTACTTTATCAGCAAACTACTTTGAAATAAATAAATGAAAATTCATTGCAATATCATCTACCAAATTTTTGTGTAGTAGGCTGATCTTAACTTCCTTGCCTTAAACGTTACTAAAGCTTTCTATCAACTTTAGTAAGGCATCATTAAGAGATAAAGACCTTGGTTTTGCATAACTATGGCAAGACTCAGTTTCCTTATTTCTTTTAAGGCATTTTCAAAATCGTCCAACTATGTTCTCAAGTTTTTTTGGCGTACGAGTATGTATTCAAGCGACATGAACATAATTTGTTTATTAAAACTCTGGCTTCCTGAGTAATACAACATACAAGTTTCCCATTAACTTTTTACCCACAGGTGACTTGTTTGCAATTGCCTGTAGGCTTAACATTACTAGCACGAAGTCTTAATAACGAAATAAGAACGCTTGGTTTTTGTTTACACGCCAATTTCCATGTCATTAACGTTCGTGTTAGTTTTTCTCTGTAGGCTTTACTTGCAACACTACTTATTACTTTCAATAAACTTGAGCCTTTTTTTATATCAGGTCGTTTAGAGTCAAGTACTTAATGGTTGACGGATTCATTTACAGTTGCAACTATTTCTTCAAACACAAAAACAAAATGGTAGTTTTCGTTTACGTTGAATAAAGTAAATGATTTTGATTCAATTGAAACTTCTAGACCGCTAAAAATTATTACACCGTAGATTTAACTGATAAAGTTTGTGTGGTTGATAAACCTTTATGAACCCAAACTGTAATATTGTTAAATAGAGATCTGGGACTTAATAAAACTAATATAACAGGGAAGTTTGGTCAAGTTTGAAACAGTGGTCTCATTCTCAAAACGAAAAGAAGATAGTGAAGGTTTGCTAGAAGAGAACTCTTATAGAAATTAGTCGTTTATAAAAAAATTCATGTACACCTTTTTTATACATGCAATAAAGATATCAATATAATAATAATAAAAGGGAGCAAAGCGTACATAATAATATATTCATTCAAAACAAATAGTTATGGTTATGTTCCTGCAGTGGAGACAAAAATAACCTGATGATGAATACATAACTATTTTTGTGTACGATAAATATATACTTATTTCGGAAAGACGTATTTAAAAAAAATTCAAACTTTTGTTGATCAACCATCATTAGTAGACAATTTCACATATATAAAACTAGCTATTACTTACTACCTAAATCATAGAGTATCCTTTTTTGGAATCCCAGAAATAATGAAGGTCGTCGAAGAAGAAATCTTCATACAAATTGGCTTAAAAATCTGCCTTTGTTTCGAATTCAGCAGTAGGTCTACAATCCTAAGGTGTGGTTGAAAAAAAAAAGATCTTAAATGTAGTACAACTAATAAACTAGAATAAATATTACTGCTTCACTTTTTCTATTTTCCTCAATAATAATGATTGCGATGAATGTTGTCTTTGTACAACATCAGAACTTCGTAACTGAAGTACACTCGTTACGATTAACTTCGCGATTCCCGATTACTGCTAAGTAAGTAATTTGTTACTTCTCCGTAACTTTGGTACAGGAACGTAACATTGTGCGTGCTCGCTCGCTTTCCCTACAAGTATCTAATCACGACACACAACACAACTTACTCGCCCAACTTACTCGCACGAGTTGGCCAAGTTCCGTCATGTTCGCTTCGTACGCTATTACGTCACCAAACGCCTGGAATTGAGGACGCTCGGAGCTAGAAACACGAATGGCCTAAATCTTCGGCCTATTTTCTGCTCTTGGCAAATACAAATGACTATCTGCGAGACGATGATAGATGACATAGAGGGAATCCCTTAAATAGAATACTTTGGGTTCAATACAAAACTCATTGGCTGTCATGTTAATCAAAATACTTCTTAATCATGGGAAGGATGTAAGTGATACAAAACTTCAAAACCCCGCCCGTACCAATGAGTTTTACGAAACTTAAGTACGGTTTATTTATAATACCACAGGCTTTTCGGTGAAGGAAAACATCATAAGGAAACCTGCATATGCCGAAGAAGAAATTCTGAGGCGTATGTGAAGTCCACCAAATCGGCTTGGGGCACCGTTGGTGGTCAGGGGTTTGGCACAAAAGATCCTGTAGGGTCGAAGTGTCGCCAGGTCTTCCTGGCCCCCTAAGAAGATAAGATAAGTGATACAATGTTGGAGTCAGAACTAATCTAACGCAGCATAAGTATTATTGCTATTCGCCATGATAAAAGGATAATCTAATTGAAGCTGGACTTAGAAGACCAACACATGAAAATGATACCTTGTCGTAGATCGGAAAAGTACATTATTACTCAGGAAAATACATAAGCAAGCTATAAAAAAACATGCTGACTTAAAATCTAATACTACACTAAACAGTGAATGTTGTATTTCAACATACAACCACAGAGAAAATGAGAACAATCTTGTGCTCGTGACATTTGCTATACAAGCCTGTATAGATGCAACAATGGCACTGCAGGAGATAACACAATAATGGAAAGTATGCTTTGTAACATTTTCTTCCCAGCAGTAAACAAAGTAATGATTTAATAAATCATAATAATCATTGGTTTAATACCAAAACTAAGGCAAGGAAACGTCCATAAAAGAATATGTCAGCACTTGAAGCGAAGACAAACTTTGGCAGGTAATAAAGGGGAAGATAGAAGGGAGGAGGGATTTATTTCCGGTAACATCTATTTCCGATATCCTGCGGTCACTTCGATTCCCTAGCGGCATTGGGTTTGTATAGACAAAATAATAAGGGTTCCTATTTCATTCATAATAGCCAATTTAAGTACTGTTTTCAGAATAATTTCAGTTCAAATCAATGAAACAAAATAAACCTAACTAAACTAATGACAGCCATCATCAAATATGAATAATCGTATTGCTTCACGCGTCAAAACCAATATTTATAGACAAAACCCAAATGTCACTGAGCATTATGCATAATTAGTATAATGGGAGGCGAAGTAACCTGAACATAACATTTACATATCAAATGTGATGGTTTTGGTTTGACGTTACTTTCAGGTTACAAAAAAGATAACCAATAACCCCAATTATTGCACAAGACAGCCACTACACCTGGCGTCGGTCGATTTTGACAAGCGCGAGGATGGCACTCGCGTTGTCAAAGTTGTCAGCGAGAGCCCTCGCGAGCTCCCTCACCCCTCGCCCAGACCCGTCAGCACGATGAAGTGTCGGGACGTGACTCCCCGACGCCGATAAAATTATTCGAACAACCTGCGTTATACATTTTAAACATGCTTAGACATATATTATTCGCTGCCAAAAACGAGGCGTTCGAGCCCTATGTTTGTCGAGGAAAATGAAACAATGATAAAACGAAATTTATGTGCGTCGAAATTAAAGCTTTTTTTGTTGCTAATACAGTATCTAACGAAGCTCTTGAAGGTAATCAAGAACATTAAAAAGATAATTGAATATACCGACAAACGAGAAATTTTCATGAAGATATTAAAGTTTGCAGAGAAAGCGAAGCAAAGGTTACTCGGGAACAGCAATCTATTTTAAACTTGTACTTACACGTTCTGCTTCCAACGAAACTTGCACTCGTTTAAGTTGTAAAATATTACCCCTCGAAGAGGTGCTTAACAAAACTGGTGCTTAAAGACGTGAATCATGCGGAAAAGTTGGTACATGATTGCACTAGACTTCTATTATTTTCCATCATTTGACATCATAGTTGTACTGATTTTGTATTGAAGGATTTCCTAACAATGTGGTGAGAAACGATAGAAAAAAAATACCTGAATAGAATTTCTTGTTTCATTAATAAATTTTTTAATACATTTAATCTTAATCCAGTATTCTAATGTCGTTTTATGGATATTCTGATTTTTGAAATCTCTATTTCATTCGCTTTGATTATTCGCCCGAGCACGATTCAAAAGTACTAATTGTACATACATTATATGTGGATTTATAAGCAAGCTCAGGGATTATTGAAAAGAGAAAATTGGAGCACGACTTGAAATTTACTAATATACCTATTTGCAATCAGTACTGTTTTTGGGTCATCGATTATTTAAATTACAGAATGTGAAACAACTGGTAAGACCCATGACCAGTTGCAGGTTCAGATTTCCAGATCCTGCTCGCAAATCCCTGAAAGCCTGATCTAGTTTATACAATGTTTTCTTTTAGAACGAGTTCTTTTCAAAACTACCAATGGGATTAAGCGTGTCTAGTGCAGTAGTTGGCTCGACGGGTGGTGTCTCTTGTAACGCCGGCTCAGCGGTCGTTTAGTGAACCGGGACAATTCTCCCACCGTACTTACCGTTTTATGGTTTTATGTTAAGCCCTACTTACAACGACCTGCCTACTTAGATATTAGTCTTCTTAATAGTCAAATAACATAGCTTTTGTATGCGATTTTCTATTAACCTCGAAACGTCAATCCAATTTCCTTTTCGGGCTTCTATTGTGTGAATGATATTGAAGTTTCGTAAATGTTACATTGTGATTGGTTATTACGTAGTGTCGTGTAAGGATTCAATTTCATAATGTTATTGTCAATATTGACGGTTTACTATATAAATGAATTTCTTACGTTAGATTTCATTTTGGTCCCAGCATTACCGGGGTAACAGTCTCTGTCGTAATTCTGTTGGTGAAAGTTTGTATTGGGTTTTCTGTTTACTCTCTACACAAACGGTTTGATTCTTCCAAAGGAAATTCTACAAACTCCCAAGTATTTATCTCGTTAAATTCGCAAATTCAAACATCGCGCTTCAAAGGGTACAATTATTTTAATTAAAGTCAAATATTCGTAAGTAATTATAGGGTCAACAGTACAACAATTTTTAAAAGAATTCATTAACATCAAACGAAAGTTACTTTCAAAGGAAATGAGTAATTGTTACACGTGGGTAATTGAATAATAATTGTGATTTTTTTTGTTTCCAATACCGACTCAAAGTGACCAAATAATAAGTTCACGTGCCGGCGCCTAACGACCGGTCATTAGTACGATTGAAAGATAAAATGTAATCGATCATAGACGAAAACAAAGCAGCTTTAATTGTACAGTCTTGACGTTTATTAATAGTCTCGTGATTTTATCACTACAATGTTGTTTTTAGTGCTAAGCATTCGATTCTCTGGTTAACATTACGCTTTAGTTGAATTATTGTAGGAAGTCAATATTAAGCAAGGAATTGATCGTAAAAGATAATCTGAAATAACTATTATGACTAAGAGAGGCAATAAGAAGAGATGACTGGGAAAACCGTGACAGACAAGAAAGTCTTTACTTTAAATTCACAAGTTTCTTTGTTTTTCAATTAGGCTAATTAGAAAGCTATTTGAACTCAGTACTTGATTTCGTTTGTCTAGTGTAATGAACAGAACATGTTATGATAAAGTTAAATTAGGTTGAAAATGTGCATAAAATATTCAAAATGAATTAACTATAAGTGAAAGTTAATAACTGACAAATGATACAAATAAAACATATCATGTATCATCAATTAAACCTTAATTACAAAACCACATTCAGCATGAATTAAGTTAATTTACCACACAAACCCAAATCGAGAGGAAAACATTTGTAGGGCATAATTTCGATTGTAAATGACATCGTGTTAAATTTTATTAACATGATGATGCTTATTGACGCATCCGACAATTCAAATCTCGCTATCCGTAATCTAATTGCATTGACCCAAATTAGGGGAACTAAGTTAAAATAATTTAACTAGTTCAAGTCTAGTAAATGGCGATGTAATTTGTTTAACTGAATAATTCAAAGGCGGAGACACTGAATTGATAACGGACGGGAGCAAGTCGTTCATTAGGCGATGAGGGATGGAGACTCTCGAAACAATTATTTAATTACGCTAACCGATTACTTTCCGCCACAACTCACTTCATAGCTATTCGGACCCGTTTGTGGTCCCAGCCGATATCGGTTTAATTGTTAATTGATCAAGAGCCTTTCCTTTTATCGAAGTGTTGGGGTCGAGTGAACGACTTCGCTATTAGCTGATTGTCTATATTGAATACTAAATTAAGTTTGACTGACATCACAATAATTGTTGTCGTCATAGTTTAGTCAGAGCAAAGTTTTGTCTCTTTATTTGTAACTTCGTTGTCTATTCATAGTAGTTCATTGTAGTTCGCTGTTCTATTTATTGTAAAGTTAGTTTTGATGATCTATTGTTTAAATAGGTGATTATTTTAAAAACGTTTCATCGTTGTTTTGAACATTTTCATCTTCAACAAAATACTACACACATCTCAAAATTATATACACAAACTACGACCACAGATAGGGTAGTTCAGAACAACAAACATAACTTGGTCCGTAACCTTTTGGCGCGGCGTTAAAGGGTGTCATAAAATAGTGAAGGTTTATACAGCGCCGTGGGATCGGCTTATCAGGGCCCAGGGGAGCGATCTGCGATCGGCACGCCGGTAGTGGCGCGACAGCCGTCGGGCTCCGGCTAAATGTACTGCGGTAACAGGCTGCCAAGATTACACACGTAACTGACGGGTTACATCGCATCGTACCACCCGTGAAGTATTTGGCTGATATAGACATATTTTTAAAAATCATAATAAAAAGACATTCCACTTAGATACAACAAAACTATCATCAACATAAGTTAGTATGCTGAAGGTTAAGTTGACCGAAAACGGTATTTTTAAGGTCTGTCCGCCACAGCCTGCCGCCATGCCCATATAGCTTCGTTTTCACTTTGAAAACCATGTAAGAATGGTCAGAATTGTCCAATAAGAATCATGCAAAATCCACTTTTAAAGACTTAATATCCTTACACCACACATCCCATATATTTCAGTATTGTAAAGTTTAGCGTCCTGGAAGTACAAGACTGCAGAACAGAGGTGCGAACGCTAAATGAAAAGAAGAAAAGACATCCTAAACAATTCTTAGGCACAGTATGGGAAAGCAAGCAGTTAGATTGTAATTACTGCCTGCTTAATCAATACAAAATGATTAATAATCCATAGATATTTAAAAACACTTTGAAGCGTTTCTTGTTAAAAAACAAAAACTATTACTCTATTAACGAATTTGTTAATTACCTGTGAGGTATAATGTAATTTTTTATTGTCTTTAATTTAAATTTAATCTTCACTTATAGAATGTCTCATTTGCCTGTAACGATACTGCCTCTTCTAACATTGCCGTCGACAGAAATAGGTAAGAGAATTGTGACCATCCAGAAAGTTCCTGGACTATAATCCTCCCAGTGATTGTAGTTTGATTTATATAAACAACCCCAAAACTCGTAGTAAGTCATCCAATTTATATATATTTTTGTAACTAATAAAAATTTCCAGTCGTAACAATATTTTGATATGAGACTAAAATATTTATGATTCGATTAAACATATAAGATTTGTACGGAATGTCTATAACGATTTGATGAAGTTGTAAGGATGTCGGTGATTCACCAAATGGAAGAACAAAGCTGATCCCCTTTATTGCCGGAGCGATGTCCCACTCGAGATGGGCGCTAAATAGGGTTATTCGAAGCCAATTCGAGTCCGCATATTAGTTTATCGCGACCCCTCGAAGGGGCTAATCCCATTCAACCCTCGGTAAAGCGATTCCGTCGTCGCCGCCTCAAACGCCTCTCGAGTGTCCCGGCCTCAACCTACAATAAGGTTTCAACAATTCCTTGGACTTCACGGGCTATTCAAACTATATTCGCTGTTCCGGATTAAAAGAAATATCCATTGCTCAGTTTTACTCGGTCGCACACATTTTTGTCCCCCAAGCCTTGGAAATTACGTGTTTCATTTTTATTTAAGCAGTTTTTCATAAACTAATCCTTTGATTCCTTTCAAGTGTGCTTATTTATTAGCGCACTTCACTCTTCAAAGTTCAGAGTGGCTCGATCTCTTCTGAATCCTCGAGACGTCTAAGAAGTTATGTGAGTAATTACGATGGTAATCAAATAGAGTGGGTTCTCGCGGAGATTGAATGTTTTATTCAGAGGCTGGTGTTCTGGAGTGAGTGCTCGAGAGCCAATGCTGGGTTTAAACCGACCATAAAGTTTTACGCTTCGCTCGCGGCGAGCGGCGCGGCGGCAGTGCCTTTCGAGCCCGGAGCCCGCCGTCAGCTCGTGACACAGTTGTGCGCCAGGCGGGCCCGGGAGGCGCTCAGGTGTCTCCACTTAATTAATGCAGAAAGGGGCAGCTTAGCGGCCTCGACACCGCATCAACTACCGACAAATGCAAATTGTTGGCGATAACACGCCTCCACCGACGCGGTGGGCACGACCGCCAGCGGTTTCGTTTTCATTGAATTATTTAAATCCTTCATGAATATATTTGAAGATAGCGCAGAGATAGGTGAAGTAAGAAGCTATAGTATAAGCTGCTACGTAATTTACATAAATATCCGACGGAAAGTAACAAAGTTATATGCTTTAATGGAGCCGTCAAGCGCCCAGCTCCCTAATGTAGATAGGATGAACTTGTGGAATTTTAAAGAGATCTCCACCAGTGATTACCGCAGAGGGAGGGTCTTTGTGCGGCGTACACTTTCACCGCCGAAGCCTTCGATCCGCAAGATCGAGATAACTCGCGTCCATCCGGCCGTCGGCTTATCTCCTCTCTCGTCAGTGCTTTATATAAAACTACCCTCACTGTCACTGATTAAGTTTAGGTACATTTTGAAGAGCGAAATTCACAACCCTTAAAATAACTTAGAAGCGAGCGAAGAGAAACTTTGTTTGGGGTGTGTGACGCCGACTCGTCAACTCGACTTCGGTCATCTCGAAGAACACTGAAACTTACGGTTTGTATTTAACGTCCGAAACAGCAGAGGAGAGCATCCATTCAATAAAGAGGGTAGTCCGAGACCGCTGGCATGGCTCGAGGGCCAGCGCTGGAATGTCACTCACAGCACTCACTGCGTCACAGCACTCGCGCGCGAAAGGAGGCCGGGAGGAGGGGCATAGCGAGCGCGACGCACGTGCGGCGCCCAGCCGCGCTCCGGGATACTGCCGCCGGCCGCCCCCCTGCCGCCCTGCCGCCCCCTGCCGCCCGCCAGCGCGCGCAGTCTGCCGCCCCCGACTCCCCCCTCTGCGCGCGCAGACACCCAAAACGATCGCCACGGGCCTCGGTAATTTTTACATCTGCACTGTTGTGACATTGAAATTCAATTTTCGATTGAACGCCGCCGACGAGTTCCGGCCGCCCGGTTCCGGTGTCTACTGTTGGAGTCGCAATTACGAGTCAAAATTTATCAGCGATCGCAGCTTCCGTCGTCGGCGACTGGATGACCTGTCGCGATTCGGTGCCCATTTTAAACGCTATTGCGGAATCAATTTTTGTTATATGAGCGAAGGAAAATGTAAACGCTTCCAGTTCCCGCTCCAAATCCGGGAGGCGCATGCGATCACAATATAAATATTCTGAGATTTCAATAAGCGCGGCGTCTTACGTTGTTTTATTGATAAAAGTTTGGCTAGACGCGACTGCGGCGCTACGAGACACCCTCCGACTTAGAAATTCAAACTCCTCCACAGCGCTTGTTTCTCTGCTTCTTTGCTGGTATCTCCTCAAGTTCTCCACTGCTCTGTGGATATACGTAGCGGTGTATGAACGCGCACTAATCCCCCGCGCTCGAAGCTGTGCGGTTCTCCAACGGTTCTCTTTACAAATGGCTACGCTTCGGAATTTAATTTCCCGCATTTCTTTTACGCTATTGGATATTGTAAGGATTTGCGGATTCCATTTATCCGGAGACGTACTGAGACGCTTTTTTCCGGAGACTTGTCACCGCGCGTTGTCGTCGTTGAAAGGGTTGTTTTGTGTTCAGGATCCGTAGTATTGCGAAATGCGAGCTGTTTAAGTTCACCATTTCACTGAAGAACTATCAACTATCTGTTGTCTGAAGGAGGTGAGTTTCTGCGAGGAAAGTCAAGGGGATTCTGTTTAAGTTTGAAAGTGCTTTTCAAATTGTCTTCCAGTGTTACATAATTGGCATTATAAGAAAGATCCAGCACAACTCTCTTTGTTATTGCTAGTTTTGTCTTCAACTCTGAAGTTGTTTGCTATCTTAGGACGAGGAGTTCAATACTCATATCAACAGCCGTATCTACAAAAGAATGCAATTAAAAACAAGAAAAAACTTATAAAAATAACCTTTGTTGTAGATCATTGGAACAAAAATAGAAGATACGTTAGATAGAACTCTATTATGTCCCATTATACTTATTATCATACAAAAATGTGTCACAAATATAAAAAGCTAATTAAGTCTTAGTAAATATATTGCCGTGTGGTTTTCGGTATAGTAGAATAGGACCACTCCAACTCTTCCCGTGGATGTCGTACAAGGCGATTAGGGGAATACATTATAAAACATCAATCAGGCCTCCCCAACCCGTCTGGCCAGCGCGGGGAGTGTAGGCCAAATCTTCCGTCTGTCTCCGGCAGATGAGAGAGGGTTGTGCACCTGCAGTGGAGACAAAAATAACCTGATGATGATGAAATATATAAAACCTTAGAATTGCCATAGAAATTTATCCAAGTATTTTTTAAAGAATCCTACTTACCCTATTCTACTATTTTAATAAATGCGAAAGTTTGGATATTTGGATGTTTGTAACTCAATCACGCTTCAGCCACTGGACGGATCGTAATGAAACTGGGCACTTATTGCTCTTATTTCTATGTGAAATATTTAATAATTTGTAATGTTAAGTTGTCCACGCGGACGAAGTCGCGGGCAATAGTTAGAAATAATTTTACCTGTGATATTTCATATACATTGACACAATGTATATGAAATATTTATTTTCTTTTGATTAGAAATTTTGCCTTGTGGTTTCCGGTAGAGTAGAATAGGACCACTCCAACTCTTCCCGTGGATGTCGTACAAGGCGACTGAGGGAATACATTATAAAACATCAATCAGGCCTCCCCAACCCGTCTGGCCAGCGCGGGGAGTGTAGGCCAAATTCTCCGTCTGTTTCCGGCAGATGAGAGCGGGTTATGCTCCTGCAGTGGAGACAAAAGTAACCTGATGATGATTAGAAATTATGACAGTGCAGTTTCATCGCCATGTAGCTCCAAAATAAACCATGTTCCCCAAAACATGACGTATATTACATAAGCATCGGACAGCCGCCGTATTTACGCGCTCCCCATATTTATTTCGCTATTCCGCGCAAAATATTAATCCAATATATTTTGCGTCGACTTCGCCAGCGACCGACCGACTGCGCCAGCAGTTAGCCCAGCAATAACTCACTTACTTATTCAAACTTTCCAAATTCTATTTAAAACTTAGCACGAACGGAACGGCTCCCCTCAGCCGAGATAAATTTCGAAAGGGAATAAAATAAACATGGAGCGTTCGTCACGTAGGATTAGTCGCCTTCTCGGATTCATGCTGGATTAACAAATGAAAATGCGGCGTCTGTAACGAAGCCGACGATTCTTTATCGAGTGAGCGGCGAGGGAAGCCCATCCCTGGGGGATAGGAACTTGAAAAATACTTTAAAAAACAATCCGACTACAATTGAATCTTGTAAAAAGTTGGAGCTCGGAGGAAATCAGGACTTCGCAACTTTTTGTTTTATTGGTCAATTTGCTTCTGAAATATTAAACGCTTCTCATGCTTATTAAACGGCTTATCTGCTCCACGTTCACGGGCGTTTCAATACGTGGCGAGGGTTCCTTTGTTGCATATCAAACTGCTAACGGGTAACTTGAGGGTATATTTTGATATAATGGAGGCCTTAATTAACTGGTGGGTTGTAAAGCATACGTTAGTTCGGTGGTGGCGTACAATGGCCGCGCTCAGCCGCCGCAGGCCTCGCCTGAGCAAATAACTCGGCCATATGAATGTGTAAACGGCGAACCCATTACTCAAAGACTTGAACTTAAATTAACTGGATCGAGGCGGTGAGGAGTTTACCGGATGAATGGAACTGGATCGAATAGAGGCCGCCGTAGCCGAAGGCATAGGAGTGTCAACAAGTTCTGAACAACTCTGAAACCGGCGAGAGAAGGTCTGGTACTGGCACCACATTGTGATGCTGGCGATCATCGACGTCTACGACACTTGTAGACTTCGTACGAAACAATAGCATTTTCAGCAACACATATAATTACAACAGTGTATGCGAGTTTTTGAAAACTATTAATTCGCAGAATGGACCGATAGCAATGAAATAAAGCCTATATGTTACACCGAATTAAGTACTATGTTTCTGTGAGAAATCCATCAAAATCAGTCAGTAGTTTTTAAGTGATGCGTGCACAAACAAACAGACAAAAAATTCAAAATTGTTCGAAATGTGTTCTATTACTTATTCTTAGACAATTTAAACAATTATTTAACATCACTAACATCAGCATCATCATCAGCCGAAATACGTCCACTGCTGAACATGCCTCCCCAATAGAATGGACACTGTTCGTGGGCTGTTCAAGGGGGATTTGCCAAAATCACCACTCTTGGCAATCGAATGATCGCAGCAGGAGAAAGCTGCTGCACGTCCCTGCTGCAAACTTTTAGTTTTCATATTCTATATGTCTAATACCATGGTTTATATTGCTCTAAATTATTGTACTGAAATTTATCCATTATCAAAATTAAATGTTTTTGAATTAAAGGCCTTCCCAAATGAACGCCACCACATCCGGTCCTCCGCCATCCACATTCAACCGCTTCCGGCCACCTTCTTCAGGTCGTCAGTCCAACGTTTAAGGGCTGATATGATGATGATGAACAATGTAGTGTCATTAATGTCATACCAATGTAAATACCATTAATGTCAATCATGAAGATATTTCCTTCACGGTATGACCTAAATATTGTTTACAATACAACGAAGCAGGTCTCGCGGAAAAAGAAGATGGTTCGAATGGGGCCACGATTCCTTCGGGTCGCTAGAGGACAGACAACTTTGTACAATTTATACAAGTTGGGCCCGGTTTGGATGTTAATTCAAGGTTGATTTTCTTTAGATAAATTTAGTTGTCTGTCAGCTACTAATTTGAAGGAGTACCATTCTGTAACTGGCTTCCAACTAGGAAATTACGTTTTCCATTTCGTAGACAGTTACGAAATTTGGTTTTTTGGTAACTGCCTACGAAATCGGTAGTTAATTCTTGTTTTCATAACTGGCTTCGAAATTGAACTTAATTAAGTTAACGTTTGCCGTGTGGTTTCCGGTAGAGTAGAATAGGACCGCTCCAACTCTTCCCGTGGATGTCGTACAAGGCGACTGAGGGAATACATTATAAAACATCAATCAGGCCTCCCTAACCCGTCTGGCCAGCGCGGGGAGTGTAGGTCAAATCCTCCGTCTGTCTCCGGCAGATGAGAGAGGGTTGTGCTCCTGCAAGGATGACCTGATGAAGTTAACATTTGCAACTTAACTCACCCAATAGAGTTTCACAGAATTATTTCCTTTGGTTGTACAAAGATGAAATCGTGTATGTTCGTCAGTAAATGGGGCACATTTGTCCGTATGACAAATATTTGTACCTACGTCTGGAGACATGCGGCTTTGTTCGCGTGAACAATACGCCGCAGTCACGAGGCCTCCGTGCGGTTTTGGAACGTCACATTTGGTTCTGCAGCCTCTCAGTAACTAGGATATTCTATTATACTGCTGTTAATTCATGACAAAAGTAAATTTTAACTTTAAAACCAAAGGCATCCTACTAATATTATAATGCAATGAATGACGCAGGTAAGCGCGCTCCATCTTAGGCCTCATCGTCACTTACCATCAGATGAGATTGAGGTCAAGTGTATACCAATCATTAATAAAAAAAAGTTTCAATATACAATTAAAAGTTTTACTATACTTTTTAAACTATAGAACAAATCGAGTGAGATCTCTCCTACTTCCTACTAATGTTATAAATGTGAAAGTTTGGATATTTCGATGTTTGTTACTCAATCACGCTTCAACCACTGGACGGATCGTGATGAAGCTTGACACACATATAGGTTAGGTCCAGGAATAGGACATAGGATAGTTTTTATCCCGAAAAAACATCTCATTCCTACGGGAAATACATAATAATTCGTCATGTTAAGTTTTCCACGCGGACGAAGTTGCGGGCAACAGCTAGTACTAAATATTAAAAAAGTGATATTCACCTCTCTCCTTCAGTTTAATGTCTTCCGCAGAATATAACATAGCTGGCAGTAACCGTTCGATTCAAAGTAACTACGCTAATGTGCTATCGAGAGACACACTTATGTTGTTGACGTATATCGTTGTCCCTCTCTCGATAGACTAT
This sequence comes from Esperia sulphurella, assembly GCA_947086405.1. Classification (NCBI taxonomy): domain Eukaryota; kingdom Metazoa; phylum Arthropoda; class Insecta; order Lepidoptera; family Oecophoridae; genus Esperia; species Esperia sulphurella. Next base: position 15,120,451 of record OX352272.1, read on the forward strand.
GTTCTCGCACTGGGTGCAGTAGCCCTACTATAATTTTACGCTAACACACGCGCGAGTATAGGCTGGTGTTCCTGTAGTAGTGATAGGAAATTAAACCTGTTCACTTGTATGGAATTCCGGGTATAAATAAATAAATATGTCAGACATTCACTCCAATTATCCAGTCCCAAACTAGGCAGAGCCTGTGCTATGGTCGACGACTGAAAAACCTTTTGTTGGAAAATGAATATTATTCCATAAATGAATTTTCTAAAAAATGAAATTGGTTTCTGACGTTTAAGTTAATTTGTGATAATTTAATACCAAGTGTATTTTTAAATTTTTATTTTAATATTATATACTGACATAGATAGTATGTTATATACTATGCCATTATTTAAATTGTTGACATTGTAATTTATACATTATTTTATTTTATGACGATCCCTTTTACCGTATTAGAATGACATGTAAAATTGAATTTTTAAGATGTAAAAGTGAAATAAATAAATCTAATCTAATCTAATCTAATCTGGTTGCTAGATAACGGATAGACATACTTAAATAAATAAATAAACATCCAAGACTTGGGTACAAACATTCATATTCATCATACGAACATTTGCTCCTAGCTGGATTCGAACCCGCAACCTCCGGCACACACATTAAGACACAGGTATGGAAGGCAAGACAATTTTGAAGCCCAATCAATGTAACCTTCTATTATCCTCGTAGTATATTATTATTGTTCACTTTTTTTCAGCCGTACGGAAGAAAGCCATCGATTTATTCTATGGCCTTCTGTGGTTATAAACAAGAATTTAAGTAAGAATCATCATCGTCATCAGATTATTTTTGTCTCCACTGCAGGAGCACAACCCTCTCTCATCTGCCGGAGACGGACGGAGGATTCGGCCTACACTCCCCGCGCTGGCCAGACGGGTTGGGGAGCCCTGATTGATGTTTTATAATGTATTCCCTTAGTCGCCTTGTACGACATCCACGGGAGGAGTTGGAGTGGTCCTATTCTACTCTACCGGAAACCACACGGCACGTAAGAATGAAAGAGAGAAATATTTAACACAGTAATTATAGGTACTTTAAAAGAGAAATCTAGGCTACTTCTAGACAAATCTAACTGCTCGCCAAGTCACCCCACTGTGACTTGTTCGTGGACGGCTAATGACGAAATGTAAGGGGATGCTAGAGAGAGCAATGCCTGTTTCGTGTATAGCATAAAAGTTATTGTAACGCAATGGAGTAATAATCTGTAATGTTGCAATATTTTAAATAAATAAATCATCATCAGCCTAAATACGCCCACTGCTGGACATAGGCCTCCCCAATAGAAATCACCCCTGATTAGATGTCCATGGGGGGATTTGCCATAATCACCACGCTTGGCAGCCGGATTGGTGATCGCAGTAATGATCTTAACATAGACACACAGAAGAACGCTGCTGCCCATCTCTGGTGCAATCCCTTAGTCGCCTTGACGACACCCACGGGAAAGATAGGGGCCATTCTAAGCCGGGAACCACACGGCGGAAAAAAAAAATGTCTTAATTTCTAAATCTATGTGGGTTTATAAAGGGCAGATTCTCCATCGCTCCTCTACCATAGCTACCATTTTACTGATACTTAGAGCTTCGAAGAGCACAAATTGCTTTCCAACATTTTTTCTCCAGCAACAGTTGAAACTGTGGAACACACGAATAATTGATTGCACCATAGTCACATTCATCAATCCAGCTTTTTGTTCCTACTGCACTGCGCACTATTTCCTTCCCGCTTCTAGTGCAGCCTCGGGCGCTGAATACCCCAGTAACACCGTTGAATTCAATTCTATTATTGTTATACCTTACATCGCTACATCCGTAAGTATTACACGTACATTATAAGGTACAGCTTCTATAATAACGTGGGTTATGGCCCCGGCAATAAACGTTTTATCGTGGCACACCTTGTAACAGGAAATTGTTTGTTTTCTTTTCGCTTTCCAGGATTTTGCTTCGACGGTAGTCGTAGCATCTCTACAGCCACGATATTGGTTTCCAGGATTTTTATGACTCTCGGATTTTGACAAAAATGCAATTCAAAATTCAAAATTCAGATATATTTATTTAAACCCTTAATCTAGTAGTTAATTAAACAATAAGTTTATAAATAACTTACAAGTAGACATACAGGATGTAGCACTGTGCAACAAAGTAATCACTGAGCTCTGCACTGACCCACAGGCCGTAACGAGTAGTCAGTATAGCGAGTTATAAAACAGGTAATTAATTATTTTGTGTACATAGAAATATTCTGTATAATATTACAGTACTGGAAGATTTAAAAAAATGGTCTAGAGTTACAAATTATATAATAATAAAAACATTCATGAAAATAAGGGTTGTGGAAGAAATGGTTGTGTGTGTGTGTGTGTGTGAGCGAGGGAATTGAAGTCTAAAGTAGAAGTATTGGCCCAAGTGGCATCATCATCTGGGGAAAGGGTTCTTTCCTAGGGTTATGCAATATTTTAAGTTCAAGTTAATCCTTTTATAGTGTTTAATTGTTATGCATGTTAAATTCACCCATAATTATTTGTGCTCTGAGTTCTTAGCTTCAAGACAGTAAATTTGTAGAAGTATTATTGCCGCCGTGTGGTTTCCGGTAGAGTAGAATAGGACCACTCCAACTCTTCCCGTGGATGTCGTACAAGGCGACTAAGGGAATACATTATAAAACATCAATCAGGCCTCCCCAACCCGTCTGGCCGGCGCGGGGAGTGTAGGCCAAAGCCTCCGTCTATCTCCGGCAGATGAGAGAGGGTTGTGCTCCTGCAGTGGAGACAAAAAATAACCTGATGATGATGATCTTTCGGTTACAGTTGCTGACTCGTCTGTTAATTTAGTCTCCGTATTTTCTTACTTATCTCCTCGAAGTGCTGCATCTAAATATGTATTCATTTTTTCCCATGAAGCATCCATCCACTCGAACAGCAGTTCCACAAAAAGTCAATTTCATAACTCACTGTACAAAACTCGATCGCACTCCATTATTGATTAAAGCAACATTTGGTTGGAGCGAGGGCAATCGACTCGCGTCGAATTCATCACGCAATACCTCCGGGTGTTATCCAACTGAATTATAAGTCAACTCAGTCTTCGAGGGGAATCTAATCACTCGCATCTACGCACCAATCCTATTAACCTTACAGCCTGTCGAATCCCCTCAAGAACAATTCGGATGCTGCAAGTTGAATCAATAAATTATAATGAGGCCCCTCAGTTAGTATTCATCACCTCGTTGACGTCTCATGTGTTTTCGGCAAATTTATCGTGAGCTCTCCGTTGTTGCAGCAGCGATCAAATTCGCTCGTCGCGATTGTGTTGATAATAGTGATTTGTCGGTGCTCGGGGGATTGACGGGGTATCAATAGCGAGGGGAGTATCACAGTTAATTTGCGCCCTGGTCGCGATGGGGGCGCTATCGCCGTCGTCAGTGACACAATAACAACTGTCAAGTTCGGAACCTATACTATTTAAATACAAAAGTTTCTTCCCATTGAGTAATTTGTGTTCATTTTTAAATGTAGCTAGTAATTTCACTACTTTGCATTTAATTAGAACTGTGTAAAACTTTTAATTGATACATTTCTCTTTAATAGAGACCTTTCATTCTTTAATCCGACTAATTGCTTTTTCGTCGTCAACTTTGTTTGAAAGTTTTGCAGCAGATTGAAAAACTGTCGCCGTGTTAGTGACTCGGGTGGGACAGTTCAAAAGTTCTGTAACTCTCGAGTCTCTTGAAGATCTTTTAATTCTCGAACTTTAGTTCTAGTCTATTGGTGCGGAATATCGAACAAGAGATCACTCTTATCGCTTCTTCCAACAAGGTGTTAAATAATAACCCTGAACTTCTGAATTTCAAAGTCATTTTTAAAACAAAACGTTACAGAAGGGCGCAGTCTTTCTCATTGAGAATGAAGATAGTTACATTCCACCCCGGGGTGTTCTCTGGTGATAACCTGCTTATCATGATCATCACCGTAGCTGGATCGGCCTTCCCAATGAATACCCAGTCCACCGCCCTTCGTATCCAAGCCTCACTAGTCATATTTACTCATCATATTTATGTATTTGGTGTGATTCTAAGTGTTATATTATATTATCTAGGTACATACGTATTGCAATTACACATATCATATTTATTACTTCTTTGTTTGGCACTGTAGACAAGCTTGTCTGCACCGGGTGCGACTGAAAATCAGCGCCTAGCACCTTACTTGGTCTAGGCATATGCTGAGTCGTTTGCCCTTTTGCTGTCACGGCCCACGCATACTATTTTAAAATTTTAAATTGTTTTCTCTAGTTCTTATATATATATATATATATATATATATATTTTCCTTTTTCTTGCTTTGTTGGTTTTTTCTTTGTGTGTGCCAATTATGGTAGTAAATAAATGTTTTTTCTTTCTTTCTTTCTTTTCTTTTCACGTTTCCATTTAGCGAAATTGCTTCCATATCATCGGTCTGTTCTTAAACTTGTTTATTGATGAGGCAGTTACGACAGATTCTATTATATATGCAGCTATTTTACAGTTAAAGACTGCATATTTCTTATGGTGTCCTAGCCGGGCTGCGAGTACCGATTCAGGGTATTCACTCCAGAATTCTTCTGTAACAACGGCCGTTATATCTGCCAGATGTGCCCGCCAGCCACGTCAGCTTGCCAATCTTCTCGACTTCGTTGAATATCTTCATCAACTTCAAACTTGGTACATTTATAAACGTAATTTTTGTGTCAAGTGATTTTAATCTTAGATACCAAGAAACTGGTATACTGATCACAATATATCATATACTGCAATCAATGGCTTATTGCAGATTATAAACAAGGATGATCCAGATGTTGTGCCACAAGACGCTAGAACAAGGTAAAAGTCAAAATCATGTTTATGAGTACACTTGGTACATTTATACAAGTAAATTTTTGCGATTACCGCTTCCTAGTGGTAAGCGCTCTGTGAAGAAGAAACGGCGCAACAAACTTCACGCAACACATCTTTTAAAATCAAGTTTGTATACAATTATATAAGGATTTTGTGAAACGGAAGCAATCTTAGTACCAGGCATCTTTCATCATCATCACCATCAGGTTATTTTTGTCTCCAATGCAGGAGCACAACCCTCTCTAATTTGCCGGAGACAGACGGAGGATTTGGCCTACACTCCCCGCGCTGGCCAGACGGGTTGGGGAGGCCTGATTGATGTTTTATAATGTATTCCCTTAGTCGCCTTGTACGACATCCACGGGAAGAGTTGGAGTGGTCCTATTGTACTCTACCGGAAACTACACGGCAATCTTTGTCATTCAAATAATCATCTATGTATTTTATAATAGCATTTTTCACAAAGTTGTTTTATAATATGATTCTTTAACTTTCTTGTCATAATTAAGATTTCCTCTGGTAGTTTGTTGTAGAAGCGTATACATTGCCCCGTGAACGATTTACTGATCTTACTAAGTCTTAACCTCGGTAAAACTAGTTGAATCCCTCGTATTGGTATCATCATCAGCCTATATACGTCCACTGCTGAACATAAGCCTCCCCAATAGAATGCCTCTTTTAGTGGGGTTTCTATTGGGGGATTTGCCATAATCACCACGCTTGGCAGACGGATCGCAGTAATGATATTCATATACACAGGAGAACTCTTCTGCCCGTCCCTGGTACAATCCTTTAGTCGCCTTAACGAGAAGATTTTGGGTGGCACTATTCTAAGCCGGGAACCACACGGCATATATTGTAATATAAAACCTGTATTACTTTATATACATATATGAAAATCTGTTTTTACAATGAAGTTTGTAGTGCAGAGAACTCGAGCTGACATTATGCGGCGCTGTTCAAAAGCTTTGTAGAAAACTTTGCAATCTGTCTTGAGCAGGTTTTGTCTTGCGTGTAGTTAGCGTCGCGTATCATTTGTTCTCGGGACATTATAAGGTTGTATTTATACTAATCAGGCGCAACGCGATGCAGCGGGGGTGAAGCAAATTGAGTTGTCACCCGCGATGTATTGCACACCTCACTGCTACACACTAGACACACGGCGCCAGCGATTGGTGAGCTTTTCAAAAAATATAAAAACGGAGACATGTTACTATGGAAAATAGTAAACAACGAAGAAAGATACAGAATTGGACATAAACTATAATCTATCTCAAGCCAAAAGCCCTTAAATATATAGTCAATCCATCTTTATGATAAAATATTCAAGTCAGCCCTTAGAAGTCCACTGCTGGATATAGGTCTTCGCCAACGCCACCACAACCACTGATTTAATAGAGGTATTAAATTAAAATACCAAAATATAGGTGAGTTTAAAAATACAGTAATTATAAGAAAAACAAAATTATTTACAACAGGTGTCCCGCCGTCCAACCCCTCGTGGTGAGGCATAGTCCCCAGGACGCTGGCGTTATTACCTCTCTGAATGGCCAAGCTCACACGTTGTGCGAGGTAGGCGCCAGCCCTGAGGTCTCCGGAGGCGTGGATCCGCCTGATCGACAGACCCTTCACGAACGCCTTCGTGTCGGCTGACCACGGGCCCAGGGTCTCTACAGCGAGCGCCGAGAAAATAGGGTCCTTAAGAGGAAAGGGTCGACAGGCTTCTATAAGATTTCTTGAACAGGAATAATCTCACAATTCTGTCACATTTTTGACTAAAAAATTACAAGATATACCTTAAATCTTCATACTTATAAAACAATGCGAATGGAAAATTAAATATAAGCAAATAACGATTTTAAGAAGACTGTAACAAATTTTCATTGATAGTAATTCGATATCAGTTCAAAGTTTTTTGATATCTCTTATATTTGCGGAATAATCGCCTTATAATACTATTTTTTTTTTTTAATTTATAGTGTAGAAAATGTTAGATATTAGGCCAGTTCAAAAAATCTATGGTAGTCTCTAACCGTTAACAAAAAATAAATCCTTCCCCAAACAAGCGATCCCCGAAATACTTTGTTAAAGCAACAAGATAGAAATAAGTTGCATTCCGAGCTTGTACAGCAAGAGATACAAGTTGTGGGAACTCCGTGGCAGTGATCGCCGCAAATCACCTCGCGCCCTCCGCTCTCACAACTCTAGTAAAACTCCGCTGGAATATATCACTCCCAACATGGCGGCGGGGGAATTAGCTAAATTACTAGCAGACACCAACCAGTAGGGTTAATAATTGAGATGCTGTTCAAAGCTCAGGATATTTGTGAAGGGTTTTGTGATGGATACTGTGGTAATGAAACTTTATAACTTTATTGTATCAAGAATATTTGCGTCCTTATCTATACTTATAATAAAACTGTAACTGGTCTGTATGTCTGTACATGGGAGATAATGTAGAAAAATATGTATGAGGGGTTATTATAGGGCCAATAGAAGCAAAAATAATTGTTTTTAGAATTTTTGTCTGCCTGTCTTTCTGTCTGTCTCTCTATATGTATGTTTGTTATCTCATCACGCAAAAACACTGAATTAAATTTGATGTAGTTTTCACCGATGTCTTGCTGCAAGTCTAACTTAAAAACTGGTTTTATCTTGATACGCCACTTAGAACCTGAGATATTAATAAAGTAAATTTTTCTAGAAGCCATTAAAACAAAGAAGTATTATTATGTTTGATACAATTCATATTGCGATTGATTTGTACTATAGGTGAATTGGGGTTGGGGTTGGGGTTGGGGTTGGGGTTGGGGTTGGGGTTGGGGTTGGGGTTGAGGTTGTGGTTGGGGTTCAGGGTTTGGGTTAGGATCGGGATCGGGATTTGGAGTCTGAGTGGAAGTGGGATAGGAAGCGAGAATGGGAACCGGAGCTGATTCTGTAGTAGTCCACGCGAGCGTAGCCGCGGGCACAGCTAGTCCTAGATATATCAAGAAAGGTAGGCAGAGACGATACATCGCCACTACGCGCGGTCTACCGTCGCAAAGCGACTTACCTTCGCCCACTTTTCGCCCCGTGATACCCCTTGACGTGATGTGTTGCTAACAACACCGTCGCCTCCGTGTTGAGGTACCACGATTATCTCGGGAAATAATTGTCCACCTCGTCAGAGCCCCGCATGACTCTGTAAGGCTAATAGTGTCCGGAGTTCGCCCAGCTCCGGGATGTCGGCACGCTTACGACCAGGCTTGCCCCTGGACACGCATCCATCGGCACGGCAGAGTGTAGCAAGTAGTTATCAACACCAGGTCTATACCTACTTATATTTTTTTATGACTAGGTTAGGGACCTAGGGATATAGAACTGCAAATATGTGCAGCTCCAGCTCCCAGCCTCTTCAAGTACAAACAAGCGCGACAGCCCCAGCTCCTGTATGTACATTTGTAAAATTATACCAAGTCTTCAATCATCATTAGCCTATATACGTCCACTGCTGAACATGAGCCTCCCCAATAGAATGCCTCTTTTGGTGGGCTTCCCATTTAATTTAAATTTAATTTATTGTCAATATCATATGCACCCTAACAGAAACAATTCATAATGGTACAAAGTCAAATACAAATATTAAAAAATTAATAATCATTGAAAATATTATATACATTATCAACATCAGGTTATTGTTGTCTCCACTGCAGGAGCACAACCCTCTCTCATCTGCCGGAGACAGACGGAGGATTTGGACTACACTCCCCGCGCTGGCCAGACGGGTTGGGGAGGCCTGATTGATGTTTTATAATGTATTCCCTTAGTCGCCTTGTACGACATCCACGGGAGGAGTTGGAGTGGTCATATACTACTCTACAGGAAACCACACGGCAAACATTAGATACAACCATATATATATTTTGAAATGAAATGAAATATCTTTATTGTGGATCATAGGTATATAAAGGATTAAATGTCATAATTAGAGCTCAGCTATGTGCCGCCACGTGGGCATACAACATTGTGTCGCAGTAAAGCATGCATCTAGAAACAAAGTTACAAAAAAAGTTTAAGAGTTATTCAGATACAAATAGAATTATATTTAAGAAAATTTAATTAGTTTAAGAGAATTATATTAGATACAATACAATTACAAAGTAGAAAAAAACTCTATGTTATTTAAAATCAACTTATTTTATAGTACTTTCAGGCATCGTTCCTTCCATATCTATCTTATACTCATTCAGCAAGCATCCATTGATTGGGGTGTTTGCCATAATCACCACGCTTGGCAGACGGATTAGTAGTTATTTTAATATACACAGGATGACGTTTCTGCCCGTCCTGCTGGTGCAATAACTTAGTCGCCTTGACGAGACCAATGGGAGGACTTAGGGTGGCCCTACCACATTATTTATTATTTATTTATAGTCTCGAAAGCTCATCCAGTTCCATTATACGCTCGAATATTACAAGACTATAAAGTTAACGATTAACTCAAAGAAGAGCTTAGCGATTCTATGCATTTGATTGGACGAGCGCAATCAGAGCCGTAATCCATTGGAACCATCGAACGTGGGGGACATAACTATCCAGGATTAGGTAACAACTGCACATTCAAAGCCACTGTTAAATGACCGTGCGGGAATAGGAAAACGCTCCAGTAACTGCAGGAGTTAGAGCTCTAGCTGCACTGGAGCTGGGGGTAAGGATGAGAAAATAATTCCGAGTTACTGCTGCTCGGGGAACTTGTCGAAATCTCGGCAATTATCATGCAGGTTTTGGTGCAAACGTTGGGGCCAGTGTTGGCGTGTTGGCGGCAGTGGATAGAGAGCTTCGCTCGTTCGTAGTTGCGCAATTTCATTGTCTCATTTCAAAGACGTGGCGGCTAATTTGTAAGACGGTAAATCTTACTTAAGTTGAGCAAAAAGAAGAATTACTTAGATGTTTTGTTTTGTGTGTTTCTTGTATTTATATGCCTTTTGTTGGTCAAGTAATGACGATAACTAACATGACATTTTATTTCAAACCGATAGTTATAGGAAAACCAACGCTATTTGCGTGTCGATAACAATGCATGAAAGGATGACCAGCAGCAAAAACAGATTTGTATTACCAATGAAACTTTGCAGTTAACTTAGGAACACGTTCTATAATGCATTTGTATTCATATGCCTGTTGATTTGGAATGAAATATAACTATGTTTGCCCTCCCCCCTAACCCCCACATTGTTAAGTATAAGATATATATAAGTATATTATAAGTATAGTAGAGCAAAGTCCTCTGGCAAAGATATTCTTATATATATATATAATATTTTATTGCACATCTTAAAACTAAATACAGTAATAAATGGTGTGTACAAAGGTGAGCTTATCACTAAAAGAGATCTCTTCCAACCAACCTTGCAGGGTGTGAGACAAGGCAGTAAGATGTGTAAAAGAGGGCCCCTATGAACCATTGTAACCATAATCAGGTTTCTGATTATTTTATGTTTCCTATTCATCATCATCAGCTGAAATACGTCCACTTCAAGCCTTCCCAATAGAATTACACGTTAGGCTGTTTATTGAGGGATTTTCCATAATCACCACGCTTGGTAGGCGGATTGGTGATCGCAGTAATGATCTTAATATACACAGGAGACACCCAGGAGAAGAATAGGGCTCTATTATAAGCAGGCAATCACACGGAAAATTTCCTTAGACTTTTTGAATTAATTCAATTCTATTTCTGCACATATTCCAACCAGGAACCTTCCTAGCGTGGTTTATGATAATCTGCGCGTAAATATACGAAATGGCAGAATTTTGTACAAAACACCACACAGGGATAAAACGACTCGACCCGTTATAATAATGATAGTGATGCATCACTTTTTTCCGGCACTTGTGTTCTGTACAGCGTAAGTGGAAAAAGTCGACTTTAAAGCTGGTTTTTAGGAGACTGGGCAGTGGAGGAAAGGTCAAGTGGGGAACTCATCTTACCTAAAGAAATAGCTGGAACTTGAACATGGAATTTGGAACGGATAATTTAGAGCCAAAGCATTATTCTGATCTTCTAAGTATGAGTTTATAAAAGGTTTCGACTCTGTTTATAATTAAGCAATGTATACAGATAGATAGCTTAGCATATAATATTTATGACATGTACATTTTAGTTTGTAAGTCGTCGCGGTGCACAGACAAACCAAGTCTGGTTATTGTTGCACTGGAAATATGTAATATCTGTTTTTATTGGTTAATAAATAAATAATATAAAATAGCAAAGCACCTAAGTAACAGGATGTGAAATAAATACAGGGTCTAACAAAATAGTGTGATTATTCCAAAAATAATAAAGATATCTGAAGATTTCAAGCTGATATAGCTACTAAGTGGCATTATGCTAAAAAAGATGTGAAAACTGTCTTTAAAAAATACCTAAAAAATTATAAAAATATTTATTTTTTCCATCATACAATGGGGAATTTTTTAACGCCAATTTTATCATCTATATAAAAGGTTATGTATTCAATGTCGAAATTCCAGTAGTCATCGAAATAGAGGTACTGGTTTCGCATGTTGTTCTAGGCAACTACGAAGTTTTTAGAAAACCAATTGATTGGTTTTTTAAAACAATTTATTATACTGACAGGTTATTTTTAATTCTATTTCTTTAAATTATTTATCACTCCTGGGTCATTTCATTACAGAAAAAATACTATTATAGTATATAACTATTTTATTGACGATTGGTTATTTTTTTTATTAAAACACTACTAATAAAAATCTACTGTCGAATTGAGCACATCCTCCTTTTTTGAAGTCGGTTAAAATAAAACACTTTTACTTTAGACATTTTCATCCATATTTTGTTAGTAAAATACTTAATTTACAACATAATATACATAACTTGCACACAAATACAGACACATAAGAAACATAAATATATAAAACAAAAAGAGAGGGGCTGGAGCGGGACCACTAAGATCTCATTTGTTCATTAACTGATTAATAACACATACAAACAAAATTCTTACCTGGAGGTCTCATTAACTTGTCTCTTTTACCCAAAGGTTCACTGGAAGAAAACTCTTAGCTAAAAACTAGCGTCTTTGTACATCACATGTTTAAATAAGTTGTGTGACTTGTATTTGTGTACAGTAAAGTATAAATAAATAAATAATAAATAATAATGTCCCATTATGTGTATTATATATTTTTGGGGTCGCTGAATCCAAATTAGGGGCCAATTTCGTTTCAGCACAGATGTGCTGGAATGAAATGGTTCCACCCATAACCAGATGGTTCCACCCATAACCAGATGGTTCCACCCATAACCTCCTGAAATCCTGAAATCTGCTATATCCGTTGAAACCATAAACCCCATGGCTCACAGCATCAGTTATAGGGTTATGTAGTTTGTGGCTGTGGGGTTATGTGGCTGGGGGTTATGTGTAATAATTGACTTAAGAAACAAGACAGTAGAAAAAAAAATAATGCTACAGAGATAGTGTCAAGACCATTAGCTAGACCAGCCATTATCTGGTCTGATCTATAAAAGTGCTCAAAAATATCAGCCACGAGCGTACAATAGAGAAACAAAGGATCCACCTGCGAGGCCCTTGAAGAAATTAATTAGTAAGGTCACGTTTTAATTCGGCAGCGGCATTTTGCCGCTCCGTGGCCCCGTGTGGCCCTGTTTGGCCCTCTGTGGCCCCGGTGCACCCGTAGCCCCACTGCCGCCAGTTGCCGCGGATAAAGAAAATAATTAACCTTTTTGCCGCGGGCTACGGCTCTCTCTAATTAACTAATGTGCCTTCTCCTTTTACAAAATACTACAATGTGTTTTTTAAGTCAGTAAATTTGTATTGCTGGTAGTCTCTTGACTAGAGTCGTTCGTCTACGATTGCCTTGTCACTAGATTTCGTAACATTTAATTCATCACTATGCTACGTAAAATTATTTTATTGTCACTATTTCGTAGTAGAATAGGACCACTCCAACTCTTCCCGTGGATGTCGTACAAGGCGACTAAGGGAATACATTATAAAACATCAATTTCGACGACCTCCGTGGCGGAACGGGTAGCTCTCGGCCTGCCACGCCGGAGGTTGCGGGTTCGAATCCCGCTAGGGGCAAACGTTCGTATGATGAATATGAATGTTTGTACCCGAGTCTTGGATGTTTATATATTTATTTAAGTATGTGTATCCGTTATCGAGTAACCATAGCACAGGCTCTGCCTAGTTTGGGACTGGGTAATTGGTGTGAATGTCTGACATATTTATTTATTATTTATCAATCAGGCCTCCCCGACCCGTCTGGCCAGCGCGGGGAGTGTAGGCCAAATCCTCCGTCTGTCTACAGCAGATGAGAGAGGGTTGTGCTCCTGCAGTGGAGACAAAAATAACCCGATGATGATGATTTCGTATCTGGTTACAAAATTTACGTTTTTGAAACTATTTTCTTAACTAGATTTCATTACAAATTACCACGGCTCTCTACAGCACTAACAAACCGATACGAAATGTTGATACATGATATGAAGAGATAATTATCTGGTACCAAAGGGAGTGTTCGCACTCGGGTGTTGTTTCAAGCACAAGGTGTTATTTTTCGCAATTGTAACGGTTCGATTCCCGGCTGAGGCATTGAAATGGCTGAAAATGATTGCCACCAGGCCGGACTGTCATTTCCAGAAACACTGGGTGGAGACAGTCGTAGGTCTGAAGAAATAAATTATAGCATGTGTACCAATAAAAATAACAGTCTAACTTATATACCTAAGCATTATCATTACTAACACACTAACAAAATTATGGACAACAAAGATGGCTCGTATACACCTACATATTTTAGAGTACTAATAACGTCGAGCAGCAAACACGCATAACGTGAATTTGGTTCTGTCTGTCTGAAATAAAGTTTTATTTAATTTAATTATCTTAATTTTTTTTATGTAAATACAGCTAAGTTATATTAGCTACCACAGTAACTATTCTTCTACTTAATAATAACTTTTAATTTGCGTATCACTTAATATTATTGGTTGGTATTAGCGGGTGGGTACCAGGTTACATAAAAACATATCCATAATCAATTTAATATTTATCAATTGCTATCTTTAATATTTAATATATTTTTACACCAGGATCCGTTTGTTCTTTCCACTCTGTATGTTATATACAATATATATGTACACATGTATGTTTTATAGTAGAGAAGGTGTTACAGATAAGGCAAGGCAAGTCAATAAAACCCGAATAAAAGAACCTACCTTACAAGGTCACAGCGGCAGCGAATTAACGCGCGTTAACTTTCATGAGTGACCACCGTCAGCAGGCCGGAGGTTTAGTGGCCATTTTGTTTTGTGGGGGGTAGGGGGGAGGGGTTGCCTTTAATTAGGATCGAGAGGAGTTAGAGAGTAACAGCTCTGTTGAACGTATAGCTTATTTAGCGTGACTTGAATAATGTTATACAAAAAAGATGGCTCGTATACACCTACATATTTTAGAGTACTAATAACGTCGAGCAGCAAACACGCATAACGTGAATTTGGTTCCGACCAATCACGACGTGGCGCGACCCTGAGCGAGCCAATCAGTGTGCAGTTATTTCCGCCCGCACACCTCAGATTTTGACAGATTTTTTTTGTAGAATTAAGGGCATTTGGAACTCTTTTTGTACATCTGTTACGTTATATCTATATTTAAATCTTCCATCCCCATTCCGTCATCAGATGGTAATCTGTCATGGGGAGGGACTTCATCCTTATATAGTAGACATAACACGTCCTCGCACGAAGCGGCTTGCTTCCCTTCATAATGCGAACTGCTAATGAATGGAACTCCCTGCCAGCTTCGATATTTCCGGACAAGTACAACTTGGATCTATTTAAAGGAAGAGTGAATAGGCATCTTCTGGGTAAGCGCGCTCCACCTTAGACCTCATCGTCAGTTATCATCAGGTGTAAATTAAGTCAAGGGTAGACCCATTTCATCCCACTAATATTATAAATGCGAAAGTTTGAATGTTTGTTACTGAATCACGCTTCAACTACACTGGACGGATGAAACTTGGCACACATATAGGTTAGGTCCTGGAATAGGATATAGGATAGTTTTTATCCCGAAAAAACATCTCATTCTTACGGATAGTTTGTGATGTTAAATTGTCCACTCAGACACACAGCAGCTAGTCAGGAATAAAAAAACTATTCAGTGATTATTAACGATCCATTATCGCTATCCCCAGCTATAATGTATCGCAGGGTTCCAGAAGCAGTAAGCGGGCCCCAAATAATGAACTCGTCGGCTTTATCTGCGCCGTTAATAACTAAGGTGCCGTTAATGTTACCGCCTGACTCACCTGCCTTCATATTTATGAGCTCCCAAACTCGTTAACTAATTATATTTATGGATTCCCTATAAAAGTATGGTGTTGCCATGAATATACTTCTGGATATCGAATTGATTGAGTTGGGGGAAAGTTGAATTGCTGATTGTTTAATCATATCAGCCTAACGTCCACTGTTGGACATAGGCCTTCCTTAATGAACGCCACCACACCGCATCTATCCGCTTCCGACCTTCTTCAGGTCGGCCTACCCGTGCCAAACGGCCGTCAGTTCTGCGACAAATGTGGCCCGCCCACTGCCATTTCAGCTGGTTTGTTTAATGTGTAGGTTAATTATGACCGCCTCGTTAGCCTAGTGGATCAGTAACTGGACTCGAACCTCGAAGCCTTCATACATAACGCTCTGCTACGATACTATAAACTAGCTACGACTGTTCTACAGCGTAGCACCCGATAGCTCGCTCGTAGCACGTAGCACTGTATAGCCAGTTGCAACGCTAACCATTGATGTGATTTAAACAGCAACAACTCTCTAGTTGCCGCTTCAATTAGATAACCCCTCCCCCTCCCCTCGCGTAGTGTCCCCCGCACTGCGACACTGCCCCCCTCCTGCCCGCCGGCTTCGATTAAAGCCCTGCTTCGGACACTGTATTATTTGGATGACCAGCCTCACTGTACTTTCAAATACAAAGTAAAACTATCTTTATTATTAGGCATTTCAAGGTCCAGAAGACCAGGTTCCGCTGCCAAATTTGTTGCACTGTTATCGCCAGGGGTTGGAATAACGTAGTATAATTTATGTTCCTATTGATATTCGGGATTTTCTCAGAGGATTATTTAAAAATTCATTTATCATTCATTAATGTATAAACTCATTTAATAAAATGTAATTCTTCTATTGCCTCCCACTTACCAGTAAAATAAAACATTATTAAATTCTCTTTTTTTTATTGGATAATAATATTTTTCATTATTACTACTGAGAGTCGCGGAATTTATATAAAACAGTAAAATCCCGTGCCTTCTTGCATTCTGCTTTCTAGCAACCACCTACCTACTACCAACATCTCCCCGGTGACCTACAGAACGAAACGAATGATGAAACGTTTAGTCGCCGACTGAAAAACCTTATAGTGGATAAAGAATTATACTCTGTCAAAGAATTTACGGACATACAATTTTGAATTTAAACTGCGACATAGTTTATGAAAATTGACATTTTTTATTTTTATATATACATTGTTATTATTATGTACATTAAGTTATGACATTGTTATAAATCTCATACACGAGTTGTGTAGAACTGACATTTTGTATATTATTTTTTATTATTTTTTGACGATCACATTAACTCTGACCTTTTACGTAAGTTAATCTATGTATTAAAATTTGGAATGTGAAATAAAGAAATCTAATCTAATCTAGCATTACCATGCTACCTGACAGACTTACAATACAATACAACGCAACACAATACAATACACTTTGTTGTACAAACAAATACAGTTACAAATATGTTCTCCTATACCAGTTCTCGGAAGTTGTTCTTGTACCAAAAAATATTTTTTGTTATTTTAAATTGTTTTTTTGTTATTGTACCAAATATTACAACAACAATAATAAAATAGGAATAAAACTGTGTACAAAGGCGGACTTATCGCACTTAGGGATCTCTTGGGTTTATAGGCTTCTATATACTGACCTATCCCGGGGGGTCGAAGACCTAATAATATTATGTGCTTCGTTTGGACTGCCACGCCGGAGGTTGCGGGTTCGAATCCCGCTAGGGGCAAATGTTCGTATGATGAATATGAATGTTTGTACCCAAGTCTTGGATGTTTATATATTTATTTAAGTATGTCTATCCGTTATCCAGTAACCATACCACAGGCTCTGCCTAGTTTGGGACTGGATAATTGGTGTGAATGTCTGACATATTTATTTATTTATTTATTTATTTATATCGTTTTAACTTAGGTGTTACAACTCAAATGTAGACGAGAAGTTTCTGACTTAGGTGTAAACAACTCAAATGTAGACGAGAAGTTTCTGACTTTCTTCTCTCGAATAAATAATGTAGCGATGCGTTTAAATGATTTTAAGAAACAATGGTATCGAATTTAATTTTTTTTTGTTATATTTGTTTTAATAAGTACAGGATCTAACAAAATGCATGTATGGATGTGTTCTATTACTTATCCTTAGACCTCCCATTTTTTTTAATTATATTCAACTAATATAATTTAAAAAAAGTCACTTCGTCCGCGTAGATTTCGATATTTACACATCTTGAAAAGCGTGGCGCCCCGTTGTGAGCAAATTCACTGCTTTTAACGATTAATTTGGTTTCCCGTAGGAATAAGATGTTGTTTCCGGAACAAAAACTATCCTATGTCCTATTCCAGGACCTAAACCTATAAGTGTTGAGTAACAAACATCCAAACTTTCGATTTATAATATTAGTGGGAACTGAGATGGTATGTAGAGACACGCAAAATTTACGTTTTTATTTATAAGAAGAAGATAATAAAATAAGTTGTATGGTATTTGCCGTGTGATTCCCGGCTTAGAATAGGGCCACCCCTATCTTTCCTGTGGGTGTCGTCAAGGCGACTAATTGATTGCACCAGGGACGGGCAGCAGCGTTCTCCTGTGTGTGAATTTTAAGATCATTACTGCGATCACCAATTCGCCTACCAAGCTTGGTGATTATGGAAAATCCTCCAATGGACAGCTAACCAAAAGTGGTATTCTATTCGGGAGGCCTAAGTCCAGCAGTGGACGTATTTAGGCTGATGATGATGATGTTTGGTATGGTAATAGATATTTAAGAGTGTGTCTTATTGGACTGGAAAAACCTTACATAGAAATTTTAGACTGATTCTCTATTGAACTGTATACGATATCTACCAAAAAATGCGTTAAACGAGTAGGTAAAAAAAAAAAATGTTTTGTGTGCGGTGCGAACTAAAAAAATATGTTTTTTCTATATTATTTCTCATGTAAGTGACATCGTCTTAATGAGAATAAAGATCTTTAAACCTAACTGTCCCATCGTAATATACGAAGAGTTCAAGGAAACAACTGAAATGGAACAGAAATGAAAATTGGGTAAATTTGGAACCTTTATTTATAGAAACAAACAGAATTTCCAGTAAACAATTGCCTCTAAGACCGTCCGACCTTCGCATCGCGAATACTTTAGCAGAATATCGTGAACAGTCGTCCCTTTTCCAGCAGAAATGCCTTTGCCCCAAGGTATTAGACAGATCGACCCAATGCTTTATTTTTCCGTGACTACAAACGCCACATTTATATTTCGGTGACCCGTATTCGGGAATAACGAATTCATCAAAAGGGGCCGAGTTTGAAAAGCGAAATGATAAGTGGGTCGGGATGAAAAGAAACAATGTGAGGGCGACAAAGGAGCCGCGGCCAGATACTGTATCAAAGCTCCGGATTGCGGACGATGGTACAATGTAACCGATACTCCTCACAAAGGATACCGTTTGCTCTGCCTTTTGTTTCACTTCCACTCCTACCTTTACCAAAACTTCCCCGTCCACGTCTTACATTACTCCCTTCGCTCCCGAACAATACACTCACAAAGCTCCACAAGCAGAAATGGATGCAGTTGCTACAAATTTACGAGATATAGCAGCTGTATATGGTAAAGGACATGCCGTGAACAGAAATGCGAAATCATTCTGATCGGCTCGAAGCGGCGTTCCGTTTTAATTAAAGTTCTGCGTTGAATCAACGTGTCAGGACAAATCTTACAAAATTGACATTCGGATCTACACAATGGAAGGAAATTTAAATTAGGTGGAATAGAACACATACATACATTGTTCTCTTTCGTAATCGCCTTTATATTTTGATACATGATTGAGTTTGTATGAAGGGTTCGGGGTCCGCAGAGATGCTACGTAATCAACGCAACGGAACAGGTGTTCTCAAATCTTAGTTTCTTATCCTATCTTTGTATTTGCAGAATTTTATTTTATTTATACTATACAAATACAAGACACCTATGAAGGCGCACTTAGCTCTGTAAGAGGTTTCTTCCAGTAAACCTTTGGATGAAAGAGACATGTCAAAGCAGATAGGCAGACAACAGTGCACATTATAGTCCAGATAAACGGTAGCTTTTGGTGCCCGGCTTAGAAAAGAGCCACCCATAATCTTCTCATTGGTATCGTTAAGACGACTAAGGGATTGCACCAGGAACGGAGAGCAGCGTCCTCCTATCAAAAAAGGTTGTCTTATAGGAATAAATAAACCTCTAAAACCTCTAATCCACAGGTAGAATAGAATAGAATAGAATAGGTCATTTATTCATAGCTACGACACACACATACATGAGAAATAAACAAAACAGAATTAATAAATTACAATTTAAAAATAATCAAGGTACCTATGTGTCGCAGCAACAAAATGGCGTTGCCTCAGCATAATGCTGCAGCACGCTACGCGAACCCCAGCGCTGGTATTCTGTCAGCACCAGGTCAAGTGAGAGGGCTGTCAATGT
This sequence comes from Esperia sulphurella, assembly GCA_947086405.1. Taxonomy (NCBI): domain Eukaryota; kingdom Metazoa; phylum Arthropoda; class Insecta; order Lepidoptera; family Oecophoridae; genus Esperia; species Esperia sulphurella. The sequence continues at coordinate 15,140,225 of OX352272.1, forward strand.
ATTGGTGTTCATAATAATATCAAATATATATAATTTAAGTTTGTAAATTAGTAGAAATAAGGGCATTTGTAAGCTTTTATACAGAAACTGTATTGACCACAAGAACGCTGCAGCGAAACTACTGCTAAGTTTATTCAAGGTGCTACCGCTGTCATCTCTGTCTGTCAGAAGTACGTAATCTCGTGAACAAATTCCGCAGATAACCACGCGGGCGGGACGAGGTCTTGCACTAATTCAATTGAGGGCTGCACAGTGGGTCGAGTTGGTGCAAGCGGGGCTTAAGCGCATGACACACCGCGTGCTATGTTTTATAAACGTTTTTGGGATTTCGTCTGAGGTTTCCTCTTATACTTATAATATACTAGCTGTTGCCCGCGACTTTGTTACTACAACTTAACATTACAAATTATTATGTATTTCCTGCAGGAATGGGATGTTTTTTCGGGATAAAAACTATCCTATGTCCTATTCCAGGACCTAAGCTATATGTGTGTCAAGTTTCATCCCGATCCATCCAGTCGTTGAAGCGTGATTGAGTAACAAACATCCAAATAACCAAACTTTCCATTTATAATATTAACTATCTGTTGCCCGCGATTTCGTCCGCGTGGAAAATAATTATTATGTATTTCCTGTAGGAATGGGATGTTTTTTCAGGATAAGTTTTGGCAGCGCACGCCTGAATAGCTCGCAGATGGTAGATTTTTTCCTACTTACTTGATATTTTGGACAATTCACACAATATCTTTATAAATTGTAGCCTATGTGTTATTCTGATGAATAAGCTATATTATTGTAAAGTTTCATTAAAATCCATTCAGTAGTTTTTACGTGAAAGAGTAACAAACATCCGTCCATACTTACAAACTTTCGCGTTTTAGTAGGATAGGATATGAAGGATTGAAAACTGATATGACGGCCATGGAATGAAATCCATGCCCGCCCGTTTTACTAATGTTGCTTCAGCTTGGCACAGTTATTTTATACAAACTTGATTTTAAAAGATGTCATTGTGTTGCGTGAAGTTTGTTGCGCCGTTTCTTCTTCACAGCGCTAACGCCCAGGAACCGGTGGCAGGTAACAATTCATAAATATGTCAAGTGTACTTACTCGTGTGCAATGAAGGAAATTATCTTTGTCTTTGGCCAAATACGGCGAGCGAAATTGCGAGCGATTATAGCATTTAGTGGTTACCGAGATAGCTGGTTAAGCTGGTTATTTTCCACAGTACACGGAGCAAGGAGATTGCGCGTTATGATGCACAGTAGCACTAAATAAGCGGGGAAGAAACAAATTGAGAGCGAGTCTGTTTTGTCGCTTTAACTACCGGAATACGAGTAAATTGTTACAGTTGTAGTTTATCATTGCAACGTAACAAAAGTAGGTTTGCAACGAGCGGGGGTACCACGCAGCGCACATTCTTGTCTCTTTCTATCAGCACTGTTTTATCGTTCGACGAGTCTGCAACTATAGTGTACCACGTGGTTCCATTGACCGCATCCCCCCCACTCTCCCTTCATGTACCTTAACGTGGCTTGACCCCCTTGACTCGGTTTCAACCTTTTTTTTAGACCAATTATCCAGTCCCAAATTAGGCGGAGCCTGTGTTATGGTTACTACATAACGGATAAATATACTTAAATATTTTTAACATCCAAGACTTGGGTACAAATATTCATATTCATCATACGAACATTTGCCCCTAGCGGGATTCGAACCCGCAACCTCCGGCGTGGCAGTCCGAGAGCTACCCGTTCCGCCACGGAGGTCGTCAAAACCTTGTTTTTACTATTGAATCTAGAATAAGTTGTTTTTCGTGTTGATTCTAAAATAAGTACATTTTACACTATTTCCATTGGATATTTTAATAACACGACTTACATTTGGTTTATGCATTTTTAATTAAATCTGAAATGGATTTCGCATTTAAATGAATTATTAATTAAATATTTGTTAACTAGAACATGGTGAAAATAATATGATTTACAAAACAAAGGAGTTCCGCATATTCTGCCATCAATGGGGTGTAAATGTTAGCTTTACATTATTAAGTACATTTAATATACCAATAACATTTAACTATATTATAATGTTATGCCGTGTATTTGCCGTGTGGTTTCCGGTGGAGTAGAATAGGACCACTCCAACTCTTCCCGTGGATGTCGTACAAGGCGACTAAGGGAATACATTTTAAAACATCAATCAGGCCTCCCCAACCCGTCGAGCCAGCGCAGGGAGTGTAGGCCAAATCCTCCGTCTGCTTCCGGCAGATGAGAGAGGGTTGTGCTCCTGCAGTGGAGACAAAAATAACCTGATGATGATGATGATGATAATGTTATGCATAAAATCAAATAATACCTAGCGCCAAAAAATAATATTAACATAATTAATCTACTTTTATTTATTACTAAAAATTCTCAAATCTCTTCTCTTCCTTTTTTGGAAGTGAATCATTTTATATATTTTTTAACTATGACAAATGACGACTATTGCTCAAAACCTCCTCAGTCCCACACGTAGCCCAGAGTAGAACAGAACCCCTCTTTTTGGGTCGCGTGTCTTATGGAAGCTCCCTTATCAAGAGCAACTCCACAGAATTCATATATTATTATCTTGATATTCTAACTTTTCGCACTTTCCTGGAGACGACAGTAAGGCTTCCAATAAAACGGTCCAGTTGAAGAGTTTGTCATGTTGACGGTGTCCAGTGCACTCGAGGACTGTCCGGCAGATTGTCGGCGAGAGTGTCCTGCAAATACTCGCCCGCCTTCCCACTGGGAAGACTATCACTTAGAAAAGAATATCATAGTGGTATTAGTATCTATTGTAACTCTCTGTACACGTGTAGCCTGTGGACGCATTACACACAGGGAGCATACCGGGCCCTGCGCACTCAGTATAATAATGCCTTCAGGGGGCTGATGGGGCTGCGACGTCACTGCAGTGCATCAGGGATGCTGGTAGAAGCTGGAATAGATAGCTTCTCTTCTATCATTAGAAAGCGTATCGCTTCCCTGATCCAACGGGTGAGGGGCAGCTCCGAAAGCCTCCTGCAGACTGTGGCGGCGAGACTGGACGTAGACAGTGCTGTTATGCAGCACTGGACCCGCGTCCACCTCGTCAAAGATACAAAAATTTCATTTTTATTGATTTAATATTAAGTTACTAACATAGTTATAAGATATCTTTGTTACTAACACTCTATGGGCAACGCCTGAAATAAATTATTTTTATTTTTATTTATTTATTAGTACAAAAAAGTTACTTCAACAAATTTATATAAAAACCAGCTGTGCCCGCGGCTCCGCTCGCGTGAACTACAGAATCTGCCCCCGTACCCACTTCCGCTCCCGTTCTCTTCCCACTTCTACTTCCACTCCCACTCAGAATCGAAACTCTCAATATCCCAATCCCAACCTCAACCCCATCCCTATTCCCCAAAAACTAAATTTCACTCAATCCCATACGCGCCGCGCTGTTCGCCGCGCCGCGGTCCTTGACCTCGCCCATATGATGAACATACTCGTACGTTCGAGAAATATTGCATTTTTTTTATCAAAATTTTCGTAAAAGGGAGATGTTTTTTTTTCATGAATTATTTCTAAATGTGATACTGAGTTACTGGAAGAAATATTAACAGTCGTTTTATTATCATCCGATATATAATGGCTTCTAGAAAAATTTACTTCATTAATATCTCAGGTTCTAAGTGGCGTATCAAGATGAAACATGCACCAGATTTTTAGTTAGACCACCAGCAAGGCAACTGTGAAAACTGCATCAAATTTCATATAGTAGTTTTTGCATGATGCGGTAACAAACATTCTATTGGCCCTATAAAGACCCCTCATACAATTTTTTTTAAATATCTCTCATGTACAGACATAGACCAGTTACAGGTTTATTATAAGTATAGATAAACATCCAAGACTTGGGTACAAATATTCATATTCATCATACGAACATTTACCCCTAGCGGGATTCGAACCCGAATGTCCTAAAAGGTGGAAATAATTATCAGTCTATATTTTTATAAATATAGAACAATAAATAAACAATTAATACATTGATTTCCAGATCATATAATATACATACAAATACACACACACCCACACACACGCACACAAACACACACACACACACACAATCACTAGACTGTAATATAAATATATTGTAAATCCGTTATTGGCAGTAAGAACTATAAATTAGAATAATACTGTATACTAAGTGCTGTGGATTTTGTGAAAATAAATAAAATAAAATAAAATAAATGAGTATGAGTACTAACAGTACTCTATTACCACGGCTAAAGGTACGTTATGTGTTTACACCGAGGCTTTCGGACAATGCACCGGCGCGGCGTCCGAAATGACGGGTAAGTTGACACAGCGGCCGTGTTGTCCGACAAACATCTCACGCGAATTACCTCCACTCGCGAAATGTTATGGGGGCTGCAAACAATCTGCTGTATTGTCTTTTAGTTTATGGGATTAAGAAGAGTTCTCAGATATATTACTGTAAAAAAATATTGGTAGACAACATTATCGTCGGCCACGTAGCCTAGTCGGTAGTACACCTGCCTGCGAAGCTCGGGGTCGCAGGTTCGAATCCCGCCCAGGGCAAACATTCGTGTGATGAACACTTGTGTTTGCCTTGTGACTGGATGTTATTTATATATTATATTATGTATTTATGTATGTATATCAGCTGTCTGATACCCATATTACAGGCTCTGCCTAGTTTGGGATCAGGTGGCCGTGTGTGAAATGTCCCCACATATTTATTTATTTATTATTTGCTTAAATGTTCAAATAATAAAGTGTATGTTAAAGGTTGTCTGGAAGAAATCGCTTAAAGCGATAAGACCACCTAAATTGTACTATTTGTAACTTTTATAACGTGTAACTGTATTTGTTTGTGCAATAAAGTGTATTGTATTGTATCATTACTGCGATCATCAATCCGCCTGCCAAGCGTGCTGATTATGCCAAATACTCCAACGTACAGCCCACCAAAAGTGGCATTCTATTGGGAAGGCTTCTGTTCAGTAGTGGGCGTATTTCTGCTGCTCATATATAAAAAAAAATGGCCAAATGCGAGTCGGACTCGCCCATGAAGGGTTCCGTAGCAGCAAGTAACATAATATAAAAGTTATTGTGGTAAATTGTGGTTTACGATTTATAACGTATTAAAAAAAACTACTTACTAGATCTCGTTTAAACCAATTTTCGGTGGAAGTTTGCATGGCAATGTACATCATATATTTTTTTTAGTTTTATCATTCTCTTATTTTAGAAGTTACAGGGGGGGGGGGGGACACACATTTTACCACTTTGGAAGTGTCTCTCGCGCAAACTATTCAGTTTAGAAAAAAATTATATTAGAAACCTCAATATCATTTTTGAAGACCTATTTATATACCCCACGGTTTGATGAAAAAAAATTTGAGTTTCAGTTCTAAGTATGGGGAACCCTCAAAATTTATTGTTTTTTTTTTTCTATTTTTGTGTGAATGCGTTTCACAGAATACATCTACTTTCCAAGTTTCAACAATATAGTTCTTATAGTTTCGGAATAAAGTGGCTGTGACATACGGACGGACAGACAGACATGACGAATCCATAAGGATTCCGTTTTTTGCCATTTGGCTACGTAACCCTAAAAAACCATACTTTCGCATTTATGCTGTCTGTTTTTTGCGGAAATGAAACCAACGACCTCTGTCGCTTCCGTTTAACGACCAAGCCAACGGCTTGGATACCTCAGATTGAATAGAAATCTGACAACTTAGCTATTTAGATACCTGAGACACCCCACAAAACTCTTCCGCAATCACTTAACAGCGCATCAGGACGGACAAGTAACAAACGACTCTTTTAAAACCTGAAAAATTCCCCTCCATAAGTGAGATTAAGTTGCCCATCGTTTTAAAAGGTACAGCAGGTGCGTGATGTGTGAGTGTCCCCTTTTCCTCCCCATCTCCCCCCATGACGTATTGCATATGTGTGGGAGGAAGCGGGACGGGACTTAGGAATGACTGGACAAGAAGAGCATCAGACTTAGAAGATAAAAGTCTTGAACTTAGCGCCATTTTAAAGTTTAAATGTATTTTATTGTTTAATTTCATTACAATCAATGCAAGTGAGCTTTCAATACTAGAAATAAACTCATTTGCGATATAAAATAGAATAGAATTCGCTCGTATTTCACTAGAATAGTACGGAATCATTTGCTTTCGAAAACTAAAGTGTCTCCTGTGCATAATCTGGCCGTTTACGTATCCAGCAGGCAGATTCACAGGAACATTCTAGACGCATGGCGTAGTTTCGTATACATTTTCGAGACGCCACCGGCCGTTATCATTCGATTGGTATACCTACTGATGTTTTAATTTGAGGTATATTGACACTGATGATTATTAAATTTATAAAAATTACGTCTTTATAAAATCAGGCCTCCCCAACCCGTCTGGTCAACGCGGGGAGTGTAGGCCAAATCCTCCGTCTGTATCCCGTAGATGAGGGTTGTGCTTCTGCAGTGGAGACCAAAATAACCTGATGATGATGATAGATTATGTTACGTTGTTATGAAACTTAGAAAGCAGTAAAACCAAAAACGATTAGAGAATTTTTCGATTCCTGTACGCGCTTCGGCGCTGAATGATAAGCTGAAAAGAGAAGCACTATTTGTTGATTGACATTGTCCCTCTCGATCGGCTATGATGCATGCTCGCTGCTGACTGACAGACTAGCTGTAGCCCGCGACTTAATCCGCGTGGACAACTTAACATCACAAATCATTATGTATATCCCATAGGAATGAGATGTTTTTTCGGGATAAAAACTATCCTATGTCCTATTCCAGGACCTAACCTATATGGGTGCTAAGTTTCATCCCGATCCGTCCAGTGGTTAAAGCGTGATTGAGTAACAAACACCCAAACTGGGTGCGACTGAAAATCAGCGCCTAGCACCTTACTTGGTCTAGGCATATGCTGAGTGGTTTGCCCTTTTGCTGCCACGGCACACGCATACTATTTTAAGTTAAAAAACTTAAATTGTTTTCTCTAGTTCTTATAATTTTATTTTTTTTCCTTTTTCTTGCTTTGTTGGTTTTTTCTTTGTGTGTGCCAATTGTGGTAGTGGATAAATGTTTTTCTTTCTTTCTTTTTTCTTTCAAACTTTCACATTCATAATATTAGTAGGATACGCATATCTGTGTAGGTTCGTAGGTCGCAGCCTCCGCAGACGGAGGCTCTCGTCCCGCGGAACGATCCAATCAATCAGCTCGACGGCCGCTGATGCCGCTATCTTATCACACCCGCCCCAGGGCGCCACGTGTGGCCAATATTGTCACTTACAATCGTATACAGGGTGCAAACGACAAGTGATCTCTCTCTATTTATTCTGTTTAAAAGGTTTAGTAAAACTTTTTACTGACATTGAAAATACGTCATTGAATGGAGCTCCCTGAAGCTTCGGTATTTCCGGACAAGTACAACTTGGATCTTTTTAGAGGAGGAGTGAATAGGCATCGTCTGGGTAAGCGCGCTCCACTTTAGGACTTATGGGCACTTTCTACCAGGTGAGATAGAGGTCAAGAGTGAGTCTACTTAAGGAATCAGGAATAAAAAAAAAAATATAAAGTAAAATTATTAAGTCAAGTACGCAATTTCAATATCAGTAAAAAGTTTTACTGTACTATTTAAATTACCGATTAAATCGAATGAAATCACTTATCGTTTCCATCCTGTATATCCCGCTACATACGCGTTAAACCGTATACAGAACCCGACGACAAGCCTCTCAACTTTAGCATCAGCCTGTAAATATAGCCGTTAGACATTCATTGAAGCTTGCATGAGGAATCCCAATACAGGCAGGCCCAATCTACGCAGATATTTTGTGCAGACTGCTGCTCGTGGTCGGGTTAACGTTTATGATCTAGGCAATGAGAGTTGAGTTTACTATGTGTTGCAGACGGATTTCTGAAGGCTTTAGTTTTTGATTAGTTTAGTTTTTGACTGCCACGCCGGAGGTTGCGGGTTCGAATCCCGCTAGGGGCAAATGTTCGTATGATGAATATGAATGTTTGTACCCAAGTCTTGGATGTTTATATATTTATTTAAGTATGTGTGTCCGTTATCTAGTAACCATAGTACATGCTCTGCCTAGTTTGAGACTGGATAATTGGTGTGAATGTCTGAGATATTTATTTATTTATATAAATTTTGATGTTGTTGTGCCCCGTTACAATGTCTTCAAATGTAAATACGTTTCAAAATCTGTATAACGTATGTTTAATGCGAAATATATACATATATATATATATTTACTCCTAAAGGGTTAAGATATAGGGCCACCCTCAGTCTTCCCATGGGTGTCGTCAAGACTACGAAATGGGAAATTAATACCCATTCCGTAATCGGTTACGGATCGCAGGGCTTGCACTAGAGACGGGAAGCAGCGTGCTCCTGTGTATAATACTGAGATCATTACTGCGATCACCAATTCGCCTGCCAAGCGTGCTGATTATGACAAATCCCCCAATGGACATTTTATTGCCGGAGGTTGGGGGGTCGAATCCCGCTAGGGGCAAATGTTCGTATGATGAATATGAATGTTTGTACCCAAGTCTTGGATGTTCATATATTTATTTAAGTATGTCTATCCGTTATCTAGCAACCATAGCACAGGCTCTGCCTAGTTTGGGACTGGATAATTGGTGTGAATGTCTGAGATATTTATTATTATTATTATGTGGAAAACTAAGTTATTGTCTCGCCTGGCCAGTTAAATAAAAATGGCCAGACGGTCTTCCTCCGGCTGAGGAGTCTAATTATTATTTATTGCCATAAATGTACAAAATTATTTACAATATAGAATGCGGGTGTAACAGCTTACCAAAAGTAGCATTCTTTAAAAAAATTATGTTTCAAAAATCATCACTTTGGTTCTCTGACATTCACTTTCATACACTTCTTCACGCAAGGATTACTGGTTCGTCGCCGTAGGTAGAAGATGCATTTGAATAGAATAGAATAGAACAGAACAGAACAGAATAGAATGGAATGGAATAGAATAGAATAGAATGGAATGGAATGGAATGGAATAGAATAGAATAGAATAGAATAGAATAGAATAGAATAGAATAGAATAGAATAGAATAGAATAGAATAGAATAGAATAGAATAGAATAGAATAGAATAGAATAGAATAGAATAGAATAGAATAGAATAGAATAGAATAGAATAGAATAGAATAGAATAGAATAGAATAGAATAGAATAGAATAGAATAGAATAGAATAGAATAGAATAGAATAGAATAAGCATTTATTGGCTGCAACGAAACACATACAGTGCAATATTACCTACAAGCAGAAACAAAACAACACTAAATCTAAAGGTCGAGTGCACATGTCGGGATCGCGTCACACGGCTTATCGACTTGATAACTCTTTCACTCATTCTCAACCCACAGTCACTCTCTAACCTGGAGGACAAACTCAAACGCCATTAAAGCCTTAAAGATATCCAGCTACTCGCTTTGATAACTTTAGTCGCGGAGTTTAATGAAAATACAAAATGGAGCCATCTATAAAGTCCACCTCCCTACACAGCAATATTGTATAGTGATTCCAGCTGCAATAAAAGCAGTTACTCTGAACGGAACCGAGCGAGAACTCTACCAAATGAGATTAGCGAGCGTCGTCTCTCCCGCGTTCCACGGGCTGTGTTGCCAGGTTCAGAGGTTCCTCGTTAAAACTAAACCTTTTTGGATGCGTTCTGATTTATTGAGATTTGTCTTTGATCAAAAAGTTTGCAATGTGACCAGCACTTGTCAGCAAGCTGGTTGATTTCTGATTATTTTGTAGTACTGTAAAGGGTCATTCAGATCTATCAGTGCCGCCTCAGTCCTGAGTCAGTCCTTTTTATTTAGGTTAAGGAATATTGTGTCATATTTCAAACGCAGTAAAGCTGTCGCTTCGTCATGAAATTTCACGGAACTGCACTGAAGGACCACTGACGCATAACTAGTCGATATCCTTTACTGCATTTGAATTAAGACACATTATTATTCAACCTCACTAAAAAGACTGACTCAGAACTGAGGTGGCACTGATAGGTCCGAATGAACCTTAAAGATGTAATTTATATCTGTATCATCTTTAAAACAAAAATTTCTGTATAAAAATGAACACAATATAAGTACATTGTCAAAACTACCTTTGAGAGCCAGTCAAGCGTATATAAAAGTTTACAGCGACTATAAATAAACTGCAGCAACACTGTCTCGGTGTTTTATTGCACATGAAATTAAATCAGGCCAGGCGGGGTGAAGGCGCGCCATATTCTTTCCCTAACGAAGCGACTAATGCACGCCCTGGCGTACGCTAACAAGGAACTAAGCTATTCACATGTGAGATGAACGAGGCATTGTTACAGACAAACTCCTTGTTATCTATGATTTACGATGACGACCTCCGTGGCGGAACGGGTAGCTCTCGGACTGCCATGCCGGAGGTTGCGGGTTCGAATCCCGCTAGGGGCAAATGTTCGTATGATGAATATGAATGTTTGTACCCAAGTCTTGGATGTTTATATATTTATTTAAGTATGTGTATCCGTTGTCCGTTGTTATCCGTTATCCACGTAACATAGCACAGGCTCTGCCTAGTTTGGGACTGGATTATTGGTATGAATGTCTGAAATATTTATTTATTTATTTATATATTATTTATTATTTATTATTTATTATTTATTATTTATTATTTATTATTTATTATTTATTATTTATTATTTATTATTTATTATTTATTATTTATTATTTATTATTTATTATTTATTATTTATTATTTATTATTTATTATTTATTATTTATTATTTATTATTTATTATTTATTATTTATTATTTATTATTTATTATTTAGTGGAAAGCGATTGCGTTGTCACATTTTTCTGTGAGAAACTTTAATTGGACAACCGATAAACGACTGCCTTCCCACAGTATTTGTTTCTCAGCTCGTCCACGAAATGAGACACCAAAGCGGCTGCCACTACACTCAAGTTTGGACAGCTCCGTATGACTCCATCCTTACCTTGGTACGTCAGTCTGGTTCCTTCTGTACTCCTTCGTGGATTCACGCACCGTGGGAAATCATTTAACTTCCAAATTATACCGTTCAGTATGTCAATCAGACTAAACTTAATATAAAAGGGTGTTCCATACTGTTGCTTATCAGTTCGCCTTTTCTATGCGATTTGCTTATACATTTAAAAAGCCTATCGCTTTCTGTTCTCATTTCTTTCCTGTTGCATGTTCCTGCTGAACAAAAGCCTCTCCAATAGAATGCAATTTTCGGTGGAATATCCTTTGGGGGATTAGCTATAATCGCCACGCTATTGGTGATAGCAGTAATGATCTTAGGCGTAGTCTTTATTTAATTCATTCATTCATTTATTTATTGTTTCATGTACTTTAAAGATAAAAGATTACACAGAATTACATAACAATACACAGGTACTAACATGATTCCGGTGAGGGCGCTACAATATATGTAAAAGTATTATTTAAAAATATGTAAAATTAAATTATAAAATAGAAATTGATTACACGAAATATTTACAATGTCATGTATATTAAAGAATTTAAATGTCAATAATAAAAACCTATAAAACTATATAATATAAAATGTCAGAACTAACTAATCTATATTTTCGAATAGTATACATATAATGTTTTCTAGTCAAATTTTTTTGCGAAAAATTCATCTGTTTTGTAAAAACTATTTTTTATAAGAAATTCGTTGTCCGTAGAAAGTCCGTAGATTTTTTTATGTTTTTAATATAATTGGGTATATGGTTATAAATCTTAATTAGCATTGAATATTTTAAATATTTTGTCTGGTGTAAAACGATTCTGATCCAGGACTGCGGTTAACAGCGATTAACGTCATTTGAAAACAAGTTGATGGTCTGCTTCTTCATCTATCTTCACGTCTCACTGCCCATTTCCAATAAAATTGTACTGCCATGCCGTGTGGCACCGAGCTTAGAATAGGGCTGTGGGTGTCATCAAGGCGACTAATGGATCACACAAGATACGGAATTCGGCGTATATGTATACGCTTCTACAACAAACTACCAGAGGAAATCTTAAATATGACGGACAGAAAGTTTAAGATTCACATTAAAAAACAACTTTGTAAGAAAGCCTATTATAAAATAAACGATTATTTGAATGACAAAGATGCCTGGTACTAATGTTAATTCAGCTTCGCAAAATCTTTATTAATTGTATGCAAACTTGATTTTTAAAAGATGTGTTGCGTGAAGTTTGTGGCGCCGTTTCTTCTCACAGCGCTAACACCTAGGAAGCCGTAGTCGAAAAAAAAAGAGCCGAGTATAAATGTACCAAGTGTTCTCATGTGCAATAAATGATTTTGACTTTGACTTTGGCGTTCTCCTGTGTATATTAAGATCATTACTGCGATCACCAATCAGCCTGCCAAGCGTGGTGATTATGTCAAACCCCCCCAATGGACAGCCCACCAAAAGTGGCATTCTATTGGGGATGCTTATATTCAGCAGTGGACCTATTTCTGCTGATGATGTGCTGCCTTTTGCAGACATCTTTTAATTTAACGCCACTGCAAAAAAAAGGTTTATCCTGTACAATGTAAATGCGTCGCAATCAAGTGCTCAAACAGCCTTAATCATCCCGGAAAGACAAAGAGCTCCTCTTTCCCTCTCGCTCCCCCTCGTAGTGTGTACACTCGCGTTGAAAAGTGCAAGAGTTAATTAACGCGGCGAATAAATTAAGAGCTTCTTAATATAAGGACCGAGTCGCCATTTGCATTCGCCCCGTCATCGTAATCTTTGAGGAGAGTTTGTGTTGGTTGATGGTTTAATTTCAATTGGGCAGGACGAAACAGACTAATGAATGTCTTGGACGTTTGTTACTGCTGTAAATTTGGTACAACATAAACATGCCTTAGATTCCCGGCTTAGAACAGTACCACCCCAATTTTCCCGTGGATATCAAAGTCAAAGGCAAAATCATTTATTGCATATGAGTACACTTGGTACATTTATATACGTAATTTTTTTTATCGACCACCGCTTTCTAGGTGTTAGTGCTGTAAAGAAGAAATGGCGCAACAAACTTCACGCAACACATCTTTTTAAATTAACATTAGTACCAGGCATCTTTGTCTTTCAAATAATCGTTTATTTTATAGTAGGCTTTCTTACAAAGTTGTCAAGGCGACTAAGGGATTCATCACAGACAGACAGCAGCGTCATCTTGTATATATTAAGCTCATTACTGCGATAACTAATCCACCTGCACAAATCTCCCAATGGACAGCCCACCACAAGTGGCATTCTATTGCGGAGGCTTGTGTTCACCAGTGGACGTATTTCAGCTGATTATGACTGAATTAATCTATAATTTTTTTTTGTAATATAAAATATTTTTCGTGCTGATTAAAATTTAATTGGATTCTTGTGCAAAACTATAATTAATTTGTTTGCTTTCTAGGGTTACCTCAAAACCCTTACATCTGTCTGTACTCTGTATGTCCCTTAGATAACTCGAATACTACTGAACCGATTACATATGTTACATACGTGGACATATTTCGACAGATGATGATGACGACGTATTATTATATCCCAAAATCTATACATATAATAAAATTGTAACCGGTCTATATCTGTACATGGGAGAAATTGTACAAAAATTTGTATGAGTGGTCTTTATAGGGCCAATAGAAGCCAAAATAATTGTTTTTGGAGAAGAAGCTGACGGCGTTATCATTATCATAAATTATTTAATCGACGTGTTTACTTATTAATGTTTTCATCGTTTTATACATATAATACAGTTCATCATCATATTAGCCCTGCGACATATCCTGCTGGACATAGGCCTTCCCCAATAAACGTCACCACACCCGGTCCACCACCTCCGAATCCTGCTGCTTCCGGCCGCCTTGCTCAGAGCGTCGGTGCATCTGGTGGCGTAGTGCAGGTCCAGTTGTGATTGGTTTGTACTACAGTTGGAGCGGAAGTGGGAGTGCGATCGGCATCGGGATTAGGATTGAGTCTGAGTGGTAGTAGGATAGGGAGCGAGAGTGGGAACGGGAGCGGATTCTGTAGTACACGCAAGCGAAGCCGCGGGCACAGCTAGTAAAGGACATTCTTATTGAGGGAACCCTAAAATCTGGAGGTAAAGGTAAAGGCCACTGGAACAGCAGTCATTTCCACTTGATTCGATAACTTTGTGGAAATAAGTTTTCGACTCAAGTCGTCGTTCCGTACACTCTTGCATATTCCCAAAGTTACTCCGTAAAAGTTGGTCGAATTTACGAGAGCTTTCATTTCCTAACGAGATTGGTCCTTCTTACATTATACAAATACCAACACGCCTTTTATATTTGTATTTTTATTTTATGATCAACACAGTTTGCACCTTAACAAATAATAAATAAATATCTCAGACATTCACACCAATTATCCAGTCCCAAACTAGGCAGCGCCTGTGGTATGGTTACTAGATAACGGATAGACATACTTAAATAAATATATAAACATCCGAGACTTGGGTACAAACATTCATATTCATCATACGAACATTTGCCCCTAGCTTCCCGTTCCGCCACGGAGGTCGTCAAATGAAGATAAGAATCAACCATTTCCGCAAATTGACAAAATGAAAAGAACCGAGGATCAGGTGCAGTGGCGCACCTTGGATGAGGCCTATGTCCAACAGTGGACTCTTTCAGGCTGATGAAGAAAATAATATTAGCCGTTCGACGTCCTCCACCCTCTGTCGTCGGCGGGGCGTCCCACCCTGCGCGTGACGACCGCGCTCCTCTCCAGAACTCGTCTGCCCCCAACGAATGTGGCAGTGACCTTCGTTCTTCATTTCGAAATCATATACTTGAAATAAACCCCGAGCATAGCCATCTCAACAGCTCGCTGAGCGACTTGAAACTTGTGTGTCAAGCCCACTGTCAGTTGTCCACGTTTCCGCGCCGTAGGTCTTGCTGGCCGAGCTCACAGATTAAAGACTTTTTCTCTAGGCAACAGAAAATACAATACAATACAATACAACACACTTTATTGCACAAACAAATACAGTTATAAGTTATAAAAGTTACAAATAGTACAATTTAGGAGGTCTTATCGCTTTAAGCGACCTCTTACAGACAACCTTTTAAAATATTAATATTGTGTGATCATTTCACGATCGCTACACCATTTTCAATATTTGAACAGCAAAGTGCTTCGACATAATGATTTTTGCTCATGAGAATATTAAATATTCACGTAATCTCCAGAATCCCATCCAATGCCATTACGTTACGGGGTTATTAAACCTCACGCCCGTTGGTTCCGTATCGAATCGTAACGTAATCAAATACGTAAATATTACACGAGGACCAAATTCAACCCAACCGAATATTATTAATGCATTTGCAGGATTATTTTGTATGTGAAAATACAGATAGTTACACCTCTATATGGTTGATCTTCGAATCCCTCGTAGGAAACACTCTGCTTAACCATTCATTGACCTGCAGATTTCCAAAAAAATATTTGACGGCACTCGCAAGGTGGGACGCCCTGCCTCCAGGTGGACCGAATTTACAAAATCAAAATCAAAATATTTATTTTCAAAATTGGAATACATTATTCTCTTTTTGACGTCAAATTCTGCCTAAAACTACTCCACTTCCACCTGTATAACCGAGGGGAAGAAGTGGCAACAAACCCAACGGCAGGGACCACCTCTGAATATGACCTTCCATACAAAAAATGACCCATCAAATCAATTTAGAATTGGCGGAGTAATCGCGTAACAAACTACAGGAGCTCCGAACCACAGGAGCTTGTAGGCTATGTGAGGAAGCAGAGGAAACCCCCATGCACCTCCTGTGCGAGTGTGGACCACTGATGCGTAAAAGAAATACATACCTAGGTAACTACTTGCTTCACCCTGACGAAGTAAAACAACTCAGTGCTAAAAGCATAGTGCAGTTTCTAACTGCTGCAAGGCTTAACACGGAACTATAGTATGGTGGCGATCACAATAGACCAGAAATGGTCGCAGTGATACAAGGTCTAGACTGAGATCTTGAAATAGCCCCAACTCGAATAATAATAAGCGCGTAACATACATACAAAAGAACAAATACCGTCGAATTGAGAACCTCATCCTTTTTTGAAGTCTGCTGAAAACAACGGCAATGACTCAACCCACGGGAAGATTGAGCAGAGAACCGACGGCTGCACAATTTACTTTAGATTTAATTTGAGAATTGAACACAGCTCAATAAGCTCGCATAGCGTCTACTTATAAGGTTTCATTTGCTTTCCACTCCGCGGATTTTTCCATTTTGATACATCTAATCGAATTAAACAACCACTGATATATCATTACTGTCATCTTTCTCACTCGTGGTGTGAGAAACAGAGATAAAAGATGAATTAAAGCCATAGAAATAGTAGATACGAATGGAGAGTTAATCTATGAAGCCGTAGGAATAGGAACCAAGCCGTGATTCAATCCAATCTGATATTGGATTGAATTCCTAATAAATTCCAATACATATGAATGGCCCCGGTTTCGCTTGACGGTGTACGCTTAGAAGAATTAATTGTTGATGTGATATGAAGGTAGCTTAAGATTATCTCACGTTGGTGCGCAAACAGCGCGATGTAATGCCGCAGGTGGCGTATAAACTAGAAGCTACATATTAAAATAGGCCGGAGGTTGCGGGTTCGAATCCCGCTAGGGGCAAATGTTCGTATGATGAATATGAATGTTTGTACCCAAGTCTTGGATGTTTATATATTTATTTAAGTATGTCTATCCGTTATCTAGTAACCATACCACAGGCTCTGCCTAGTTTGGGACTGGATAATTGGTGTGAAAAATATAATAATTAGAAAGTCTTATTAACAATAAGTTTTTTCATTATTTTGATTGCCTTCTCTACTTCGGATACAGTTTTTTTTTGTATAAGATCGTGTATAAATAATGTTTTACAGGTATAACACGAAGCAAAATAATTTTTTGCACCTCATTAGTCACCTCAAAGTTTTTACCTTCATGATTGACACTAATTGTTAATTCTAATAAAGAGAGGCCATTAAATAAAAAAGAAGAAGAAGACACTAATTGTTTATTAAATTAGATATCAAATCGTCATCTGTTATCTATTTTAACCATCAATTAGTGTCAATCATGTAGGTAAAATTTTTTAGGTGACTTAAGAAAAATTATTTTGCTACGTGGTATGACCTGTAGGTATGTATAAATAATACTCTAGTTTAATTATAAATTTCATGGTATAAAATGCATTAAAATAATTGCATCAAAATCGGACCACTTATAAATGCTATGAAGAGCCATTTTTGCCACTGACAAAGAAACACACTACATAGAGTGATACACACGCACACACATACATAGGAGTCAATCGTATACGCCCTACATACCTATTTTTGAATCGGAGGTTAAAAACAGATACGTGAGACTATGTCGTCGTAAGATATTACTAGCTTACTAGTACTGAACTTTTAAGACTATAATAATTCAGCGAATTATACTTTTTAACTTTTAACTTTCTAACAAGACAAGGCTACCAAGATGGTTCCCGGCTTAGAATAGAGCCACCAAATCGTCCCGTGGGTGTCTTCAAGGCGACTAAGGCATTGCACCAGGGATGGGCAGCAGCATTCTCCTGTGTATATTAAGATCATTTCTGCGATCACCAATACGTCTGCTAAGCATGGTGATTATGGCAAATCTCTTAATGGAAAGCCACCAAAAGAGGCATTCTATTGGGGAGGCTTATGTTCAGCAGTGGACGTATATATGCTGATGATGATGATGACGAAGGCTACCAAAATAAAAGTTGAACTTCGTTAATTTAGTTTTAGATCTCCTGACCTCAAGCAGATCAGGTCCTTGATTTCAGTAGCTCTCACTATCCACCTGCCGCATTGTTTAGTTGTCGCGCCGTTGCCGCTGTTCGCTCCTACGTGAGAGAACCTTTATCATGATATGAGTATTATTGTCTAGGACAAGCAATGTCACCTTGTTCATTTCACGCTCCGGTGCACGCAGACAGCATCTGATTATTATTTATTGGAGAATGTGGTCGGTTTCGCCAAGTTTGCCGTACCCATATCACTTTTGTACAATTAATTACTCGTGGGAGAAGTATAAATCATAGGTTTGAGTTTCAAGACCCAAATAGTTTAGAACTCTTGCATATCAATATTTTAGTTTCTTAGTCTACAAAACTATGTCATTTTTTCTGTTTTGTTTTAACGGGTATGTAATTTGTTTCTTTTTTTTATATTTATGTCGTCAATTTTAATTCCTGTGTTGTATATGTGTTCGCCAAATAAAGTCTTTCTATTCTATTCTATTCTATTCTATTCTATTCTATTCTATTCTATTCTATTCTATTCTATTCTATTCTATTCTATTCTATTCTATTCTATTCTATTCTATTCTATTCTATTCTATTCTATTCTATTCTATTCTATTCTATTCTATTCTATTCTATTCTATTCTGTTCTATTCTATTCTATTCTATTCCATTCCATTCCATTCCATTCTATTCTATTCTATTCTATTCTAGTCGAAAATAATTTTTTTCTCATAGAAAGTATTAAATCTCATTCTGACCCTTTCGGTTATATATCTCCAGTGCAAAAATTGTGTAACTTAGCAGATGCTACTTTTCAGGAGACCACATAATTGATTTATAATAATGTCCTGATATTTTTTTAATAAAAACGAATTGATGGTTTTTGTGAAAGGAAGCCTTGTGATTCTCGGCTGACCACCCCCACGCTCTAGCCTCAGAGGGGTAGTAGAGACGATGCATCGCCACTTTACGAGATCCCGACAACCGTCGTAAAGCGTAGATGTTGTCAAGTCAACTAAAGGATTGTACAGGACAGGCAGCAGCATTCTCCCGTGTATCTTAAGATCATTACTGAGATGTGTTACTACGCTGAACATTTAATTATTACTAAATATTGACGCTACGGTTAAATCATGTCAATATTTAGTAATAATTAAATGTTCTGCGTAGTAACTGCACAAGTTTCAAAGTGAATGTGAAAGAGTTGTACAGAGCGATTGTTTGGAACGCTCCATCTAGTAGTACATAGAGATCGTTGGTTACGATAAATTGAATAGCATGAGAATATTGTACCCTTGAACTGAATAAGCTGGAGAACATTTTATTGCATAGAAATTTTGTAGTGTGAAAGACGAACAAACAATTTCTGTTTAATGGTACTAAGATTGTAAAATTATTTGTAATGAATAAATAAATAAATATGGATGGTGATAATAGAGACTCGATCGCTCGACGAGAAACGAACAAAATCCCTTACATTAATATTATTCTGGATTAAATAATATTTTTTTATAAGAAAGGCAGTTAAAAGAACAGTTTTTTGCTTGTACTGTAAACAAGTTTCGCGTGGAGTTAGCGGGCTTTGGAGTTATACGACTCATTTGAAAAAGTTGCACATAAAATATTAAAAGGTTCTATTTTTACGCTGCTGGCTTGGGTTTTACTGCCAAGTGTGCATAAAATCTTGAAAATTAAGTGGGCGTTGGATTTCCGTAATTAAGCGCCGGAAATTCCTGGAATAGGGAGGGAACAATATGATACAATTCCTTTGACGATGCGGTGTCTTACCCGGGTTGTTTGTAGCACACTGTACGAATGGAAAGGAGGCTTCCAAGAAACATGCCTTATTTGACTGCTTCATATTTAGTTTGTGGTTCAGATGCGTGGGTAAGTACTTAGTACTTATTATCTAGGTACATACGTATTGCAATTACACATATCATATTTATTACTTCTTTGTTTGGCACTGTAGACAAGCTTGTCTGCACCGGGTGCATCTGAAAATCAGCGCCTAGCACCTTACTTAGTCTAGACATATGCTGAGTCGTTTGCCCTTTTGCTGCCACGGCACACGCATACTATTTTAACTATGTTAAAATATTTAAATTGTTTTCTCTAGTTCTTATAAAAAAAAATCCTTTTTCTTGCTTTTTTGGTTTGTTTTTTGTGTGTGCCAATTATGGTAGTAAATAAATGTTTGTTCTTCTTCTTCTAGAAGTATGTTAGTGGGTATTTACTTTAAGAAGACTAACAATTTTTAATTATAATTAGTGATATATACTTATTAGCAAGAGGAACGACTTGCCGCCAGGTAGAAGGTGGTCGGTAGCGGCTGGATGCGGAGGGCGGAGGACCGGGTGTCGTGGCGTTCGTTGGGGAAGGCCTATGTCCAACAGTGGACGTCTAAGGGCTGATATGATGATGATGATTATATTATTAATTTGTGTAACACCTGCAAAGGTAGGGTTTGATGAAACTTGTTATCTTGAAAAACCTTAATTCCATACATATTAAACATTCATTTAATTTCTAGTGAATTGGTATTTGTTTCTGAAAGAGGAGGGAGAGAGAAGGGAGGGGGAAGAGGAGGAGAATTAGGAAGGGATATGTGGGGGGGGTCAGAGGTTTCTGCTTACGGAGTCGCGAATCATTATTTTGAGGCCACGCGGGCGGAGCCGCGGGCACAGCTAGTCTTTAATATTAAGGGTATTTTCCCTACCGGGCCCATTTGATCTTTCCAACATTCATAACACTATGAATGTGGGCCCCCATACCAACCTTAACGCCGAGGTAACGTATGCCCAACTCGCAGTATAAGCCGACGTAAAGGCGTAGATGATACGACATTGCGTTCCAACCGCTTTATAGTGAGATAGTGCGTGGACACTGCAGCTGTCTCACTCCCTCAAGGAGTAAATATTGCGTGTAAGTGTGAAAAGGATGGAGCGGTCAGCGTTTATTACTACAGAGCCCGGGTCGGAGTTTATGGTACGTTGAAACATAAACATTCTACGAGTTTTTGCTGATCTTCTGCGGTGAGATATTATTTTGGGGTAAGTTTTGTCTTAGCTTAGGTAAGTTTTAGCCGTGTGGTTCTCGGCTAAGAGTAGGGCCGCAGTCTTCCTGTGGGTATCGTAAAGGCAAGTAAGGGATTGTACCAGGGCGGGCAGAAGCGTTCTCCTGCGTATATAAAGATCATTACTGCGATCACCAATCTGCCTATCAAGCGTGGGAATTATGGCCAATTTATCCACAGTAGGCTGTAGCGTGGCGTAGGCGCTGTAGCACATGACGTAGCGCGACGTAGAACTGACACGGCACGTTATCCCAAGAGGTCACTTTACTCGCGACCTAACAACCATCACCATCACCATTTTTTGCCAACCTCTACCAAAATTGCAGTTGCACAATCTCTGTTTCTACCTATTTTAGACTACGCTGACACTTGTTACCTGGACCTCACGATGGAACAACTCAATAAACTCGAGCGGATGCAAAACCTCTGCATACGGTTCGTTTTCGGCCTACGCAAATATGACCACGTGTCTGATTACCGTAACCAACTCAAATGGCTTCCAATTCGTCGTCGCAAAGATTTTCATATTCTTTCTCTTCTCTATTCTATCCTGTTTAATCCCTTGACACCTATCTACCTTAAGCAACGCTTTCAATTCCTCTCTTCTACTCACGATCGCCCTCTGCGTTCCTCTGATAACCTACGTCTTTATGTTCCTTCCCATTTCACTAATTTCTTTGATCACTGTTTCTGTATCCAAGCTATCCGTCTATGGAATTCCTTACCTGCTTCAATCGGACAGGCGAAGTCCCTTGACGTGTTCAAGAAGCAAGTCAAGGAGCGCCTTTCAAATTTGTAATCACATTTTTTGCTTCGTATTTTTTATAATTATTGTAGTGTATTCTTCTTTAACTATACTCCCAAAATGTATTTACTCATCTATGTATTGTATGTGTATGTATTTGTATTGTGTTTTTTTTATTATTGTATTATTATTTATTTGTTGTATATAAATGTGTAGAACCATAAAAACTTAATACTTATAACTTATTTGCTATTTTATTTTATTTATTATAGTCATACAAGTACCTATTTATCATTTAAATTTCCTAATCAGCGCAACCTACAATTTCTCTGGCATAATATTTTTCTACCCAAAGGTTGTCTGGAAGAAATCGCTTAAAGCGATAAGACCGCCTAAATTGTAATATTTGTAACTTCTATAACGTGTAACTGTATTTGTTTGTGCAATAAAGTGTATTGTATTGTATTGTATTGTATCTTTGATTGTGTTTGTAACGTAGCCTTAGCTTCTTTAAGCTTTAGTTACTCAATACCCCCATGCTTAAAAAGACCACAAAGTACCTGGACTAGGCGGGAAGGTTAATTAAGTACATACATACATAATGCTCACGCCTTGGTCCCAGAGAGGTAGGCAGAGACGATGTATCGCCACTTTCACTCGTATGTAAGCGACTTTCCTTCGCCCACTTTTCGCTCCGTGATACCCCTTGACGTGATGTGTTGCGAACAACATCGCCGCCTCCGTGTTGAGGTACCACGATTAGCTAGGTACATACTTGTCCACCTCATCAGAGCCCCGCATGACTCATTAAAGCTAATAGTACCGGGAGTTCGGCCAATTCTGGGATGTCGGCACGCTTACGACCAGGCTAGCCCCTGGACTCGCATCCATCGGCACCGCAGACCTTGGATTGGCGGACGGGACAGGGAATGGGGGTATGGGTATGGAGTATCGCTAATACCACTATTACGGAAGGAGAAATGAATTCCTCATATGGCCACTGCTGGACATATACCTTCTCCAAGAAAATGATCGTTCCATCTGGATCGGGGTCACTGCTCCAGGTCTCTTCTGTCCGAACGGTGATAGTTTTGCGGTAGATTTGGCCCTCCCACAGCCACTTCAACTAGCTAACGCTTTCGGGTATTTGGAGATCTTAGTACTCGTTGATTCTTTTCATCCTTCAAATACACCCCGAGCATAGCTTGAGCTAGGCCCACCATCAGTTCCCAAATGCTTCTGCGCCATAGGTCATCACAGTCAGAACACACTAATTAACGTGTAAACAACGATCTCTATGTACTACTAGACGGAGCGTTCCAAACAATCGCTCTGTTTCACGCAAGTAGCCACAACTCTTTCACATTCACAATGAAACTTGTGCAGTTACTACGCAGAACATTTAATTATTACTAAATGTTGACGCTACGGTTAAATAATGTCAATATTCAATAAATAATTAAATGTTCTCAGTAGTAACTGCACAAGTTTCAAAGTGAATGTGAAAGAGTTGTGGATACTTGCGTGGAACAGAGCGATTGTTTGGAACGCTCCATCTAGTAGTACATAGAGATCGTTGCGTGTAAACAGTAAAATTTCTATTGTGTCTCGTCGGATGCCCGCGAAGCGATATGTCATGGTTTGTCCAAGAAATTTGTGTTTTCTACTTGTTTGTGAACTTGTGTCAGTGAATTAATATCTATCTATCTATCAAAAAGTAATTGATTGTATAAATACACTTGTCTAATTCTATTTATATTAATTTCTCTTGTGGTCTGAAAATTAGAGTAAAGAACTGATAAGTATGTAGATTATTGGGATTAATCACGGAGAAGTAAGTTAAACAGCCGGTAGTCTGTAGCGCACTGACACGCGTCATTTATTCCTCCACTGCGCGAGGTACATCCAAGTACCCTCCACTTATATATATAACATCCCTCCACCAAAATTTTGAATTACAGAAGATACACAATAATAGAAAACTTAACTAAAAATATCGTTTAAAGTCGAATGGTCTACGATCTCGTAGGATCATTCGGCGTGGCGGTGGGTCGTCAGACTGTGCCTCGGGCTCTGGCGGCTGCGCCTGGCCGAACTGGCCGGGCTGGCCGGGCGGCCCGTCCTGGGGACAGTGAGCAGGCTCCGCGTCGGTCCCCGCCTGAGGCATCACGCCCAATGATTCGGATATAGCGTCTGTTGGCTCCTCTATACCAGCACTAGGTGTTGGAGTCCTGGCTGGTTGTTCTATTTCTCTGGTTTCCACTTGGACACCTTCTTCCCTCTCAAAATTGTTGCCATCTAAAAACAGTTTTGCCGACGGCACAACCGGTACAGAGAACATTTTTGGCTGGATAGAACCACTATTTTCGCTGTGTTTATTATTATTTCTTTCAACTTTCTTATTTTCCCCTATAAAGGGTATTAATTGATTTATATGTCTTTTCGTATTAACTTCCTGGTCTTTGCAATCTTTGAGTAAATACATAACTTTCCCCAACTTTTTTATGATAATCCCTTTTATCCAAGTAAATTTATCTTTGTTAAGATATTTTTTATACAACACGACATCTCCCGGGCTATAGTCTGCTCTTGCCACCCCACCGTAGTGTTTAGTCTGCAAGGACTGTTTCCCATCCACAGTGTCAGCAAGCTCGGCGAACGAAGGCGACGGTTGAGAGCGAGGGTTAAATAAATCTAACACCGATCTCAATTGTCGCCCGAAGACCAACTGAGCAGGCGAAGAGCCAGTCGTGGAGTGAATGGAGTTGCGATAATCGTACAAATATTTTAACAGTTTGTAGGTCATATCTGTCTGATTTTTACATGAGAAAAGTGCACTTTTAATACCACGTTTGACTATCTTAACATAGCTTTCCGCCTGCCCGTTGCTCATCGGGTGGTAAACAGGCGTCGTTACATGTGATATGCCGTTCAACTCACAAAATTTACCAAACTCATTCGAAGTGAAACAAGTGCCATTATCACTCACAATTGTTTGCGGAACGCCGTAACTTGACATGAACTCATACATTTTCGTAATCACCGCTGACGATGTCGTATTAGCCTTCATGTCATAACACTCCACCCATTTTGTATGAGCGTCCACTATCACGAGATACATGTGCGCATTGATCGGTCCGAGCAAGTCGCAATGTAACCGGTGAAATGGTTGAGGCGGGAAGGCCCACGGCGCGAGCGGGGCGCGGCGCGGGGAGGGGCGCAGCTTGATGCACACCTCACACGCGCCTATCAGCCGCTCGAGCGCTTTATCCACTCCTGGGAACCAAAACCGTGCCCGTACTTCCGCTTTACTCTTAACGATTCCTAAATGCGAAGAATGTATTTGTGATAGAACTTTGTTTTGTAATGACAACGGAATAACAGCCTTATGGCCTCTCATCACACAACCATTTTCGTTTTCTAATTGTAAGCGACATTGGTGGTAAGGCCTAAGTAATTGGCTATTTACCTTGCGCGGCCACCCATTATGTATGTAACTCATAACTTTAGACAAAACTTTATCCTTTTTTGTCTCATCACGTAACAGCTGGAGAGTAATCGGTAGTGTCCCATCTACCACGAAGTTAATGTATGCAGCGCGCTCCTCACCTGCGCTCGCGTCGGCGCGCCACTCGTTCGCACTCTTTCTATCATACGGGCATTCGGGTAACGTTGCGCGCGAAAGAAAATCGGCACTGTTATTCGCGCTTCTAATATATTCTATATTATAGTTATAGGCTGATAGAAACATCGCATAACGTTGTAAACGATTTGCCGACACTTCCGGAATTCCGCGGCGCTTTCCGAAAATCGATATTAAAGGCTTATGATCTGACCGTAATATGAAAGGATCAGACCTTCCATACAAAAATTGGTGGTAACGTCTTACTCCAAAAATAATGGCCGTAGCCTCCTTTTGTATTTGCGAGTAATTTTTCTCAGCTGCATTTAACGTTCGAGAAGCGAAAGAAATAGGACGCTCATTGCCACTCTCATCAATTTGTGATAATATTGCACTTAACCCCCGGGGGGACGCGTCCACAGTTAAAATAATTTTTGCGTTGGGGTTAAAGTGGGCTAACACCTTATCGGAAGCTAAACTTTTTTTTATGTCAGTAAATGCTTTTTCATGCTCTTTTGTCCAAGTCCACTTGACATCTTTCCTTAAAAGGTTATACAAAGGACACAAAATGGTAGATGCTCCTTCAACAAAATTTCTGTAATAATTAACTAAACCTAAAAAGGACTGCAATTCTTGTAAATTTCCTGGTGAAGGAGCTTCCACCATAGCCTTCACTTTTTCTGGTGATTTTTTAATTCCAAATTTATTAATTACAAACCCTAGGTATGTAATCTCATCTTGGAAAAAAGAGCATTTATCCATTTGTAATGTCAACCCAGAGTCTCGTAGACGTTGTAACACTGACCGTAGTCTCGCCATGTGTTCTGTCTTGTTACACCCGCTAATTAAAATGTCGTCCAAACAGCGGCGGGCCGCCTCCTCGCACGATATGAATGTCAAGGCCATGCGAGCGCCCCGCATACGTCACGGCCGCACGAGCTATTCCTACACAGTCAATTGTACCTCCCGTATAGTTAAGCAATTTTTTGTTTGTAGATGATAATGGCACTTGGTTTAGGAAAGTTTTGTATGTTTTTTCCGACATCACCGTAACGGCTGAACCACTATCGATTTCGAAACGTAATTTTTTACCGTAAATTGAAACAACTTCGGTCATAGGCGCCCCGTTTTTACTACGAATATTGAATAACTCACCGTCGTCGCCCTCGCTCACCTCGCCTGCTTCCACGTATTTAACGTTAGCACTGCACATCTTCCTTAGGTGACCTTTCACTTTACACCGGCTACATGTATAATTAGCAAACCGACATGGCTTAGTAGATTCATGACTACGGCCACAAACTTTACACTTATTTGAATCCGAACGTTTGGATCCCGTTTTACTAGTGTTCCCTATTTGAAACACACTGTCGCCGCCGCCGTCTCCCGCGCCGCCGGAGCTGCCAGCGCCGGCCGCCGCGCCGGCCCGCGCGCACCGCACACTTTCTGCGAGGTCGACCGCCTTCGCCAAGGTTAACTCGCTGATGTCCTGTGAGAAAATTTTCTCACGTTCATGACCTGGCAGCATGCCCATCACGAATTTATCCAACAGTGAGTCCTCCAAGTGCTTAAAATTGCAGTGTGCTGCAAGTCCTCTCAGCCGCGCCGCCCACTGCGCCGGTCGCTCATCCGGCCGCTGCACCGCCGCATAGAAGTGAAACCGTTCGGCGAACCCGCACCTTTTCGGTGTGAAATGCGAGGTTAATAGCTTAACTATTTCCTCGAAACTTTTAGTTTCCAACTCTGCAGGCAAGGCTAGGTTGGTCGCCAGTTGGTACGTTCCATCGCTGAGTGCGCTCAGCAAAATCGCTCGACGTTTAAGGCCGGCCTTGTCCGACTCGTCAAAACCGCTCGCAATGAATCCTTGTTTTAACTTTTTGATAAAAGTTGCCCAATCTTGATTAAAATGATCAAAACTTGACCACATTCCACTGTTATTTGGAGAAAACATTTCTACACACAACTTGCACTAAAACCGTAGGTAAGAACTCGTCGCCACTGATAAGTATGTAGATTATTGGGATTAATCACGGAGAAGTAAGTTAAACAGCCGGTAGTCTGTAGCGCACTGACACGCGTCATTTATTCCTCCACTGCGCGAGGTACATCCAAGTACCCTCCACTTATATATATAACAAGAACCATTTACTTTAACACACAGATCAACACCAACGGTGGGAATCAAACCCTCTGGTACTCGCGTCCAAGTGACTAAGTCCCCCAGACAACACTATGCAAGGTCCTTACGCTACGCCCCTCACCCCCCACCTCCCCCCCAGCTCCACGAGCTCTATTGACGCGTCTCGTTTTGTTTTTGTTAACTTTATTATGGGTTCATTCAACATATTATAATACAACCGAGACGGTCTCTATTATTCTACTTAATGCTATTTATTTCAGACGAAATCCATATACTGTTCAGGCTCTTGACCTGTATTCAGAGGAGAATTTAATTTGGACATTGAAAATTCGCTTTAAAGTGATATATGTGTACTTTAGGATTAGATTACAGCCTGCGGACTGCTAGTGCTCACAGCCTAAAAAAATACAGTTTGTTTTCCATTATTCCACTCCATTTTTTTAAGCTGATAACAGATCGGCCTCCCCAACCCGTCTGGTCAGCGCGGGGAGTGTAGGCCAAATGCTCCGTCTGTCTCCGGCAGATGAGAGAGGGTTGTGCTCCTGCAGGGGAGACAAAAATAACCTGATGATGATGATGACAGGTATTTAATTGCAACTCCAAAATTGATTCAATCATCACACATACTCATCAGTATTGATCATTTGCTAGTATTTTTCATATTTAATTTTTGTTTTTTTAGTCAGTTTATACTATCAGCCTACTAATGGGTACTTCATTAGTTAATTTTATGTAAACTTTATTAAATATAATCTGACTTACCTTGGTCGATATTTGGATTTATGTTCTTTTATTAATTGTTAAATCAAACTTCAAACCTTAATGATGATGAACAGAGATCGGAATAATGCAGTGTCATTATGTCATCATCATCATCATCATCATGTCAGCCTTTAGACGTCCACTGGTGGACATAGGCCTTCCCCAATGAACGCCACGCCACCACACCCGGTCCTCCGCCCATTATGTACTTACGACGAAATTTTTATGTCAATATGGATATTCTGAGACTATGAATTTGTTTACCGTTGATTTGTCTTTCGTTTATGAATGAACTCATAAATATATACATTGCACATTATAACCTCGTCCGCCTCCCGCTTACCAGTATAATAAAATAAATAATATGAAATCATCTTTTCTTAATTAAAATTTTAATTATTAATACTAAGAGTATGTGTTGTATGTAAACGCTTTATTGTACCAAAAATAACAACAACCACAATAATTAAATAGGAATTGAACTGTGTGAATTAAACTGGAGTAGTTTTAGGCAGAATTTGACGTCAAAAAGAGAATAATGTATTCCAATTTTGAAAATAAATATTTTGATTTGATTTTGTGTACAAAGGCGGACTTATCCCACTTAGGGATCTCTTCCAGTCCCGGACTTTTCATTAAAACTGTTAATAAAATCTCGCGAAAAGGCCCCCAGTTCTCGGACAGCCCAACAATTCCGGGCTACGGTAGTTGTCTAAGTAAAGGTGTCCGGAAGCGGCCAGATGCGGAGGGCAGAGGACCGGGTGTGGTGACGTTCATTGGGGAAGGCCTATGTCCAGCAGTGGACGTCTAAGGGCTGATAGAAAATGATGAATTTCAATCCCTACTGATCGTTTACACTCTGTTTACCCAAGCTAACGTCAGTCTGTCTGCTTAACAAACCATCAAAATCTCTCATAAACTCATAACACACGTCAACTTTTTAACTCCTAAACTTTTCAGCGATCCCCATCGACAATCGCGTATGAATACATGATTACTGCGGGAATAAAACGCGGCTTTACGATGGGGCGCTATAAACGGTGTAATTGGGGCCCCGCGTGACGTCACCCACGTCGCGCGACGTCAGGGGGACGTAAAACTGAGCAATCGGCGCTCGCACGCTCGTAAACGGAACTTCCTTACATTGTCGTAGGACTGTGGCGTGGAACGATTGGAACCAGTACGTACACTCTTCCGTTCTTTACGTTACATCTTTCCACATTCACCCCCCCCACTCCCCCCACTTCTTCTCAGCGCTAACACCTAGGAAGCGGTAGTCGTAAAAAAATTAAGTGTATAAATGTACCAAGTGTACTCATGTGCAATAAATGATTTTGACTTTGAGTTTGTCTTTGACACACACTCACAACCACACACATTAATTTTTCATAATGCATGTTATAAAAATTATACTCTCACATCTAGATGTTCTAAATTAATAATTTGCGCAGTACTTTGTTTTTATCGGGTAATTTTAATCTAATTGCTTGGTATGGCAAGATGATGCGCCCTAATTCCATGGGGTGGGAGCCTGGTGACCTGATCTCACAGGTTCATGCTATTTTTAGGCACCAGTCTCTCACAATAGATAAATTGTACTCATTTTAATTTTATCATTATAATTGTACTTCATCTTTGTGTTGAAATAATAAATAAATTTTGTATTGTATTGTATTGTACAAACGTAACGGATACATCTTTCCCTATAACAACGAAAATACCTACGCCATTATCACCTACTGCCAGACAGTACACGCAAAAATATGTTTAAAGCGCTCGACTTAACGTTGTTATAACTCATAGACAGAGGGCGATGTGTTGGCGGCGGAAGCGGCGTTTGATGTACCGCGCAGCGCTCAAAAATGTGTCCAAGGCGCTCGACTTAGAGTTGTTATTACTCTGTGGACATTGCGCGATGTATTGTAAATTAGCGTTGTTATTACAGCGTGGGATATACGGGTAGTTTGTGACGAGGCACTCGGCGCTTTTTAATGTGATTCTTAAACTTTCTGGCATAGCTCTGAAATCACTAGTGCTAGCACATGTGAGGCATTTCATTTGCGCTCCCATACGATGCTGC
Organism: Esperia sulphurella; assembly: GCA_947086405.1. Classification (NCBI taxonomy): domain Eukaryota; kingdom Metazoa; phylum Arthropoda; class Insecta; order Lepidoptera; family Oecophoridae; genus Esperia; species Esperia sulphurella. The sequence goes on from OX352272.1 coordinate 15,170,604, forward strand.
ATTTCGATTTTCTCTAACTGTGACCGTAACAACTCTAATTTCTTCACCAAGTCTCCATACTAGTTCACTATGTACTATATGACCAGCTAACTGGTATGGAGGGAGAGTTGTAAAAGTTTTAGCTACAGGATGCTCGTAGCTAATTAAACAATAGATTATACGTGTTGCCGAATCGGTCAGCGAGGACGTGTGTGCAGTATATTGTTTTTACGACATAATAAAAACTAGTGGTCACATATAAATATGTCGTAGGTGCCTCTTATGAGGGCGTGGGGTTCGAATCTCACTTCCGATGTCGTAGGTCCCTGGTTCCGCCGAATTATGGGCTCCCAAATTGAGTTTAACGCCGTTACAAAGTTAACACGTTTACTGGCTTAAATGACACTACATGAAATTATACTACATCATCAAGTAACGATTTTAGAAGGCAGACGATCCGTCAGCGTAACGCCTGCGCACCGCACGTTTTCCATCGAAGCCTGTCTCGGTTCTGCGGCTGCGCCATTATACCCGACGTTCCGTCAGCGCGTGCTCGCGACGATGGCCGAACAAAGCCGAACGGCGCGCCGAACACGCGCTGTGCCTTCAAATTAGCTCACAAATAGATAACGCCTGTAGTTTCGCTCGCATGGAAATTAGTCAGAACTTTCTTAAATTTTCTATAAACTCTTGAACTTACAATCTCTGGCGTCTGAGGTTATCAAAGTCAAAATCGTTTATTGCATATGAGTACACTTGGTACATTTATACACGTAATTTTTTTGATAACCACCGTTTTCTACGTAATAAAGAAAAGGAATTCTTAAAGAAAGTTAAACGAAATTTAGCCCTTGTCCATGGCCAGCCTCTCCGTGTTGACTGCACTAAATGTATAAATCTTTCTTTCTGTCAAACTGTGTTGTATATGTGTGCCAAATAAATGTTTTTCTATTCTATTCTATTCTAAATTAGTAAAAAGTCGTCGAGAATAAAAAAGTGTTCGTTTGAGAAAGGGACTACGTTCTACGTCAACAATATAAGTGCTTCTCTTTCTAACTTATAGCGTCGAGCTCTAGGCGCCGGTGGATAATGCGCTGACGTAGTAACTTTGTACCGGCGGGCAGAACAGTGCCTCTAATTTGCGGTCGAGCTGAGTATCATTTCATTACGTAGTAATATTTAGTATTCAGTATAAATAATACATTGGATTCTAGTTGCTAAGGCCAACAGTGGGACTTGCTTATATATATGATAAATATACAAAGAACCCTCTATAGAGATTAATCCTTTGTATTTCATAAAACGTGAGCACCCAATTAATTAAAAAAATAAAAAATAACCTTAAAAATGTTGACTGAAGTGCGACCGAAAGAATGCTTTTGTGTTCAAAGATTCATCACATTGCTGACGTCAGTGTGACGTCACTGGGGGGTTTCGGACGTCAGAATTTTTGAAAGAACGAATGAACTGAAGAACAATTGAATGAAGAGGCTCTCATCTGTCAAGAAAAACGGACGCCGCAGGGAGAGGGGCTCCGTTGAAAAGAGCAATAATTAAATTTCAAACGTCAAGTTCTTTACAGAATTGGCTCTTACTTTAAAATTTAATTCACAAGCCGCAAAGAGGTTTACCATTCTTTATTCTTTTAAAAATAAAGTATTAATAATAATAATCAAGAATCGGAATGCCGTGTGGTTTCCGGTAGAGTAGAATAGGACCACTCCAACTCTTCCCGTGGATGTCGTACAAGGCGACTAAGGGAATACATTATAAAACATCAACGATCTCTATGTACTACTAGATTGAGCGTTCCAAACAATCGCTCTATTCCACGCAAGTAGCCACAACTCTTTCACATTCACAATGAAACTTGTGCAGTTACTACTCAGAACATTTAATTATTACTAAATATTGACGCTACGGTTAAATAATGTCATGTAGTAACTGCACAAGATTCAAAGTGGCTACTTGCGTGGAACAGAGCGATAGTTTGGAACGTTCCATCTAGTAGTACATAGAGATCGTTGTAAAACGTCAATCAGGCCTCCCCAACCCGTCTGGCCAGCGCGGGGAGTTATATTACTGTATGAGTTTATACATAATTTAATGACAAAAAACGACGCAATATTTTTTTTATAAATCTCAAAAAAAAACGGAATATCCGTATTAATATAAACATTTCGTATCAAGTACATAAATGATACTACCTAATAAAATCGAACTCGAATTAAATAGAGTTTCTTTTTTAAACAATCCGTACGCACGTAACAATCATCATCATTAGGTTATTTTTGTCTCCACTGCAGGAGCACAGCCCTCTCTCCTCTGCCGGAGACAGACGGAGGATTTGGCCTACACTCCCCGCGCTGGCCAGACGGGTTGGGGAGACCTGATTGATGTTTTATAAAGTATTCCCTCAGTCGCCTTGTACGACATCCACGGGAAGAGTTAGAGTGGTCCTGTGTTTCACTGATCAAATACCAAATACTGTATATTTTAATAACATCTGTACTTGCATATAATTTATGGCAATAAATGAATTATATTTATCTGATCTTCTTAGGGGGCCAGGAAGACCTGGCGACACTTCGACCCTTCAGGATCTTTTGTGCCAGAGCCCTGACCACCAACGGTGCCCCAAGCCGATTTGGACTTCACATACGCCTCAGAATGTCTTCTTCGGCATATGCAGGTTTCCTTACGATGTTTTCCTTCACCGAAAAGCCTGTGGTATTATAAATAAACCGTACTTAAGTTAATGAATGAATTAATTATGCTGCTTTACCAAATTCTGTACAAAAACACTCACAATCCTTTATTTCACAGAAACCAAATAGAAGTCTGATAAATATACTGCAGTTTCCAACGATTTATTTCCGATTTCAACTCCACTGCGTGCTAGAACGAAACAGATGCAGTTCAAAGCATGACGTATGGTTGCAATTTTCGCGACGCGCCGACGATTCGCGTTCCACCGCTCCCCACAAAGCGAACATCGCGCGAACTAACGCTCGGCGATATATCACGCGACTCCGCGCCAGATGCCCCGATCCCACACGGGACCTATGCACACCTTCGGCTGACACGTGATAAATACACGTACCAACATCATTTTGCCACTCGGCAACAAGAAGTTGTGGGATGTGGCATCGGGGAGTTATGTTGATCGGACGCAGGATACAGTTTGTCATCAAGCTAGGAAGGGCGGCTCCCCTCTAAAAGAAATCGGGTAATGGCACCGATTATCGGCGCTGATCCTTAATAATAAATGTCCGGGCATTGTGTATGTGAAATGTGTTGCTATTTCAGCGTTGACAAGCGACGCCGGGGGCGCTCATACCCTTTCTATTTATTTCAAAGCCTTAGGGTGAACACGGACGAACTGCATTTAAACTAACAGGTGCAAAATATCAGTTTGTATGCAGTTTTAGTGCGACTGGCAGAACTGCATCAAAACTGTAAACCGACTGCCGCAGTCCACGTGCAGTTCTAACGACTGCACACTGGCGGCCACCTAACTGCAAGAGAACAATATTAGACTGCTTTACAACCGTGCAGCTCGCTGGCAGTCGGCTTGCAGTTTTGATGCACTTATGCCAAGTTATCTTGTGTAACGTTGTCCCTTTAACGATCGACTATATTCAAGCGCTGGGTGCAGTAGCCCTACTATAATTTACGCACACACAAGCACATGTTCGTACAGGCTGGTGCATCTATAGTAGTAGTAGGTTTAGTAAGGGTAGGCAGGATGAGTAGGTACATAGGTTTTACTATCTTAAAAAAAAGCAAAAAAAAATGTTTTTAGGTAGAAGCTACAACCGTAAAAATGTAGGTGAATACCTCTCTCCCCGTCCCCTCTACCTCTTTCTCCTCTCCTTCCCTCTTACATTATACTTTTGTTATCTTATATTCTTTTTGTTATCGTTACTTTGAATCCGCATATCTTTTGATTGAGTTAATTCAAGTTAAGCCTTATCCTTTTTATGGAACTGCGTCCGAATTGGATAAGTAGTTTTTATGTGGTGCGTGGTCAAATAATGACAAAGAGTTTAAACTACAAAAAAATCTTTGATGTGGTAACGAAGGTAGAGAAGGGTATGTTGCGTTGGTTTGGACATTTAGAGCGTATGAGTGAAAGAAGAGTGACAAAAGTAATATACAGTGCGAATGTGGAAGGAACTACAGCTAGAGGTCGTCCTAGGAGGACGTTCAAGGATCAAATTAGTAACGTCCTCAAAAAGGCTGGAGTCCGCAGTGAGAAGAATAAAAGGAGGTGCATGATAAGGTTGATGAATGTGAGTGAGGCTAGTGAGGTGTGTCAGGGTCGCGCAAAGTGGCGATCCATCGTCTCTGCCTACCCCTCTGGAACAAGGCGTGAGCATTATGTATGTATGTATGTATGTAGCAAAGCTACGGAAAAAACCTAGTGTACACTATTTTTGACGTATGTAATAAAATTTAATTTAATTTATTTAACTTTAGACATGATATGATATTTTGAATATATCGACATTCTTTTGACTTGTAACAATTGTTATCAATAAAATGTTCAATTTCATTTTCAGTTTTATTATATGTAGATATTTCGTCCAGTAAATAGCAAAGGAAGCAAAGTAAATATTCACCTAAATAGACCGTAGTAAAGTTGCTTCAGTCTAGATACACAGACAAGTATTTGGTCGAATAAACTTTGGGAAACAACATTCTAAGAATCAGACCTCAGTATTCGTAGATGTTCCTTGAAGATTTCTTTTTAGGCTTTAGTAAGAAATATATTTGAAATACTGAAAATATAAGAAACCTCTCTATTTTTCTTGCATAGTTTTTCAAAACTGCCAAATATTAGTTACTTATACGGGGAAGGAGACAGATTTTAGACATATACATACTTTATTGATAACTTCCGTTACAGGTCAAATAAATTTTTTACACAAATTAAATAAAATCAGATTAAAGACAACACAATCAAATTAAACATTTGCCGTGTGGTTTCCGGTAGAGTAGAATAAGACCACTCCAACTCTTCCCGTGGATGTCGTACAAGGCGACTAAGGGAATACATTATAAAACATCAATCAGGCCTCCCCAACCGTCTGGCCAGCGCGGGGAGTGTGGGCCAAATCCTCCGTCTGTCTCCGGCAGATTTGCGTGAACCGTCCGGTATACTATGGAGATCTGGTTGCGAACCGTCACAATTTCCGAGCGTTTAAGCGTTTTTGCCATGCCTACTATTGGCACTACTATACGAAGTAGCCTTCTGCTACTCCGTCACAGCTCACTGCGTCACAAAGGCGCTAAATATGTCCGTGGTGTTCAACTAGGTGGCCAGGCTTATCTTGACCACACCAAACCCCCCAACCTTGACGACTCTGGTCACCGTTTCAATGCTACACTCCCATTTGCTAGAGGGGAAGTGGGAACTCTCTTCCTACTTTGACTCTTTACTTCTATAATTAAATTTGTCTGGGGCCCAAGGTAGCGTAAATTCATGACCTGGGACTTGCCCTACCTTCACTGGTAGGTGTCTTTGCAGTTACCTCCGTTGATCCTCGCTTAGAGCAGTTGCGGGGGGAGAATGGTGAGGAGGCGGGAATGTCTCCGGCAGATGAGAGAGGGTTGTGCTCGTGCAGTGGAGACCAAAATAACCTGATGATGAAGTGATTCGCTTAGGTGTCCCGGCATTCGGGGCCGCGCCGCGTAAGACAGACATATTTTTATACGTAAGATTGACGTTACAGCCTACCTTTCCGTACCTCATTCCGTTCAATCATGCCGTTTAACTCGTTCCCCCAGTGTATAAGGTCGAAAATCGAATGTCAAAGGTTATTAAAGCCTCGAGCACAAACGCTGAACTCTCCACGGGACGTCAAAGCGGCTGTCGCATCCATTAGGTGCGCAAAAAATGTAAGTTGCAACATCCTGTGTGTCGACGCCAGACTTTAGACGTCACAAGCAGGCGCGGATCGTCACACCCCTTATGCTGCTCCGATCGGTCGGTCATTGTCTCGTTTACCATACATTATAAATAGAATAAAACACGATAACGTTCATAAAATATGTCGCCTCCGCTGCTAGTTTAACACGACTAGTAGTACGCCAGAAAGATCGACGCTATAAGTTAGAAAGAGAAGCACTTATGTTGTATAACTTTATCCCTCTCTCGATCAACTTTGTTCGCACGCTGAGCGCAGTAACCCTGCTATTATTTACGTACACATATATAGGAATATCCACATCAGTGTGTTATATTTTAATTGATATCACCTAATTCCGATTTTTATAATATATATTTTGGGTCATCCCAAAATGATTTTTGGGTTTTGTTAGGGATGTACAAATACAGATATATTTGTTTCGTCGACTAGGACCAACAAACATTATTAGAATTATTCCCTGTGTAATGTTAGATGGGCATCCGAGCCGTACCAAAGAGTAGGTAGAGTGCAGAGCGCCAACCCAATCACAATCACTCCTATTGTACCTAAATCACGGTTTCTAAAAAAATTGCTTTCATATCGACGCGCGTAATACCGCTTGCATTTCAAATACAGCTTCACAGTGTTTTATTCAGCAGTATCTAGAGAACAGCCATCTTGTTGAATAATTCAGCAGATATAATATTTATAAGAAGTATATGCAAGTTCAAATTTAAAAAAATCACGTCTTCAATTGACTATAATCTATTCTTACTGTTAGGACATAGTAAAACTAGAACAGTAAGCAATCTCATCGCAAGTACATAAATGATACTACCTAACTCATATATACATAATGCTCATGCCTTGGTCCCAGAGGGGTAGGCAGAGACGAGTTATCTCCACTTTGCGCGATCCTGACAAACATTGCAAAGCGACTTTCCTCCGCCGCGTGATACAACTCCATTTTCAGTTTGCATCTTCACCTATCGACTATACCTTCTGTACTCTATTCTATGACTGCATAGTGCCACTAGGGCTGGCGGTAATAAAAATAGGGTTGAACCAACGAGACAATACGAGTGTTTTTATTCCACCGTCAATTCTACCTCGGCCGAGTCTCGCCCCGGACAGGCGTCGAATACCACCAGCTATATATAGTACAGCTTCGAGTTAAACTGTTTCGGTAAGTAACGATCGACTACAAAAATAAATCTGACACTAGTTTTGAATAGAATTTAGGGAAACTTTGCCATCAATCTTGATAATGAAGTTATTTTGAAATAACAAGGGTTCGAGCCACTGACGGTGGGCCTGATCCACAAGTTCCAAGTCGCTCAGCGAGCTATGGAGAGGGCTATGCTCGGGGTTTCTTTGAAAGATATGATTCGTAATGAGGAGATCCGACGAAGAACGAAACTCACCGACATAGCCGAAAGGATTAGTAAGCTGAAGTTGCAGTGGGCGGGCCACATATGCCGCACTACTAATATTATAAACGCGAAAGTTTGTAAGTATGGATGGATGTTTGTTACTCTTTCACGTAAAAACTACTGAATGGATTTTAATGAAACTTTACAATAATATAACTTATACAATAGAATAACACATAGGCTACAATTTATAAAGATATTGTGTGAATTGTCCGAAATATCAAGTAAGTAGGAAAAAATCTACCATCTGCGTGCTATTCTGGCGAGCGCTGCCAAAACCGCTAGAGTTACACATATGTAATGTATGATGGAAATGTTTATCTTAAATAGTCCTACAAAAAAGCCCGCCACACTATACATCTATATCTTATGTGTAAGCCATTATAGCCAGAACAGTGAACCATAACTACAATAAAAATTGATAATTTATTTCAAATGCAAATTTGGTAGTAATACGAGTAAATTGATTTCTAAATGAAAATAGATACTTTTATCGCTATATACGCCTCGCTATATATATATTCTTTTCTACGCCACGCTAATATAAGCTACTCGAAATACTAATCCTGCGCAGACGAAGTCGCGGGCACCAGCTAGTGATTTATATGATCATTTGAAACAAGTTAACAAGTTGAGTTAGTTCAAGGGAACAAGATTTGGTGTTAGATCTTGTTCAAAGATCTTTGTTTTTTAAATTGATGAAACAAGACTCGTTCCTGTAGGTTAAAATGTGCACGTACTATTAAATTGAATTCTAAAAGTAAAAGATCTAAATTTCGCCGCAATAAATTGAAATGTTCAACTCGCAGAAACTAGAAAATAAATTTTTCAAAAGGTATTAAGTTTGAAATTTCAGCGAAATTCCTATTCTGCCGTCAGTCACCGCTCAAATCTAGACAAATTGAACCCTGCAGCTGAACTCGGTGGGAACCGAGAATTTATGCCAGGAAGAGACTTGAAGTTTCAATACGAAAGAGACATTATTCCTTACAGTTATCTGTTTCAATAAAGGAGAAAATCTTCGGGAAAAAACTCCTCTGGCGACCCGAGAGAGTTCAACTGTCAACACTTGTTTTCGTCGTTTAAGTAACTCCCGGCACTACATTCCTCTCCATTAGATAAGGTGTAATGTGGAAAGAGATGGGGATATAGGGGGTGTATTAGCGTGACAGGGATGGGGCATGGGTAATATTTATTGCGGGTCAAACGTTCGCCAGACAATATTGTCTTATTCGCATTCCCCTCGCTCCCAGCCAGCCCGATATACTAATGCGTGCGCATTTTATTGGACATTTATTTTACTTTATCCATCACCGTCGTCTAATATACTTGTGCAGCCTACTTCTTCTTGGGCCTCTTCTCTACTACGATTACTTACTCTGGATTCTGCTGATGCAGGAAGAGATATTGTTTTTACGGGATCATTATCACAAATTCTTCAGCTAGCATCATGTCTTGTGTGGTTCCCGGCTTAGAATCTTCCCGTGGGTGTCATCAAGGCGACTGAGGGATTGAACCAGGGATGGGCAGCAGTAGTCTCTTTAGATCATTACTGCGATCACCAATCCGTTTGCCAAGCGTGGTGATTATGGCAAATCTTCTAATGGAAAGCCCACCAAAAGAGGCATTCTATTGGGGAGGCTTATGTTCAGCAGTGGACGTATATAGGCTAATGATGATTATGTCTTCTATTAGGAATCTTCTAAATTTTACTATTAAACAAAGTCGATGTTATGAAGTCGTCAAAGGTATTTATACCTATATCGTTCTTAGATTCCTCCTTCCCATTTCAAGGATCATATATTTTTTTAATTTTTGCAGCAGTTTATTCGGATTTAAGGTCTCGACCTATTTCATGAACATGAAATATTTTAAAGCTACTATTTGTTCCAATTACATGAGAGCAACGCTTGAGGTAAAAGCTAGTTTTAAAATAATTGCAAAGATATCACTATATTAGTCAAATCAGTAATTCCATTAGATTTTCATTAACATAAAGTAAGAAACATCTAGTTTCCTTTAGAGTTCCGCAATCGCAAACAATTTTCTCGAAACCTTTGAGTGTATCTATAGCCTGAAAATGTGCTCAACACAGCTCACTCCGCCGCTCCAGTGTTCACGCCGTTGTCGTACATAATAGCGTATCGATTCGTGGTTACGCCACTGTGTTCGCGTGTGTACATTTCGATGATTCATGCCCGCAAGTGTCTGCTCTTGTAATGTATTACCATAAACAAGCAGAACGCGACGTGAGTTGCCGGAATTGAAAGGATTTCCGAGCAAGGAACTTGCTTGTAATTATTTATTTACACAATGTTTCTTAGGGTTGTTTTCAGTTTAAGACAGTGGTAATTTTGACAGATTTACAAGTGTTTCAGATTCTTTGTGACAGAGGCAGAGTTTGTTTATGGTAAATACTCTTTGTTCTTTACCGTCGTCATTATTTTGCTGTCTTTATTAATTCATCAGTTGATTAAGACATTGGTAATTTTGACAGATTTACAAGTGTTTTTGATTCTTTGTGACAAAGTCAGATTTTTTTTATGGTAAATACCCTTTGTTCTTTACCGTCGTCATTATTTTACTGTCTTTGTTAATTTATCAGTTGATTAAGACATTGGTAATTTTGACAGATTTACAAGTGTTTTTGATTCTTTGTGACAGAGTCAGATTTTGTTTATGGTAAATACCCTTTGTTCTTTACCGTCGTCATTATTTTGCTGTCTTTGTTTATTCATCAGTTGATTAAGACATTGGTAATTTTGACAGATTTACATGTGTTTTTGATTCGTTGTGACAGAATCGGAGTTTGTTTATGGTAATAATTCTTTGTTATTTGCCATAGTCATTATTTTAATTTTAATTAATTCTTACCTTTTTTTCAAATTCAACCAATGAATTCATTAATCAGAAATCTCAGTTTTCAGTCTGCACTGAATTGACTCTTATCGCCACCAAGAAATGAATTCTACAATTTACAAATGTGAAGGCTGTGTTTTGTTCCAATAACTTATTTATGACAATCGCTCATTTCCGCTCGGGTTATTTCTTGTTTGGACTTGTTGTCTTCAGGAAATTTGCCATCCGGTGTTGTACTCCCCATGTTTCTCCACAATCAATATTAAGAGGATTTTAAGCTTCGGATGGGAAATTATTAATATCGAGCTTCGGAAATTAATAACGGCTGCTTGTTCAAACCAATTTCAAGATATTATGTTACGTTAAAGCCCAAAAGATGGTAACCAGTAAAGCCTGGGATTATCAGATGTCGGGCAGCTTATTGTTCACCTCGTTGGGTTCGATTTGGACAGATGACTTTGTTTACTTGTACAAGTTGGTCCAGGGATATTTCTGAATTGTTCTATCATTTTCTAATTCAAGTTTGAGAATAGACAACTGTTTATTATTATTTATTTATGTCTAGAGGGACCAAATACACCAGTCCAGTCTTCCAACCATTGATAATTGACAGAATATCATTTTATATGCATTTAATTTCAATATTATCCGCCCACCGTCTGTTAATCTTAGATCTTACTGACAAATCCTAGGAATTACCATTTCTTGGGCTTTAACAGTAACTTATACTGTCTATACGCCTACACGCCTCTAAAATTCCAATCTTTTAGAGCTAGTGTTCTAAGTCCCATGCAAAGTGTTATACATTATTCAAGATTGAAAGATTTTCTCACAAGTGTTTCCGTTAACACGGTAGGTAGAGGATATAAAAGGTTCTGGACTTGAAAAAATAGCACAATCTAGTGGAAATTTTTATTCTTTATTTGGTTAATGCGTTATAGGTACGGTTGAGCAGCTACCAATCGAGTGCTGCTTAGGTTGATGTTAGAAGCTGTCTGTTTTCGACGATTTCGTACTTACAGTTATATGGACAGCTGTTGAATCCACCTGTTAATATAATGGATAGTATTCGAAGAAGGATTCAGTTTGGTTCCACTGTTCAGTTTACGCCCTGGAACCGCTGGGCGAGGTTCCCTGTTACAATACCAAGTTATATTATTTAAAATTATATTTACAAAAAGTTGCAAACTGAAGATAGAACTGATTTAAAGGGTTTGGGCGTATAATGTCCCTTATTGCAAAATGTCACGTCGGAAAAAATTACACTTTCAGAAAATGAGCCACTCGCTTAATCAAAGGGCTTTTATTCTGTTAATAAATTCCTAAACGAATGAATATTTCAAACACCCCATTCTCGATTTAATATTTCCTGCGTCTGTCATCATCAGCCTACATACGTCCGCTGCTTAACATAAGCCTCCCAATAGAATGTCACTTGCGGTGGGCTATCCTTTGTGGGATTTTCCATAACCACCACGCTTGGTAGGGGACGTCACTCATTTTGTTTTAATTATTATACAACAAAGTTGTAGTTTTTAAGATTCTAGTCGTTTACGTTTTAACTTGATTTTTCTAAGACCTTGACTTTATAATATTTATTTAGATTTTCAACTAACTTAAACATAACATTACTGAACAACTATTTGACTTTTTTATTACAATTTTTTTGTTATGGAAGTCAATTAAGTACACTTTGTACCCATTACTTGACATGTTTTGAAGCTGTATGAATATGAGTATCACCATCATCATCAGCATTGGCATCATCAGCATAAACATGAAAATATTAATTGATTTCACAACCGGACAGATTTATATCAAGAAAAATATATAGGAGTATAGATTAAACATAGGCGTTTATTCGTAAATCCCGTAAACGAATAAACTAGAATCCAAGTGAGATACACAGTGAAAAATGTCTTATCGAAAATAGTTCGATTAGGGCGAGGTAGTGGCCCATCGGGGTGCCATCTCGGCCCGTCTCGAGCGGGGCCTATCTCGTATCTCGGCGTTACGGCTGCCGTAAATATTTATCGATCCATCGCCGTCCGCGGCGCAGCCTGATTTATTGGGGCTTCGGATCCGACGCAATCTGTGCTGTCTCCCATACGTGTGCTGTTTGATTCACTAATATTTACTTTCCTCGTAATCCGATTACGTTTATTTGTAATTCCATTTGGTATGATTTACATTTCATGGAATAGCAACGCTTTTGTTCGCGTCTATGTGTTCTAATACGAGCGAATGAATGAATATACTTGCCAAAAAAATATACAGTAACCGTCATTCTACAACGTGTCTACATTTGAGACCTAATACGAGATAAGGTCTGGTCGGTCGAGATAAAGGTGCCAGGTTAAAAGTGCCAGAGGTTTTTCTTCCGTACCTTTTTACCATTTTCTGTCAATCTAAATTTATTTCTCAATTTCTTACTTCCCAGTTTCTTCGCCAATTGAAGAAATATACAGGCATGGAAATCTAATTTGAAATATCTTTGTCATATTTGTTCAAAATTCCCGTCTCATCAACACGTCTGTATATAGGATGGCTATGTTCAACAGTGAACGTTCACAGGCCAGTGAAGCTAACATTATAATTTATAGAGGAGAATAAAAAGAAAAAGATATTACTATAATTGAAGAAAAAGTCTAGTTAGTATGATATTTATATCGACGCAAAAAGCGTAAACGATGCAAAATTGTAGTCATTGCAAATTCATTTTTAATTTTTTACGTTGAATGATCTGGGTCGAGATGTGATTCGTAATGAGGAGATCCGATGAAGAACGAAACTCACTGACATAGCCGAAAGGATTAGTAAGCTGAAGTGGCAGTGGGCGGGCCACATATGCCGCAAAACCGACGGCCGTTGGGGCAAACGAGTTCTGGAGTGGAGACCGCGGATCGGCACTCGCAGGGTGGGACGCCCCGCCGCCAGGTGGACCGACGACCTGAAGAAGGTGGCCGGCAGTGGTTGGATGCGGAGGGCGGAGGACCGGGTGTGGTGGCGTTCGTTGGGGAAGGCCTATGTCCAGCAGTGGACTTCTAGGGGCTGACATGATGATCTGGGTCAGCAGCGTAGTAGTGGGTTTGAAGCGTAGTGTGCCCCCCCCCCCCTGGCTTGGTGGAGCGACGATCTGCAGTGACTGGATGAGAAGAACCGAAGATCGGGTTCAGTGGCGCACCTTGGGAGAGGCCTACTCGTATGTCCAAGAGTGGACTCTTTCGGGCTGATAATGATGATGATCTGGGTCACATATCTCTGCGGCTGATAGAAAATACACTGGTCTTAGACCATTCGAAGTAGAATAGTCTGATTCCGAATTTACAATAACAAAAAAAAGTACATCGATATGGGTTACAGCGTTTATGCATTTTTGCGTCGACATCGTAGTAATACAGTCTTGTGTGCAATCTTCAGACGTTGATACGAGAACGATTGAAAAATGCCGACGTAAAAGTCTATCTATTCCCTCGTACTCGTAGACGTGGCCGGCTTAACATATTTTGCATGCAAACCTATATTCACTAGAAAACTGTTGCAAATAGGAACAAGAAACATATATATATTCTTTATTGCACAAATACAAATTTTGTGTACAAAGGCGAGCTTATCTCTAAAAGAGATCTCTTCCAGCCAACCTTACAGGGTGTGAGACAAGGCACAGCATATAGATGGGGCACACCCCTCTCTGCCTCATTATATTGTATGTATAATATTGTTACTGTGTCCCGGCTTAGAATAGGGCCACCCCTATCTTTCCCGTGGGTGTCGTCAAGGCGACTAAGGGATTTCACCAGGGACGGGCAGCAGCGTTCTCCTGTGTGTGTATGTTAAGATCATTACTGCGATCACCAATCCGCCTGCCAAGCATGGTGATTATGGCAAATTCCCTAATGAACAACTTACCAAAAGTGGTACTCTATTGGGGATGCCTATGTCCAGCAGTGGACGTATTGATGATGATGTTAGTTGTATCAACATGTATATGGCATAATCACCAATGTATGCATACGTACACTGTGATTCTGAATAGCTGCCCGCGTCCCGCGCTCACCGGAAGTAGCGGGGCGTGCCGTCGTGAATCGAACAATCTATACAATATAGTAGGTTTATCATCAGGTTATTTTTGTCTCCACTGCAGGAGCACAACCCTCTCTCATCTGCCGGAGACAGACGGAGGATTTGGCCTACACTCCCCGCGCTGGCCAGACGGGTTGGGGAGGCCTGATTGATGTTTTATAATGTATTCTAATATTATACTACTTATATATGTTATATATGTTTGTGTGCGTAGGGTAGATTTAAGTCATCCTTTTTCATCTTGTGTCTCAGTTGTGTAATAAAGCATTTTGAGTAAGCACGCGTTTCATTATACAACACTGGCGAACGAGGATTTTAGAGAGTTTTTCAGTGCATTTAGTGGATATTTTAGTAATAATAAAATGGCGAACAGTGTGGGACGTTTAAATAGTTTTGATGTGGACAATGGGAATTGGCAAAGTTATTGTGATCGTTTAGAAATGTACTTTTTAGTAAATGAAACCAAAAGTGACCATAAATTACCCACATTAATTTCGGTGATTGGGGATGCAGGATATGAGTTGATGGTTAATTTATGTAGCCCAGCCAAACCGAAAGACTGTAGTTATGATGAGGTGGTGAAATTATTGAAAGACTATTTACAACCAAACCCGTCTTATCTCGCGGAACGCTACAAATTTCGTCAGTGTCGCCAGGCGGATGGTCAGTCGATTGCAAGCTTCGTGGCAGAGTTAAAGCGGTTTTCACGGTTTTGTGACTTTGAGAACACCCTCGACGACAACATGCGGGACCAGTTTGTATGTGGCATAAAAAGTGACCTAATCAGACAAAGGCTTTTTGCGGAAGAAAAAGTTACATATAAAAAGGCAATTTCCATCGCTTGTACATTGGAAGCTGCTGAGCGAGATTCACAAGCTGTCGAAAAAAATGGGAGCACATCGGTAATAAACGCGATCGTCCCTGGCTCGAGCGCTAGCGCTGCGAGTGAGTATAGGAGTGCCATGGAAAGACAGAGACAGCATAACCGTGGCAGTGAGTTTGACAGATCGGTGCATAAAGTCGACTCGGTTGTCAACTCGCCCGACTCGCCGCGCTGCTGGGCTTGTGGCGATACGTCGCATCGACAATACGATTGCAAATATCGTTCTTTTGTGTGTACCAATTGCAATAGGAGCGGCCACCTGAGGAGGGTATGCCCTCAGTCCACCGGGCAACAACGGTATCAGTGGAGTGGATCGCAACGGGGGCGCGGGAATGCGTACCGAGGACGAGGCACGCGTGGCGGCGGCGGCAGCGGCGCGGGCGGCGCCGGCCGGGCCGCTCGCCCCCGGTATGCTGGCCATCACTGGGTGCAGGACGCCTACGACGGGATCACATATCCTGACGAGTTCGAGGAAGAAGAGGAACAATTGTGTGGCGCGGATGAACAATCCGTACATTTAATGTCACTGGGTTGTTACAAACCGGTATGTTTGTCACTTTTAGTTGAAAATCAAGTTTTAAACTTGGAAGTAGATACAGGGTCGGCTATTTCATGTATAAGTAACTCGACCTATGCTGAATATTTTAGTCATTTGCTCTTGTTACCTTGCAAATTAACCTTAAAGTTTTACGATGGTTCAAAAATTAAACCTTTAGGTTATCTAGAAACGGAAGTGTGTTATGGTAAAGTGAAGAAAAAGTTGGACTTATATGTGATCAGAAGTGGCACTACTAATTTGCTCGGCCGGCAGTGGCTCGCTGAGCTGGGAATTCACATTCCAAGTTGTTCAATAAATGCTATCATAGATGAGAAAAGTGATAAGAATTCAATGGTTGCGAATGTAATTTCCAGACATAAGGAGTTGTTTGACGGGTCGCTGGGCTGTTTCACTGGTGGGAAGGCAGAACTATGTGTGCGCGAGGGCGCCACGCCGATCTTCTGCCGCGCGCGGCCGCTGCCGTACGCGCTTCGCGAGCGGGTGGACGCCGAGCTCGACGCCATGCTGCGCGCCGGCGTCATCGAGCCCGTCGACCACTCCGACTGGGCGACTCCTCTCGTTATAGCCAGGAAAGCAGATGGAGGTATTAGAGTATGCGCAGATTACAAGGTCACTCTCAATCAATCGTTAATGGTCGATCAGCACCCGGTTCCAAAGATTGAAGATTTATTTTCCAATATGAGTGGAAACGTTTTCTTCACAAAATTAGATTTGTCACATGCGTATAATCAGTACGAGCTGAGCGAGGCTTCAAAAATGTATACAATCATCAACACTCACCAGGGGTTATTCAAATATAATCGTTTAGTATATGGACTGTCATCGAGCCCGGCTATTTTTCAAAAAATGATGTCAAATTTATTAAAGGGTATTCCGAATGTAATAAATTTTTTGGACGATATTTTAATCATGAATAAAGATTTAAACTCGCATATAAATACGATAAATGAAGTATTCAATAGATTGAAGTCAAATGGATTAAAATTAAAGAAATCAAAGTGCGTGTTTTTAGCTAGTAAAGTGAAATTCTTGGGATTTATTGTGGATAGAGATGGAGTGGGTGTCGATCCAGAGAAAATTAAACCAATTTTAGATATGACTCCCCCGACTAATACTTCAGAACTCAGATCATTTTTAGGGATGATAAATTTTTATGGGAAGTTTGTAAGGAATTTAAGTTCATACTTAAATCCTTTATACGAACTGTTGAGGAAAGGGGTGGCTTGGACTTGGAACAAAAGACATCAGGCAGCTTTCGACCAAATTAAATTGTTATTGTCTAGTACAGAGGTACTGGTACATTTTGACATGGCGCGTGAGACAGTGGTGACGTGCGACTCGAGCGCCTACGGCATCGGGGCCATCGTAGCCCAGCGGGGGCCCGGCGGGGCAGAGCGGGTGGTGGCGTACGCGTCACGGGCGCTCACACAGGCGGAGCGGCATTACAGCCAGATACACAAGGAAGCTTTAGCCATCATTTTTGCGGTGAGTAAATTCCATCAGTATGTGTATGGCCGTAAATTTATACTACGCACAGATCACAAGCCGCTGGTCAGTATCTTTGGGCCGGGGCATGGGATTCCCGTCACGGCTGCTAGTCGGTTACAGCGCTGGGCTATTATTCTGTCAGCATATGACTTCAATATTGAATATGTTTCAACGGATAAGAATACAGCAGATGCATTATCACGATTAATAAAATCACATAAGGGGGACTTAGAACAGGAGGCAGGGCAGATTCCAGAACAGACATATCTGCATTTCGCGACAGAAGCATTATTATTGGATTATAATAAATTAAGAAGAGGAACAGTGTCGGACCCCATTTTGAGTCGAGTTTTAAGCTATATAAGGGATGGCTGGCCTGCAGAGGTGGATATTAAAGAACTTAAGCCATTATTTAATCGAAGAAACGAGCTGTATATAGAACTAGGTTGTATAATGTGGGGACATCGCGTGATTATCCCTGGCCACTATAGGGAAAAAGTTCTGAAGGAACTTCACGATTCCCATATGGGAATAGTGAAAACGAAAAGTTTCGCTCGAAGCTACGTGTGGTGGCCCGGGCTGGACGAGGCGATCGAGGCTCAGTGCCGCGCGTGCGCCGTGTGCGCCGCCGTGGTCGACGCGCCGCCGGCGCACGCGCCGCGCGCCTGGCCCTGGCCCTCGCGCCCCTGGTCCCGGCTACACCTTGACTTTTTAGGGCCTATCGAGGGCATGACGTATTTGGTAGTCGTGGACTCGTGTTCCAAATGGATAGAGGCGATAAAAATGCAGCGCACTACAGCGGCGGCTGTTATTCGGGTCTTGCGAGATTTATGGGCTAGATTCGGTATTCCGAAGCAAGTGGCCAGCGACAACGGGCCTCCTTTTACAAGCGTAGAGTTCCAATCGTTTCTTAACAATAACGGAATTGAACAAATTTTGACAGCCCCATATCACCCGGCGTCAAATGGAGCGGCCGAAAGTTCTGTAAAAATTTGTAAGAGGGTAATTAAAAAGGCATTACAACAAAAGTTAGATGTAGATACAGCGTTATGTAGGTTCCTTCTTACTTACCGCAATACAGAACATAGCACGACTGGTGAAGCCCCAGCTCAGATACTGCAGGGACGGGCGTTACGTACTAGGTTAGACTGTTTAAAACCGGAAAGGGCCGATCGTGTTAGGAGCGCTCAACTTCGTCAGGGAAGAGGAGCTGGAGGCGTCACTAGATCTATGGGTACTGGGGACTCTGTGTGGTTTAGGCATTACCGAGCAGGGGATAAGTGGTGCCCGGGCGAAATTGTAGAAAGGCTTGGCGATACTGATTACAACGTTAGGTGTAGTAATGGAACCGAAGTGCATCGACATATTGACCAATTGAGAGATAGGACATACCCAGGTTTGGTACAACCTAAACCTCAAATGATAGGCAACAGACAGGCACGTAACTCCCTCTTATTTCCTGGTGGTGACGAAGGGAGTTCGCAAATGGCGGAGGGGTCGAGGAGCTCGATGGAGTCGAGGAGCTCGATGGAGTCGAGCGGCGCCACTGAGGGCGCCGCGCCGTTCACTCCACCCGCAACGACTCCGGTTAGGTCCGTTACCCAGGCACGGCTATCGGCTACACCCCTTCCTGTTAGTGAATCTCGCCCAGTGAGAACTCGTAGACCTCCGATTAGATTCGGCTTCGATTTCGACTGAAGCCCATAAGATAAAAATGCCTGGTTTTATTGTATATCACTCCAATGTGTGTCTTAGACATAGTAGCGGATTTAATTTAATATTTAGAATAGGGGAATGTAATTAAGGGTAGAGGTGTTATATATGTTTGTGTGCGTAGGGTAGATTTAAGTCATCCTTTTTCATCTTGTGTCTCAGTTGTGTAATAAAGCATTTTGAGTAAGCACGCGTTTCAATATACAACAATATATACCTACTAATATACGAAGGTTAACCAATTAAAATTGATACTAATATTATTGTGAAACTCATTTGTCTGTTCATTGAAAAAATTTGAAAAAAGGGGGGGGGGGGGGAAAGCGAGTTAGGTCCTGTTTTTTTGGGATAGTTTTTATCCCAAAAAAACATCTCATTCCTACGGGGATCCAAATTAATCGTATGTACAGGCATAGATCCTACTAATATTATAAACGCGAAAGTTTGTAAGTATGGATGGATATTTGTTACTCTTTCACGTAAAAACTACTGAGAGGATTTTAATGAAACTTGACAATAATATAGCTTATACATCAGAATAACACATAGGCTACAATTTATAAAGATATTGTGTGAATTGTCCAAAATATCAAGTAAGTAGGAAAAAGTCTACCATCCGCGAGATATTCTGGCGTGCGCCATAAAATTATAATTTTAATGTCGTAATGTTAGTTCTTTTCTACGCCACGCTAATATAACTACTCGAAATACTAATCCTGTGCAGACGAAGTCGCGGGCACCAGCTAGTACTCAATAATACAACGTAATACAGGTCCTTAAGACTAAGTAAGGTCAGCAAATCGTTCACGGGGCAATGTAAACGCTTCTACAACAAACTACCAGAGGAAATCTTATATATGACGGACAGAAAGTTTAAGATTCACATTAAAAAACAACTTTGTAGGAAAGCCTATTATAAAGTAAACGATTATTTGAATGACAAAGATGCCTGGTACTAATGTTAATCCAGCTTCGCAAAATCCTTATTAATTGTATGCAAACTTGATTTTTAAAAGATGTGTTGCGTGAAGTTTGTTGCGCCGTTTCTTCTTCACAGCGCTAACACCTAGGAAGCGGTAGTCGATTAAAAAAAATGACGTGTATAAATGTACCAAGTGTACTCATATGCAATAAATGATTTTGACTTTGACTTTGACCATATGAATCGAAATAAATGTCATTTCTGAGGTTTTTTGGGATGTTGATTACGAAAATGATATCTAAAATTTGAAACTAAAACTTGAAATTCAAGATGTGTACATTTCGAAATCTACGCGGACGAAGCTAGTACCATATAAATCAGTTTTGGGAGAGGTTGCAGCCTCGCCAACTAACCAAACACATTTACCTGGAAATGGTGTTCCAGGAAAGCCGAAAGTGCACATAGCACGGTGTTCGAATATCATGCTTCGAATGGCGGATTAATAAGGTTTGCACGCAGCTCGAAAATTCAATCATGAAATTTCCGGTAGCCGGCCTTTACAGTACTCAGAGGAAGGAGGGATTTCAACCGTATCAACTACAGCTGGAGCTGCAATTATTAGAAATAGACTTTCCTCGTGTTTTGATGAAAGAAATACTATCTAAGCAAAATCCGAAATATGTGATCGAAATGGGGAGAGCGGAGGACCAGGTGAGGTGGCATACTTTGACTGGAGAAGGTCTAAGTCCATCAACGAACGCCAACAAGCTATAAATAATGATGATGAAACAACGATCTCTATGTACTACTAGATTGAGCGTTCCAAACAATCGCTCTGTTCCATGCAAGTAGCCACAACCCGTTCACATTCACAATGAAACTTGTGTAGTTACTACTGTTAAATAATGTTAATATTTAGAAAATAACTAAATGTTCTGAGTAGTAACTGCACAAGTTTCAAAGTGAATGTGAAAGAGTTGTGGCTACTTGCGTGGAACAGAGCGATTGTTTGGAACGCTCTATCTAGTAGTACATAGAGATCGTTTTGATGAAACAAGTGTCCTTCACCAGCCCCGGATTTCCGTCTAGGCATACAAGGCTCCGGCCTAGGGGCCCAGCCAGCCTAGGGGCCCCACCCACCCAGCTACCCCGGCCACGATACGTATGCGAGCAGGGAGCCGAACAGCTAGAAGACAATAATAACCAGACCTAGAAATTTCTCATATACTTTGACATTTCATATTGCAAATCGCTTTCAAAATTAAGTTAAGGAACTTAAGGAAAGAAAATAGGACATAAATTAAATATTATAGATGAAAGAATATATTAATATAAGACTTCTGTTACTTGACAATCAAGCTTGTAATGTTTCAATGCAAGCTTGTAATAAATTGTTTCTCGAATGCAGTATTTTAAATGCAATCTTTAGTTGTACATTATAAAACATCAGTCAGGCCTGCCCAACCCTTCTGGCCAGAGCGGGGAGTGTAGGCCAAATCCTCCGTCTGTCTCCTGCAGTGGAGACAAAAATAACCTGATGATGAATGTTTTGTTTACCAAATCATTGTTCTTGCTTGACATTTTGGAAATAAAATATCAAGTGCAGATACTTAATTAACAAAATTATAGGTTGTTCAAAGTAATGTTGTAGGTATAAATGTTGAAAGAGTTTTGATTACTGAAATACTAATTTGTACGGAATTAATGCATTTTTGCCGTGTGGTTTCCGGTAGAGTAGAATAGGACCACTCCAACTGTTCCCGTGGATGTCGTGCAAGGCGACTAAGGGAATACATTATAAAACATCAATCAGGCCTCCCCAACCCGTCTGGCCAGCGCGGCGAGTGTTGGCCGCACCCTCCGTCTGTCTCCGGCAGATGAGAGAGGGTTGTGCTCTTGCAGTGGAGACAAAAATAACCTGATGATGAATGCAACAAATATCTATGAGTTACTGATAGTAACAAAGTAACAGTTAGGAAGTTGGTATTGCTAGGCTAGATAAAGCAACAATCTGTAGGAGGCGGGTAGCAGTGACTGGATGAGAAGAGCCGAGGTTCGGGTTCAGTGGCACCGCGAGAGGCCTATGTCCAGCACTGGACTATTGTAGGCTGATAATGAAAATAACTCTTCATAAAGTGGCTGTGCGAACTAACATGTTGGCCCGCAGGTTTGCACGCTGTACGACACCAGTCAAACTGACAACTTTAAGGCTTATTGCCTATCACTTTATACGTGCAACCTGTGGGCTGACTACACTAAGAGGGCATACAGCGCCCTGCGTGTCCAATATAACAACGGACTCAGGATGCTCTTGGGGCTGCCGCGATTTTGCAGCGCATCGGGTATGTTCGCCGAGGCCCGCACGGACGGCTTCCACACAATAGTGCGCAGACGAGTCGCGTCCCTGATGCGTCGCGTGCGAGACAGCACCAACAGCATCCTGAGCACCCTGGCCGATAGGTACGACAGTCCTATGCTGAGGCACTGGGTGAGGCTTCACCTGTCCAGTGCCAAATGAGTTGTCAAATAAAGAAAATAAAAATTGTATATACCTTTGTAAATATGTTACTTTTATTGTATGTATCACTAACGTAGCTTTAGTTTTAAGGTTTTATGTTACTAACAATTATATGGACATGAGTCTGAAATAAAATATTAATAATAATAATAAAACAGTGTATGCAATATATACGTACAACGAAACAATGTACTGCCATACATTACACTCCATTTGAAGTAACTTTGGTAACCGATAACAACTTTAACTCTCACCGATTTTATTCAAACAAAACCTCAACAGAGAAACGGATTTGTAACAAGGTATCTGCGAGTCCGGGATTCGGTTACGGACGGTCTTTAGTCGGGCTTTAATGCGGGCCTGGCCGGGCGGCGTAAATACAAAAGCAAGCGGCGTAATACAGCACAGACAAAGTGGCTCTATGACCCAGACGCGTCCGTATAAATATAAAGTATTACAAACAATATTACACCACAAACACACTATGCTGTCTGTAATGTGATCGGCTTTGAATAAAAAAATGTTTAACAAAAACGACCGCAATACAGCTCGAACACTCTAGGACACACAAGGATGAAACGGATCAAATTCCAACCCACATCTGTTGCTCGTCGTAAAAATAGAGGCATTACAAAGTCTTCGTCGAGAATAGGTAGAATATAGACGGCCTACTATCTCTAAATATCATCATCATCAGGTTATTTTTGTCTCCACTGCAGGAGCACAACCCTCTCTCATCTGCCGGAGGATTTGGCCTACACTCCCCGCGCTGGCCAGACGTGTTGGGGAGGCCTGACTGATGTTTTATAATGTATTCCCTTAGTCGCCTTGTACGACATCCACGGGAAGAGTTGGAGTGGTCCTATTCTACTCTACCGGAAACCACACGGCAAATATATCGGCGAAATATTAAATAATCCCCATAAAGCAAAAAAAAACTTGACTGCCATATTTTCAGAGAATATTCGTGATACTTTTACTTACATGAAAAATAAAGCATTTTAAAATACTGAATTTGAATTTTTCAAATTGTCTTAATAAAACAAATGCTAATATGATGCAGAATATAACTGTCTGTGTTGAATCTGACTTTTCATTGCCATATATCTATATGCGGCTGCACTACAAACCGCTGTGTTGCAGCTGAGTTTCGACGAGCTCTTACTGCTTTAGGTAATTCACAAGATATTGCAACACAGACTATGGGCCCACCCCCGAGACTTCGAGACAAGCAAACATTTAATTACATACTACTTTTAAGCAAACAAGAGAGGGACAACGTTATACGTGAACAACATAAGTATTTCTCGTTCTAATTGGAAGCGTCGATGATTCACTAGTGCGTACAACTATTTTGCGACGATAAGCTGAAGTGAGGAGGTGATTGTCTCTTCTTTACGTTAGGTTATTTATTCTCTGCTATATGTCAGTGTTCTATCTGTCTTTGTATTTACGCGGCCGGGCGGGCGGCAACGGACGTAGCCGATAGTGTTCAGGTACAATAAATACACGATAACGACCTCTCAGGGTTGTCCGTCTGTCTCAAGTTATAGCCATATCTTTGTAGCGATTTGCAGATGTGTCCTGCTGTACAATAGTTTCGTCTTTTATTGATATTTTGGACTTTATGTTGGGAGTTATGATAAGTTCAATTTAGTCATTGTTTTGTTTGGTACATCACCTTGAGCCTAAATATATTCACTGCTGAACATAAATCTTACAGTAGAATTCCAGTTTTGGTGGGCTGTCCATTGGGGGATTTGCTATAATCACCACGCTAGGCATGCGGATTGGTGATCGCAGTAATGATCTTAAGGTACACCGGAAAACGCTACTGCCTGTCGCTACTGCAATCCCTTATTACCGCTCGGCCACGACTTTGGTGGCGTGCTGCTAAAATTTTTGTACATTTGTTCTCGCCGCTCGCCGCCCCGCTCCTAGCCGCCGCTGACAGCGGCAAGGCCGTGGCCGAGCGGTTAGTCGTCTTGACACTCTCTGGAAGATAGGGGCTGGCTAGGTAGACATTCTAAGCCGGGAACTACACAGTTTGATTCATGCGTAACATCCTATCCTACTAATCATTCCTACTAATATTATAAATGCGAAAGTTTGGATATTTGGATGTTTGTTTCTCAATCACGCTTCAACCACTGGACGGATCGTAAAGAAACTTGGCAAACATATAGCTTAGGTCCTGAAATAGGACATAGGATAGTCTTTATCCCGAAAAAAAACATTTCATTCCTACGGGACTACATAATAATTTGTGACGTTAAGATGTCCACGCGGACGAAGTCGCGGGCAACAGCTAGTATAATATACCGATCCATCCAATTTCAAAACTTAATTTAATACTTAAAAGTCTGCTACTGAAAAGATGCCCTAATGGACGTATCGGGTTATATTTTTCATTTTTCAGATTATTGGCATGACAGAAATAGTTCAGATCATAATCGATATATCTTACACTCTCTATATACTCGTACAACACAATAAAGAGTTTATAATAACAGTAAAAACAAGTATGGGGAGTTTCTTTATATATGTGATCAGAAAATACAAAGGGACCAAGAAAAGAACTATAAAAGGAAAACGTATGGCAGAGACAAATACAGTTACAAATTTTAAAAGTTAAAAATAGTACAATATAGGCGGTATTATTGCTTTAAGCGATTTCTTCCGGACCACCTTTGGGTAGAAAATATTATAGTCGAGAAAAAAATTTGGCTTCGCTAATTTGGGAACTATGGCTATAGAAAATAAGTAATAAATATTTAGTTTTATAGTTATACACATACACTACTTTGTAAGAAAGCCTATTGTAAAATAAACGATTATTTGAATGACAAAGATGCCTGGTACTAATATTAATTCAGCTTCGCAAAATCTTTATTAATTGTATGCAAACTTGATTTTTAAAAGATGTGTTGCCTGAAGTTTGTTGCGCCGTTTCTTCTTCACAGCGCTAACACCTAGGGAGCGGTAGTCGATAAAAAAATGACGTGTATAAATGTACCAAGTGTACTCATATGCAATAAATGATTTTGACTTTGACTACGTACCTAATCAAAAAAGCTAGGGCAAAGAGGGTAATATATGAAGAAAAGAGATAAAATTCAGCTATTTTATGATGCAGGGAAAATTTCAACATCAACATTAAACGCAGCTGTTAAAAATTCACTTAACACACCCTGAACGAGCGAATGAGTGAGTGAACGAGTGAGTGTTTAATATAAATGCAGATGCCTCTGACTTCGGCGCGCAATGACGCGAGGTAAACAATCGGTCCTTTGTGAATTACTCATTGCACGTGAGTTACAACTGCATTGTTTATACACGTGTGTAACTGAAGTGTTTTAATGATAATATGCGTGCAGCTTTTGTCTTTAATGGACTGGAGTTTCAGACTTTCAGCCAAAAAGGAGATATTTTATTAATTTCATCTTTATATCAGCCCTTAAACAAGACGAAAGTCATGTTCAACTCACACGTTGACCTAAGACCGGTGATCGTCGAAAATGTCAATATTGAAGTTGTTCAGGGTACGTCTACCTAGGACAGATAATACAGTTGGGTAGGAACAATTTCGATAGAGAAGCTGACAGAAGAATCCAGTTGGGCTGGGCAGCATTTGGAAAACTGCGTCAAGTCTTCACGTCGCTTATTCCACAATGTTTAAAAACAAAAGTCTTTAATCAGTGCGTCCTGCCTGTCATGACCTACGGTGCAGAAACGTGGCCTGATCCACAGGTTTCAAGTCGCTCAGCGAGCTATGGAGAGGGCTATGCTCGGGGTTTCTTTGAAGGATATTATTCGTAACGAGGAAATCCGACGAAGAACGAAATTCACCGACATAGCCGAAAGGATCAGCAAGCTGAAGAGTGAAGGTCCAGTTTCATAAATAATAATGACAAAATAAGACATACCTAGCTTTAGTTTGAACTCTGTCGTCAGTATCAAAAACGAATCACAAAAGTGTGTGGTTGAATCCTACTAATATCCTACTAATATTATAAATGTGAAAGTTTGGATGTTTGTTACTCAATCACGCTTCAACCAGTGAAACGTAATGAAACTTGGCACACATATAGGTTAGGTCCTGAAAAAAACATTTCTACGAGAAATACATAATAATTTATGATGTTAAATTTGCCGTGTGGTTTCCGGTAGAGTAGAATAGGATCACTCCAACTCTTCCCGTGGATGTCGTACAAGGTGACTAAGGAAATACATTATAAAACATCAATCAGGCCTCCCCAACCCGTCCGGCCAGCGCGGAGAGTGTAGGCCAAATTCTCCGTCTGTCTCCGGCAGATGAGAGGGTTGTGCTCCTGCAGTGGAGACAAAAATAACCTGATGAAGTTGTCCACGCGGACGACGTCGCGGGCAACAGCTAGTATAGAATATTAAAGCGCTTTTTGTAGAACTCAAATAACTCTATTATCCTAGGACACGCAATTTCCAACAGCGTACAAGTACGAAACACAAATAAAAGCTGCAAAACATCGAGAAATAAAAAGCAGCTCTACCGAGTGACTGGCTAACGACAATCGTAATGGTTTACGGGAGACAAAAACGCACACTTTTTATCTTGGTCGTATTGTTTCAGAGAACAAAGAAGGAACGAGAACGAGGTAGCTCGTCACTGAACATCGTTTACGGCTCGGTACACACGACGGGCTGTCCGATTTTTTTTATATCCATAAGAGGGACGAAGATAAACGTTACGAATAAGGGTCTCGGGGAAGTACGGGAGCGAATTTGTATAAAATAAAAGGAAATAAATGAATGAGATGGTACGTCAGAAGCAGATGGAGGGATGTTCATGTCAATAGTTTTGAATTTGCATAATCTGGACTGGCGGTGTGCGAAATTTGTAGAAGGTAGTTCACTTTAAGTTAAACTAAATAGGAAGAAGCTACACAAGAGAGGGCGAGGCGAAGACGGAACTTTCCAAACTAGGGTGTACTCGTTAAGCGCGCACGCGATTATTCTGTAAATATAAGTGACTAGCTGTTGCCCGCGGTTTCGTCTGCGTGGACAACTTAACATCGACCAAATTAAAGGCTGCAAAACCGATGACACCTATTTACCTCTCCCGTCTGGATGCAGCAACATCAATAGAGGATGTGATGCAACACATCCGGACGAGGACTGTGGGTTGGACTGAGGAACGAATCAGGGTCGAATGTACGTTCTTGGAGTCTACTAGCACTAATAACTTTAAGTCCTGTAGACTCCGGGTTTCCACAAAACACCAGGGTATAATCCTCAGTCCCGAGGGAGTAGTGTTTAGACGTTTTAGGGATTCAAAGACTAGAATCTCAAAAATAGTGAATGAATGAATGTGTACGATGACCTCTGTTAATTAAGGTTATAATAATGTATGTATTTCTAGGTTAAGGTATTTATCTAAGTTGCCTGATAATTAACGATTTATTATTATTATTATCACAAATAATTATGTATTTCCCGTAAGAATTAGATGTTTTTATGAATAAAAACTATCCAGGACCTAACCTAAATGTCTGCCAAGTTTCATCCCGATCCGTCCAGTGGTTGAAGCCTGAATGAGTAACAAATATCCAAACATTCAAATATCCAAACACCCAAACTTTCGTATTTGTAATATTAGTGAGCAGTAGTGTAAGATGGGTGTCTTGGATAGTATAGGAGAGACGTCAGGCGTAGGGCGGCTGGCAGTGACTGGATGGGAAGAACCAAGGATCGGGTTCAGTGGCGCACCTTGGGAGAGGCCTATGTCCAGCAGTACTTTTGCACACTGAAGTTATCTTATCTTCTTAGGGGGCCAGGAAGACCTGGCGACACTTCGACCCTTCAGGATCTTTTGTGCCAAACCCCTGACAACCAATGGTGCCCGAAGCCGATTTGGTGGTCTTCACATACGCCTTAGAATTTCTTCTTCGGCATATGCAGGTTTCCTTACGATGTTTTCCTTCACCGAAAAGCCTGTGGTATTATAAATAAACCGTACTTAAGTTTCGAAAAACTCATTGGCACGGCCGGGTATTGTACCAGGACCTCATGAACGTGAGGCGAGTGCACAACCAACGGGCTGCAACGGCTCTCACACTGAAGTTAAATCACATCAGTATTTTTTTTAAAAGAAACGCGATGTGTCAATAATGTTGATGTAATCACTCCCACTTGAGCCGTGCGGTTTCCGGTAGAGTAGAATAGGACCACTCCAACTCTTCCCGTGGATGTCGTACGAGGCGACTAAGGGAATACATTATAAAACATCAATCAGGCCTCCCCAACCCGTCTGGCTAGCGCTTGGAGTGTAGGCCAAACCCTCCGTCTGTCTCCGGCAGATGAGAGAGGGTTGTGCTCCTGCAGTGGAGACAAAAATAACCTGATGATGATGATGATGAATCACTCCCATACATTCTCAAAGAGAGGCTTTTAGTCAACTGATAACGAAACTGCGTTACCTACAAGCGAGGACGTGCTGTTTATGCTTTAATTAAAAATTTAACTCAAAACACGTTACACACCTGACAAATGAAGTTACTTGTGACTTCCGCCATTAACGATCTCTATGTACTACTAGATGGAGCGTTCCAAACAATCGCTCTGTTCCATGCAAGTAGCCACAACTCTTTCACATTCACAATGAAACTTGTGCAGTTATTACTCAAAACTTAATTATTTACTAAATATTGAAATTATTTAACCGTAGCATCAATATTTAGTAATAATTAAATGTTCTGCGTAGTTACTGCACAAGTTTCATTGTGAATGTGAAAGAGTTGTGGCTACTTGCATGGAACAGAGCGATTGTTTGGAACGCTCCATCTAGTAGTACGTAGAGATCGTTGTCCGCCATAGAATTGGAATAAAAGTGAAGAAATAGGTAGGTGCTTGTATAAAACATCAAATATAACCTTTGAGCTAACAAGTAGCCAGACAATTTTCAACAATACAGTATATATCCTTCTTTCTCAACTCAAACATGTCTGACGATGCATAAATTTTCTTCATTGACAGTATTCTCCTGCAGTTTCATAGTACAACTTATTGACACAACACTTTGAGTTCGATAACTGTGTGTACGCGGTCTTAAAAGTCTGTGGGGACTTGGGGAGTAGTGGGGGGGTGGGGGGGATATAAACACGTTAGCATTCACACGCCATATATTCGCAATAAAACGTCACGCGCGTGTTAGGCGTTCACGTCACGCGGCGCGGCGCGCCCTTGACTTACGTTTTCAACATTAGCTGATTTGTGGCGCTTTTCTTGATCTACAAGATATAAAGGCTACTTTTATAGTCCATCAGCGGTTGTAAATGTAGTATTTTAAGGTTTGTGACCGGCTTGGTCGTGGGTTCGATTCCCATCAGAGATGTTTTATAATGTATTCCCTTAGTCGCCTTGTACGACATCCACGGGAACAGTTGGAGTGGTCCTATTCTGCTCTACCGGAAACCACACGGAAAATATAAAGAAAAAAATTACCTACAGATGCGAGTAAAGTGAACTGTCCTAATTTCCGTAGTACAGGTTAAAATCCTAGTTTAAGATTTAGACAAGTGAATGTATAAATGAAATATTTATTATCATTATTATAGGTGTTGCCGTGTGGTTTCCGGTAGAGCAGAATAGGATCACTCCAACTCTTCCCGTGGATGTCGTACAAGGCGACTAAGGGAATACATTATAAAACATCAGTCAGGCCTCCCCAACCCGTCTGGCCAGCGCGGGGAGTGTAGGCCAAATCCTCCGTCTGTCTCCGGCAGATGAGA
Organism: Esperia sulphurella; assembly: GCA_947086405.1. NCBI lineage: Eukaryota > Metazoa > Arthropoda > Insecta > Lepidoptera > Oecophoridae > Esperia > Esperia sulphurella. The sequence goes on from OX352272.1 coordinate 15,200,722, forward strand.
GAAGGTTGTGCTCCTGAAGTGGAGACAAAAATAACCTGATGATGATGATGATTATAAGTGACGTCACATTTAAATCTAGGATTATGTAAGACCCAGACCAGACAGTTGCCTATCTTTAGTATAACTCATACCAATTCGAACCTCTGCAGCAAACCACCAACCACAATACAAAGGGAAGGTTGAAACTGATTTAAACTTGATAATAAATTTTGAAACTCCTGAAATTTGACAATGAAATTCTCCAATGATTATTATTTATTTATTTATTTAACAATTTATTGCACACACAAAAGAAAAACATACAAAACAAAAGTAAAGATAAAAAATAACATATTTGTACATGTTATTTTAATATCTACAATTGGTAATTCTTATCTCTTTAAGAGATTTAATTATTAATTATTTTTTTTATTAATTTAGAACACATATTATACTTTGTTGTATAATATATCCGGTCGCGGAAAATGTCAGGCCGATGATTAACGATCCAATACTGAATTTAAAGAACAATTGGAAACAAAAACTATTGGTTCAATAAAATGAGAAGCTATATTTAGCAAACTGGGTCAAGTAATAATTACTACGCGGAGTTGGACTTAAAACTTGGTTGAAATAATAAATAGGAAGGGAAATCGTTAAGGGAAAAGGTCAGGTGCTCTTCCCAGAGATAATTTGAAGTCGGGTGGGACAAAAGGTGAACTGTGCTTAGAATATTGCATCATCATCATCGGCCGCAGCCCTTAGAGGTCCTCCAGCAGTGGACTACCGGGCGAGGTATATCTACGCCCTACGCGGCGTGGCCCCGAATGCCGGGGCACCTAGGCGAATCGCGTAGGACTTAATATGTGATTTAACATCATCATCATCATCGTGCCGTATGGTTTCCGGTAGAGACCACTCCAACTCTTCCCGTGGATGTCGTACAAGGCGACTAAGAGAATACAATACATTATAAAACATCAATCAGGCCTCCCCAACCCGTCTGGCCAGCGCGGGGAGTGTAGGCCGAATCCTCCGTCTGTCTCCGGCAGAAGAGAGAGGGTTGTGCTCCTGCAGTGGAGACAAAAATAACCTGATGATGATAGTTTTATCAAACTCACAGTATGCTCGTCGAAATTTAGACTGCGGCTTAGTAACTGCACAAGTTTCATTGTGAATGTGAAAGAGTTGTGGCTACTTGCGTGGAACTAAGCGATTGTTTGGAACGCTCCATCTAGTAGTACATAGAGATCGTTGAGGTTCAGTCGTTTTTACGTAATGCGTGCACAAACTAACAGACAAACAGATGAACACTACTTTCTAGTCAATTCTTAGGAGCAGGCAAGATATTTTTATCCAGAAGTGGTAGTGGATAGATAAACAATCCTTTTAACACACTTCTTACTTTAAAATACATAAAAGTTCTGAATTCCTGGAGCTGTAAGACTACATAAACAATTTACGTAAACGCTCTCGTGATATACCCAGGGTCGGAATAAAGTAGTCTGAAAAGAAATGTTTATGTTAATACTAGCTGTTGCCCGCGACTTCGTCCGCAACCGACAACTCAACATCACAAATTATTATCTATTTCCCGTAGGAATGCGATGTTTTTTCGTGATAAAAACTATTCTATGTCCTAACTTGATATTTTGGACAATTCACACAATATCTTTATAAATTGTAGCCTATGTGTTATTCTGATGAATAAGCTATATAATTGTAAAGTTTCATTAAAATCCATTCAGTAGTTTTTACGTGAAAGAGTAACAAACATCCATCCATTCTCACAAACTTTCGCGTTTATAATATTAGTAGGATAGATTTTCCTGGATAATTTCCGTGATTTATTAAAAATTTGTTTCGCAATCCTGGGATATTAAAACTCATACAGTAATATAAATATTACATACATACATACATAATGCTCACGCCTTGTTTCAGAGGGGTAGGCAGAGACGATGTATCGCCACTTTGCGCAATCCAATGTCGCAAAACGATTTTCCGTCGCCCGCTTTTCGCTTCGTGACACCCCTTGACGTGATGTGTTGCGAACATCGCCGATTTATTAGACCAGTGTTGCTATATTGTCGATGACTTTTAAAGTATTTTTGGAAATTCTGTGTAATTTGTTTTATGAATAAACTATCTGTGCCCGCGGCTCCACTCGCGTGAACTACAGAATCCACTCCCCTTCTCACTCCCGCTCCCACTCCCAATCGGTTCAGTAATTTTATAGTGATGCGTGCACCAACTAACAGACAAAAATGATTGAAATGTGTTGTATTATTTATCTTTAGACCCCCCAATTTTTTTTTTGCAAATCTCTTCAATGTACAGACACGCTAAGTTTACGTTTTTATTTCATCATCAGGTTATTGCCGGCGACAGACGGAGGATTTGGCCTACACTCCCCGTGCTGGCCAGACGGGTTTGGGAAGCCTGATTGATGTTTTATAATGTATTCATTTAGTCGCCTTGTACGACATCCACGGGAAGAGTTGGAGTGGTCCTATTCTACTCTATCGAAACCACACGGCAGGTGGTTATAAGATAATAAAAATTAAATAAATGAGATGAAAGGAATGTTCATAATAATCTAACATGCGATATTATATGACACTACTACCTCATTCCGATCTCTGCACATAACACACCCAACAAACGCAGTATGTCTTCCCCCGTCCCGACCTCTCACAGATTTGTTTATCTGCTGCATTGTTTAAAGCGTAACAGAAATAAAACTAGAAAGGCAGCGTGACGCCGCGTCTCGACTTGTTTAAAAATCCTCAAAGCTTTGTACTTCGTTCTCAATAACGATGTTTACAAAAGCACATACTTCGTCTTTTATGCGCACAAATACTTGTATGAGGTTGTCGAAGCATATTGACTGATAGAGAACAATCTCTACTAATTACCAGGGTACAGAATTTGTGAAATATGGTACGCAAGATTGAAATTACATTTGACATTATTTTATTAACTGTTTTAATGAAAATCCCGGGCCTCTTATAATAAATAATAAATAAATAAATGGCCTTTTTATTTCCATTACATTTTCACTTACATCATACAATGGTGTTAGTATTATTAGTTTTACTTATTCGCTAATTGTTAGTATGGTTAGTTTTATCCGTTTGTAGATGGACCCCTCTTTGGGTGAAGGCCTCCTCCATTTTTTTCCATGACTCCCTGTCTTTGCCTGCAGAGAGCCAATCTTTTCCCACATAGTTGACGACGTCGTCTCCCCATCGTTTGTTTGGCCTGAATACATTCCTTTTCCCTGCTTATCACAGAAATACTAAGATAGAATTGTGAAGCAGGCGCGACACGCGTGCAGAGTGCAGATCGCAAAAAAATTCTCAATGATTCATCATCATCATCATCATCAGGTTATTCCTGTCTCCAATGCAGGAGCACAACCCTCTCTCATCTGCCGGAGACAGACGGAGGATTTGGCCTCAATGATTCAAAAGAAGCAATTTATTTTGCCATTCATCAAAAACTGCTGAAGAATTCGGTAATATTTTAACAAATTTAAAGCGCCTAAATGTCGATGTAAGTGAGATTGATCTAAACAGAGTCCTCATTAATTATTCCTGTGTAATCTAACGAACTGTGGCTAATTTCATTTGGAGCTGGCGACCGTGAAGTTGTAAAATCTTCGGGGAAGTTTTTAACGGCGTCCTCTGTAAATATGTAATGAGAAGGGAAGCAAAAAAGCAAAAAACTTGGTTCAGCGACAGAAACGGCGGTCCCGAGAGAGACATAAGTTCAGCGGAGCGACGCCACGAAGAGCTACGACGCGACTAGATATTCTCACCACATACGGAAGAAACAAGGGATAATGATGATTAATTGGGCAGTGTTAGATATTTTAACATTGACTTAACTGACTGTCGTTCTTCGTCTAAGAACGAAAGTCACCGACATGGCCGAAAGGATAAGCAAGCTGAAGTGACAGCTCATACCTTATCGTACCCTCAATCTCCTTTAACTAGCCCCCCCCCCCCCCCCCCTTGAAACTGTTTGTTCCTATACTCACTTCCACGATGCACGGAGTGGAAAGTGGAAATAAGTAGGCATAGGCATAAAGTAAGATGTTACTTAAAGAAGTAGAAATTGCGTGTAATTTTCAAGTAGATATTTAAACTTCACCGCCTCGATTCATTATTGGCTTGATCATTGGAATCGAGCCCCGACGGTCCTGGGTCCGATTCCCACTGGGGACAGACAACTTTGTACAAGTTGGTCCCGGTCTAGATGTTATATTTGGTTTTTTTTTTATTGTTAATGGGTTTGCGCTTGACCTCAATATCACCTTACGGTAAGCGGTGGAGCTCGCCTACCCAGAAGATTTCTGCCTATTCACTCTTCCTTTAAAAATATTCAAATTGTACTGGTTCAGAAATACTCAAGTTGGTAGAGAGCTCCATTCCTGTTTCTGTACTTGTTTAATTTCCATAGCACCGAAGTATATAAGAATATACTATTTATTTACTAGCTGTGCCCGCGGCTCCGCTCGCGTGGACTACAGAATCCGCTCCCGTTTCCACTTCCACTCCCTATCTCACTTCCATTCCCATTTAGACTACCAATCTCAACCCCAACCCCAACCAAATCCGTTCAGTAGTTTTTACATGATGCGTGCATAAACTCACCGACAAAATAAACAGACAAAAATTATCGAAATGTGTTCTATTACTTATCTTTAGACCCCCAATTTTTTTTGCAAATATGTTCAATGTACAGACACGCGAAGTTTACGATTTTATTTATTAGATTTAAAAATAATCTCCGCGTATTTAAATAAGCAAGAAATTGTACCTATCCAGCGTTTTGCTTTAAGTCTAGATGTTTTGTAATCTCTCTCTCTGTACCCGCTCCGCACGGCTCGAGCACACACGCTCGCTAGATTTATAGCGCCTCTGATAGAGGGGCGCTTTATGTCTCCGCGCGAAGTGTTTTAGCGACCCTGTTTATTTTTAAGCGAATTTATACGGCCGTCGATAGTGGAGCGGAGATACACCGCGTTTTATTGGCGACTCTTGAAATTGGCTGGAGCCCTGTGTAGGGCTTCAGGGTTAAAAGAACGGCCTGGTGTGGGCTGGAGTTTCAAGATGAACTCTACTGTAGTATACTTACTGATCAAAATCATTAGTGTTGTGACAATTGCTGAACTTCACATGCAGAACGTGGACACTGACGGTGGGCCTGATCCACAAGTTTCAAGTCGCTATGCTCGGGGTTTCTTTGAAGGATATGATCCGTAATGAGGAGACCCGAAGAAGAACGAAGATGACCGAAGATAGCCGAAAGGATTAGCAAGCAGGCCACATCTGTCGCAGAACCGACGACCGTTGGGGCACCTGAGTTCTCGTAACCCCGGATCGGCACGCGCAGAGTGGGACGTTCTGCCTTCAGGTGGACCGACGACCCGAGGAAGGTAGCTGGATGCGGCTGGATGAGGAGGGCGGAGGAGCAGGTGTGGTGGCGTTAATTGGAGAAGATCTATGTCCAGCAGTGGACGTCTAAGGGCTGATATAATGATGATGAAAAATTCTGAACAAAGTTCACCTTTTGTATCAAAAGACTTCCAGAATTATCTCTGTGAAGAGCAGCTGACCTGCTTGCTTGATTTTGTTTTGCTTTCTTCATTTAAAAAAAAAACATAAAGTGTCTCCCATATGAATAAACTATTATTTTTCCTTCAAAATACAAAAAAAGGGTTCTACACAAAAGCAGATTTGTGCATTGAAACGTTTAACGAAAATCTCTTTTATGATTTACGAATTTTCCGGTTTTCAGAAAAGGCTTCACGCATATCAGATTTTACAGCCACGACGGTGGGACCGGAAATCCCTGTTTAAGGCTTCTGGGCGGGAAATATCACAATGGTTACGTATAACAGACAGTGCGGTGAGAGGCGGGGTATAGGTACCGAATTAAAGGGCAATCTGAGGAACGTGGCAGTTGTCTACTTCTGTTTCCTAAAATTATTATATTTATTTATTTTCTCCAAGCAATCTTTACAAAAGTATTAAAGGCTTAAATTAACTTAATTAGGCGTCAAATAGCAAGGAAGATTGTTATGGAGACTGACGCTTGGACTTAGGGAATCCCTGTATTCCAGGACGCCAGGTCTCCACCCCACGGGAAGGACAAAGTTATGTCGCCAGTTAAAATTGAAAGACGTGTTCGTGTGTGTGTGTGGGTGTGAGTGTGTGTGTGTGGGGGGGTGGGGGGTGGGGGGAGGGTGTGTGGGGGGGAGGGTGTGTGTGGGGGGGGAGGGTGTGTGTGTGGGGGATGCGTGTGAGTGTGTGTCTGGTGTTAGTATTCAAGTTAGTATTCAATTCAGATATACTTTTAAATGTAATATACGTACATACATACAGATATAAAATGCCCTTAGGATATAAATACTTAGGTTAATGTTATCCATTAGTTTCGTCCCATTAAAGTCAGATAGGTGCGTTTTGCTTCCTCTTTCATAATGCGAACTGCTAAGGAATGGAACTAACAAAATACAAGTACAAATAGACGAGTACAACTTGGATCTAGTTAAAGGTAGAGTTAATAGGCATCTTCTGGGTAAGCGCGCTCCACATCATCATTTACCATGAGGTGATATTTCATCATCAGGTTATTTTTGTCTCCACTGCAGGAGCACAACCCTCTCTCATCTGCCGGAGACAGACGGAGGATTTGGCCTACACTCCCCGCGCTGGCCAGACGGGTTGGGGAGGCCTGATTGATGTTTTATAATGTATTCCCTTAGTCGCCTTGTACGACATCCACGGGAAGAGTTGGAATGGTCCTATTCTACTCTACCGGAAACCAGAAAGCATAGAAGCGGCAAACTAGAGTTGATATTTAGGTCAAGCACAAACCCATCATAAGCCCGTGTGGTTCCCGGCTTAGAATACGGCCACCCTTATCTTTCCCGTGGGTGTCGTCAAGGCGACTAAGGGATTGCACCAGGGACGGGCAGCGTTCTCCTATGTATGTATGTTAAAGTCATTACTGCGATCACCAATCCGCCTGCCATGCGTGGTGATTATGGCAAATTCCCTAATGAACAACTTACCAAAAGTGGTATTCTATTGGGGAAGCCTATGTCCAGCAGTGGACATATTTAGGCTGATGATGATGATGACAAACACATCAGGTGAAAACTATCAACTAAAAATATTAGGTACGTGCATATTTAATAACAGAAATTCCACAAGTTAAAACATATATCAAAGATAGAACAGAGGTGCATTCAATTTACTCCAGTGACAGTCAGAGGACGATACCTACGTGACGCGCGAGACAATTTTCACTGTCCCGCTACTGGCTTGCGTCTGTGAACCAGTACGCTGAATACTTGACTCCAGTCTTGAACTTGCAAGAGATGTGACAGGGATTTTAGTGCCCTCCGGCAAATAGGGTACTTAGTGGGGTTCTAAGTAAAAAAAAGATAGTATTTATTTACAATTTCTTTCCCCTGATATGTCCTGTAGGTACGACAGAGGTAGGTAACTGGTTCACTGGCCTGAAATGCCTGCTCGGATCCTCCTCTTTGTAGGGTCCAGGTTCCGTCCGCTGCTGGAGCTGGAGGTAGGTCAGGTCCAACCTAGTGAGCCAGTGGTAGTAGAAATGAAAGTAGATGATAGAAGCCTATAGTAATCGTGTAGATACCGTGTGGTTTCCGGTAGAGTAGAATAGGAGCACTCCAACCCTTCCCGTGGATGTCGTACCAGGCGACTAAGGGAATACATTATAAAATATCAATCAAGCCGCATTATGGATGGATATAAAAATAAATTACTCTTCTAATCATATTTAATTGAATGTACAATACAATACAATACACTTTATTGCACAAACAAATACAGTTACACGTTACAGAAGTTACAAATAATACAATTTAGGCGGTCTTATCGCTTTAAGCGATTTCTTCCAGACAACCTTCTTCATGACTTCTTGAATGTAGTGACAAACTGACTAAATTATCAAGACTCTATCAACCCTTAGACGCCCTTTCCCAATAAACGCTACTATAGCCACGCTGGGCAGACGTGTTGGCCATCGCAGTACTAGACCTCGCACCGGTGACGCTGCTGCCCGCCACTGGTCTGTAGTATTTATGTAGTCAGTGGTTAAATGTAGTGGGTGTCGTCAAGGCGACTAAGGGGTTGCACCAGGGACGGGCAGCAGCGTTCTCCTATGTGTGTATGGTAAGATCATTACCGTGATAATCAATCCGCCTGCCAAGCGTGGTGATTTATGGCAAATACCCCAATGGACATCTAACCAAAAGTGGTATTCTATTGGGAAGGCCTATGTCCAGCAGTGGACGTATTTAGGCTGATGATGATGATGATGAGTGGTTGAATGGTTATACCGCTATTGTCGGTAGTCAATCTCGTTGGTCAATCAGCAGTTTGCACCGCGTGTAATGAGGTTGGCATTTGGAGCAACGGATGTTCTTACCCTCCCTTACACCCTAGTATATTATATGATAAAAACACACTAGAATATTTATAGGTTGATGATCTGAGGCATCCTGAGGGTGGTATATGGCCGGCTGACTGTCAGTATGCCACTTCAGATAGTAAATAAACAAATAAATCTGGATTTCATGTCTAGAACCTCATAACGAGTCTGCTCACGTAAAAATCGACAAACGTATATGAGAATAATAATTCATCTTTCGCCTAAAAACCATGAGTAATCTCCCACGGGCGCCCTCGGCCGTGACTCGCCAAAAATCAGTTTTCTTCTCCAACTTTATTTTGAAACCTACTTCATAGCAATAAGGAATAAGGTTCCGTATCAAAGATTCCTTTTGTCGATGGCTGTATTTATTATCTTATATGACGTTGCTCTTAGATTTAAACTTTGTTATTGTTCAAAATTTTGTAGTTAATTGAATTTTTTTTTTGTCATGGCATGAGATAACACAAATCACGTCTCTTGCTTTCTCTCTTTGTCTATTAGAATAGAGCCACCCCCAATCTTTCCATGGTGGGTGTCGTCAAGCCGACTAAGGGTTTGCACCACGGACGGGCAGCCAAGCGTGGTAGTATTCCAAATCCCCCAATGGACAGCCCACCAAAAGTGGCATCTACTGGGGAGGCTTATGTTCAGCAGTGGACGTATTTAGGCTAATTATAATAATACTCCCGTTACTGCCGTGTGGTTTCCGGTAGAATAGAAGAGGACCACTCCAACTCTTCCCGTGGATGTCGTACAAATCGACTAAGGGAATACATTATAAAACATCAATCAGGCCTCCCCAACGCGTCTGACCAGCGCGGGAAGTGTAGGCCAAATCCTCCGTCTGTCTCCGGCAGATGAGAGAGGGCTGTGCAAATAACCTGATGATGATTATGATACTCTTAAACTATATACACAAATTCTTATTGGATAATGGTTGGATAGGCAAAAGTTTTGAAATCTCCTATCTTGTTACTTATGGAATCTTTTGTACCAGCCCTTCTGTTCAGTATTGCTTCCATCCCCAAGAATCCGCTGCATAAAAGATATTACTGATACAGCCAAAGGATATAGGCTTTAGTTTTTAGGTTCAGGGTAAGCCACACCCTCGCCTTGGAGGCTTCACACAGCAGGGCTAGTCCCCATGGTGCCAGAGGCAAATCTCTGACGGATGGCGTGGGATGTCGCTACCTCGCTCCTTCAGCTGTCGCTCTATTCATGGATCAAGCTCTTTGCTTCAGAGCTCAAGTCGCCACCGTCTCGACTGCAATCGGCACAAAGTCACACGCCGATTCCAGACTTCAGCTAGCTCGTTCCGACGCAAAAACGCATAAACGCTGCGACCCAAATCGATGTAATTTTTTTTGTAATTGCAAATTTGGAATCAGATCATATCTACGTCGAATTATCCGAGCACAGTCTTTTGTATAAGCCGTAATGATACAGGACCCAGGCCATTTGACGTAATTTTTTTGGGTACAACGTTACCTCGCTCAGAGGATCAGACTCACCGTATGCAGGATATGCTGCCAGTCTTTTGGGCACGCTCCCAGCGGTGGGGAGCCTGGGAGTCATTTTTTAGCTTTGAATTATTATTTTGTTTGTTAGATAGATATATAGATAGATAAACTCTTTATTGCACACAAATTAAGGATAACAACAAAATAGGTACAGATTTTTGGAAAGTGTACAAAGGCGGCCCTATCGCTTAAAGCGATCTGTTTGTTATCATAATTTTAGTTTTTATTGCAATTAACAGTTTTCATCATCATCATCATCATCAGCGCTACCACACCCGGTCCTCCGCCCTCCGCATCCAGCCGCTACCGGCCATCTTCTTCAGGTCGTCGGTCCACCTGGCGGCGGGGTGTCCCACCCTGCGAGTGCCGATCCGCGGTCTCCACTCCAGAAATCGTCTGCCCCATCAGCCGTCGGTTCTGCGGCATATGTCCACTGCCACATTAACAGTTTTAATTAATTTTAAATACTTGAATCTTTATATTAAACAGCGTTTATGCATTTTTGCGTCGATATGTGCAGTTGCTGATTGAAGATCCGCAGAGACCCGGGAACTATCTTATCTTATCTTCTTAGGGGGCCAGGAAGACCTGGCGACACTTCGACCCTTCAGGATCTTTTGTGCCAAACCCCTGACCACCAACGGTGCCCCAAGCCGATTTGGTGGACTTCACATACGCCTCAGAATTTCATCTTCGGCATATGCAGGTTTCCTCACGATGTATTCCTTCACCGAAAAGCCTGTGGTATTATAAATAAACCGTACTTAAGTTTCGAAAAACTCATTGGTACGGCCGGGGTTTGTACCAGGACCTCATGAACGTGAGGCGAGTGCACAACCAACCGGCTACCACGGCTCTTGACCCGGGACCTAGCCATTCGATGTAATTTTTTGGTTACAGCGTATATGCATTTTTGCGTCGTTATATGCAGTATAAGATTGAAGAGGTGACTTCTCACCATTATTATAATAGTTATCTACGAAAGCGTGTTACACAAAATGCGATATTTCCCCTAACTCGAGGCAACAGTCTAAATTGTTAAGGTCCCAGAATTGGCAGAGCAAGCGGGATGGAGATACAAGGACGTGTATGCTAGAGGAGGACAGAAGCGGGAAGCATGTAAACGGCAAATTGGTTTTCCTTTTTATGAATAGGATATTGTATTGCAAAACAATATAACTGCGGCCTTTGTTTTGAGAGGGAAAATATTTACACACGTTTAGAACAAAATCAATAACTAATCTAACGGGAAATACTCTATTTATCTATGGCTATTATTTTTTTGCCAATATTACGAGTACTAAAGATAGGATAATAATTGACCATCCTGGAATAGAATAGATGAATCAGTTTACCCAAAAAATGTGAGCAAAGTGTACAGTAATGGTTTTTCTTGGAATTTTCATAGTTTTTTTTTTTTTTTTTTCAGACATTCACACCAATTATCCAGTCCCAAACTAGGCAGAGCCTGTGGTATGGTTACTAGATAACGGATAGACATACTTAAATAAATATATAAACAGCCAAGACTTAGGTACAAACATTCATATTCATCATACGAACATTTGCCCCTAGCGGGATTCGAACCCGCAACCTCCGGCGTGGCAGTCCGAGAGTTACCCGTTCCGCCACGGAGGTCGTCAATTCAATAGTTTACCCGCTATTTACTGGAATTTTTTGCAAATAAGAGTAAAGTTATTATTATGTTTATAGAATTGGGTGATTTATCATAATCGCCACGCCTGGCATGTGGATTGGTCGCAGTAATGATCTTAATATTGGGAGAAGAATTAGACGATTGGGTGTGGGCCTATTCTAAACCGAGAACGGGCGGCAGCGTTATCCTGTGTATATAAAGATCATTATTGCGATATTGGTGATTATGGCCAATCCCCCAATGGACAGCCCACCAAAGTAGCATTCTATTTCGGCTGATGATGAAATATAATAAATGTAACAAAAACTCAATGTCTAGTCGGTACAAAGTAAAACTCATCATCATCATCAGGTTATTTTTCTCCTCGAACACAACCGTCTAACATCTGCATGTCACGATAATTGATTTCGCAAACCCACAAAGCATTCGCAACAAAAACTCATTATTGAATATTAACTAGGATGACAATGACTGTGGGCTATGATTGCATTCAATTGCAACTGAGCCACTCAACAGCCCCCATTGACCACGACTATAATTCACTGTGTATTACCGTAATTGCAATCGATTTGGATGGCATCGATATCTGCAGTGGCCTGCGAGTCGGCGGGCCCGTGCAGTGAGCCCCGGCTAACAGAGCCATACGTCCGGATTTGAGACCGGATTTGCTGGACTCGGTAAGTCCGTCTCTAAATCAGGAGTCTCGACTCAAGAAATACCAGGAGCTCAGAAGGATATAGGTACTCCTAGCAGTGTGTTGGGATCTTGCAGAGTTTAGCTTGTAACCTCATAACTACAAACAATATATATCTATTATATTAAAATCGTCTGAACAAAAATTCAAATCTTCTATAAAAGTTAATCTGTGCAAGAAAGCCTACTATAAGTTAGATGACTACTTAAATGATAAAAGTCCATGGAGTGCTTGATGGCTCAGCATAGGTAGACTTAATGATTGTAATGGATAAGATAAATCAAAGGTAGGGCCCTGTGCCGTTGGGTTTGTTGCCACTTCTTCCCCTCGGTTATACAGGTGGAAGTGGAGTAGTTTTAGGCAGAATTTGACGTCAAAAAGAGAATAATGTATTCCAATTTTGAAAATAAATATTTTAAATTTTGATGCCAAAACCGGAAACGCTGTAAGCGCTGTAAGTTTTTGGTTACAGCGTTTCCGCTTTTTTGCGTCGAAGTGAAGTCGTCGAAGTCGGTGTACTTAAATAAAATAATGGAACGATCTCGAAGGATCCAAAAAACAATCGTACATTCGACAGTGGGAGTGGTTAGAAGGAATACTCAATGCAAGAAAGAGACGAGAATAGTAGCTCGGCTCGCGCGCGTCCCGAGAATGTACTCCACAACAACGGTACGTAATACTTGCGTCGCGCGCTTGGAACATTCGTGTAAATCCCACCATTACATCGACAACTAATTTTATTATATAAATAGTACTAGTATGTCAGTACAGGATGTAACTAAGTGTTATAGTATTAACGTGTACATGTAAAACCGATGTCATCGCTTAACGCGTTCTCTTTCATACTATTTTTCTTGATACCTTATTTTTGCTTTATGTATTATTTGGATTTCAAGAAAAAAAGGAAAGGGTGAGGAAATGCATCGCTCTCCGTACGCAAAACCTATTTCCATAAACGTGGAAAAATTACACCTTACGCCTTTTGTTAACTGGAAAACAAAATCTCCTATTATCCTTATATACCGAACCCTTAACTACTTACTTAGTTACTTGGTTCAGAACAGGGTTGGATTTTTTTTTATTAAAAAAAATAATCCATAAAATCATGTATTTAAAAATAAAATTTAATTAAGTACTCATGTTTTTTTTTTGAGTTTTTTCCTGTTATGATATAGTTTGATTTTTTTACCCTAAAGTGAGGCAATTATTTGGGGCGATAGCCTCTTCAGCTTCAGTTGAAAGAGTTTTTTCTACATTCGGCATTGTTCACACTAAATTACGGAATAAAGTGGGAACAGAAAAAGCTGGATTTTGTTGTATTTAAATATTATAATAATGATATTGATTTAGTAGATAGAGAGTTAGGTACATATGACCATATTCTAAGACCCTTATTTTTAAGTTTAACTCTATCTAAGACGTCAATCAAAGACACTTGATTTAATCATTGATTTAAAAAAAATGATTTTAAACAAAATGATTAATTTATGCCACCCCTGGTTCAGAACGCTGTTCCACGCAACAGCGGCTCCGGGAGCCGCAACTCGTTCACATTCACTTTGTAACTTGTGCAGTTACTACGCAGAACATTTAATTACTTACTAAATATTGGTACTATTTACCCGTAGGGTTAATCATCATCAGGTTATTTTTGTCTCCACTGCAGGAGCACAGCTCTCTCTCATCTGCCGGAGACAAACGGAGTATTCGGCCTACACTCCCCGCGCTGGACAGACGGGTTGGGGAGGCCTGATTGATGTTTTATAATGTAGGGTCAATATTTAGTAATAATTAAATGTTGAGCCGCAGTTGCGTGGAACAGAGCGATTGTTTGGAACGCTCCATCTAGTAGTACATGGAGATCGTTGCGTACACACAACAAAACATTGCCGAATTCCGCAACGCAAAAAACAAGTCGACCAAAATCCTGAGCCACTGAAGCAGCTTCCTTGTAGCGATCCTTTATTCATGGAGAGAAATAACAGTTGTTCAGGGATGTCATAATAAAGTGGGGACGAGAGAGCGACAATGGGAGACGAATAAATACATCAGGAAACGATCTCGTGCCAGCGGGGCGCGGGGGGATTCGTTCACACGAATCGTTTGTATTGTACCGTATGGAGCAAACAAGATGTAGTACAATGGGGCCATGGAATTCTTCCTACTAATGCTATAAATGTGAGAGTTTGAATGTTTGTTACTCAATCACGCTTCAACCACTGGACGGATCGGGATGAAACTTGGCACACATCTTATCTATCTTCTCAGGGGGGCAGGAAGACCTGGCGACACTTCGACCCTTTAGGTATCTTTTGTGCCAAACCCCTGTCCACCAACGGTGCCTCAAGGCTTTAGAATTTCTTCTTTGGCATATGCAGGTTTCCTTACGTTGTTTTCCTTCACCGAAAAGCCTGTGGTGTTATAAATAAACTTAAAAAGTACTTAAGTTTCGAAAAACTCATTGGTACGGGCGGGGTTTGTACCAGGACCTCATGAACGTGAGGCGAGTGCACAACCAACCAGGCTATTACGGCTTACGGTTGGGGGGGGGGGGGGGGGCTTTTGTGTTGTGTTTCAGCGTCAACTGTTCGTAGGATGTTGCATTTATATATATATAAATATACTAAACTTTTTGTCTGTCTTATAGTGCAATGTAGGTTTATCAATCTGATTTGTTTATGATTTCAATTGTTATATTTGCTCTTTAACAGTAATTTATTTTCTCATAATGTATCTAAAACTGCGAGGGCGGAGGAGGATGAATCACCAATCATCACTCTATCATCAATGATGATTTAATTAATATATGTTTACCTGGACGAAAACATTAGTATAAGCTGATATAAATACTAAACCAGCTTCTCGCTGCCACTGAGCCCCCACCTCGCATTACGAGCCAAGTGCAATAAACGTATCTGCGTAACGGATCCCGCTCCCGCTCCCGCTATTGAGTGATAATGCTAATAGAGCTCGTCGGATCGCGCTCCAGATAGCGATCAGCGAGACTGCCGACAGATGACGTCACGTCCCAGCCTTAACCAACTTGGTGATGGTGTTTATACATACACATATCGTTTGTGAGATCAGGGAAAGGCTGAATTTAGGTCGAGTACTACTGGAAACAGTTGACAAATTCACTTACCTAGGAAAAACACTATCTTTCAAAAACAGCCACACAGAAGACATAGATAAGAGAATATCAAACACCTGGAACAGATATTGGCAATACATACATACATAATGGTCACGCCTTGTTACCAGAGGAGTAGGCAGATACGATGTATCGCCACATTGCGCAATCTAATGTCGCAAAGTGGCTTTCCTTCGCCCGCTTTTCGCCCCGTGATACCCCTTGACGTGATGTGTTACGAACAGCATCGCCGCCTTGTTGAGGTACCACGGTTAGCAACCTCAAACCAACAGAAAGTTGCGCACAGTAGGTGGTTATTGGGCATTCAAAATCACTTTTTGGCTCGCTGTCGCTCGCAAAGTGATTTTGAATGCCCAATAACGTTAGTGGAAATCGTTTCATTCCACTCTATCGTTGTTGAATGATACCAAAGTGATTTAGAATGCCCAATCGGGTTTCGGAAAAAATCGTTTGATCCCGATCTACCGTTGTTGGGTTGTTGAATGATAAGAAAGTGATTTAGAATGCCCAATCGGGTTTAGGAACATCGTTTAATCCTGATCTATCGTTGTTGGGTTGTTGTTGAGTGACAGCAAAGTGAGTTAGAATGCCCAGTCGGATTTGTGAAAAATTGTTTGACCCTAAATAGCGTTGCGTTGTCGTTACATGATCGTTCAGTGAGTTGGAATGTCCAATAGGGTTTGCGAAAACAACTGGTGGTACCATGGGCAACGCGCTGTAATTAGTATGTATAAATACTCACCATGATATATTGATGTCCACAGTCTATTCGGACACGAGCCCGATATCTTGTTCTGTTGATTATTCTGGCTTTTAATAAAAAATGAAGTTTGTGAAACAGCCATATTCATTGAAACTAGAAAAAATTTGTTTAGATTCTTCAAAAACGGTTTGCCGTCACGGAAAACTTTTACCTAATAGCATTCGTTGTATTATTTCTGGACCTTCTAACTGTGGTAAAACAAATTTAATAGTAGGGCTACTTTTACACGAAAATGGGCTACATTACAGAAACGTATACCTATATTCTAAGACTCTTTTCCAACCTAAGTACGTATTTTTAGAAAAAGTCTTCAAAAAAGTGCCAGAGATATCGTATACACAGTTTCAGGCAAATGAAGAGGTTCTAAGTCCTCATGCAGCTGCTCCTAATTCAGTTATTATATTTGATGATGTAGCTTGTGAAAATCAAAATAATATACGTGATTATTTCGCTATGGGTAGACACAAAAATATCGATTGCTTTTACTTGAATCAGACCTATAGCAAAATCCCCAAGCAACTGATACGTGATAATACTAACCTGATTATTCTGTTCAAGCAAGACGATATAAACTTGCGGCATGTTTATGATGAGCACGTTAATACAGATATGACTTGGACAAAATTTCGAGATATGTGCTTAAAGATATGGAGTATTCCTTTCAGCTACTTAGTAATAAATAAGGACTGTGATAAAAGCAAAGGATGCTACAGAGTGAAATTTGATACATTTGTTGTATTTGATTAATGCCTTAAAATAGTTTATATCATTACTTGGGCTCCATTATTACCTATGACTTGGTGCAGTAAGGTACAAACATGGATAAGGAACGAACATTGAAAAAACAAATAATCAAATCGGCTGAATCAGTCAAAAGAAAACTGAAGATGATACGAGATATTGATATGAGTAATGAAATGGTTATGGAATCTGTTCTTAAACCAATAATAGACACACTAAAACAACTGACTTTCAAAAGTTCATCTGAAATTAATAATATTACACCAAATACGAAAAACCAAAACACTAAATTAAAAAAACAAAGGACTTCCACCAGTGCATGCATAAAACGTTCGTTAAGTTATGACATTGATAATGATAACAGTGATACCAGCAGTGACCAAAACAATCAAGACAGAGATAAAACATTGTTTATGAAGAAACGTAAATCGGATGTATATTTTAATGAAGCTGATAAAAATAACATGCAACCCAATGAAGATCTAGATGAGGGGAGCTCTGAATATAGCGATATTAGTAATTCGAGACCCGATACAAGTGCTCTTTCTTTTAAAACAATTGAAAGTATTAGTCCTAATACATCGTGGTCTATGGCTTTAGAATCTTTTGAAAACATTCCTTTCGGCGTCAGGAGGGAAAGGGATAAACTTATGCTAGGAACATCACGATTTTCTGTTAATGAAGATAGTATTACTGTTGCTGGTCATACTTACATAAAGACTCCAGGACTAATGGAGTTGCTATTTAAAAAATCACCCGAAATAAGTGTAATAACTGAAAGCGATAAAAAAAATTATAAAACAATGTTGTTAGACACAAATGCTCATCGTCGTGATTACGACCCTACAAAACCGATTAAAAGTAACAAAGGTCGTAAATATACCCAAATAATTAAACCTTTATTTATAAAATTAGCCAAAAATTGTGTAAGCACTGAAAGCGTGACTCAGGGATCTGGTCTGCCAGTTACAAAAAAGCTTAATCAAAATGTTGATTATGTTTATTGGGACGATCCTAATGAACTTGTTGATCGGTTAAAATTATTAATGGCTTCTCGACATGCTGGTAACACAGGGCTAGATAATGAAATTATATCTATCATTGAAGAGTTGCGAGAAAGTGGTATCATTCATTAAATAGCAGGCACCTATGAATATTCAGACAGTCTCGTCTTATCCATCGATTTAGATAGTTCTCAAGAAATGAATATAGATAAATTCGGTCATCACGTTCATAAGCGTTTACGTTTATCGGAACTTCTCGACTTTGAAAAAGTTTTAAAGTCAGAAAACGGTGAATTTGATTTACATTTTACAAAATTAAAAGGACTCAAATCTCCGTCAACTGCCGACGAAGCTGTAAATAGGGAGTTCGTTGATAATCTGCTGACGGCATATTGTACTAGACTTGAATTACTACATGAAATCAGAAAATTGAAATCTGAAATATTATGGCATTTGAATAAAAAAGATTTAGAAAATTCTTCAAAAAGTTTAAAAAATGAGCAGGCTACAAATCGTTAACGAAATCCATAAAACAGCAAGAAAAAATTATGTTCGCCGTCACGTTATCTTAAAAGGCATTGATGATTTGTGGCAAGCTGATTTGATTGATATACAAAGTTTTACAAAAGTAAACCGTGGCCATAAGTATATTTTAGTTATAATAGACGCCTTTTCGAAATTTGCTTGGGCAATCCCTGTTAAAACAAAGAACAA
The DNA here is from genome assembly GCA_947086405.1 of Esperia sulphurella. NCBI lineage: Eukaryota > Metazoa > Arthropoda > Insecta > Lepidoptera > Oecophoridae > Esperia > Esperia sulphurella. The sequence goes on from OX352272.1 coordinate 15,219,429, forward strand.
ATTTGAAATAACAAAATCATTTCAACATGTACTTGACAAGTCTGAACGTGTTCCAATAAACTTGCAAACAGATTTAGGAAAGGAGTTTTATAATGAAACTTTTCAAAAATTATTAACCGCATACAAAATAAATCATTATTCCACATATTCTAGTAAAAAAGCTTCGATTGTTGAAAGACTGATTAAAACTTTAAAACACAAGTTATATAAGTATTTCAGTTTTATTGGTAATTATAAATGGGTTGGAAAACCTTTAAAACACGTAGTGGATTCTTACAATAATAGTGTGCATCGTATCACTAAATACAAACCAAAAGATGTAAATAAACGTAATGAATCTGTAGTGTTAAACAATATCAAAGAATCGTGGATACTTCCTGCAGCCAAAAAAAATAAATTTAGAGCCGGTGACTGTGTAAGAATTAGCAAATATAAAGGCGTTTTTCAGAAAGGTTATACTCCTAATTGGTCGACAGAAATATTTACTGTCTCAAAAGTTAAAGCAACAAATCCAATAACTTACGAGATTAAAGATCAACGCAAACAGTTGATATTAGGTACATTTTACGAAGAGGAACTTCAGAAAACAAAATACTCTGATATATATCTAGTTGAGAAGGTATTGAAGAAAAGAGGTAACAAGCTGTTTGTAAAATGGCTAGGACTAAATAATAGTGAAAATAGTTGGATCGACAAGAAGTCCATCATATGAAATGTATATATTCAGTCGACCAGTGTAGTATTCTCATTGGTTTCTCAGTGATGCAAGGAGGAGGACTTCTTAATACTATAATAAACAATCTACCTTTCGAAGTACATATACCGGGTTACAATTATTGTGGTCCCGGTACCAGGCTTCGAGAACGATTACGACGAGGTGACAGAGGAATTAATAAGTTGGATGACGCCTGCATGCGTCACGATATAGCTTATTCAAATTATAATAACTTAGAAGATCGTCATAAAGCCGATTTAGAATTAATGAGCATGGCTAAACAAAGGCTTAAGTCAAAAGATGCAGGTCGAGGCGAAAAATTAGCGTCATGGTTAGTAAGCAAGGCTATGAAGACAAAACTAAAATCAGGCGCTGGTGTTAAAGGTTTTAAAAGAATCGTGTCCCAAATTCGTAGCAAATTAAAAAAATATAATCCTAAAAACAATATCTCTGCGATTAAATTTGCGTACCAAGCTGCAAAAAAGCTTTTGTCAAAAAATAGTCAAGTACGTTTACCGCGAGTAATACCAATTCCAAAAACAGGAGGTATTTTACCTTTAATACCTATTTTCGCTGGATTATCAGCATTGGGCGCATTAGCTGGAGGAGCAGCAGGCATTGCAAAAACTGTAAATGACTATAAATCAGCCAAGCAAAGTGCACGAGAATCTGAACGTCATAACAAAGTGATGGAGGCCATCGCATTGGGGAAAGGTTTGTACGTAAAACCATACAAAAAGGGGAGCGGTTTATTTTTACCTATTTCAAAAAACTAAAGAAAAAGCTACCTAGACGTGCTCTTACTAATCTTGATATTATAGAGTATGCAAGTGATATACCTTATTTTAGAGGTGTTTTTATGAGAAACGAGCTGCCAAAAACACCTAAATCTATTGAATGCGGTATTATTAATTTAGACAGCTCTGAAAATGAAGGAACTCACTGGGTAGCGTATGTAAAATTTAAGAAATACTGTGAGTATTTTGACAGCTTTGGCGATTTAAAGCCGCCATCGGAACTGACGCAATACTTCAACAATCGTGACATCTATTACAATTATAATAAATACCAAAATTTTAACACTGTCAATTGCGGTCACTTATGCTTAAAATACTTAAAAAGTTTTTGGAAAAAGCATTTAAATTGACATGCACCATACTTGTTAATATCATTAACAAAATGACTTTCACGCTGTCCATATCTGATACTAAGTCAACATTGATAACTAATTACTCTCCTAATTTACTGTTGGATGGTGAATATGAGTGTGGTCTTTTATATTTTTCTACATTTAATTCTATACCAAACATAGATAACAGAAATAATAAACTATACTATGGTGATAATGAAGTAATAGAAATACCAGAAGGTTCCTACGAACTTCAAGATATTAGTGACTATTTAAAAGATAATATCAAAGATTGTTCATTCAATTTGCAATGTAATAACAATACTTTGAAGACAACCATTTTTTGTTCAAAAAATATACATTTTGACAAAGTTGATTCAATCGGTAAACTATTGGGTTTTGGAAAAGAAATTTTACAAGCAAATATATTACATGTATCTCGTTTACCTGTTAACATTTTATCGACAACCGTGCTCAGGGTTGAATGTGACATAATTAGCGGATCTTTTATTAACGGGAAACCTAGTCATATTATTCATGAATTCGCTCCTAATGTTCCACCTGGATATAGAATAATAGAAGTGCCAAAAAATATTATTTATTTTCCAATAAACCAGAGTAGCATAAGCTCTATAAATATAAAAATATTGGACGTAAACAATAATTTAGTTAATTTAAGAAACGAGGAAATACAGTTGTATTTACACCTAAGAAGAAAATGATTGATTTCACAAATAAATACCCTGTTAACGTTGGAAAAAGCAACAGTTTGAATTGTGCTTCTAAACCAACAACATCTTTGAAATTAATTGCAAAGAAACAATTACCTAAAAAAAGGTTAACGCAAGAAAACAAGGAATTCCTTAAACTTATCGGACTAAAATGAGTATTTTAAATATAACAGATGGCCCAATTTACGATAATTCAATCGAAAGTTATGAATATTATTCATACAAACCATACGTGACCAGTTTTAACATGAATGATGAGATACGTATACCCATAAATCAGCAGGATTCGTACGTATTACCTTCGGCTAGTACAATATATGTAGAGGGAAATGTGCAAGTATTCAACAGAGAAACAAAAACAAAAGTAACTCGGATTAACTTTACGAATAATCCAATATCATTTCTTTTTCAAGATATACGTTATGAGCTGAACGGTATAGAGATAGATAAAATTAAAAATGTTGGTATTACAACAACAATGAAAGGTTTATTGTCAATGAGTCAGGCTGAATCAAAAATTTCCGAATGTTGGGGTTGGAACGTAGATGGAACTGACAATCACGGTAGTAGTTTCTCAGTATCCATACCTCTTAATAAAGTGTTAGGATTTGCCGAAGACTTTAATAAAATTATTATGAACTGCAAACACGAACTTATTTTGTTGCGCAATAATTCTAACCTTAATTGCTTAAAACTTACTGATAAAGAATATGTTCATGATATTGAAATTACGAAGCTAGTCTGGCGCGTTCCACACGTAAAAGTTTCAGATCGTGAAAGAATCAACCTTCTTCGTTACTTAGAAAAAGACCGCCCTTTAAATATAGTGTATAGAAATTGGGATTTATATGAATATTCATTACTTCCACAGACATCTAAACATACTTGGACAATAAAAACCTCTTCTCAGCTAGAAAAACCAAGATATGTAATATTAGGTTTACAAACTCATCGAAAGAATCGATTAGATAAAGATATGTCCCAATTTGATCATTGTCATTTGCGTAACGTAAAGGTATTGTTAAATTCTACCATCTTTCCATATGAAAACTTAAACGTGGATTTTGCTAACAATAATTACTCTTTATTATATGAACAGTATGCTAAATTTCAACAGTCGTATTACGGACGTCGGTCGGACCCTTTGTTAAGTTTCCAAGATTTTAAAAACAAAGCACCGTTGTGGCTCATTGATTGTAGCCATCAAATAGATAGCATTAAATCTGGGTCATCAATTGACGTTAAAGTGGAGCTGGAAAGTGCAACAGACATACCTGCAAATACCAGCGCTTTCTGTCTCATAATTAACGACTCTGTTATCGAATATAAGCCATTGACAAGTATTGTAAAAAAAATATCATGAACGGAAATTTAATTTTTGTGGACATACAAGGGTTCAAAGACTATAAAAATTGTTTCATAATTAAAGAGCTTGCGTTGGTGTTACCAGAATTTACACAAGTATTTTTGATTAAACCGCCTTGCTCATTTTCTAATTTAACTACAGAAGAAAAAAAACACGTCTGGTGGATAGAAAAAAACAGAGGTATTCTTTGGAAAGAAGGGTTAATTGATTATCGGGAATTCAAAAGAATGATTGTTCCTCTGTTAGCCCACAAGAACATAATTGTAAAGGGTCAGGAAAAAGTTAAATGGCTCTCAGACTTATGTCATAATGAATGTTTTATTATAGACATAGGTGAAAAAGGTTGTCCTAGTCTTCTTTCTTTACATAAAAAAAATAGTGATAAAAATATTTTAAATTGTTTACACCATAAGAAAAGTTGTGCTTTGAAAAATGCTATATGTATAAAAAAATGGTATTATGAAAATAATATGTATCTCTTTAATCTAAATACTTTGTAAGTAGTAATTTTATTATTTAAGGATTTAGGTAGTAAGATATTATACAATAAGTTTTTTAAATTTGTCTTTTATTGAAAAAATAGTCTTCAATTTATAAGTTATACAAAAAATCGTATTTTACATTATATCGAACATTTCAATTCATTCTACAATTTTACTACATCTACAATTATAATTCTACAATTTATTGCTAATACATAAAGATTAAGACTAAATCTAGTTTCACCTAAAAATATGAACTACATACTATTGTTTCTACTTCTCAAAAAGGTAGATGGACCGCCATGTGTTACGTTATCTGTAAAGTAAAAAAATATATAATTTAATATCATCAATTAAAAAAAGAAAAACATTAAATCTCATAAAGAATACTTACATAGCTCGCGTGAAGCAATTGTTATAGGGTTTCAGTTCGTTCTCCCAATTCTGCGCTGATCTGGTAGAGTATCTGCTGTATTTTACTTAGCAAATTGTCGGTCTGATGGTATACCACATACTGAGACCTCACGCGTGACCTCATGACCACTGCCGTTTCTGTCTCATCTGCATCGCAAACCTCGATTTTAATAACATATTTTGGTATACGACGATCAAACGTAGCTATGTAGCTGGTTCGAGCCATTTGAAGCTGTTGATCTTGCGACATAATGAGAAATTCTGGTATGGATGAATGAGTCGAAGACAAGCAAAGCACCCGAACGGTGTCAACGATGATAACAAATTAAGCGGTATGTAGGTATTCACTCTTCTATTTAAATGGAGGCAATGTAAAAAGACACCTCAAAGCATGCCTGCGCAGATCTTGCGAGCAGCGTATGGGCGCACCAGCTTTGTCGAAACATGTTCAAACATGCTTTTGTTGTACACGACCAATAAGCACAAATAACATACCTAAGTCTAATTCTTTTATTAAGTAGGTAAAACTGTTAAGAACCTAGTAAATTAAATAGAATGTAGGTTGATATTCGAAAATAAAACAAATGTAGTAAGTACTAATTTTATTTTATTAAAAATTTAAAACATTACAAACTAGAAAATACATTTTAAGCCAGTACGTGCTTAATAATAAGAATTACTTATATATACATTTGTAAAAAACTGTTTAACCAATACATGATAAAACTAATATAAAAATTGGAAAAAATATGAGTAAGCCAAAACCAATATTTCTTGTTCAATTATTAGAGAAGTTTCGCGTTTTTGGCAATTGACAACTTTTATAAAATCGTTTATTGACGATGCATAATTCAAAGTAATTTCTGTTTTAATTTTATTAACAAAATTCATAGCAATTACAGAATCTATTTTGATTAGGTCTCTTATTTTTAATTCTACACAAAATGCGAATGTGTTTAATGCCTCAAACACTAAAGACACCATATTTAAAGAACAACGTTTGTCACAATGTATAAGTTGAAATAACAAGTATTCGTGCATATTTTCATGGACCTCATATTTTCCCTTTTCTATTAATTCTTTGTATACATGCTGCCACTCAACAATATCTAAAAATAATTCACAATGTTTATGAAACATATAAATTTGTGGACCAAAATCATTGATAGCCCATAGCCCTGTAGTGATACTGATACCATTTGGATGTTTATAGGTGTTTTTTGAAATAATTATGTCAGACAAATAACTTTCTGCCATGGCCTTCTGCACGGAAATCAATCAAAAGAATGAATAATGACCCCATGCAAAATCAAAATCAAAATCAAAATATTTATTTTCAAAATTGGAACACATAATTCTCTTTTTGACGTCAAATTCTGCCTAAATCTACTCCACTTCCACCTGTATAACCGAGGGGAAGAAGTGGCAACAAACCCAACGGCACAGGGCCCTACCTTTGATTTATCTTATTCATTACAATCATTAAGTCTACCTATGCTGAGCCATCAAGCACTCCATGGACTTTTATCATTTAAGTAGTCATCTAACTTATAGTAGGCTTTCTTGCACAGATGAACTTTTATAGAAGATTTGAATTTTTGTTCAGACAAGTTAGTAATTTCATTCGGAACCTTATTGTAGTAACGCACGCACAGCCCCACAAAAGAATTATTGATCTTAGACAATCTAGAATGATGTATTTGAATTTTATTATTATTTCTAAGATTTAAATTATGCCTCTCATTATTTAAGCTGAGTGAAGAAAGGTTCTGTCTAACGAACATAATGTTAGCGAATATGTATTGACATGGCACCGTCATTATATTTATTTCCTTAAATAATTCTCTTAGAGAATCACGACTACGAAGCCCATAAATAGATCTTATTACTCTTTTTTGTAAAATGAATATAGAATCGATATCAGCGGCACGACCCCAGAGCAAGAGGCCATAAGACATAAGACTGTGAAAGTAGCTAAAATATACAAGTCTTGCTGTAGCTCTATCTGTCAACTCTCTAATCTTTTTAACGGCATATGCTGCGGAGCTTAGCCGACCTGATAATAATTCTATATGTGGACCCCATTGCAGCTTCTTGTCAAGGGTTAGCCCCAAGAAAACTGTATTATCCACAAATGCTAACTTCTCGTTATTTAATATTATGTCATTATCACATGGTTTAACACCTGGAAGTGTGAATTTTATGCATTTAGTTTTTTTTGAGTTTAAAACAAGGTTGTTAGCAATAAACCATTCATGAACTTGCCGAAGGGTGTCGTTCACATCGTCATAGTTTTGGGCATGTCTATTAACTTCAAAAATCAGAGAAGTATCATCTGCAAACAACACAATCTTCGACATATTCTGCACCATGTACGGAAGATCGTTTATATAAACCAAAAAAAGGAAAGGTCCTAATATTGAGCCCTGTGGGACTCCTATTTTAATAAGAGATCCCTGCGACTTTTTACCGTTTATCTGAACCTTTTGAATCCTGTTTGTTAGGTAGGAGTTCAATAAACTAAGGCTTTTATTTTTGATACCGTAATGTTCTAATTTTAAGAGCAACGTTTTATGATCTACGCAATGTAGATATATTATTTTTCATAATTTTACGCTTATCGTCATTGGAAGACAATGCAATTTTATTTACTTCTCGCGTGAATATTTGATGCTTAAGAGATTTAAATAGAACATTTTTTTTCCGTATTATCATTTCGTTATTTTTTAGAACATCATTATAGTCGCTGAAACAAAGATCATTTAAAATATATTTTTTTACACCCTTCGCCTTTTTTATTTCTGTCGTTTCTGTTTTTATGCAGTACAACTTGGACCGTAGTCCCACAAATTCCACAATATTTTGTCCTCCAAGTTCATCTTTAAATAGACCAGGTACCTTTTTATTAACACGTTCTATTTCATACGTATTATCTTCACGATAATTACTTGTGTCAAAGAAATGTTTAAAATGTGTTTTTAAATCCTTATAAAAGTCTTCTGTCTCTACATAGTACAAGAAGCTGTCTGTGTCAGTGTAACACAATTTGAGATTTGGCCCGTAAAAAGGTTTCATAATCGAATAATGAAAATTATACATGTGACTCTTAGACAGCTCAAGAACCGTAAAGCCTATGTAAATAGGTTTGTCAAGAATGACACGTTCCGGTTTCATCTGAATCGCAACAAAATTTTCGGTAAATATAGTTGAACTGTGAAAATTTGGCCTAGCTACCAATTGAGCAGCAGAGTAACATTTTTTTGTTTTATTTTTTTTATCACTCCATTGATTGACTAATTTAACATCAACTCTTTTTTCTGTATCTTCCAAAGTTTTACCAAATATGCTATTGTTCAATAGTTTAAAAAAGTCTTGTTCAAATGTGGACTTAGCATTTTGTCTCAACTTTGTGTTTAAGTCTATATATTGCTTCAAATACGGACTTTGTTTAAATTGTATAGCCCGATGAATTGCAATCAACTTTAACCCATGTTTTAAACATTCCTTCAAATGAACGTAATGAATAACATAGCGAAATTTATCATACAAATTTGGAATCAGTTTCGGTGACTTTGAACCTGGAGGAATACATTTTTGTGGACAGAATGGTAAGTCATTATGCAAATCGTGTAATTCTTCGGGATACTCTAAGTCAACTTCTAATATATACCCATATTCACTGTCATCTGGAATAACGTAAACGTCTAAATTATTAATTTCTAATTTACTTAGTAATCTAAAATTTGAATATGGTAAGTATGCACACATAGCATACCCGTATAAATTGTTACAGTCAATATATATTAAATAATTATTTGGTTCGTTAGATTGATAGTTGTTTAAGTACTTGTTATTGGCCTTCGCGTACCTTGTAGAACATAAACATACTCCACCGCGAATACCTTTCTGAATTATTCTGATAATTTCTAAATTATCGATAAGTTCCAGCTGAACCTTAGTCTTAAGCAACATTGCATCAAAACTTAAACTAGGTGCTGTTAAATAAAAAGCTGGGTCTAATTTGTAGTTGTTTCTACAAGTCGTCCGAAATTTTTGAAACACATCTGCTAACAGCAAAACATCTGTTTTAAGATATAAATCTGTGTACTCACCCATACTTTTGATATTAAATGTTTCCCAAACTTTTATTGCATGTTTATAGTTATTTCGGGAAATTTTTTGATTGCACAAAGTATTAAAAAAATTATGCTGTGATGGTAATCTATTTTCTTCATATGACTGCCAACACTTCATATATTCATATGGATATACACCTTTACGCTTTAATAACTGAAAATGCTTCTCATTAGAAAAAAATCGTGATAAGTGAATAAAGTCCTTTCTTTCTAAATTTTCAATCAATTTTTCTAAGCTAGTTCCAAGAAACTTAAATGAGTCTACAAAACGAACTGCTACATATTGACCTTCTTTAACGTTGAAAAATTTGGTAAATGAGATATAATTTTCTTTGCTCTTGGCAATCACTTTTATTCTACCAGATGTTTCGCCTAATTCGCGTATAAATAAATGCGCATCATACCCAGATAAGTTATGAAAAAATACTGGCACAAACTTTGGCAATGCAAATCGAATATTACAGTAAGAATGTGTAGCGCCTCGAAACGTGCCCGTCAGATGACAATGATCTCTCACTCGGTCATCGAACAATAATCCAGAACAGATCGAGCAGTCCCTCGCTTCAGTAAATTGTTTTGACTGCTCCTCCGTGAAAATAATTGGAACAGGCTTATTTAAAATGTCATAAATTTTTGAGATGTCGTTTTTGAGGTATTCTATGAATTTTTCTATGCAGTCTGGCCCGCGATATGACTTATACTTGTTTAGGGAACTATTGTAAGAGCAAACAATGTAATATCCGAATGCTGCAGCAACGTGTTTCTGTAAATCAGTTGTAATATTCGAGGGCTTCTGCTCGGATTTGCATGGCTCTAGAAACGACTCAAAGTCGGCATAGATAACAAAGGGCATATCTTGCATTCGTTCAAAATGTTTAAACTGTATTACCGAACCTTTATTGGGTAAAATGGTTGAAACACCGCCGCATACATGATTTTGGAGCGTATTCTTAGTATTAAAAAACAATAAACAGTCGTCGCAAAAATGAATTTTACCATGATGCTTAGTAACCTGCGACCTTATTAACCGTTCTAAGTTTCTAATTAAACAATAATGAGTGCGTTCACCATTCTGTAACAATAAAAGATTAACGTGGTATTTTTTTCTCTGTCGCGTTCTGTATAACGGTCCAACAATGTTTTTATTTTTATTGAGGCCGTAAACGTTGACACTAATTTTTGGATTATTTTTTTCAAATACTTTTATGTCTAAAAAAGAGGCAGGAATGTCATATTATTCATATTAAGTATTTTCTGAAAATAAGGGTAAGCTGTAGTCCGATCTGCATTAGATTTGGCTGGAAACAATGCAGCCATTATACACCATAGAAAACAAAAGTTATCGTCATTTCTAATGTTTATACAGGCACGTTTCATTTTTAATATTTTTGGAAGTTCTATGTAACTAGAAGCTCTCAGAGGTGAATATTTATTCACGTTCACCTCAAGATACAAATTTTTTAAGAAAGACCAACCGCTATCTCTTTCTTGAAATTCGTCAATTTTTTTACATATCGTTTCAACAACTTTTGCGAACAAATCTTTAAAGGAATAATTTTGGTGAATGCAGATATTTTCCGTAGCAAAAGATTTAGTTTCGATCAACTCATTTTTCACTAAACCGAACTCAGCGAACAGTTCAAAATTAACTTTAATGTTAATATGCTGCGCTTGCTTTGCGTCGATAAGCTGACGTACAGTGCGTCGTACGTTTATTAGAAACTCTGCGGGAGCATGAAGTTCCGACTGCTCACATTCACTATCTATACATCGAACCCGATAGCTTGCAATACGACTCCGAAACGCGGAACTAAGTTTTTCTACGCGATCATTAATTTCGACCGCGTTATTATTCTTATGCAAAGTACTGCGAAGATGAGCGGAAAAGGCTTTACTTTGTATACATTGATCACACACGTTACAATAAATCTTTTTTCCTGACATGATAGATATTTAAAGTTGAGTGGAAATAAAAACTGACTTACAAATGAGGTATTTCTATTTGCATGAAATTATTTTTGTTTTATTTTTAAAATTACTCTGAGGTAATAATGTAATGTAGAAAAGGCCGATTTCCAGCAGGGGATGTCTACAGGCCGGTATTAATTTTATGTGTTTATCGTTACAAGTACTGTGTGTAATCTAATTAAACAGGCCAAAAAGCATAGAAACATACAAAATTTATTTTCAATTATCAAATTAACATTATGTAAGTTTATTAATAGAGTGTTAGTAAAATCCGATATATCCTATGTTAGTTTAAACTAAAAAACAATTAAGTAAAAATAACGACGGGTGTCCGTGTCAATGAACTTATTAAGTAAATTTTACAAATTGAGAGGAAACCTACTTTTTTGTATCACCAAAGAACTTTCCGTCCTCCTCTCTAAGTTTCTTCTTCACAACTTTGATAAATCCCTTTAATTCATTCAACTCCGGCGACGTAGACTCTGTCTGATATTTCAGTGCCAGAGTCGCCTTCTCCAGCCGCTCCTTCCAGCCAGTCACACCTACCAAATCTTTGGAGTTGTATACTCGCAACTCCACAAATAAGTCTCCACTGAGCACTCCCTCCCGTCGGAGAACTCCGTCTGCGACTCGCCGCGTGATGTGTGACTTTAATGTGCTCTTTTTTAGAGCTACTTCGTATGCCGCCCGGCGTGCCTCCTTTTCGTCCTCGCTATCAGATGACAGCAGCTCGCCAGGCCGATGCGTATATGCCTTGGTAGCTGCTTTTGTTGGGCGCGATTGCTTCTCAATAGGTTTTTTCTCCGCCTTCTTTCTTGGTTTTTTAGTAGAGGCGTCTACCAGTGGCTGATTATATCTATAACAAAAAAACAAAATGTAAATAAATGAATGCTTGCCTTTATATATTTTGTGACCAGTAGAACATTCTGAATAGAATTAGATAATTAGAATAAAATCGAATCAAAATACCTAGTTTGCTACTGTAAAAATATAGGTTAGAGATATAGTAAAAAAAATTATTACCTGCTCTCTTCTTCTGACTCGCTTATCGAGAACATAGATCTTGCGTTATGCTCTCCTTTTCTTTTTAGCGCCACCGTCGATTTGTAGTCAGACTCGGACCTGCGAATCAACAAACAAAATTTAAATTAAAAATAATGCAGCATGAACGTTGTGTATTCAGATTGAAAATAAACACCTTTTTTAAAAATGTCGCTTGAGACAAATTATTACCAATTGAATTAAATGGGTCATAGGGTATAGCATTATAAATTATGATATAAAATAAAACTTACGAACATTATAGAATTTGCTTGGATCCTCAGGGTTTTGCAGTTATATCTGTAGTGTATCACTTAGAGTGACTGTGACAGCTGATCACCAGAAGTCGCAGCTGATTACTGGAATTCGCAGATGATGCACCAGAAGATGGAGTATCACGGACAAATTCGCGATTGCACTTGCGAGTGTCAATTAGAAAATAATTGTTTTTATGAATTTACGCTTTTATATTTAAATGATGTCAGGGTTTGGCAACCATTTAACTTTATGATATGTTTTTAATGCTATGTTTCAATATATAATTAGAATTTTGTGACTGTTGGATCTAATAAAAATGCATTTATTATTATTATATTAGTATGTACTGCATTAAAATTATTAGAAAATTTGTTATGGTAAGTTCATTATTTGTTACTGGTAGTGAATTGTTTAAGTTGTTACTATTCGGCTCCACAATCTAGTTGGTAGTACGCGTATCTGCAAAGCTTGGAGTCGCGGATTTGAATCTCGCTCTGGGTAAACATTCGTGTGATAAGCACTTATATTTGCCTGTGTCTGGATGTTATTATTTATATAAGTATATATTTATGTTTTTAAGTATGTTTATCAGCTGTATGATACCCATAGTACAGACTCTGCCTAGATTAGGATCAAACGGGTGTGTGTGAAATGTTCTACATTTTATGAGGGTTGATATTGTTTTCAATAAAATGATTTTTCATACGTTATTAGTCATATTTTGTAGTTTACGAATAAAATGTTGCTAATGTCTGGTCTGTTCCAAGTCAGCAATAAGTTTGAAGTCAGCAATAAGATTCATTCGAGGAAAACATTGAATAACAAATGTATCAACTTTCAATTCTACTTTATTATACACCGAACACCTTACATCAAAAGTATCCGTCAATTTACTTTGTTACAGACCGACGATTACAGGTCTGGACTTAGGGTGCGGGCTTCAATTTATGGAGTCCTTGTTGTGAATAACGTGGACGACATTATGCTTTTAATGCATTAGCGATTGACAGGACTTGTGCAGTGCGATTGTTTGATTTCTGAGTTCACACCTGGTTCCGTAGGACCAACTTCAACGAACCTGTAAACTATAGTTAACTAAAGTACCTAATGCTAAAATAAAGTCGGAGTACATAGTGAAGATAAAGAAATAATAAATATACGCCAGCTTAAAAATGCGAGGTAAGGAATGCAGTTGAGCTCAATTCATACTAACAGTATCATTTACAATCGTCATAATTCAACCCGAAATACGTTTACTGCTTAACATAAGCCTACCCAATAGAATGCCATTACATTACCCATTTTCAATAAGTATCCTTAATCCAATTTTAGTTAAGTGCAATTTTAATTTAACCATAACTTAATCATTAGTTACCTTAATTGTTGAAACTGGCTGCAATGTGTTTACGATTACATGTCGCTTGTCGGCCCGCACCGCTGACTGGACATTATACAGTGTGGGATCGCCGTGACATAGTAATACAATACATTGCATGTTATGTTAGGGTTTCGAAACCAAGTAAAACCATTTTATCATACATCTGTTTATAGTCATATTTTAAGTATTAAAAAATTTTGAAACTTAGTTGTAATTTTTGGGTAAGTTCTTAGCCACAAATTTTGTTAATATTGTAGAAGAAAACTTAAAAGTTATTAAATTCATTTCATTAAATTAAAGATATTTACCGAAATAAATACCTATTTAATTTAATTCTTCTAATTTTGGATTCGCTGAGACATAGATCTCTTTTAATTGAACTCATTTTGGTACTTAGTAGATAAGGTAATAAGACAATAAATTAATTATTTTTATGTACAGAACCCGTCAATTTTATGAACACTCTGGTTTTACAATAAAATACCACAGTACGGCAGTGCCCGCTGTACTGTCTTGCATTCGCTAATTTGTGTAATGATTGTGAAGTAAACGTACGTCATTAAGTTAATTAGTGAAATGGTCCAAATTCAAGACATATTAGTAAGTAATTCAGGGTAAGAATGTAGAAACCTGTCTCAATCTTCAAATGATGGTTCGTGAAAGTATTAATTAGATGTGGAAACCTTTCAAAACGGTATGACCAAAAGCGCCTTACAGGCACAGAGCCTAAGAAGGAGGTCTTGCCTAGTAAGTTGGGTGACCTTTCGAACAATATAATTACGGGCTTAATCTGACGAAGACAGGCAGGTGCCTACTGACCGACAGTTAGATTTGGAAACCTTTCCTAACGGCGTGACAAAAAGTACCTTGAGCAGTAAGCTATAAAGAAGGTTGTCAAAGCCTATGAGTTTGGTGACCTATCTGAACGGCATGGCAAAAAGTACCTTGAGCACTAAGCTATAAAGAAGGATGTCTTAGCCTAGAAGTTTGGTCACCATTAAAAGGAAAGAATTTTCTAAAGTTTTTTCTTACAGATTAATAGGCTCGTAACCTTCCTGAATGGTATGACAAACTACCTTGAGCAATAAGCCAAAGAAGGTGGTCATTGCCTAGTAAGTTTGGTTACATTTAGTTAGACCATTGAATAGAATTTTTTTTTAATACGACACTATTATGCTTGGATAAAGGCCAGTGTTAAAGTAGGAAGTGTTATAAGTACTTATTTATTTTGTGATTGTGCATTAGAACTAAATGTTTATGCAGTTACATAATTATGAGAGAAGCAATATGGTGAGTTTTTGTTGTCTACTTGCGATTTTATTCTTTGTGATATAAAAATTATAATCTATGGTTTATGTATTACGTTCGCGTAGTTTCAACAACGGCAACTCCACGTGAGATCGGGATAAAACGGTTTTTCAAAAACCCCATTGGGCATTCTAAATCACTTTCTTATCATTCAACAACCCAACAACGGTAGATCGGGATCAAACGATTTTTTCCGAAACCCGATTGGGCATTCTAAATCACTTTGGTATCATTCAACAACGATAGAGTGGAATGAAACGATTTCCACTAACGTTATTGGGCATTCAAAATCACTTTGCGAGCGACAGCGAGCCAAAAAGTGATTTTGAATGCCCAATAACCACCTACTGCGCACCTTTCTTTGCAAAACTAAAAATACTTACGCTCGCGTCATTGTATATTTACGAAATTTCCGTTTTTGTTAAGACAAACGAGCATTTATTTGACAATGTATCCCAAGTGCATGAACTAAATTTGCGTGATAGAAAGAAACTTTGTCTCCGATCATCAAATACTGCATTGCTACATAAAAGTTTTCTATGTATGGCCCCTAAAATATTTAATAATTTACCTGTGGGAATAAAACAAGCGCCCCTCTCACACTTTAAAATAAAACTTCGAGCTTTATTGCTTGATAAATGTTACTATGACATTAACGAATTCTTTGTAAATGATAGATAATCTATGTAAGACATACGGAATGACATTTTTATTTTTACTGTTTTTACTATTTTTTTTATTTGATTTTATTATTAACGTTACTTTGACATATTATGATGTAATTATTGTATTGGTCTTTTATATAGTACTTAAATAACCCAATAATTGTTGCACACCAGAAATGGTAGAACATGTACGGCTTCACTATTACCATATAACAAAACTAATGTAAATACCCATGTTACGCAATAAATACAATTTGAATTTGAATTTGAATTTAGCTAGGGAAATAATTGTCCACCTTATCAGAGCCCCGCATGACTCGGTAAGGCTAATAGTGCCCGGAGTTCGCCCAGCTCCGGGATATCGGCACGCTTACGACCAGGCTGGCCCCTTGGACACGCATCCATCGGCACGGCAGACCTTGGATTGGCGGACGGGACAGGGATCGGGGCGAGAGACAGGAGATGCGGGTATTAAGGAGTATATGTTAGGTATGGGATACTGCTATTACGGAAGGATAGTGGGATTGTAGTAGCGATAACTCTGTAAGCCGGGACCGCATACCGTGACTCGTCTGGACAGCACCGGACAGGCAACTACCAGAACCAAGTCCCCTGATAGATATTGGCAATTAAAATACATTTTTAAAAATAGAAAGGTTTCTACAAAGATTAAATCTCAAGTATTTAACACGAGTCTGCTGTCGATACTCACATACGGCGCCCAAACCTGGGCTACAGCAAAAAGTGAAGTAAAGAAACTCAAAATTCCTCAGAGGAAAATAGAGCGATGCATTCTAAATAAGAGACTTACATATATACATACATTATGCCTTGGTCCCAGAGCATACATTATGCCTTGGTCCCAGAGGGGTCGATGTATCGCCACTTTGCGCAATTCAATGTCGCAAAGCGACTTTCCTTCGCCCGATTTTCGCTCCGTGATACCCCTTGACGTGATGTTTTGCGAACAGCATCGCCGCCTTGTTGAGGTACCACGGTGTTTTTATATAAGAGACTTATAGACATAACAAAGACCTTAGAGGAAAAACAAAGCTTACTGATGTACACAACACGCAAACAAGCTGAAGTGGAAATGGGCTGGACATGTGAAGCGACAGAGAGACAACCGATGGACGATGGAGACAACGGAGTGGTGCCCGCGCGACACCGCATGCAGTCGCGGGCGGCCGCGCGCGCTGGCGCACAGCTGGAGGGCTACGGCGGGGCGGAGTACTCTGGACCCGTCACCACAGGCAGACATATCTGCAATCAGATGGGGGAGGCCTTCGCCCAGCAGTGGGATCTCCTGTAGTATTAAACATATACAAAACACTGTCAAAGTCAAAATCATTTATTGCATATGAGTACACTTGGTACATTTATACACGTCATTTGTTTTATCGACTACCGCTTCCTAGGTGTTAGCGCTGTGAAGAAGAAACGGCGCAACAAACTTCACGCAACACATCTTTTAAAAATCAAGTTTGCATACAATTAATAAAGATTTTGCGAAGCTGAATTAACATTAGTACCAGGCATCTTTGTCATTCAAATAATCGTTTATTTTATAATAGGCTTTCTTACAAAGTTGTTTTTTAATGTGAATCTTAAACTTTCTGTCCGTCATATTTAAGATTTCCTCTTGTACTTTGTTGTAGAAGCGTATACATTGCCCCGTGAACGATCTACTGACCTTACTAAGTCTTAACCCTGGTAGAACAACTGTATTATGTATAATGTATATGTAAAATGACTAGCAATTAGAAATTACTGACATGAAATAATGAATAATCGCATGCGTTTTATATAATTAATAACAATAGAACGAAAATGATTAACATTGACATTGATAAATAATTCGAATTTGTAATATTAATAACTATTAACATGACATTTGTAATATTATACTTATAAACTATAGGAAACCATAAATAAATAAATAACTACTGGATTTAGAAAACAGAACTATGTAGATCTTCGTTTTACCTCGGTCTTTACCTGACTAGGAATTGATAAATGACTATTCTACACCCCGGCAGTCCAAACATGTGAACTGGGGGCCAATTCTACTATTTTCAACATTTATCGTTCGTTTAAACAACAGTTACGTTTAAGTTACAGTCAAACTCCTTTCTAAACTCAAATTGACATTCTACTCATTGTTTTACTTTTAACGATAACCGACGCAAGACGAAGCGCAGACGGAACGCACACGTTACTCAGCTATTAGGGACGAACCTAGTATTTTTGTAAGTATTCGTTACTCGATTCTCGATTGTGCGAATTTCCCATAGATACGACATTATTTTTCTCGAAATGTTCGCGTTTAAAGTACATGTTGTATTATTGTTATTGATTATAAATTTTCGCATATGTTTCTTGTTGTTCATTGTATATCCATAAAATTACTTTTTTCTGCATAAATTTAAGCGTAACGTCTGAACTGCGTGTGTGAAAAAGTACCTTCCTACCAACTTTTTAATAAACGCTATATTGACAGCGTAGTGTTCCGTTTTTACCTGAGACAACTGTCAAAATGTACAAAAAACATTAGCAGAATACGAAGTCACGGAACGTTCGTTTCATCAACGTCTGGAGTTTGTTTAAACGTTAGCTAGGGCTGAAACGCAGCTGAAGTACAAACGTTGTGCGCAGCGGAATATGAAAAGTGTTAAAACCTGCGTTTCAGCTGCAGTTCAGTTGCGTTTTATGCGAAAATGCGTTAGTATAATTGGCCCCCTGATTTAACTACCTATCACTACAGGAGCACTAGCATGTCAGTACGTTTGTGTGTGTGCGTAAATTATGGTAGGGCTACTGCACCCAGCGCGCGAGCAAAGTCGATCGAGAGAGAGACAACGTTATTCAACAGCAACATAAGTGCTTCTCTTTCTAACTTCTAGCGTTAATCTGTCGTCGACGACAACGCACTGGCGTAGTAACTACCAGTTTCTATATTAGCGAGCGTGTGTGACCCAGTAGTACATACTGCCAGCAGTACTCTATTTTACGGATCAATAGTACAGACTGACATAACTAATGTACAGACACACGAAGTCTACGTTTTTATCTATTAGATGAAAAATACGATGGTCTTCTATCAAGGGTAAATTTTTTTTTGTACACAATAAGCTTCCCTCGAGTCCATTCCACCCCATTCCAAACTTCCCTAGCCATTCAATATTATTGTTCAAACTCAATCACCCCCCCACCCCCGGAGCTAAGGGCGCGAAGTGTCCCAAACACGTACTCTGCACCCTCATAAACTACTTCAGCCGATATGTACCCTTATGTTTATATTAAGGGCCCGCTCGCGGCCCAGTGCGCAATCCAGCGATAAATCAGCACCAACGAGAAGCGATAATCGACTCTGGAGCGATCACCTATCAGAATAACTAAGATATAAGATCAATTAGGAGTAAAATTTCTGCTTATAAAGTGTATCAAATAAAGTTTGATAACCACCAATCTATAAATAACATAATTACAGTCTAAAATCAGTTCAGATTAAGCATGTTCTTGACACAGAAGCCATGGTAGCCGGTTGGTTGTGCACTCGCCTCACGTTCATGAGGTCCTGGTACAAACCCCGCCCGTACCAATGAGTTTTACGAAACTTAAGTACGGTTTATTTATAATACTACAGGCTTTTCGGTGAAGGAAAACATCGTACGGAAACTTGCATATGCCAAAGAATAAATTCTGAGGCGTATGTGAAGTCCACCAAATCGGGTTGGGGCACCGTTGGTGGTCAGGGGTTTGGCACAAAAGATCCTGAAGGGTCGAAGTGTCGCCAGGTCTTCCTGGCCCCCTAAGAAGATAAGATAAGATGTTCTTGACTACGTCACTTATCTATTGAGCGGCCTGTGTGTCCACTGACAAAGGCCTCCTCTGACTTCTTCCACTCCTCTCTGTCTCTTCCCAGTCTTGTGCACGTTTCCCCAGCAAATTTAACGAGGTCATCGTATCATCTCTTGTGTTGTCTCCCTCTTTTGCGTTTGTATCCTCTTGGGTACCAGACCAGCAATCTAGCAGGCAATGAATATTTTGTTTAAAAAAATATACTTTTTTATCGCATGTTACATCTTATCTTCTTAGGGGGGCAGGAAGACCTGGCGACACTTCGACTCTTCAGGATATTTAGTGCCAAACCCCTGTCCACCAGCCGATTTGGTGGACTTCACATAAGCCTTGGAATTTCTTCTTTGGCAGGTTTCCTTACGAAGTTTTCCTTCACCGAAAAGCCTGTGGTATCTAATAAATAAAATCGTAAACTTCGCGTGTCTGTACATTGAAGATATTTGCAAAAAAAAAATTGGGGGGTCTAAGGATAAGCAACAGAACACATTTCGATCATTTTTGAAATTTTTGTCTGTTTGTCTGTTTATCTGTTTGTCTGTGAGTTTGTGCACGCATCACTTACGAACGGATTTTGATGGACTTTTCACAAAAACATGGGGCTTAACTTAACTTAACATTTAGTCTTTATTTCATCGCAATCGGCTAACTCAATCAAAAGTTATAGACATTTTTAGTTTTCAAATACATTAGTAGGTAAGGTTATTATGCAATATATTGCATATAGTAGTATTTTCGTACTATTCAGATTACGATGAGTTTTGATTACATTTGGAGCTGCGAGTAGGAATTGGAGTGGGATTCGGCGTGGGCGTGGGCGTGGGGGTGGGAGTGGGAGTGGGAGTGGACGCGGGCGTGGGCTTGGGGGAGTGGGTATGAGAGCAGGAGCGGAAGCGGAAGCGGTAGCGGTAGCGGTAGCGGTAGCGGAAGCAGAAGCGGGAGGGGAGCGGTAGCGAGAGCGGGAGGGCGACCTGGAGCGGAATCGGAGCGGGAGCGGGTATGGTACCAGTGTAATTTGAGTGTTTGAAAATGCGCATAACTTTTGGCTGTGTTATCCGATTACAATGAATTTGTGGTATCGTATGCAACAAAGTAATGTGGTCGGAATTTGGACTGCGATGGATTAGTTACGAGGACTACATTTGGAGAGACGAGGGAAAGAGGTTTGAGAGGAGGGTTGAGTGGTGTGTTGAGGGAAGGGTTGAGAGGAGTGTTGAGGATCTGGATCTGGACCTGAACCTGGAACTTAGCCTGGGCCTGGGCCTGGGCCTGGGCCTGGGCCTGGGCCTGGACCTGGACCTGGACCTGGACCTGGACCTGGACCTGGACCTGGACCTGGACCTGGACCTGGACCTGGACCTGGACCTGGACCTGGACCTGGACCTGGACCTGGACCTGGACCTGGACCTGGACCTGGACCTGGACCTGGACCTGGACCTGGACCTGGACCTGGACCTGGACCTGGACCTGGACCTGGACCTGGACCTGGACCTGGACCTGGACCTGGACCTGGACCTGGACCTGGACCTGGACCTGGACCTGGACCTGGACCTGGACCTGGACCTGGACCTGGACCTGGACCTGGACCTGGACCTGGACCTGGACCTGGACCTGGACCTGGACCTGGACCTGGACCTGGACCTGGACCTGGACCTGGACCTGGACCTGGACCTGGACCTGGACCTGGACCTGGACCTGGACCTGGACCTGGACCTGGACCTGGACCTGGACCTGGATTTGAAGTCTGAGTGGAAGTGGGATAGGGAGCGGAAGTGGGAATGGGAGCGGATCCTGTAGTCCACGCGAGCGGAGCCGCGGGCACAGCTAGTTATAAATAAACATAGTCTACATACACTTGTCTAATCCCAAACTAAGATTTTCTCCTGTGCTATGGAAACTAAACAAGGACAGCTTAAGGTTGACTGGAAGAGATCCCTAAGTGGGATAAGTCCGCCTTTATACACAGTTTAATTCCTATTTTATTATTATTGTTGTTGTTATTTTTGGTACAATAAAGCGTTTACATACATACATACAGCTGGATGCACTGTGTGCTAGCGTTCATTGGGGAAAGTCTATGTTCAGCAGTGGACGTCTAGGGGCTGACAATACTCGGAACGGAACTCATTACTTCTAACGCTGGAGTCCACTAACCAAGCCACTAGGTCATTGAGGTGGTCTATATCTCTCTATACCTTCTCGAAGTAAGGTCAGGGTCTAGGGTTGCCTCGCATAAGGTATCCTTGACCCCGCCGCGTACCGCGCGTTTAACGCTCGCGATAAAGGAAACGCACCTGCGTCGCCGTTACTTATGGACGGGGATGAACCCTTAAATAACGAAAGAAAGGGACGATCATGGCGCTGTACACATATCTTTTTAGGGTCGAGAGATGGAGTAGGATGGAGGTTTTGTTATTTGTTTCAGTTTGTGGGTAGGTTTTGGTCACAACTGAGATTAAAACATATCCCCGTGGTGGCAGCCCTTAATCTGACCAAAGTTTCCGAAACCAAGGAAAGATTTTGTAACAGCACATTTGAGATGCTATATTAACCTTTACTATAACATTATAATTATCTATCATCAGTCCAATGCTGGACATAGCCTCCCCAATATAAAACCACTTTTGATGGACTATCGGAGTCAGGAAACACTTCGCTGGTGCAATCTCTTTGGGGGTGGCCCTATTGTAAGCCGAGAACCACACGTCTAATTACCTATCACTTTTATAAAATTCACCTCTTGGTATTTGAGTTGACAAGTCGCCGGTGAGACGAGGGTCCGATAGTCGACAAGTAAACCAACATATCGATAGACTTTCACACAAAGCCACTGGTCCTTAAAGTTCAACCCCTTTAGGGCTTCAGAAAAACTTTCAGTGCCCTATCAAAACTGACACCTCATATATTCTTTATTGCACACACTTTAAAAGTAAATACAGTTACATAGTTTGTGTACAAAGGCGAGCTTATGTCTAAAAGAGATCTCTTCCAGCCAACCTTACAGGGTGTGAGACAAGGCACTAAGAGCGAGGGGGGATAAAGTGCATAATATACGAGTACTACATAATATATATATATATATATATGTAATGGGCTCTACATATATATATATATATTATGTACTTATATGACTAGTAAATACATACATACATAACATACTTAATGTCCACGCCTTGGTCCCAGAGGGGTAAGCAGATGTATCGCTACTTTGCGCAATTATAGTCGCAAAGGTCTGCCGTGCCGATAGATGCGTGTCCAGGCTAGCCTGGTTATAAGCGAGCCGATATTCCTGAGCTGGGCGAACTCCGGGGTGTATTAGCCTTACCGAGTCATGCTTAGACGTCCACTGCTGGACATAGGCCTTCCCCAATGAACTTCACAACACCTGAACCTCCGCTCTCCGCATCCAACCGCTCCGGCCACCTTCTTCAGGTCGTCGGTCCACTGTCGGCGAGGCGTCTCACCCGGCACGTCCACTCCAGAACTCGACTGCCCCAACAGATGCCACTTCAGCTTGCTATTCCTTTCGGCTATATCGGTCACCTTCGTTCTTTGTCGAATATCTTCATTACGAAACATATCCTTCAAAGAAACCCCGAGCATAGCCCTCTCCATAGAGTTGTGCATTATGTAAGTTAGATGTTCCCTCTACCTGACCGCACCTCGTTTAATCAAAGGTCGGATTCTATCCCCATCGACATAGCCTTCATTATGAGGACCCTATCAGTGATATTAAAGTACTAATCAGCTCGTCATACAAAGGTGTCTCTATCACTGATTCTTCCACTTCTTGGCAGAGGTATTCGCCCAATTTCCGAGGGGGTCTATCCAAAAAAGACAGGACACGCAATCGCGACTCGTGTGAAGTGTGTGCGACGCTTTAGACCAATAGAAAAACACTTGCAAATGAACCGTCAAAGTGATCGCTACAAAAAAAGTCTTTAGCTCAAGAAATTTCAAGTAAGTCTTGTTTTTTCCCCTATTTCCAATTTTATTTCTCTTATTTACGCAACAATATCACGATCTTCCTTAATTAGCTGTAACCTCTATTGTGGTCTCCACTGCAGGAGCACAAACCTCTCATCCGCCGGAGACAGACGGAGGATTTGGCCTACACTCCCCGCGCTGGCCAGACGGGTTGGGGAGGCCTGATTGATGTTTTATAATGTATTCCCTTAGTCGCCTTGTACGACATGCACGGGAAGAGTTGGAGTGGTCCTATTCTACTCTACCGGAAACCACACGGCTTAGTTAGTTTCCCGTAGAAATGGGATGTTTTTTTCAGGACCTAACCTATATGTGTGCCAAGTTTCATTACGACCCATCCAGTGGTTGAAGCGTGATTGAGTAACAAACATCCAAGAGTTGGAGTGGTCCTATTCCACTCTATCTGGTTTCCGGTAGAGTAGAATAGGACCACTCCAGCTCTTCCCGTGAAGGCGACTGAGGGAATACATTATAAAACGTCAGTCAGGCCTCCCCAACCCGTCTGGCCAGCGCGGAAGTGTAGGCCAAATCCTCCGTCTGTCTCCGGCAGATGGAGAGGGTTGTGCTCCTGCAGTGGAGACAAAAACAACCTGATGATGATGATGATGAACCTCTATAGTAGTAGCCTACTGAATCAAGTGTACATAACTATAGCCCATATAGCCTGATAGATTGAATCGCCTCTCACATTCAATAGCGCTTGGCACGACCCCAACTTGATTGAGCGCCCATAAAACGTGATCGGCAAATAATATTTTTGTTTAAAACTTTGGGAGAGCAGTTTTGTGTTAGTACGGTCCGGTGTTTCCTGAGTAAGATATATTATGCTTCATAATATTGTGAACAAAGAGAGAAACTTTTGGAATTTAATGAAATGTGGTACTAGTTCTGAGAAATAAATACATATTTCATTTACAGACGAACGGAACCTGGAGGTTAAGTAAGTACCTTAAATATTAAAGATAGCTGTGCCCGCGGCTCCGCTCGCGTGGACTACAGAATCGCTCCCATTCCCACTCCCGCTATCGCTCCTCTCCCGGTCCCGGTCCCGCTTCCGCTTCCGCTCAAAATTCGTTCAGTAGTTTATAAGTGATGCGTGCACAAACTCACAGACAAACAGACAAAAATTCCAAAAATGATTGAAATGTGTTCTATTACTTATCCTTAGACCCCTCAATTTTTTTTGCAAATATCTTCAATGTACAGACACGCGATATTAACGATTTTATTTATTAGATAGCGAATTTTACTCACCGGCAACGATTCTTTATATTTAAAAGTATGTAAAACTGCATTCAAATGCTAAAAATAACAGCCCCATTTTATGGCACCAATCGATAGAGTCAATCGTTAGGATCGAATCTCTCTAACAAACATCATCATCTTAAATTTTAGAAAGATCGTGAAATCTATCTAAGACATTGGATAGTATCGACATTACATTTTGAAATTACAGACTAAGTTATAAATTATTTTATCCTACCTTAAAATCAATTTTATTGCATACATAATGCTCACGCATACGAAAAATTGCGTCAAGTCTTCAAGTCGCCCATTCCACAATGTTTAAAGACGAAATTCTTCAATCAGTGCATCCTTCCTGTCATGACCTACGGCGCGGAAACGTGGACACTGACAGTGGGCCTGATCCACAAGTTCCAGGTCGCTCAGCGAGCTATGGAGAGGGCTATGCTCGGTGTTTCTATGAAGGCTGTGATTCGTAATGAAGAGATCCGAAGAAGAACAAAGGTGACCGACATAGCCGAACGGATTAGCAAGCTGAAGTGGCAGTGGGCGGGCCACATCTGTCGCAGAACAGACGGCCGTTGGGGCAGACGAGTTCTGGAGTGGAGATCACGGATCGGCACGAGTAGGGTGGGACGCCCCGCCGCTAGATGGACCGAGGACCTGAAGAAGACACCTCCTATTATTCATCTCACTGCGGACCCCAGCTTAATCCTTG
Organism: Esperia sulphurella; assembly: GCA_947086405.1. Classification (NCBI taxonomy): domain Eukaryota; kingdom Metazoa; phylum Arthropoda; class Insecta; order Lepidoptera; family Oecophoridae; genus Esperia; species Esperia sulphurella. The sequence continues at coordinate 15,244,828 of OX352272.1, forward strand.
AAGTCCTCCTAGGACGACCTCTAGCTTCATTTCCTTCTACATTCGCGCTGTAAATTTCTTTTGTCATAATTATTTCACTCATATGCTCTAAATCAACATACCCTTCGTTACTCCATCTTCTTACAAACAAATCATTCACAAATATGAAGTCCATATTAAGCCCATAAATGCATAATAACGCACTATAATAAGCCGGGAACTGCAGTGTGCAATTGAATTTATGATCCCAAATAGTGTAACGGCGAAGCAGATAAGCCAGCCTCGTGTGTTATCTCCAAAACGTACTCCGGCACCCACATTCGCCGTTATACCTACTCGCTGACCACACGCGAGTAGAGATCCAACGATGGTTGGTTTTAGGCAGAAACCGAAGCCGAATTTCACCTTTGACTGTAAATCTTAGCTTCTGACAGAAAAGATTTTGCTTTTTTAAGCTTTTGTACTGGTAATAAACATTTCTAGGGCAAATCTTTTATTGGGTAGACTAATTGTTATCAAAATTTGCAAATATAAGATTAATGACGTTTGAGCGTGATCTACTCGTAAGGAGAGTGTGATGCCTGAAAATTCTATAAAATAAACTGATATTAAACATACTGTAACATAACAAAATAATAATTAATTGATAATAGCTTGACATAGTCGCATATGATTGACGACCTCCGTGGCGGAACGGGTAGCTCTCGGACTGCCACGCCGGAGTTTGCTGGTTCGAATCCCGCTAGGGGCAAATGTTCGTATGATGAATATGAATGTTTGTACCCAAGTCTTGGATGTTTATATATTTATTTAAGTATGTGTATCCGTTATCTAGTAACCATAGATAGATAGATAGATAAACTCTTTATTGCACACAAATTAAGGACAACAATAAAATAGTTACAGATTTTTGGAAAGTGTACAAAGGCGGCCTTATCGCTTAAAGCGATCTCTTCCAGGCAACCTTTCTGAAGGAAAATAAGAAAGACATAGCGACAGAGTTGCAGGTGAAACAAGAGGAATTTATAATTTTAGAACATGGTAAATACTTAGTAACAATATTACACAATTGAATTTACATACAAATATACTTAAATACATACATATATAGTTTATAATACAATACATATACCGTACGTAATATACTATATTAAATTAGGCACAACTATTGTGAGAGAAAATGCTTTTTAAGGCGATCTTTAAACACATGCAATGATTTAAATTGACGAATCTCACTTGGAAGAGAATTCCATAAGTGGACTGCTGTAACAGCAAAAGAGTCTGAATAATAATTCGAACGACAGTAAGGGGCCTGAAGTATATTGTCGTTTTAGACCTTAACGCTAGGTTATGATCATTTCCTAAATATTTGAAAAACTCCTTGAGGTAGGGGGGAGAGGTAGGGTTATAGAGAATGCTAAATAAAAGGGCGAGGATATGAGAGTTGCGACGGAGTCTGATCGGGAGCCACTTTAGCTGATCACGATACTTCGAGATGTCAAACTTTCGGACCCCAAAAATGAAGCGTATACACATGTTTTGTAAACGCTCCAACTTGTTAAGCAGCTCCTCTGTAAGGTCTAAGTAGCAACTGTCAGCGTAATCGAGTATGGGGAGTAACAGAGACTGCGCCAGCTCCGTTTTTGTTTGGACAGGGATCAAATTTTTCCAACGACTAAGAGAACCCATTGAAGCAAAAATCTTACGACTCACTATCTCAACTTGAGGTTTCCAGGACAGGTTTTGTTCGATCAAAATTCCTAAGTTCTTGACGGTATCCATGTATGGTAAGGTAGTACCGTCAAAAATAACCATAGCACAGGCTCTGCCTAGTTTGGGACTGGATAATTGCTGTGAATGTCTGACATATTCATATTTATATTATTATATATACTTCACACAAGATAATTTTGTATATTTTTAAATATTTTGAGTGTTCTTTAAAATTTGATTTGGTTTTTTGTCTATACCTTTATTAATTAAATTTGTAACGACTATTTTACCTCCTAGGGTTACGACAAGATGGATACTTAAAGCAAAGCTATCTGTGTGACCTCCGGATGACTCAAAAATTATTCAAGACATGAAGCAGATTTTTGAAACATTTACGTAAAATTAGGGAAAGTTCAATCCTTTTTTATTTTTCGAGATAATAAAAGAAATACTAATCTATAGGTACTTATAATAAAACTGTAACTGGCCTATGTCTGTACATGAGAGATATTAAAAAAAATGTATGAGGGGTCTTTATAGGGTCAATAGAAGCTAAAACATTTTTTTTTTTAATTTTTGTCTGTCTGTCTGTCTGTATGTACAGCGGGTTTTTTGTCTGTCTCAGCGGGTACAGCTAGTTAAAAATATAAGTATGTAACCCGGATATTTTGTACGACGTATACTTAACTGACTTCAAATAAAAAATTGCGGCTAGATCCTAGGCAACATTTTAGCCGAAGTCGAAAGCTTTGCCGAAGGATGTCGAAGCAACACACAAACACTATATGGAAGCTAATCTGATTCCGTTCTGGGCACTATTTGGCGCCAGCGAGCACTAGACTGGGTTTAAAGCCCTTGTGATGCTAATTTATCCAAAACTACTCCTCATTTAGGAAACGAAACAAATAAACGTAATGCTAGATAAAAACATAAATTGATGTTCCACGTGTTGCGCGGATCGATAACTAAATGACTCACTGTACAATAGGTTTTGACGTTACAACTATCAAATTACAGTTTAATTAACGCCTAATTAAGGTAGAACCTAAACAGACATCAGCATATGTGAACGAGTATTATACAAGAGTTGGTTAGATAGGTAAAAAATAATACTGATATTACGGTAGATATTCGAGTGCAAATGGGACGGAATTCCCATTCTGTAACCGATACGGAATGGGAATTAGTTTCTCATTTTGTAGCCAGTTACGAAATTTGGTTACAAAATGGAACGAAAGTGTTTCAACAGCCGTCATGTTTAAAAGTTGAATAAACACCAGTCCATCATTTTTAAGTTTATACAATAAGTTTCTGGACTCCAAAGATTCGGCTTTGGTGAAATATTTTGTTATTACTCACGCCTTGGTCCCAGAGGGGTAGGCAGAGACGATGTATCGACACTTTGCTTAATCCAATGTCGAAAAGCGACTTTCCTTCGCTCGCTTTTTGCTCCGTGATACCCCTTGACGTGATCATCGCCGCCTCCATGTTGAGGTACTACGATTATCTAGGGAAATAATTGTCCACCTCGTCAGAGCCCCGCATTACTCGGTAAGGCTAATAGTGCCCGGAGTTCACCCAGCTCCGGGATGTCGGCACGCTTACGACCAGGCTAGCCCCTGGACGCGCATCCATCGGCACGGCAGACCTTGTATAGGATATCCAGATATATTCAAATATATTTAGGTCAGAATATTTACTCAGTAAATTACGTAGACAAGTATTTTAATTTTTTTGGTGTCTAGATTTTAGTATAGGTAGACAAATAAACTTGGTCACACCAAATGACCTCAGTTCGTACCTTTTGTAGAAGACAGTCGTATATTTCATAATAAAATATGAAAGATACGATGATCTTTTAGTATGGGTACGGATTATTATCGTGATTTTCTCGAAAGTCTTGCGATACGATTCAAAAGCACCCGGAACCATAGTCTATGAATAGCGGGGATGTCGACTCGAAGGTCAGGGGGTATCAGATCTCCCAAGTTTCGTTTTGTTTTTGCAAATTCATCAGAGGTGACTTAACACTTTTCGTTGACGTTTTTTTTTCTTTTACCCTATCAAAGTCAATGCGAAAATCCTTTATTGCAAATGAGTTACATTTATAAAACGCTGACTACGGCAAGGCTACGCGACCAATAACATGCTAACGAATTCGGACTTTTCGCTGACGCATAGGTTCGCAATGCTACGCAACTAATAACATGCTTACGAATTCGGATTCTTCGCTGACGCATTGGTTTGCAATGCTACGCGACCAATAACATGCTAACGAATTCGGACTTCTCGCTGACTCATTGGTTTGCAAGGCTATGCGACCAATAACATGCTAACGAATTCGGACTCCTCGCTGACGCATTGGTTCGCAATACTACGCGACCAATAACATGCTAACGAATTCGGACTCTTCGCTGACGCAATGGTTTGCAATGCTACGCGACCAATAACATGCTAACGAATTCGGACTCCTCGCTGACGCATTGGTTTGTAAGGCTACGCGACTAATAACATGCTAATGAATTCGGACTTTTCGCTGACGCACTAATTTGCAAGGCTACGCGACCAATAATATGCTAATGAATTCGGCCTCCTCATTGACGCATTGGTTTGCAAGACTACGCGACTAATAACATGCTAACAAATTTAGATTGCTCGCTGACGCGTTGGTTTGCAAGGCTACGTGACTAATAACATGCTAACGAATTCGGACTCCTCGCTAATGCATTGTTTGGATAAGGCTTTAAGTTCTCATGTCAAAACACTACATTAATTGAAAGCCAAGCCTTAAAGAACATCGTTACGATCGCAACGATGTTACTGAACTTGTTCCGATCCGAGATCCCGCGCAAACATGGCGCGTAAAATGAGGCGGGTAAATCTATTAGAGTCCTCTCGAGCTGCGGGAACTCGTGCGGGAAAACCGATTACTGGACACTAGCGCTGTCGTATTGTGGAGACTACGCTAAGGCTATACTAGCGGCTGTAGGTAATCAAACTATTGGATCTAAGGCCACCCCCAATCGTGGTTTTCCCCAAGACGACTAAAAGATTGCACCAGGTAGGGCTGCAGCGTTCTTCTGTATATATTAAGATCAATACTGCGCTCACCAACCCGACTGTCAACCGTGGTGATTATATCAAATCCCCCAGTGTACAGCCCACCAAAAGTGGCATTCTATTGGGGAGGGTTTGGACTACATTGGGAGCTGGCAGTGGGAATGGGCGTGGGAGTGGGAGTGGGCGTGGGCGTGGGCTTGGGCGTGGGAAAAGGGGAGTGGGTGTGGTTGTGGGAGCGAGAGTGGGAATGGGAGCGGATTCTGTAGTTCATAAGAGCGGAGCCGCGAGCACAGGTAGTTTTAATAATAAGATAATAATACATATACGCGGGCAGGTACATTATGATCAGTGCAGTGCGAGTTTAGGCGTCATCAAAGATTTCTGTACCTATCGATATCATATAACTTTCTTATTAAAACCAAATTACTTTCTTTAATATACTGTGACCTAATTGAAACTTGAGACTCAGCTCTAGCCCCTTTAGATAAGAGATAATTGATCTGCGATTTAATCAAAAGACACACGATCTAACAATAGCGGAAAGAATTAAGAACGATCGAGCTGTTAGAACTGTTGACCCAACGACTTCTATGTACTACTAGATGAAGCGTTCCAAACAGTCGCTCTGTTCCACGCAACTGCGGGCCCGGGAGCCGCAACTCGTTCACATTCACTTTGAAACTTGTGCAGTTACTACGCAGAACATTTAATTATTTACTAAATATTGACGCTGTTTAACCGTAGCGTCAATATTTAGTAATAATCAACCATTTCTATGTACTACTAGATGGAGCGTTCCAAACAATCGCTCTGTTCCACGCAAGTAGCCACCACTCTTTCACATTCACTTTGAAACTTGTGCAGTTACTACTCAGGCCATTTAGATATTTACTAAATATTGACATTATTTAACCGTAGCGTCAATATTTAGTAATAATTAAATGTTCTGCGTAGTAACTGCACAAGTTTCATTGTGAATGTAGCCGAGTTGCGTGGAACAGAGCAATTGTCTGGAACGCTCCATCTAGTAGTACATACAGATCTTTGTATTGGCCTGAGTTCGATGCAGAGCTTTCACGGAAACGGAAGTCGATCTCAATTAAAGCTGACATTAAAATTTAATTGCATTTTGTCTGTCTTTGCTTCACACACCTGTGCAAAAATGTAAGTTATCACGATGAAAACGTTGAGAACGACGCTGATAGTTTGAATGGTCACAATTTGGTCATAGCCGTGTGGTTTCCGGTAGAGTACAATAGGACCACTCCAACTCTTCCTGTGGAGGTCGTACAAGGCGAGTAAGGGAATACATTATAAAACATCAATCAGGCCTCCCCAACCCATCTGGCCAGCGCGGGGAGTGTAGGCCATATCCTCCGTCTGTCTCCGGCAGATGGAGAGGGTTGTGCTCCTGCAGTGGAGACAAAAATAACCTGATGATGATGATAGTAAATTCGGAACTTATATGTTCGCAGTATGTTTTAATTTCTTTTGTCATTAGACAATTGCTCGCAGGCCAAACTAAGCAAAAGTCAACCAACGCCGTGTGTCTAGAAGTTCCTGTGAATATGCCCGACGGAAATATTGTGTATGTACTAGTGTGTCAGTATAGTGTGTCACTTTGACTTTTATTTTTTTGAATGTATAAATAATAAATAAATAAATCTTCCATATATTACATATACGTACACCTTGTCTAATCTCAAACAAGGATTTTCTCCTGTGCTATGGGAATTAAACAAGGATAGGACAATTCTCAAATCCAGACCGGGACCAACTTCTACAAAGTTGTGTGTCTCTAGCGGGAATCGAACTCACGAGCTCTGACGATCGAGTACAATGAACAAACTACTAGACCAATGAGGCGGTTAATAAAATCGAACTCGAATTAAATATAGTTTCTTTTTTAAACAATCCGTACGCACGTAACAATCATCATCATTAGGTTATTTTTGTCTCCACTGCAGGAGCACAACCCTCTCTCATCTGCCGAAAACACACGGAGGATTTGGCCTACACTCCCAGCGCTGGCCAGACGGGTTGGGGAGGCCTGACTGATGTTTTATAATGTATTCCCTTAGACATCCACGGGAAGAGTTGGAGTGGTCCTATTCTACTCTACCGGAAACCACACGGCACGTAACAACATAGAAAAGAAAAACATATTGTTAGAAAATCCAAAATCTATAAGTACTTTATTGCATACAAATACAAAGTTATAGTACGTTGTACAAACTAGGCGATATTATAAGCAATTTCTTTCAGACAGCCTAAAAAAATCATCTTGAAATCGTGATTCATACAAGTGTGCGAAAAACAATACATGATGTATAATGCATTCGCATGGCCCCGTAGGATTTTTTATGATCATAAAATTTTCGGGAAACATTAATCTCACCACACATTTCATCTTCCCCCCTGCAAGTCTAAAACTCAAATGATTTGTTTACAAAATTTTATTGATACCGAGACATAAATTCACATAACTCACGGCAACTTCCTCCCTTGGCCAAGTTTCGCAATAACGTCAGAAGAATAATTTCCCCTCTGATGTACAGTTTAATACGAGTCAGACCCCGCCAGCGCTGGATCATGTTCGTTTATTCCAGACAAGCAATTGGAATCTAGCCTAAGATTTGTAAATGATTCTGGGCGGGTTTAAGCTGTAACGCTGTCGTAATAGAACGCTATTTTTAATCAATTTGGCTTGTAGGTATTAAATTGGATTGTGGTAAGACCATCTTAAAACTTTGGTCAGCTAAGTGGCATGAAGTCTTGGTTGTTGTATGTTAGCTAGAGTAATCATTTTGTGATCGTTTGAAACAAGATCGTGGTTAAGTTGAGTTAGTGAAAGGGGGCAAAAGTTATTTCAACGAAACCAGATCTTGGTGCGCTGTACACGGTTAAAAAGATCTTGTTGAAATCAGCTCTATCGTTTCTATGTAAAAAGTCTACCGGAGGAAGTCTTAAAGATGCCGAGAATCACATTAAAAACAGCTTTCAGACGATTATTTGAATGACCGAGATGGCTGGTACTAATGTTGCTTCAGCTTCACACAATCTTTTTAATGTTTGCATCCAGACTTGCCGTGTGGTTTCCGTTAGAGTAGAATAGGACCACTCCAACTCTTCCCGTGGATGTCGTACAAGGCGACTAAGGGAATACATTATAAAACATCAATCAGGCCTCCCCAACCCGTCTGGCCAGCGCGGGGAGTGTAGGCCAAATCCTCCGTCTGTCTCCGGCAGATGAGAGAGGGTTGTGCTCCTGCAGTGGAGACAAAAATAACCTGATGATGATGATTCAGACTTGGTAAAATACGTTTCTTCTTCACACCTAGAAAGCGGTAGTCGATAAAAAAAATTACGTGTATAAATGAACCAAGTGTACTCAAGTGCCTTAAAAGATTTTGACTTTTACATGGTAATCTTTATGATGCGACATTCGTTGCTGACAACGATCTCCATGTACTACTAGATGAAGCGTTCCAAACAATCGCTCTGTTCCACGCAAGTAGCCACAAATCTTTCACATTCACTTTAAAACTTGTGCAGTTACTACTCAGAACATTTAATTATTTACTAAATATTGACATTATTAGCGTCAATATTTAGTAATAATTAAATGTTCTGCGTAGTAACTGCACAAGTTTCATTGTGAATGTAAACGAGTTGTGGCTACTGGCGTGGAACAGAGCGGTTGTTTGGAACGCTCCACCTAGTAGTACATGGAGATCGTTGGTTGCTAATAAGGGACTTGCAGCATAAGGAAACTACTTGTGGGAAACTAACAGCTTACCATGCCTTCACCAGCCCTGCAGTCGCTTCAGGAATAATACATCTATAAGTCAAGTCAATATATTCTCATGTTGGAACAAGTTCAAAAACGTTTCTTAAGATATTTGTATAAGAAAAACCATCAATACTACCCTTTCATGTATCCGACTCGCTTCTTGGAGGGACATCTAGGTTACGACTCCCTCGAACTGAGGAGAAACTTAGCCCTGGGAGGGTTTGTCTTACACGTAATCAGAAACAAAATTGATTGTGTGGATCTTGTCGGAAGGGTACTAAAACTGTACGTGCCCGAGTGTTACCTACGAGCGCGGAGTCACCCGCTGTTCATACCGCCCGCCACGCTCGCGCACCAACCTCCCCCGGCACTCGGCCCGCGCGCGCACTGCAGCTGTTCGGCTCCCTGCTCGCCGAGGCGCCGCACTGTGACGTGTTCGTGGACGGCATGGGACGGCTGATGACGGAATGTAAGGGAACGCTAGAGAGAGGAATGCCTGTTTCGTCTATAGCATAAAAATTATTGTAACGCAATGGAATAATAGTCTGTAATGTTTCAATATTTTAAATAAATAAATGTCTAAATGTCACACAGCAGCGGCAGGCGCCACACACAACTGCGACACCCCATTCAACTCCCCACTGAATCGTAATGACAGATGGTCTTGAAAAATATTTGCTTTCCCTTCAAAAACATAGAGGAGACACAAAAATAACTTCTCCAAGTAAATAATACATCAAAGGGCTAAGTGATTGATGCAAGGGGCGCGTGAGGGGTCCGCGGGGCGAGGGGGGGACAAGCCATTAATCTTGCCGTCTCCCCCCTCCGTGCTCCCCGCGCCGCGAGAAGTTGCCGTGTAGGGTTACCGATCGCTTGTTTTGATGCGACGCTAAGTGCCATCGATGTGCCATTTTTGCTGCGTGGCATTTGAGATTGTAATGGCGAATGGCGGCGTTCCAATTCGCCGAAGATCCGTGTTACGAGGCATTCGAGCAGCTACATACATTATATCTATCCTTGTATTCATGAACTGTAGTGCTATTCTATGCTACATGGCAGTATAGTGTGCCTGGCACCTAAAATATTTAATAAATTTCCCAAACAAATTGCATCATTACGACTACCTAGCTTTAAGCAAAAATTATTTGACATTCTCGTGGAGAAGTGCTATTATACTATATCAGACTTTTTAAATGATGCAAATTTAAATTGACATTTCTATATTATTTTAATAAATCGCTTTTGACATGTATATATTCCGTTGTTGACATCTATATATTGTACTTAATTATTTGCTTTAATTTTAATATGTAACTAAAAAAATGTTTAATTTGTAAAACGTTTAACATTAAATGTCGTACGCCTGTGGGCAAAACATAGAGTACTTACCTAAATGTATTCGACCAGCTTAAAATTACCTGTGTTTACGATTAAATGATTTGAATTTGAATTTGAATTCTATAAAATACAAACTCACGTGCGAATCTCACTCAAGTGATTTTACTTACTTCAAAACCTAATCCATTGGCATTCTGTAAATATTCTAGAGCACTATCGACGTGAAGTGAGTTCTTTGTGGAGTAGTTTTAGGCAGAATTTGACGTCAAAAAGAGAATAATGTATTCCAATTTTGAAAATAAATATTTTGATTTTGTTCACTTTACGTCTACAGTGCTCTGGAATGATTACAGAATTACCAATGGTTGGGTTTCAAAGTTAGTGTAATCACTCGAATGAGACTAGCACGTGAGTTTGTATTTTACAGAATAGCACTACTGAAGCATTATGTTGGTGTGATGTCATATAAGCAACTAGTCGAATTGGATCATAAATGTATCAATCTCGGCAATTATCTCATCTTGTAAAACTAAACTAAAAGAGCAATATATGCCTCACTCTGTATAATATGGTATAATGTATGTATGTTTATTACAGTGATGTTATTATTATGTACTAGCTGTTGCCCATGACTTCGTCCGCGTGGACAACTTAACATCACAAATTATTATGTATTTCCCGTAAGAATGCGATGTTTTTTCGGGATAAAAACTATCCTATGTCCTATTCCAGGAAACCCATCCACAACCAGGCCTTTTCATACCTCATGTGTAGATTACGTGCAAATTCTATGAAATTAAAAGGGAAGCTGTAAATACCCCCCCCCCCCCCCCATATCCTGAGTATACGGTAGTCTGAAACCACTTACCCCAAATATTTCCAAAAGCATTCGAACTTAAAGATTGTTTTCCCAACTGACGGCAATTTTCAGCGAAAATTACTTACATATTATCTCGAAGTCTACGAAATTAACTCAAGAACATCACAAAGTTCGAGCGAGACGTAAAACAACAAAGTACCTCATCGAAAACATTCTTATTTATTTATACGCTTCTTATTGCTTTAAGAAGAACAAAAACTCACCAACAAAGTAATTTCTATTGACTGGTTTGTTTTCCAATGTTTGACTCACCGATACTCAAAGATACCTATTATGTTGTTTCCGTTGTCTATCACAGTAGAAATACTATGTTAATACAAAAAGTTATCTACTTCGCTTTTAACTATTTGGATATGAAAAATTCTGTAGTCTGTGACAGGTCACAGACTTTAGAAGTCAAACTCATTTATTGCACACTAGCTGTGCCCGCGGCTCCGCTCGCGTGATCTACAGAATACGCCCTGTTCCCACTTCCGCTCCCGTTCTCTTCCCAGTTCTTCTTCCACTCCCACTCAGACTCGAGACTCTCAATATCCCAATACCAACCCCAACCTCAACCCCATCCCTATCCCCAAAAATTAAATTTCACTCAATCCCATACGCGCCGCGCCGTTCGCCGCGCCGCGGCCGTTGACCTCGCCTATATGATGAACATACTCGTACGTTCGAGAAATATTGCAATTATTTATAAAAAAATTCTTAAAAAAGAGATGTTTTTTTTTTCATGAATGATTTCTAAACGTGATACTGAGTTACTTGAAGAAATATTAACAGTCGTTTTATTATCATCCGATATAATGGCTTCTAGAAAAATTTACTTTATTAATATCTCAGGTTCTAAGTGGCGTATCAATATGAAACATGCACCAGATTTTAAGTTAGACCATCAGCAAGACAACTGAGAAAACTGCATCAAATTTCATTCACTGGTTAGACAAATAGAAAGACAAAAATTCTAAAAAAAATGTTTTAGCTTCTATTGACCCCTAAATACCCCTCATACAATTTTTTTTTAAATATCTCTCATGTACAGACATAGACCAGTTACAGTTTTATTATAAGTATAGATGAGCACACTTGGTACATTTATACACGTCAATTTGCGAGTACCGCTTCCTAGGTGTTAGAGCGCTGTGAAGAAGAAATGGCGCAACATCTTTTAAAATCAAGTTTGAATACAATAATATAAAGATTGTGCGAAGCTGAAGCAACGTCAGTACCAGGCATCTTTATCATTTAAATAATCGTTGAATTTATAATAAGCTATTTACAAGTTTTTTAATGTGGTTCTTAAACTATCTGTCAGTTATCTAAGCTAAGACTAGCTGTTTGTCCGCGACTTCGTCCGGACCACGTAACATAATACAATTTATATGTATTAACTAAATCCTAAAATAAATCTATTAATCTGGTTATGCATTCATAATATCTACCCTTAGATGTCCACTTCTGGACATAGGCCTTCTTCTGCTTTCCGTATCCAGCCGCTTTCGGCCACTCTTCAGGTCTTCGATCCACCTGGCGGCTGGGCGTTCTACTCTGCTGCAGAAATTATCTGGCTAAACAGCCATCGGTTCTGCGACAGATGTGACCCGCCTACTATCACTTCAGCTTACTAATTCTTTCATGATATGAAATGAAAGGTCATCTTGTAGATCTGCCTCCTAACATTTTATTGAGATATAAGTTATACAAGATTATGGCCCGAATGCAAAGCTATTAAACGGTGAAAATACCGTCAAATTCTGTTCAGTAGTTTTCAAGATTAGCCCGTACATATATACATACAGACAGACACGAAATTTTTTTATTATATTTTTGGAATCACTGGTCTTAAGTAATGATCGGGCAGTATTTATTTTTAAAGTCAATGCACAGATTCGCTTTTCTTTTGTTTTTCTACTCTTTTATTATATGTATATAGATGTCCTCTGGTAGTTTATTGTGGAAGCGTATACATTGCCCCGTGAACGATTTACTGACCTTACTAAGTCTTAACCGTGGTAAAACAAGTTTATTTTTATTTCTTGTATCATCATAATTGTAATAACAGTGCGTAAAAAATATATTTTTTCCACATCAAAAAAAACTAGCAATATAATTGGATAAACATAGTAATAATATTCATTGCTGTGGCAAAGGAAACGACTTTATAGGTATACCTGAGTATCGGTGTAGTAAATTCTATAGTTTGTGACATCCGAAATAGTAGTTCCAATGCAACTAAGTATAGTGGTGAATACGTAGGATGGCGTCGTACCGGCGTCGACTTCAAAGGAAACCATTTATTCCCGTAATGTCTTATTCGGATCGCGAAAAAAGTGTTGAAAGAGAGAGCGCTCTTTGTGTCGGAGTATTTACGGCGCACTGTGGCGGTATTTAGCTTTTAAACGAGCTGGCCTTATTGTAGTGCTATTGAAAGCAGCTTAATATGGCTACAAGTCAATCGATTTCGTCTATGAATATGTTGGCAGAAGGTCAAATACATTACCTATAGTAGATGGTTGTAGGCAGGTAGGCAGAGACGATGCATCGTTACATTGCGCGATCCTACACTGAGAAAAAAAAAAGTAGACCTCCTACTTACATAAGTAGCCGCTCTCATTATAATTGGTGTCACCTACAACTGATTCCCTAGCCGGCCACATTATTACGTAGTGTGGTTACTTAGTAATGTGGCCGGCTAGTGAATCAGTTGTAGGCGACACCAATTATAATGGGGGCGGCTACTTACGTAACAGTGGTATATTTTTATCCTTATGTAAGTAGTAGGGCTACTTATTTTTTTCTCAGAGTGACACACCTCACTCACATTCATCAACCTTTTCATGCACCTCCTTTATTCTACTCACTGCGGACCTCAGCCTTTTTGAGGACGTCACTAATTTGATCCTTGATAGGACAACCTCTATATAGCCGTAGATCCTTCCACATTCGCATTGTAAATTTCTTTGTTACTCTTCTTTCACTCATACGCTCTAAATTTCCAAACCAACGCAACAACCTTCTCTACCTTCGTTACTACATCTTCTTTCAAACCACACTTCTCACGTATCACTGCATTCCTCACTCCGTCACATGGTCCCAATATCATTTTGCTTTTTAACTTTTTGAGTAAATTTTTCAATTAGTACACTGAAGCAGGTTTCCAAAAACCATCACGAGTGTTTACGAAATTCGAATGAACATTAAACAGGTCTACAGCTCGTCCAAAAATTTAAATAGGTCGCTCTATTTCGGATCCCAATTTATTGTAAGGAGGCGCTCCAAAACCAATAAATAGAAGTTAAACCAACTCGGATCGTGTCTTGTCCACACGACATTGCTTCCAAACAATGTTGTTTTGCGCTTCTTTTAGCTTCCAACTATTCTAAAATCAACTCTCGTAGCAGTGAGATAGGGGCGAAGAAATCTTTTGTAAAGAATTGTCATTACAAGTCAACCCTTTTGGTCCCTAGAGTCGCAAATTGGGTTCGACAGCTTCCTTCGGATTGTGGGACAAAATTATAGAATAATGGGCACTAGATAATACCCTTATATTGACCGATAAATCGTAATTTAATGATCAATTAATTTGGAGATGATCGTGATAGGTTAATAGGTTGAAAGCTGATACGCTCCTCGAGTAAGCTATTTATATACCCATTTTGTGAATAATAGACAATTCAAATAATAATCATATTTGTGAAAAACATTGGTAATGATGAGTCAAAACTGGCTGGTACGTAAAATCTATTATATTTATAAAAGGAAAGTGTATGTATGCATGTCCAGTCTTTTCTCTATAACCACCCACTGCTACCCACTCATAGTTGCAGTGGTAGATAGCCCTTAGTCTGCACTTGCAAGTAAAGGGATTTTGGTTACGGTGGTAAAAGTGTGTGATGGGATAGTTCTATCCCTTTCTAACACATTGTACGGCTCATATAAACTCGAGATTGTGCTGAATGGCGTTAAGTGCGTTTGTAAGTGACAATATTGAGAACTTTTCTAGAATATTCCAGATTTTTCCAGAATGTTCTAGAATATTTATATATCTATCGGAATTTAGATTGTGATGAGTTAGGATTACGGTGGTGATGGCAGTGGCAGTCGGAGTGGGGATGAGGATGATGGGAGGAGGGTGCGGGGCGGGAGCGGGAGGAAAGGGGGTAGGGAATTAAACTTAAATAAATTTGAACTTAATGAAAAAGAAACAATAATTTTGTCGTCCACGCGAGCGAAGCCGCGGGGGCACAGCTAGAATTGTATAATCATATTTACAGTATTATAATAGATGATTTGTCTTGTCTTTGAACATGAAAGTTTCACCTATAGGCAACGATCTCTGTGTACTACTAGATGGAGCGTTTCAAACAATCGCTGTGTTCCACGCAAGTAGCCACAACTCTTTCACATTCACTTTGAAACTTGTGCAGTTACTACTCAGAACATTTAACTATTTACTAAATATTGACATTATTTAACCGTAGCGTCAATATTTAGTAATAATTAAATGTTCTGCGTAGTAACTGCACAAGTTTCATTGTGAATGTAAAAGTGTTGTGGGTACTTGCGTGGAACAGAGCGATTGTTTGCAACGCTCCATCTAGTAGTACATAGAGATGGTTGCCTTTAGTAAAGAGTTTCTAGCAGTCTACAATGTCTGTTTCATCTAGCTCGTAATAGACGTCGTAAATCCCTCGTTACACTCACAAACACACACATTTTTCATCAAAAATTATGAGCTATTACTCTCTTTTGTCAAGCTCGGGGAGTAGCAGTAATTTATGCGGCGGCAATCCACTGGCGGCTCGGTAGCGTCAATTCGGTGGA
Organism: Esperia sulphurella; assembly: GCA_947086405.1. NCBI lineage: Eukaryota > Metazoa > Arthropoda > Insecta > Lepidoptera > Oecophoridae > Esperia > Esperia sulphurella. Next base: position 15,260,406 of record OX352272.1, read on the forward strand.
TTAGCCCGCTCAGGCGAGTTATGGATGCCGAACAACGGCGTAAAGTATTGGCCACATCACGATTTACAGTCGCCGTTTCCTTCGGAGCTCGTTGGGTGAGGATAGGATTGTTCCGCGTGAGTTGTGACTTTCGGTTAACACTCTATTCGTATGGAGTATTCGGTACGTTGTTAAATTTATAGGCTCTTGGCTAACGGAATTAACTTCTGTGAATGTTACTGTTAATGGATAACTACCTATTTCCTTTGATCGCTTTACGTTATATTCATTACCTTTTAATAAGTGCTTCTTAGTTAGTAATTATATTAATATTATTCTAGGTAAGAGCCTCTTTGAATCTATTCTGAGAATCTGTTAATTTCTGTAGCTGACAAATTTCTTTGTCTCGTCTAAGCTATGGTGCCGTTTAAGTATTACCTAAGCAAATTTTTTGTAATTATAAACCCCTTCCCCTTCCCGTTATCAGCAAAAGTAAATAAAGCTATTACCCCCCCCCCCCATGCTTACGTAAATATTGGTACATGCATTTTTCAATGTGTTCTGGTTTCTTTAGTGATTCATGGGCAGTTATAATTCTAGAAATAAGAAATAGGCTTGTATTAAGGACTTTAACGCACATAATGGGCTCGATTCTGAAGGCACAACGTTAAAATTTGACAGCACTAAAACTGTTGCTATCCTTGTCACACAGTATTATAAAGATAAAGACCAAACCAATTTTAGCACTGTCAATTTTTAAATGTGTGCCTTCAGAATCGGGTCCAATATTTATTTAAGCAAATTTTGCCGTGTGGTTTCCGGTAGAGTAGAATAGGATCACTCCATCTCTTCCCGTGGATGTCGTACAAGGCGACTGAGGGAATACATTATAAAACATCAATCAGGCCTACCCAACCCATCTGGCCAGCGCGAGGAGTGTAGGCCAAATCCTCCATCTGTCTCCGGCAGGTGAAAGAGGGTTGTGCTCCAGCAGTGGAGACAAAAATAACCTGATGATGATGATGATGAAGCAAATTTTATTGACATGGTATTCAGTTATTATAATGTAAATTTAATAACGAACAAATCAAACTTTTTTTTAAATTCTGGTATATTAATTCATATTAACAGTCCTCAGTCCAAAACACACCAACCCATGTCTTCACAAAATGACATTGGATGTTTGCTGCTCAATGTTGTGTCTTCGTGTGATTTTGAAATATCGACATCGTTCTCCTCGAGCCACCGGAAAAGTAAAAAAATAAATACTGCTGACGTTATAATAAAAATTCGTTCTTCGTCGTTCATTCTATTTCCATTTAAGTGACCTAATCCTTTTGATTACGTCCGTAAATTTTGTTTTCTAGCTTATTTCGTTCGTGATGTTTCCCTTTATATCTAGACTTCTATCAACAACGATCTATATGTACTACTAGATGCAGCGTTCCAAACATTCGCTCTGTTCCACGCAAGTAGCCACAACTCTTTCACATTCACTTTGAAACTTTTGCAGTTACTACGCAGAACATTTGTTACTAAATATTGACGCTACGGTTAAATAATGTCAATATTTAGTAAATAATTAAATGTTCTGAGCAGTAACTGCACAAGTTTCAAAGTGAATGTGAAAGAGTTGTGGCTACTTGCGTGGAACAGAGCGATTGTTTGGAACGCCCCATCTGGTAGTACATAGAGATCGTTATCTATCAATATTTATTTGGACTAAGGATAGTTTGTATTCATTTTTTATCTTAAGGACAATGATTGGCATTAATCTGTATTATGTATCTCTATGTCTATGTGCATTCGTGACGTGTGTCACGTTACACGTACGTTTGCAGCGCGATGTGTCACGTGACGTGTCACGTCAGCCCGCCGCGCTGTCCCGACCTGTCCCGTCGGTGATGTCCCGTTTTTCGGGAGCTATCTCATAAATTATGAGTCATAAGTTATTTACATATCAGCAGTAAGTTTGTTATGAAAAGCGTATTATTTATCGAGTATTGAATATACTTTGAAGTCATTGTTAGTCTTAGAGACTACATACATACATAATGCTCATGCCTTGGTCACAGAGAGGTAGGCAGAGATGATATATCGCCATATAAACTTTTATTTACAGTACTTTGTGCACTTGTACTTGTGTTTTTTGTGCACCCCCGGCTCTCCACACAATCAAACATATTTAAAAGCCTACTATAACTGCAAGCGCACCAGCATGTTCGTACACATTTGTGTGTGTGTGTGTGTGTAAATCATTGTAGGGCTAGCTGCTGCACCAAGCGTGATCAAGAGAGGGACAACTTAAATATAGTGAAGAATAAGATTCTTCACTATATTACTTTTATGTATCAGTTTGTGGTAATTTGTTAGGTTAATATTATATTATATAATTCTGTTTTTATTGCTTTACTATTAACTGTGTAACTTTGTAGCGACAGAAAGTAAACAGCTGATTCCTCACGAGTCGAAGTTTGTAAGATTTAGGAATCCATTACTGCTTTTTTGATTGTAGCTGTTTTATTTTAAAAAATGAAGTGCTGTTTTAGAGAATGTAATTTTACGTTGAAATAAAAGAGATATTAACCGAAAAATCCATAAAAAAAATGAAAATTTTCCTGAGAAAAATTCTGGTGACATATGGTTCGGAATAAGGAGCTGAATGCACCCTATCAGTTTGCGGAGTGATCTTTATATTCTATCTAAGACGCCAGACGTAGATCTCAACTGTTCTTGTATTTAATATTTAGTAACCTAGTGATTATTTACTTATTTTTCTTACTTTCCTTCTCTGAACCATATAAATTCACCCAAATTCGTATTCTTCACTTTATTGTTTTTATGTATCAGTTTGTGGAAATTTGTTAGGCTAATATTACATAATTCTATTTTATCTAATAATTGTACATAAGAAATGCTGTTAATTTCCCATAATAAAAAAATAAAAAAAAATGCTTCTCTTTCTAATTTGTAACGTCGATCTCTCGACCGTAGTGCGTACTGCCACAAAATGAAACGATGAAAAAATCGCACGCACCAAAATGTTTTTACCTTCATGTATGCGATATATGTATCCTAGATATCTTATCCTAACGATACGAGTAATGGGTCCCGCGGTGTACAACCGGCTTCCCACTGAGGTCACCAGCTCTCCGAGCCTACCTGTTTTCAAAAAGAGACTGTGCGCCTGGCTTGTCGAGCAGGCATTTTATTGCTATGACGAGTTCTTGCAGAAGGCATTAACTTAATTTATTTAGTTTTAAGAATTTTATTTTACATTTTTATATTTATGTTAGTTATTGATGTTTTTATAATTAATTGTGTTTAATTTTCCTTTATAATTTGATTTTATTTTACTTGTGTGTAATTTTTATTTGACCTGTAACGGAAGTTATCAATAAAGTATGTCTATGTCTATGCGTCTGATGTTCCCTCCCACCTCACCTCACCTCATTCCCGGAAGCCCGGTCCCCCGTCGTAGGCTGTCTGAACTAAAAGTCGGCGTAGATCACGCGTCCAAACAAGCCCGACCGCGTCTAGTCATATCGCACTACATTATCGCCTGACTCTCATCTATACTAGGGCTACTGCCCTTTTTATATTTTATATTCCAGTTAACATTCTTAGTAGAGTATGCAGAGGTTTCGAGGAAATAATCAGCAGTGAAGTCATTTCTACTGCGTAGAGTAGAATAGGACCACTCCAACTCTTCCCGTGGATGTCGTACAAGGCGACTAAGGGAATACATTATAAAACATCAATCAGGCCTCCCCAACCCGTCTGGCCAGCGCGGGGAGTGTAGGCCAAATCCTCCGTCTGTCTCCGGCAGATGAGAGAGGGTTGTGCTAATGCAGTGGAGACAAAAATAACCTGATGATGATGATAATGAACCACTTAAGAAATTTGGTAATCAAATGGGGCGAAAGACTATGTTTTCTTATAATATTACTATATTTCAGGATAGAGCAAGGACAAAGGAATTCTGAACTTATCAGTCTAGTCGACTGCAGGTTTTAAAAACCTTTCCCTGCATAGCTGAGTTTAAGAAAGAGATTGACGTATAGATCTTCCGTTGTTTTTTTGAATATGAGATTAAGGTTACCTCTAGTATTGAAAGCTCATTTTATCATCATCAGCCAAAATACATACGTCAACTGTTGATTGAATAGAACGGTCCCCAATAGACCACTTTTGGTGGGCTGTCCATTGGGGAATTTGCTCTAATCACGAATAGGATGGCTCTAAGCGACACTGTACTGAGTTTTTGCCATAATCACTAAGCTTGATAGCTGGATTGGTGATCGCAGTAATAAGAAAGAAAGAAAAAACATTTTATTACTGCCATAATTGGCACACACAAAAGAAAAAGAAAAAACTAACAAAACAAGAAAAAGGAAAAAATAAAAAATAATAATCATCATCAGGTTATTATTGTCTCCACTGCAGGAGCACAACCCTCTCTCATGTGCCTTAGACAGACGGAGGATTTGGCCTACACTACCCGCGCTGGCCAGACGGGTTGGGGAGGCCTCATTGATGTTTTATAATGTATTCCCTTAGTCGCCTTGTACGACATCCACGGGAAGAGTTGGAGTGGTCCTATTCTACTCTACCGGAAACCACACGGCAAGAGTTGTATGATTTAGTGAAATTAGACCATTTTTCTCATGTAAGTATTTTGGTTTCTTATATCCGACTATATTATGAACAAGGCCAGCGAGATAAAGACTCCTTCGTGATTCCATATCTAACAAACCAAATTTATTCAGATATGTAATGATCTACACAGCAAATGATTGCTACCTTTCCTGATGCATTCTCTTAGTCACCTTGACGACATCCCACGGGAAGACTGACTATTCTCTGGAAACCTATTTCAATGAAATTCGAATGGCGTTTTATCACTGCAGATTAAAATTCTAGTTACTTTTGTAACATTACTAGCTTTTTCCCGCGACTTCGTCCACATAGGTTTCTATATTTACACATCTTCAATGCTTTTAAATGAGATGCTTTGGTAAATTAGATGTTTTTCTTTATAAAAACTATCCTATGTCCTATTCCAGGACCTAACCTATGTGGGCCAAGTTTCATCCCAATCCGTCCAGTGGTTGATTGGACTAAATGCAGTTGAGATACAAGTAACCACAAAAATAAGCAAGGTTAGAAATAGCAGCTGAAAATAAAAGAAAAAATGCGCGAAGTAGCCCTACGCCGGGGTAATATTTGCCCTGTCTTCGCCGTGACGCCCATTTCCCCCGAAGGCTGGAAAGCGGCGGAAGTCTGGGTGTTTGTGGCCACACATTAGCGTCGAGCCATCCACACGCTATTGGGTGTCGCGCAGCAGGGACGGAGTTAGGAGGGGGACTGCCCCAGGTACCCGACGACGAGGCTGTAGAAAACAAATTACCGTAAAATCTAATGCAGATACAGTCTGTATTCTGGCGAAGAATAATCATCATCATAATCAGCCTAAATACGCCTACTGCTGGACATAGGCCTCTCCAGTAGAATACCACTTTTGGTAAGTTGTCCATTGGGGGATTTGATATAATCACCACGTTTTGCAGGCGGATTGGTGATCGCAGTAATGATCTTAATGTATACAGGAGAACGCTCCTCCATTCCTAGTCCCTTAGTCGCCTTGTCCCTTCCTAGTCCCTTACACACCCACGGGAAGATTTAGGGAAGCTATATTCTAAAGCCGGTAATCATACGGCAAAGGAGAATAGTGTCGACGTTTTGAGAGTAAATTAGGCCATATATAGAAAGAAAGAAAGAAAGAAAGAAAGAGAGAGAGAGAGAGAGAGAGAGAGAGAGAGAGAGAGAGAGAGAGAAAGTCGTTTATTGCCACAAAATCTGATGGTAGGTATACACAAACTTAACATTAAACATAATAAGTAGTCATATACTAATATTTCTGCACTAATTTATGTACTTAGAGTTAAGAAATAGTTTGAGCGACGCGTTACGTCACTCAAAATATAAACAATATATAGAAATGTGACAAAAGGATCCTCAGCATATGCCGGCAGATGACATTCGCACGGCGCTGTTTTTCAAACTTTATCCTATCTCTTAACACTCTATAACTCTATATTGGGGTAGGGGGGCGGGCGCTACTTCTGACCCCTGATTGCGCCCCTGGCAGGCGCCGGGCGGAGCGCTGCTGTTTGCACACGATATGCGTGACTCTGCAAACAAAACACGTAAATGATAAACTATTTATAACTGTGATCGCTCCCACAAGTGTATATAAAGAATCTGTATAATTTCTATTAGATGTAACTAGCTGGTGCCCGCGACTTCGTCTGCGCACGATTAGTATTTCGAGTAGCTTTTTTGAAGGACTATTTAAGATAAACATTTCCATCATACATTACATATGTGTAACTCTAGCGGTTTTGGCAGCGCACGCCAGAATAGCTCGCAGACTGGTCTGCCGACGTTCTGCTTTTTCTGCCCCTACGGCAGAAAAAGCAGAACGTCGGCAGACCAGTAATCCATATTGCCAGTCGCGCTCTGTTTTGTAGGCGACATTAAACTGTCGGAGGAGGGAGAGTGGGGGGGGAGGTAGTATTCTCTGCCCTTACTTACTGACTAATTATACTGGCCAAGGGTATCACGAAGCGAAAATTGGACGAAGGAAAGTCGCTTTGCGACGTTGGATCGCGCAAAGTGGCGTTGCATCGTCATCGTCTCTGTCTCCCCCTCTGAGACCAGGCTGTGATTATGCTGAGCTGAGATTATGTATGTACTGTCCAATATAGATAATATACCTTATATTATGTTGCCGTGTGGTTTCCGGTAGAGTAGAATAGGACCACTCCAACTCTTCCCGTGGATGTCGTACAAGGCGAATAAGGGAATACATTATAAAACATCAATCAGGCCTCTCCAACCTGTCTGGTCAGCGCGGGGAGTGTAGGCCAAATCCTCCGTCTGTCTCCGGCAGATGAGAGAGGGTTGTGCTCCTGCAGTGGAGACTAAAATAACCTGATAATGATATTGTGTTGAGATACAAGTAAGTACCAGAGGTCGGTAGTTGAATAAAAATTATAATAAGTAATACTGAAAGCTCAATTTTCCCGTGCAATATCTCCGGGAGCAAATTACAATATTTCAAGCGTACGACTCGACGAAATAAATTCGCTCAAGTATTCTGCAGAGGCTCGGGTGATTATGCGTCCAAATTTCATTACCATAAATACAATTTTCAAGTAGAGTTTTTGTGTACCTAATTTGTTTTTCGAATGAGCGCTCGGAGACAGGGAGCAAATCCAGCTTACGTTCGAGAGGGCAACGGGTTCAACCCAGGTCTGTTTTACCCAACGATCTTTATGTAAGGTTGTCTGGAAGAAATCGCTTAAAGCGATAAGACCGCCTAAATTGTATTGTTTGTAACTTCTATAACGTGTAACTGTATTTGTTTGTGCAATAAAGTGTATTGTATTGTATTGTATTGTACTACTAGATCATAGAGATCGCGGGTTTTACCAAGAAGTTTTGCAGATTGTTCGACAAAAGAGAACGTAGTACCAAACCTACTTTCATCATCAGCCTGCAAGAGCCCACTGCTGGACATAGGCCTCTCCCAAGGCGCGCCACTGAACCTGATCCTCAGTTCTTCTCATCCAGTCACTGCCAGCCGCCTTACCCCTCACGTCGCTCCATCTAGCTAGGACGCCTAGACGATAGAAATAACACAGTAACAATATAACGCATACAATGAAATGTAAGCGAATTAGAGAAGGCACGACATGCCGTCGTGAATTAAACGATCTATACAAGGTCGTACTGAGAAATTGACTGTTCGGTCGATGACATAAGGGCTAATTCACACGATCGATCGCGATCGCGACTGGAGCGACATAAATCATATCTCAGGTTAGCTCAGTGGCTTCGTTCAAAGCCAAAGGTCGCGAGACCCCAGACACAAAGGGGGTCGCCACGTCACAGAACTATTTGCCTCCAAATTGTGACAGTTTTGGACATGCAATCAAATAACTTGCGAAGAAATCTTCGACAGCGGTTTAACCACGAATATCGCTGAGCGATATCGCCATACTGCTTAAAAAAAAGATGTATACTTATTTATAACTAGCTGTTGCCCGCGACTTCGTCCGCGTGGACAACTTAACAATACACATTCTTATGTATTACGTGTTACTAAATCCTAAAAGAAATCTATTAATCTGGTTATGCATTAAAAATATTAATATACATAAAAAAACATACTATCCAACTGAGAACCTCCTTTTTTGAAGTCGGGTAAAAATTTGCGTTCCGGCGGTGATTTCGCCCGTTGGACCACAGTTTTTTAGGTTTCCGTAGCCAAATGGCAAATAACGGAACCCTTATGGATTCGTCATGTCTGTCTGTCTGTCTAGACTACTACGTGTGTGTGTCTAGCTACGGAAACCTAAAAAACTGTGGTCCAACGGGCGAAAGTCGATTTGTCTGTCCGTCCGTATGTCACAGCCACTTTATTCCGAAACTATAAGAACTTACTATTGAAACTTGGTAAGTGGATGTATTCTGTGAACCGCATTAAGATTTTCACACAAAAATAGAAAAAAAAACATTAAATTTTGGGGGTTCCCCATACTTAGAACTGAAACTCAAATTTTTTTTTTCATCAATCCCATATGTGTGGATAGGTCTTTAAAAATGATATTGAGGTTTCTAATATAATTTTTTTCTAAACTGAATAGTTTGCGCGAGAGACACTTCCAAAGTTGTAAAATGTGTGTCGTAAGAGAATGATAAAACTAAAATATATATATGATGTACATTGCCATGCAAACTTCCACCGAAAATTGGTTTGAAAGAGATCTAGTAAGTAGTTTTTTTAATACGTCATAAATCGTAAACCACAATACTATTATTAAAACATCGATCAAAGTTACAACGAACTACAATAACTTTTATATTATGTTACTTGCTGCTACGGAACCCTTCATGGGCGAGTCCGACTCGCACTTGGCCGCTTTTTTTTAAATAAAGTTGACATTTACATTTATCATGAATTAAAAGATTATCAAATAATCAATAATTTTTTTATATTTTAATATTGTGCAAATTAGGTGATATTTCCTTCCCACCAATTTGTCCTTTCCATATCCTTTCTTTCTTTCCTTCTCCATCCCCTTCCCACAACGTTGAAAACCCTTTCCCCACCCCTACCCTCTACCTACTCCTACCTCTCCCCCTTCCCTTAACCCACCCCTTCCTACACCCTTTATTTACCACTGCCCCCTCATTTTTCCTCTCTTACCCTAATCCCTCTATTCTTTTCCATCCGACTTCCTTCCCCTCCTATTCCCTTCCTATGTTGCATATCCAATTAACTGTACAACAAAATGTCTGTCAAACTGCTGGACATGCCTTCCCCAATGAATGCCACAACGCCCTACAGATCCAGCCGCTTCCGGCCACCATCTTCAGGTCATCCATACACCTGGCGGCAGGGCGTCCCACCCTGCGCGTGGGACGTCGCGTCCCAATCTAGAACCCGTCTGCCCCAACGGCCGTTCGGTACTACGACAGATGTGACCTGCCATTTCAGCTTACTAATTCTTTCGGCTATGTCGGTCACCTTCGTTATTCATCGGATCTCCTCATTACGAATCATATCCCTCATAGAGACCCCGAGCATTGCCCTCTCTATAGCTCGCAGAGCCACTTGAATCTTGTGGATCAGGCCCACCATCAGTGTCCACGTCTCCGCGCTGTAATCATGACAGGCAGGACGCACTGATTAAAGATTTTTGTCTTTAAACATTGTGGAATAGGTGACGTAAAGACTTGACGCAGTTTTCCGAATACTGCCCACCCTAACTGGATTCTTCTGTCAGCTTTTGAAATTGATCCTACCCAACTATATTGTCTGTCCTAGGCAGACGTACTCCTGAACAGCTTCGATATTGACATTGTCGACGATCACCGGTCTAATACAGGGCCACTAATTATCGAATAGCGAACTTTTTGTATCGAGACTTGTGGAAATACCTGAAATATATCAGCTAAAATAAATCTATAAATGAGCTTTAAAACATCTCTGTCACTTTCTGTCAAGTTCTTGCAACGACCAGTAATGTTGAACTACACTTTCATACAAATGATATGAAATGAGAGGTCAACTTGTATATCAGCATCCTGACATTTTATTGAGATATGACTTATACCAGTATGAGGCCCGAACTCAAAGCTATTAAACAGTGAAAAGCCGTCAAATTCTGTTCAGCAGTTTCCAAGATTAGCCCGTACATACATACATACATACAGACAGATAAGAATTTTTTTAATTATATTTTTGGACTCTACTGGTCTTCAGTAACGTCCGGGCAGTGAAATTTTTTTTTTAACTTCAATGTACAGATTCGCTTTTCATTTGTTTTTTCTACTCTTTTATTATATGTATAGATACCACAGGCTTTTCAGTGAAGGAAAACATCGTAAGGAAACCTGCATATGCCAAAGAAGATTTTTTGCAATTGATGACCTCAGGACTCAAGACTTGGATGTTTATATATTTATTAAAGTATGTGTATCCGTTATCTAGTGACCATAGCATAGGCTCTGCCTAGTTTGGGACGGGATAATTGGTGTGAATGTCTGAGATATTTATTTATTCATTTAAGAAGTTCTAAGGCATATGTAAGTCACAAAATGGGCTTGGGGCACCGTTGGTGAACAGGGGTTTGGCACAAAAGATCCTGAATGGTCGAAGTTGCCAGGTCTTCCTGGCCCCCTATAAGTGAAGATAATATATAATAGCAGTCCAAAGTGAACTTAGGAATATAAAACTCAGAATTCAGTTGCAGTGCGTGTTTATTAAATTGGTAACAATATGTCCGCCCAGTACGTGGGGTAGTATAATGTATATGATATCATATGTATGTATCGTTTGCATGTATTATGGGGTTTAACCCTTACTTATTTGATGCATCATGCCTGATCTTCACAGATTCTTTATTTTTTTCGAGCTTAAAAACTTGACAGTCCGGGGCACAGAGACAGATACAGGTAGAAGGGGTACATCACTAGTTTACTTCAGTCTCGCGCGTGTCGATTTTCGGACACAGCGTGCCCCTTCTGTGCACCTTTTTTGACTCGCTGTCACGTTTCTAGTTAGAAAATGCTTGTAGAGTGCATATGTGGAACGGCATCGCAAACCATGGCGCATTTCCTGGCGTGCCCGCACTCCTGCGACGAGGAGAACCTCCGCAATGAGACGGATAAGGCCATCGTTAGAGCGTTCTGGTCGTACATGATCTAGTAACAGAGGGAGCCGTTCGATACGAGAAGAAGAAGTTAGGAAATACAGTTAGGCAGTTATAATAATAAAATAAAATAAATATGTCAGACATTCACACCAATTATCCAGTCCCAAACTAGGCGGAGCCTGTGGTATGGTTACTAGATAACGGATAGACATACTTAAATAAATATATAAACATCCAAGACTTGAATATGGAGAAACCTTGCACTATGGCATTTTTGCAGATTTTTTGTCGTTATTTACCCGACCGTAACTCGACACAAAACAAGAGAGCGCTTGATTGTTTGTGCAAAATATTGCAGTTGCTTGGCACGCGTGTCACGTCTACTTCACCATTCTATCTAGATAGGATTTCTATGGTACCAGTGGGCGTGTTTTCCCAGAATTGACAAAAAAATCCCATAAAAAATGAAAACAAAAAACTCTCGTCATAGGAAGCGTAAAATATGCACCCTCAAGGGGAATATATAGGGTTTGGAGAGGTACGTTAGTCCCGGAGTACGGGACTCGTGATAATGTCCCGGAAATTGATGTGACGTGGGCAATTAGTGCACGTATGATACCTGTAGAAAAGATTAAATATAAATTTGTTTCAAAAAGTTCGCAGAGAAAAATTCTATTAAAATAAGTGACATTTTGTCTTCTTTGCTGTATGTTATTATTACCATCAGCCGACATACGTCCGTGCTGTGTGATTTTCGGTAGAGTAGAATAGGAGCACTCCAACTCTTCCCGTGGATGTCGTACAAGGCGACTGAGGGAGGAATACATTATAAAACATCAATCAGGCCTCCCCGACCCGTCTGGCCAGCGCGGGGAGTGCAGGCCGAATCCTCCGTCTGTCTCCGGCAGATGAGAGAGGGTTGTGCTCCTGCAGTGGAGACAAAAATAACCTGATGATGAAATACGTCCACTGCTGAACATAAGGGCTAACACGCACTGCGATTTTATTCGCACAATTCTGTGACATATGGAAGTTGTATGAAGCTGCACGAACTTGCGGAAAAAAACCGCGCGCGAAAAATTCCGCAACCAAATCTGTGTTTTGCTGCAGATTTCATCGCGCCGCGCCGCGGATGCGGAAAAATATCCGCGCGGAAAAAATCGCGGCGCTTAAAATCGCAGTGCGTTTAGCCCTAAACCTCCCAAGTAGAATTCCACTTGTAGTGGTCTATCCATTAGGAGATTTTCTATAACAACCACGCTCGCAGGCGGATTGGTGATCGCAGTAATGATCATAATATACACGCTGCTGCCCGTCCCTGCTGCAATCCCTTAGTCGCCTTGACGACACCCACGGGAAGATTCCTAAGGGAACGTACAATACAATACACTTTATTGCAGAAACAAATACAGTTACACGTTACAAAAGTTACAAATAGTACAATTTAGGCGGTCTTCCCGCTTTAAGCGATTTCTTCCAGACAACCTTTGGGTAGAAAATATTATGCCAGAGAAATTGTATAAATTGTACGTACCCATACTAGTGACACATTTTTATTAATTTTTTACAATTTTTTACCCCCCTCCCACCTTGGTATATGCCCCCACCCCCTCTAATTTTCACGTAGTAATGCATAAATATGGTTTGAAACTAATTTTTGCAAAACAGAAAGTTAAAAGAAAAAAATTGCTTATTTATATTGACTACGTGACGAAAACCTAACCCCCCCACACCCCACACCCCTGTGACCAAGCGTGGTGTTTTGAAGACCCCCCCCCCCCCCTAATCGGGTCACGTAGTTTGGGTACGTTCTCTAATGGCTTATTTGTGTCATTAATAGTTAAAAACGTTTTACAAATGAAAGGGAAATGAAAATCTCCGATGTCAGATGTAAATTTCAGTATAAATCAATTTGCAGCAGTATTCGGTGAAACCGTAAACTCGGTCCATTCGCCGGGTGTCCGGGTCTAGAGCCCGCATTGTGGCCGGTCCGGGACTCAATCCCGGACAAATGAGCCGTCCCGGGACTGCGCCTAATCGAAATATTACGACGAGCGTTCTCGGAAACGGGAATTCCAATTCTAAGTTCATTAGTCGATCGAATGTCTTTGACGTTTGTATAGACAAAATACAAACAACTGTCTTATACATATAGTTATATTGGATTATACATTGATTTCTTATCAGTACCTACTAGAGGAAACAGGAAGAGAAGAAAACTAAATCGAATGTATTTTATTAGTAAACTAGCTGCGCCTGCGGCTCCGCTCGCTAGGACTACAGAATCCGCTCCCCTTCCCATTTTCGCTCCCATCCCCGCTCCCGCTCCCACGACCACGCCCACTCCTACTACAGCTCCAAATGTAGTCCAAACTCATGGCAATTTAAATAGTACCAAACATAAAAATTATACTTCATTTATTGCATACTAACCTTACCTACTAATGTATTTGAAAACTAAAAATGTCCATAACTTTTGATTGAGTAAATCGATTGCGATGATATAAAGCCTACATGTACCGCCGAATTAAGCCCTATGTTTCTGTGAAAAGTCCATCAAAATCGGTTCAGTAGTTTTTAAGTGATGCGTGCACAAACTAACAGACATACAGACAAAAATTTCAAAATGATTGAAATGTGGTCTATTACTTATCATTAGGCCCCTTAATTTTTTTTTGCAAATATCTTAAATGTACAGACACGTTATTTTTGCTTTTGTTATTTATTAAATATTTAAAGAAATATTACATACACTTCTCTAATTCAAAACTCAGAAGCTCTTTCCGCTTAATGCTGTTCCTTGGCTGTTCTGGTCCAATCAGAGCTTCCTGTGACCTTTTTCTAGCCAATGCATCAGCCTCAGTGTCTAAATCGGCTTTGGATTAAAACCTCGGGACTATACAATGCATATTCTGACAAGCCATTTGCCGTTAGTTTATGTGACAAGCGCTTTACTACCCGAGCGCAGCGCGAGGTGAAATGTCATTTCTAAATCTTTCAACGTTGACAGCGGTATGGAAATACTCCACGAGTCACAGCCCGCTTTAAACGAGAATTCACATCATGACAATGAATTTAAAAGAGCTATTTTTAACTTCAAATACAATCCTCGAAGCGGTGCGTCCGTCATCGTCGCTCCGTACTTTATTCCTTTGCGAGTGATATTTCAGTATCCGGCTAAGAAGGCTGGAACTAATGAGGGGGGCGGATCAAAGGGAGTAATTTTAGAACAAATGGCCTGCCGCCGGATTGCGACTAATCGCCAGATTTGTCGCGCGATGACGTCATTTTTTCTTTTGATTAATAAAGACATCAAGGGTCTAATCCGGATGAGGAATCGTGTCTAATTTGCGATGTTTATTTGGATTCAGAATGGATTTCAAGCAAACGGAGCAACAACTTGGGTGCAAAACAAATATAAATAAATAAATATATAAAAGGTTTACTGGAAGAAAACTCTTACAGAGTTAAGTGCGCCTTTGTACATCTTGTGTTTAAATTAGTTGTGTGACTTATATTTGTGTACAATAAAGTACTTATAAAAAAAATAAAGAAAATCGCAGGGAGCTGAAGTTGCTTATGAATAGGTCTGAGTTGTTCGTCTGATAGACCTGCGTCAACTCCTGAGTGATGCTCAGCAAATCGGTCAGCTCCAATACATAATAATATGTAATATTAATTTATTAATACACTGATCCATTTCTATGTTGTATCTGGTAGAAGAAATATGAAAGCAGGATATATACAGTTGAGATGCGATCATTAAGAAAAATATGTGGGGTTATCTGTGAGGAATACAGTTATATGCGAGAAGTGTGGTTTGTAGGACATAGTAAGAAAGGAAGAAAAGGGTATGTTGCGTTGGTTTGGAAATTTAGAGCGTATGAGCTAAAGAAGAGTGACAAATTTACATAGTGTATTTACGCCTTTATGAGAAACTGGTGTGTAGTTTCCGGTAGAGTAGGATAGGACCACTCCAACTCTTCCCGTGGATGTCGTACAAGGCGACTAAGGGAATACATTATAAAACATCAATCAGGCCTCCCCAACCCGTCTGGCCAGCGCGGGGAGTGTAGGCCAAATCCTCCGTCTGTCTCCGACACTGAAAGTGATACTAACCGTAATTTTTTTACTATGACTGTACTCGTATATGTTTTTGCAACAAATATAATAGATCACTAGGCTTTGTCCCTAGTTGAAGAGGCATTCCATATAGTAATCATGGTATATCTATCGATATATATATCGGAAATTTATCGCAAAGGTTCCTCATGTATCTCAGGTGCTAAATTACAAGTTTCTAGAGCAATCGGTTTGGAGACTACTACTTTCGAACTACATTTCACCCCCTTAGGGGATGGTTTTTCAAAACTATAAAACACGTCTTCAATCATTAAGTTCTTACAATACTCCTACAAAGTTTCAAACGATAGTAACATCGAATAGAGGTTCTCCTTACAAACTTTGAACCCCAATTTTAGCCCCTTAGGGGTTGAATTTTGAAATACCCTTAGACTGTGCACATCTGAGATACATGAGGAAACTTTGTGCTAAATTTCAAGTTTCTAGAGTATACGGCTTGAAGACTACTACTTTAGAATTACATTTCACTCCCTTAGGGGATGATTTTTCAAAAACTGTAAAACACGTGTTGAATCATTAAGTTTTTAGAGTACTCCTACAAAGTATCAAACGATAGGAACATCGAATAGAGGTTCCATACAAACTTAGCACCCCAACTTTAGCCCCTTAGGGGATCAATTTTGAAAAACCCTTCCTTAGTGCTTGCCTATGCTTTAGAAGCAACCATTGAGTAAAATTTCAAGTCTCTATACTCAGCGGTTTGGGCTGTGCGTTTATATTTCAGTCAGTCAGTCAGTCAGTTTCTTCTTTTATAAATATAGATAGATATAGAAGATTATAAAATAAATAAAATATGTAATACGAAATAATACTATCTACATCAACAGTAATATTATGACGTACGTGAACATATTATTTGTGACACATGACAAAGATAAGCCGATATGGTACATAACATAACACCTTAAAACTCAATTTCACAAAACAAATTACGCAGGAATACAGAATATTTTGTCAGTTAACAATCCAAATGAATATTTGAAGCAATTATTACCGCGGATTGTGATTGCTGGCCTCTGTCACACCGATGTGTAATATGCATTGCTTGAAGCAAGACAGAGGAAAGTCGCCATACTATAGCTATATGAACATGTCGGCACAGAATAAGTGAGATTAATTGTACTTGACAGAAGGCGCATTCCCTAAAAAAGCTTGTTCATATTTTCATAAACATACTACAAAATTAAATGCAAGCCAAATTAAATCATATGCGCATGGAAGAAAGTCAATGTTACGCTGAACCGCTAAATCACGCAACATTGACAGTCTTAAGCCTAGGGCTAGTACCTACGCTTGCGGATTATGGAGCGGCGTGGGACTTTACTCACGTGACATCGCTCTTGCGATCCTAACCACTTAATTGGCCCTGGCAATCGGGGCCGGAGGAGGGAGACCAGCCTGTGGGCCCTCTCCGTGAGTATTTCGTATAATATCCATCGAAGTACAAAGCTATTTTGTGTGGCTATTCTGATGTGATAAGCATTTGACGTCTATGATAATTAGAAGCCGAACGCTTAACCAAATATGTCACACTAGCTGTAGCCCGCGACTTTGTCCACGTGGACAACTTAACGTTACAATCATCATCATCATCAGTTTATTTTTGTCTCCACTGCCGGAGCACAATCCTTTCTCATCTGCCGGAGACAGACCTAGGATTTGGCATACACTCCCCGCGCTGGCCAGACGGGTTGGGGAGGCCGAGATGGTTGTTTTATAATGTCGCTTAATGCCCTTAGTCGCCTTGTACGACATCCACGGGAAGAGTTAGAGTGGTCCTATTCTACTCTACCGGATCCCACACGGCAAACATTACAAATTATTAAGTATTTCCCGTACGAATGAGACGGTTTTTCGGGATAAAAACTATCAAATGTCCTATTCCAGGACCTAACCTATATATGTACCAAGTTTCATCCCGCTCCGTCCAGTGGTTGAAGCGTAATTGAGTTAAAAATTTCGCATTTATAATATTAGTGGGATAACCCGTCAAAGAGTAGAGATATATCGGTCGGTGTGAGCCGCGGCCGCCTCGCCGTGCGGTGTCGATGCGACTGTCGTGTCGTGACGTCACGCGAATACTCAATCAGTGTTCGTTGTTCTTTTAATTTTCCTCCGCCCACACCGCACATTATTATTATTATACCTCGCCCGACAATTCCGACTAATCATACGACATTATCGACTTGCTTTACAACAATTGTAATGGCAACAATATCAGCATGCCCGTTCACTTCCACTACATACGTATATATTTTACATGCTAATCTGCATTGTAGAGAGTCGTTAAGAGAAAAGTTTAAAAAAATAAGCATATTAACAGTAGCTGGTCAATTCATTTTAGATAATATTTTATACGTCAGAAAATATTTATCTCTCTTTTTGAGACACTGTGACAAAAGTCGCGGTCTCCACTCGAGAACTCGTTTACCCCAGTACAAAAATTATTATAGATTATTTTATTATCATCATCATATCAGCCTTGAGTCGTCCACTGCTGGACATAGGACTTCCCCAATGAACGCCACAGCACCTAGCCGCCTCCGCATCCCGCCACTCCCAGCCACCTCCCTCAGGTCGTTGGTCCATCTGGCGGCGGGGCGTACCACCCCGTGGTCTCCACCCCAGAATTCGTCAGCGTCACCCGCTCACTTCAGCTTGACGGTGACCTTCGTTCTTCGTCGGATCTCCTCATTACGAATTATAATCTATCAAAGAAACCCCGAGCATAGCCCTCTCCATAGCTCGCTGAGCGACTTGAAAAAAAATCAGGCCCACCGTCAGTGTCCACGTCTCCGCACCGTAGGTCATTACAGGCAGGACGCACTGATTAATTTTTTTTGATTTAAACATTGTGGAATAGGCGACGTGAAGACTTGACGCAGATTTCCCAATGCTGCCCAGTCCAATTGTAAAAAAGGCCAATACAAATGGATGGATGAATGCTAGGTATTTTTAACATACATAACGCTCACTCCTTGGTCCCAGAGAGGTAGGCAGAGACGATGTATCGCCATTTTACGCAATCCAATGCCGCAAAGCGACTTTCCTTCGGCCGATTTTATATAGTCCTTGATGTGATGTATTGCGATCAACATCGCCGCCTTCGTGTTGAGGTACCACGATTATCTAGGGAAATAACAGCCCCGCATGACTCGGTAAGGCTAATAGTGCCCGGAGTTTCCCCAGTTCCGGGATGTCGGCACGCTTACGACCAGGCTAGCCCCTGGACACGCATCCATCGGCACGGCAGACCTTGGATTGGCGGACGGGACAGGGATCGGGGCGAGAGAGACAGGAGATGGAGGTATGGGTTAAGGAGTGTAGGGTAGGTATGGGATACCGCTATTACGGAAGGATAGTGGGATTACAGTAGCGATAACTCTGTAAGCCGGGACCGTATACCCGTGACCCGTCTGGATAGCACCGGACAGGCAACTACCAGAACCAAGGCCCCTGACTAACTTTTAAGAACCCTAGAAATACCTGGCAACAATGTTGCTAGCTGTATATTGCTCTCCAATACGCAGAGCTGTTCTTTGCACCCTGTATAACGGGAACGGCTGTAAAATAACTTTTAAAACGGCAATTTGTATTTTATGACGGTCATTTGTAGGAGTTCAAGTAACTTTTTTACTCTCCGACACTTCAGCACATTTTAAGATGATTTTAATACATTTTAAGGAAGCTTAAGGTCTTTCGTTTATTTACAATTTCAATTATAATGGACTTACCTAACGGCTTTGGGAGGTTTCTCGATAAAGGCATAAAGTTCGAAATCGATATGTAGTATTTAGGTATCTACTTCAGATTTTACGATACGTTTTTCTTTGATCATTATAACAAACGGTCGGAGTCGGAGTTTGGTGTCATTTATGTAGATAATTGCGACGAAATGTTTATGGATATTCCGGACTTTTTCTGAGATTTATTTAAACAACTAGCTGTGCCCGAGGCTCCGCTCGCGTGGTTTACAGTATTCTCTCCCGCTTCCGATTCCGCTCCCGCTCCCGCTCTCGCTCCGGCTCCCGCTCCCGCTTCCGCTTCCGCTTCCGCTCCCGCTTCCGCTTCCGCTTCCACTCCCGCTGCCACACCAGCTCCAAATGTAGTCCAGGCTCATCGCAATTTTAATAGTACCGAACATTAAAATTTTACTTCTTTGTTATACTCGTATTGCGTAACTAACCTACTAATGTATTTGAAAACTGAAAATGTCCATAACTTTTGATTGAGTAAGCCGATTGCGATGAAGTAAAGACTAAATGTTAAATCTAGTTAAGTAATGTTTCTGTGAAAAGTCCGTCATAATCAGTTCAGTAGTTTTTACGTGATGCGTGCACAAACTAACAGACAAAAATGATCAAAATGTGTTCTGTTACTTATCCTTAAACCCCCCAATTTTTTTTGCAAATGTCTTCAATGTACAGACGCGCGAAGTTTACGATTTTATTTATTAGACTAGCTGTTGCCCGCGACTTCGTCCGCGTGGACAACTTAACATTACACATTCTTATGTATTACGTGTCACTAAATCCTAAAAGAAATCTATTAATCTGGTTATGCATTAAAAATATTAATATACATAAAAAAACATACTATCCAATTGAGAACCTCCTTTTTTGAAGTCGGGTAAAAATTAGCGTTCCGGCGGCGGTTTCGCCCGTTGGACCACAGTTTTTTAGGTTTCCGTAGCCAAATGGCAAAAAACGGAACCCTTATGGATTCGTCATGTCTGTCTGTCTGTCCGTCCGTATGTCACAGCCACTTTATTCCGAAACTATAAGAACTTACTATTGAAACTTGGTAAGTGGATGTATTCTGTGAACCGCATTAAGATTTTCACACAAAAATAGAAAGAAAAAAAACATTAAATTTTGGGGGTTCTCCATGCTTAGAACTGAAACTCATATATTTTACTCAATATTTTTTTTCATCAAACCCATACGTTTTCAAAAATGATATTGAGGTTTCTAATATAATTATTTTTCTTAACTGAATAGTTTGCGCGAGAGACACTTCCAAAGTGGTAAAATGTGTGCCCCCCCCCCCCCCCCCCTGTAAGAGAATGATAAAACTAAAAAAAATATATGATGTACATTGCCATGCAAACTTCCATCGAAAATTGGTTTGAAAGAGATCTAGTAAGTAGTTTTTTTTAATACGTCATAAATCGTAAACCACAATACTATTATTAAAACATCGATCAAAGTTACAACGAACTACAATAACTTTTATATTATGTTACTTGCTGCTACGGAATCCTTCATGGGCGAGTCAGACTCGCACTTGGCCGCTTTTTTTAAAATAAAGTTGACATTTACATTTATCATGAATTAAAAGATTATCATATAATCAATGAATTTTTTTATATTTTAATATTGTGCAAATTAGGTGATATTTCCTTCCCCCCCCCCCCCCAATTTGTCCTTTCCATACCCTTTCTTTCTTTCCTTCTCCATCCCCTTCCCACAACGTTGAAAACCCTTTCCCCCACCCCTTCCCTCTCCCTACTCCTACCTCTCCCCCTTCCCTTAACCCACCCCTTCCTACACCCTTTATTTACCACTGCCCCCTCATCTTTCCTCTCTTACCCTAATCCCTCTATGCTTTTCCATCCGACTTCCTTCCCCTCCTATTCCCTTCCTATGTTGCATATCCAATTAACTGTACAACAAAATGTCTGTCAAACTGCTGGACATGCCTTCCCCAATGAATGCCACAACGCCCTACAGATCCAGCCGCTTCCGGCCACCATCTTCAGGTCGTCCTGGCAGCAGGGCGTCCCACCCTGCGCGTGGGACGTCGCGTCCCACTCTAGAACCCGTCTGCCCCAACGGCCGTTCGGTACTACGACAGATGTGACCTGCCATTTCAGCTTACTAATTTTTTCGGCTATGTCGGTCACCTTCGTTATTCATAGGATCACCGTAACTCATATCCCTCATAGAGTCCCCGAGCATTGCCGTCTCTATAGCTCGCAGAGCCA
Organism: Esperia sulphurella; assembly: GCA_947086405.1. NCBI lineage: Eukaryota > Metazoa > Arthropoda > Insecta > Lepidoptera > Oecophoridae > Esperia > Esperia sulphurella. The sequence continues at coordinate 15,281,742 of OX352272.1, forward strand.
CTTGAATCTTGTGGATAAGGCCCACCATCAGTGTCCACGTCTCCGCGCTGTAATCATGACAGGCAGGATGCACTGATTAAAGATTTTTGTCTTTAAACATTGTGGAATAGGTGACGTAAAGACTTGACGCAGTTTTGCGAATACTGCCCACCCTAACTGGATTCTTCTGTCAGCTTTTGAAATTGATCCTACCCAACTATATTGTCTGTCCTAGGCAGACGTACTCCTGAACAGCTTCGATATTGACATTGTCGACGATCACCGGTCTAATACAGGGCCACTAATTATCGAATAGCGAACTTTTTGTATCGAGACTTGTGGAAATACCTGAAATACTGAAGCTAAAATAAATCTATAAATGAGCTATAAAACATCTCTGTCACTTTTTGTCAAGTTCTTGCATCGACCAGTAATGTTGAACTACACTTTCATACAAATGATATGAAATGAGAGCTAACTTGTATATCAGCATCCTGACATTTTATTGAGATATGACTTATACCAGTATGAGGCCCGAACTCAAAGCTATTAAACAGTGAAAACGCCGTCAAATTCTGTTCAGCAGTTTCCAAGATTAGCCCGTACATACATACATACATACAGACAGATAAGAATTTTTTTAATTATATTTTTGGACTCTACTGGTCTTCAGTAACGTCCGGGCAGTGAAATTTTTTTTTTAACTTCAATGTACAGATTCGCTTTTCTTTTGTTTTATCTACTCTTTTATTATATGTATAGATTGTCCATCATTTATGTATAAACTTATACAGTTATATAAATATTCTTCTTCCGTCTCCAGTTTACTACTGACATAATGAACTGAAATACTTTATTGTTGATTATAGGTTTTTCATAATACAGTTCTTAATATGTTAATATTGTCCTATATCTGTAAATCTGATGACGCTACGGTTGAATAATGTCAATATTTAGTAATAATTAAATGTTCTGAGTAGTAACTGCACAAGTTTCAAAGTGAATATGAAAGAGTTGTGGCTACTTGCGTGGAACAGAGCGATTGTTTGGAACGCTCCATCTAGTAGTACATAGAGATCGTTGCATATCACATATTTTTAATTTATTACTAAGTATCGGGGGTGTGTGTGACTTAATTATCTATCTCTGTACTAATATTCATTCAAGATGTCGATTATTCAAATACACAGGATAAGTTTGAAGCAACGGCGTGTGGGGCGCCATAATTATATGCATATAACTAACTATTACTCGAAGTATACACTGAGAGGAGACTTAAGTAAATACACGAGGCGTATGTGCGGGGCGGCGCGGAGGCCGGGGACTCAAATGAGTTATGCTCTATTAAATCCAGCGGCAGAATTACATGTGGGATGTGGGTGAGCTAAATTGTGTGAAATAATTGTAGCGTACGTTACGATCAAATAGTTAACCAATCAGCGAGCTCAGTGATGATTTGCTTACTGTTTGACATTGACTATATAATTGTAAAAACTCTTTGTACACCATTGTGTTTGGAATATATCGCAATAAGAGCCGTGGTAGCCGGTTGGTTGTGCACTCGCCTCACGTCCATGAGGTCCTGGTACAAACCCCGCCCGTACCAATGAGTTTTACGAAACTTAAGTACGGTTTATTTATAATACCACAGGCTTTTCGGTGAAGGAAAACATCGTAAGGAAACCTGCATATGCCGAGGAATAAATTCTGAGGCGTATGTGAAGTCCACCAAATCGGCTTGGGGCACCGTTGGTGGTCAGGGGTTTGGCACAAAAGATCCTGAAGGGTCGAAGTGTCGCCAGGTCTTCCTGGCCCCCTAAGAAGATAAGATAAGATACTCAATCACGCTTCAACCACGTAACGGATCATGATGAAACTTGGCACACATATAAGTTAAGTCCTGGAATAGGACATAGGATATTTTTTATCAATTTGTGATTTTAAGTTGTCCACGCGGACGGAGTCGCGGGCAACAGCTAGTACAAAACAAGACGTGGTAGAAGTCTTTTTACGTACTGTGAGCTAGGTGGGAACTACAAACCATAGAATATTTAATGGCATGTGTATAAAAGCACTTTAAAATTAATGAAATGACAGCAAAAATGTTTAAAGGAACTTAAAAAAATCTTTAAATCACTTCGAGAGGGTCGAGAGGAGGGAAGGGGTGGCAACCCCCGAAATGAGAGAAGTGCGGAGACGCATGGTTTCGAGATTTGATTTGTTGAATTTTTTAGGTTATATTTAATTGGTTATTAATTGGAAGAATAAAAGGAGGTGCATGAAAAGGTTGATGAATGTGAGTGAGGCTAGCTAGGTGTGTCAGGATCGCGCAAAGTGGCGATCCATCGTCTCTGCCTACCCTCTGGAATCAAGGCGGGCATTATATATGTATATTATTCCGAACTCCCAACTGCAGTGCTGCTAATATATATGTAACTGTGATATTCCTCCGACGACGGTTCTTTAGGAACACACAGCTGTAGATGACATTGCAATACACTTATTTACGTGTGAACTTGTCCCGAAATAGCAAACATGTCCCGCTGATCAAAGACGTGTCTTGTCCCGGGACACGAGATATGTGGACACTCGCTTAGTTCTATTTTCACATCCTTTGTCTGTCTCTTTGTGGGAATCAAAATAAAAAAAATTACGTCGAAGCTTCCAGTGGCCCTAAGCCCGATTAGGTTTTATTGCTGTAATGTCTACTCGGTACGTTTGCTCTATTTCTCGGAATGGCCGAATGTCCACTTCTCTGAATGTCCACTTCCCTGAATGTCCATTAATATTTGAACCAATTTTTGAGTACCGTAGTGTTAAATATCTTCTCCAATTAGATCAAAAAAGTGTATATTATCATCCATTGTGAAAACTTAAAAATTAGAGATTTTCGTCCAAAAATTCCTTCACGAATAGTAGGCATTTTGGGTCAGCATTCTTTTTAATTTACGAATGAAAGTACTTTCAGTCTTAGCGTTTCCGTCTTATTAAGAGATGTGTTGCGTGAAGTTTGTTGCGCCGTTTCTTCTTCACAGCGCTAGCACCTAGGAAGACGTATGGGTTACAACGTTCACGCTTTTTGCATCGATATATACCTTACAATACCGTGTGAATCCAATACAAGAATGGGCTCAGGATGCTGCTGGGGTTGGCACGATACTGCAGTGCATCAGGGATGTTCGCTGAAGCACGCGTGGACGATTTCTACGCCATCATACGCAAACGAGTCGCGTCCCTGGTGCTGTGGGTTCGTGCCAGCCCCAGCAGCCTCCTCAGCGCACTGCGCGACAAGTGGACAGCCCAATGCATAGGCACTGGGAAGCTGTCCACCTTGGCCACAACAAATGTTGATTGACTTACAAAAACAACATATTATGGATCAAAATCTGAGTTAAAGAATTAAAATAAATTAAACTAGATAGACTCTGTTTAATGATATAGAATCGTAAACTTTGCGTGTCTGTACATTAAAGATAATTGCAAAGAAAAAAATGGAGGGGTATAAGAATAAGTAACAGAAAACATTTCTACCATATTTGGAATTTTTGTCTGTTTATCTGTTTGTTTGAACTAGATAGACCAATTCGATGCAATGCCATTTTTTTATGGCTTTTTGTATCGTGTTTAGGGCATAATAATTCTACCAATTTCACGTATTACTGTTTGAAATAAGAGGCAACACTGACATACCAAATGTCACTGTCAACGTCAATGTCAAATACGTCATCGTCTATACTGTGACATCTGTCACTACCACCATTATATTCCTTCTGTAGACTTGCAGTCGATCGAATGCATGCCGTTCCACAATTTATTATTTCTATCGATCCTTCCAAAATATTAGTTCAGTTCATCAATTACTACTTTGATTACTTGCACTAACCCACATCGAAAACATAGAAACGCTCCAAAAACGACAAAGGCTCCTATTTGTGTAGCATTCGGACTATTCGGGGCGAGGTGGCAATGGGGAACGATTAATGAACGGACGCGGACAGACAGCGGGCGACGCCGCGCGCGCACGCGATGTTTCAATTTAAACCACACCATTTTTCACCTGCTATCATTGAACTTTGATTGATGATTAGTATCGAGCGATAGTAGAATAGTACACTCGTTCACAGTGAAGATATTTAAATCTGGAGAATTAATTGGTTCCAAGTTACATTAAGTTCTAGTTTAGTTTAGTTTGCGGTGTGGTTCCCGGCTTAGATAGGGCCACCCCTATCTTTCTCGTGAGTGTCGTCAAGCTGACTAAGAGATTGCACCAGGGACGGGCAGCAGCGTTCTCCTGTGTGTGTATGTTAAGATCATTACTGCGATCACCAATCCGAATGCCAAGCGTGGTGATTATGGCAAATCCGGGCATCTAACCAAAAGTGTTATTCTTTTGGGAAGGCCTATGTCCATATTTAGGCTGATGATGATGATGAAGTACTAGTTAAGTTTGGTTTTAGGCTAGGAACGGTTTGAGTTGTGTCAAGATTATCCGAAGCCGGTCGACGTGCCGTGTGGTTTCCGGTAGAGTAGAATAGGACCACTCCAACTCTTCCCGTGGATATCGTACAAGGCGACTAAGGGAATACATTATAAAACATCAATCAGGCCTCCCCAACCCGTCTGGCCAGCGCGGGGAGTGTAGGCCAAATCCTCCGTCTGTCTCCGGCGGATGAGAGAGGGCTTAGACATATCCGGCGGGCAGATTCTCCGGAACGTTCTAGACCTGCGGGATTGTATCGCGACGCTGACTCCGCTGAGTGGTACATTCTCAAGACGAGCGCTGGCCGCGTTACTATTCCCATCTCTTTCTTGCACTGAGCATTCTCTCTCACTCCCACTCTCGAATGTAAGGTTTATTTTTGCTTACTTCGAGATCTTTCCATTGTGTTGTTTACACTGGTGACGTGACTGTAATTGTGCCAAGTACATCTCGGGCTCGCGCATGGTGGGTTCCGTACCATGCCAACTACAAAAGCTAGACATGTATTTTGCTGCAACATACGTCCTAAGCCGAGGTCCGTGCCCCATGGGCGCCCTTAGGCCAGTTGCACCCCCCTAAAATTAGCGCTGAGCGCCCTCTGCGCCAGCTAACTGAGCCGAGCGCACCTGCGCTCGCTCTCCCTCCGGTGAAGCTGTGAAGGCCTTCAGGGCCAATAGCAATGTCCTTTCGAAAAAAAAAAAAAAATGCTGCAACTTAACTGTGCAGTGAACTGTACATTATTCAGTGAATATCCTACTCGTGTTATAGAGCTGTTTGCTATTGGAAGCCGAATTATTGGCACTCATTGTTACACGCGGCTCCTTCCACCCCCACTCCCACTCTTTGTGTGTCCCATTTCATTCATCATTCACTGACAACAATAAATATGTCAAGGATAGCTGTTCAAATGTCGTGGTTCATATTTAGTTTACTAGATGGCGTTAGTAGTCGGAACAATATGTTTTGTTTTATTAATCCTGAAGTTATTTGGCTCCAATTTTCAAAATTACCAATCAAAGTGTAAAAATTTTGTAACAGGTGTCAAAGTTATTTACGTCGCGGTATCAAAAATCACATGCACATAAAAGGGATATTAATGGGTATTAGCAGCAAGAACAAGTTTGCATTCACGGACGTAATGTCCAAGTATCAAGAATGGGCTCATTTCTACGCACTCATACGCAACGAGTCGCTTCCCTGGTGCTGTGGGTTCGTGCCAGCCCCAACAGCCTCCTCAGCGCACTGCGCGACAAGTGGACAGCCCAATGCATAGGCACTGGGAAGCTGTCCACCTTCATCATCATCATCAGGTTATTTTTGGCTCCACTGCAGGAGCATAACCCTCTCTCATCTGCCGGAGACAGACGGAGGATTTGACCTACACTCCCCGCGCTGGCCAGACGGGTTGGGGAGGCCTGATTGATGTTTTATAATGTATTCCCTTAGTCGCCTTGTACGACATCCACGGGAAGAGATGGAGTGGATTCTATTCTACCGGAAACCACACGGCAAATGATCAAGTTTGTCTAATTATAAGGTAGTAGGGCTGGTCACTTAATTCGGAATGTGATTATAATTTGTAACTACTCTAAAATTTTCCTTTAAAACTGGTTTATAGTCTAGTTTTCTAACTTCGTCTTGAATGTTGTCTACAAATTATGACAAGGAAACTTCGTGCCCCGGTGCAGTTAGCACTTTTATATTGTTGAATAAAACATGCCAAGTAGTTGTAGAGGTTGGAATTAGAACGGTAGTGTGGGTCGGTCTCCGACAAAACCATTAGAGGTGCCGTGATAAGCTGCCGGTAGAGTTTGGCATAGAAACGGGCTTATTACCATCGTACCTGGTCATTTACTGTGGGCCCCAGTGTTCAGTGCTGTACGTAGAATTATTCTCTGAGAGATACATATTCTTCAACAGACGAATATTTCGTCGTTGATGATGCAGACTGACTGATCTTGTATGTATGTATGTTAACGCTTTATTGTACCAAAAATAACAACAACAACAATAATAAAATAGGAATTAAACTGTGTAGAAAGGCGGACTTATCCCACTTAGGGATCTCTTCCAGTCAACCTTAGAGTAACCGAAAGGAAAAGTATAATGCGTTTAGTACCAAATTTGATAAAGAAATGTACCTACTTTTAATCAAATTTGAAAATACATATTACATAAACATAAATTCATACACATAACATATAAATATATAAGATATATATATATATATATATATGTTAATATATACTATTACATTATATATCCCAATAAATACTTATTAGTAGTTTATATACTGTTATATAAGTCAGCTCAAAGCTTATTTTTGATAAATCTATGCCTGCAAGGTTAGTGTACCTTGGAGGTATAGATTCAACCAAAATCAAAATTTGGGTCAATTTTGTTTTTATGAAAATGAAGTCATCAAGTCTCAAAACAGTAAATAAAAGTATTTTTTTCTTATTTTCAGGGAGCATAATAATTAGTGTAGAATGATTCGATTTTTTTGTGCAGTGTGATTCCCGGCTTAGAATAGGGCCACCCGTAATCTTCCCGTGGGTGTGAAGGCGACTAAGGTTTGCATCAAGGATGGGCAGCAGCTTTCTCCTGAGTACTTATATTAAGATCATTACTGCGATCACCAATCCGTCTGCCAAGCGCGGTGATTATGGCAAATTTCCCAATGGGGCTTGGAAAGCCAACCAAAAGAGGCATTCTGTTGGGGAGGCTTATGTTCAGCATTGGAGTACATAGGCTGATGATGATGATAACTCGATTTTGATAAAAACAAAGTTGACCCAAATTTTAGTTCGCGATGTACACTACATTGGAGGTATTGAAATGTTCAGGAGAGACCAATAACCATTTTTAAAAATAACGGTTTAATTCGGACAATGGATTTCTTTTTGGACGTCGGTCGTCGTCGTTCAGGAGTCAGAGGACTTCCCACCCACTCTTCCTTCCTCCTTTCCTTCGATTGAAAACCTTCCCACACCCCAGTCCTTTGCCCTCTCTTCCCGGAGGGTAGGGGAACCTCTACCCCCACACCCTTCCCCACCCCTCACCTTCCACTTCCTTCACCCCTACTCAACTCTACCCATAAAATAATCTTTAATTGTCATTTTATTTTATTATATATTACATACAACGACAAAATTCTAAAGGGCCTGGGGAATTGATATATTCATCTTAATTGTTTACTAATTAATTTTACTGGTTGTAAATTAAAACTGGATGTAAATTGTAATTGGAACAGTTCAAACTGATCACAAGAATATAACTGTCGATATTCTGTTTTTGTTCATATCACAATCTAATTATACAAAATTCTATGCGCTGTAGTTTAGGACATTTCAACGATCTCTATGTACTACTAGATGGAGCGTTCCAAACAATCGCTCTGTTCCACGCAAGTAGCCACAACTCTTTCACATTCACTTTGAAACTTGTGCAGGTACTACTCAGAAGATTTAATTATTTACTAAATATTGACATTATTTAAATGTTCTGCGTAGTAACTGCATAAGTTTCATTGTGAATGTGAAAGAGTTGTGGCTACTTGCGTGGAACAGAGCGATTGTTTGGAACGCTCCATCTAGTAGTACATAGAGATCGTTGGGACATTTAAATCCCACTAATATATTAAATGCAAAAGCTTGGATGTTTGTTACTCAAGCACGTTTCAACCACTGGACTGATTGGAATGACACTTGGCACACATATAAGTTAGCTCCTGGAATTGGATGGTTTTTATCTCGAAAAACACACTCCTACGGGAAACCAAAAACGATAACGAAAATGTAAGGATTTCGTAAATTTGGACTTGCCACTTTGTAAAGGACAGCAAAGTATTCGTGGGTAGCCAGTAACCACCTGTAACCGCCGGGAAACTTCTCGACCACCTGCCGCCCCGGTCCATGGCCGGCGGGAGATTGGAGTAGTTTTGTTTGCGGCTCTACTTCCGTCGAATAAATCTGTTGAAGGTACTACTTAGTTTCGGCTCGCAGTAAATTGCATTTCACATTCGTATGGCGGAGATATCGTCTAGATTTGTTGAACTTTATATGAATGTAGATATGATTCAGGTCAGACAAATCTCTTTTTCCGTGTGGTTCTCGGCTTAGAATAGGGCAAATTTAGAATAGAAATAAAGAAATATAAGAAAAAACATTTATTTACTACCATAATTGGCACACACAAAGAAAAAACCAACAAAGCAAGAAAAAGGAAAAAAAGAGTTATATGAACTAGAGAAAACAATTTAAAATTTTTAACATAGTTAAAATAGTATACGTGTGTCGTGGCAGTAAAAGGGCAAACGACTCAGCATATGCCTAGACCAAGTAAGGTGCTAGGCGCTGATTTTCAGTCGCACCGGTAGGGCAGAATAGGGCAGCTGGATGCAGAGGGCGGAGGACCACGTGAGTATTATATTATAAAATATATAGCCTATTATAAAATAAACGATTATTTGAATGACAAAGATGCCTGGTACTAATGTTAATTCAGCTTCGCAAAATCTATATTAATTGTATGCAAACTTGATTTTTAAAAGATCTGTTGCGTGAAGTTTGTTGCGCCGTTTCTTCTTCACAGCGCTAACACCTAGGAAGCGGTAGTCGATAAAAAAAATTACGTGTATAAATGTACCAAGTGTGTAGGAGGCCTATGTCCAGCAGTGGACGTATTTTGGCTGATAATGTAAAATGTAGAAAGTGTGGCAGTGTGGCTTGGCTAACTGTTCTGGTTAGACTATGTCGCAGCCCACCCATCTGAGTGACCCTCAATATTTTCCGTCGACCGGCGTTTGTTTAGGCGGCGTGACAGTGCGAGGCGATCCCGCAGTTTACGTTGGAGTTGTTCAGATTTATCTATTGTCTAACTAGTTTTAATGGATGGCTATGCCCGCTTTAATGTTATCCGGACCCTTTTTGATGATTTCAAATAGTATGCGATGCCCAGTAATGCTTCTCGCGAACGCTTCCGTAACAAATGCTTGGGACGACTGCTGTGATTCCATTTTGTTATCTGTCTATGACTATGGCATCCTGTGGATACAGAAAAGAGATGGAATTTCTGAACAATACATTAGTAAGAAGTTTACATAACGTTTTGATTAATTTGTGCTGATTTCTATGTATTTTAATTAAAAAAAAAAAAATATAATCACAGGATAAAAACCTTTTGACACTGATTCTAGTTGTTTTATTTATTACTCAAAGTCAAAGTCAAAATAATTTATTGCATACGAGTACACTTGGTACATTTATACACGTAATTTTTTTATCGACTACCGCTTCCTAGGTCCTAGCGCTGTGATGAAGAAACGGCGCAACAAACTTCACGCAACACATCTTTTAAAAATCAAGTTGCATACAATTGATAAAGATTGTGTGAAGCTGAATCAACATTAGTACCAGGCATCTTTGTCATTCAAATAATCGTTTATTTTATAATAGGCTTTCTTACAAAGTTGTTTCTTAATGTGAATCTTAAACATTCTGTCAGTCATATATAAGATTTCCTCGGGGTTTGGGACGGTCAATCATATTTGCAAGCCAACACTCGCCCAAGAAGTTCGTCATTGTTATCCGCCCTCGTATTCCTGCCTACGTCACCGACTATACGCCAGACTTAACCGCCATCTTCCACCGAACAACTCGCCCAACTAAATTACGGTAAAGCAACGGACGGGGTAATGAACTTTTCTTGTCCACCTATACGAGAACCCTGCACCGTCGATCTACCCCCTCACTTACATCTTTTAAGAACTCCGCTGGGGGGGCGGGGCGTCTCAGGGTAATTTAGTTGTCAGGTGTAAGCAGCCTCCGTGAGATACGCTCATTTAGCTCTAATATCTCCCCCATCAAGGCTTTTTGATGTGCTAAGGAGGTAAATCAGGTGCTTTTGATCCGAGATTGTATGCTAATGACTCGATCTGAGGCGGTAATCGCGCCGGGATGTGCCTCTTGTTTTGTGGGACGTCGCCGCAAACTGCTATAAATTCAGCAGTGAAGACACTCTAACAGGCCGTTGTTCAGTTTAAATTGGATCAAGAAAGAAAAATTACAGGTAAAAGTTAGCACTTAGAATATTTATTCTGACAATTCAGCTCTTGGATAATTGGTGTGAATGTCTGAGATATTTATTATTATTATTTATTTATCATCATCAGCCTATATACGTCCACTGCTGAACATAAGCCTCCCCAATAGAATGCCTCTTTTGGTGGGCTTTCCATTAGGAGATTTGCCACGCTTGGCAGACGGATTGGTGATCGCAGTAATGATCATAATATACACAGGAGAATGCTGCTGCCCTTCCCTGGTGCAATCCCTTAGTCGCCTTGACGACACCCACGGGAAGATTTGGGGTGGCCCTATTCTAAGCCGGGAACCACACGGCTACCAAACTACTGCCATTGGGGAATAAATAATAAATATAAATAAATATCTCAGACATTCACACCAATTATCCATTCCCAAACTAGGCAGAGCCTGTGCTATGGTTACTAGATAACGGATAGACATACTTAAATAAATATATAAACATACAAGACTTGGGTACAAACATTCATATTCATCATACGAACATTTGCCCCTGGCGGGATTCGAACCCGCAACCACCGGCGTGCCAGTCCGAGAGCTACCCCGTACCGCCACGGAGGTCGTCAAATACTATATCCAGAGCTCGTCAAGGAAGACGAGTTCTGGAGTGGAGACCGCCCCACCGCCATATGGACCGACGACTTGAAGAAGGTGGCCAGAAGTGGTGATGTTCATTGGGGAATGCCTATGTCCAACAGTGGACGTCTAAGGGTTGTTATGATAATTACGATGATTCTTTATTACACGACAAAAACACACAGATATAATTATAAAATAGCTTACATTATTACATCTAGGCAAATATCTAGGTTCGATTACGAATGCAGTTATTCTTATCTCTAAAATCGACGTCACGATTCCTTATAACAAAGCCTCTTATAGTCTCTGATTTCCCCATACTGACCGGTCTTGACAACGGAAGAAATAACAACATACATTGCCGTGTGGTTTACGGTAGAGTAGAATATGACCACTCCAACTCTTCCCGTGGATGTCGTACAAGGCGACTAAGGTAATACATTATAAAACATCAGGCCTCCCCAACCTGTCTGGGCAGCGCGGGGAGTGTACGTAGAGTAGAATATGACCACTCCAACTCTTCCCGTGGATGTCGTCTACCCCTCTAGCCTCACTCACAGCAACTAACCTTTGAAATCAAATAATGTCGTTGATTTTATTGCGCCAACAACTGGAGCGTTCACCCCAGCAGCGGGGCGCAGTTGTGCGAACACGGCAACTAGAATAATGAACTAGTGTAAGTTCGCACCGACTGAACAATACTGGCCATTAATCCGACTACGACTAGTCGGGCACATGTGGTCGCTGCCAGTACGTTTCACCCTACACTATTGTAAAACTAGAAATTGGATTTACCTCTGCGTATATAACCTACTAGCTGGTGCCCGCGACTTCGTCTGCGCAGGATTAGTATTTCGAGTAGCTTATATTAGCGTGGCGTAGAAAAGAACTAACATTATGACATTAAAATTATAATTTTATGGCGCACGCCCGAATAGCTCGCAGATGGTAGATTTTTTCCTACTTACTTGATATTTTAGAGAATTCACACAATATCTTAATAAATTGTAGTCTATGAGTTATTCTGATTTGAGGCGCATTTAATTTGGTCGCGGTCCTCAGCAGTGAGGGAACTACAGAGAAGAGAAGAAAAGATGCTTTGCTTTATGCAGCGCAAAACCAGGTTTTGTATGAGTCGCTTGTCGTGACGTCATCGACGTAAGACAATCAGTAGTCTGAACATACAATTTAAAATTTGCGTGGCGGGTACTTGGAAAAAGTATACTTGTTCTCTTATTTTCATGGTTGTTCATTAACTTGTTAAGCCTTCCAGCCGTTTGTCAGCTGCAAGCTAGAACTGGTACAAGTTACCCATCACGAAGATATTATACTTTAATTATTACAATTGCTGAGCTGAGAGAAAGAAAACAAACTTATTATTATGTATCTATCTGTTTATCTTTTTACATATTTATATAAATATAGAACAATAAATAAACAATTAATACATTGATTTCCAGATCATACAATATATATACAAATACACACACACCCACACACATGCACACACACACACACACACACACACAATCACTAGACTGTAATATAAATATATTGTAAATCCGTTATTGGCAGTAAGAACTATAAATTAGAATAATACTGTATACTAAGTGCTGTGGATTTTGTGAAAATAAATAAATACTGGTCGGGGCGGCGAACGCTCACCTTGGGCAACTTTCGCGCAATAATATATTTTCTCCGCGGATTGGGTCGAGATTGTTCCGGAAACACATAACGCGTGTAACAACCTCTTGAGAAGTTTCAACTGCTTTCCTACGACTGGGAATACGTGTAATCCCTACTTTACGTATTAAATAAGAACCTAGAGTGGATGAAGAGCGCCGAACGTTCCCGACGAAAATGTTCGACGCGCGGAAATAAAGGGAATCGTTAGACAGGCAGGACTTAAAACTTTATCCGTTATTGAGGATAGGTAAAGGCTTACATTTTAAGTTCGATTTTCCTTTGACGGACTTCAAAGAAAGAGTTTATGTAGTTTTTGGATAATATTCGACAGTTTTCGCGTTTGATTGATCACGACAATTAATTGACAAGTAACAAGAAAGCTGGGTTGCGAAACAAGATTATTTCTTACTGGTTATCTCTCACAATTAGTTTTATATGTGGCTGAAGCGAACATCATCATCAGGTTATTTCTGTCTCCACTGCAGGAGCACAACCCTCTCTCATCTGCCGGAGACAGACGGAGGATTTGGCCTACACTCCCCGCGCTGGCCAGACGGGTTGGGGAGGCCTGATTGATGTTTTATAATGTATTCCCTTAGTCGCCTTGTACGACATCCACGGGGAGAGTTGGAGTGGTCCTATTCTACCGGAAACCACACGGCAAAGCGAACAAATCCAATCAATTAAATTTCTATTTGATAAGATGTCATCGGGGTAAGTTGTACAACTCCACACTAGCGTAATTTAATGATACGAATGTTAAATAAGTTTAATAGTACAACGATACATAATTACAATTACAAGTACTGCGATGAGTAACACTGCCCAGTGTGGTTATTATGGACAAATCTCGCACACGAGCAGCAACCGAAAACCAAGCCTCTCCATTTACTGTCAGCCACTATTCCTGGCTAAAGAAGGTGGCTGGATGCAGAAGGCGGGGACCGGATGTGCTGGCCTTTTGGAAACGGCCTATGTGTATCAATGCCTAGTCGGTAGTACACCTGCCTGCGAAGCTCGGGGTCGCGGGTTCGAATCCCGCCCAGGGCAAACATTCGTGTGATGAGCACTTGTGTTTGCCTTGTGACTGGATGTTATTTATATATTATATTATGTATTTATGTATGTAACCTGTCTGTATATTACAGGCTCTGCCTAGTTTGGGATCAGGTGGCCGTGTGTGAAATGTCCCCATATATTTTATATTTATTTAATGGATGTCCTTAGGCTTATATGATGAATGATGAAAGATTTCAGGAGAAAGAAGCAAGTCAGGAACAAAATACAACTGGGAATATTCTGGAATCATTTCCAAGGCAAAGTTAAAGAAAGATTAATCAAAGTTAAACGCCATTTGTACTCGCCAGAGTTGTATATTAGCAAAGCGAGAACTAGTTAATAAGTTTGTAGATTTCAGTTCGCATCTGCTCCCAACTAGTTTGGTTGAATGTGGGCGGATTATGGCTCGGATTCGATTTACCTACTAATGGGACCTATTTTGACCCAACTGTGCCGGGTAGGATGTTGTTTCCAGAGCTGTGGTTTGTATAATGGCATTATTTCCCTAGGTACATCATAAGGCCTTGAATGGTTAATCAAATAACACGAGTAAATAATACGTTTGCCAGTCATGTTCTTTCAATACTTGCCAAACAGTTCCAGTTCAGTATTTGTTCAGCTCAAAACATTTCTCGTAAAGTTTAACAATATCCTGAACAAACAGACTACATTGTCTCAAATACATATCGAGTCGGCGGATCTCATGCCCGCGCGAATATTCCAATCTTTGAACTGACCAAACTTAATTATTTTATTTAATATTGAAACACACACAAGCCTGGTATGATGGGCCTTAGCTCATCGTGTCAAGCTGAGATGATGTTACGAGTGATGTAGGTACCCCTTACAACGTTTTTTTTTATTCCTGATAGGTTTGAACTCAATCGCACCTGATGGTAAGTAGGTACATTTCTTTATAAAATTTGGTACTAAACGCATTATACTTATCCTTTCGGTTACTCTAAGGTTGACTGGAAGAGATCCCTAAGTGGGATAAGTCCGCCCTTGTACACAGTTTAATTCCTATTTTATTATTGTTGTTGTTGTTATTTTTGGTACAATAAAGCGTTTACATACATACATACGGTGATGATGAGATACCAATTCACACCTTTGAAAGATCCAAGTTTTTCTTACGTGGAAATACCGACGCTGGCAGGGAGCTCCATTCTTTAGCAGTTCGCTTTATGAAAGAGGAAGCAAATCGCTTTGTACTTCAATCGTTCTTGATCTATTTAAGTAAAAATCTGAAATTTGTGTACAAAATATAAATATATGGTACGAAACCTGCTTGAGTTACATTACTAAAATTATGAGATGGATTGACACACACCAAATCTAATAATTATTGTTCGCGAAGATACTTATAACTGTACCTCATACCATGAAGCAAAATAATTTCTCGTAGCTAATAGTTTCACCTCAAAGTTTTTTCCTTCAGGATTGACACTAATTGGTTATTAAATTAGATAACAGATGATTTTAAAATGTGCATCTGTTATCTAATTTAATAATCAATTAGTGTCAATCATGATGGTAAAACTTTGAGGTGAAACTAAGAGCTACGAAAAATTATTTTGCTTCATGGTATGAGGTGTAGTTTATTTTAAACTTAATCTACAATTATTTTAATTGATGATATTTTAATTTATTGCGTAGTGTGGAAATGTCTAGAATCTATCTAGACGATAGATGGAGCGACGATTTGCTTGAGGCTGAATAAGAAAAGTCGAGGATCGGGTTCAGTGGTGAGGACTATATCCAGCAGTGAACCGTTTCAGGCTGATAATGATGATGATGATGAATCTAAGTTAATCAGTTTTTGCACATTCGAACACTAATTTGTTCTGAGCGACCTTTGGCTCCAATATAGCGAGTAACCAGTGTATCTCAAAGTTTGGTGACAAGACAAACTGTCTGCGGGCCGCGATACGCCGCCCCCGCGCCCCGCCGCAGAATGTTTGTTTGTTCGCGCGACCGCGACAACTTTATCCGGTGACATTACCGTCCATTCATCAAGTAAGTACTCCACGGGGAGGTTGGGGCATAATGACCTCCAAAGGACTAAAGTAATGGAATGGAACATTATAAAAGTTTACTTCTTTTTCTTTATTGGATAACATTAGGCACCGTCTAAGTTCCAAATTCCAAGGGAACGTACCCAAACTATGAGACCCATCTTTTACAATTTTACCCCCCCCCCCATCTCCCCCCCCCATCCACTTCTCTAGTTTTCATGTAGTAATGCATAAATATGGTTTTAAACCATTTCTTGCCAACAGAAACTTAAAAGAAAAAAATTGCTCATATTTGTCTTTATTGATACGGCGCTCGCCCAGGGGTGCGTGCATACCTAAATTACAAGTGAAAACAATATTATCAAGAAGAAAAAACTGTAATTTTTCAATCAGCTGACGTTCGTGTTGCCACCTGTGAGTTTATAAAGCGCTAAAAACTGCGCGCCATATTTGAATATAGCTCGAAAAAGCGCGAGAATTCCCTAGAGGATATGGACTACGTGACGAAAACCTAACCCCCCCACCCCTGTGACCAAGCGTGGTATTTTGAAGACCCCCTTCCCCCCCCCCCCCCCCCCCCCCCGAACGGTTCACGTAGTTTGGGTACGTTCCCTAAGGGATTGCACCAGAGACGGGCAGTGCACTGTCACCAATCCCCCTGCTAAGATTTTAGAAAAATTTTTAGAACTCAAAAATCAAAATATATTTATTGTTTTAACAGTATTTTACAATAGATATAACGGGGCCGGGACTTCTTTTTAAGCGTAAAAGCCTGTGTTAAGAAGCCCCGCTCTTCCTAATTATTACATACATAGCAAACACTCCCAAATGTTTAATAATCAGTTAGTTTATTAAACATCCCTAAATAAATATTCTGACATGATGTTATGGATGATAGAAGTGGAGTCACCTGTATATACACTGCAACTAGACTCGATCGACCGGTTTATGGAACCACGTGGACATGGCTGGCGACGCACAGCTGCCCATTGTGCCGCACGGCATGTTTATGCGAAATATTGTGAGCCCATTTTTAGATGTACCCGCAATACTGTACGAGTGTGCCATCGCGTGAGCGATGGACAGCACGAGGTCTGGTGCTACGACAAACCAAATAATGGTTTACCGGTACCAGTAAGAATGTTAGAATAATGTGTTTTAAATTGTACAATAAATAAATAAAAAATTATAAAAAAGCGTGCTGATAATGGTAAATCCCCCAGTGGACAGTACGAATTTATCAATTTATTATTTCTTAATATCAAAATACATAACAATCTTGTTAAATTAAAAAATAATATGTTGCTATTAAAATATCGAACTAAATTTTTTAAATCATAAATCATTAATAATTGAAATAAACTAGATATATTCATACACTTGCCTAATCCCAAACAAGAATCTCCTGGATTTGGAAGACGGATAGAACAATTCACAAATATAACATCTCTAGTAAAACGCGAACCCACGACCACTGGCCTTTAAGTCTATCTACCAAGCCACTAGGAAAGTTTCTAAGTAGCAGAACGATGTTTGCTTTAAGGTAGAAATTCAAACAGTTCTGCAAACACAAGTTGAATGTAAACTCAACAAGAAGCTTATGTTACACATTTATGAGCAGACAGCTACGAATGCTTATTTACAATGCACCCTACAGCATTAAACTTCAAAGTAAATTGTAAGACAGCTTGTTCCAAAATGTATGCGGTCGTACACCTTTTGAAATAGCAAATGGGATCGCAGGCAAGCATGAATGAATAAAAGGTAAATAAAATGCAAGCTCAATAACGCCTCGTGTCGGCGGCGATCGGTCCTTCGAACCGTATATCAATAATATATCGCTTAGTCGCCTCTATGTATGACATACTTTACATGGAGGGATATTGAGGTTACCCTTGACATATTTAAATTAGGTCAATGGTTTTAAAGATAAAAGTCTTTAATCAGTGCGTCCTGCCTGTCATGACCTACGGCGCAGTCACTGACGGTGGGCCTGATCTATAAGTTTCAAGTCGCTCAGCGAGCTATGGAGAGGGCTGTGCTCAGGGTTCGTTGGAAGGATATGATTTTTTATTTAATTTTTTTCTCCTTTTTCTTGCCTTGTTGGTTTTTTCTTTGTGTGTGCCAATTACGGTAGTAAATAAATGTTTTATCTTTCCTTCTTTTCTTTCTAATAAGGAGATCTCACGAAGAAGTAGCAAGTTAAAGTGGGCAGGTCAAATATATGGCAGGAATGAAAGCAAGGTGGCCGGAAGCGGCTGGATGCGGACGACCTTAGACGTCCACTGGATATAGCCCTTCTCCAGTGAATGCCACCACACCCGTTCCAGACGTGTTGGTCTGGTGAATTATTGTATTGTTAGCTCCAGTGTCGGTTGCCAGGTCCGCAGGGTGCACCATGAGGTTGGAATTTGGAGCACCGGATGTTTTTGCGTTCCTTTATGGGTGTAAATACAGCAATGAATATTATCCGTAATATTTACCAAGATAATCAGTACCAAGTAGTCTGTGTCCAGCAACCCACGACCATACACATAAAATACAATACAATACCTCATACACTACGTACAAGAATGCATTAATCTTCTAACGGCTTTGTGGTGGGGGCTTAGGTACTTTGTACTTTAGCCGGCTTTGGACTTTAGTGACCTCAAATCCGAAGTTTCGTGCAACTGGACTACTGCCCTACGGTGGGATGTAAGGGGGAACAACAATAGCAAGCGCCCAAATGTTAGCATCACCTAGGCTTCATCGAAGTAATATTTTCAAGAATTTCTAACAGCAACCTGCTATAATCACCACGCTTGGCAGTTGACTGGTGATCGCAGCCTCATCGCATGCTGAGAACACTGCTACCCGTCCATGATGCAACCCCATAGTCGCCTTGACGACACCCACCGGATGTTTGGGGTGACCCTATTCTAAGTCGGGAACCATTCGACAATCAATCATCATCATCAGGTTATTTTTGTCTCCACTGCAGGAGCACAACCTTCTCTCATCTGCCGGAGACAGACGGAGCATTTGGCCTACACTCCCCGCGCTGGCCTGACGGGTTGGGGAGGCCTGATTGATGTTTTATAATGTATTCCCTCAGTCGCCTTGTACGATATCCACGGGAAGAGATGGAGTGGTCCTATTCTACTCTACCGGAAACCAAACTTTTTATATCAACAGTTGGTTTATTTTCAGTACACTTTTCATACACTCTAAGTATCGTATTTCTGTTTAAAGAATAGTGACGCTAATAATTGAGAAACGTCATGAGTTCAAACGTCATAGGGCACAGTGGGTGGCAGACGTGGACAGTGTTTGGTGCCGGCGGCGGGCGCGCTGCCGGCACCAATGGGCGCTGATTATGGACACGACAAATCGTCACCTCTATTGCAGTGCACGGCTGTGGACCGGGCCATAGAAACAGCGATGTGCGAGGACTATATTTATTCGCGTACATTAATTCATTATCGTACGTCACTCCACACAAGCGAACCGATTTAATTACCTACTACCTGTTTCGGATGTATCACACACACACACACACACACACACACACACCACTCACACAAGTTGATTAAATTTATATATAATGATATAAGTATGGAGGAGCGAGGTCCTCTGGCACAGACATTTTTATGTCTAAAAGAGGGCCCCAACTATCCTCTGTAACCTCTAAGTTTTGGTAATAAACATTTTTGTATTTTGTATTTTTTTTTTGTACATCGCCAGAAGATGAGCTGTATGGCGCCCGTGACCAGTGTCCTCGTCGAGAGTGACACTTCCTTTTGTCTACGACATTTATATGTATACCTTCTTACTTTCAATATTCTTGTCATTCTATCTACTGTATACTACAATTTCTTTAAAACTTCAATATTATACTAATTTCCGAAGAGTTGAGGGTTTCATTTCGACTCCTTAATGTCCACAAGAGACACCACTACACACGCACAAACCTGGCTGTACACGATCGTGTATAAAAATATAATAAATAAAATATATTTATTTTCTTTAAACAAGAGCAACACAAGAAAAGTTTGGGCTGATGTCTCCTTTTAGACTTGAATAGTCTGTTAGGAGGCACTGCTCTTTATTACAAATATAGTTTTTGGTTCAGTTTTGTAATCCTAGACACTTGTTTTCATTTTTATTTTAATAGATACCTATTTCTACTTAATTTATACAGAGGTGAAATTAAACATAATAAAAGGCTTACAATAGGATGCGTATGTGAAGAAGTTGTTGTTTGTTAGCGTTAATTGCTGTACTAGTATCTTGGGGAGACTGGCGTAGAATTTTGTCGTAGAACGACGGAAGATCAGTAGTAAAGTAAGATTTTGCGAGCGACTTCGCGGGGGGTGGAGACAGGGGGTGTAGCTACTTATTTATAGTATGTCTACCTGGCCCCAGTTGTACCTGATCATAAATAAACTTAGCCTCTACGGCCCTCGGAATAAGGTGTCAATTAATTAAACTGAGCTGGAAATAAAAATGTTTACAACATAATGACGTCATAATTATTTTCAAGATGGCAGCGTTTTTTGAAATATGTATTCCTGTCTGCATAGACTCCTTCGTCAGAGCCTAAAATGGTACTTTTTGTTCCCTCATATTCCTGAATTATTGTTTTATTTGTGTGTGTTCTAGTTTTTTCATCTTCGCTGCTCCATTATACCCTCAGTAAACTCTCTTGTACCTCTGGTATTCTGTCTCGTGTTTCGTGGCCCGGCGTCTCGTCGGGCGTCGGAAACTGATTCTCGTCGGGTTCCATTCACAGCTGCATTACCATTACGGAGGCCGCTCTCCGAATACAGTATTGCTATAACGAGGGGCGGCGCGATGTTTGCACAAATTCAATATGCAGCTCATTCAATCAGAGAATACGGGTGTAGATTCAATAAGTGCATTCAGGCAGGCTCGTGACTTCGTCTGGGTGAAATTCTAACGCCTAGGCAGATACTACTAAATATTACTACGTCACGACATTATCTTGCTTTTATTCTCCATGTCTACAGTCAGGTCTCTATTTTGTTCAGGTGAGTTTGAAGGTTGCTTGAAGCTGTAATTCTATCATTACTGGTAGATAGCATGGCTGTGTCATCAGCATAGGTAGCAATAACTACTCCTCGAGTTTCCCCGAGATCAGCTGTGTAAATGTAAACAGAACAGGGCCGAGGACAGTCCCTTGAGGAACTCCGACTTTACACACCTAGCGGCTTGAGTTAGAAGTCTGAATGGTTTAAGTAAAATAATGAAACACACTAATTCTTACTTTTAACATAACGTCGTAGTGAATTACCAGAGCTCTGAATCACATCTAAGACATAAACAGCTTCTTTCTCTTCAACGGTGCCTACTAATGGAACATTTTATTAACTCTGAAAGTTGTTAAGCCTGTACGTAACCCCTAAAATGTAAAAGTATAAGGTAATTACAGCAATTCGCGTGGAGACGTAATCACCAAACAGGCAGCCAAACGCAGTTAGCTAGACGAACGCACATCAAACCCGGTCCCGCATACCCTATTACCGCGTAATGAGCGCGCGCCGAGTATTTTTACGCGTGATGTGGCGGCGGCGACATAAAGTTATTAAGCTTGAGTGCTCGCCTTCAAGTTTTAAGTGAACCTTTTTTTATTTTAATTACAAGTTTTAAGACCGCTTTTAGGTGTGGTGGAAAACGCAGGCGATGTTTTGGGGTATCATTTCGCAGACACTGCGCTGTTCGCGTTGATAAGATTGGCTTTTATCCTACTTAATGCGTGGTTTGAGTCCCTCATGAGCGCGACATCTAAAACGCAAAATGCCTAAGTAGCGCAATTCCTGAAGCACATAATGCCTGGAACGTATAATGTCTAAAACCCAAAATGCCTTTCATCAAGACCGGTCATTGAGCTATATACAGTGATACGTACAAGTTCTTCCCGGACGTCGTCACTCTACTTGGCTCCTCCTGTGTGGAACCTGACTTCCAGACTTCCCAAATACTGACAGACCACGAGTGTTTTAGAGGAAGGCTTCAGGCATGACACTGAACGAGACGGGAGCGAGTAACTGCGGACAAGGAGAAGAGTATAGAGACCACGTGCTCTGGGAATGCGGACTGTACGAGGAAGAACGCCGCAAGATGCTAGACTCATGGAACAAAGCGCAGGCGGGACCAGTTTACTTCGTGGATCTCGTTAGTTTGGAGACGAACTTCGCGCGACTAAGAGAATTCTCGAGGGCCTGGCAAAAGCGGAGAAGACTAATTGAGCTGCCCGATGACGACGAAGTAAATGTGGTCTACTGTCATGCCCCAGAAGGAAGAAACGTCAAAATTTAGATGACGAATCTACTTGTAATGGATTGGCCCGTATATAACCGCGAGGTTGGGAGGGCCAAAAGGAGTTACTATATAGTGCTACGTAGAGTACTTATCCGCAATGTTTAAAGACAATCGCCTGGGTAAACATGACCGCGACTGGGCAAGCATAGTGTGGGACGATGGAGCAACGATCTGCGTAAGGCTGCTGGCAAAGACAGGATGAGAAGGGCTGAGGATCGGGTATAGTGGCGCACCTTGGGAGAGACCTATGGTCTTTTTCAGGCTGAAGATATCAACCCTTATTCTCATACTCCCAAGCTGCCGCCTGCTCGCTGTTGCATATCAAGTTATCCGAAGCGCAACGACGATAAGCACATTTCTGCATCCTACGACTCAGCTGGATTATCAGCTCTAATACCGGCACGTCGCGACCAACGGCCCGGCACGACGGCTGACGGCTGACGTCACCGGCTGACGTATCATTATTATTTCAGTGACGTCACGGTAATGGAGCCGATCTCTGCTTCCGGAATTACGTGGACTACAATTATGTGAACATAAGTTAACTAAGCTGAATCATGTTACCGTACAAGCTCGGAAACCGTTAATCCTAAGATGTACCAGTATTTTAAGGGCTCCGATTTTGAGATAATGTGAAGGGACCACGGCTGAGCCGGAAACCCCACAGCTGCGCCGGAAACAAAATTATTAGTAGGCATCTAACGCTATGATAATTTTTCTTGGCAACAAATTCAGTTCTTTGTCATTACGAGAACAAAGAAACGGGAAATAAATTATCGAGATAAAGATGATGGTTAATAATCGGAGATCAGAGTAGGTACAGCGATTTCCGGGCAATGACCTCAGACGTACGTTAATGTCGACGTGCCTCCAGGATACAGGCAGTTTAAAATTATCGAGAAGTTTTACTTTCAGACAAAAGTTGCTGGCCAATGAAATGAAATGAAATGAAATATCTTTATTGGGGATCATAGGTATATAAAGGATTAAATGTCATAATTAGAGCTCAGCTATGTCCCGCCACATGGGCATACAACATTGTGTCGCAGTAAAGCATGCATTTAAAAACAAAGTTACAAATTTTTTTAGAGTTAATTAGATACTTAAAGAAACCTTAAATTGAACCGTCACCAAGAAATTCTTCCAAACTATAATAACATTTTTCTATCAACAGATCGTGGAGTTTTTTTTTAAATAAATTAATCTCATCTACATCTCGTATCGTTTTAGGGATTTTATTATATATGTGAGGTATCCTGCAGAATAGGCTTTTGTGTAACAAGGCAGTGTTTGCTGGTAACACTGCCATTTTATCTAATTGCCTCATACGAATTTTAAATGTGAACATGTTAATATTAGATTTTGCAAAAACCGCCGATTCATATATATACATACACGGGAGAGTCAGTATTTTTAGTTTTATAAAATGCGACCTACATGAATCTATTTGTTTCAAATTGCATATTGCCCGGATGCATCGTTTTTGAGCTCTAAAAGCCAGTTCTTTGTTTGTTGAGTTGCCCCAAAATATGACACCATAACGTAAGATACTCGTAGACGCGACATAACCATGGTATGCAGTTACAACAGCTGAATTATTCGCAACTTTGTTGAGTTTATATAGTGCGTATGAAGATTGCTGCAGTCGCTTGCATACATGGTCAATATGGATTTTCCAAGTCATTTGACTGTCAATATGTTGACTGCCAATATGCTCTCTATCCAGAGCTATAATAATGCCACGAGATAACGCACCAAAAATCATACATAAATACACAAAAGCCTATTGTTATTTATAAAATGTAAACTGACTGTCAATCTACAAATGATATTATATCTTACATTGCCGTGTGGTTTCCGGTAGAGTAGAATAGGACCACTCCAACTCTTCCCGTGGATGTCGTACAAGGCGACTGAGGGAATACATTATTTTTGTCTCCACTGCAGGAGCACAACCCTCTTTCATCTGCTGGAGACAGACGGAGGGTTTGGCCTACACTCCCCGCGCTGGCCAGGCGGGTTGGGGAGGCCTGATTGATGTTTTATAATGTATTTCCCTTAGTCGCCTTGTACGACATCCACGGGAAGAGTTGGAGTGGTCCTATTTTACTCTACCGGAAACCACACGGTACCTAGTTAAAGTTGCAAGTTTTCAATGAGCCCCGGCGCGACGTGACACGCGTCACGTGCCGCGTGTCACGTAATCAATATTCACAAGTTGGCACGCTGACGTGGCGCCCGACAGATTAATGGTCGGCCACGCTCGCGGCCGGCCGGCTTACTGACCGAGTGGCCGGTGCGCGGGGCAGACATGAGTGAGGAATGGTCAACTCTTTGATACCATATGCTTAAAATATGTATTCCAAACTTTTTTTATACGTTCACTTTGATATTCTCAAAGTTAGTTAGCTGCTCGCGGCCACTATGATGACCTAAAAATTAAAAATAAAACGTTGGACACTCTCTTTCAGTTTCATCATCAGCCGAAATACGTCCACTGCTGAACATAAGCCTCCCCAATGGAATACCACTTTTGGAAGGCTGTCCATTGGGGGATTTGCGATAATCACCACGCTTTGCAGGCGGATTGGTGATCGCAGTAATGATCTTAATATACACAAGATAACCTCGCCACCCCCCTCCCCCTCATCCCCTCCTCGCCTCGCCCCGCTCGCCCAGTCACACACACATGCGCACACGCACCCCCACACACACACACACACTCCCCACGTACACGCACTCAACTCTCATTGCGACGACGACGTAGATAATTTATTTATTCCTATTTTGTTGTAAATTTCTATTTAAATTTTTTTTTCTCTGTATCGTCCTACTTTTATCTACTTTTATTACCATAAGCAATAATTTTTATGTTTATATATTAGAAGTCTGTTAATGGCTAATGTTTAATTTATATTATTCTGTATTATATATTTTTGTAAAGTAGCTGTAGGTTTCAGAATGAATAAATAAAATAAAATAAAACTGCTGCGAAATGCCATTCATGATTGTTCCTTTAACGTTGCAATCCAAGCTTAACTGTCTTCTCAAAAAAGTCTCCAATTTAACAATGTCATCAATCTAACAGCATATTTAACGTCATCAGCAAGTGTTGTGAATAAATAACTCACTTAATGCCGCTTCAGGTGTCGCCGTCAATTCCCATCAGTGCGGCGACTAGCGAGTAAGCGCCGGCTGCCAGCACTGGCACAAGCGACTGGCATCGATATTCATGACACATCGCCTATCATGCGCTCACTGTCTCGCCACCGCCTCCATCGACAGCTCACATTATGAACGTCAGCTGCATGCATACTGAAGTGATTCTGTCACTCGAGGATGTGACCGAAAATGTGAAATGTATCATTTGTCACGCGACTCTAGCCTGTTAGTTTGTTCAGTATACCTTGAAATGTTTCAAGGAGCATTTTGATTCAATTTTTTTTAATCGTCCACTAATTGTTTGTTCTAGAACGACGTTCAAGGATCAAATTAGTAACGTCCTCAAAAAGGATGGGGTCCGCAGTGAGAAGAATAAAAGGAGGTGCGTGTAAAAGTTGATGGATGTGAGTGAGGCTAGTGAGGTGTATCAGGATCGCGCAAATTGGCGATACATCGTCTCTGCCTACCCCTATGGGATCAAGGCGTGGGCATTATGTATGTATATAGTAAGGCGAAATTAATAAAACCATTATAACAACGTCGTATCTTTCATACTCAATGTACATACATGACATGACAGAACTATTAAAACTGTACAAAAAAAAACAAAAAAAAATAGCATCGAATTGAGAACCTCCTCCTTTTTTGAAGTCGGTTAAAAATAACGATTATATGATTATAAAAACGAACGTATGAAATCCTTTTTTGTTGGTTGTTACGAAATGATTGCGATAAGAGTAACTTTGTTCTTCTTTAGTAATCAGTTACGAAAATAAAATCCTTTTCCGTAGCAAGTGACAAAAATAGTTACAAAAACGGCACGAGGGCCCTTTTTCATGAAATGTAGAATTGAAGCCTAAATTTTTTATCAAGATCAAGACTATACATAAGTATACCTTTGCATGTTATAAGAATTTGTTGGTCAATGTCTCCCCAAAAATTGTTACATGTGAAGTTTAGTCTTTATTTATGCAGCAGGCTTTTAAAGTCAGCCCTGTGAACGGCGTATCAGAATTCCTGTCTCGTTTCGTATCGGACACCCTTCTTTCACAGCCCTATCGACGCGGCCGACACGAGTTGCAATTTTCAACCGCTTTTTGAAAGAATTCCTCACGCAGTGGAATTCTATTCTGGGTTAGGGTTGCCAGTTGTTTGTGGAATCAAAAACCAAAGAGTTAATTAAAAAAAAAAGATAGACATTCTGAAGTAGAGACCACGTCAGTTGAACCATCAGTCTAAGACAATTGGGAGATTTCGGATTTCATGCCAAGAGTAATAAACAAATAAAATCATAAAAAAGGCTTTTATTTCTTCATCATCATCAGGTTATTTTGTCTCCACTGCAGGAGCACAACCCTCTCTCATCTGCCGGAGATAGACGGAGGATTTGGCTTACACTCCCCTCGCTGGCCAGACGGGTTGGGGAGGCCTGACTGATGTTTTATAATGTATTCCCTTAGTCGCTTTATACGACATCCACGGGAAGAGTTGGAGTGGTCCTATTCTATTCTACCGGAAACCACACGGCTTTTATTTCTTGCATAAGATAAAATACAATGCAATACAAAAATTCAAATCTACGAGAACACCTCCTCAGGTGAAAGTCTCCTCCAAAGCCAGCGAACGCCAGCCATCTTAGTCACGTCGTCTTCCCATCTTCCTTTGTGACGTCTGCCTTGTAGGCCCTCCTACCATGTTATCCTTATTGTCTATCTCCCATCTTGAAGTCGTGCTACATGTCTGCCTACTGCCATTTTAACTTCAGGGCGTGACTTAGAGCGTTAGTGACTCTTGTCATACATCTTATTATTCTCTATTCCAGACCATTATTTTCTTCTTCATTTTGGCAGTATTTTTTTCACGTCTGATAAACATACGTTAAACACGGTATGATGTCATGACTTTAGTTTTTTATATTTATTGATATGTTACTTTTAATATTTATCTCAATATACAGACGTAAAGAAACTACAAATAACCCACGAATGTGTTCAGAATAAGAAAATATCTAAAGACTCCGAACTTAGCCTTTGATCGTCTCGTTGCTTTAATGGTGTAGTCATTGGACTCGACCGCCAGAGGTCGTGGAAACAGACAACCTTGTTCAACTTTTACTATAATCCCTCGTTCTGAATGTTATATTTGAGGAACTAAGACTGGGAATAATGTAAACCTATTCTTATTTATATTAGTGTATGATGAAATACAACCTCAATATAAAAATGTTAAAATAAAGACTCGTACCCGGCTCAAAGGTGCCCATGACGCTGACTGCGTTACCACGTTGAATAGCCAGGGCTAATCTTTGAACCAGGTACGACTCCGCCCGGGGGTCACTCCCATGGTCTCTCATGCGCTTCCCCATCTCACGCACAAATGCCTTGGCCTCCGATCCCCACGCTCCCGATGTCTCCACCGCGAAATGTAAACTCAATTGGAAACAATTTGAGAAAATCTATACATATAATAAAAATGTAACTGGTCTATGTCTGTACATGGGAGATATTGTAGAAAAATGTGCATGAGGGGTCTTTATAGGACCAATAGAAGCCAGAATAATTGTTTTTAAATTTTTGTCTGTATGTATGTTTGTTACCTCATCACGCAAAAACTACTGAAAGAAATTTGATGTAGTTTTCACAGTTGTTTTGCTGGAGGTCTAACTTAAAATCTGGTGCATGTTTCATCTTGATACGCCACTTAGAACCTGAAATATTAATAAAGTAAATTTGCGTGAGCGTCGGGGTCAGAGTCGTAGTCGAAGTCGGATTGAGAGTGAGTAGTACACGCGAGCGGAGCCGCGGAAACAGCTAGTTATATATAAATATAAGTATCACAAGGATGAAAGTATGTTTTCCGGTATGTACTGTAAATTAATAACGACTACGGAATGGGAATGAATTTCCCATTTCGTAGACAGTTACGAAATTTGGTTACCAAATGGGACGAAAGAACATTAACAGTGATCCATCCATTCTATGAAATATTGCGACTAATATAGCTTTTGACAGCCCTAGTAAGGCTTGACGTAGTAAAAGGCTGTACGGTATGTACTGCCTTTTGTTACGCTGCGCAGCAAAAAAGCGCTTCACGTATCGAATAAAGCGACGAATACTCAGCTTTTTGTTCATATTTTGTTTCCATTATGATGTTTTTCATTCATTGTGTCATGCAATTTTTATGTCAGAAGTTCACAAGCATTTTCTATATATCGATGAGTTTTAACTACTGGAACTTTGATGGCGCATGTTGTTTATAATGAAAACGTGGTAAAAATCTAAGATAAATCCAATAAAAGTTATATAATGTACAACAGAAAAATGGAACAACATAATTAGTGTGTGAATAAGTTAAGAAAAAAATAATATAAATTCATCATCATCAGCCGAAATGCGTCCATTGCCTTCGCAATAGAATGCCTCTTTGGATGGACTGTTCATTGGGAGGTTTGCCATAATAAGATACTACGCTTGGCAGGCGGATTGGTGATCGCAGTAATGATCTTAATATACACATGATAATGATACTTCCCGTCCCTGATGCAGTCTCATAGTCACCTTAGTACAATTTAGACGGTCTTATCGCTTTAAAAGATTTCTTCCAGACAACCTACAATATTTCATCATCATCATCAGGCTATTTTTGTTTCCACTGCAGGAGCACAACCCTCTCTCATCTGCCGGAGACAGACGGAGGATTTGGCCTGCACTCCCCGCGCTGGCCAGACGAGTTGGGGAGGCCGGATTGATGTTTTATAATGTATTCCCTTAGTCGCCTTGTACGACATCCACGGGAAGAGTTGGAGTGGTCCTATTCTACTCTACCGGAAACCACGCAGCAATATTTAATTTTAGGTAATTTATTAGTTCCATGGAATGCAGAAGCTTTTATTTACATTAGTTATTGCATGTGACACAACACTCTAGCTCACATGCACTGTCCGCCCCCCCGTGCCTCCCGACTCCTCCCGGTGCCCCACAGTGCCCCCCGGTGCCGCACGCGCCCGCGAGCATTGCAGGTGATGCAGATGACAGGACATCGTCGTCAGGCTGCGGGATGACGTCGCTACCCTGGCAACACTGCAAATAATAGACATCTCTTGAATGGTGGCTCCCGCATTTTTTGGAGAACAGTGTGTTGTGTATTTGTTTTTCCAAAATAATCTAAACTTCAGCCTTTAGTGTTTAGTAGTGATAGTATATTATGCAACAAGTGTCTGTGCGTGTGTACACTGTGAAGGAAACATAAATAAACTTTAGCTGATCTACTTCCTATCCTCAAACCTTACTAAACCTCACTATCAACTTTAGTAAGGGAAAATATTTATGGCTCAAAAAGACTTAGCTTCCAGATCCGTGAAACACATAAAATAAATAAATACCTATCTCATTGCGTCGTTTTTTGCAGAGTTAAAATTTTTGGTGTTACGTGCCAGATGTTGGTAGGTAAATATATAATTTATATTTCTTTTTATTATAATCACAAAAACGTAATCTCCAGAAAGACCCAAATGAATGAAAGAAAAAAAAAACACCAATTAAAAATCTACGATGCGATACGTCTTCAATAAATATTAATTGGATTCGAATGAACCAATTTGTCTCCAATTACAACTTTGTACAAAAATATATATTTTGCGGCAGGCCAATGCCCTCTAGCTACCGTGGAATACTTCTGCAAAATGATTAAATATAATTAATTTAGAATAGAGCCATGCCCAACTTCCCGTTGGTGTCTTCAAGTAGACTAAGGGATTGCACCAGTGACGGGCAGCAGCGTTCTCCTGAGTATATTAAGATCATTACTGCGATCACCAATCCGTCTGCCAACCGTGGTGATTATAGCAAATCCCACCAATGGACAGCCCACCAAAAGTGTCAATCAGTTGAGCAGGCTTGTGTTCAGCAGTGGACGTATTTAGGCTGATTATGATGATGATGATGATAATTAGAGAACGAGACACAAGGGGGTGCTTATCTAACCTACAATGTACCAATTCAGAAATACAATCACAAGCAAAATTAACGGAACTTGATTTTTTCATACATTTGGGGTTATTTTAATTTGATTAACAACTGATGATGCATAGATAGAGAAGGTCTAAAGTATTACACATCTTCAATCAAATTGACAGTTGACGTCACGATCATCAAAATGATTGCATCAAAATCCTTTCGTCCCATTTGGTAAACAACTTTCGAAGAATTGTTCGAAGTCAGATACAAAATGGGATTCATTCATCCCATGTAGTTACTAATTTCTGAACTGGCTACGAATTGGGAAATATATTTTCCCTGTTCGAATTCAGTTACAAAATGTGACTTCCTAATACTATTTAGTAACTAATTCATACACCCAGGATTCTGAATAGTACCTTGTGTGAATAGCTAGACAATTTTGACGTGTTAGGCCTATTCTATTCATGCTCCGGACAGTTCTCATCCAAATCGAACCCTGGCTCCCCAAATGTACCAAAAAAAACATTCCCTTATGTCCATGATTGTAGCAACATACATTTTAAAACAAGTTATAATAACAAAAAATATCATTCTAAAGGGTTTCCTGCTCGCTTGATTGCTACAAATTGTCCTTACAAACATTTTCATAACGACATTTCACATTCAAATGAAGAAGCTAAGTATGTTTTTTTGGGTCGGTGTTGAGAGGCTGTAATCCGACCCAGTTTACGGCTCTAACGACCCCCGCTTGTTGGCGATACGTAAAAACGTGACGAAGTACATGTGCGACCCCTGTCTCATTACAGACAAACGTTAAATGCCTAACATTGTAATGAAATTAAATCACAAATTTAATAAGGGCAAGTATAATTAGTCTCATCCAACGATCTCTATGTACTACTAGATGGAGCGTTCCAAACAATCGCTCTGTTCCACGCAAGGAGCCGCAACTCATTCACATTCATTTTGAAACTTGTGCAGTTACTACGCAGAACATTTAATTATTACTAAATATTGACGCTACGGGTAAATAGCGTCAGTATTTAGTAAATAATTAAATGTTCTGCGTAGTAACTGCACAAGTTTCATTGTGAATGTAACCGAGTTGCGGCTCCCGGAGACGCAGTTACGTGGAACAGAGCAATTGTTTGGAATGCTCCATCTAGTCGTACATAGAGATCGTCGGTCTTATCTGGATTATTTTCTAAATTCTTTCACACTCTTCCGACTCTATCTATTCTTATTCTTGGCAGGATTTCTTAAAGCGTCTTATTTTTGTTTGTGTATATAAACTTGTCTAATTCAAAACTAAGATTTTCTACTATGCTATGGTAATTAAACAAGGATTGGACCATTGAGAATCCAAAACGGATGTACAAAGTGGTCTGTCCCTGGTGGGAATCGAACTCACATCCTCTGGTGTTTGATACCAATGACCAAGGCACTATGCCAGCGAGGCGGTCATAAATAAATAAATACAAAACAACGATCTCTATGTACTACTAGATGGAGCGTTCCAAACAATCGCTCCGTTCCACGCAAGTAGTCACAACTCTTTCACATTCACAATGAAACTTGTGCAGTTACTACGCAGAACATTTAATTATTACTAAATATTTACGCTACGGTTAAATAATGTCCATAATTAGTAAATAATTAAATGTTCTGCGTAGTAACTGCACAAGTATCATTGTGAATGTGAAAGAGTTGTGGCTACTTGCGTGGAACAGAGTGATTGTTTGGAATGCTCCATCTAGTAGTACATAGAGATCGTTGATACACAATAGATAACAATGTACAGACTGGAAAATATTAAAAGTACAATTATGGACGATAATCAAGAGGTTATGGACATGTACTGGTTGTACACTCGCGCTTTTTAAACCCTAATAGTAATACCCGTGTATAATGTACAATTATGTACAGATTCCTGTCATACCAGACATTTCAGCAAAGGAAAATATTACGAGGAACTCTTCAAATACCGCTTGAAAAGATATATTTATACGTATTTCTTTCAAAATGTAATGTAAAGTACAAAGTAAACTTCAAATAAAGAATTATGCTCGGAAAATAATATTTATTAAAGCATACAATTTCCTTTTTCAGATGCTTACAAAGTGTCGGGGCAAAGTGAGGGGTCAGGTAGAGTTGCCAGCCTTGTCTAAATAGGACGTCGACGAAATGCAATTACGAAGCGAGAAGTGACGTCTTAATATAGAAAGGAAGCAAGATATCCTACACCTCGGGAACAATTAAACAACACACTATTTTCCTTTTTTTAATGGTAAAAAATGTGGTATAAATCAGGTCTTTCTGAGACTATGAAGCTACATGCTTGCGGGTTTCAGTGAAAATTCAAATATTTACGTAAGAAAAAAATCACTTGCGACCAGGATTTGAATATGCGACCGACCGACTTCAGGGTACCTAGTAGTAATCTAACTCGGTAGAAATAGATACGAGGTGACCATCCAAACGGGCTGTGTAGTGTACAGATAGGTAATTTGTTCATAGATACGACACATACATATGTATATTAGAAATAAACATAAAAAAGGGTTACAAACTGCAATTTTAAAATATTCTAGATATGTGTCTTGGTAACAAAATGGCGCTCACTTAGCATAATGCTGCAGAATATTACGTGAACTGCTGGTATCCTGCCAGGAGCAGGCCAAGTGACTTCACAGATATCGTTTCCATATCCATTTTTTCCAAGTATCGGGACTTAAATGAAAATAAAAAATCAGGACTTAGGTAAAATTCATAACAATGTACATATATTTATTCAACATCACAGACTTTAATGAGATCAATAAATGTACTTATTCTTTCGCTGATCGATTATTTTTAAAGTACCTATTGCGCCAAATTGGCTACTTATATGGAAAAGCGGGAGGATTTCCATTTTGTAACTGCTTCGAAGATTACATTTCCCATTTCGTAGCGTGTTACGAAATGTAGTTACCAAATGGAACGAAAGGGGCATCCTGAGTGGGTTGAATAAAGGGAAGACATCTGGTAACACAACTCTCAGATTCAGTTTATAAATTATGCTTACAAGGCTGTCGGAGTATCGTCCACCGGGAAAAAATACGAAAAATAATATTCAGAATTTAATTTTGATCACTATTAGAGGCGTAGACAATGCAAGCTCTGTCTGAAAATAAATACGGTACTACAGAGAGGTACATTTGGCGACGATGCACGTGGGAATGTGCATTTCCAGTCTCTCAGTATGCTAATATTTTTTTGTTTGCTTTTACAACCGCCCACAAAGGGACTTCCTGCCGGGTCGTTACTTTTGTATGTGTTTTGGAGTCGTTTGCCGTCGAGCTTGTTGCCGGCGCTGTCCAGCGCCTCTAATTAGGAGTCTTTTGAATGAAACATTGCAAATAGACTGTTAGAATATGACGAAGTTTAAACTGCTTTTGAAATACTAGACGTAGCTTCTCCTATTCAGCGTCTTCTTTAATTATACTAACGTAAAGTTCAGTTCAGCACAAATTACACTTCGTTATTCTGAGCAGACTTTGGTAAGTCCAATGTTTGTAAAAATATTTTTCTTGTTAACATTTAACTACTATATAGACAGTCATGGTATTTTAGGCTGTAATAGTTATGACGTAACATGAAAAGAATTTTACATGTTACATTATATTATTATATATTTGTCGTGTGGTTTCCGGTAGAGTAGAATAGGACCATTCCAACTCTTCCCGTGGATGTCGTACGAGGCGACTAAGGGAATACATTATAAAACATCAATCAGGCCTCCCCAACCCGTCTGGCCAGCGCGGGGAGTGTAGGCCAAATCCTCCGTCTGTCTCCGGCAGACGAGAGAGGGTTGTGCTCCTGCAGTGGAGACAAAAATAACCTGATGATGATGATTTAAAGAATATGTATGCATGACCATGTTACTTAAATTTTGATAATATTATAAAGTTGGAGAATTTAGGCATTCAATCATCAGCCAAATTAGATCCACTACTAAACACAAGCCTCCCCAATAGAATGCCACTTTTGGTGGGCTGTCCATTGGTTGATTTACTTTAACCACCTTGTTTGGCAGGCGGATTGCTGATCGCAGTAAGTATCTTAATGTACACAGGAGACCGCCGCTGCCCATCCCTGGTGCAATCCCTTAATCGCTTTGACAGCACCTACGAAAAGATTTGGGGTGGCCTTATTCTAAGCTGGGAACTAAACGGCAAGTTGAGATCAAGTTATACTTTAAATACTTAAAGCGTGCATTTAAACTGATTGTGTAAAATATAAATCTAACAGAAATAGTTCCACGTAAAGAAGAAACCAAGAAAATGGAACAAAGAAAGACGTTCGACCAGTTTCATTGTCCCTAGGTGTACTCTTAACAATAACGAGTCGGAGATCTGCTTAATTGCTGGACTATTTGGAGCTCCCATTTGTACAACTCCATTTTATATTGTGCACCAAATATACACAGATTTTTAGTACATTGTAAAAATGTATGTCACGCTTTACTGTACCAAAATTAAAAACAACCATTCTTAATAAATAAAAACGTTAACTTCGCGGATCTGTACATTGAAGATATTTGCAAAATAAATTGGGGGATCTAAGGTTTGTATTGTATTTTTTTTTTTTTGTATTGTATTTTTATATGGGCTTTTTACCTGAAATAAAACAAATTATTATTATAAGGATAAGTACTAGAACACATTTCAATCAATTTTGAATTTTTTGTCTGTTTGTCTGTTAGTTTGTACACGCATCACGTAAAAACTACCGAACTGATCGGGAGCGGGAGCTAGAGCGCAAGCGGGAGCGGGAGCGCGAGCGGGAACGCGAGTGGGAGCGCGAGCGGGAGCGCGAGCGTAAGTGGGTAGGAGAGCTGACTCTGAAGTCCACGCGAGCACAGCCACGGGCATAGCTAGTAACAAATAAGAATAAATAGTGTACAAATTAATAATGTTAATTGATAATTTTAAATAATTATTTCTAGTTTACATTACAAGTGTGTATTTTCTAACTAGTTTTTTCTACTGTACTATGGGAGTTAGACAAGGATAGAACAATTCAATTAATTAATTCCGTAACATGAAAAGAATTTTACATGTTACATTATATTATTATATATTTGTCGTGTGGTTTCCGGTAGAGTAGAATAGGACCACTCCAACTCTTCCCGTGGATGTCGTACAAGGCGACTGAGGGAATACATTATAAAACATCAATCAGGCCTCCCCAATCCTTCTGGCCAGCGCGGGGAGTGTAGGCCAAATCCTCCGTCTGCCTCCGGCAGATGAGAGAGGGTTGTGCTCCTGCAGTGGAGACAAAAATAACCTGATTAATTATTCCCAAATATAACATGAAGCCCGGGGCCGACTTGTACAAAGCTGTCTGTCCCCGGTGGTACTCGAAAACTAAGCCAACGATGCGATCTGTAATGCTCAGAATCATATCCTAACTAATACTAACGTGCTTTCGTCATTGTGTCCTTGTTCCTTCATCTTGTGAAGCAGGTCTTTAATTTTCATGTGTACGTAATTATTGTAGGGCTATCAGCAGCGAGCGTGCGAGCATAGTCGATCGAGAGGGATAACGTTATACATCAACAGCATAAGTTCTTCTCTTTCTAACTTATAGAGTCTTCTAGAGTTGCAGGTTTAGTGACCGTTAAGGCAGATAATAGAATTAAAATAGTATTTTCTTTAAAAAAGCATGTTCTATTTTGTCGGCGACGGTACAATAATGTATTCCCAGTGCCGGGCGACCGAACCGGCTCCCGTCGCGCCGGACATCCGGCTAATTGGAAAGGTAACACTGACGCAATTACTGCGCTTTTTGCGCAGCCTTCATAGTGATTTCTGCATAATGTGAAAGAAGAAAAATTCTAAAAGTAGCACAGGGAATACGTAGTATCAAGGAAAATACCAGAATAGCCGAAAGGCTGGCCACGTCTTTCGCCGAACTGAGGGCCTTTGAGGTGGGCCAACGACCTGAAGAAGGTGGCCGGAAGCGGCTGGATGCGGAGGGCGGAAGATCGGGTGTGGTGGTGTTCATTGGGGAAGGCCTATGTCCAGCAGTGGACGTCTAAAGGCTGATATGATGATGGATGCTTGTTTCGTGTTTGACTGTTTGAATCTTACCTGGTCTTTTACCTAGAAAGAAGTGAAGTGGCAGGAACAGCAGAAACTGCTATAAGTAGGTCGTAATGTTAATACGTAACATTACATTTGGTGACCAAATTTCGTAACTGACTACAAAATGGGAAATTCCCATTCCGCGGTCGGTTACGGAATGGGAATTGTTATTGACGCATTTAAACATTTACAATGAGAGCCTCGTGGTTTGCGTGGATGCCGCGTGGTTCCCGACTTAGAATAGGGCTACCCCTATCTTTCTTCAGCCTAAATACGTCCACTGATGGACATAGGCCTCCCCAATAGAGTACCACTTTTAGTAAGTCCATTGGGGATTTGCCATTATCACCACGCTTGGCAGGCGGATTGGTGATCGCAGTAATGATGTTAACAAACACACACAGGAGAACGCTGCTGCCCGTCCCTGATGCAATCCCTTAGTCGCCTTGATGACACCCACGGAAAAGATAGGGGTGGCCCTATTCTAAGCGGGGAACCACGTGGCATCCGCGCAAACTACGAGGCTCTCATTGTAAATGTTTAAATGCGTCAATAACGATTCCCATTCCGTAATCGATGACGGAATGGGAATTAATTTCCCATTTCGTAGTTAGTTACGAAATTTTGTTACCAAATGGGACGAACGGGTACAATAACGCGCTAAGGATGTTGTTGGGGCTGCCGAGGCACTGCAGCGCATCAGGCATGTTTTCAATCGTTCACGTCGATGACTTTAATGCCATCTTGAGAAAAAGAGCCGCCTTGATGCTGAGCCGTGTCAACAGCATCCTACGAGTTACAGCGAGCCGAGTCCACTGCCCCATATTGTGGCACGCGATGCGGTTACACGTGAACAGAGTCTAATTTTATTTAGTGTTTCTTTACTTTTAATAAACAATTATCAGAAAACATGTTACATCATACTGATATAAATCCTCTGTAATGGGCAGATGGGATTTTTTTTATTAATCATTAAAATATATGTCGGCGAAATAATAAAGCGCAGGCACTGCACGGGCGGATCGTCTGCCTTCTAAAATCGTTACTTGATGATGTAGTGTAATTTCATGTAGTGTCATTGAAGTCAGTAAACGTGTTAACTTTTGAACGGTGTTAAACTCAATTTGAGAGCCCACACTTTCGGCGGAACCAGGACCCTACGACATATATATTTCAAAATCAACTAACAAATATGGATAAATAAATATGACATAGGTATATACATATACAATACACTTGTCTTATCCCAAACCAGGATTTTCTCCTGTGCTATGGGAATTATACAAGGACCATTCACAAATATAACAACATCCAGACCGGGACCAACTTGTACACATTTTACAAAGTTGTCTGTCCCCAGTGGGAATCGAACCCACGACCTTCGGCGCTCGAGTCCAATGACCAAACCACTAGGCCAACGAGGTGGTCATAGAGTTTTATAAGATTCTAATAACAAAAATTTTTTATTTGGATTAAATTCTACTTTATGTTTCTAGTACGTTTTTAATTCCACCGAACCCGATTCACACAATAACACAGAATTACCTATAACTGTGCATAAACGAAGACGAGACTGAAATTAAAATTATAAGACTTAAGACCACAGATGCGACCAAAAACTTACACCATGTATCTTGCCATTTTATCTCAATTTATTAATTAAAACTGCCCACAACTGTCTGCAATAGGCCACGAGTGCACGGCAGAGCGCAATAAGTTTGGCCGCAAGTGTATCCAATCGGCGAAGCAGAGCCAAGCCTGCCGGGAAGAGATATTAGACCGGCCAGTACAAGTTTGGGCTGGTCTCTGCCTAGCACGACATTTAAACAAAGACCAAGAACACATAAATATATACAATAATTTACATATACATACGTATACTTGTCTAAATTCCAAATATAGAATTTTCTCCTGTACTATTGTGTACAGGCGTTTGTTTCATTAATATAAGAGATATCAAAAAACTTTGAACTGATATCGAAACCATTTAAAACTATGTTTCCTATTGAGTAAAATGACATGTCATTTATGACAAAATAAACAAATAAATATCAATATTGGGCCCGATTCTGAAGGCACACATCTAAAATTTGACAGCGCTAAAATTGGTTTCGTCTTTTTCTTCATAATACTGTGTGACAAGGATAGCAACAGTTTCAGTGCTGTCAAATTTTAACGTTGTGCCTTCAGAATCGAGCCCATTTTTTGTTTAAAGAAATACTATATATCCAAATTGATTTCAAACACTCCCATACATTCGCTATGGCCTGAAAGAGAAGCTTTGAATTTCTTTTATTAAGAAATGATAATAAATTTTAAACCGAAGAAGACTACAGATCCTTAATAAAAAAAATGCAAAAGTCGTGTGGTTACCGCCCGACTTAGAATAGGGCCACCCCAACTCTTCCCGTGGATGTCGTACAAGGCGACTAAGGGAATACATTATAAAACATCAGTCAGGCCTCCCCAACCCGTCTGGCCAGCGCGGGGAGTGTAGGCCAAATCCTTGTGCTCCTGCAGTAGAGACAAAAATAACCTGATGATGATGATGGTGATAAACAGATTAATAGATTTCTTTAAGGATTAAGTAATACATAATAATGTGTAATGTTAAGTTGTCGACGCAGACGAAGTCGCAGGCAATAGCTAGTACAAAATAAAGACTTCAGAGAAACCTTCGCGTGAGTCTCGTCTGTTAAATTTAAACTTACAAACACGAAACTTGATCCGAATTAAGGGGACAGAATTATTTAATTAGCGGCATGTGCGGCAAATTGTATTCCGAAAGAGATTTAACTCATACCGGGCTCGCGCGGGCCTGGGGTTGCCAGCTCTCGGTCTAGATATTAAGAGACACATGATCAGTGTTGCCAAGGATCAGGATTTTAGTTTTGTCTGGGACTAATAAAATAATAAATGGAGTTTTGGTATTATGCCAGGAACACTTCATTTTCCTTAGCGTACCCTTGAAGAAATAGAGCAGAGTCGCAATACTGAAACTTTTCCATCAATTACAAGCGGTATCAAAGTGTAAGATAGGTTATGAATCATCCTCAGGTTATTTTTGTCTCCACTGCAGGAGCACAACCCTCTCTCATCTGCCGGAGACAGACGGAGGATTTGGCCTACACTCCCCGCGCTGGCCAGACGGGTTGGCGAGGCCTGATAGATGTTTTATAATGTATTCCCTTGTCAAAGTGGTCC
Source organism: Esperia sulphurella (assembly GCA_947086405.1). NCBI lineage: Eukaryota > Metazoa > Arthropoda > Insecta > Lepidoptera > Oecophoridae > Esperia > Esperia sulphurella. The sequence continues at coordinate 15,321,423 of OX352272.1, forward strand.
TATTCTACTCTACCGGAAACCACACGGCAAGGTTATGAATGTGTTGTTAGAATTATTTCATCTGTGGTTCGTAGTGACAGCGTTTAGTCTATGCTTGCGTGGATCCTCCCTCCCCGCTACAAATGACAGAATGTCCTTGACGAAACGCTATCACTTCTGTGTTGCTTTGCGTGCCCGTTGGAGCCGCGGTAGCCTCGTTGGTTGTGCACTCGCCTCACGTTTATGAGGTCCTGATACAAACTCCGCCCATACCAATGAGTTTTTCCAAACTTAAGTACAGTTTATTTATAACTAGCTGTTGTCCGCGACTTCGTCCGCGTGGACAACTTAACATTACAAAATATTATGTATTTTTCGTAGGAAAGGGATGTTTTTTCGAGATAAAAACTATCCTATGTCCTATTCCAGGACCTACCCTATATGTTGCCAAGTTTCATCCCGATCCGTCCAGTGGTTAAAGCGTGATTTAGCAACAAACATCCAAATATCCAAACTTTCACATTTATAATATTAGTAGGATAGTAGGAAGTAGGATACCACAGGCTTTCGGAAAAGGAAAACATCGTAAGGAAACCTGCATATGAAAAAGAAGAAATTCTAAGGCATACTTGAAGTCTACTTAGTCGGCTTGGGGCACCGTTGGTGGACAGGCGTTCGGTACAAAAGATTCTGTAGGGTCGAAGTGTCGCCAGGTCTTCCTGGCCCCCTAAGAAGATAAGATTGCGTGCCCGTTAGAAGGAGCAAAGACCGATGTTGTGATAAATTGACGCCAGCCACATATAGCCAGATGTCCTGGAAATCATAAGATTAATTTTTGGGGTTGTTATCACGTACCGTAATGCGACAAAGGCTTCGAAATCGACCCTAGCGTGTTCTAGCATTTGTCGCATCAGGTTTTACATACAATATTGTACGTTGTCGCTACTAACACATTGATACGGCTCATGATTAAATGGTCTTGTACCTTCGGCAACGCCACGTACCGGTAATGAATAACCCTGGATGAGCGGAGTCTTACCTCCAACAGTAGACTGCAATATATCGAAGTTCCATAAATCACGGATCTCCTGGCAACACTACCCAGCCCGACTTACATGCCGATTACGAATTGAACGTCTCCGCGACGCTTGCATATTCATAAGGCGGTGTAATTGAAGTCTTTGCGCGCTAGTTTGAGGGATTAATATTCTGATTAGTTGAGGATTTGTGTAATCTATTTGCGTTCCACCTTGTTTATGTTGCATGGAACGGAATGCGAGGCAGTTTGCTTCTAATGGAGCAGTTCGTACTAGCATCCTCGTGTGTATTTGTTTTGTTGAGCCTCAGTCTATTCTGTGGCAGTACCTATTGTTTATCTGTAACACTCTGATGTTGTTCTCATAAACAGTTCATCAATAACCCTTTTACCAAGATATTACAAGTAAACGATTCCAAGTAGTAAGTCTGAAATGACTATCCCTCTTGCTTTGGCGTGTGGTTTCCGGTAGAGAAAAATATGACCACTCCAACTCTTCCCGTGGATGTCGTACAAGGAAACTAAGGGAATACATTATAAAACATCAATCAGGCCTCCCCGACCAGTCTGGCCAGCGTGGGGAGTGTAGGCCAAATCCTCCGTCTGTCTCCGGCAGATGAGAGAGGGTTGTGCTCCTGCAGTGGAGACAAAAATAACCTGATGATGACTATCCCCTACGCCTAATAAAGATTTAAAAAAACAGTAGTTTCTGACAACCCTAGTTTTTATAGTCTTTTTGGATTTTTAATACAAAATTAGTTCCCATTTCTTAGACGAGTACGGAATGGGAATTAATTTCCCATTTCGTAGCCAGTTATGTAATTTGGTTACCAAATGGAACGAAAGGAAAAAAGTTAATCATTCGATGTTAGAAAGTTCTATAACACCTCTCTCCCTCTACTCTCCTTGTTTTTCGGGTTGCGACGTCTTCGGTTTCACTTTTCTTTTTCTTCACATCCTTCCTACTAATATTATAAACGCGAAAATTTGTAAGTATGGATGGATGTTTGTTACTACTACCGAATGGATTTTAATGAAACTTTACAATAATATAGCTTATACATCAGAATAAAACATAGGCTACAATTTATAAAGATATTGTGTGAATTATCCAAAATATCAAATAAGTAGGAAATACATAATAATTTGCGATGTTAAGTTGTCAACGAGGACGAAGTCGCGGGCAACAGCTAGTGATAAATATTTTAAGTAATATGTTGCCATAAAAAATATTTATTAAGGAATTTTTGATTTAAGTTTTTAATGCACACACATAGATGTTATCGTTTTTACCGGATGGCAACACTGGTGTAACATAATTTCGGCCAACTACGTCTCAGTTGTTGGCAGCACTGTAACTGCAATCGACAACCACGTTTCGGTTGGTAGCATTGTGTATGGTGCGGAAATACAAAGCCTTCGTGTGAGAAACAGGAGCTCATTGTTAATTTAACTGTCGTCAAGTAAAGATAGTTAAACTGTGTCGGATTAAATATACAGTGGGCCCAATTCCAAAGGCACACATTTAAAATTTGACAGCACTAAAATTAGTTTCGTCTTTATCTTCATAATACTGTGTGACAAGGATAACAACTGTTTTAAGAAAGGCACAACGTAAAAATTTGACAGCACTAAAACTCTTGCTATCCTTGTCACACAGTATCATGAAGTTAAAGACGAAACCAATTTTGGCGCTGTCAAATTTTAAATGTGTGCCTTCAGAATCGGGCCCACTGTCTATCTAACATTTCTCCTTCCTCAACTCACTCGACATTGCCTATCCGCTCGCCTTCTCGTCTGATATCACTTTTATAGCTGGTGTTTATAGTACAGGTTTATCCCATTTTAAACACCAGCTGCCACGTGTAAAGGAAACGATGCATATTTTTTTTGTTACTTTATTTAATACCACATTGTAGACATACGACCCATGTACCTAGAAAATAAGGAAAATATGTCTGTTGAACCTAAATAAATATTATTATTATTATAATGCTGTGAAATTTTAACTTTGTGACTTCAGATATAAAATAAGTAAATTTACAGTGTTCTGTGCTAAAGCGTTTATACTTACAGAAAATAAAATAAACATTAGACACACCTGCATCTGGCAAGTGGCAACAAGTTCAACTTGTTGCGTGGGGTAGAGGTGGGCGAGTGATAAAATAACAATGAGCTAGCTCACATCTACCCAGTCTATCTAACTCTAGCTTTGCTCTCACTAGACAGACAGCTCAGTCCCTGGCATGATGCAATGAAAACTGGACATTATGCTACAGAGGTACGTTACATAATAGCGTACAGAGTCGTAACTGTCAACGTTAGATATCCCAGCATTTATTTGTTTGCTTACCTGCAACCTTTGAACGATTAATGATTACCCAATAGGAACCAGGCAGGTTTCCGATAGAGTAGAACAGGACCACTCCAACTCTTTCTGTGGATGTCGTACAAGGCGACTAAGGGAATACATTATAAAACATCAATCAGGCCTCCCCGACCCGTCTGGCCAGCGCGGGGAGTGTAGGCCAAATCCTCCGTCTGTCTCCGGCAGATGAGAGAGGGTTGTGCTCCTGCAGTGGAGACAAAAATAACCTGATGATGATGATAAACCAAGCAGGATACTCATTGTATAAACTGCTGTACAAAGTCCACTGCTGGACATAGGTAGAGACTTATTTTAGAAACGATTTTAGACATCCAGCCTCTGACAACCACGCAGATTTTTAAGAAAATCTGACTAAAAATTATTCACTGCACGTATCTATATTTTGCATCAGGAACTGGCAGCAGCGTTCTCCTGTATATATTAAGATCATTACTGCGATCACCAATCCGCCTGCCAAGCGTGGTGATTATAACAAATCCCCCAATGGACAGCCCACCAAAAGTGTCATATATATATTCTTTATTGCACATACATTTTACAAAAAAAAGGGCATAACATAAAAGTGTACAAAGGTGGACTTATCTCTATAAGAGATCTCTTCCAGCCAACCTTCACTGTGGGAAAAGCTAAAACAAGCGGTAGGTCAAAAAGAATAAAAATAAAATGTGCATGGATATTGAAATTTTATAATAAAATATTGTACTATACATAGAATGTCATTCTAATGGGAAGGCTTATGGACGTCTTAGAGGAAATCTTAAATATGACGGACAGAAAGTTTAAGATTCACATTAAAAAACAACTTTGTAAGAAAGCCTATTATAAAGTAAACGATTATTTGAATGACAAAGATGCCTGGTACTAATGTTAATCCAGCTTCGCAAAATCTTTATTAATTGTATGCAAACTTGATTTTAAAAAAATGTGTTGCGTGAAGTTTGTTGCGCCGTTTCTTCTTCACAGCGCTAACACCTAGGAAGCGGTAGTCGATAAAAATAATGACGTGTATAAATGTACCAAGTGTACTCATATGCAATAAATGATTTTGACTTTGACTTTGACGTATTTCGGCTGATGATACGGCCTTTCGAAGATCCTTCGAGAAGTGTCTGTAAGGTTTACAGTAGTTGGCCCTTGCCCTTTGAGCCACGCCCGCCGAGTTCTTGCTTAGGTGATCGCGACTCGACCCGCACAATAGGGCCATAATTAACTAAATGAAGACCGACAATCGGCGAGAAGTGCTCGGAAGGGCCGCCGAACAAAGGGCCGCCACAAAGATGATTCTCGGCCAATTTATGCGAATAATGGGACGAGCTGCGCCATTTGTATGTGAAGTGAATACATGGCCCATTGTGCGGGGGATTTTTTGTCGGAGTTAGAGGTCGGGCGGGTTGTTGGGATCGTTTAGTTTGCCGAGTGTGGAGTATGAATAGATTTAGTTTCAATGAGGAGTTGGGAAATGGATGGAGGCACGAGTACTTACAATAGGATACTGCTCACTCGAGCCTCGCCTGCTACGTATATAACTATTTATTTTGAGGTACACAGGCACTCTAACTCTTCTTTCGGTTACTCTAAGGTTGACTGGAAGAGATCCCTAAGTGGGATAAGTCCGCCTTTGTACACAGTTTAATTCCTATTTTATTATTGTTGTTGTTGTTGTTATTTTTGGTACAATAAAGCGTTTACATACATACATACATACATACATACATACATACATACATACATACATACATACATACATACATACATACATACATACATACATACATACATACATACATACTGTACAGTATTGTAGAGCTGCTACACCCAGCGCGCGAACATAGTAAGTAGATCGAGAGAGGGACAACGTTATACTTGAACGGTTAAACATTTGTTTATTTCAATTATGGATTGAGTATTAATTACAATTTTTGAAGATAAGAGCATCAATAAATATATAGACCGCCTCGTTGGCTTGCCGGCTTGGTCGTTAGACTGGAGCACCGGAAGGAAGTGGGTTCGATTCCCACTGGGGACAGAAAACTTTGTACAGTTTGATCCCGGTCTAGATGTTATAGTTTAATTTTTATAGCACAGGAGAAACTCCTAGTTTGGGATTAGACAAGTATATGTATATGTAATATTTATTTAATAAAGGAGTCTACCTGCCGCCCCTCCTGCGCACTATTTATACGTCGCGGTCACGTTTCTAGTGAGAAGATACAATACGTATATTCTTTATTGCACAACTTAAAACTAAATACAGTAATAAATGGTGTGTACAAAGGTGAGCTTATCACTAAAAGAGATCTCTTCCAGCCAACCTTACAGGGTGTGAGACAAGGCAGTAAGAGCGAGGAAAAATAAGTGCATAATAGACTACATAATAACTAAATACCTGAACTATATATATATATATATATATATATATATATATATATATATATATATATATATATATATATATATATATATATATATATATATATATATATATATATATGTATAATAATAACTATAATAAACATTCTTACATAAATACATACATACCATATTATACTGAGTGAGACAGATAGTGCTCTTTTAATTTAGTTTTAAAGGATGTCACCGACGTACTAGTACTATCTCGAATGACCGTCGGCAGTTTATTCCACATCTGCGCGGCTCGGACAGTGAAGGAATTGAAAAAGAATTTGGTGTTGGATTTGGGATAGGTGAGGGTCTTGGTGATGCAGGCACGTCTAGGACGTTATGCAGTTACCCGACTTGGGTGGCGTTCATTGGGGAAGGCCTATGTCCAGCAGTGGACTTCTAGGGGCTGACATGATGACGATGATGATAACCTAGCTAAATGCATAGCTATATCGACTTTGATCAGTTAGCAGATGAAGTTAGCATCAATTCAGACTTTAGTTTCCAGAACGGTTAATATTTACTTTGGTTCTAAGGGAATTAATTACAATAGTTCGTTCACAGCACTGTACCTGCGGAGTTAAATGAACAAGGTAGCACCTTAACCTGACTGTAACACGTATCTCTATCTCTAGGCAGTCTTAGGGTGGGTCCACATATTTGGTAGAACCTTTATGTATTGCCTGAATCGTATCAAGTATTTTTATTCTAGGTATATTGCTCAAGCTCCCCGGAACAGATTGTATTTTCTAGTGTGAGAGATGCTATCTGCATTATCCTGCCAATTTTATATTTGAATACATACATACAATGCTCACGCTTGGGTCCCAGAGGGGTAGGCAGAGACGATGTATCGCCACTTTGCGCAATCTAATGTCGCAAAGTGGCTTTCCTTCGCCGGCTTTTCGCTCCGTGATTTTCGTAATCGTAATCTTCCATCACCTGACTACCAGGCGTGGTGAGGGACTTCATCCTTATCTAGTAAACATACCACGCTCTCGCACGAAGCATTTTACTTTCTCATTTATAATGCGAACTGCTAAGGAATGGAACTCCCTGCCAGCTTGCATATTTCCGGACAAGTACAATCTGGATCTTTTTAAAGGAAGAGTGAATATGCATCTTCTGAATAAGCGCGCTCCACCTTAGACCTCATTATCACTTACCATCAGGTGAGATTGAGGTCAAGCGCAAACCCATCAACAATAAAAAAAACTATCATGTGACTGAGCATCACTCTACTCGAATTTCAGCAGGGCATCGACGATGTAGTGTAGGGTGAACGCTACTATATTTTCGTCCAATATGAACTCACTTGACATTGTCGTGGTGTATCGTATTGTGGTACAGGGTCAATACTATTATATATAATATTGTGGTATAGGGCCGGTAGGGAATATTTCCGGTACCGAATTTTCGTGTAGTTTTGCGTGATCGCTAGCGATCGACTGTGACACGCCACTGTGGTGGGGTATACCATAACGCTACAAACGTAGACCCAGCCGTAGGTCGCGTATCAACCACTCCTCGCTTCTACAACTTCGTCGCAGAAACAAACTTGCTTCGTAACGTTACAACTTAAAAGGTTTCGTGAAAAAAGGTTTTACGCGGAAAGTTTTATCTAACCTACTCAAGGATACCCGTCAGTCAAAGTTGTGTTACGGGTTTTTGGTAATTCGAAAGCTTTCTTAACAGTTCGACATTTGCGGTTAGAACTGACTGAACATATTTAAAGAAAATTTCAATTTAATGTTAAGTTTCGTACTTATGTATATATGTATGTATGTATGTAAACGCTTTATTATACCAAAATTAACAACAACAAAAATAAATAAAGTTGTGTACAAAGGCGGACTTATCCCACTTACGGATCTCTTCCAGTCAACCTTAGAGTAACTGAAAAGACTGGTATAATGCGTTTAGTACCAAAATGATAAAAGAAACGTCGCGTGTCTGTACATTAAAGATATTTGCAAAAAACAATGGGGGGGGGTGGGTCTAAGGATAAGCAACAGAACACATTTCGATCATTTTTGAAATTTTGGTCTGTTTATCTTTTTGTCTGTGGGTTTGTGCACGCATCACTTAAAAACTACTGAACGGATTTTGATGGACTTTTCACAGAAACATGGTGCTTATCTTAACATTTAGTCTTTATTTTATCGCAATCGGTTACTCAATCGGAAGCTCATTTTACATTTTGACAGCCGCCTAATTATTAATTACGAACGTTAACAACGAGTGGTGTGAGAGGAACACAAATATGGTGGGGCTACTGCACCCAGCGCGCGAAAATAGTCAATCGAGAGTGGACAAAGTTATACATCAACAGCATTAGTGCTTCTCTTTCTTCTAACAAAGTGACTTCGCTCTGTCGCCGTAACTTTGTACCCGCGGGCGGCGCGTCGTGAGATGAGTGTCGCTACATAATTTATACTAACATTATAAAGAGGAAAGATTTGTATGTTTGTAACGAATAAACTCAAAAACTCCTGCACCGATTTCAAAAATTCTTTCACCATTAGAATGCTACACTATCCCTGCGTAACATATGCTACATACATTTACACTATTTATTACTATAAAAAATTAGGGATCTATACTAAAACTTAAATAATGTAACCCAAGTTGTAAAAAAATCATCGCATGCGGGAGTGGGACTGGGTGTGGGAGCGGGAGCGGGAGCGGGAAGGAGAGCGGGAGCGGGAGCGGGAGCGGGAAGGGGAGCGGGAGCGGGAGCGGGAAGGGGAGCGGAGCTGCGGGACATAGCTAGTGTCATAATATTTAGTATTCTCTGGAACTGGTGTCACATTGAGTTATTTTTTTTTCCAAAAAAGCAGTTAGTCCATAGGACTTTGCTTGCAGACTTACCCCTTCACTCCGGACAAGGCGTTGCTGGCGTTTACGTTTGTCAGCAGAATTATTTCTCACCCAGACGGACCCTGCCCATTAAGTCTTCATTTCTAATTTATTTACTGAACGAAAAGTTAAACCCTTGCAACCTGAAGTTAACTTTTCTTTATTATGTATTTATCTGTCATCTGTTGGAGCGACCCCTTTTCAATTAGGGCTCCGTTACGCATCTAATGGGATCTGGTTTGGTGTCCCCGGCGGGCGGGAGGAGGAGGTCATCTATTAATTAGCAGAAAGAAGGCAGCGGTCATGTGACTCGGGCAGGATATGCTTCTGGTTGATTTATTATTATGCATTGAAAGCGTTTCTGCAAATGTGTTCTGTTTTCGCCGTTTTCTCGGTTCCCAGTTTAGATAAAGGCCACCTCAAACCTTCCCACAACAGAACCAAACCCGACACTGTGTACAAGCGAACAAACGTAATGACCTACCACTATTACAGACGATGTTGCTCGCAGCACATCACGTCAAGGGGTATCACACTGAGAAAAAAATACTCCGTACGTCATATACATTACTACTGTGTGTGCGCCGTAGTACTTATTCCGTATGTTACAACAGTAACTTAGTTGACACATACGTACGAATGTTGTATTACAATGACGCGTTTATGAGAAACAACGTGCTCCATAATGGGCACGGCGAGTACTACATTGTAGGGCGCCGTAGTACTTATTCTGTATGTTACAACAGTAAATTAGTTGACACATACGTAAGAATGTTGTATTACAATGACGCGTTTATGAGAAACAACATGCTCCATAATGGGCCCGACGCCTACTACGAATAAGTATGGCGCCGTAGTACTTATTCTGTATGTTACAACAGTAATTTAGTTAACACATACGTAAGATTGTTGTATTTCAATGATGCGTTTATGAGAAACAACATGCTCCATAACGGGCCCGGCGCCTACTACGTATAAGTAGGTTACACAATTACTAAGGATGTTACATGTTTAGTAATTGAATTAAATCCTTACGCAAGTAGCTGAGCAGACGTGTGGAGACGCAGTAATAATGTTACAGACACATTACAACGTTGCAACAACAGGCTACGTGTACTGCCCACGTACTACCGGTGATACATACCGGCTACGTACTACTGTGACAAAACATCCACTCGTAGTACGTAGCCCATGCCTTACGAGTGGAAGTTTTTTTAACAGTAATTACGTAGGTTACAACAGGAATTACGTTATCCGGCTACTTATTTTTTTCTCCGTGCACGGAGCGAAAAGCGGACGAAGGAAAGTCGCTTTACGAGATTGGATTGCGCAAAGTGGCGATACATCGTCTCTGCCTACCCTTCTGAGTCGTGAGCATTACGTATGTATGTACGTATTATAGGCGCAAAAGCCTGTAAGTTCTTGCAGTAAGCCGACGATAAGTGCTTCTCTTTCTAATTTAAAACGTAGCGCCAGCCCAGTAGTAAGGACTTCCAGCCATTAAGAATGCCAATTGATTTTTCTTGTGACAAAGAATTGAGAAACTAAATCAAAATAATAAATAAATAAATATCTCGGACATTCACACCAATTATCCAGTCCCAAACTAGGCAGAGCCTGTGGTATGGTTACTAGATAACGGATACACATACTTAAATAAATATATAAACATCCAAGACTTGGGTACGAACATTCATATTCATCATACGAACATTTGCCCCTAGCGGGATTCGAACCCGCAACCTCCGGCGTGGCAGGCCGAGAGCTATCCCGTTCCACCACGGAGGTCGTCAAAAGAAGACGTCGTGATTGAGTTAAACAAAAGGACATGCCGTAAATCACTAATAAATAACTTGCAAGACAAGAGTACTTATTTCAAAGGAGAAAGGACGAACATAAAAATACCCACTCAAAGAATTAACGCTCTTTTTCTCTGCACCCTCTTAAAACCCCTAAAACCCTCGCAACGAGTACCTAAATACTAATGGCGGCATTAAAACCATTTATTTATACATTACTGTTAAATGTATTTATTTTTTGAAAGACTCTAAATTAAGAGCTATTTTCGTCAATAGATTTATCTTATTTCGGGGTTCATCTTTAAGCTGTATTCTTTACTCTAAATATAAAACATCCCCCAAGTCTATCACTACAAAATTATCGCGTACAATGCATCGTGTCTCCCAATATTTGTCAACGCATTTCGATAGGAAGCAGTAATGTATACAGAGGAAGTTGAAGTGATGGGCCCGAGTTGTAAATTAAAGGTGCTCGCAGTACAGGGCGGGTCCCTTGAAGGCACTGAAGATAAACATCTGACAAAAGAAAAGGTCGCCTGCGAGAAAATTTCGTTTTCCATTCCCACGACCTTTTTTGTGAATAGAGCAGATTCTTTCATTTCGCCAGCATTCCTCTGTGGATGATATTGATAAAGGGCCGATCGAAAGTTTTGGGTCGCCCGCCGCCACTTACGCAACGATCTACAGGACGCCCGCTGCTTTGTTCTAGTGCTGTCTGCGAGTTCACTCGCTTACAAGTCATCGAATCCTAGTATCATTCAAGTCAATATCATTTCAGTACACTTGGGATAGATCAACCATTTACAGAACCCGCCCTCTGCGTCCCCAAAGAAAGCACGAGCGTCTATCACAGCCGAAATACGTCCACTGCTGAAAATAAGCCTCCCCAATAGAATACCTTTTGGTGAACTGTCCATTGGGGGTTTGCATTATCACCACGCTTGGCAGGTGGATTGGTGATCGCAGTAATGATCTTAATATAGAATAGAATAGGTCATTTATTCATAGCTACGACACACACATACATGAGAAATAAATAGAACAGAATTAATAAATTACAATTTAAAAATAATCAAGGTACCTATGTGTCGCAGCTACAAAATGGCGCTGACTCAGCATAACGCTGCAGCACGCTACGCGAACTCCAGCGCTGGTATTCTGTCAGCACCAGGTCAAGTGACCTCACAGATTTAGTTTATAAATTGTGCTTAGGGCTGTCAATGTATTGGTGTTCATAATAATATTAAATATATATAATTCAAGTTTGTAAATTAGTAGAAATAAGGGCATTGTGTATAGCTGAATTAATAAGAATAAAATGTACTGACATATACATATAATGTTGAAAAGGTGCATTGAGTTAAACTGTGTAATGTGTTTTCATGTTAACTTAAGATACTAAATTTTACGAAGTAGTTTAGTAAATACACAGGAGATACCCGTAGACTTGATACATTTATACACCTCGATATTTTACCTTCAACTGTTTATTAGGAGCGCTGTGAAGAAGAAACAGTGCAACAGACTTCAGCGATTTTATTATAGTTCGGCTTTCAGAAGACAAGAGACAGTGACTGCTTTCAGTATTTTTTGCTTCTGTTGGGTTTACGATTGACCTCAATCTATGAAGCTAAGGTGGAGCGCTTATTCAGAAAATGCCTATGCGTTCTTCCTTTAAAAATATCCAAGTTTGTACTTGCCGTGTGGTTTCCGGTAGAGTATAATAGGACCACTCCAATTCTTCCCGTGGATGTCGTACAAGGCGACTGAGGGAATACATTATAAAACGTCAATCAGGCCTCCCCAACCCGTCTGGCCAGCGCGGGGAGTGTAGGCCAAATCCTCCGTCTGTCTCCGGCAGATGAGAGAGGGTTGTGCTCCTGCAGTGGAGACAGAAATAACCTGATGATGATGAAGTTTGTACTTATCCGGAAATACCGAAGCTGGTAGAGAATTCCATTCCTTAGCAGTTCGCATTATGAAAGTGGAAGCAAAACGCTTCGTGCGAGGGCGTTGTATGTTTATTACAAAAGGATGGAGTCCCTCCCCACGCCTCGTAGTCCGTTGATGGAAGGGGGATGGTGAATCAAATCGTGGAAAAATGTCGCTTAAATTTGATGAAAAGGACTTACAAGGTCTGAGGAACATTGCCTGAATAATAAGTTAGCTGGTAATAGACTGGACACCATCAGACCATCTGGACAGACTCCATGAGTAGGGTAAAGTCTAGGATCGCATCAAGCAAAGGATTATATCACCTTCCAATGATATCATCATCATATCAGCCCTTAGACGTCCACTGCTGGACATAGGCCTTCCCTAATGAATGCCACGTCACCCGGTCCTCCGCCCTCCGCATTCAGCTGCTTCCGGCCACCTTCTTCAGGTCGTCGGTTAACCTGGCGGCGGGGCATCTCGATCCGCGGTCTCCACTCCAGAACTGAGGCGGGTCACTGCTACAGATGTGACCCGCCCACTGCCACCTCGTTTTACGTCGGATTTCTTCATTACGAATCATATCCTTCAAAGAAACCCCGAGCATAGCCCTCTCCTTAGCTCGTTGAGCGACTTGAAACTCGTAGATCAGGCCCACTGTTAGTGTCCACGTTTCTGCAGGCAGGACGCACTGATTAAAGACTTTTGTCTTTAAACATTGTGGAATACCTAGGGGAATGGAAGACGACGCATTTTTCCAATGACAAGAAGTCCTTTATTAAAGCTGAAACCTACATCGAAATGTGTTCAGTTCTTGAGTTAAAACAAGATGAACTGAACAAACGCAAATGCAAAGATAATAAATATGGTGTTGAGAGAGGTAGACATTGAGAAGTTCGGCTTCACCTACCAGGCTCGCAGCGGTGCGAACGGGTTAGTGGAGCGAAGTTTGGAGTTGATAGCTTCTGCCCCCTTCTAATAAAGTTGATATTACGAGAAATAGCTTTTATACTTCCTTGTATAATGTGAGTGGTTTAAACTTATAAAATCACGCTGGAGCAACTACTTTGAAAATAATTATACGTATAGAGATGATACGATTACTGTTTAAAATCCTACTAATATTATAAACGCGAAAGTTTGTAAGTATGTATGGATGTTTGTTACTCTTTCACGTAAAAACTATTGAATGAATTTTAATGAAACTTTGCATTAATATAGCTTATACATCAGAATAACACATAGGCTACAATTTATAAATGTAAATTGTCCAAAATATCAAGTAAGTAGGAAAAAATCTACCATCTGCGAGCTATTCTGGCGTGCGCTGCCAAAACCGCTAGACTTACACATATGTAATGTATGATGGAAATGTTTATCTTAAATAGTCCTACAAAAAAGCTACTCGAAATACTAATCGTGCGCAGACGAAGTCGCGTGCACCAGCTAGTAATATTATAAATGCGAAAGTTTGTATGTATGGATGGATGTTTGTTACTCTTTCACGCTTCAACCACTGGACGGATCGTGATGAAACTTGGTACACATAAAGGTTAGGTTCTAGAATAGGACATAGGATAGTTTTTATCCCGAAAAAATAGCCTGTTCCTACGGGAAAACATAATAATTTGCGATTTTAAGTTGTCCACGCGGACGAAGTCACGGGCAACAGCTAGTAGTGTATATAAACGATTACGCTCTATATGACTTTTGAATACATACATTTGGCGAATTTCCAAACTTTCGTAGAACAAAATTGGTTTGGTATTTAATACTGAAAGCTCAGTGCCACATCATTTCTCCCAAGCAAAAATGTTGAATAACCTGGCCAAATAGAAAATCTTCATCACAACGATCTCTATGTACGACTAGATGGAGCGTTCCAAACAATCGCTTTGTTCCACGCAAGTAACCACAACTCTTTCACATTCACAATGAAACTTGTGCAGTTACTACGCAGAACATTCAATTATTACTAAATATTGATGCTACGATTAAATAATGTCAATGTATGGAACTCTCCATCTAGTAGTACATAGAGATCGTTGCTTCATCAGCCGAATTACATCCACTGCTGAACATAAGCCTCCCCAATATAGCCACTTTTTTTGGACTGTCCATTTGGGGATTTGCCATAATCACCACGCCTGGCAGGCGGATTTGTGATCGCAGTCTTGGCGACATCCACGGAAAGACTGGGGGTGACCCTATTCTAAACCGGGTACCATACGGTTACATCATCAATAAAGATGATTTACCGAAAATATACAATAAATTCAGCGAATCCTATATAATTTCTCGAAAAATTCTATTAATAATATAATATATTATAAAAAAAATATATTATAATATATTATAAAATTCAATTAATAATATAATATATTATAATTCTATTTCCATTGTCTAAAAAACTATCAGCAGGGCCAATGATCTCTATGTACTACAAGATGGAGCGTTCCAAACAATCTCTCTGTTCCACGCAACTGCGGCACCGAGAGCCGCAACTCGGTTACATTCACAATGAAACTTGTGCAGTTACTACGCAGAACATTTAATTATTACGAAGTCAATATTTCGTAAATACGGGTAAATAGCGTCAATATTTAGTAATTAATTAAATGTTCTGCGTAGTAACTGCACAAGTTGCAGAGATAATGTGAAGGAGTTGCGGCTTCGGGAGCCGTAATTGCGTGGAACAGAGCGATTGTTTGGAACGCTCCATCTTGTAGTACATAGAGATCATTGGCCCTGATTAATATTTAGTAAATAACTAAATGTTCTGCTCATAACAGCAGTTGCATGGAACAGAGCGATTGTTTGGAACGCTCCATCTAGTAGTACATAGAGATCGTTGATCTGGGCCAACAAATTACGTACCCCAGTCTGGTTTCAATGATGTTGTAAAAACAATGATTAATTGTAAAAAAAATTCAACATGGCGAGTATCGTCAAGCTTTTAAACTAAAATGGCTCGTTCATTGTAGGTAAGTATAAATATATGGGGACATTTCAAACACACCCACCTGATCCCAAACTAGGCAGTGCCTGTAATATGGGTATCAGACAGCTGATATACATACACAAATATACATAATATAATATATAAATGACATCCAGTCACAAGGCAAACACAAGTGTTCATCACACGAATGTTTGCCCTGGGCGGGATTCTACCGAATAGGCTACGGGGTCGACGAGTTATTTTTAAAATATGCAATTATTTGCTGTCATGAATAATTGTCGTGCTACGTCCTCAAATACATAACATGAACAATACGAGGAATCTCTCGTCATTTTGCCACCTGGCAATACAAAATGTCCGAATGATTTTATGAAGGCAATTGAAACGCGCTTTAGAACCGATGCATAAATATATACTTCGACTAATAAGCCACATCGGATCGTTTTATATACAAATGTTCTGAGTAGTAACTGCACAAGTTTCAAAGTGAATGTGAAAGAGTTGTGGCTACTTGCGTGGAACAGAGCGATTGTTTGGAACGCTCCATCTAGTAGTACATAGAGATCGTTGCTCTAAACGCTGGCGTATGCCATATAAAATATATAAAAATAAATATATAATATATAAAAATTGTAAAAATGGGTCACGTAGTTGGGTACGTTCCCATATGACATGGCCAATGACCTTGACCGGGTCTATCAGCCCTCCGCCTGGCTGATAGACCCGGTCAAGGTCATTGGCCATGTCATATGGGAACGTACCCAACTACGTGACCCATTTTTACAAATTTTTACCCCCTCGGTGACCACCCGTAGTATATTCCACCCGCCCCCCCCCTCCCCCCTTTCCTCTCTAGTTTTCACGTAGTAATTCGTAAATAAGGTGTGAAAACATTTTTGCAAACAGACAGTAAAAAAAAATTGGCTCATATTTATTTGTCTTTATTAATACGGCGCTTGCCGCGTGACGCCAAGAGTGCGTGCATACCTATAATTATAAGTGAAAAAAATATTATCAGGAAAAAAAAATGTCAGTTCTCAATCAGCTGACGTTAACCAGCATAAGTGCGTGAGTTTAAAAATTTCTAAACGCTGCGTCTCTAAATATAGCTAAAAATCTCCTAAACCCCAATATCCCTGCCCTGAACATGGTCAGAACTAAGATGATTTTATACACGGTTGGTGCGCAACGTCTGTTCATGAATCAAGAACGATTTCCTCTCGCATGATGCGTCTATAGTATCCTTCAAGTCAGCCCCTAGAAGTCCACTGCTGGACATAGGCCTTCCCCAACGAACGCCACCACACCAGGTCCTCCGCCCTCTGCATCCAGCCGCTGCCGGCCACCTTCTTCAGGTCGTCGGTCCACCTGGCGGCGGGGCGTCCCACCCTGCGAGTGCCGATCCGCGGTCTCCACTCCAGAACTCGTCTGCCCCAACGGCCGTCGATTCTGCGGCATATGTGACCCGCCCACTAATCCTTTCGGCTATGCCGGTGAGTTTTGTTCTTCGTCGGATCTCCTCATTACGAATCATATCCTTCAAAGAAGCCCAATCATATCCTTCATAGTATCCTTGTAGTGTGTAAATTAAATTCATAATTTCATCGATCGTCTTAAAATGAAGTAGGAATAACCGCTCGGAGTCGCAGACACTCGTGGGGCATTATTTAGAAGGGTAACGGGTGCTTCTAACGATGTCTTCGGAACACTCGGCTGTACAATACACAATGTTATTTTAGTGATGCGACCCTCCCGATTGTGACGATACTTCGCCGCAAGAATACTGATAGAAACTGGTACAGAATAACGGTAACGTTAAGTATTTGATACGAAAATTGAAAATAAATATATTATAGAAATTAATCTGTTCTGAAACTTGGAAACGAATAGACATTACTTCAACGATCTCTATGTACTACTAGATGGAGGGTTCCAAACAATCGCTCTGTTCCACTGGGAGCCGCAACTCGGTTACATTAACAATGAAACTTGTGCAGTTACTACGCAGAACATTTAATTAAGTATTTACTGAATATATTGACAAAATATATTGGTAAATAGCGTCAATATTGAGTAATAATTAAATGTTCTGCGTAGTAACTGCACAAGTTTCATTGTGAATGTGAACGAGTTGTGGCTACTTGCGTGGAACAGAGCGATTGTTTGGAACGCTCCATCTAGTAGTACATAGAGATCGTTGCATTACTTCCCTATTTTTAGTTCTACGTATAGAAATGGTAGGATATTCTTGTCCCAGTGTTTCTGTGATGAATCGATGTACAAAATGACTTTCTTTACTTCTTTTAGAACTAAAACAAGGAGACATTCTTATTCAAGAGCCAGATCTAGAATTCCAAATTAAGCAAACCTATAGTACAACCGTTTCACTAGTTCCATCATAGAACGTAACAGTTGTATGACGTCACAGTTCTATAGAAATAATTGCAATTAGGTATCGCTTTCAATTCTTGCAAAAGTCTGATTTTCATTTCACATGTCTTTAATTGAAATACGTGAGTTTTCTAACGGCGTAATATTTAAACACATTTTTTTATCTCTTATATTATATATTACAGTAAATTAAATGTTATTTAGAATTAATAATAATTAAAATAAAAACTTTATTTAAGTTATAAGTTCACGTAAGACAAAATTTACATGAGTTTATGAGAGTAATTTAAATTAATAAAGGAATAAAGTGTAAATATATGGTACTGGAGCCTAAACTAGGCTAAAAATGGAAAACAAATAAGTATTTTATAGTATGGGTAGTATGGGGTGTGTGAGCGAGTAACCAATGGTAACCAATTTCATAACTGGTTACGAAATTGGAAATTATTTATTTCTCATTTGGTAATCGATTACGGCTGGCCTAGAAAATAATTTCACGAAATATTATCAACTATTTTTTCCGCGTTAAGGACATTCATCACCTAGAGTTTCTTACTGAATCTAACATACATTTGGTGACATATACTCTCACATAGAGGTATGTGTGTGTGTGCCCATGAGAGTAGAATGCCTTATTTAATTGCGATCAGGATAAGGAAATAAAATTCTCAGTGTAAGAATATATATACCAAGTATTCATTGCGTCCCATCTCTAAAACATAAGCTATACGTAGCCGGAGTGCTGTAATGCTATTACATTTGGTGGGCCTGCTTCATGAGCCAAGGTGAATCCCTGCCTTGCTTTATTATACCTTTCCTTTTTCTCTGCGAACCTCGCTCTCTGCGTTTCTGAACGATATACTTGCCCGGGAAAACCTTGTTCCTCCCTCGCTTCCTTCCTCCTTAGTCCCGAGTACGTCGCGAAGCGAGCTTAAAAGTTTTCAAACTTGAAAGCTTGTGATTGATTATTTATCGTATGACATTCATAAGACGTGCAGCTGGATTTGTTTGCATTTTCAGCGATTCTCGGGGCCAAGTGATTTCTGAAACTGATTTCCTTATCATGCAGTTACCAAATGTTTGTTAAATTCAGAAAGAAACTCTAGGCGACGAATGTCCTTAACGCGGAAAAAATAGTTGATAATATTTCCTGAAATTATTTTCTAGGCCAACCGCAAAGAGCCGTGGTAGCCGGTTGGTTGTGCACTCGCCTCACGTTCATGAGGTCGTGGGTTCAAACCCCGCCCGTATCAATGAGTTTTACGAAACTTAAGTACGGTTTGTTTATAATACCACAGGCTTTTCGGTGAAGGAAAACATCGTAAGGAAACCTGCATATGCCGAAGAAGGAATTCTGAGGCGTGTGTGAAGTCCACCAAATCGGCTTGGGGCACCGTCGGTGGTCAGGAGTTTAGCACAAAAGATCCTGAAGGGTCGAAGTGTCGCCAGGTCTTCCTGGCCTCCTAAGAAAGATAAGATAAGATAGGCCAGCCGTAATCTACAGAATTAAATAAAGTTGAAACTTATTAAGCGTTAATTCCCTTCCCTTTCCCCGTCCCCTGTTCCCCATATCCCTTCCCTTTCTCCTTCCCCCCAATGGTGAAAGAATTTTTGAAATCGGTCAGTAGTTTTTAAGTGTATACATTACAAACATACAAATCTTTCCTCTTTATAATATTAGTGTAGATGTGCTTTCCCCTGCTATCATAGCTCAAATGATTCTTCTAAGTAAAATAATAATTACCGCATTAAAATATCTCTGACATAAAACGCGTATGAAACAAACTATAATGATCGAATTTGGACCTCATGACAACACGACAACGAACCCCACATAGCTCAAGTTCGCGCCGCGCCCGCCCTTCACGGACTAGCTGGCATTAAATTCCAGGTATAAATTCAGGGGATTTGTTTTGCATATCCCCTGTGTATTTGTAAATAGCCATAAATTAATTTGGCCGGTAATCCGACGCGGCGGCGGCGAGGGACGAGAATTGATAATAATTAGTTTGCGGATCTGACGCCCTTGACCGTCGTCGGCCGCAAACGGCCCGGCATGTTGGACGGTCGGCGCTGCCTGTAATTGCCAGATACGACCATTTATCAATGACCTGACACTACTCTAAAGACCGGATTTGTACGGTCTTAGCATATAATTATCAGAACGTATCTAAGTACAATACTGCAGAGAATGTACAGTCACTAATATTAATTTCGAACCCATTTCCTAGAACAGTTCTTAGAACGCTCAATTCAATTACGGCGTAATTATTTAAGTTTAATTATTTAAATACGGCGTACAGATTTTGAACAATTTAAAAAAGATATCAACTCTATTTAATTGATAAAGAATTTTACTGTATGGAGGAATGTTATAGCGTTCTTAATACATAATTACTGACTTGTATGTGTGGGAATGATGAGAAAATTACATAATATATTTATAATAATTTTATCAATAATAAATTGTAATAATTAGATGAATAAGATTTTTAGCGTTATGTACACTAGAAATAGTAATAATTATTGCATGCTCTAAGGCAGATCACAGAGCCCATTATACAAATATACTACCACTAACACCTGTGTATCGCAATAAAGTTTTTTAAATTTGAATTTGAATTACTCTTTATTCCTGATTGGTTCACGTTTACGTGACCACAATCTCACATGATGGTAACTGACGATGAGGTCTAAGGTGGAGCGCGCTTACCCATAAGATGCCTGTTCACTCTTCCTTTAAAAAGATCCAAGTTGTACTTGTCCGGAAATACTGGCAGGGAGTTCCATTCCTTAGCAGATCGCATTATGAAAGAGGAAGCATTCACTGACGATGAGGCCTAAGGTGGATCGCGCTTACCCAGAAGATGCCTATACGCTCTTCCTTTAAAAAGATCCAAGTTGTACTTGTCCGGAAATACTGGCAGGGAGTTCCATTCCTTAGCAGATCGCATTATGAAAGAGGAAGTATTCACTGACGATGAGGCCTAAGGTGGATCGCGCTTACCCAGAAGATGCCTATTCGCTCTTCCTTTAAAAAGATCCAAGTTGTACTTGTCCGGAAATACTGGCAGGGAGTTCTATTCCTTCGCAGATCGCATTATGAAGCAGGAAGCATTCTTCCTCAAGCTTCGTCCAAAAGCGTGGTTTGTCTACTATTAGTCGGTGATGAAAGAAGGTCTGGTAGTCACTTGAAACACGGCACAAATGAATCATTAATGTCCTGTTTCATAAAAAGTAAAAAAAATTGAAACTTCGAACACTTCCGAGGAGTGCAGTGAGAAATAAGTTAGAGCAATGAAAATTCATTTTAAAGTAAGTAGTGAACATTTGCGAGCAAAGAATAATAAACCGTATAGCACAACGATCTCTATTTACTACTAGATGGAGCGTTCCAAACAATCGCTCTGTTCCACGCAAGTAGCCACAACTCTTTCACATTCACAATGAAACTTGTGCAGTTACTACGCAGAACATTTAATTATTACTAAATATTGACGCTACGGTTAAATAATATCTAATATTTAGAAAATAATTAAATGTTCTGAGTAGTAACTGCACAAGTTTCAAAGTGAATGTGAAAGAGTTGCGACTTGCGTG
Organism: Esperia sulphurella; assembly: GCA_947086405.1. Lineage (NCBI taxonomy): Eukaryota > Metazoa > Arthropoda > Insecta > Lepidoptera > Oecophoridae > Esperia > Esperia sulphurella. Next base: position 15,342,773 of record OX352272.1, read on the forward strand.
GAACAGAGCGATTGTTTGGAACGCTCCATCTAGTAGTACATAGAGATCGTTGGTATAGCATAAGTACCGCTTGAAAACAAAATGGCGGCTGAACGAAATAGAGGACACATTTTCATAATGCAAACTAACCAAAGCACGCACTGGCGGCGCGAGGAAAAACGATCCAAAAGTCGAGTGGGCCAACTACGGCAGGCATCAAAAAGAGGGGAGGGAACAAAGGGCAAAAAAGACAAAAAGGGGTAGTTCAGAAGTTGAGTGATATTTCAGAGGCAGGCGCGGTGTGCGCGACGTTTAGCGCGCGTCGGCGGGCGCAAGTTATTTTAAACTTCCCCCAAAGCCTTCCATAGAGTTCGCCTGAGCTCCCGATGCGGTTACGGCGGTAATTTCACAAACTTTACGACTATTTCTTCATTTTTAGGCGTAAAACACAGGTGGTTTTAGACTATAAATATTAACTCGCATTTGTAAGTGAAGTTGCTTTAAATGGACTGGAATTCATTCGTTACCTTATTTTGTCACGGATTCACGTAGAGTGTTCACATCCTCACTGAATTCATACATACATACACACATACATACAAACAAACAAACATACATACATACATACATACATACATACATACATACATACATACATACATACATACATAGATACATACATACATACATACATACATACATACATACATACATACATACATACATACATACATACATACATACATACATACATATATACATACATAATGCTCACGCCTTGGTCCCAGAGGGGTAGGCAGAGACGATGTATCGCCACTTTGCACAATGTAATATTGCAAAGTGGCTTTCCTTCGTCCGCTAAATTCAGAGAATACTAAATATTACCACTCCCCCTGCTAATTTAACGTCGACCGCAAAACAGATCACGGCTGGCAGTACGCAATACTGGACTGCCGCTGCCCGCCGGCGCTGAGAGATGACGCTATAAGTTAGAAAGAGAAGCACTTAAGCTGTTGACGTATAACGTTTTCCCTTTCTAGATCAACTATGTTCACATGCTGGGTGCAGTAGCCCTACCATAATTTACACACACCCACAAACGTGTACTAGTATTTGAATGGAGGTGTGCTAAAGTGATAGTAGTTTTAAGGAGGTTGTGGGTTGAGAAACACACGGCGTTAGTAAGTTTGTGCAACAAGTGAGCAAAGTTATTTTTTAATATTTTATTTATTTAACTCTTTATTGCACTGGGTGCTATATACACAGGAGAACGCTGCTGCCCGTCCCTGGTGCAATCCCTTAGTCGCCTTGACGACACCCACGGGAAGAATGGGGGTGGCCCTATTCTAAGCCGGGAAGCACACGGCGAAAGTATTATTTATTATATATTACTATAACAGAGTTACAAGTCTAGTGGTTCCCGGCTTATACTAGGGCCACCCCAAATCTTCCTGTGGGTGTCATCAAGGCGACTAAGGGATTGCACCAGGGACGGGCAGCAGCGTTCTCTGTGTATATTCAGATCATTACTGCGATCACGAATCCATCTGCCAAGCGTAGTGATTATGACAAACCCCTCAATGGAAAGCCCACCAAAAGAGGCATTCTATTGGGGAGGCTTATGTTCAGCAGTGGACGTATATAGGCTGATGATGATTCATTCAATAGAAAACCTCCGACGAGATCCTACCAAGTCCTCGTTCGCTTGCTGACAGTAAAACATAAATAGGAAGTATCCAGTAACTCGCCTCTAGTTGGTTTATCCCCCGTTTTTGTTGCCATCAATTTATCGCCCCCCGCCCGCTAGTGTAAATTGGTGAATCGCCCCCTGAGGGCGCATTTAAGGCGCCCGATTCCAGTCGTTCGAGGTAATGGCGGATTTCTGAGGCTCTATGTAAGATACTTATACTTTACGACTGAAGGGCTCTTCTCTGCCCGCCGCCTGATCCCAGTGTCCAGGGACTTGTAATCTGATTCCGATCTCACTGTGTATTTACGACAGTTTAAAGATTGGAAACATACTCTGTTATAGTCCCTAAACCTTTTTAGTAGGTCATCATCATCATCAGGTTATTTTTGTCTCCACTGCAGCAGCACAGCCCTCTCTCATCTGCCGGAGACAGACGGAGGATTTGGCCTACACTCCCCGCGCTGGCCAGACGGGGTGGGGAGGCCTGATTGATGTTTTATAATATACTAGCTGTGCCCGCGGCTCCGCTCGCGTGGACTACAGAATCCCGTTCCCACTCTCGCTCCCTATCCCACTTCCACTCAGGCTCTCAGTCCCACCCAATCCCGATCCCAATCCCGGTCCCGGTCTCATGCCCCCGCCCACGCCCACGCCCACGCCCACGCCCACGCCCTCGCCCATGCCCACGCCCACGCCCACGCCCACGCCCACTCCCACGCCTACTCCAACTATAGTACAAACCAATCGCAATATGAATTGTATTAATATTCACTACAATACACAACTTCTTTGTAATAATGGCTTCTAGAAAAATTTACTTTATTAATATCTCAGGTTCTAAGTGGCGTATCAAGATGAAACATGCACCAGATTTTAAGTTAGGTCACCAGCAAGACAACTGTGAAAACTGCATCAAATTTCATTCAGTGGTTTTTGCGTGATGGTGTAACAAAAACATACATATAGACAGACAAAAATTCTAAAAATAATTGTTTTGGCTTCTACGAGTATTGGCCTTATAAAGACCCCTCATACAATTTTTTCTACAATATCTCCCATGTACAGACATAGACCAGTTACAGTTTTAGTATATGTATAGATTCCCTTAGTCGCCTTGTACGACATCCACGGGGAGAGTTGGAGTAGTCCTATTCTACTCTACCGGAAACCACACGGCAATCTTTAGTAGGTATTGCAGATAAAACTATCTTTATTAATATTTACTGCCCACGTGATGACGGTACAAAACCGGTCGTCGCATACAAAGAGTGCTAAATTTGTCCGCAACGAAATCAAACGTTTATGTCCCGTGAAATAATCGCGCGGCCGCGTCCGGTCTCAGAAGGATTACTGAGCGCAATAAACTCCAGCGTAAATGCGTAAGGGTGGGGCTCTTTCACAGCGAGAAAACGCGTAACGGTGTGGGATGTCTTTGTTGCCGCTTCTCTCTCTAATCTTCTCCACCTCCCTCTTTATATGTTTGTTCATCATCTCTCCCTCTCTCCTCATTCCATTCCAGTAGGAATCTGTGTAGTCGGTTTATGTAATTCATTTCAACGTTGCAACGTATGCCGTGTGGTTTCCGGTAGAGTAGAATAGGACTACTCCAATTCCTCCCGTGGATGTCGTACAAGGCGACTAAGGGAATACATTATAAAACATCAGTCAGACCTCCCCAACCGGTCTGGCCAGCGCGGGGAGTGTAGGCCGAATCCTCCGTCTGTCTCCGGCAGATGAGAGAGGGTTGTGCTCCTGCAGTGGAGATAAAAATAATCTTATGATGATGATGACCTACTAATGTCATGTCATATTAGTGGCATCAATCGTACAATCATCATCATCATATCAGCCCTTAGACGTCCACTGTTGGACATAGGCCTTCCCCAATGAACGCCACCACACCCGGTCCTCCGCTCTCCGCATCCAGCCGCTTCCGGCCACCTTCTTCACATCGTCGGTCTATCCGGCGGCGGGGCGTCCCACTACTGATGGAGCGTCCCACAAATTGTTCTGGTGCAGTGGATAGAGGTATGAATTATCATATAATATCTAGTACAGAAAACGGTGAACGATTTCCATATACTTTCTGATGAGAATTCTTATAACTAAGTTGGTTTCCAATCTACTGCGCACGTAGGCATTAAACAGGACGCTCGGTATTCCATGGACGCCGCAGCCAGATCGTTTGCAATTCGTATCACTGTCTAATGCAGCTGTGAAGGCAGGCAGAGGCTTACTGTTTACACAAAAATGGCATTTGCGTCTTGGAAATAAAATAAACAATGTACCTATTTTTCTTTTTCGAGACGCAATTAGCGATGGTTTTCGTATTTTGAAATTGAATTTACATACACTTCGTTTGATCCCAAAATAGGATTTAAATGTCAGTGCGTATCGCTTCTATCATCTATGGCTTAATGGTATAGACTACTTGCGATAACTGAAACCATTTTGTTTCCTATCACGTTTCATCATCAGCCTATATACGTCCACTGCTGAACATAAGCCTCCCCAGCAGAATGCCTCATTGGTGGCTTTCCATTAGGAGATTTGCCATAATCACCACGCTTGGCTTTGGGATGGTGATCGCAGTAATGTTCTTGATATACACAGGAGAATGCTGCCCGTCCCTGGTGCAATCCCTTAGTCGCCTTGACGACACCCACGGGGGATTTGGGGTGGCCCTATTATATCACACGTATGACGTTTCATGTAGGTTCGATAACCTACATGAAACGTCATACGCGTGATATTATAAAGAGAAAAGATTTATATGTTTGTAATGAGTAAACTCAAAAACTACTGGACTGATTTCAATAATTTTTTCACTATTAGAATGCTACATTATCCCTGAATACAGTAAAATAGGCTATATTTATTACAATTAGCCATAAAATGTCTTTCATCGCATGCGCTGCGGAAAATATTGATGATAGAACCTTCGCGTGTCTGTACATTGATAATATTTGCAGGAGTCGGAACTGGAGCTGAAATGAAAGGGGAAAAAGAAGAAGGGGGACGGAAATTAACGCTTAATAAGTTTTATTCTGTAGTCCACGCGAGCGGAGCCGCGGGCACAGCTAGTAGTTAATTACGTAAGTACTCCATTCTATAATAAAATTATTTTTTTACAGTATGCCTATATTTTAGTTTGTTTGGGTATTTCCGGACAAGTACAATTTGGATCATTTTTAAAGGAAGAGTGAATAGGCATCTTCTGGGTAAGCGCGCTCCACCTTAGGCCTCATCATCATTAACCATCAGGTGAGATTGAGGTCAAGCGCAAAACCATCAAAAATATAAAAAAAAATTATTTTTTTAAATCTCGATATTTTCATAATTTTTCTCAATAAGTTCGGTAGTTTTCGAGTTAGACAGACATACAAAACCTTCACTATACGGGTATCCGTTTTGATGGATCTCTAAAAATTATTATATTATTAATGCCTATCGCCTTACATCGTCGTAGACTATGTTTTACTAATTAAGTACAGTTGGCAACAAATATTGTAACATAGGGCTCGATTCTAAAGGTACAACGTTAAAATTTGACAGCACTAAAACTGTTGCTATCCTTGTCACACAGTATTATGAAGAAAAAGACGAAACCAATTTTAGTGCTGTCAAATTTTAAATGTGTGCCTTCAGAATCGGGCCCATTATGGTATTATTTTCAGTCTATTCGGTCTAGGCACATTATTTAGTAACTTTGGTTGCCGGTTGTTCATTATACCTCTGGTAATGTAACCAAATAGAACAGTATCTCATTAGCTATGTTTATTGTAACTAATTCGATACGTTTAACTTTTTATTATTACTTTTATACTTACTTTTTATTTATAACACCAATTATCCAGTCCCAAACTAGGCAGAGCCTGTGGTATGGTTACTAGAGTAGAAACTGGGTATCTAATTTAATCTAATCTAATCAACGATCTCTATGTACTACAAGATGGAGCGTTCCAAACAATCGCTGTGTTCCACGGAAGTAGCCACAACTCTTTCACATTCACTTTGAAACCTGTGCAGTTACTACTCAGAACATTTAATTATTTACTTAATATTGACATTATTTAACCGTAGCGTCAATATTTAGTAATAATTAAATGTTCTGCGTAGTAACTGCACAAGTTTCATTGTGAATGTGAAAGAGTTGTGGCTACTTGCGTGGATCAGAGCGATTGTTTGGAACATTCCATCTAGTAGTACATAGAGATCGTTGCATATAGCGGATATATCAATCCAATATGCGGATTGTAAAAATCTATTTATTACGCATAAAACATCTACGCATTATATCCAATACGCATTGTGTCCAGTATGTCATTTACAGTTTTATTTTATGTGCATTTGCATATCGACCTAGCCGAAAGGATTAGTAAGCTGAAGTGGCAGTGGGCGGGCCACATATGCTGCAGAACCGAAGGCCGTTAAGGCAGACGATTTCTGGAGTGGAGACCGCGGATCGGCACTCGCAGGGTGGGACGCCCCGCCGCCAGGTGGACCGACGACCTGAAGAAGGTGGCCGGTAGCGGCTGGATGCGGAGGGCGGAGGACCGGGTGTGGTGGCGTTCGTTGGGGAACGCCTATGTCCAGCAGTGGACTTCTAGGGGCTGACATGATGATATAAAAATTACTTACACATATTGGACCTGTAAAACCAAATGTCTACTTAATTCTGAATTGAACTGAGACCTTAGGGCAGCACCACACTATCATGCGTTGTGATAACGGCGATAGCAGAGAATCTAATAAATAAAAACGTACAGGATTTACAAAAAAAATTGGGGGTCTAAGGATGTGTAATACACATTTCAATCATTTTAGTCTGTTTGTTTGTCTGTTAGTTTGTGCACGTATCACTCAAAAACTACTGAACCGACTTTTATGGACTTTTCTCAGAAATATAGGGCTTAACTCGGAGTAACATATAGACTTTATTTCATCGCAATCGGTTCACTCAGTTACAAGTTATGGACATTTTTAGTTTTCAAATACATTAGTGGGTAAGGTTTGTATACAATGTAAACAAAGAAGTCCAATTTTTATGTTCGGTACTATTCAGATTCCGATGAGTTTGGACATTTGGAGCTGTAGTGGGAGTGGGCATAGGATGGGAAGTGGAGCGGATCACCTCATTTCTTTTTTCATTTCATTGAAACCTGCTCGCTTGTATGGCATGCCGGGGGTCTGGCAATAGACTAGAATTTTTTGGTTCTGAACTGCGAATCGTTTGTGTAAATAAAATGAAATAAAATTTATTGTGTATGGAATTCAGGTGCCATTAGAACTTAAAAAAAAAGTATCACTAAACCCTACCTTTTCAAGCGTATACACAGACATAATATAAAGTTAATAATAGTAAAGATTAAAAACAGTTCATTCATTATACATTCAGATGATCACCCGTGATTTATAACAAACATAATGTAAATATAGGTACGCAGCATGTCAATTATAATTCTAATTAAATGTCAAACTTCAATCAGCGGGTCATGTTACACAAATACAATAAATAATGTTAATGAATGATTAATAATTAAAAGATAACATGTATGAAGACCACCTGTGTATGGTTGCTAAGAACAGTTCAATGACAATTAATAATGGATAAAGTTAGGCAAAAAACGCATTAATACGAATTTCTAACTTTGATGCTCTGTGAGAAAAGGGTACAAAGATAAACCGAACCTTTTAGCACTTTTCTGTATCTGACAGGAACGTACTGGTCCGAAACCCTACCCTCAGGCTATATTTTACCAGATTTTTGAAAGACTATATACAACGATCTCTGTAGTACATAGAGATCGTTGCCTATATATGTTTGTTTTTATTAAAAAAAATCGTCCGCGTGGACAACTTAACATCCCAAATTATTATGTATTTCCAATCGGAATGGGATAAAAACTATCCTATGTCCTATTCCAGGACCTAATCTATACGTGTGCCAAGTTTTATCCCGATCCGTCCAGTGGTTGAAGCGTGATTGAGTAACAAACATGACCACCGGTACAAATTGTACAAAGTTGTCTGTCTCTAGTGGGAATCGAACCCACTACCTCTGGGGCTCGAGTGCAATAACCAAGCCACTAGGCTAACGAAGCGGTCAGAATATTATTTATTCATCAATCTATTGGAGACTGACGGAAAATAGACTCTTGATCTCTCAGTCAGTCTCTCAGTTTAAAATGAATGAAAATTTATATTTTATTTTTGTGATCTATGTTCCGTGCCGTCCGCTCCTATGGGGTTAAAGGGGGGCTGGCGAGGAAGGGGGAGGAGGTCCGAGTCACCGATATAAATAAAATCCGCCGACAGCCTAAACTACCGGCATTAAGATAGTAACAAACGATCCCTGTAAACACCAGCTCGCTGCATAAGTTAGGATTTGCAAACAATGGCGCACACAACTTACAAACTTACAATTACTGCTCTGCAACTACCATTCCCAAGTGTTGTAAGTTTGAGTTACAGTTTTGGGACGGCAAAGGGTTGGTGGGCGATCGAGCCGGTGCATTTGCGGAGCTGGCTGGCGACACTCGCTTACACTATTTGCATTGTTAATGCAGTCAGCTGATTCAATATTATCGATGCGCTGTTTAAATTGTTTGTAAATTGCGTTCCGCAGCCAACTATTGTACTTTTAATGCAACGATCTCTATGTACTACTAGATGCAGCGTTCCAAGCAATCGCTCTGTTCCACGCAAGTAGCCACAACTCTTTCACATTCACTTTGAAACTTGTGCAGTTACTACGCAGAACATTTAATTATTACTAAATATTGACGCTACGGTAAAATAATGTCAATATTTAGTAAATAATTAAATGTTCTGAGTAGTAACTGCACAAGTTTCATTGTGAATGTGAAAGAGTTGTGGCTACTTGCGTGGAACAGAGCGATTGTTTGGAACGCTCCATCTAGTAGTACATAGAGATCGTTGTTTTTATGTATATTTTTGTTGTCAATTTCGCGTGACTGTACATTGAAAATATGATTTGCACGACTAATTTATATTGCAAAATATCCTATCGTACTAATATTATAAATGCGAAAGTTTGTATGTTTAAAAAAAAAAAAAGAAAGAAAGAAAAACATCGACAAACAACATAATTGGATGTTTGATACTCAATCACGCTTCAACCACTGGACGGATCGTAATGAAAATAAAATTAGCACAAATTTAGATTAGGTCCTGGAATAAGGACATAAGATAGTTTTTATCCCGAAAAAACATCCCATTCCTACAGGAAATACATAATTATTTGTGAAGTTAAGTTGTCCACGCGGACGTAGTCGCGGGCAGCAGCTAGTATCTATACATATAATAAAAGAGTAGAAAAAACAAAAGAAAAGCGAATCTGTACATTGAAGTTAAAAAAAAAAATTCACTGCCCGGACGTTACTGAAGACCAGTAGAGTCCAAAAAATATAATTAAAAAATTTCTTATCTGTCTGTATGTATGTATGTATGTACGGGCTAATCTTGGAAACTGCTGAACAGAACTTGACGGCGTTTTCACTGTTTAATAGCTTTGAATTCGGGCCTCATACTGGTATAAGTCATATCTCAATAAAATGTCAGGATGTTGATATACAAGTTGACCTCTCATTTCATATCATTTGTATGAAAGTGTAGTTCAACATTACTGGTCGGGTCAAGAACTTGACAGAAAGTGACAGAGATGTTTTAAAGCTCATTTATAGATTTATTTTAGCTGATGTATTTCAGGTATTTCCACAAGTCTCGATACAAAAATATCGTTCGTTATTCGTTAATTAGTGGCCCTGTATTAGACCGGTGATCGTCGACAATGTCAATATCGAAGTTGTTCAGGAGTACGTCTGCCTAGGACAGACAAAGTTGGGTAGGATCAATTTCAAAAGCTGACAGAAGAATCCAGTTAGGGTGGCTGCCCACCCTAACTGGATTCTTCTATTCGGAAAACTACGTCAAGTCTTTACGTCACCTATTCCACAATGTTTAAAGACAAAAATCTTTAATCAGTGCGTCCTGCCTGTCATGATTACAGCGCGGAGACGTGGACACTGATGGTGGGCCTGATCCACAAGATTCAAGTGGCTCTGCGAGCTATAGAGAGGGCAATGCTCGGGGTCTCTATGAGGGATATGATTCGTAATGAGGAGATCCTATGAATAACGAAGGTGACCGACATAGCCGAAAGAATTAGTAAGCTGAAATGGCAGGTCACATCTGTCGTAGTACCGAACGGCCGTTGGGGCAGACGGGTTCTAGAGTGGGACGCGACGTCCCACGCGCAGGGTGACGACCTGAAGATGGTGGCCGGAAGCGGCTGGATCTGTAGGGCGTTGTGGCATTCATTGGGGAAGGCATGTCCAGCAGTTTGACAGACATTTTGTTGTACAGTTAATTGGTTATGCAACATGGGAAGGGAATAGGAGGGGAAGGAAGTCGGATGGAAAAGAATAGAGGGATTAGGGTAAGAGAGGAAAGATGAGGGGGCAGTGGTAAATAAAGGGTGTAGGAAGGGGTGGGTTAAGGGAAGGGGGAGAGGTAGGAGGTGGATGAGGGAAGGTGTGGGGGAAAGGGTTTTCAACGTTGTGGGAAGGGGATGGAGAAGGAAAGAAAGAAAGGGTATGGAAAGGACAAATTGGGGGGGGGGGGGGGAAATCACCTAATTTGCACAATATTAAAATATTTTTTTTTTTATTGATTATATGATAATCTTTTAATTCATGATAAATGTAAATGTCAACTTTATTTAAAAAAAGCGGCCAAGTGCGAGTCGGACTCGTATTGTGGTTTACGATTTATGACGTATTAAAAAAATATCTCTTTCAAACCAATTTTCGGTGGAAGTTTGCATGGCAATGTACATCATATATTTTTTTTAGTTTTATCATTCTCTTACAGGGGGGGGGGGGACATTTTACCACTTTGGAAGCGTTTCTCGCGCAAACTATTCAGTTTAGAAAAAAATTATAATAGAAACCTCAATATCACTTTTGAAGACCTATCCACACGTATGGGTTTGATGAAAAAAAATTTGAGTTTCAGTTCTAAGTATGGGGAACCCCCAAAATTTTATGTTTTTTTTTTCTATTTTTGTGTGAAAATCTTAATGCGGTTCACAGAATACATCCACTTACCAAGTTTTAATAGTAAGTTCTTATAGTTTCGGAATAAAGTGGCTGTGACATACGGACGGACAGTCAGACAGACAGACATGACGAATCCATAAGGGTTCCGTTTTTTGCCATTTGGCTACGGAAACCTAAAAAACTGTGGTCCAACGGGCGAAACCGCCGCCGGAACGCTAATTTTTACCCGACTTCAAAAAAGGAGGTTCTCAATTGGATAGTATGTTTTTTATGTATATTAATATTTTTAATGCATAACCAGATTAATAGATTTCTTTTAGGATTTAGTAACACGTAATACATAAGAATGTGTAATGTTAAGTTGTCCACGCGGACGAAGTCGCGGGCAACAGCTAGTTATTAATAAAGAAGTGTCAACTTCGCGTAATTGTGCATTGAAAGTATGATTTGCACGACTAAGGATATTGCAAAATTTTGATAATATTTGAAACAAATATATACTTGGTAATATAAACATAATAAGTACCTACTTAATAGAATACATTAATATCATTTTTGGAATTTTTGTCTGTTTATCTGTTTGTTTGTGAAATACTTCATCCATAATCAGCCGAAATACGTCCACTGCTGAACATAGGCCTCCCCATGGAATAATACTCTGGGTGGGCTGTCCATTGGGGGATTACAATAATCACCACGCTTGGCAGGCGGATTGGTGATCGCAGTAACGATTAGGGACGGCCCTGTTCTAAGCCAGGGATTCATCTTCAGGTTATTTTTGTCTCCACTGCAGGAGCTCAACCCTCTCTCATCTGCCGGAGACAGACGGAGGGTTTGGCCTACACTCCCCGCGCTGGCCAGACGGGTTGGGGAGGCCTGATTGATGTTTTAAAATGTATTCCCTTAGTCGCCTTGTACGACATCCACGGGAAGAGTTGGAGTGGTCCTATTCTACTCTACCGGAACCACACGGCCGAGGATTATTGACACTGAATTTTTTAATTTAATTTAAATATTCATCATCATCTTCAGCCTAAATATGTACACTGCTGGACATAAACCTCCCCAATAGAATACCACAATAATACAATATTCATTGGGGGAATGGCCATAATCACCACGCTTGGCAGGCGGATTGGTGATCGCAGTAATGATCTTAACATACACACCCCCTTTTTAATATTAATAAATTAATAATATTATTATTATTGTTCATAAGCAGCCTGCTTCTGCCTGGGTCATCAATTCGACTAAGGGATTGCACCAGGGACGGGCAGCAGCGTTCTCCTGTGTGTGTATGTTAAGTGTCAACGGATTTTGTTTATATCAAGTCATTGTTCACTCATCACTACTTTTGTTTCTTGTTGTCACATATGAATTTATCCATTCTATATTTAATTGGTTTACATTTTCAGCTGTTATAATTTGTTCAGGGAGTTTGTTCCACGCTTCTCTTACTCGGTTACTTGGAAAGTTCTTTCGCGGGTTGTTATTGGAAAATGTTTTGTAAGTTTTAGCTGTAATTGAGCATTTTTGCTGCGCGTAAACAAGTTATCAAAATTGGGTAAGTCGTAATGTCTTTTCAGGATCTTGGTTTCAATCAGGTTTCAATCGTTCTCTGCGCTCTTTCAATGTAGTTAGTTGTCTCTCTTCATAAGTAGATAGATTAGATAGACTCTATCATCATCATGTCAGCTCCTAAACGTCCACTGCTGGACATAGGCCTTCCCCAATGAACGCCACCACACCCGGTCCTCTGCCCTCCGCATCCAGCCGCTACCGGCCACCTTCTTTACTAACTCGTCTGCCCCAACGGCAGTCGGTTCTGCGGCATATGGGGCCCGCCCACTGCTACTTCAGCTTACTAATCCTTTCGGCTATGCCGGTGAGTTTCGTTCTTCGTCGGATCTCCTCATTACGGATCATATATTTCAAAGAAACCCCGAGCATAGCCCTCTCCATAACTCGCTGAGCGACTTGGAACTAGTGGATCAGGCCCACCGTCAAATAAAACTCTATATTGCTTGTATGCAATATAGAGTTTTATTTGACGGTGGTATTAAGAATAACAATAAAATAGGTACAGATTTTTGGAAAGTGTACAAAGGCGGCCTTATCGCTTAAAGCGATCTCTGCCAGGCAACCTTTCAGAGGGAAAATAAGAAAGACACAGCGACAGAGTATTGCAGGTGAAAGAAGAGAAATTTATAATTTTAGAACACGGTAAATACTTAGTAAGGATATTACACAATTAAATTTACATAATAAATATTAATAAATAAATATGCTTGATTATGCTTATAATATATACTACCTATATTAAGTAATTAAATTTTCATTATGACATCTTACATATATGTCGGCGAAATAATAAAAGAGGAGCTGATTTGGAGGCACAGTGTGTGCTCGGCGCGCCGTTCGGCTTGGTTCGGCGAACGTCGCGAGCACGCGCTGGGTAGGACGGGTGCGGAGCGCAGGCACTACACGGACGGATCGTCTGCCTTCTAAAATCGTTACGTGTTAACTTTGTAACGGCGTTAAACTCAATTTGGAAGCCCACACTTTCGGCAGGACCAGGACCCTACGACATCAGAAGTGGGATCGAACCCCACGCCCTCAGAAGAGGCACTTACGACATATAGAATTTGTATTTGTATTTGGAACCATACGACTCACATAATTCATTCATTGCGGTTCTATCAACAGTAGACTTGCAGGTAGCCGAGGCTGCAGGCATTTTAGATTTATGCATCGGGTAAATAGCTCCCGTTGATAAATAACAGTGTACTGTACGGGGCGTGCAGCGGGCAGTACGGCGGGCGCAGGGCTGGCACAAGATGAGTGAGCCCCGAATTTACATAGTTTGATTTACTGCCGGGACGCACGGAGTTGTTGCAAAATATCGACGGCGGGTAATTTGCATGGAATCGGCGTAGTGCTGGCGGATATCGATAATTCGAAACGAACGATTCCTTACGATAACGTAATTCCTGTTGTAACCTACGTAATTACTTAATAAACTCGAGCGTCTACAAAATCTAGTCGTTCGCCTTATTTTCGGTCTACGGATATTCGACCACGTATCTGAATTCCGTTCGAAGTTAAAATGGCTCCCTATCCGTCTTCGCCGACATGTGCACATCCTATCCTTTCTTTACAAGAGCCTCAAAAATCCTTCTATTCCCGAATACCTCCGTTCCCGTTTCCACGAGCTACCCACCGACCTAGACGGGCCTTCGTCACCAAGACCCTCACCTATCCCAAATCCAACACCAAATTCTTTTTCAATTCCTTTACTGTCCGAGCCGCGCCGATGTGGGATAAACTGCCGACGGTCATTCGAGATAGTACGTCGGTGACATCCTTTAAAACTAAACTAAAAGAGCACTATCTGTCTCACTCAGTATAACATGATATGTATGTATGTTTATTACATTTATTATAAGTATTTATTTACTATTATATATATAGTGCACGGTGAAAAACATAAGTAGCCGGATAACGTAATTCCTGTTGTAACCTACGTAATTACTGTTAAAAAACATCCACTCGTAAGGCATGGGCTACGTACTACGAGTGGATGTTTTGTCACAGCAATACGTATCCGGTATGTTCCACCGGTAGTTTACATACGTGTACTGCCCACGGGCAGTACACGTAGCCTGTTGTTGCAACGTTGTACTGTGTCTGTAACATTATTACTGCGTCTCCACACGTCTGCTTAGCTACTTACGTAAGGATGTAATTCAATTAATAAATATGTAACATCCTTAGTAATTGTGTAACCTACTTATACGTAGTAGGCGCCGGGCCCGTTATGGAGCATGTTGTTTCTCATAAACGCGTCATTGAAATACAACATTCCTACGTATGTGTTAACTAAATATGTAACATCCTTAGTAATTGTGTAACCTACTTATACGTAGTAGGCGCCGGGCCCATTATGGAGCATGTTGTTTCTCATAAACGCGTCATTGAAATACAACATTCCTACGTATGTGTTAACTAAAGATGTAACATCCTTAGTAATTGTGTAACCTGCTTATACGTAGTAGGCGCCGGGCCCATTATGGAGCATGTTGTTTCTCATAAACGCGTCATTGAAATACAACATTCCTACGTATGTGTTAACTAAAGATGTAACATCCTTAGTAATCGTGTAACCTACTTATACGTAGTAGGCGCCGGGCCCGTTATGGAGCATGTTGTTTCTCATAAACGCGTCATTGAAATACAACATTCCTACGTATGTGTTAACTAAAGATGTAACATCCTTAGTAATTGTGTAACTTGCTTATACGTAGTAGGCGCCGGGCCCATTATGGAGCATGTTGTTTCTCATAAACGCGTCATTGAAACACAACATTCTTACGTATGTGTCAACTAAGTAACTGTTGTAACATACAGAATAAGTAGTACGGCGCACACACAGTAGTAATGTATATGACGTACGTAGTATTTTTTTCTCCGTGTATTTTTCAATTTCGGGTTCTGTTATATCTACACTAATATTATAAACAGAAAAGATTTATAAGTTTGTAACAAATAAACTCAAACGTATTAACCTCCCAACTCCAATTTCTCTGTTATTGTATTACGAACGCTATTTTATAAACGTTAAGGTATATAACTGCATAGCAGCCAAAACTGAGTTGGGAGGTTAACGTGTGTAGCCAAAGAAAAGTCTGCAATAGAATTACGTTGAAGTCACAAAATAAATGATGAAGAGAGCGTTCGTAACTGTTAATTATTTTGCAAAGGAAAATAGACCTTGTCGCTCTATAAAATCAAACGGTATTCAATCTTAAACGTATTTCATCGATGTTTGAACAAACGATATAACGACAGCACTAGAGGGCAGCAAGCGATGAATATGCAATTATTTACTGCATACTGTTTATGGTTCATCGCCGAATTATGTGCGGGTCGCAAATATGCGTGAGTTATGGAACGTAAGGAACGTTATCGTACACACGTAATTGGTTACAAGAATAGATTTATTTCAACGATCTCTATGTACTACTAGATGGAGCGTTCCAAACAATCGCTCTGTTCCACGCAAATAGCCACAACTCTTTCACATTCACTTTGAAACTTGTGCAGTTACTATTCAGAACATTTAATTATTTACTAAATATTGACATTATTTAACCGTAGCGTCAACATTTAGTAATAATTAAATGTTGTGCGTAGTAAATGCACAAGTTTCATTGTAGTTTTCTCCGAAATTAAATTCAAGCCACGTCAAAGTAGACTTTAAAAATAAAATAATTATCAATATCTATGTGAAATCATTTAATAGTGTAATTAATAAAGCTTTTCAAACGCTTTAAATCTCTTTCTCTATACAGTTTAAAACGAAATACCGAGAAAAATCCACAATATTTTAAAGGTAACATCCGATTAGCCCGACGCGACGCCGAGACTGCGGTATAGATTCGCAAAATAGAATTTCCGCGCTGAAAATTTCTAAAATTATCCCTGAAAAGCTTTATAAATTGTGTGTTAAGCCGTCATTACCCGCGGTAAGTGGGTTTGCTTGTTAAGTAATAACAGTTACTGCGGCAGGTGGAGTTATTCGTGAGCTAGTTTCAGGATGCCAGTGAAGACGAAACTCGAAACAGTAACCAACAGTAACCTAAATATAATAGTCGACAGCTGTTATAACATATCATAAAAATAACGCGTATACACAACTATATTTCATTCCAGATTAATAGTCCTATGAAAACAAACGCATTTGCGTCTCGAAAACAAAATACACAATAGATGGTGTTCCTAAGTGGACTGCAAAGTTTACATGGTAATACAAACCTGTTTTTGCTGCTGGTGACCCTTTCATGTATATGTTACCGAGACGTAAATAGCGTTGGTTTTCATAGGACTATTAATCTGGAATGAAATATACATACATACATAAGACTCACGCCTTGGTCCCAGAGTGGTAGGCAGAGACGATACACCGCCACTTTGCGCGCAAACGTCGCAAAGCGACTTCCCTTCGCCCGCTTTTCGACCCGTGATACCACGCGGCGTGATGTGTGGCGAACAACATCGCCGTCTCCGTGTAACATAATTATGTAGATCGATCTGTAAACCCCTGTTTTCAGGCATGCTTGAGATGAGCTGCTTACCTGCTACCTAACGCAAACATCCTCACTGAATTTTTTTACTAAAGGCATTTAGGTGCTCCCATCCTAGTTGTTCACGAGTATGTCTACCTCGGGCAAACTCTGCAATTAGGCAAAAACAACTTCGAGAAGGAAGCCGACAGGAGGATTAGGCTAGGCTGGGCAGCATTTGGGAAGTTACGTCATATCTTCTCGTCGCGTATACCACAGTGCCTGAAGACAAAAGTCTTTAACCAGTGCGTCCTACCCGTAATGACCTACGGAGCCGAAACGTGGACACTGACAGTGGGACTAGTTCGAAAACTCAAGGTCGCTCAGCGGGCTATGGAAAGAGCTATGCTCGGAGTTTCTCTAAGAGACAGGATCCGAAATGAGGTGATCCGCCAGAGAACTAAAGTCTTCGACATAGCTAAAAAAGTTAGTACTCTGAAGTGGCAGTGGGCTGGTCACATCTGTCGGAGAACCGATTACCGCTGGGGTAAACGAGTTCTCGAGTGGAGACCGCGACTGGGCAAGCGTAGTGTGCGACGCCCCCTGGCTAGATGGAGCGACGTTCTGCGTAAGGCGGCTGGCAGTGACTGGATGAGAAGAACCGAAGATCGGGTTCAGTGGCGCACCTTGGGAGAGGCCTATGTCCAACAGTGGACTCTTTCAGGCTGATGATGATGATGATCCTAGATTGTTTCCTAAATTGATTACAATTTCAACGCTAAAGTTGATCTACAGCTTCACATACAGCTTCCGCGGACCGCTCGTGTGCCGCGGCACCCACGCAACCACTATCGTGTCTCTGTTTAACGTGAGATACACTGTGGTACCGCCAGTAACTAACATTGACCTGTAATTATAGTCAACCTGCTGCTATAACGTAATAGCGCGTATATGTTAAAGCCCTAGTATAACATAACCAACGATATGTATGTACTACTAGATAGAGCGTTCCAAACCATCGCTCTGTTCCACGCAAGTAGCCACATCTCTTTCACATTCACAATGAAACTTGTGCAGTTACTACTCAGAACATTTAATTATTACTAAATATTGACGCTACGGTTAAATAATGTCAATATTTAGTAAATAATTAAATGTTCTGAGTGAACTGCACAAGTTTCAAAGTGAATGTGAAAGAGTTGTGGCTACTTGCGTGGAACAGAGCGATTGTTTGGAACGCTCCATCTAGTAGTACATAGAGATCGTTGCATATAACGTCAGTAAGAGAAAAACTGAGATCAATATCTTATGTGATATGGATTTTGGAAGATACAGTCTGCGACTGAAAAAAGTTTCTATAATAGATATCCTTTCATTTCTTGCACCACTTGAAAAGGAGCCAAGTGTCGAGTCTGAATATTGCAGATAAATATGCATATTAAGAAGTCCACTCCACAATGAAGGCTTAAGTGCATTCCTAAGTTTCAGCAGCTTACCAAGAATCCTTTTTAGATGCTGCTCTAAAAATATGTCCTTATAGAAAACGTTGGAATTAGTAGGAAGAAATAAGTGATTTTCCTTTGTTTCAGTTCATGAATAACACAGTCAAAACGAGAATACACTCACCTCCCCGACAGTTCCAAAATCGCGCCGGTACAAAGTTACTACGGCCGGCGTCGAGTAATCGACGCTATATGTTGGAAAGAGAAGTACTTAATAGTAATAATAATAAACAATAATAAGATACTTTATTCAAAAAACATTGGTACAGATTACAGAAAAATTCTTAGTTTGACTGAGGGCAGCAGTCTCACACACAAACATTTGTAATGTTATCGATTGCAAGTAAAGTTTACAATTTTAAACGTTATTGTATATATTTTTCACTTACGTTAATTTTTAGTTTTTCATACGGACATTTGTATGAATAAATAAAAAAAAAAATATTATAACAAAAAGTTTTTTATATTTCTAGTTGATTTCGCTCAGGGCAAGTCACACAGTAAATATGAATAAAGATGGTTTATCTGCAATACCTACTAAACCTTGTGCCGTGTGATTTCCGGTAGAGTAGAATAGGACCACTCCAACTCTTCCCGTGGATGTCGTACAAGGCGACTAAGGGAATACATTATAAAACGTCAGTCAGACCTCCCCAACCCGTCTGGCCAGCGCGGGGAGTGTAGGGCAAATCCTCCGTCTGTCTCCGGCAGATGAGAAAGGGTTGTGCTCCTGCAGTGGAGACAAAAATAACCTGATGATGAAGTCACAGTTGCTGAGTAGGTATTCCCCATAATCATTCGCGAATTTACGTATACAGATAGGCATTTCGTTGTAACTTACAGGGATACGACGCCCAAGCAATCTGATACAGAAGTAGTTGTTCACCCTCGTGGAGGACTCCAACTTTCTCTGAGCGACCAACCTGGTGTAGTTGTCATGTTGGATTGGTGTTTTATGCTCTGGACTGCTATGGTTCATCATCATCCAAATCAGGTTATTTATGTCTCCACTGCAGGAGCACAACCCTCTCTCATCTGCCGGAGACAGACGGAGGATGTTTAGTTCTATTAGTTACTTGTGCTTAAGGCTAACCTAACTGCTAGGTTATCTTATGTTGTTGACTTAAGTTGGTGCTACTGCACCCATCATAATTTACGCAAACACATAAACGTGTACGTACAGGCTGGTCTGGTGTAGGTAAATGTGGAAGAGCATAACATAGGACGTAACCAGCATGATATTATCAAGATTCGCGAAAACACGAGACGAACGGAGGTCTTGATGCTAGTAAAAGTTATTTTTTTAATATTTATACCACGGACAGGGGTTTGATCACCGAGCTTAAGAGCTCCCCTGTCGTGATTGAGCTATGAATTCAATTAATTATTAATGCCAGCGCTTTCCTCTGTATTTGAACTTCAACGTTCATTGAACAAGCTTCAATAACAGCTAGTGGTTGATTCTGTTGCTAAGTTTTAAGATAAATATCTGCTTAACCTTCTGAGAGTCTCCTTGTCATCATCATCAGCCTGCATACGTCCACTGCTGAACAGCAACACGGACGTCAGCTGATTGAAAACTGACAGTTTTTTCTTCTTGATGATATTTTTTCCACTTGTAATTACAGGATTGCACGCACTCTTGGCGTCACGCGGCAAGCGCCATATTAAGAAAGACAAATATAAGCATACTTTTGCAAATTTATGCATTATTACGTGATAACTAGAGGGGAAGGGTAGGGGAGTCTTGGCATATACTACGGGTCGTCACAGAGGGGGGGGAGGAATAAAAAAATTTAAAATAATGGGTTACGTAGTTTGGGTAGTAGTGTTTAATAATTGTATAAAGATGACACATGCATATGAGATTTTTTGTAGATACATTAACTAGTTCTCTCTCCACTTGTGATTACACAGCGATCTGTAAGTATGATGGTTTTAATTGCTAGAGGGGAATAAGGTGGGGGGTTGGTTTAATTAAACTCCGTCGGACAGCTGTAAAACACCAGTCTTAGGCTGCTGCTGCCGACTGGGATCCAGTATCTAACATATTCTGATACAGAAATAGTAGTCAATAAAATGGCTTCCAATTAAACTGTCTTCTTAATTACATGAGTATATTAACAAATCTGCTTCAGTAAAAAATATATAATATACATACACTTGTCTAATCCAAAACTAGGGTTTTCTCGTGTGCCATGGAAATTAAACAAGTACTAGACAAAAATAACATCCAGACCTAGACCAACTTTTACAAATTGTACAGCGGTCTGTTTCTAGTGGGAATCGGACCTACTATCTCTGGCTCTCGAGTCCAGTGACCAAGCTACTTGGTCAATGAGGCGGTCTTTGTTTCCCTGAAATACCTCGAACAATAAAAATGAATCCTGTAACTTCAAAATTTCAGTTCAACCCACAGACAGGCAGTCTCGACGATTTATATACATATTCATAACTTTTTGTTACAGGTCAATTACATTACAAAAAAATATATATAAAATAATTATAATACTAAAAATGTGAGATATAATTTAGCATACATTTAAATCTAACTAATTATGTCAATGAGCTCAAAAAGTTAGTACGCTGAAGTGGCAGTGGGCTGGTCACATCTGTCGGAGAACCGATTACCGCTGGAGTAAACGAGTTCTCGAGTGGAGACCGCGACTGGGCTAGCGTAGTGTGGGACCCCCCCTGGCTAGATGGGGCGACGATCTGCGTAAGGCGGCTGGCAGAGACTGGATGAGAAGAACCGAGGATCGGGTTCAGTGGCGCGCCTTGGGAGAGGCCTATTCAAATTCAAATCATTTATTTCAACATAATAATGTCATATTTGTTGTACAATTAGAATAATAAAATTGTATTACAATAAAATGAA
Organism: Esperia sulphurella; assembly: GCA_947086405.1. Taxonomy (NCBI): domain Eukaryota; kingdom Metazoa; phylum Arthropoda; class Insecta; order Lepidoptera; family Oecophoridae; genus Esperia; species Esperia sulphurella. The sequence continues at coordinate 15,363,967 of OX352272.1, forward strand.
ATCAAATAATTTAAAATAAGTAAAATTAAATAAATGCAAACAATAAAAATTTGGGTTAAATTAAATTAAAACAGATTAGGTAAAATTAAAATAAACAAAACAAATAAACACAAATCATTTCGGAATGGTGTGTCCTACAGTTGACTCTTTCGGGCTGATGATGATGATGATGTCAATGAGTTCTGGAAAAGCTCTTCACATCTATAAAATGACTTGTTGACAAGCCAGCACAGCCTTTTTTAAAACTTGGCAGACTCGAACTGGTAACCTCAGTTGGAAGCCGGTTGACACTGGGACCTAAATTACTTCACAGTCAGTTCTAACAGCTTCAAAGCAGTGGTAAGTTAGAAATTATATGCATATGTACAGTGTATGTATGTATGTATGTATGTAAACGCTTTATTGTACCAAAAATAACAACAACAACAATAATAAAATAGGAATTAAACTGTGTACAAAGGCGGACTTATCCCGCTTAGGGATCTCTTCCAGTCAACCTTAGAGTAACCGAAAGGACAAGTATAATGCGTTTAGTAGCAAATTTGATAAAGAAATGTACCTACTTTTAATAAAGTATACTTTTAATAATGCCGTTCGATTGCCTTACTAGAACCAGCCGTTACTTGGTTCTCGCCGTCGGTAGAGCGCGAGACGTCTCTATAGACGATAGTGGGTGCATTTTTATAGACGACTTGAAGACTCCATTTGCGACAAGACGCCGGCGATTTAAAAGCATCCAAATGGCAGGAAAATTAGATTCCTGGAATGACAGAAGAAGTTATAACGTGGAGAGTTACACAACTGTGGAACGGTCTTCCTGCACACATTCGTGATAGTCCCACAATAAGATCGTTCAAACTGAGATGTAAAGAGCACTTCCTATCTAACTTACCGTGATATAGTATATATTATGTATATGTATGGTATGTTATATATTTGTATATTTTGCATGTATTTATGTATATAATATGTATAGTTGTAATTGTAATTATTATGTATTATTATGTTATATATATTATTATGTATGCACCTTACTTAGTAACTTATATTAGTATATATCAGTAGCTATACCTACTCATTTATTTTATGTATAGTACAATATTTTATTATAAAATTTCAATATCCATGCACATTTTATTTTTATTCTTTTGACCTACCGCTTGTTTTAGCTTTTCCCACAGTGAAGGTTGGCTGGAAGAGATCTCTTATAGAGATAAGTCCACCTTTGTACACTTTTATGTTATGCCCTTTTTTGTAAAATTTATGTGCCTTAAAGAGTATAATAGAGTTGGTCGTAATATTACATAGTATTATTAATGTGACTTATGGCAACTGATACTCATTCATTCATTCACCACGCCTTGGTCCCAGAGAGGTAGGCTTTTAAGAAAACAGCTACGAAATACTGCTACGAGGCGTAGCGAGCGTAGCACCACTACGACCTAAAGCTACAAATTGTGTTTCTCGTGTTCTAAACCACCAAAACAATACATACATTATATAATACTCATGCCTTGGTCCCAGTGGGGTAGGCAGAGTCGATGTATCTTAACTTCGCGCCCAACATCGCCGTCTAACGTTGAGGTACCACGATTATCTAGGGAAATAATTGTCCACCTCGTCAGAGCCCCGCATAACTCGGTAAGGCTAATAGTGCCCGGTGTGCACCCAGCTCTGGCTGGCCCCTGGACACGCATCCACCAGCACGGCAGACCATCGATTGGTGGACGGGATAGGGATATAAAGATAGGAAATGAGGGTATGAGTAAGGAATATAAGTTTCCAAAAATAGAGTTTCGCAAATCAGTTCCTCATGCTTGTATTTATAGTCTCAAACATTGGATCCATTGCAGGACCAACTTTGAAACTAGTTGCAGTTGTTTATATTTACCATCGACCTCTCATTAAGAAGAAATTTACCACCGTAAAAACACCCTCATCCCCTATTTTTTTAATATTTGTAATACTAAAAATGAAATTAGAATGGAGCGTTCCAAACAATCGCTCTGTTCCACGCAAATAGCCACAACTCTTTCACATTCACTTTGAAACTTGTGCAGTTGCTACTCAGAACATTTAATTATTACTAAATATTGACATTATTTAACTGTAGCGTCATCTACATACATAGAGATCGTCGGTATATAATGTTTTTGTTATGTTAGTGAATAAATATTTTTTTATTTTTTTCTTTCTAATATACACAGGACGCTGCTGCCCGTCCCTGGTGCAATACAATCAGCAAACTAGTTTAGGTTATAAGTCCACCTGGTTCTACGACAGACTTAACATATGAGGAGAAAATAGCTTGGCTTCAATTAAACTAAAAGCATTTTCAAGTCGGCTACCCGAAGTCGCACTGCATACGCTTCGTACTTAGTATATATACTACGCAAACTACGTACATACTAGCCTAGTTTCAATCCTTGAGAGCTTAGTACCGTCTAGTATAATTAAGAGTAGTAAGCCGTGTACATAATTGCATATGCATAACGCTGCTTAAACATGCAGAGGAAATGTACAGTATGCGAGAAATTTCTTTAAACTAAATTACATTTGTTTTTACGGTCGAGACCACTTGAATAGAGTACTACAAGTTTCTTTTTAATGTAATAGTAATATTTTACTGTAAAAATTTCGATTCGGAGTCTTACGTCAAAATGTCTAGTATCTAAATTGGGTCCAGATCGTAAGAGGTCCATATAAAACGTTGCTAACATTTATAGTAACTTTTAGTAGCTCGCAGGGTGGGACGATCATGAAGATGGACCGTCGACCTGAAGAAGGTGGCCGGAAGCGGCTGGATGCGGAGACCGGGCATTAATTGGGGAAAGCCTATGTCCAGCTGTTTGACAGACATTTTTTTATACAGTTAATTGTATATGCAATGTAGGAAGGGAATAGAAGGGGAAGGAAGTCGGATGGGAAAGAAGAGCGGGAAGGGGAGGGACACGTTGGGAGGAGGAGGGATAGTGGGAAGGGGTTATGGAAGGAGAGGAAAGATGAGGGGGCAGTGGTAAATAAAGGGCCTAGAAAGGGGTGGGTTATGGGAAGGGGGAGAGGTAGGAGTAGGTAGAGGGAAGCGGTGGGGGAAAGGGTTTTAATGTTATGGAAAGGGGATGGAGAAGAAAAGAAAGGGCAAATTGGAAGGGCGAAAGAAAATATCACCTAATTTGCAAAATATTAAAATATAAAAAATATAAATAATTATTATGATAATCTTTTAATTCATAATAAACATGAAGTAAATGTCAACCGACTTAAAAAAAAGGAAGAGGTTCTCAATTCGACAGTATGTTTTCTTTATGTATATAAATATTTTCAATGCACAGCCAGATTAATAGATTTTTTTAGGATTTAGTAATACACGTAATACATAATAATGTGTAATGTTAAGTTGTCCACGCGGACGAAGTCGCTGGCAACAGCTAGTATTTGATAAACTTCCTGATATGTTTAAGGAACACAAAATTAATAAATTTAAATTCGATCAAATTATGGCTCGCTGAAAGACGTTTCTACAGTGTTAATGAATATATGGACTATAAAAATAGTGTATACCATTTCTGACATTCGATAATAATAGTAAATTTTAGTAACTTTGACATTCGTTAATATCTGACATTTCATGATGTGACAATTAATTCTTTTAAGTTTTACATATTATTTTCGTTTTATTACGGAGTTATATACCTGTTACGTAGTAACTATAAGTAATCTGTGGTTATAAGTCCTTGACGTAGACTCTCAGGCAGAACCGCCTGTGGCCTATACATACGTATCATCATCAGGTTATTTTTGTCTCCACTGCAGGAGCACAAACCTCTCATCTGCCGGAGACAGACGGAGGATTTGACCTACACTCCCCGCGCTGGCCAGACGGGTTGGGGAGGCCTGGTTGATGTTTTTTAATGTATTCCCTCAGTCGCCTTGTACGACATCCACGGGAAGAGTTGGAGTGGTCCTATTCTACTCTACCGGAAAGGTGTACATATGTGTATAGTAATATATATCTTGCGTACATATACAGCGAGTAATAAATTACTCGTCGCGTGGCATAGCTCCAGCTCAGGACTCCACCCGCTAACTTTAATGCAGGAAGTTCTACGCAACCGAGTTACTCCAGAGATAATTCTAAAGGCTAACTTATCTATACATACACCTCATACATGAAGCAAAATATTTTTTCGTAGTTTCACCTCAAAGTGTTGTTCTTCATGAGAGACACTAATTGGTTATTAAATTAGATAACAGATGCACATTTTAAAATCATCTGAGATTTGCCTATATCACAATCTACCTTTTTCTGTTATTCTTATCCTCTACCCAAATTTTGTCTGGAAGAAATCGATTTTAGCGATAAGACCGCCTAGATGTTCATATGTATATTTCATTCCAGATTAATAGTCCTATGAAAACAAACGCATTTGCGTCTCGAAAACAAAATACACAATAGATGGTGTTCCTAAGTGGACTGCAAAGTTTACATGGTAATACAAACCTGTTTTTGCTGCTGGTGACCCTTTCATGTATATGTTACCGAGACGTAAATAGCGTTGGTTTTCATAGGACTATGAATCTGGAATGAAATATAGGTTACTTTATTACTGTATCTTTTTTTTTACTTGCAATAAAGAGTAATTGAATCACCATGCTTGGTAGGGGCATTGGTGATCGCAGTAATGATCTTAATATACGCAGGAGAACGCTGCTGCCCATTAGTCGCCTTGATGACACTCACGGGAAGATTGGGAGTGGCCCCCAAATTCTTGGTATATTTGTAAATAAAATACCTATACACAACGATCTCTATGTACTACTAGATGGAGCGTTCCAAACAATCGCTCTGTTCCACGCAAGTAGCCACAACTCTTCCACATTCACTATGAAACTGGTGCAGTTACTACGCAAAACATTTAATTATTACTAAATATTGACGCTACGGTTAAATAATATCTAATATTTAGAAAATAATTAATATTTTAGGAGTGTAGGCCAAATCCTCCGTCTGTCTCCGGCAGATGAGAGAGGGCTGTGCTTCTGCAGTGGAGACAAAAATAACCTGATGATGATGAACTCCTCTGAGCGAGGATCAACGGAGGTACGCAACACATAACACCTACCATGAAGGTAGGGCGAGTCCCAAGGACTGAACCTACGCTACCTTAGGCCTCAGGTACATTAAGTTGTTTATATAAAGAGCAGCCGTTGGGGCAGATGAGTTCTGGAATAGAAATCGCAAGGTGGGACGCCGACCGCGGCCGGAAGCGGCTGGATGTGTTTGGCGGAGAACCAGGTATCGCGTTCATTTGGAAGGCCTATGTCCAGCAGTGGACGTTTAAGGGATGATATAATAATAAATATCTCAGACATTAACACCAAATTATCCAGTCCCAAACTAGGCAGAGCCTGTGGTATGGTTACTAGATAACGGATACACATACTTAAATAAATATATAAACATCCAAGACTTTGGTACAAACATTCATATTCATCATACGAACATTTGCCCCTAGCGGGATTCGAACCCGCAACCTCCGGCGTGGCAGTCCGAGAGCTACCCGTTCCGCCACGGAGGTCGTCGGATATGGTGATAATGATTTGAAGAAGTTTTGCTGCAGTAAATAAGTTGCATATATTTGTGGATTTTCCAGAGAATTATTCTCTTTATGAAACAAACAACGTATTTTTATATTTGTTCCGTAGCTAAAGAAATCGTATAATACGAAGACAGAATCGTTAAAACAATCATATATAAATGTGAGATCCGATGCAATATTTGCTCAGTCAGCCGGTAATCTGTTGTGAGGCTGAGGTGAATGTACAGTCAGACGAGAAAATAACATAAATTATATCACGATTATTTTGTTACTTTTTATTCTCTCCAAATGCCACCAGGGAATACTCCGTGAAGTTTTCACATAATATCCGCCAAACTACAAAGCTGTTTTGTACTCTCTGACGGGGTATGCGACATATGATGTGGCGTCTATAATATAATTACGGTGCCATGTCAATACATATTCGCTAACATTATGTACTTTAGACAGAACCTTTCTTTACTCAACTTAAATAATGAGAGGCATAATTCAAATACATCATTCTAGATTGTCTAAGATCAATAATTCTTTTGTGGGACTGTGCGTGCGTTACTACAATAAGGTTCCGAATGAAATTATTAACTTGTCTGAACAAAAATTCAAATCTTCTATAAAAAGTTAATCTGTGCAAGAAAGCCTACTATAAGTTAGATGACTACTTAAATGATAAAAGTCCATGTAGTGCTTGATGGCTCAGCATAGGTAGACTTAATGATTGTAATGAATAAGATAAATCAAAGGTAGGGCCCTGTGCCGTTGGGTTTGTTGCCACTTCTTCCCCTCGGTTATACAGGTGGAAGTGGAGTAGTTTTAGGCAGAATTTGACGTCAAAAAGAGAATAATGTATTCTAATTTTGAAAATAAATATTTTGATTTTGTCTAACTACAGTAACTAGACTAGAAACGCTAGAGTAACTAATCTAAAATATCTTTCTATTCGAACGATGGGGATTGGCGTTAAGTATCATTTACCACTTATTTAAAACTTCCGAAAATACACAAATATTTACATTCATGCGCAGTAAATAAAAAGAAAATGACAAGAATATAGTCTATGTTTTAGAATCATAAAATAATAGATTTTTTGTTGAAGATACTTTACAAAAAACTGCAGAACGACGTCAATTCTTCAAAATTTTTCAACACTCTAACGGCTTGTCAACTTTGACATAACTTTAAACTGACAATTGACATTTGTGTGTTGTGTATTGCCCTAAATAAGATAAAACAAATATTCTAAAAATACAATTTGCCAAAACTAGCTCTTCTAAGTCGATATTAACTGTATATTGAATAGGTTTCCAAAGAAATGCAAAGTGGTAAAGTTACCTTTATTTTATTAAGGGTTAACAGTTTTGGAAATTATGCTAGACTTTAACAGTTTTAGCAGCCCGTTCTCTCTAACTTATTTCACTAACATCGTTGATTCTATCCTCACTTTTATAAAAACTTGTTTATCTTACGTGAAATTGAAAAAATCACGAAAAGACTTTGTGTACCCAGTTTTAACCTACACAATTAAGCCAATTACAAAAAATCCTTAATATCGCGAGAAATATTTTTTGTTTGAACTTTACACAATTTTCTTTTCAAATTAAAGTTAGGCAGACGGTAAATAAAAGCTACGGTTTTATAATTTAACGGAACCCTAACAATCGTATAAATAAAAGTGAAATCTGTATTCAAAGTCCAGTTGATAAGTAAACATACGGTTGGACAGTCGCTGGATTTTATGAATATCATAACAAAATGGAATAATATTAAAATATTGTCGCTGTGACTGTACCTAAATAGAAACAATACTGGCAGTATAAGCGGATTTAGTTTTAGATTGAATGATCGTGCGTCCCTCTCTGTGCAGCCTTCGGGGAGCGGGACAGGTATAGTTCGGGATAAGTCGTTTGGATGCAAAACGCATATTTTGCCATTTGTGGGATTCCTTTGGTTTTCTTTGAACTATTTTTTTCCTGCTATAACTTTTTACTAGAACATTGTCGCTTATTGCACATTTGATTTACTAGCTGTTGCCCGCGACTTCGTCCGCGTGGACGTGTTTGATATTATCAAAAATTATTATGTATTTCTTGTAGGAATGGGATGTTTTTCGAGATAAAACTATCCTATGTCCTATTCCAGGACCTAACCTATGTGTGCCAAGTTTCATCACGATCCGTCCAGTGGTTGAAGCGTGATTGAGTAAGAAACATCCAAATATCCAAACTTTCACATCTAATAAATAAAATCGTAAACATCGCATGTCTGTACATCGAAGATATTTGCAAAAAAAAATTCAACACATTTCAATAATTTTTGGAATTTTTGTCTGTTTATCTGTTTGTCTGTGAGTTTGTGTGGTGTTGAGCGGGAGCGGGAGCGGGAGCGAGAGCGGGAGCGGGAGCGGAAGCGGGAGCGGAAACGGGAATGGGAATGGGAGCGGATTCTGTAGTTCACGCGAGCGGAGCCGCGGGCACAGCTAGTTTATAATATTAGTAGGATTACGTTCACGTTAATTACGGAGTAGTGGACGTAGAAAACGAGTTCTCGAGTGGAGACCGCGACTGGGCAAGCGTAGTGTGGGACGCCCCCTGGCTAGATGGAGCGACGATCTACGTAAGGGGGCTGGCAGTGACTGGATGAGAAGAACCGAAGATCGGGTTTAGTGGTGCGTTTTTGGAGAGGTCTATGTCCAGCAGTGGGCTTTTGCAGGCTGATGATGATGAATAGTACCCATATTACAAGAGAAAGAAAGAAAAATTCTAGTTTGGGATTAGACAACCTAACACGCAGTTTTCTCTTTCTCTGGTAGGCTGGCAGAAATCTCTTAAAGAGATAAGCTTCACCATTTGTACTGTAATTTCCTTTTTTTTTTGTTAGTTGTAATGTTATGTGTGTGCAATAAAGAGTTAAATAAAAATAAATAAAATAAATAAGTGTTAGCGTTTATCCATCATCATCATCAGGTTATTTTTGTCTCCACTGCAGGAGCACAACCCTCTCTCATCTGCCGGAGACAGACGGAGGATGACGGAGCGTTTATCCAAATTATAGTTATTCCTTTTAAATTTAAAGTATAATTCCGTGATATAAATGTTTAATTAGTAAAGTAAATAGATGGTCTATTGACTGCCATTACTTCCTGTTGCCATTTTTCGGTGTGGTTACTCACACCACCACTGTGGTGCAACAGGCGGTAGAGGGGGGGGGAGATGCTACTCGAGCTACAGCACGACCTAGGTTCGGCATTCTAACAGCCAACGTCATCGGGAGTTGAATATCTATTGTGAAATGGCTAGAAGTGGATATTTTAAGTTTCAATATAGATTTGAGTTTAATGTAGTCTTCGTATCATTTACTGCCCTGGCTGGGAGGATTGCCGGTACTGTCTAACACAACGATCTCTATGTACTACTAGATGGAGCGTTCCAAATAATCGCTCTGTTCCACGCAAGTAGCCACAACTCTTTCACATTCACTTTGAAACATGTGCAGTTACTACTCAGAACATTTAATTATAACTAAATATTGACGCTACGGTTAAATAATGTCAATATTTAGTAAATAATTAAATGTCCTGAGTAGTAACTGCACAAGTTTCAATGTGAGTTGTGGCTACTTGCTCGGAACAGAGCGATTGTTTGAAACGCTCCATCTAGTAGTATATAGAGATCGTTGGTCTAACACATGTGTACAACGTAATGTATATTATAAGAAATGTTTATTTAAAATAAAATGCCCAGTCTACAATACAATACAATACACTTTATTGCACAAACAAATACAGTTACACGTTATAGAAGTTACAATAGAAGTACAGTTTAGGCGGTCTTATCGCTTTAAGCGATTTCTTCCAGACAACCTTTAGTCTAATATCAAGTGGAGATGTCTCCATGTCAAGTGGAGAGTTCAAACACAGATTGACCTACCAGAATCGATCTGCCAGAATCTCGCAGAACAGTGATTAAGTGAGTGATCCATTTGGAGCTTGCTGTTCATTTTTATTAAGTAAGGTTCTGTTACGACCCGGTTACACCTTTGAAAAATCCTGTAGGTATGGAATCCGGGAATTAAATGTAATCTGGAATCTGTAACTCAATACGCATGGCGTATTTTATTGAATTAATCGTAATCTATCTTATAAATAAAAACGTCAACTTCGCTTCTTTGTAGGTACATTAAATATTCCAATAAAAATGGGGGTATAAGGAAGAGTAATAGAATACAATAAGACCATTTTTGGAAGTTTTGTTTTTCTGTTTGTTTGTGCAGGCATCACCAAAACCACTGAACGGATTATGTGAAGTTTTCAGCAAAACATTGGACTGAATTCGAAGTAACATTACGTCTTTATTACATCGCAATCGGCCCACTCAATAAAAAGTTATGAGAATTTATAGTTTTTAAAAAACTCTCATGCATTATATTAGTATACAATAATGTACTGTAGTGCTCGGCGGAATTCAGATTGCGATGAGTTAGGACTGCATTTAGAGCTAGAGTAAGAGCGGGCACGGAAGCGGGAGTGCTGGCGGGAAATAATAAAATAAAATTCTGAAGTTAAAAATACGGAATGGTATTTTTTGCCTTTGTGTCGGTTCGATTCCTGGGCCCTTCAGGGCCCGTTTCCTTCCACCCTGTATAACAACTGAGTTCACATACAGAATGAATGAAATGAATGAACGAAAAATACATTTGACAAACAATCGTTAGTCCAATACATTTTAAAGCTCACGCAACGTCAATTTGACGCGTGTAAGCTGTCACGTCAATTAATGCTTGCCGTTCCATTCATTCAATCATTCACTCATTCATCGCTCTCGGGGACATTGGACCACTTATCAATATTTAATGTTTTGTACTGAAAGCCCGTAAGCTAATAAAATGGCGGATTAATTCGACGTTCCGTAACACGTAGTATACTTCGTTAATTAAGGGCCGCGCAAATACTGCGAGTCAATATTTAATTGCGATAATGATAATTAATGTTTGCGCATAGTTTTACGTAGCGTGTGGAATGGAACGCATGTGTTTATCTTGTCTATTAGTCACGAATAAATAGGGTATTGTGTACTTTCATACAAATTACCTATAAGGAATGATTTTATTGTTTACAAGAGATTTAAAAACTGTTCTAACATGTTCAGGTACTCATTTTAAGTCGCTCTGGTTGGATTTTTCATTCAATGTACAGACTTTTTTGCCTTTACGATTTTATTATATAGGTTACAGACAACGATCTCTATGTACTACTAGATGGAGCGTTCCAAACAATCGCTCTTTTCCACGCAAGTAGCCACAAACAACTCTTTCTCATTCACTTTGAAACTTGTGCAGTTACTACTCAGAACAATTAATTATTTACTAAATATTTACATTTGTCAATATTTACTTATTAATTAATAATCATTTCGAGGAGCGTGGGGATCGGAGGCCAAGGCATTTGTGCGTGAGATGGGGAAGCGCATGAGAGACCATGGGAGTGACCCCCGGGCGGTGTCGTACCTGGTTCAAAGATTAGCCCTGGCTATTCAACGTGGTAACGCAGCCAGCGTCATGGGCACCTTTGAGCTGGGGACGAGTCTTTATTAGATTTGTAAAATTTTTATATAGAGGTTGTATTTCATCATAGCACCATAGTATTTTGTTAAATAAACAGATAACTTTTCTAGTATTATATATATTTTTCCTGCATCATTTCGATATACATATCTGTGTGGTTCCCGGCTTGGAACATCGCCACCCCCAATCTTCCCGTGGATATCGTGAACGCAACTAAGGGAGAGCACCAGGAACGGGCGTTCTCCTGTAGTAATATCATTACTGCGATCACCAACCCACCTGCCAGGCGTGCTGATGATGGAAAATCCTCCAATGGACAGCCCACCAAAAGTGTCATTCTATTTCGTGAACCATCATAAGCCATGTTCAACAGTGGACGTGTTTTAGCTGATGGTGATACCTGCTAAACTGTTTTGGGTACTTTAAATAAATGAAGGGAACAAGTTCTTGGTGCGCTCGTATTATGATTATGCAGTTAAGATGACTGTTCACAGTTAACAAGATGTTGTTGAAATCAACAAAGGCAGGCACGTGAATTGCTAGTTTTTCGTTTAGGGACGCTCGGCAGATTCTGGGATCAGACAGACAGACTGACCGTCTACTTATCCGTTTTTCTACATAAATATACAGGAAGCTTCTCCAACAACTCCCGCTGAATTATCGAACAATATAGGACAATTCATAAAAACATCTAGACCGGGACTTACTTGTGCAAATTGGTCTGTCTTGTACGTTTATAAGATTATTTCATCTTAGTCCTTGAAGGCCTTCACAGCTTCACCGGAGGGAGAGCGAGCGCAGGTGCGCTCGGCTCAGTTAGCTGGCGCAGAGGGCGCTCAGCGCTAATTTTAGGGGGGTGCAACTGGCCTAAGGGCGCCCATGGGGCACGGACCTCGGCTTAGGACGTGAATCTTAGTCCACTTTGTTGGCTCATACTTATATGAGCCAACAAAGTGGACTAAGATAAATAATCATGATAAATAACCTTCTGACATGACCTTTCGACCTTTAAAGGTTGATCTTAGATAACTTTGTTGAAGTAAATTAGTACCTAAATAAAATTAATACGTTTTTATATCACAGTAATTTAATAAAATAATTAAATATTTCTCTAGCTATTTTCGCCAACATTTATATAATAATAAACTCTGTACTGTTACTGAGTATCAAATTTAGATTTTACACATGTCTGGCTCTCCATAGCAGCTGGAGGCAAAAACGAAAATAAATGATGTAAATGTTTTACATGTTACTCGTGTTAATACTTATGAAAAAATATTTTTCTTATAACTTATCGAGAACTATCTGTGCGGTTCCACTCGCGTAGACTAATGAATACTTAATTAGTTTTTGATTTCTCGCTCCCGCTTCCACTCTCGTTCCCGCTCTCGTTCCCACTCCCGCTCCCACTCTCTTTTCCACTCCCGCTCCCGCTCCCACTCTCGTTCCCGCTCCCGCTCCTGCTCTCGTTCCCGCTCCCACTCTCGTTCCCGTTCTCGAGTTTCTGAAAATTGTAAATTCGCATAACTTTTGATTGAGTAGTCGTTGTAAGTCGATTGTGATGAAATAAAGACTTATTCTTACTACAAATTAAGTCATATGTTTTTCTGCAAACTCTAGCAGAATTGCTTCAGTAGTGATGTGTGCACAAACAAATCAGACAGAAGATCATGTTGGCATTTGGCGTACTGGATGTCGTTGCGCTCCCTTACAACCCTTTAACGTACAAACACGCAAGTTTTCAATGTTGTAATCAATACTAGCAGGGCTCACGGCTCCGCTCGCGTGTACTTCACAATCCGCTCCCGTTCCCACTTCCGCACCCACTCCCGCTCCCACTCCCGCTGCCGCTCCCGCTCGCGCTCCCGCTCCCACTCTATCATCAATAGTTTCCGCAGCGTATGCGATGAATGACATTCTAGGTTAAATTTGTTTTCACCTTGGGTTACATTATTGAAGTTTTAGTAGGGATCCCTAATTTTTATAGTAATAAATATAGCCTATATTACTTAGGGATAATGAAGCATTCTAATAATGAAAGAATTTTTGAAATCAGTCCAGTAGTTTTGTCAGTTTATTCGTTACAAACATACAAATCTTTCCTCTTTATAATATTAGTGTAGATGTATAAATTTTAGGTACTTAATATAATATGAAAAATGCCTTCCCGTTCCCTGTATAATTATGTGTAATTAAGCGCCGGAGTCACGTGCCTATCGTATTCATTCCTAAGGCTATGAGTGCCTCGGGCTTGTACTCGATTTGTCAAATTGCTCAGGGAATACCGTTGTTGGACTTAAGGTCATTGGTTTGTATTGAGTTATACAGGGCTTGTTATAAATATTAAAAAAAAACAGTAGGTACCGAAGAAACACAAAGCTCTAAGAATAAGCTCTATAAGAGCTGAATATAGTAACAATGAATACCTCAGGTTCTACAGTGGCTGTACAATAGCGATAGAAGGTTATTAGAGTGGTATATGAAATCTATATTAGCGTCATGAGCTGCTAAAAGTCTTATAAGAGTAGACGGTGTCAGGATATTTAATATTACGCACATACATACATAAATAATGCTCACACCTTGGTCCCAGAGGGGTAGGCAGAGACGATGTATCGCCACTTTGCGTAATGTAATGTCGCAAAGTATTCTTAACGCCGTATGATATATATGTACGATGGTATCATCTTCAGCGGAAATACGCCCACTGCTGAACACAAGCCTCCCCAATAGAATGACACTTTTGATGAGCTGTCCGTTGGGGGATTTCCCGTAATCACCACGATTGGCAGGCGGATTGGTGATCGCAGTACCTAATGATCTGGCTTAGTAACTTTGTACCGGCGGGCGAATTGCCCGCCGTGCTCTAATTTGCGGGCGACGTAAAACTGGTGGGGGGAGGTGAGTGATAGTATACTCTGACAAGTATCAGAGGCTGCTATATGATTTTTCCAACATACTTTATCTCCCAATCCTGTCACTTATTAACTCATAAAAAACTAGATAAACTTGAATCTTAATCTATTAAATATGAGAGTTTGTTTTTAATTTTTTTATATATATATTATTCACGTACAACCTGAAGTTATTATAAATAAATAAATATCTCAGACATTCACACCAATTATCCAGTCCCAAACTAGGCAGAGCCTGTGCTATGGTTACTAGATAACGGATACAACAAAAGAAAAGCGAATCTGTACATTGAAGTTAAAAAAAAAAATTCACTGACCGGACGTTACTGAAGACCAGTAGAGTCCAAAAATATAATTAAAAAATTTCTTATCTGTCTGTATGTATGTATGTATGTACGGGCTAATCTTGGAAACTGCTGAACAGAATTTGACGGCGTTTTCACTGTTTAATAGCTTTGAGTTCGGGCCTCATACTGGTATAAGTCATATCTCATTAAAATGTCAGGATGCTGATATACAAGTTGACCTCTCATTTCATATCATTTGTATGAAAGTGTAGTTCAACATTACTGGTAGTTGCAAGAACTTGACAGAAAGTGACAGAGATGTTTTAAAGCTCATTTCAGGTATTTCCACAAGTCTCGATACAAAAAGTTCGCTATTCGATAATTAGTGGCCCTGTATTAGACCGGTGATCGTCGACAATGTCAATATCGAAGCTGTTCAGGAGTACGTCTGCCTAAGACAGATAATATAGTTGGGTAGGATCAATTTCAAAAGCTGACAGAAGAATCCAGTTAGGCTGGGCAGTATTCGGAAAACTGCGTCAAGTCTTTACGTCACCTATTCCACAATGTTTAAAGACAAAAATCTTTAATCAGTGCGTCCTGCCTGTCATGATTACAGCGCGGAGACGTGGACACTGATGGTGGGCCTGATCCACAAGATTCAAGTGGCTCTGCGAGCTATAGAGAGGGCAATGCTCGGGGTCTCTATGAGGGATATGATTCGTAATGAGGAGATCCTATGAATAACGAAGGTGACCGACATAGCCGAAAGAATTAGTAAGCTGAAATGGCAGGTCACATCTGTCGTAGTACCGAACGGCCGTTGGGGCAGACGGGTTCTAGAGTGGGACGCGACGTCCCACGCGCAGGGTGGGACGCCCTGCCACCAGGTGTATGGACGACCTGAAGATGGTGGCCGGAAGCGGCTGGATCTGTAGGGCGTTGTGGCATTCATTGGGGAAGGCATGTCCAGCAGTTTGACAGACATTTTGTTGTACAGTTAATTGGATATGAAACATAGGAATGGAATAGGAGGGGAAGGAAGTCGGATGGAAAAGAATAGAGGGATTAGGGTAAGAGAGGAAAGATGAGGGGGCAGTGGTAAATAAAGGGTGTAGGAAGGGGTGGGTTAAGGGAAGGGGGAGAGGTAGGAGTAGGGAGAGGGAAGGTGTGGGGGAAAGGGTTTTCAACGTTGTGGGAAGGGGGATGGAGAAGGAAAGAAAGAAAGGGTATGGAAAGTACAAATTGGAGGGGGGGGGGGGGGAATATTACCTAATTTGCACAATATTAAAATTTAAAAAAAATTATTGATTATATGCGGCCAAGTGCGAGTCGGACTCGCCCATGAAGGGTTCCGTAGCAGCAAGTAACATAATATAAAAGTTATTGTAGTTCGTTGTAACTTTGATCGATGTTTTAATAATAGTATTGTGGTTTACGATTTATGACGTATTAAAAGAAACTACTTACTAGATCTCTTTCAAACCAATTTTCGGTGGAAGTTTGCATGGAAATGTACATCATATATTTTTTTAGTTTTATCATTCTCTTACAGGGGGGGGGGGGGGACACATTTTACCATTTTGGAAGTGTCTCTCGCGCAAACTATTCAGTTTAGAAAAAAAATAAATTAGAAACCTCAATATCATTTTCGAAGACCTATCCACACGTATGAGTTTGATGACAAAAAAAATTTGAGTTTCAGTTCTAAGCATGGGGAACCCCCAAAATTTAATGTTTTTTTTTCTTCTATTTTTGTGTGAAAATCTTAATGCGGTTCACAGAATACATCCACTTACCAAGTTTCAATAGTTTAATTAGTCGTCTTGTACGACATCCACGGGAAGAGTTGGAGTGGTCTTATTCTGCTCTACCGGAAACCACACGGCACCTTTACATATACTTTACACTTTAAAACATTTTGCATCTGGCAGGCGTGCCAGAAACGAACACCGACGAGGTGGTCAGATCCGGTGAGGAGGGTGGCTGGCGGATCCTTATATATTGATGTTTGGATGTTTGTTACTCAATCACGGTTCAACCACTGGACGGATCGGGATAAAATTTGGCACACATATAGGTTAGGTCCTGGAATAGAACATAGAATAGTTTTATCCTGAAAAAATACATAATAATTTGTGATGTTAAGTAGTCCGCGGACGATATCGCGGACAACATCTAGTTATAAATAAACTGTACTTAAGTTTGGAAAAACTCATTGATACTGGCGGGGTTTGTACCAGGACCTCATAAACGTGAGAACCTTCAAGGACATTCTGTCATTTGTCGCGCATGTAAGGTTGTCAACACGGACGAAATCGCGGGCAACACTAGTTAAATATATCACGCAAGCTCCTCAAATGTCTACTCACAGAGTGTAACACAAATAGGATGTCCAGGAAGCCAGCCGCCTGGACTAAAAAAGGATATATAATGAAGCAGCATATTTTTTAAAACGACGCCGGCGTTACGCGTAGCTCGCCCCGTGCGAAGGCGGACGCGCGCCATTTTCCAGCTCAGCGAATGCCCATATGATCCAATTTCAGAGGTAAATGTAGCTATTTTGCAACGCGAGCCACAAACGTGGACGTACGAAGTAAATGACCGCGATTCCAGATAATACTGAATATTAGTTCGTAAATAAGCGATATAGAGTAGATTAGATGTCTTTATTTCATATTACAAATTTTAATACATAGATTGTGACTAGTAATACTGAGCTACCGCCGCCGGTACAAAGTCACGCCAGCCTACGCCAGCCTTATTATTTTTTTTTTTGCTTTCGAGGGAATGCCTCGGGGCGCCGTACAGGGCCATCAAACGGACCACTCCCAAGTACAGAGCCTAAGCCAGCCTACGCCTGCCAAAGCCAGCTTACAGCAGCCAGCTTACACCTGCCCACGCTAGCCTACGCTAGCCTACGCTAGCGAGCTCGAGATCGACGCAATAACTTATAAGTTAGAAAGAGAAGCACTTATGTTGTTGACGTATAATGTTGTCCCTCTCTCGAACGACTATGTTCGCGCGTTGGTTGCACTAGCCCTACAATAATTTAAGTCACACCCTCGGCTCTCCATACAAGCGAACCGATTTAATTACCTACTAGTACTACAGACACACCAGCGTTGTGTGTTTGTGCGCACGTTTGTGTGTGTATCTGCAAATTATTGTAGTGCTAGTGCAACTAACGCGCGAACATAGTCGTTCGAGAGAGGGACAATATTACGCTCCTAACCGCTATTGTATTTATTGATAAACGATCGCAGACTTAACTATAATATACTTAACATTTGGTTTTGATTTTATTTTTCTAGTCAGTATTATTCTAACATGAGAACATTTCGTGAGCAGGTCTATATACTTATTGAAACAAAAACATTTTCACATTCTATTTATTAAACTATAACAAAAATATATTCTTAGTCTGATAATTATACAGTATATATACATGGAATGAAACTTTGTTCTATCTATTGTTCTAAGATACATGTAAATATTATTAAATTCAACAATTGCCATAAAATAATAGACTGATGCGTTGTATCTCTATAATATAAAAAGCGGCCAAGTGCGAGTCGGACTCGCCCATGAAGGGTTCCGTACCAGCAAGTAACATAATATAAAAGTTATAGTAGTTCGTTGTAACTTTGATCGATGTTTTAATAATATTATTGTGGTTTACGATTTATGACGTATTAAAAAAAAACTACTTACTAGATCTTGTTCAAACCAATTTTAAGTGGAAGTTTGCATGGCAATGTACATCATATATTTTTTTTAGTTTTATCATTCCTTTATTTTAGAAGTTACAGGGGGGGGGACACACATTTTACAACTTTGGAAGATTCTCTCGCGCAAACTATTCAGTTTAGAAAAAAATGATATTAGAAACCTTAATATCATTTTTGAAGACCTATCCATAGATACCCCACACGTATGGGTTTGATGAAAAAAAAATTTTTGAGTTTTAGTTCTAAGTATGGGGACCCCCAAAATTTTTGATTTTTTTTCTATTTTTGTATGAAAATCTTAATGCGGTTCACAGAATACATCTACTTACCAAGTTTCAACAATATAGTTCTTATAGTTTCGGAATAAAGTGGCTGTGACATACGGACGGACAGACAGACAGACAGACAGACAGACATGACGAATCCATAAGGGTTCCGTTTTTGCCATTTGGCTACGGAACCCTAAAAATGAATCGCAAAATGTGTTGGTAAGCGCATAACTCAACAACGCCTGGACCAATTTGGCCAAATCTTTTTTTAAAATGTTCGTTGAAGTTCAAGGATGGTTTTTACGGCGAGAAAAATTAGAATTATTGCTGGAAAAACCCTAAAAATAGCCCTTTTCTTTTTCCCATACAAATGATTTCTAACTAAAACGTAGTCAATTTGAGCTTTATTGCTATGGTATAAAGCACTCGCAAGCACTCACTGTTGTCTAAGCAATGTAGGTGTGTTCCTAACGTCAAAGATCATATCTATCAAAACAATGTGCGTGTGTGCGTTGGAGCACAGAATACATAGTTGGAGGAGTTTAATGTCGCGTTCCGAAACTCGCGTTTCTTTTGTATTAGTTTCGGCACGCGAGATAAAATGCATCAGTTTCCACGTCATTACATCAGTCAAACAAAAATCGCGTTACCAACAGTGTTTTATTATTTTTAATATACAAATTTTAAATAAATAAAACAATTCGTACGGCTTAAAAGGATTTGACTTCAAGTCATATCAAATTAAAAAAAAAAAAAATTGTCTGTTACCTAATCTACTGAGTTTGCTTTTGTCAACTGATACACGAAACAAATTCGTATATCGTGTTTTGTGCAGAGTGTTTAGTTAGTTAGTGTTTGTTTAGTTCGTGATTAGTGAAAAAATAATTTATATTTGATATGCCTCCTGTAAGACGAAGCAATTTAGGTAGAAGAACCAGAAATGCTACAAACCAAGCTAATTACCGATCTAATCGTACTGCACAAGAACGTGACGACGGAAATGAACGTGAAAGAATTCGGATATCACAAACGCGTGAAGCGCGAGCGCGACATTCAACTAATAATCGCGCAAGTTTGAATCGAGCTGCTTTCAGTTACGATGTGTCAATTGACTACAGTAACTACCAATGTGTTGTTATTGGTTCTATGAACTCGGTTTGCTCACACTGTAAGGCATTAAAATACAAAAACGAAGCCAATGGATTGTGTTGCGCAAATGGTAAAGTGAAATTGATACCATTGGATCCACCACCAGAACCATTGTACTCATTGGTTTCAGGAATAGGAACAGATTCTATACACTTTTTGACACATATCCAACAATATAACAATTGCTTTCAAATGACTTCATTTGGGGCAACAAATGTAGTTCGGGAAAATTTTATGCCAACTTTCAAGGTATGTATTATAGCAGTTACTCATAATTATTTTAGCGAACAAAATTTTCTGTCACCAAAGTTAAGATGTGTCACTAATCTTCAATTTCTTAATCATTACGAAATATATCACTTAGTCATCATATTATATGGTGATTCAGTTTCAGTGACACTTTTATTATATTTTATTATATTTGATAGACATTAGTTAAAACTAAATATATACTTTTTAAGATCAAATATTATTTAAGTTTGATCACTGACAATCCATTAATTTATACAACGCCCTATCACCAGGGTGACGGTTCTGTTCAGGAGAATTTTTTAAAATACATAGGCACAAAAACTGCCACATTACAAATCTTTTTGACAGGACGAAGTCTGTCGGGTCAGCTAGTTTTCTCTAAAATCGTTACCAAATGGGACGATACAATTTCCATTCCGTAATCGATAGTGGAATGGGAATTAATTTCCCATTTTGTAGGAATGAATTTAACATTTCGTTGCCAGTTACGAAATTCGGTTACCAAATGCGACGACACAACTCCCATTCCGTAATCTAATGGCAAGCGCAGGGTGGGACCGACGACCTGAAGAAGGTGGTCGGAAGCGGCTGGATGCGGCGGCGTTCATTCGGGAAAGCCTATGTCCAGCAGTGGACGTCTAAGGGGTGACATGATGATCGCTTACGAAATGGGAATTAATTACCCATTTTGTAGCAATTAATATTCAGTGTCAAATCTGACGAAATTTAGTTACCAAATGGTATAATTCCAGCATCCATCTATGACATTTTCATTTGAGAGCGAAATATAACTACAACTGCCGTAGATAACCAATGTGATTGTTGCGCACGTTTTAAAAACTTCCCAAATATTTTAAATAACAGCAAGAACTATCCCCACCGCCAGAGGGCAGTAAAATGCCATCACTTTTAACTGGCAGAAAAAACTGCGGCAAAAAATTTCACTAGCTCCGAATTAAACACACGCCGTCGCCAAAAAGCGCGAGTTTTTTCCCCGAAAAAGCTGGAGCGGTGTTGCCACTTGTTAACTCCGGGATAATGCGAAAAAACGCCAGCTAAAAATGATACAGCGTGTTTGCAGCCGAGCTGGCCGGGGTGGAGGGCGCGCTCCCCAATTTGTGGTCGGCCGTATCGGGGAATTGATTCCGGTGGAATTTGTACAAAGTTTGGGTTTAATTAAAATTTTCACGCAACGGGCTCGGCTTGCTGCGTAAACATTCAAACTACGTATATCTATTTTCCTAACATAAATTATAACACATCAATATACTCGTACTTATAGGAACAGGGAAAAATAACTATGAAATGAGTGAAATATTATCAGCCTGTTTGTTTGCTCTTCCAAAATGATTTTTAGTACTTAAAAATTATGAAAAAAAATTAAGTAGATTTGAGAGCTTTTTTTTTAAACCTTTCTAATTAAGTAAATATATTAAAAACATTATAAATAAAAAATTCTTTAATTAAAGGTGCTTGCAAAGCGTAATACGCTTCTTATTTTTTATAAGTCCGTTTTGAGAAAAAGTATTGTCATTTTCTAATCTTAATAAATATCAATTGGGCGTTTCCGGTAGAGTAGAATAGGACCACTCCAACTCTTCCCGTGGATGTCGTACAAGGCGACTGAATTCCACATTATAAAACATCAATCAGGCCTCCCCGACCCGTCTGGCCAGCGCGGGGAGTGTAGGCCGAATCCTCCGTCTGTCTCCGGCAGATGAGAGAGGGTTGTGCTCCTGCAGTGGAGACAAAAATAACCTGATGATGATGATGATGGGCGCTTCTCACCTGACCCTGTCCATTATTATTGTAACCAGATACAACAGGTATATTTATTTAGGGGTAAGGGATGAAAACGACATTTGATGGTGAAAAGCCAACCTCATCTGCAAGCGGTGCACTCTGCTGGTTGGTATTTCCATACAAAACTTACTGGAGTCAGAAATATAATAGACCGGCGGCGAGCAGCAGGTCTGTCTCCGGCAGATGAGAGAGGGTTGTGCTCCTGCAGTGGAGACAAAAATAACCTGATGATGATGATGATGAGCAGCAGGTCACCGATGCGAGATGGCTATCACCTGCCCAGAGTGGTTATTATGTTCGAAACTTACTGTCTGCCCATGAGTTGCAAACCTTACTGTTTCTAACTGCAGTTGTGGTTCGGGATTCCTAAGTATGTGGACCGACTACCACGTAGACCGACAACCTGAAGATAATTACCGAGGTGTGGTAGCGATTATTGGGGAAGTCATGTCCAGCATTGGACATCCAAATACTGATGTGTATTTATAGATCAATGTATACGCTTCTACAACAAACTACCAGAGGAAATCTTAAATATGACGGACAGAAAGTTTAAGATTCATATTAAAAAACAATTTTGTAAGAAAGCCTATTATAAAATAAACGATTATTTGAATGACAAAGATGCCTGGTACTAATGTTAATTCAGCTTCGTAAAATCTTTATTAACTGTATGCTAACTTGATTTTTAAAAGATGTGTTGCGTGAAGTTTGTTGCGTCGTTTCTTCTTTACAGCGCTAACACCTAGGAAGCGGTAGTCGATAAAAAAATGACGTGTATAAATGTACCAAGTGTACTCATATGCAATAAATGATTTTGACTTTAACTTTGAGATTATAATCTTCGTCACTTAAGCCAGAGATGAATAAATATTACTACGTAAAGAAGCGTCAATCACCTCCCCCCACCAGTTCAACATCGCCCGCAAAATAGAGCAGGACTGGCAGCACGCTATACTGGACTGCCGCTGTTCGATTCCCATCTGCCTGCCGCCGGTACAAAGTTAGTACCGCTGCGCGCTATCAATCGGTGCCGAGAGATCTTCGCTATAAGTTAGAAAGAGAAGCACTTATGTTGTTGGGCATATTCCAATAATCCCCTGCAAAAATCCCCTTAAGGGGATTTCTGGAATTTTTGTCCAGAAATCCCCTGCCGATGCTCAAAGGAAACGCTAAGGGCATTTTTGGAAAAAAATCTTTTCTTTCTTTTCTTTTCTATTCTTTCTTTCGCAGGGGATTATTGGAAATAAGCCTGTTGTTGACTTATAACGTTATCCCTCTCTCGATCGACTATGTTCGCTCACTGGGTGCAGTAGCAATATAAGCTGATGCACTTATATTAGATAGCTGGATACCATAAGCTGGAGTGGCTGAGGTGTGGAGCAGTCTCTGTGTAAAGTCATAATAATAATAAGAATAATAAAACCTTTATTTTCCCTAAAAAATTTACATAAAATTCCAATTATAAAATGAAATTAATGATAATTGATCATATAAACTATGTAAATTAATAATTAATTAAATTAAGGCAATTGAATAATATCAATTTCTAAATAACATTAATATTAATTCTAATTTATGTAAGCTTAAATAGTTAATTAAGTTTTATTTTATTTATTTTTCTTTCCATTATTGGGGCACCCATTTACGGGTAAAGGTCTCTTCCATGATACGCCAGTGCTTCCTGTCAGAAGCCAGTCTCGTCCATGTGTAAAGTCATAAAAAAAATATATAGAACATTTTACACCGGAGAGCGAAATTGGCAACACCGAGACAATCCACGTCTGTGCGAGGAGCTGGACAAAGGAAAGTCAAGGAGACACACAATACACCGGAAAATGTGGCCTTCCCCGAGGTCCTATTTATTACTCTGGAGAATCTTGTATCTGACGTAGCTCCGTATTGAAAATGAACATTAAAATTGCCGCTAGATACACGGAATGTACTGTTTAAAGTAAGCAGTGTTCGTCGATAGAATGTATGGTTTTCGTCGAATGAAATTATTTTCAGAGTTGATTAAACACCTTTCTCTGAAAATATGTATTTTCAGAAGTTTTTCATTGTTTTCCTTACCCTGTAAACGTTTCTGCTGAATCCGTCCATTGGTTTTAGAGTTATCTAGGGGACAAATCTTTCCTTTGATATCTCGTAAAAAATTTTTTTTACAAAAATTTCCATAATTTTTCCATGCAATTTATATTCTAAACTAGCTGTGCCCGCGGCTCCGCTCGCGTGGACTACAGGATCCGCTCCCATTCCCACTTCCGCTCCCTATCCCACTTCCACACAGACTTTCAATCCCGCTCCCGCTCCCCCTCTAGGTCCAGGTCCAGGTCCCGGTCCGGGTCCGGGTCCCGATCCAAATCCAGGTCCAGATCTAGGTCCTGTTCCAGCTCCAGATCCAGCTCCAGAACCAGCTCCAGATCCAACTCCAGATCCAGCTCCAGATTTTTCATCGTAATCGACTAACTCAATCGAAAGTTATGCGAATTTATAGTTTTCAAAATCTCACATTACATTGGTACGATACCCGCTCCCGCTACCGCGCACGAATTCAATCGAGCATTTACACCCTACACTGCTCGCAGTGTATGCGAGAACTATAAATTCGCATAACTTTTGATTGACTGCACCGATTGCAATGAAATAAAGCCTATATGTTACACCAAGTTAAGCCCCATGTTTCTGAGAAAAGTCCATCAAAGTCCGATCAGTAGTTTTTAAGTGATGCGTGCACAAACTCACAGACAAACAGATAAACAGACAAACAGACAAAAATTTCAAAAATGATCGAAATGTGTTCTGTTGCTTATCCTTAGACCCCCCAATTTTTTTTTTGCAAATATCTTCAATGTACAGACACGCGAAGTTTACGATTTTATTTATTAGATTTCATCACAATCGGTCCAGTAGTCAGAAATATGGACGACAGAAGGAAAAATACCTAAAAACTATTTAGTTTAGATAATAAACCGAAATAAAGGCAGAAACAAATAAAAAAACAGAATCACTAATTTATTCCAAATTATCATTAACATACATATATAATGCTCAAGTATTGATCCCAGAGAGGTAGACAGGGACGATGTATCGCCACTTTGCGCGATCCTGACACACCTCACTATCCATCCATCAACCTTTTCATGCACCTCCTTTTACTCTTTTCGCTGCAAACCCCAGACATTTTGAGGACGTCACTAATTTGATCCTTGAACGTCCTCCTATGACGACCTCTAACCGTAGTTCCTTCCACATTTGCGCTGTAAACCTTTCACTCATACTCTCTAAACATCCTCCCCTCTCTATCACTTCATTCCGGTTTCAGAACCACAAGCACACTACGCAAACAAAGTCCGTTCTGCACACTTTTAATCAGAGAGTGCAGTAAATTAACGAAACAAGAATAAAAGCTCAACGAGTTCGCGAGTCTCGCACACACGCAGCAATGTACGGGGCGCGATGCACGGCCGAGCAGGCAGTGGTAAGCAAATACACTCGCAGTTATTAACAAGCCGGCCGCAAGGGGAACAAAACGAGCTGAGTGACCACTCTGCTGGGGCGGCAGTCCACGTATCGCACATTCACGGATGAGTTGAGATGGATAGTCCCGAATACACCCTTTGACGTAATAAATCTTTAACTTTAGAAGGTCGACTTTGCCTGGCTGACTATAAAATTGTATTAGTTTAGGATAAGAAACTAATGGGCCTGATTCTGAAGTCACAAGGTTAAAATTTGACAGCGCTAAAATTGTTGCTATCCTTGTCACACAGTATTATGAAGATAAAGACGAAACTAATTTTAGTGCTGTCAAATTTTAAATGTGTGCCTTTGGAATTGGGCTCAATGTGGCTCTCTAATAAAGTTTATTTCATTATTATGTATTAATTTAATTGTCTGTTCCATACATTCATTCACGGAGTGAGACAGGCCTGACATTTTCGCCAAGTTTCTTGTCATTTAGTTACACACTAGCTGGTGCCCGCGACTTCGTCTGCGCAGGATTAGTATTTCGAGTAGTTATATTAGGGTTTACTATTTTGGCTATAATGGCTTACACATAAGATATAGATATATACTGTGGCGGGCTTTTTTGTAGGACTATTTAAGATAAACATTTCCATCATATATTACATATGTGTACTCTGGCGGTTTTGGCAGCGCACGCCAGAATAGTTCACAGATGGAAGATTTTTTCCTACTTACTTGATATTTTGGACAATTCACACAATATCTTTATAAATTGTAGCCTATGTGTTATTCTGATGTATAAGCTATATTGTAAAGTTTCATTAAAATCCATTCGGTAGTTTTTACGTGAAAGAGTAACAAACATCCATCCATATTTACAAACTATCGCGTTTATAATATTAGTAGGGTACAGTGTTCTTGGTTACAGCAGCGCCTCTCGGACAGCACGTGCCCCGCGCTAATCTCACAGTTGGTACCGCGGCCGCGCGCCAGGGCCGGCCTCAGGCAAGCAGAAGGGGGCATCGTTATTTTTTCCACTCCGTTTACCTTATACTGCAGGCGTCTTGCAAAAAATAATGTTTCTGGAATTTGCAGGTACCAGCAGTATATCCAGGTGTACCAGGCGACACTTCAACCCTGTGGGATCTTTTGTGTCAGCTCCTGTATGAAATTTGGTTACCGAATGGGACGACGCAATTCCCATTCCATAATTGGTTACGGAATGGGAATAGGCAGTTACAAAATTTATCTTAACACACTCCAATTATTATCTCAGACGTGCTGGTTTATTTATTTATTTATATAATACTTTATTGTACACATAAACATACAAAGAACAACACAAAAAAAAAAAATACACAAAGTTGATCTTATTTCTAAAGGAATATCTTCCACCTAACCTGCGGTGAAGACAAAGGTTTATAGAGAGACAATAGTCGAGGCAGGTTTTCTTCACCGTTTATTAGGACTTCTTGAAATGATAAACCACAAAAGCGATTTGTAGGTTTAAATCAAAATCCGACGGTCAATGTATCTAATTATATTTATATTGATATATAGATTCAATAATAATAAATAATTAACAATAAAACAATGGCTAATTATTGAGGCCCCTATGAAGATTGTCTAGAAAGATTACTTACAGCGATAAAAGTTCGCCTAAATTGTGCTCTTAAATTCCAAAACTGTAACCCATTGCAAGCATTGAAATGCATTCAAAATAGAATGAGTATAGGATATAAAAAATAGAGGTGGTCCCGGTATAGAAGCTGTTGATAGCCCTCTCGAAAGTCAACACTGACTACTACTCTGGTACGTCTCGTGCCTCGAGCCTCATCGCCAGGCCATTGATTCTTTAACCCACTTCTGAATGAGGCAGAATTTCGCTCTAGTTGGCTCGTGCACTGATTTGCATAGAAGTTTTACCATTGCTACTAATACGGAGGACCGGGTATGGTGGCGTTCATTGGGGAAGGCCTATGTCCAACAGTGGACGTCTAAGGACGTGATGATGACTAAATATTATTAAAAAGAAGCAACACTCACCTCCCCAGCCAGTATAAATAACATCATCATCTTATGATGATGATGTTATTTATACATTATTGTCAGTTCTTAGCCGTCCACTGCTGGACATAGGCCTTGAACGCCACCACACCCAGTCCTCCGTCCTCCGCATTCAGCCGCTTCCGGCCACCTTCTTCAGGTCGTCGGTCCGTCTGGCGGCGGGGCGTCCCACCCTGCGCGTGCTGGCCCGCGGTCGCCTCTCCAGAACTCGTCTGCCCCAACGGCCGTCGGTTCTGCGACAGATGTGGCCCGCCCACTGCCTCTTCAGCTAGCTAATCCTTTCATCTATGTCGGTCACCTTCGTTTTCAGTCGGATCTCTTCATTACGCATCATATCCTTCAAAGAAACCCCGAGCATAGCCCTCTCCATAGCTCGCTGAGCGACTTGGAACTTGTAAGTCAAGCCCACCGTCAGTGTCCACGTTTCTGCCCCGTAGGTCATGACAGGCCGGAAGCATTGATTATAGACTTTTGTCTTTAAATATTATGGAATAGACGAAGTTAAGACTTGGCGCAGTTTTCCAACTGGATTCTTCAGTCAGCTTCCCTAACGTATAACGTCGCCCTCAAAATAGAGTACGGCTGCCGGTACTAATTATTATTATTATTATTCGAGTTGGGGCTATTTCAAGACCTCAGTCTAGACCTTGTATCACTGCGACCATTTCTGGTCTACTGTGATCGCCACCATACTATAGTTCCGTGTTAAGCCTTGCAGCAGTTAGAAACTGCACTATGCTTTTAGCACTGAGTTGTTTTACTTCGTCAGGGTGAAGCAAGTAGTTACCTAGGTATGTATTTCTTTTACGCATCAGTGGTCCACACTTGCACAGGAGGTGCATGGGGGTTTCCTCTGCTTCCTCACAGAGCCTACACGCTCCTGTGGTTCGGAGCTTGAGGTTGAACATGTGTTTGTTCAGGCCACAATGTCCTGTGAGAGCTCTCACTACTATGCGTAAGTTGTTCCTGCTAAGCGCTAGTGCTTCTTGAGCAGACTTACTATTGTAAGCCTTTATTAGTGCTTTGGAGTGGTTCAACCCTGGCGTGCAATTCCAGTGATTGATGGATTGCTCTAGGCAAAGGTTTCTGAGCCGGTACTAAGCTACTACGCCAGCGCAGAGAGATCGTCGCTATAAGTCAGAAAGAGAAGCACTTATGTTATTGAAGTTATCCCTCTCTCGATCGATTATGCTCGTACGCTTGGTGCAGTAGCCCTACGGTAATTTACGCACACACGCACGTATACGCCCAGACTAGTGCTAGTGTGTTCGCTTATATGGAGTGAGAGTCGGGAGTGTGCTTATACTACGAACATTTATCACTGACTCGGCGCTAAGGAAATATTGTTCTCACTCCGTGCCGATGAATAAATTTGTAGCAGTATGTAACATAGTTTTACTCTAAGTATATTACAAAAACACTCCTAATATTATATCCGTGAATGACATTCACTCTCCCATAGGTTTAGGCTTGATTTATTTTTTTTATAACTAAATGTAAATCTTCTATTCCAAACCAGAGGAAATCATATATATAGCTTTGAAAGAGAGCCTATTATAAAACACTGGCTTTTGCCCGCAACTTCGACAACTTAAAATCACAAATTATTATGTTTCCCGTAGGAATGGGATGTTTTTTCTGGATAAAAACTATCCTATATCCTATTCCAGGATCTAACCTATATGTGTGCCAAGTTTAATCCCGATCCGTCTAGTGTTGAAGCGTGATTGAGTAACAAACATCCAAACATTCAACATCCAAATATCCTAACTTTCGCATTTATAATATTAGTAGGACGGGTGGTCACAGATAGGGGGAGGGGGGAGGGGGAGGGGGGGTAGCAAATTGTAAAAAATGGGTCACGTAGATTGGGTACGATCCCTTATTGGTTGCTATTAGTGGGGGGTAGCAGATTCCTTACAAAAACGCCTGTCATCCTTTAAAGCAAGTATTCGTATCGCAAATAATTATTTTGATTCAATAAATGGAGCGAACGAATCTGGCGCGATTTCAAACCAACGTTGTTAGCGGCGGGATTATGAATCATTTGGTTACTGAACAAAATATGACTGTGTTATTGGAGTAAATTGGTTCCGTAACGTTCAGACTGTAAATATTGTGGTCAATGGAATAGTTTGGTGTTGGTGTCGAGGTAAGGGGATATACACGCTTTTTGGTACCAAATAAATAAATCCCGGTGTTTCCATCTTCTGTGCATCGGAGACGGCCACCGCGAGGTTTTAGTCGTTCTCCAGAGGCGAGTAGGTCTGCAGTAAGCATATCCCCGCGACAAAAAAGAAATTAGTTACTAAATGGGACGAAGGTGTCACATTTAGTTACTGGCTTCGGACATCGAAAAATTATAAACGACCTCCGTGGCGGAACGGGTAGCTCTCGGCCTGCCACGCCGGAGGTTGCGGGTTCGAATCCCGCTAGGGGCAAATGTTCGTATGATGAATATGAATGTTTGTACCCAAGTCTTGGATGTTTATATATTTATTTAAGTATGTGTATCCGTTATCCAGTAACCATACCAC
This sequence comes from Esperia sulphurella, assembly GCA_947086405.1. Classification (NCBI taxonomy): domain Eukaryota; kingdom Metazoa; phylum Arthropoda; class Insecta; order Lepidoptera; family Oecophoridae; genus Esperia; species Esperia sulphurella. The sequence continues at coordinate 15,393,604 of OX352272.1, forward strand.
AGGCTCTGCCTAGTTTGGGACTGGATAATCGGTGTGAATGTCTGACATATTTACATTATTTTTTTTAAATTACATTTCCCATTTCGTAATCAGTTATGAAATTTGTTACCAAACTGGATGAAAGGCATCAAAGTACTAAAATGTTTACATGGCATTGGTTGGCGAAAGGTACAAACATCTGAGGTTATATTCTATTTAGTACCTGTCTAAACTTTACATCTCGTAGCTGTTAACATGAAACACCTTGGGAATGTAATGTCTTGTTGAATCAAGAGGCATTCAACTAAAACAACATTCCAATTAATTGTACCAACTGCTGACCCTACCTAACCTGCGTGTAGCGAGGTGGGGTGGGTACACTCGGCCAGAGAAGTGGTACGAACATAAGCCTCCCCAATAGAATGACCATTTTGGTGGGCTGTCCTTTGGGGGGTTAAAATAATCACCACACTTGGCAGGCGGATCGGTGGTCGCAGTAATTATATTATTATACACAGGAGAACGCTGCTTCCAGCCCCTGGTGCAATCCCTTAGTCGACTTGAGGACAACCACCTAATGATTGTGGGTGGCCCTATTCTAAGCCGGGAACCACACGGTACACTTACCTTAAAGACGACAATTTATTTATTTATTTTATTTAATACTTTATTGTACACACAAATATACAAAGAACAACACAAAAAAAAATTATACAAAAGGATAAACTTATTCCTAAAGAAATTTCTTCCAGCTAATCTGCGATGAAAACAAGGGGTTATGGAGAGGCAGTAGTCACGTGTACCTACTATATATTAAATAATCATAGAACATATAATACACTACATGTAAACTAATAAACTATAAATACCAATACAGATACATAAATATATATAAATCCAAAATTACATAATTACAATAAAATAAAAAAAAAAATTAAATTACAAAATACGAGACAATATATAACAACATTTATGTTTTGTATTTTGTAATAATGTAATTTAAGCTCTATGGATTTCGGATATGATATGATATTTCTGTTGAAATAATAAAATACTTCATAAATATCAATCTAGATTTCCTTTTAGATGGAAATTAGACAATAAATACATACTTACTCGTAAATATAACATCAAATCCATGATCAAATTGTTTAAAATTTGCTCCCGTGGGAATCGAACCCACGAGTTCGGGCACTCAAGTCCAATAACCAAGTCACTAAGCCAGCCGGGCGACATGATAAACATAGAGTCATTGTTCTTGAGTTTTTTTGTTGACGTGGCAGGAAATAATAATATACAATGTTTTGACCGACACATCTACCTTAAAAGAAGTTTAAATTTTTCTAAAGAGAATTATTATATTAGTGATTATTTTATTTCTGTGCTGTGTTACTAAAAGCCATCATTTATATTATACATACACCGAAAAAAAAGATTTCTTACTCCAATGCAAATTGTGTTTATACAAGAGAATATTGTCTTCCATATAAGGATATTCTCTTAAATGTAGAATACAATTTGTTAAGATGATTGCATTCCGCTGAAACAATGTATTGTTAATGTAGATTGGAGAATGACTTCTTATAAGAATATGGATTATTATTAAAAAAGTACACTAATTTTCTTGCTGTAATATAAAGTTTACTTGGAATGATAATATATAATGTTAGTTTAACAATACACAATCTTATTTGAAACATATGGTTGGCTTAACTGTTATTTGGAGCCTATTTAAAAGTACAGTTTTGTTCATTTGAAATACTATATTCTTAAATTAACAATATCTCATTGTTATTAGAACGATGTATTGTTTTAATTGGATAACAACCGACACTTGTAATATACGTAACTGATTCAACTGAAAAATCTATATTCTTAATTATTCATTTCTGTTTATTGTATCGATAATTGCGTATTATTAAATTTAACAATTCGGTATTTTCAAATTAATAATTCGGTTGCGTTGTACTGATAATTGTGTATTCTTCCTTCAAAGCAATATTCTATTGTGTTTACAATATGATATTCTTAACTTAGGTGAAGTTATTTGTCTTGGGCTGAGGTTCCAATGAAATCGAAGGGAGATGTGCCGTGTTTGTTTAATTACTTAAACCAACAATATGTATTGTCCATCCAAAGCTTTGTCAGTAGTTCAAGTATAAATATTGTTTAATCAACAATACTGCTTCATTAAGTTGACGACGTTAAGATTCTTTCCATAACCTATTTCTTATAGTTAATACAAGTATATAACTGTTTTAATCTAAGATAATTTACTTTATTCAAGAAAACAGCTTGACAATTTGATTATTTGTATTCAATAAAACTGAAATTGTTAAGTGAACTATATATTGTTCATCTAAGAATATTTTTACTTTGAGAAATGTTTTTTTTTCTGTGTACCAGGACTTGAACAGGTATATTTAAATTAGATAGGTTGTGAGATGTATTGTTTTCTTATACATGATTGTAATGAAAAACTGTTCTTCAAAAGCACACAAGATTCCAATTTATTTTCGACAAACCACTTTTCGTGTTGACCGCCCTGATATTTCTGTGCCTGTTTCCAAAAGCCTAACCCTTCGTCACTTCCCGGCGCTTTCAAATCTCTGGCTAAATAAGTGAACTAACCTGAGAGCTGTATTGCTACGGAACCCTTTGCTTCAGCTAGTGAGGAGGTAGATATAATAATAATAAAATCATTTATTTACAGGAAACTTAGCCCATAGACAAATAACATTACGCAGAACATTTAATTATTACTAAATATTGACATTACAATGTCAATATTTAGTAAATAATTAAATGTTTTGAGCAGTAACTGCACAAGTTTCAAAATGAATGTGAAAGAGTTGTGGCTACTTGCGTGGAACAGAGCGATTGTTTGGAACGCTCCATCTAGTAGTACATACAGATCGTTGGTTTCATTGATTATTGCCGACGGGTTCGCCCGTGTGTGCTTAACGTGTGGGGGGACACCCCTGCCCCCCCCCCCCCCCCCCCTATACAAGTGAACAGATTTAATACCTACTACTACAGTACGATTATTGTAGGGCTACTCCATTCAGCGCTCGAACATAGTCGATCGAGAGAGAGACAACGTAAGTGATTCTATTTATAACCTACTAGCTATTGCCCGCGAATTCCTCCATGTGGCACAAATATTATGTACTAGCTGGTGCCCGCAACTTCGTCTGCGCACGATTAGTATTTCGAGTAGCTTTTTTGTAAGACTATTTAAGATAAACATTTCCATCATACATTACATATGTGTAACTCTAGCGGTTTTGGCAGCGCACGCCAGAATAGCTCGCAGATGGTAGATTTTTTCCTACTTACTTGATATTTTGGACAATTCACAAAATATCTTTATAAATTGTAGCCTATGTGTTATTCTGATGTATAAGCTATATTATTGTAAAGTTTTATTAAAATCCATTCAGTAGTTTTTACGTGAAAAAGTAACAAACATCCATACATACTTACAAACTTTCGCGTTTATAATATTAGTAGGATTTTAAACAGTAATCGTATCATCTCTATACGTATAATTAGTTTCAAAGTAGTTGCTCCAGCGTGATTTTATAAGTTTAAACCACTCACATTATACAAGGAAGTATAAAAGCTATTTCTCGTAATATCAACTTTATTAGAAGGGGGCAGAAGCTATCAACTCCAAACTTCACTCCACTAACCCGTTCGCACCGCTGCGAGCCTGGTAGGTGAAGCCGAACTTCTCAATGTCTACCTCTCTCAACACCATATTATCTTTGCATTTGCGTTTGTTCAGTTCATCTTGTTTTAACTCAAGAACTGAACACATTTCGATGTAGGTTTCAGCTTTCGGGATAAAAACTATCCTATGTCCTATTCCAGGACCTAACCTATAACCTTCATCACGATCCGTCCAGTGGTTGAAGCGTGATTGAGTAATAAACATCCAAATATCCAAACTTTTGCATTTATAATATTAGTAGGATAGGATAGCGTCGATAGCCGAACAGATGCAGCTCAATAATGCATACTGGCAGACGTACTCACGTAATTATCTATAATTTTTCTGCTGCCGAGTATTCTAAACAACAATTATGCCTATTTCCTCTCCCAATATTAATCTTCCACATCCTTTATGCCCACTCCGACCCTTCGCTGCTATTTCGAGGTCAAAACCCTTTTAAAGAAAATAAACTGCGTCAAATGGTAATGACGTTGTAAATCTTTTTCCTCGTGATTCTAAGCCTTGGTGTGGTGTCTCTGCCTACAGCCTTAAAAACCTTACCTTCGTCAGTCCGTCAGGAGGTACAGTGCGGAGCGAGAGTATCTCGGTAATTCTGGCCCGTATTGCAGTGAGTTACAGTTGGAAGTGTGGAGGAAGTTCGGCGCGTCCCTCGAGAGCGCACGGGCGCGCGCAAGTCTCGCGCGCATTAATTCAACTTTTAATGGATACCGGCCGGCCGTCTCTCCGGGGACGCACCTTTGTCATCGACTTCGATGTGGGCCGTCGTTATCATTTGAATTTTATACACCACTGGCAATTCTATTTTATGAAATAGCTCTCGGCTCGCTGCGAATCGAATTTAACTTTGTTATATCGTGTTTGTTCTGAGATTCGATTTGCAACGTACTCGTACGCAGATACGTATGACTCCATTATAACTTACAGGATAAATATGATATTTGATTAGGTCAGCGCTTGAGGGACATAATTTTACCTAGTAAAATCATTGGAAAGATAACAATGATGCGAGATACAAATAGTATCTCGCATCATTGTTATCTTTCCACTTTATTTCAATAAATTGGATAATCAAACTTCCTAATAACAACTCAAAAGTCGAACCAATTAAAAAAGTATGTCAAATTTTAATTGAAAACGTAATTAAAAAATCCCAACCAGCTCCACCTCATTAACATTCAAGTTTTCTTATTTGCCTCTGACTCGGAGATAGTGCTTTGAGACCACAAAACTTTCTGTCAATTTCCTTATTCTTTGACATTGTTTCGTAGGTGACATTAACCTAAGTAGGTGATTATTGGGCATTCTGGCTCACTTTCAATCAACCAAAATCGATTGGGCATTCTAGCTCACTTTCAAATGACGAAAACAGATTGGGCATTCTGGCTCACTTTTCACTCGCTTCACTCGTTCGCTCGCTGCGCTCGCACAGTGAGCCAGAAAGCCCAATCTGTTTTCGTCATTTGAAAGTGAGCTAGAATGCCCAATCGATTTTGATTGTTTGAAAGTGAGCTAGAATGCCCAATCGGTTTTCGCTGTTTGAAAGTGAGCCAGAATGCCCAATCGGTTTTAGACGTTTGAAAGTGAGCTAGAATGCCCAATCGGTTTTCGCTGTTTGAAAGTGAGCCAGAATGCCCAATCGGTTTCCGACGTTTGTTTGTATTAAAATAATCGCATGACTTAGAACATCTTGACAAAAGCGACTCACGTCCAATAACGATTGCAAACATCGTCGATTAAAACCTGTTGTATGTTTCGAACGGAACGCGTTTGAGTGCGCGTTGGGTTACGTACCGACGATTACCAAGCTATGTTCGCCGTCCGACGCGCGGTTGGAGTCGAGGCGCGAGTCGCCCCTGTGTAGCGCTCTGAACGCGATTATGTTTGTGTATGCGACGTATAACGAGCTAATCGAAATTAGGTTATGTAATATAAAATTAATAAAATAATAAACTCACATGTACGAGAATCTATGTTGCGTGCACTTTGTTCTGATCACACTTTACTCACATTTATATATACATTACGAAATCTGATTTAAGGCTAACAGAGAGATATTTTAGGTTTTAACATTTTTAAGCTTCCAGCACCTAGAAACATTATTCCATCATGAGACAATTACTATTTGTAGGTACCATCCTGTCACCGCTTGTTCAAGGAATTGTTCAAGCCCGATTGGTCGTGCAGTTCGTTATAAAGAATTTCCTAAACTAACAGCACCAAGAACCTTATTCCTTCACAAGACAATTATAATCAATTATCTTGTCGCCGTTTGCTCAAGGAATTGTTCAAGCCCGATTGGTCGTACCGTTAGCAAGGACTTCCTAAAGTCACAGCACCAAGAACCTCATTCCTTCACAAGACAATACATACATTTAACTATCTCATTAGCATCTGCTTAAGGAATTTGTTCCCAGCCCGTTTGGTCGTACCGTTAGCCCAAAGTTAAAGCCAAACATCTCAAGTAATTATTTTTACCTTGAACCAGCTTTCTGTATCTGAGTTACAATTTCCATAAATAACACAACAATAAACGTGGCTCCTCACCGCGTTGCAATTTACAATAATAATTACAAAATAAAAGAGTCAATGCAAACATGCTACCAATTAATTAATAAAGGGTTCTGTATATCGAAATCATTTCTCAATGTCACATTACTCGAATGTTTTATGTATTTTTACTTAGTTAGGCCCTAGACTTGATGAGTATGGCGAAAAACACATATATGGTAAAATAATTGAGTTTTGCGGACTACAATACTTTGCGCTCTATAAGCTCTCTTCTATTCATCCTGGTTGATTACATTTAATATTTCAAGTTTATTAACTAACGCGCAGGTATATCTGCATTTTATCTCTATCACATACATGTACGTAACTCCGCAAATACCAAAGAACACAAAATTTATGTCTCCGTTCAAAAGTTCATTATAAATGAACTAACATTCTTACATTGATTCATAAATGTGAAACAAAACAATGTCGACTTAGCCTAGAGTTCTCAATGTCCCAAAAGGTTGAAATAAATCAGTATGAGTATTGAAGAATTGTATAAGGGTTTTACAAATTATGTAGCGATCCCTAATACTTACATATTACGTTACGAGCATTATGTTATGTTCTTGTGTTACTTGAGTACCGAGCGCGCACAGAGCGCTTATCAAAGCAAAAGAATGTCGACGTACAGTCAAAGAAAAAACAGGAGAATACGTAATGGTATTAGTTATAATATTTCAATAGCAGGTAGGCACTATAATTTAATCGATTTTGTTTAATTGACTTTTTAAAATAGTTTCGAAAACACCCAATTCGCTGATTTATGATTTCCGGTATCATCATGATGTTTTATGTTTTTTTATTAAAGTGTTTGTTATAATACATGGTCCTAATCGCGATTATTACTAAGTATGCAATATGTTAATAAATAACTTATTCATTACAATGATTCCCACGACTGTACTTGAAATGCTGAAACTTCATTTTACATTGCGCATGGTTACGACGTATTAGAGGTATGTACACATTGATTAAATTTAGTGTGACATTAAGTTCCAACAATTTAAATATTATATAATGTTATCTAATACTCCATTTTATATTTACAAAATTTCAGTAACGCGACCAATGATAGACGTACAAAGTTTATAATGTGCAATAATGATTGTACAGAGATCAATAGAATGGGTAAGTGCTAAAAACATAATGGATAAGCACCTATAAGAATAATTTAGGTGCTTAATTACCTATAACAGTCTGTTATCTTACGATAGAATTACATATTTATAAAATAGAATCATAATTCATAATAACTTTACAAAGTTAAAGAATCTAGTTAAACTAATTGTTGTGTACCTACTTTAAGTTGAGTACTCGCCCTAACATAGCCAAGTATTAAATGACGACCGTCACCTTTTGATATTGCCGCGAATCGTAGTTCACATACACCGCAATGTGTCACTTATTTACCTATGTTCCATACACAGTTTTATGCTGATCTGATTAAAATGTCAGGGGTATTAAACAATTCACAGAACTTTCATCAAAAATTAATCAATTAAACAAGCATAAACATTTATTACATGTGTGCAGTCACGTAAAAATGTTAGTACTTTTCCTAGTAGAAGTAGCATGTTCATGTACATAAATATGTAATAAAATTACTTGCAATGATACTCAGTCAATGTTGATTTTATTACAGAAGATGTATGTATGCATATTATTGGAAGCAGATACATTTTACGTTATTAAATGTATCAGATTTTATATCAAAAACGCACCACCTAATAAGCTTATTTTATTTCTTTACCCGAAGGTTTCTCGGAAGTGATCGCATTATAGCAATAATACCGCTTCCGTTTTACTTAGACACAAATAAATGTAATTTGGTTTCTTTACCTTCCTGTGCAATAATCACTATTGCATTTTAATTGTTTGTCCGAAGGTTTTTAGTCCCTGATAATTTTATTATCATTAAAGCGCTTTGAATATTGTTCAAATTTTTTATTGTCTTTTCTGATTCGGTACGTGGTTGTCGTTAGTTCGTTTCCGCGCATCGTCAGTGTCCAGGGCCCCCGCTACCCCTCCCCGCCGTCTTCAGTTCTACCAGCGTGCGCATCTTCGCGAAAACAATAATGTTCGTAAGTTTGGATTATTATTCATTTTTAAATAAATAAAGTTTTTCAACATTATATACCTATCTAGTCGCAAACTATCATTTCCCTGTACTAAACAAGAATTTCACAAATATTTTACTCATCAGTTAAGTTTTAATGATGTTTTATTCGAAATAACAGTAAGGGTTTATTTTATTTGCAGGTCTGAATCCGAGTATTACAGTAAGAGGAGCGTGGAAGAAGCCAGTAAAAGAAAATCGTGCGCGTTTGATTCGGATGACGACGGTGACGTAAGGTTAGTTGTAGTACTTACCAAATATTTTATTTTTTACTCAATCAGAGACGCTATATGTAACAAATAATGGAGTCGTCCACTTCGGTCTCGTACTTACAGTGATTGTATATTGAAATCATAATTATAAAACCTACCCTATTCATTCACTATAAAATAGTTAAGAACTTTATCCAAAATCACAGACACACGCGGAGAGAGACTTTGTTTTACGCTATTATTATTAGATTAACGTTGTATTATTATTATTATTTCAGGTCTGTGCCATCGACTGCCGCGCCCGCCAAGCCGAAGACTAAAAAGCTGAGAACGAAGCAGGTTCCATCGTCATCGGCTGTGAGCAAAAAAGGAAGCCGCGAGTGGTCCCTGCTGTCTGACGACAGTGAGGACGAAGAGGAAGCTCGGCGCGCGGCCTCCAAGCGGCCGCCGCTCACGTCTGCTCTGACGCGGCGCGTAGCCGACGGCGTGCTGCGTCGCACCGCCCTGCTGGCCGGCGACCAGTTCGTGGAGCTGAGAGTGTACGACACGCGAGACATCCTGCGCGTCGACCCGAAGGACAGGTGGGAAAAAGCTGCAATAACTCTTAAGTATCAAGTTGGTTCGGGAGCTGATGAGCTAATTTTTTTGAAGAAATTCATTAATGCGGCAAAAACTAGGTTCAAGGAAGACGGGCAGTTCTTTTCTAATAAGAAAAAATAATTTAATTTGTATATTTTTTATTAAAATAACTTTGTGGTTTTTATATTAAATATATTAAAAACTTTCAACTGCATACAATTTAATTAATTAACCTAGGTAGGTACTAATACAAACCAGAAATCGGTCACATATTTTATATTCTCTATTTCTTTTTAAATTTTCAATTACATAAACAAGTTAGGCCTTTTAGCCTCTAGACCATCGAAGTAAAGTGTTAAAATTAATGTTTTCATCCTAGAACAAAAATATCTCAACCATGGCAGGCAGAAACATTTTCTGTACTGTTTGTGATCTAACCATCAAAAGTAAAGCCTTTTCGGGTCACCTCCGAAGTCGTTTACATAAAGATAATAACTCGATCGAAATAAGTCCAAATGTTGAAAAACTTTGTTCAGCATTTAGAAACCGAATTGCTAGTTTTAGGGTACGGGAACGCGGACGGCAGTCGGGGCCGAGACGTGGGGGTAGTGAGGCGGACTGCGACAGCGATTGTGGGAGCGAGAGCGAGCGTTCGGCTGCCCCCGCGCCCGGCGAGTTCTTGAGGCGCGTGCGCCGCCCCGTGCGGCAGTTGATCGCTGCGAAGATAGCTCAGCACAATAATATAAAAGCAAACTTTGAACTTTTTGCAGAGTTCTCGCTGCCGAAAAATGATATGGTTGAAATTAAATCTTTCGCAACGGAAAATATTTGTATACATAAACATTATGAGTTTAATGATATGTTTGCGAAGGTCATTGAAATAATATCTAATAAAGTTGATGGATTTCAAGAGAGAGACAGTGGGTGGTCCTTTTTAAGGACTTTGTACCTGGAGGTAAATATTAACAAATATTCACCTCTACGAGCTTCTAATAGAAACAGAGAATTTTTATAAAGATTTAAAGAGAAATTTTATACAATATTTCGATACAAGTAACTATCCTGAAAATAACAAGTATAAAATAAAATGTATAAATAAGAAAATACCTGGTTTGTTCAAAGACGAATTAGGAGGGCAGCATATTTTGGAATTTGTAGGACTGCGTTCTAAACTATATTGCATAAAGACAGAACAGAGAGAAATTAAAAAAGCAAAGGGAGTTAAGAAGTACGTCGCAAATGACTTACATTTTAAAGATTATAATAAAGTGTTGAAGGAAAATGAAGTAATACGTAAAAAAAAAACGTTCTTTTCAAGTCCCTTAAGCATCAAGTTTTTACTCAAGAAATAAATAAAATCGCTCTGTCTTCTAATGATGATAAACGTAGAATATTAGAAGATAATATTACTACATACGCTTGGGGTCACTGTTCATTCTTTTAATTGGGTGCCTCAGAAACTGTTCACTTTTTCTGATTACTCTAGTAATGGCTGAAAGTTATCTATACAACGTTATAATTTCAAAACATACATATTTACATTCAAATGGTGTTAAGATAACCACCGGTTTATGGGCTTTAGACAATTTTGCACCACAAGTTCACATAGTTTGTGAAAATAGTGATATATTTTTTACATTAGAAGAATGGGGGCATATATATGAAGAATTTGAGTTATTTGGTAAATATGTGACCAACCATGACCGCTTTTATCAACTTTTTTTATACCAGCTAATGTTTTGTGATAAACGTTGTTCTATAAATATGTTGTACCTAGTGTGTGAAGCAATTAATATTTTTGCGCATTGTATACACGTAAGATTAAGAAATTTGACTGAAAACGATTATATTGAAGCTACAATGTTTGTTAGAAATATCGATAAAATTTTAAAAAATAGATTTCTTTCATCACTAGATGATATCTTATTAGTTTTAAACTGTAACAAATGTGTTAATTCTATAATTGAACAAGAAATATCTGTTCTGGGTTGCGATTATTTCATAAGATACTTATATAAATAGGAGTATAACCTGTATTATATTAGGTTAACCAAAATGTATGAGTTACCTACTTTTTTTAAATAAATTGTATTAATTATAATTTTTGTTGTTGTTATTATTTTAAATTGCATCTTCATTGTTTATATCTTAATTATGTTTCCCTTGTTTTGAGATACCGAGATAGATACAATTACGCACTTATAGGTAGATACATTTTATTTCGGCTTCTTTCAGAGGAAGCGTTACCTACATAATTTACCTATATATTACATACAATTAATATTGTTATTTATGTAGCTGAGACTGCTGATTCAGTACATTATTTTTCAAGTTTGATCATGTCTGTTGTCTTTAGCTTTGCGCCTGCGGTGTAACTCGAGCCGCGTCGCGCACACGATGTTTTTCATACAAGACTCAACTAGAAATATTGACTATAACCATCATTCGCTACCAGTCCTTCGTCGCGTCTTCTCAATTCTCTTGCTTTTAATTAATCAATTCAAGTATCCTATTTCATATCATAATGTTACGAAATCAGCAGCTACAAAACGCTAAAACCAGTTACATCGCGGTACATGACAGAGGAATACCGAAATATGTAGTTAAAATTGAAGTGTATAGTGCAGATGAAACTGAAACTGAAATCGTTATGAGGTCACAAGCCAGGACGCAATATGTGGTATATGAAGAAGGTGATAGCGTCCTATATAAAATAAGACGAATTCTGTACCAGATAAGCGCGCAACTTGGAGAACGAGCCGAAAAGTGCAAGGTACTTATTTTTTTTGTTATTTAATAGTGTTGGTTATGGATTGATTCTATACGGTTATGGTTCTAAACTAATTTTATTCTTATTAACTTTCAGAATCCATAATGTGGAACACAATTACGAATACGACTGCGGTCAGAAGTCAAGGCTACCTAACTACCTATTTTATGTTTAAGATTGTATAGCTTAAGATTAGATATTTGAATAAAAATAACACCTACTTTGTAATCTATTTACATGTAATAATTTACTTGCTTGTTTCAATTATTTAATAAATTACTTGTTTGTACCACGTTATACTGTAAATAAATAATTAAGGGCTGAATTCTACATCTTAGACTTACTTTGACATAATAAAGAGCGTCATATCTGTCTATTTTAGATAGGTTATTAATCCTTATATCTATTTGTCAATATTTTCTTTGTATAAAATACAATGCTTAATTAAAATGGTGTCTACATAGTTTTTTTGTCGATAATAAAATAAAAGAGAAGCTATTATTATTATTTTATTTACATGTATCCAAAACACAATACAAAGCTGGCAATATACTATGAAACAATAATAATTGATAAATAATTGATCTTAGCGATTAATTAAATTAAGTACCTATATTATTTTCATAACACCACTTTTTTATGGTAATTGCGTTTTTTAATGCGCAATATTTTTTATGAGATAAACAGTTATAAGTATTATTTATACAAAATGTGTTATATAAAATTACGAAACTGGGACAACCTTTTACGCCAACATCAATAACATTACAGTCACTACATAATTCTCTCATCCATTTTACTTTTTCCTGACCCTTTACGATTATGATCTTATTTTTTAACAATGGTAAAATAATAGATCTTTTAAATTCGCGATAGTCAATAAAGCCTTCTCTCCAAAGTATACCCCTGTTTCTTTCTAGCCACACGACCTGTTTTTTCTCCTCTGTTGTTAAATACGAAAAAGCGTAAGGAGGTTTGACTAAAAAGGTCTGAGAATATTCTTTTGTCACCAGGGCTAGTTCTTTAATAATAAACACATTATTGTAATCTTTGAAACCTTGTATATCCACGAATATGAAATTGTTACTCATGATATTTTCTTTACTGTACTAGTCAATGGTTTATATTCAACAATGGACTCATTAATAATTAGACAGAAAGCGGTGGTGTTGTTCGGAATGTCTGAAACACACTCAATTTCCACTTTAACATCTATGGGTCCCCCAGGTTTAACGCTATCTACTTGTCGACTACAATCAATTAGCCACAATGGCGCTTTATTTTTAAAATTTTCAAAGTTTAATAAAGGGTCTGGTCGACGTCCGTAATACGACTGCTGAAATTTTGCGTGATGTTCGTATAATAAAGAGTAATTGTTGTTGGCAAAATCAACGTTTAGGTTTTCATACGGGAAGTAAGTTGAATTCAGAAACACTTTAACGTTACGTAAATGACAGTGGTCAAATTGAGACATATCTTTAGTTACTTGATTCTTACGATCAGTTTGTAAACCCAATATTACATATCGTGGTTTTTCCAACTGAGAAGACGTTTTAATTGACCAAGTATGCTTAGACGTCTGAGGAAGTAAAGGATACTCATATAGATCCCAGTTTCTAAACATTATAGTCAATGAACGATCTTTTTCTAAATGACGAAGTAGATTAATTCTTTCACGATCAGAAACTTTCACTTGGGGTACCCGCCAAACCAACTTAGAAATTTCAACATCATGAACATATTCATTCTCGCCTAATTTTATACAATTCAAATTAGAGTTGTTACGCAATAAAATAAGCTCATGTTTACAATTCATTATTATTTTATTAAAGTCTTCTGCAAACCCCAGAACTTTATTAAGAGGTATAGATACTGAGAAATTACCTCCGTGGTTTGTAGTACCATCAAGGTTCCAACCCCAACATTCTGAAATTTTCGATTCTGCCGCACCCATCGATAACAAACCTTTCATAGTTGTAGTAATACCAACATTTTTAATTTTATCTATTTCTATACCATTAAGTTCATAACGTATGTCTTGAAATAGAAACAATATTGGATTATTTGTGAAGTGAATTTGGTTAACTTTTGTTTTTGATTGTCGGTTGTAAACTTGCACATTTCCTTCTATGTAAATGGTACTGGCCGATGGCAATACGTACAAATCCTGTTGATTTATAGGTATTCGTATCTCATCATTATTTTTAAAACTGTTTACGTATGGTTTGTATGAATAGTACTCATAACTTTCAATTGAATTGTCATAAACTGGACCATCTGTTATATTTAGGATACTCATTTTAGCCCTATGAGTTTAAGGAAGTCCTTATTTTCTTTAGTTAACTTCTTTTTTGAATATGGTTTTTTTCTAAATTGTTTTGAAGGTGCTATTGCTTTAGGAGTACAATTCACACTGCTGCTTTTTACTACAGATGCAGAGTATTTATTATTAAAGTCAATCATTTTCTTCTTAAATGTAAATATAACTGAATTTCCTCGTTCCTTAAGTTAACTAAATTACCATTTACGTCTAATATTTTAATATTAATAGAACTTATGCTACTCTGGTTTACTGGAAAATAAATTATGTTTTTAGGTACTTCTATAATTCTATAACCAGGTGGAACATTAGGCGCGAATTCATGAATAATATGACTAGGTTTTCCGTTTACAAAAGATCCGCTAATGATGTCACATTCAACCCGGAGAACGGTTGTCGACAGAATGTTGACGGGAAAGCGAGATTCGTGTAATATATTCGCGGGAAGGGTTTCTGGTCCAAAACCTAATAATTGTCCTACGGAATCTTCTTTTTGAAAATGTATGACTTTCGAACAAAAGATAGTAGTTTTCAAAGTATTGTTATTACACCTTAATTCAAATGAACCATCCTTGATATTATCTTTTAAATAGTCTCTAATATCCTGAAGTTCGTAGGAGCCCTCTGGTATTTCTATCACCTCATTGTCACCATAGTATAGTTTATTATTTCTATCATCTACATTCGGTATAGAATTAAATGTAGAAAAATACAAAAGACCACATTCATAATCATTATCTAATTGTAAATTTGGCGAATAGTTTGTTGCTAAACTCGCCTTAGTATCCGATATAGACAGCGTGAAAGTCATTTTGGTAATGACAATAAGTACAAGAGATAAGTTCTTTTAAATGTTTATCCAAAAGTTTTTCAAATATTTTATACATAAATGTCCACAATTAACAGAATTAAAACTTTGATATATATTGTAATTGTAGTAAATATCATATTTATCCAAGTATCCGATTAACTCTAATGGCGGCTTTAAATCTCCAAAACTGTCAAAATACTCACAATAATTATTTAGTTTTACATAGGCTACCCAATGAGTACCTTCGTTTTTAGAGCTGTCTAAATTAATAACACCACATTCAATACGTTTAGGTTTTTTTGGTAACTGATTTCTCATATAAACACCTCTAAAATATGGAATACCATGTGCATGTTCTATAATATCCAAATTAGTAAGCGCGCGTCTAGGTAGCCTTTTCTTTAGTTTTTTGCCGATCGTAAAAATAAACCATTGCCTTTTTTATACGGTTTGATGTACAAACCTTTACCCAAAGCAATGGATTCCATTACTTTGTTATGGCGTTCAGATTCTTGTAAATTTTTCTGTGCTGATTTATAATCATTTACTGTCTTCACGATACCTGCTGCTCCTCCAGCTAATGTGCCCAAAGCTGACAACCCCGCAAATATAGGAATTAGAGGCAAAATTCCTCCTGTTTTAGGAATTGGTATGACGCGCGGTAATCGAAATCCATTATTTTTAGAGAATAGCTTCTTTGCAGCCAGATAGGCAAATTTAATTGCAGACTTATTATTTTTTGGTTTGTATTTTTTCAACTGACTATATATTTTAGAGACAACCTTTTTGAAGCCTTTGATACCTGCACCTGCTTTTAGTTTTGTTTTCATTACTTTACTTAC
Source organism: Esperia sulphurella (assembly GCA_947086405.1). Lineage (NCBI taxonomy): Eukaryota > Metazoa > Arthropoda > Insecta > Lepidoptera > Oecophoridae > Esperia > Esperia sulphurella. The sequence goes on from OX352272.1 coordinate 15,409,525, forward strand.
TATCCAGGAAGATAATTTTTCACCTCTTCCTGCATCTTTTGACCTAAGTCTTCGATTTGCCATGTTCAATAGTTCTAAATCTGCTTTATGGCGATCTTCTAAATTAGTATAGTTGGAATATGCTATATCGTGTTGCATACAAGCGTTATCTAATTTATTAATTCCTCTATCGTTCCGTGATAATCTTTCTCGTAGTCGTGTACCGGGACCGCAGTAATTATACCCTGGTAAATGTAACTCAAAAGGTAAATTGTTTATTACACTATTAATAAGTCCTCCTCCATGCATTACAGGTATACTAATAAAAATATAATACGTAACAACTAATTATATAGATTTATACGATGGATGTTTTGTTAATCCAACTATTTTCACTTTCATTAAGGCCCAACCATTTTACAAATAGCTTATTACCTTTCTTTTTTAAAACTTTCTCAACTAAGTAAATATCAGGGTATTTTGTTTTTTGAAGTTCCTGTTCGTAAAAAGTACCTAAAATGATCTGTTTTCGTTGATCAACAATCTCATAAGTCGGTGGATTAGTCGAATTTACTTTTGACACGATAAATATTTCTGTTGACCAATTAGGGGTATATCCTTTTTGAAAAGTTCCTTTGTATTTGCTAATTCGCACATAATCTCCAACTTTGAATTTATTCCTTTTTACTGTAATATATTTTCTTGATTCCTTTATATTATTTAATATTAAAGATTCATTGTATTGATTCACGTCTTTTGGTTTATGTTTAGTAATTCGATGTACACAATTATTGTAAGAGTCAAGTATGTTACTCAACTGTTTACCAATCCATTTATAATTGCCAATGAAACTAAAATATTTATATAACTTGTTTTTCAAAGTTCTAATCAACCTTTCAACAATTGAAGCCTTTTTAGTGGAATATGTTGAATAATGGTTTATTTTGTATAACATCGTTAAGTTTCGAAAATCCTCATTATAAAATTCTTTACCTAAATCGGTTTGTAAATTTAATGGAATACGCCCATTCTTTTCAAGTACTTTTTTAAACGTGTTTGTTATTTCAGATTTAGTTTTCGTTTTAACAGGCAGTGCCCAAGCAAATTTTGAAAAGCAATCGATTATGACTAAGATGTACTTATAACCATTGTTGTCTTTTCCATAATTCTGCATATCAATTAAATCAGCTTGCCATAAATCATCGATACCTTTTAATACTACAGGACGTCTGTTAAAATTTTTTCGTGCTGCTTTGTGAATTTCGTCTACTACTTGTTGCTTACTCATTTTTGGTGACTTTTAATTTGCTGTTGGCAATGGCTTGATCTACTTCTCCTTTCATATAAAATTTTACTCTCATGAGATTAATTATATCCGTTTTTATTTTATGTAGTTCGTCTAATACATCATGTTTTGTGTAATAGTCATTCAGCAAATTATCGACATACTGCTTATTTACAGCATCATCGGAGGCTGATGGAGCCTTAACTCCTTTTAACCTTACTAAATGTAAATCAAATTCTCCGTTTTCTGACTTTAAGAGCGTGTGTGAATCCAATGATTCCGGTAAACGCAAACGTTTATGAACGTGGTGACCAAATTTATCTATATTCATTTCCTAGCGACTATCTCAACTAGCGGATAAATAAAGACTGTGAAAAACTTTCTAAATATCAGCATATATTTAATTAATGATATCACTTTCCCGCAACTCTTCGATAATAGATAGTATTTCATTGTCTAATCCTGTGTTTCCAGCATCTCGCGAAGCTATTAATAGTTTCAATCGATTAACTAATTCATTAGGATCATCCCAGTAAACATAATCTACATTCTGATTCAGCTTTTTTGTGAGTGGCAAACCAGATCCATGAGATATGCTTTCAGTGCTCACACAGTTTTTGGCCAACTTCATAAATAGAGGTCTAATTATTTGTGTATATTTTCGACCTTTATTACTTTTTATAGGCTTCATGGGATTATACTCACGGCGATGAGCATTTGTAGTCAATAATATAGTCTTATAATTTTGTTTATCATCTTCAGTTATTAATTCTAATTGCGGTGTTTTCTTAAACAATAATTCCATTAGCCCTGGAGTTTTTTCGAAAGTCTTACAACCAATAGAAATATTATGTTCAGTAACAAAAACACGTAACGTTCCCATCATGAGTTTTTCTCTCTCGTTTCTGACCCCAAAAGGAATGTTTTCTGAAGACATTCTTATGGGAGTAGTGTTGTCAGTCGATTTGAATGATAGACCGCTAGTATCAGGTTCCATATCACTATTGTCTTCATCTTTATCAGGTTCCAAATAGACGTAGTCGCTTTTTTCTTCATCTTCGTCATTAAAATAAACCTCGGATTTACGATTTTTCATAAAAACTGTATTGTTGAAGTCTTTACTGGATTGGTCGCTTTCGACATCATCACTAACATCGTAACTAGCCCGATGTTCCTTGCGTTTACTAAGAGGAGTGTAGCTGAGTCTTTGTTTCTTTATTTTTCTATGTGGTATTTCCATTTTTGTGTTTATAATTTGTTTCAGTGGCTCTGTTAATGGTTTAAAAACCGATTCCATTGCGAATTCGTTATTACTTTTAATGTCTCGCATCATCTTTAGTTTTCTTTTAACTGATTCAGCTGATTTTATTACTTGTTTTTTCAATGCTTGTTCATTATCCATGTTTATACCTTACCAGGCGAAGCCTTAAGTTGTAATGATGGTATAATAATAAATATAGTATTTTTAAATCATCAATGCAATTCTACAAATGTGTCAAATTTCATCCTGTAACATCCTTTACTCTTTTCACAGTCTTTGTTTATAACTAAGTAGCTATAGGGTACACTCCAAATCTTGGCACACATTTCTCGAAACGCTAACCAATTCATGTCTGTATTAACATGCTCTTCATAAACATGTCTCAAGTTCATATCGTCTTGTTTAAAAAGAATAATGAGATTAGCATTGTCCCGTATCAACTGCTTCGGGATTTTGCTATAGGTCTGGTTTAAGTAAAAACAATCTATATTCTTGTGTCTACCCATTGCAAAGTAATCTCTTATATGATTTTGGTTTTCACAAGCTACATCATCAAATATAATAATCGAATTAGAAGTTGCCTCATGAGGACTCAAAACCTCATCATTACCATGAAATTTTGTAAAAGTTACCTCTGGCACCTTTCTAAAAACTTTTTCTAAAAATACGTACTTAGGTTGAAAAAGTGTTTTAGAGTAAAGGTATACATTTCTATAATGTAGTCCATCTTTATGTAATAGTAGACCAATAATTAAATTCGTTTTACCGCAGTTGGAAGGTCCAGATATAATACAACGAATAGTATTCGGTAAAAGTTTGCCGTGACGTGAAATCTCTTTTGAATAACCCAAACAAATTTTTTCTAGTTGCAATGAATGCGGTTGTTTTACAAATTTCATTTTGTAATTAATAATAATTCAATGTTTGACATGCATGAGCCAAGGATCCCTGCAGAATGTAGACATATTTATTACATTAAGAGTTTTATACGTATCACGCTTAACCTTTTTCGTACAAAACGCTCGACGTCACCCGTTAGTCCGTTAAGCGGAGCGTATGATTCCAATCGCAATCGACGTCTTGCGATAATTTGATCTTGCGTTCTAATACAACCAACCGTCGAATGATTGGGAATTCCGGCACGCACGAAACAACGAAAACCGATTGAGCATTCTAGCTCACTTTCAAACGTCTAAAACCGATTGGGCATTCTGGCTCACTTTCAAACAGCGAAAACCGATTGGGCATTCTAGCTCACTTTCAAACAACCAAAATCGATTGGGCATTCTAGCTCACTTTAAACAGCGAAAACCGATTGGGCATTCTAGCTCACTGTGCGAGCGCAGCGAGCGAACGAGTGGAGCGAGTGAAAGTGAGCCAGAATGCCCAATAATCACCTACTAACCTAAATAACTGTATGAAGTTGTTAATATTACCACGATACTGAAAGAGTTGAGCTACATACATACACGAGCACGAATGCAAAAGAGGCCTACCGCACGCGGGCGCATGAGAAAGGGCACTACCGCATGTGGACAAGGGCACTACCGCACGCGAATGCATGAGAAAGGGCACTACCGCGTGTGGACAAGGGCACTACCGCACGCGAATGCATGAGAAAGGGCACTACCGCATGTGGACAAGGGCACTACCGCACGCGGTCGCATAAGAAAGGGCACTACTGCATGTAGACAAGGGCACTACCGCACGCGGGCGCATGAGAAAGGGCACTACCGCATGTGGACAGGGGCACTACCGCACGCGGACGCATGAGAAAGGGAACTAACGCACGCGGAAGCATGCGTAAGAGCACTATCGCTGCTCGATGCGCTATCCACCAAACACGTGATTTGTCTAGGTAAAATGTGGCGCGTGTGTGTAAATATTGGAGTTCAATCCTAACTGGGTATATACTTGCACGTACGTCGCTGGGGACGTCATTACGGGTCGCCGCTGCCGGCTGTAGTCATTGGTCATTTAGTAAATTAACTCCCTTGCTGATTGGTCGAAGAACGTCAACAAAATATCATGTTGTTTTAACACAATTTACAGCGTGTTAGCAGGTTAATAGGTTGTTAATTGAGATATTTAATCTAGTCTCTCAATTACTGTTAGGCTACAGTTCATCATCATATCAGCCCTTAGACGTCCACTGTTGGACATAGGCAATCTCCAATGAACGCCACCATACCCTGTACTTTGTCCTCCGCATCCAGCCGCTTCCATTCTTCAGGTCGTCGGTCCATCTGGCGGCGGGGCGTCCCACCCTGCGCGTGCCAATCCGCGGTCTCCACTCCAGAACTCGTCTGCCTCAATGGCCGTCAGTTCTGCGACTGTTCAGGCTACAGTAATACAGTTATATGAAAAAGTGTTTCAGATTGTAATACAATACGTAGAATTTTGCGCAGTATCGTAAATTGGGCAGGTAAAATCAATGCCAGTGTGTTTTCACAAAAATCAGGGTAATCCATTTTTACGCAGGGGAACGGTGAGCGAGCAGTCGATGGATGGGAAATATGCAGTGTATTTGTTTTGTTTCAATCAGTCGCGTGTTGTTACAGGCGTGCCCCGCGCCCCTCCGTGCCCCCGCGCCCCTCGCCCCGGGGCACGAGACACGCGGGACTGCCCATCGAATAATAAACCCAATTCCCTGACAGTTATTATTCTGTCAAAGTGCTGAGGTGTGCGGAGGGAACTGAACGCTAATTGGCCACGTTCAATGACGTGATTGATCGGAACTATGATGACATGCATCTAATGTTTTTCCAGAAGTATTCGCCCTGTCGTTTTTATTGTCGGGACTATCTGACTTACTAGAATATACCTTTTAAGGTCACTGGTCCATCTAGACTGGTCCATCTATCCATTAGTCGACGACTAAAAAATATTTTGTTGGAAAATGAAAATTAATCCCTAAATGAATTTTCTAAATTTTTTTATTGGTGGGCCCTCTGACGTTTAATTTAATTTGTGATATTTTAATACCAAGTGTATTTTGAAGTATCTATTTTAATATTATATACTGACATAGATAGTATGTTATATACTGTGACATTATATGAATTGTTGACATTGTAATTTATATTTTGTACATTATTTTATTTTATGACGATCCCTTTTTCCATATTAGAATGACATGTAAAATTGAATTTTTAAGATGTAAAAGTGAAATAAATAAATCTAATCTAATCTATAAATTCTTTATTGCACAAATTTTAAAAGTAAATACAGTTACACATTTTGTGTACAAAGGCGAGCTTATCTCTAAAAGAGATCTCTTCCAGCCAACCTAACAGGGTGTGTGACAAGGCACTAAGATAGAGAACGCGTACTTATAGTCGCCGCGTGGCCCCTGGGTGTAGTGGCGTGCACTGAGGAAGGCCATGGGGCCCACGCCCAGCGATGGATGGCGATAGACAATGATTATGGACCATCTTTGAGCGTCTTACTGGTATGTATCTATTTTAGAATTGCAATGGAAATAATTCATAAAAAAACTTTTTTATTTAAAAAGAAAGAATTTTTTTATTTGCGTGAAATGTCGTTTTCAAAAAGTTTGTTTTTAATTTGTGCTTTTATTTATATTATAATATTTAGTATATGTGATGTCTTTCTTTATTAAATAAAAAGGGCAATTAATTAAATACCTTTTATTTTGACTTAAACACAACTCGGGATCCTTCAGCCCGGGAGCCAAGCTGGGAGACAAAAACTAGAGGGAGCGCACCCAAAGACAATCTAAAGGTCTCCATACACTGCAGTATACTATATTGTATCGCCACCAGAAGTAAAGGTGTGTGTGTGTGTGATCAAAATTCAGTTGCAAAATGTGACCCAGACATACTAATTTACTTCAGTTTAAGTTAAATAACAGCTTTTAAAATAGTTATGAACCAACAAAGTCTACTAGGGGTAGAAAAACCTAGAAGCTCAACTTTAAAAAATAAACGATCAAGATGCTCAAATGCTTTTAAAAGTTCCGTAGTTTATGACGTTTTTAACGGTATACCATATGCAGTATATAACCTGCCACAACTAGTCATACTTGTATATCCTCTTTATAACGTTTCGTATAATGCAATAAATATTATAGCATTTGTTATAAGTATAATAAATGAGTAGGTATAGCTATTTGATAGGTATATACTAATATAAGTTACTAAATACATACTTAATAACATATATAACATTAAATAGTATAATTACAACTATACATAAGTATTATTTGCCGTGTGGTTTCCGGTAGAGTAGAATAGGACCACTCCAACTCTTCCCGTGGATGTCGTAAAAGGCGACTGAGGGAATACATTATAAAACATCAATCAGGCCACCCCAACCCGTCTGGCCAGCGCGGGGAGTGTAGGCCAAATCCTCCGTCTGTCTCCGGCTGATGAGAGAGGATTGTGCTCCTGCAGTGGAGACAAAAATAACCTGATGATAATGATGATGACGATAAGTATTATATACATAAATACATGTAAAAATACAAATATATGTCATACCATACATATACATAATATATACTATATCACGACAAGTTAGATAGAAAGTGCTCTCTGCATCTCAGTTTGAACGATCTTATTGTGGGACTGTCACGAATGTGTGCAGGAAGACCATTCCACAGTTGTGTAGCGTGAGCGCTGTAAGAGTTGAAGAATAAATTGGAGTTTGAGGAGGGGAACACTAAGGTTTTAGTGACGCAGGATCGCGAGCGAAGCCGCGGGCACAGCTAGTGCGTAATATTTATATAATGTCATAATAGCGGTCCTTTTGAAGGCTTTTCATTTTAGAACTAAGCTCGAGCTCTAATTTGCTAAACAAGAGTTTACAAAACTCATTAGAGCGACTCAGAGCCTTCCTGCGGCCGCGACAAGACGCTGTTTGTGGCGCGGTGTGCGGCGCTCCCCCGATGTAACTATATTTCATTCCAGATTAATAGTCCTATGAAAACCAACGCTATTTGCGTCTCGGTAACATATACATGAAAGGGTCACCAGCAGCAAAAATAGGTTTGTATTACCAAGTAAACTTTGCGGTCCACTTAGGAACACCATCTATTGTGTATTTTGTTTTCGAGACGCAAATGCGTTTGTTTTCATAGGACTATTAATCTGGAATGAAATATACAGTTTTATTGTCACCTCACTGCAGCCGCAACGGAGGGGAATGGCTTGCGAAATTACGTGTGAATTAAACTGTTATTAGCCTCAGTAATATCTATCAGCTCTTAGACGTCCACTGCTGGGCATAGGCCTTCAACGGGCAACGCCACCGCACCGGGTCCTGCGCTATCCGCATCCGGCCTCATTCTTCCCCCCCCCCCCCCCCCCGCTAATGTGGCCCGCCCACCGTCACTCCAACTTGCTAATCCTTCAGGCTATGTCGATTGCCTTCGACTTAAAGAAACCCTTCATTGCCAGCCGCCTTACGATCTGCGTAAGGCGGCTGGCAGTGACTGGATGAGAAGAGCCGAGGATCGGGTTCAGTGGCGCACCTTGGGAGAGGCCTATGCCCAACAGTGGACTCTTTCAGATCATCATAGAATTCGAGAAATCAACCCGAACCGGATCTTTTCTGTGTCAGGTGATGAGGACCCTAACATCAAAGACCAAAGAACCGTGACGATCACTGGAGTATTATTATAAGAACTCATAATTTGACATTCTCATTCAGCCAAATGCCGTATGGTTTCCGGTAGAGTAGAATAGGACCACTCTGACTCTTCCCGTGGATGTCGTACAAGGCGACTAAGGGAATACATTATAAAACATCAATCAGGCCTCCCCAACCCGTCTGGCCAGCGCGGGGAGTGTAGGCCAAATCCTCCGTCTGTCTCCGGCAGATGAGAGAGGGTTGTGCTCCTGCAGTGGAGACAAAAAATAACCTGATGATGATGATTCAGCCAAGGGCGTAGCGAGGTACGGGCAGGGGGGCAGCTCCCCCCCTCCCATAGAAGAGCGCTATTTCTAGTTATAAAGCTATTTTTGGTTATTAATTTTAGCTTACTCACACTACTAATGTGAGATAGGTAGGTACTCATATTTTAAAAACCACAAATCAATGTATTCTAGGATTTTCCTCATCTGCCCCCCTAGAATCCTGGCTACGCCCTTGAATTCAGCTCTGTGTATTATATATTCCACTTATCAGTCACAGCGAATGTTGCCAGCTCCAGTCGCCGCGTAACCTTTATTTATCGCCGCTGCTCGTTTATTAAGTAACAAACCCGCTGCCAGGGCGGCGACAACATGTTGGAATTAAATAAAAAATGCACGACAGATTTTATCCGGCGCTGTACTATAAGCTGCCGTAATTGATAACAATCTGTCGCCTCTGCGCAAAGGGCGACTATTCTTTGACGCTTAAAATCATTTTCCTTAGAAAATATTCCTTTTAAAAGTTATATATCGAGTTATGTACTTAAATGAGGGTACTTTGTGAGATTGGTCGTAAATCAATGTGGAGATACTTCGGAGGTCTAGGTCGGATCTGATAATATTTGATGGGTACGATTCTTTTATAATTTTGGTACTAAACGCATTATACCAGTCCTATCAGTTACGCTAAAGTTGACTGGAAGAGATCCCTAAGTGGGATAAGTCCGCCTTTGTACGCAACTGTTTTCTTTTATTCATTTTTGTTGTTGTTAATTTTGGTACAATAAAGCGTTTACATACATACAGACAATCCCCGAGCTGCAGTTGCCTGGAACAGAGCGATTGTTTGGAACGCTCCATCTAGTAGTTCATAGAGATCGTTGCAAATACCTATATATTTTTTACACATATTTTCAATGTGCAGACTCGCGAAGTTTATGTTCTTATTTATAAGACTAGCTGTGCCCGCGGCTCCGCTCGCGTGGACTACAGAATCCGCTCCCGTTCCCACTTCCCCTCCCGTTCCCTCTCCCACTTCCACTCAGACTCTCAATCTCCCAATCCCAAACCCAAAACAGACAAAAATTTCAGAAATGATCGAAATGTGCTCTGTTACTTGCAAAATTGCAAATATCCAATGTACAGACACGCGAAGTTTACGATTTTATTTATTAGACTAGCTGTGCCCGCGGCTCCGCTCGCGTGAACTGCAGAATCCGCGCCCATTCCCACTTCCGCTCCCGCTCCCATTCCCACTCCCGCTTCCGCTTCCGCTCCCGCTCCCGCTCCCGCTCCCGCTCCCACTCAATCTGAATAGTTCGGAAATACCATTATGTGCAATATATTGCATACTAACCTTACATACTAATGTATTTGAAAATTAAAAATGTCTATAACTTTTGATTGAGTTAGTCGATTGCGATGAAATAAAGACTAAATGTTAAGTTAAGTTAAGCCCCATGTTTTTGTGAAAAGTCCATCAATGTCCGATTAGTAGTTTTTAAGTGATGCGTGCACAAACTCACAGACAAACAGACAAAAATTTCAAAATTCATCGAAATGTGTTCTGTTGCTTATCCTTAGAGCCCCTAATTTTTTTTTTGCAATTATCTTCAATGTACAGACACGCGAAGTTTACGATTTTATTTATTAGATAAGAAGATAGTGTTTAAGTGGGCGATGTATTCATAGTGCGCAATATTACCTGGGGCAAGTGGAGCTGCCCGCCAGAGTGAGCAGATATTACCCTCATTCCCGGGGACATCACGGCCGCCGGCCACCGGCCGTGAGGAGGAAAGTTCTAATGGGAGACACTCTCGTCGACTTATGATATTGGGTCTGGAATTAAGGATGAAGTGGGACGACTATTATACGATTTTCCTCTCGTTGTAGGGTAATGATAATAGTATCTTTTGAGTTACTATAATTGTTCGTTTATGTTTCGTCATCAGGTTATTTTTGTCTCCACTGCAGGAGCACAACCCTCTCTCGTCTGCCGGAGACAGACGGAGGATTTGGCCTACACTCCCCGCGCTGTAATGTATTCCCTTAGTGGCCTTGTACGACATCCACGGGAAGAGTTGGAGTGGTCCTATTCTACTCTACCGGAAACCACACGACACGTTTATGTTTATGTAACATGTATTTGCCAAATTTATTATAAATACATATATATATAGCACATTTTTATAGCACAAAGGCGGACTTATCCCACAGTTTAATTCTTATCCCACATATCAACTTATCCACGCCGGAGGTTGCGGGTTCGAATCCCGCTAGGGGCAAATGTTCGTATGATGAATATGAATGTTTGTACCCAAGTCCTGGATGTTTATAAATTTATATTTAAGTACACATACTTAAATAAATATATAAACACCCAGAACTGTTATCTACAACCCATAGCACAGGCTCTGCCTAGTTTGGGTCTGGATAATTGGTGTGAATGTCTGAATTTTTTTTAAAATGATTATTTGAGAGGCCAGAAGTTGAAAATGATGAAACATTAAACACCGCGGTGAAGGAACTTTTAGGTCCTCATGATGAATAGTTGTAAGTTTAGAAAATACATAGATATATCACACATGTATCCTAATATCATACTTCCTACTAAAATTATAAATGGGAAATTTTGGATATTTGAATGTTTGGATGTTTGTTACTCAATCACGCTTCAACCACTTAACGGATCGGGATGAAACTTGGCTCACATATAGGTTAGGTCCTGGAATCGGACATAGGATAGTTTTTATCCTGAAAAAACATCCCATTCCTACGGGAAATACATAATAATTCGTGATGTTAAGTTGTCCACGCGTACGAACTCGCGGACAACAGCTAGTTTAATATAAAAGTTGTAATTCTCAATATTAATGGAACGTCTACTTAACCCAAGTATAGGTCTTGTTTATTTGGATTGTCTATGTTTTATAATTACAATAAATTAATGGATTAAAGAGATTATAACAGATTACCTCCAATTAATAACACAAAACAATAGCGTCGCATATTAAAGCCTTGAAAGCCTTTTGCTACATTAAGAGCTCCTTCCGTAGGTTAGGTCGGCTTACCACAAATGAAAATGACCACTTGGCAGTGAGCATCAAAGCATTGTAGATCGACCAAGCCAGTTAAGGACTCCCTGAGGTCGTTTGCACCATTGAACAATCATAGAAATGCAACAATCCTACAACAATGCAATCGAGGCCCAGTCGCGCGGCAGTTGAAGCATCCAATAGCCGAGCTCATGCAGTGGGAACAACGGTTATTGCCGAAGTTTTGTCGCCGGCGACGCTCCTCGCTGGCGGGCCTCCAATACACGCCGTAATGAGGACCTTAAACCTAATGAATGGATCTGTAGCTCGCCAGGGACGGAGCTAGAAGAAGACACGTGTCTCAGTAGATACGTGGGATAGAATATCTTATGTTGTTTTAGTAATAAGACTGTATTAATCAAAAGTTACCGTGTGGGATCCGGTAGAGTAGAATAGGACCACTCCAACTCTTCCCGTGGATGTCGTACAAGGCGACTGAGGGAATACATTATAAAACATCAGTCAGTCCTCCCCAACCCGTCTGGCCAGCGCGGGGAGTGTAGGCCAAATCCTCCGTCTGTCTCTGGCAGATGAGAGAGGGTTGTGCTCCTGCAATGGAGACTAAAAATAATCTGATGATGAATCAAAAGTGGTATTCTATTGGAAAGGCTTATAAGTTCAGCAGTGGACGTATTTTGGCTGATGATGAATCAAAGGAGACAAGACCACGATCTAAAGTCACTGACAAAGCCCAATCGTAGTTCACAAATAACGCAGAAGAATCAGCTGCAGAAGATAAGTTCATTACTTTAGATTTAACAAGGGAATCTCGCGACGTGGTCACTTGCTGTTATTATCGTCAGCTTCAGAAGTTGAAGAGAGAATACCATACCAGTTCATTTATTTAGACGTTTATTTATTTGAAACTAGCTGTTGTCCGCGTGGACAACTTAACATCTCAAATTATTATGTATTTCCCGTAGGAATGGTATTTTTTTTCGGGATAATAACTATCCTATGTCCTATTCCAGGACCTAACATATACGTATGCCAAGTTTTATCACGATCCGTCCAGTGGTTGAAGCGTGATTGACTAACAAACATTCAAATATCCAAACTTTCGCATTTATAATTTTAGTAGGAAGTACAAAAATAACCTGATGATGAATCATCATTTAAATCTGTATCATGAATAGTAACTGATTTCAGAGTTTGGCACTGTGCCTCTAGACCCAGTTTGGGACGCACTAATTGCGGAGCGTGGGTGCGCTCGCGAGATAGCGCCTTCGCCGGGTCCGAAGGAAGTTTGGAAGTTGCTGTAATGTCCACGGCTTTTAGTTTTAATGTTCATACTGAAACGATGCCACCGGTGCGGTGAGAGGTGTTTTCATTGGTTCTGCCCACTATATATTGGTACCGTAGCCAAGTTTGGACAATGGTTACATCTGTGGACGAAATTCATTGACGTCATTAGGCGTTTCTCTTACTTACCTACTAACTGTGTGAAAAGTAAAAAAGTATCATATCTTTAAAGTCTTTGTCTTCCGGTAACATTTTGGAGAATGTGCCCAGGAATTTACTTATATTTGCTACTAGCTGTTGTCGTCCGCTTGGACAACTTAATATCATAAACTATTATGTATTTCCCGTAGGAATGGGATGTTTTTTCGGGATATAAACTATCCTATGTCCTATTCCAGCAACTAACTAACCTATATGTGTGCCAAGTTTCATCACGATCCGTCCAGTGGTTGAAGCGTGATTGAGTAACAAACATCCAAATATCCAAATTTTCACATTAATATTCTCTGTTAATAGTTATTAATCAAGGTAATAATTATTATGTATTTGAGGATGTCTAGCGACAGAAAAACTGCAGAGCCTGCTGAGTTTCTTGAATATAATTATCAAGGTCTAATAGGAAATACAACAACCCTGACAATTTGACGTAGATATGTTTCCGATTTCGAATTAGCAATAACAAAAAATATACGTAGCTGTTGGTTCCAGCGTTTACGCTTTTTTGCGTTCATATCAAGAAATGTCTCAAAAATGAGAAATTCTTGTGAAGTTCAACACCGTTGCCAGAAGGTATTGCTTTCATAACTCTATATCTGGTCGCGTCATTAGGGATTCAATTCCATTCCGCTTTCAACGAGGGGGCTTACCTGCGGGTAAGGTAAGGGGGTGGGGAGTTGATTGAGTTGATTTGTGTACCCTCCATTAATGCATACCTTTTGATTCTTTAAGAACTATACGTTACTTGATACAAAGCGCTTGTTCTGTATTGGACAGATTCGTGATTCGGCAGATTCGCTACAATAGGCATAATTTAATAGTATGTAAGTTATTTCGTGGCTGTGCATAGATAGGAAAAGACGTCCGTCTCACCAGTACGCTACGAATAAATGAGGAGCCTATAGCGACGCACGCGCTTACCGCTCGGCCACGACCTTGCCCCTACCAGCGGCAGCTACGAGTAGAAGCGGGGCGGCGAGCGGCGAGAACAAATGTAAAAAAATGTTAGCAGCATGCCACGAGGCGCCTCAATCAGCGGCCAACCCTCCGCCTGCCGAAACCCCGCCGCTCACCGCGCCGCTCGCCGCGCCGCGTCCCGCTAAGCCAAAAGTCGTGGCAGAGCGGTTAAGCATTTACATGTCTCTACTCGAGCGCTCGAAGTCATCTCGCCCCTGATGGGGAGCGGGGAAACTGTGCCGGGGCGGGTGGTACTCTATGCAGCCCGCAAAGGCGAGCCGGTCCTCGGATTGGCGTTCTTACCGTGGTTGTATGGTCTTCTTCTCCCACTGATCATGAGCCTAACATGAGGCAATGTCAGTGGGAGGTTGGGGTTTGCTAGGTTAGGCGTTATCTTCCTCGTTGTTGAAGGCCTGTCACGTGGTGCAGCACCCTGGTCAGCTGGAGGGTCGTGGAGTGCTCAGTGCGGAAGTCAAACTGCTCCTCGCGTGGCTGCAGATGGGGGGTGAGGTAAGAGGAGTCTCTCGAAGATCTTAGAGGCAGCAGGTAGGAGAGTTATAGGCCGTGAACTCTCAGTCTTCAATATTTTTTTCCCCGGTTTAGGCAGCATGATCACCCGGCCAACTTTCCAAGGAGTTGGGAAGTGCCCCGTGCGCATAATTCCATTGAATAGTCTTGTAAAAGAAGCAATCGCTTTAGGCGGTAGGTGGCGTAGGGCCTCATTGCTTATCTGGTCTGCGCCTGGGGCTTTCCTGGGTTTTTGGCGGCGGATCATTCGCTCGCTGGCTTCCCTGTACCTCGTCCCGCGCCACTCCGCTACCCGTCCCGCGGTCGCCCTGCGACGTGTCGTGACACAGTTTTTTCTAAGTAACAGTTTTTAAGTAATATCTCAATAGTCCTTCAACCTATTCAAGTGAAACCTTAACCATAAGATAGAACACTAAACTTTCATCAAAATGAGTATACAGTGACAGTTATAAGTTCAGTAAAAGAAAAGTTATTAAGAAAATATTCCTAAAATTTCAAAGAAATCTATCTCCTGTGACCCTGTTTTTCGCTACAGTTTTTCCATTTCCTATTATACAGTCTGTAAATAGTATTAATTAATAAGTTTAAATAGTGAAGTACCTACCTAGATATAAGAAATAGTCTGATTTTAAGTTTAGAATAAGTTACAGTTAATTTTATATGGTTACGAAAGTTAAACTCAATTCATTAAAGAAGCGGTCCTCTCTAAGGTATTGCTCCGGGGTTGAATAGTAACCGAGCGCCCTGTGGAAGCAGAAGCACGTTCAACGTCTACTACGAAGAAAAGGAAGAAAAGTCAAGCCAAGAGTGAAGTCCAGGTTGTTGTTTTTTTTTAATGTAGAATAAAGAATATAAATACTTTTTTTTTATATATTTTAATTTTGAAGTGCTATTTACTTATGGAATCTAATTAATATTGTGGGTTGAAGTTCAGCTTTTTCTAAAGAATGCAATCTAAGATAGAGTTTAAGAATCACATTAGAAACAACTTTGTAAAAAAACCTTTTATAAAATAAACTATTATAATCGATTATATTATAATGACAAAGATGCCTGGTACTAATGTTGCTTCAGCTTCGCACAATCTTTATATAATTGTATTCAAACTTGATTTTATAAGATGTGTTGCGTGAAGTTTGTTGCGCCGTTTCTTCTTCACAGCGTTAATAACAAGGAAGCGGTACCTAGTCGTAAAAAAAATTTACGTGTATAAATGTACCAAGTGTACTCATGTACAATAAATGTATGGACTATGAAGGTTTATATTTAATATCTATGTTATATTAACATAGAATCTTCGGATTTAACAAGTAATTTAAATAATTATGCTGCAACTCGACGAGATCTCAAGATTCTTCCGTAAACTATTCTTATTTATAATTCAGTAATCTGTCTTAAAATCAACTTCGCTTCTGTTTTATTAGTAAGACGTCAAGGCTTGGTTTCCTACATTTAAAGGATTATTATATCAGTGGTAAACCCGGCAGGTCTTAGGGCTTGTTGTATGTTGTTAAGAGAAGACCTTTTGCACAAGCTCTCAACCCTCGGTTGTTTTTTAACATTTAATCTAGAACCATCTGTTTAGGTTTCCGTAGTAAAATGGTAAAAACGGAACGCTCATGGTGCGACTCCGTCAGACCGTCCGTGTGACACAGCTGTGTATTTTAGCGAATAAAAACGTTGTAGACGACTTGACGTTTTAGAATAGTTAAAATTTTAAATTATTTAATTTAAAATTAAATTTGATTTTATTTATTTAACTCTTTATTGCACACACACAGATAAAACAAAAATTATACATTAAAAAGAAACACAAGTACAAAGGGCGAACTTATCTCCGAGAAAGATTTGTTCCAGCAGACCCGCGAGAGAGATAATTTAAATAAGAGAGGCAGACATAGTGTGTACGTAAATAAAAAAAACATATACATACATACAATAATATAAACTATATACCCACTTACATAGATTATAACCTACACGATAAAAACTATAAGTATATAAATAAATATTTACTAATAATTTATAAATATAATATACATTATTAAATAATTCATAAAATACATTTAAAATATGGATTCCAATACTAACTTATTACTAATTTTTTTATGAAAGAATAATTTTTTTATTGATTTTAGATAACCAAAGGGGTCAAAATAATAAAGGGAGCCCTACATTAATTACATTTTAAAATAGGTTTTCGTTTCCTTTTCTACCGCTTAGTTTTCGACTTATGATAATAAATGTAAAAAATTGCCCTTCATCTCCAAAGTTTGCAGCAAAATATAAAGTAATTACAATGGATAAAGATTTATGCTAATATTACAGGTAAAATGAAAATATTTATCTAACTACCACCGTTTTTTAGAAATCGGCCAAAATCCTTAACAAACTTAGTTATGCGGTCCTAAAATGAAAATTATTAGATAAAATATACTTAAATGTTTACACGTTTACTTTCAAGGCATGAAACCTTCGATTTACGTGTCAGACTCGTACTTGACCGGATTTTTTACCTTTACACCGCCCGAAAGTAGGTCACTAATGAAAACGTTATTGCAGAACTCGCGGAGTAGAGGTAGGCGCATTCACTCCAAATTAATGTTACCCCCAGGGGGAGTGTGTAGCGACACGTAACTTTGGGGTAATAAAAGCTATTGTGAATTAATTTAATAGCAAAGATAGTATATTTTTATTAGAAGAAGTTGTGGAAGATAATAATGAACTAAAGTATTCAGCGAGAGATAGAAACTGTAATAACGGAGTTCTTGTGTGGGAAACTAACTCCAGTGGGACCGAATAAGGATAATATAAGTTTTTTTGACGTAGTAAATACTCGTGGTTCAAATACTCATCGCATAGGGGTTTCTATCTTCGCGAGTGAGTTCACTACCTTGCGGAAGCTAGTGGCGATCGCCTGCGTTCTTGCGATACTCGAGCACTTGACCTCCCTACTCACGCCACTTACAGTTACACCAAGTCTTTCACCGTACAAGCAGCGAGGCTCTGGAACCAACTCCCTGTCCACGTTCGAAAGTCCCCCTCCCTGGTGTCCTTTAAAAACAACTTAAAAAAGTACTATGGGTTCAATACCGAAGCTTTGAGCTGACTTATATTACAGTATATAAACTACTAATAAGTATTTATTGGGATATATAATGTAATAGTATATATGAACATATGTATATATATCTTATATATTCATATGTTATGTGTATGAATTTATGTATATATAGATATTTGTATCATACACTTATTCGTGTATCGTCTATGTATATTGTATTTTCAAACTTTATTAAAAGTAGGTACATTTCTTTATCAAATTTGGTACTAAACGCATTATACTTGTCCTTTCGGTTACTCTAAGGTTGACTGGAAGAGATCCCTAAGTGGGATAAGTCCGCCTTCGTACACAGTTTAATTCCTATTTTATTATTGTTGTTGTTGTTGTTTTTGGTACAATAAAGCGTTTACATACATACATACATACATACATACATACATACATACATACATACATACATACATACATACATACATACATACATACATACATACATACATACATACATACATACATACATACATACATACATACATACATACATACATACATACATACATACATACAAAATGGATAATGTCAACAGGGCGCGAGTGCTACGAATCCCCAGGCTGCGGCAGGCTACTACAATAAAAGACTTTATGCGGCTGTCATGAACTCATGACGGTGGGCCTGATCCACAAGTTTCAAGTCGTTCAGCGAGCTATTCTCGGGATTTATTTGAGGGATACGATACGGACAATATATCGAAAGATATCAACAGGACATCCTTCCTCAATGAACCACCACACCCGGTCCTCCGATCTTCACTCCCAGCTGCTTCCGGCTACCTTCTTCAGGTCGTCAGTCCATCTGCCGGTGGGGTCCAGCACTCCAGAACTCACCTGATACAGACAGATGTCGCAAATCTACTATGTCTATTACCGTCTGTTTAGAAATAACCCTAATATAACTTATTTCGTACCCACCTACATATTTATTTTATACGCACCTTTATTGTGTTTGCCCCACTCCCCCCTGACAGAACATACATACAAGTCGGCCCCGTAGCTCCATCTAGTAGTACATAGAGATCGTTGCCTTCGGCAGAGGGAAAACACCTCAGTATGTTAGCTTGTAGCTGTATTTTAACAATATAGTTTCCTCTTCACAAACGCAATACACTATGCGGTATACTAATCTATTACCTTTATCTGTGGGTATTAGCCGTGTGTGCGGGCTGGCCGTTAATCACGCGGGCCCGGCCGGCCGCCGGTCGCCGGCCGCGGCACATAATGTGGGGCTCGTTATAATATTTCCTAACGTACACATTCATAGGGCCCATTCGTGGCCTTTGTCCGGGATCCTTTGTCCCTTTGCGACTCGCTCGCTCGGAATACTTGCGACGCTACTCAAGACGCACAACTCACTTTCAATTCGCATAGCTACGATATGTATCCGACTGTATTTGGAAACTGCCGTGTGGTTCCCGACTTAGAATAGGGCCACCCCAAAGGTTGCCTGAAAGAAGTCACTGTAAGTGATAAGGCTGCCATTGGACACTAAATTCATCGTTCTAAGTTAAATTATTGTTTTTATATGTTTTGATGCACAATAAATAATATTGATTTGATAATCTTCTTCCAAAAATCTTCCCATGGTTGTCGTCAAGGCGACTAAGGGATTGCACCAGGGACGGGCAGCAGCGTTCTCCTGTGTGTGTATGTTAAGATCATTACTGAGATCGCCAATCCGCCTGCCAAGCGTGGCGATTATGGCAAATCCCCCAATGGACAACTTACTAAAACTGGTATTCTATTGGGGAGGCCTATGTCCAGCAGTGGACGTATTTAGGCTGATGATGATGACGCCTACGTCGCTTAAGGTCCAACTCCACGTACTGTGGAGGACCTTATTAAAGGTCCGTAGGAAGATTGACGTACCCCCCTCCCTCGGCGGACCTCAATCCCCGAATCTCTTTATCTGTAGTTCCCCCGCTGGAGAAGTTATTTTTTCAATTCTCGCCGATACAAAAAAGTGAGTCAGAAGGCATGTCGTAGCAGCTCCAGGTTGAAAGGAAAATAATGTTCTTGGAATGAATTCGTAATTTATAAAAAAAAATTGTCTGTTCTCATATTGTCCGCTTCCTAAACGCGTCTATTGTAGGGGACAGACCGTTTTGTTGCCGCGTCCAACACATAAATAACCTTCTTGTATTCACTAAGGCCAGTTGTACAGCGCGGGCAGGACACGGGCCCAGGGTGGACAGCACCTTACAAATAGCAAATTTTGCTCAAAGAAAACGTTCCTTAATTTTTAAAAGTAAGCAAAATTGTCAACAGTCTGAAGTTTAAGAGTATAGGTTTTAGAATGTCCTCCGCCCTCCGCATCCAGCCGCTACCGGCCAGCTTCTTCAGGTCGTCGGTCCACCTGGCGGCAGGGCGTCCCACACAGCGAGTGAGATCCGATTGCGTAGTAACTGCACAAGTTTTATTGTGAATGTAACCGAGTTGCGGTTCCTAGCGTAGAACAGAGCGATGGTTCGGAACGCTCCATCTAGTAGTACATAGAAATCGTTGGGTTGAAAGTATTTTTTTAAATAGGTCCATTTTCATCATCATCAGTCGAAATACGTCCACTGCTGAACATAGGCACCAACAGAATATCACTTTTGGTGGATTTGACATAATCATCACGCTTGGCAGGCGGATTGGTGATCGTAGTAATGATCGTAATATACACAGGAGAACGCTACAGCTCGTCCGTAGAACAACCCCTTAGTCGCCTTGCCGACACCCACAAAAAGATTTTCGTATCTTTTTGTGGGTGTATTAACCATAAGCCATTATTTAATAAAAAAAATATATCATCATCAGGTTATTTTTGTCTCCACTGCAGGAGCACAACCCTCTCTCATCTACCGGAGACAGACGGAGGATTTGGCCTACACTCCCCGCGCTGGCCAGACGGGTTGGGGAGGCCTGATTGATGTTTTATAAAGTATTCCCTTAGTCGCCTTGTACGACATCCACGACATCCGCCGAGGGAACAAGAACAACTTTTCGTTCTTTGAACAAGTGCTGTGTGAAGCGAATTTTTATTGAGTCTCTAAACGTGTCTCTTTGTTTCCCTTTTCACTTAATTTCAATTTGATTCACTCGCGGGCGACGCCCCATCAGATTAGGGCGTACACACGCGCCGAGTGTGTCGGCTCCGAGGATTACCCCGGGAGCACACGGGCGCAGGGATTCGCGCCCCTACTGGCGGATTAGCCCTCAGCTACAAGGCTTCAGCTAAATTGTACCCTACGAGCTATTCCGTGTAACCTCCGTAATGGATAGGTACAGGGATAAGCTTAAGTTTACGTCTCGGTTTTGTTATTTCAATTTCCGCGACGTTGTTGGGCGAGTTCTGGTACATTATTTATTCGATTTCATCTCAATCACTCGGTCTGATTATAAATTCACTTGTATTATTCACGGCTTAGGAAGGCTTAGGAAGTCAAAGTCGTAATCCTTTAGTTCACGTGAGTACATTCGGTACATTTATCGACGACCTCCGTGGCGGAACGGGTAGCTCTCGGACTGCCACGCCGGAGGTTGCGGGTTCGAATCCCGCTAGGGGCAAATGTTCGTATGATGAATATGAATGTTTGTACCCAAGTCTTGGATGTTTATATATTTATTTAAGTATGTGTATTCGTTATCTAGTAACCATACCATAAGGTCTGCCTAGTTTGGAACTGGATAATTGGTGTGAATATCTGAGATATTTATTTATTTATATTTATACATCGCTTCCTAGGTGTTAGCGCTGTGAAGAAGAAACGGCGCAACAAACTTCACGCAACCAAAGCAAAAGGAGAGATATATTTTTGCGGACATCCCACTAATATTATAAATCCGAAAGTTTGGATGTTTGTTACTCAACCAAGCTTCATCCACTGGACGGATCGGGATGAAACTTGGCACACATATAGGTGAGGTCCTAGAATAGGACATATGATAGTTTTATCCTTAGTTTTATCCTGAAAATCATCTCATTCATATGGGAAACCAAGTTATATGTTAAAAGTTGTGAATTTTTTTAGGGATGTTGATTACGAAAATTATATCTATTTTGAAATTCAAGATGTGTTAATATCGAAACCTACCGAATGTAGTACAAAATATTATCAAAAAATTAATTGAATCAGAGTTTGCGTTTTTAAATAGTAAGCTAAAGAACACTACCGGAGCAGACGAGCGAGTCGAGGACGGATACGTCATCTATAAAGAAGTTCTCTGACGTCACCACCGTGCGGTAATCCGGTAAATTAAACCCAAAGCGGAATGAAGATAGATACAGCTCTGATGGCTTGTTCGCTGCGAGGTGTAATATCCCGCGGGACCTCCGGCTCCCGGCGTATCGCCCGATCTCCACAGCCCTACGATAACCAACCCTACCGCATCACAATACGGAAGCTTTTACGCCGCCAGCGACCAACTAAAGCCACGCCTGTGATTTTTTCAGATTATCTTTCGTTAAAAATCTGGAGTGAATAAGTCTTTAGCCGAGGCCTTTTGAGAACGCTTTTGACGCAATATTTTGTGGAGTAAGTGCTACGCGGCGTCAATATTGTGCTTGCGTAATGAGGATTTGGGGAGGTGGCGGTTGGGGTTAGGGATGGGGGGTTCGACAGGTCAGTAGTGAGTTTCAGGGACCGGTGAAAATCTTTCTACAGCACTGAAAACTTGCGATGAAATCGAAACTGAAGTTACTTCAAGTTGAGCCCTGTGTTCTTGTGATATCCCCATGGGAATTAAGTCAGTAGATTTTAAGTGATATGATTTACAGACAGTCAAATAGTACATTACACATATAGGGAGGTAAAGTAAAGATAGAATAGAATAGAATAGAATAGAATAGAATAGAATAGGTCATTTATTCATAGCTACGACACACACATACATGAGAAATAAACAGAACAGAAATTAATAAATTACAATTTAAAAATAATCAAGGTACCTATGTGTCGCAGCAATAAAATGGCGCTGACTCAGCATAATGCTGCAGCACGCTACGCGCACTCCTGCGCTGGTATTCTGTCAGCACCAGGTCAAGTGACTTCACAGATTAAGTTTTTTTAAATTGTGCGTAGAGGGCTGTCAATGTATTGGTGTACATAATAATATTAAATATATATAATTTAAGTTTGTAAATTAGTAGAAATAAGGGCATTGTGTATAGCTGAATTAATAAGAATAAAATGTACTGACATATACATATAATGTTGAAAAGGTGCATTGAGTTAAACTGTGTAATGTGTTTTTATGTTAACTTACGATACTAAATTTTACGAAGTAGTTTAGTGGGTGAAAAACCAAAGAAACAAACTCAGGGAACAGATTTTTGTGTAGTTATCAAAAATGAGCGGTATTGCAATTTGAAACCACGTTTTGTGTTTTGCTCACGCACGGGGGGCGGCAGATAACAGATAACCTATACCGCACGTGTATTGCCACCCGAGTCGAAGCCGAGAGTGGCAAACGTGCGATCTGAGCATTCTTTACCACCTCGCAAGCAGTAAAACGATTAGAATAGGGCTTATCTTATCTTATCTTCTCAGGGGGACAGGAAGACCTGGCGACACTTCGACCCTTCAGGATCCTATGTGCCAAACCGCTGTCTACCGACGGTGCCCCAAGCCGATTTGGTGGACTTCACATACGCCTCAGAATTTCTTCTTCGGCATATGCAGGTTTCCTCACGATGTTTTCCTTCACTTCGCCTGTGGTATTATAAATAAACCGTACTTAAGTTTCGTAAAACTCATTGGTACGGGCGGGGTTTGAACCCACGACCTCATGAACGTGAGGCGAGTGCACAACCAACCGGCTACCACGGCTCTTTAGAATAGCCCACCCCCAATTTTCCCGTGCGTGTCGTCAAGGCGACTAAGTATTGCACCAAGGACGGGCAGCAGCGTTCTCCTGTGTATATTAAGATCACTACTGCGATCCGCCTGCCAAACGTGCTGATTATCGCAAATCCCCCAATGGACAGCCCCACCTATAGTATCAGTCCATTGGACAGACTTTTATATATTTCCAATGAATAGGCAAGTAAATTTTACAGTATGTCTTATATATGTATTTATATTTAAAGATTAATAGGTATTTTCGTTTAAAAATAAATTTTCACCGACATCCTTCCTCATCATCAGCCTAAATACGTTCATCGCTGGGCACAGGCCTCCCCAATAGAATACGACTTTTGTTAGATGTCCATTGGGGGAGTTGCCATAATCACCACGCTTGGCAGGCGGATTGATGATCGCAGTAATGATCTTAACATACACACACTGGAGAACGCTGCTGCCCGTCCCTGGTGCAATCCCTTAGTTAACGACACCCACGGGAAAGATAGGGGTGGCCCTATTCTAAGCCGGGAACCACACGGCAATCTCTGTCCTATCAATCTCTTTGTGTAATATATTTTGAATGAAAGACATCTAAAAATGGTACAAGTGAATTCGGATCAATAAATACTTTTGAATATTAAAATTCTGCGAAATTTGTAATGCTTAATGGTGCTCGTTTTAATTGATATAATCTGAGTAGTTCATTTTATATTGGCAATTAAATGAGCGACATCAAAGTATGATCTTTAATAGGTTTTTTTTTTTTTCACTCTTGTAAATTCCTGTTTTTGTATCAGACTCGTTTGAAAGCTGTGAAATAGCGAATGTTATAAATAAACTTTGTCATCTAGAAATTATTTTTATATTTTTTTATATTACCTATTTATATTTACAGACGTGTTCTGGAGACCACGGATCGGCACGCGCAGGGTGGGACGCCCCGCCGCCAGGTGGACCGACGACCTAAAGAAGGTGGCCGGAAGCGGCTGGATGCGGCGGGCGGAGGGCAGGGTGTGGTGGCGTTCATTGGGGAAGGCCTATGTCCAGCAGTGGACGTCTAAAGGCTGACATGATGATGATGATTTATATTTATGCTCATCTTTAATTAATGTTGCTTTGAGCATTGTATATGTAAAATAATAATGCTTTTTAATAAAGGCATAAAAAAACCATAGAACAGAGAATACAAAAATAAAACAAACAAACAAACAAACAAAAAAAACAATTACAATTAAAATAAAACATTAAATAAAATGCCTACCTAAATGTGTCATCATCATCATCGTCAGCCCGAAAGAGTCCACTGTTGGACATAGGCCTCTCCCAAGGTGACCACCTAAATGTGTAGGTGGTCAATAAGTCAAAATTGTCTATTTCTTGTTCACGCTTCGATAAACGTCTAGACTCGAGCCAGTACCTATAGCTCGGGCAATCCATGTCACAGCATATATTTTGGCCGCTTCGTTGGCCTAGTTACTTGGTAATTGGACGTCGTGTATGTATGTATGTATGTATGTATGTATGTATGTATGTATGTATGTATGTATGTATGTATGTATGTATGTATGTATGTATGTATGTATGTATGTATGTATGTATGTATGTATGTATGTATGTATGTATGTATGTATGTATGTATGTATGTATGTATGTATGTATGTATGTATGTATGTATGTATGTATGTATGTATGTATGTATGTATGTATGTATGTATGTATGTATGTATGTATGTATGTAAAAACAAGCAAAAATAACAACAACAACAATAATAAAATAGGAATTAAACCGTGTACAAAGGCGAACTTATTCCACTTACATAGAGATATCTTCCAGTCAACCTTAGGGTTCGAATCGTGGGTTCCATTCCTACTGAGGACAGACAACTTTGTACTAGTTAATTAATCCCCATAGTAAAGGAGAAAATCCTAGTTTGGGATTAGACAACTGTATGTATATATTATGTAATAATTATTTATTTTAGATAGAGTTCAATGATTAATTTGTTACGATTTATTTTTATTTTTACACATTGATTAGTGCGTAACGATTGAACTAATATCAAGAAAAAAGAGTGGGGCTTGCCCTCATGAACTGAACGATATATACTTTTCGTATAAACAAATATGAATGTTTGTACCCAAGTCTTGGATGTTTATATATTTATTTAAGTTTGTGTATCCGTTATCTAGTAACCATAGCACAGACTCTGCCTAGTTTGGGACTGGATAATTGGTGTGAATGTGTGACATATTTATTTATTTATTTATTTATCTGTGCGTTTAAAAAAAAAAAATTATATATTTCATTCGTTTTTAGAAAAGCGGTTTGTCACATGAGGGTACAGACCGAAAATTGAGAAATCTAAAATAATTTCTCGCGGACGAAGTCGCAGGATAGCTCTATATAGTTTATAAGGAAGGGGGCGACCTAATCGCTGTAACGATCCATCAGGACGTCAGCCCTGACGTCAGGGCGTCAGGTCAGGGATCAGCGTTCGGCTCTCTTTGCTGACGGACACCTTTTATTGCCGTCACGGAGGATTTCTTTTAACCAAATTTATGTAGAGCTGTGGGTGAATATTATATACTGTTTTCTATACAATTTTCTATATTATTTATTACATTTACATTACATTATTGACGACCTCCGTGGCGGAATGGGAAGCTCTCGGACTGCCACGCCGGAGGTTGCGGGTTCGATACCCGCTAGGGGCAAATGTTCGTACGATGAATATGAATGTTTGGACCCAAGTCTTGGATGTTTATATATTTATTTAAGTATGTCTATCCGTTATCTAGTAACCATAGCACAGGCTCTGCCTAGTTTGGGACTGGATACATCATCAGGTTAGCCTAATTGATGTTCTATAATGTATTCCCTTAGTCGCCTTGAACGACATCCACGGGAAGAGTTGGAGTGGTCCTATTCTACTCTACCGGAAACCACACGGCAACAACGGGGTTATAACAACAAATATATAAAACAAGGAAACAACTAATCGTTTTATATTGAAGGCAACTCGACGGTGGACGTGTTTATCACTTACTTTCTTGCCCCAGATCGCTCTCGACAACAAAATAAACACTTGAGACGAAGGCCCTCTCTATATTTATGAAACTCAAAGTATCCTTGAAGATTTTGCTAGTCATCATTATCAGATCTAGAAAACTCTCTGACATTTATATGGCTTACTAGCTTAATATCACAAATTATTATGTATTTCCCGCAGGAATGGGATGTTTTTTTCGGGATAAAAACTGTCCTATGTCCTATTCCAGGACCTAACGTATATGTGTGTCAAGTTTAATCACGATCCGTCTAGTGGTTGAAGCGTGATTGAGTAACATACATCCCAACATCCACATATACAAACATCGAAACTTAATATTGGTAGGATATTGGTAGGATCGCCTGGTGAAATAATTCATTAACAAACTATTGCACATATTTTATGAAGTTTCTGCGCTTCATCATCATCATCATCAGGTTATTGTTGTCTCCACTGCAGGAGCACAACCCTCTCTTCTGCCGGAGACAGACGGAGGATTTGGCCTACACTCCCCGCGCTGGCCAGACGGGTTGGGGAGGCCTGAGTGATGTTTTATAATGTATTCCCTCAGTCGCCTTGTACGACATCCACGGGAAGAGTTGGAGTGGTCCTATTCTACTCTACCGGAAACCAAAACGACAAACAAAAACAATAAATATGGCAAGAAATAAGTATGTATTTCGCCAGCAAAATAGAACACTGCTGGCAGTACGAACTGTGGGTTGCCGCCGCCTGTACAAAGTTAGAATGAGAAACATTTATACTGTCGACGTATAGCATAGCTGTGTTCGCGCGCTGGGTGGAGTAGCCCTACAGCAATTTACACATACACACAAACAAGGGTTGTAGTAACTGTCACATTCCTCCGACGGTCCCCCACTGTGGTTTTATTGGAAAGTATATTCTATTTGCCGTGTGGTTCCCGGCTTAAAATAAGTCAAGGCGACTAAGGGATTGCACCAGGGACGGGCAGCAGCGTTCTCCTGTGTGTGTATGTTAAGATCATTACTGCGATCACCAATCCGCTAGCCAAACGTAGTGATTATGGCAAATCCTCCAATGGACAACTTACAAAAGTGGTATTCGATTGGGGAGGCCTATGTCCAGCAGTGGACGTATTTAGGCTGATGATATTCGATGTAGTCTCAATACAAACTGACTCATATACAGTGACCGTCCCTGCCTCCCTTAAACCGAATATTTATAGAGCCCCTCAGGGGGAGGGGCAATGGCGCTGACGGTCAGCTGTTGTTGGTAGTCTTTCCTGTGTATAGTAAACAAAGGTCCAACTTCAGTAGCGAAGTCAATTAATCATCGTCAGCGCCATGAGGGACAGGAATTTCGTTAGCTTCGAGGCTTAAAACTGTGGTTTTGATGCAAATTTAAGATAATGTACAATACATTGTAAAACATCAATCAGGCCTACCCAACCCGTCCGGCCAGCGCGGGGAGTGTAGGCCGAATCCTCCGTCTGTCTCCGGCAGATGAGAGAGGGTTGTGCTCCTGCAGTGGAGACAAAAATTACCTGATGATACAATACAATACACTTTATTGCACAAACAAATACAGGTTATAATAGTTACACGTTATAATAGTTACAAATAGTAGAATTTAGGCGGTCTTATCGCTTTAAGCGATTTCTTCCAGACAAACTTTGGGTAGAAAATATTATGCCAGAGAAATTGTAGGTTGCGCCGATTAGGAAATTTAAATGATAAATGGGTACTTATATGACTATAATAAATAAAATAAAATGGCGAATAAGTTATAAGTGTATATATTTTTACTCGAATATATTTAAATCCTAAATTTTTTCGCCAGTTCTACACAACACATTCTGTTGTTTAAAGTATCGTTTAACTGTAATTGTCATTTTTAAAAAGTAGTGTCCGACTGAAAAAGGATTTGCAGCCGAAACCGAACCTTATTTAGACATGTTAAAATTTCTATTGTTTGCTGAAATCTAGTGTGTTTTACATGTTATAAAGTTAATTCGTGTTGAATGAAATAATAATAAAAAAAAACAATTAAAGTATGTATCCTCCTAATAATATAAACGCGAAAATTTGTAAGTATTGATGGATGTTTGTTACTCTTTCACGTAAAAACTACTGAATGGATTTTAATGAAACTTTACAAAAATATAGCTTATACATCAGAATAACACATAGGCTACAATTTATAAAGATATTGTGTGAATTGTCCAAAATATCAAGTAAGTAGGAAAAAATCTACCATCTGCGAGCTATTCTGGCGTGCGCTGCCAAAACCGCTTGAGTTACACATATGTAATGTATGATGGAAATGTTTATCTTAAATAGTTCTACAAAAAAGCCCGCCACAGTATATATCTATATCTTATGTGTAAGCCATTATAGCCAAAATAGTGAACCATAACTACAATAAAAATTGATAATTTATTTCAAGTGCATATTTGGTAGTAATAAATTGATTCCTAAATGAAAATAGATACTTTTATCGCTATATATTATTTTCTATGCCACGCTAATATAAGCTACTCGAAATACTAATCCTGCGCAGACGAAGTCGCGGGCATCAGCTAGTTAAAGATAAAGCCGAAATTTGAATAATTAAGTTAGCACGTGTTTCATACAACTATAAATCATTTGTGAGTAAATAAAATACTAGACGATTAAAAACTAAATCGAACTAGCTATTGGAGTTTTCCATTTTAAAAGGCAATGATAACATCGCGCCAAACAGGCAAAAGTAGAAATTCCAATAAACCAAAGAGATTATATCTGATTCGTACCTTCGAATCGGAATCTACAATAAAAACTTCTTGTTTGTTACTTATTTTAAGAAAAATGTAGAAAAGTCAACGATCTCTATGTACTACTAGATGGAGCGTTCCAAGCAATCGCTCTGTTCCACACAAGTAGCCACAACTCTTTCACATTCACTTTGAAACTTGTGCAGTTATAAATATTGACATTATTTAACCGTAGCGTTAATATTTAGTAATAATTAAATGTTCTGCGTAGTAACTGCACATGTTTCAAAGTGAATGTGAAAGAGTTGTGGCTACTTGCGTGGAACAGAGCGATTGCTTGGAACGCTCCATCTAGTAGTACATAGAGATCGTTGAGAAAAGTCTTCTTAGTTTCTAGTTGCTGAAAATTAAACTACAATCTAAAAAGCTAGGTAAAAAGTAAGTTTAGACTGTCGGTAGTAAAGACGAATATAATGAATATGTGAATTACAGTACAGAGAACGCCTGTGTAATATAGTTTTTACTGGCAACTCTATTGAAAAATAATTAAGAGTAGGTATACTACCTTGATACGAGAAAAGGCTGGTAAGTTGAAAAAAAAAGACAAAATGATGTTCTAGAGTTCGTAACATTCGTCAATCATATATTTCTAGAAATCCAATTCATTACCATTATTTCAAATTTTAGAAACTTAGCATCTGCAGGTTATAAACTGCTTTGTCAACAACTTTGTACGCTTTTAATAAACTTTTATATTCACAAAGATTAAATTTTACACAAAGAAATATTAGGTATACTACCTTCTTTCAAAGTTCACCGACTTCAGACGTTATAAGCTAACATATTCTCTATTATAATAACAAATTGGTAATGTGACACGAAAAATATCACTTTTATTAAAAATGAATGTCAATTATTAAAACTTAAAACTGCCTTATACCTGAATTTTCCGTTTTTAAATCTAAAAAAATGTGTGTGTGGGGTGGGGTGTGTGTGGGGTGTGTGTGTGGGTGTATGTGGGGGTGTGTTTGGGGGTGTGTGGGAAGGGGGTTAGGGGTGTGTGTGTATGTGTATGATACACGTACACACACAAATGGTCTTTAAAATATTTATTAAAATATAGTGTCATCAGTAGTATTATATCTACGATCCAACTCCGTGAGGGGAAACCTGGAGATCTATAACTCTGGAAATACGGAGAACATCGACGTCGACACGGTTAGAATCCAGCCTTTGATTGTAATAAATAATATACTGTACATGCATATCCATGTTATATATAACAATATACTTAGTAACTTGAACAACTTATAAGTAATTTCGATCTCTGCTAATAAATAACTGAAGCGGTCACAAAGAATAGTTAAGTTGTAGTTTCGCCTCTCGGCCGGCTCGAGCTGACGTCACTTGTCATAATTATTATGACGTCTAATGGCAACTGCAGCAAATTTCACAACCAACTTACACAAAATACTTATCCACAACAATTACGAACTCTATCACGATAGTGACAACGTTGCATACGAGTGAAAATGCATCAGTTTCACGGGCAAATTTCAGATTTTTACTTGGCCGTTTCAAAATAGGGTTTTGTGGAAGGGAATAAAGGTGAGGTCGACGGTAAAAGGAAGGTTGCAGTGGAGGTAACGAGTAAAGTTCACTTTTAATTTGTCATTTAAAATGTGATTCATGGTTGAGCGCTAAGCGGCTGGCAGCGGCTGCGGCCGCGGGACGTTATTGTTTCATTCTTTTTCCAGCTCTCTCCCTTTTGTCTATATTAAAGGAATTTATTCAAACTTTTCATTGCGATTTATGGAAATTAGTGCATTGAGGATGGAAAAGTATGATGCGTGTTTATGCAATATTGTGTATCTAGCCCCTTATATACCCTGTATGTATGTATGTATGTATGTATGTATGTATGTATGTATGTATGTATGTATGTATGTATGTATGTATGTATGTATGTATGTATGTATGTATGTATGTATGTATGTATGTATATATGTAAACGCTTTATTGTACCAAAAATAACAACAACAAAAATAATAAAATAGGAATTAAACTGTGTACAAAGGCGGACTTATCCCACTTAAGTATCTCTTCCAGTCAACCTTAGAGTAACCGAAAGGACAAGTATAATGCGTTTAGTACCAAATTTGATAAAGATTGAAAATACATATAACATAACATACATAGACGATACACGAATAAGTAAATCAATCAAGATCTACCTATTTTAGATTTGCATCGTTGGTTTATAATGGTTTGAACTGATATCAACGATCTCTACACACAGCGTAAATACTGAGTAAATAATTAAATGATCTACGTTGTAACTGCACAAGTGTCAAAGTGATAGTGAACGGGGTGCGGCGCCGAAGCCGCAGTTTCGTGGAACAGAGTGGTTGTTTGTATCACTCCATTTAGTCACTACATAGATATCATTGTATGCAAGTAATTAATGTCACATTTCGCGATCTTTAAGGCAAGCGACTTCCTTAAAATTAATGAAAGCAGTATTTTTTAAGTCTCCAATAAGTATTTAAGGTATTTTCATTAAACATAAGTAGACGGATTCGATACTACTGGAAAAATTTCCCATTTTTTAATTGAATTTTTTTTTCAGTTGAAGAACTGCAAAGTTCTGAAAAATGTCTAGCAGCATCAGAACTGCGGCTAAGAAATTCTAGAATTAAATCTACAGTCACACACACATGCGCACACGCACCCCACACACACACACTCCTCACGCACACGCACTCAACTCCCATTGAGACGACGACGACGATTGCACTATTTGAAGATTGTGAATAATTTATTTCTATTATATTTTAAATTTCTATTTAAATTTTTTTTCTCTGTGCCTTCCTACCAACATCTCCCTGGTGACCTACAGAACGAAACGAATGATGAAACGTTTAGTCGCCTACTGAAAAATCTTCTACTGGATAAAGAATTATATTCTGTCAAATAATTTATGGACATACAATTTTTTTTTTACTGCGACATAGTTTATGAAAATTGTCATTTTTTATTTTTATATACATTGTTATTATTATGTACATTAAGTTATGACATTGTTATAAATCTCATACACGAGTTGTGTAGAACTGACATTTTGTATACTATTATTTATTATTTTTTGACGATCACATTAACTCTGACCTTTTACGTAAGTTAATCTATGTATTAAAATTTTCTAATCTAATCTACTTTTATTACCATATACAATATTTTTTATGTTTATATATTAGAAATCTGCTAATGGCTAATGTTTAGAATAGAATAGAATAGAATATCTTTATTGTATGGAAAACGGGTACATTTTGCGGCTTAATTTGCTATATATATTAGATTCACCGTAAACCTGCCTTTCCAGGCATATACAAGGTTTTAATTTGCTACTTGTTAAAAATATAATGCCTTCCCTATACACAATCACCTAAACATATTCATAATAATAAAATGACTAAAGAGGAACGAAAAAAATTGAAAAGAATTAATTGTCACAGTGATAAAATGTCAGATATTAATGAATGTCAAAGTTACTAAAATTTACTATTATTATCAAATGTCAGAAATTATATACACTATTTATAGTCCATATATTCATTAGAACTGTAGAAACACCTTTCAGCGAGCCATAATTTGATTGATTTTTTAAATGTACTAATTTTGTGTTCCTTAAACATGTCAGGAAGTTTATTATATATATATTTATGCACATGATGAAACTATTTTTGGAAACAATTGTCAATTTTGAGAGTGGTTTGTGCAATTTATGTTTGTATTTAGTTTAAATTATATTATACTGTATTATATATTTTTGTAAGCTAGCTGTAGCTTTCAGAGTGAATAAATAAAATAAAATAAATAAATAACAGGTGCAACATACATTGCAGCACTTTTATGAACGACGTAGAAAAACAAAGAAATGTGAGAACAAGGGGAGTGCCGAAATGTCAGTGTAACAGAAAACCCTTCGGGAAAAGTAGGTATTAGCGAGCGGATAGTAAACTCCGGTATAATTCAAAATCCATTTGAAATTTGTCACTAATCTAACTTTTAATGGGTATCGGGAACCTTCGTTGTACCCTCGTCAAGTCGCCCCGGGTCGCGGCGGGTCGCGGCGGGTCGCGCCGCGCGTCGCCGCGTCGCCTTTGTTTCGGCCGAGTGTCAATTTCCGACATTATCTTAGTTACAAATTCATTCGGCACAGCCTTTTGTATATACCTGAGTCGGTGACGACGTCTGTCCTGTGAGGTTTCTGTTCTGTAATTAATTTTATAGGAAGCCTGAACGCTTCCAGCTGCGATTGAGTTTTTCATTTCGCTGCACATCGCTTCGATATTGAGTTGTGATCTATTTTGAGCTTTGAGGCGTCGTTGAGTCTAGTGATTCTAGAGTTACGGAGGTTAGCTGTTGGCTCAAATGATCATTCGTAACATCATAAGTATGTAGAGGAGTGTGACCCTCTGGCACAGATATTTTTATGTCTAAAAGAGGGCCCAATGATACCAGTGCCTGAAGACAAAAGTCTTCAACCAGTGCGTCTTTACTGCTGGGGTAAACGAGTTTTCGAGTGGAGACCGCCACTGGGCAGGCGTAGTGAGGGTCGGACGTCTTGGATAGGGAACATACCCATATTACGTGACCCATTTAAAAAAAAATTTACTCTTCCCTTCCTCGGTGACCACCCGTAGTATATGTCAAGACCCCCCCCCCCCCCTTTTTGTTTTAACGTAATAATGCATAAATATAGTTTTAATCCAATTTTTGCAATTAAAATTTTGCAAACAGAAGGTTAAAAGAAAACAAAAAATACTCATATTTGTCTTTATTAATACGGCGCTTGCCCGTTGACGCCAAGAGTGCGTGCATTCCTATAATTACAAGTGAAAAAATTATCATCAAGAAGAAAAAACTGTCAGTTTTCAATCAGCTGACGTCCGTGTTGCCACCTGTAAGTTTAAAAAGCGCTAAAAACTGCGCGCCATATTTTAATATAGCTCGAAAAAGCGCGAGATTTCCCTATAGGATATTGACTACGTGACGAAAACTTAACCCCCCCCCCCCCCCATGACCGAGCGTGATATTTTGAAGACCCTCCAAACCCCCCAAAACGGGTCACGTAGTTTGGGTACGTTCCCATACGTGAGGTGTAAGGCAGTTGGCAGTGACGAGGACAGTGGCGCGCTTTGAGATAGACAAATGTCCAGCAGTGGACTCTAACAGGCTGATGACAAAGAAGAGACTGACTTCAGCCATAGTTATCCTTAAATATTTCATCAGTTCCTTTTGACATTAGTCTGTGCTGAAAACGGAATCCACTTAAAATAAATAATGTACCGCAGCGGGCCGCCGCCATCTCCGACTCGGCCGGCAAGGCCCCGGCTAGATGAACTAGGAAAATAAAAGACCGGGGCCGCAACAAAACAACCGCGGGGAGCAATACACCGCCCGATGTAAAACGTGTATCGCGCTCCCGGCCTATACCTCGCCGACCACAGAGTACGACCACCTCTTTTAAACCAAAATTGGAAAAAATTAACCCGGTACGACTTCCTCCTTCCGTTTTTCACAACATCATTATCTCAGCAACTACTAATGCTATCGACTTCAATTCCTATCCTACTAATATTATAAATGCGAAAGTTTGGATGTTTGTTATTCAACCACTGGACGGATCGTAATAAAACTTGGCACATACTCGTATATATAAAAAATCTTATTTTCATTGCAAAAGAGGGATTTCATGGGGGTAAGATATAAATAGTCTTTTTTTTTTTATTTATTTTTTTTTTTTTCGAAAGGACATTGCTATTGGCCCTGAAGGCCTTCACAGCTTCACCGGAGGGAGAGCGAGCGCAGGTGCGCTCGGCTCAGTTAGCTGGCGCAGAGGGCGTTCAGCGCTAATTTTAGGGGGGGTGCAACTGGCAATAAATAGTCATCATTTGTACGTTCTAAAATAGGTTTTCGTTTCCTTATATGCCGATTCGTTTTTTCTTCTGATGATTTTTTTTTTAATAAATACCTTTTATATATAATAATTTTGTGTCTAACTACTATAACTAGACCCAAACGCTAACTAACGCAGAATAGGTATATCATATCACATGGCTCGTTAGAGAATAATAAATGATATAATGGTATAAACTATACTCCTACCTTTATTTCAAAGAAATCGCTTAGAACGATAAGACCGCCTAGATGACGTCAAAAAGAGAATAATGTATTCCAATTTTGAAAATAAATATTTTGATTTTGATTTGATTTTGATTAGATGTACATTTGTAAGCTATTTGTATCTTTGTTCTCATCGTAAAATAAAGAGTAAATTAATAGAATTGAATGACTTTGTCGCTGAGATTCGCGTCCATCCCTGCGTTGCATGTGTTTAAAGATCGCCTTAAAAAGCATTTTCTCTCACAATAGTTGTGCCTAATTTAATATAGTATATTACGTACGGTATATGTATTGTATTATAAACTATATATGTATGTATTTAAGTATATTTGTATGTAAATTTAATTGTGTAATATTTTTACTAAGTATTTACCATGTTCTAAAATTATAAATTTCACTGCTTTCACCTGCAATACTCTGTCGCTATGTCTTTCTTATTTTTCCTTCTGAAAGGTTGCCTGGAAGAGATCGCTTTAAGCAATAAGGCCGCCTTTGTACACTTTCCAAAAATCTGTACCTATTTTATTGTTATCCTTAATTTGTGTGCAATAAAGAGTTTATCTATCTATCTATCTATGCAGGAGATAACAACGAGATCCCAATAATTCCCCCGCTCTCCGTTCCAACCTGTCATACCGCTGCCGCTTACTCTGTGCGTCGCAGAAACATCTCCCAAACGCATTGGACTGAATTACGTTACGTTCAGTTACGTCTCACGTAACCGTATTACGTACCGAGACGTTGAATGCGGCGCCGTAACGAACGGCAGGAAGGAATATAGGTCGGTGCGGCGGGAGCCCATTTCACCCATACACAGCTTTGAACCGACAGGATTAAAAAATATATTCACCCCTTATATTCAGCTACGAGTTATAAAGCAAGTTTGTTAGAAATAACTTGAAATATGTAAGGGAATATGTTGCCGTGTGGTTTCCGGTAGAGTAGAATTATTACCACTCCAATTCTTCCCGTGGATGTCGTACAAGGCGACTGAGGGAGTACATTATAAAACATCAGTCAGGCCTCCCCAACTCCTCCGTCTGTCTCCGGTAGATGGGAGAGGGTTGTGCTCCTGCAGTGGAGACAAAAATAACCTGATGATGAATGTAAGGGAATCTGTATGAGCAGTACTAATTTATTGAAACACTAGCTGTGCCCGCGGCTCCGCTCGCGTGGACTACAGAATCCGCTCCCGCTTGGCGCCCACGCCCACCTCCTACCTCACACACCATAGTCCTAAGATCCTAACTTATCGCAATTATACATATTACAAATGGGTCACGATCGAAACAGGTCAGGTAGCTCTAAATTAGCTCAAACTTAAACTATAAGAACATACATACATAATTCTTACGTCTTGGTCCCAGAGGGATAGGCAGAGACGATGTGTCGCCACTTTGCGCGAACCTGACACACCTCACTAACCTCACTCACATTCATCAACCTTTACATGCACCTCCTTTTATTCTTCTCACTGCGGACCCCAGCCTTATTGAGGACGTTACTAATTTCATCCTTGAATGTCCTCCTAGGACGACCTCTAGCTAAAGTTCCTTCCACATTCGCGCTGTATATTACTTTTGTCACTCTTCTTTCACTCATACGCTCTAAATGTCCAAACCAACGGAACATACCCATTCTCTACCTTCGTTACATCTGTTTCAAACCACACTTCTCACGTATCACTGCATTCCTCACTCTGTCACATAACTTCACTCCGCATATTTTTCTTAAAGACCACATCTCAACCGCATTTATCCTGATTTCATGATTCTTCTGCCATACCCAACAATAAATATAAGAAACTTAAAAAGAAAACGTAAAAACGATTCGTAAAAGATGCTATGTCAACTATTTTTTTTGGACACCTTAAAATGGAAATCTTCTGTATTCCTCTTGAATTTGGGGGGGGGGGGAGGATATCATACGTACGTATCGCAAACCACTCTTAGATTACTGCCACATTCCTACGTCTACCACTCTGCACAGTATTTTGCATCAACAATGACAAAGATTACACGCATTCTTGAAGAGCTTTGTGCCTAACCTTTGTAAGCACCGCCGTCGATGCCGTATAAAGGCTCGCCAGGCATGCGACGAGCCGTTATGACACACGGTGGACGTCGGACGTCGCAATTTAAAAGCACATTTAGCAGAGATTGCGGCTTCAGCAGGCATTAGCTGCCCTGCTTTTAATAATATGGACACTGGGAGTGTATTGGAAAATGAAAAAAATATATATTATTGGTAAATATTTATTTATGTACTTATATATTTTTTTTTTACCGTGTAAGTTATAATCTATGTAAGTGGGTATATAGTTTATATTAGTGTATGTATGTATATGTTTTTTATTTACGTACACACTATGTCTGCCTTTATTATTTCAATTATCTCTCCCGCGGGTCTGCTGGAAGAAATCTCTCTCAGAGATAAGTTCGCCCTTTGTACTTGTGTTTCTTTTAATGTATTATTTTTTGTTTTATCTGTGTGTGTGCAATAAAGAGTTAAATAAATATATATTCTAGCATGAAAAAATATTTTTTCTTAAGTAATTTGACAAAACTAGTTTACATAGCTTTAACGTGGTCGATTACAAGTAAAGTTACACCCTTCAAGACTATATTACTACTTCGTACTATCCTTCCTACTAATATTATAAACGCGAAAGTTTGTAAGTATGGATGGTTGTTTGTTACTCTTTCACGTAAAAACTGCTGAATGGATTTTAATGAAACTTTACAATAATATAGCTTATACATTAGAATAACACATAGGCTACAATTTATAGAGATAATGTGTGAATTGTCCAAAATATAAAGTAAGTAGGAAAAAATCTACCATCTGCGAGCTATTCTGACGTGCGCTGCCAAAACCGCTAGAGTTACACATATGTAATGTATGATGGAAATGTTTATCTTAAATAGTCCTACAAAATATTATAGGCTTTATATTAGACGATATATATTAACCCGAAAAATGAAAAGACTTTTTCGTGAAAATGTTTACCGCTCAACGAAGTGGGCACGGATCAGCTAGTGATAATATATTCTTGGTACCTCAACGTCACGTCAAGGGGTATCATGAAGAGAAAAGCGAGCGAAGGTAAGTCGCTTTGCGACACTGGATTACGCAAGGTGGCGACACATCGTCTCTGCCCCTCTGGGACCAAGGCGTGAGCATTATGCATCTATGTAAGACGTATAAAATAAGACAGATAACTAAAAAAAAACTATTTTGTACTTTAATAAAAATTACATTTCTAAAACCTCCCTATTCTAAATTTCTAACATTCCTCTTCTAGTTAACTCCATAACGGAACGCAGTACGGAAATACTTATCTCGCAGACTGCACTTTTCATTATAACTTAATAAACGGTAGGGCCACACCGCACAACTTTCTCAATAACTTATCTTACTTAAAAAATACCGGGATAAATGATTTTCTTATAAACGAAACAAATATTTGCTTTCCAAAATACTACACGGAGAAAAAAAATACTACGTACGTCATAAACATTACTACTGTGTGTGCGCCGTAGAACTTATTCCGTATGTTACAACAATAACTTAGTTGACACATACGTAAGAATGTTGTGTTTCAATGACTTGTTTATGAGAAACAACATACGGGCCCGGCGCCTACTACGTATAAGTAGGTTACACAATTACTAAGGATGTTACATATTTAGTAATTGAATTACATCCGTAAGTATCTAAGCAGTCGTGTGGAGACGCAGTAATAATGTTACAGACACAGTACAACTTTGCAACAATAGGCTACGTGTACTGCCCACGTACTACCGGTGAAACATACCAGCTTGCTGTGACAAAACATTCACTCGTAGTACGTAGCCCATGCCTTACGAGTGGATGTTTTTTAACAGTAATTACGTAGGTTACAACAGGAATTACGTTATCCGGCTACTTATTTTTTTCTCCGTGTAACATGAAGACATTTTCACGTTAAGTACAATTTAAAGGCAGATTATATGTAAAACTTAATTCGCTTCAACTGCTTCAGAGTAAATCCCACATAAATATTTATTTTGTATGAATTGTATTGTTTACTAATTGATATTTCCCGGACTAGTTGCTATTTTTGCATTATTAATAGGTATGAGTCGTTACCACATAAGAATTTTCAAGTAAATCGTGGACTCAGTTATTTGAAATATGAAGTTCTTAATTTCTTTATATGTAAGATATCCTTAATTTCAATGTTAGAAAAAAACTAAAAATATTTACGAAATCTTTATAAATACCAAATTCCATTCAAGTCGCTTTACACGTTTTTTTTTTTTATTTTCATGTTTTTTTCGCCTCTATGATCGTAATAAAACTGTTTTTAATCCAAAATTTTGCACTCCTAGCGTCGTTCGAAAGTAAAAAGAATCGACTTAAAAAACGATTGCAAAATGAAGCTGCGGGAGTAAGAGAGAAAAAAGATATTTATATTGTAGTGCCGGAAGAAGTTTAATTAACAATTTGAGTGAAATTATGGAATACTTCGCGCCGAGAAGTGGCAGTACTGTACACAAAGTACTATACTATACAATCACCTTTATAAGAAATATAGTATTCACCTACGTTGTAGAGTTCTTGAAATGAATGAATATTAACCGTAGCTAGTCAATTCATTTTTGATAATTATTTTTATGTCCTGATGAAGGTGGCCGGTAGCGGCTGGATGCTGAGGGCGGAGGACCGGGTGTGGTGGCGTTCATTGGGGAAGGCCTATGTCCAGCAGTGGACTGATGTGATGATGATGAAAGATAATATATTACATACATACATACATACATACATACATACATACATACATACATACATACATACATACATACATACATACATACATACATACATACATACATACATACATACATACATACATACATACATACATACATACATACATACATACATACATACATACATACATACATACATACATACATACATACATAATGCTCACGCCTTGGTCCCAGAGGGGTAGGCAGAGACGATGGATAGGATGTCCAGCAGTGGACGTCTAAAGGGTGACATGATAATGATGATGATTTTTATGTCCACAGAATGTATCTCTTTTGAACAGTGGCAATAACTGCAAAATGCAGTTATGTTACAAGAAATACAAACGAACTTGTTTTGCCACGGTTGAGACTTAATAAGGTCAGTAAATCGTTCACGGGGCAATGTATACGCTTCTACAACAAACTACCAGAGGACATCTTAAATATGACGCACATAAAGTTTGAGAATCGCGTAAAAAACAACTTTGTAAGTAAGCCTATCATAAAATAGACGATTATTTATATGACAAAACGGCTAGCATTATGTTGCTTCAGCTTCGTACAATCTTTATAATATTCTGTACACACAACAATCTCTATGTACTACTAGATGGACCTTTCCAAACAATCGCTCTGTCCCACGCAAATACGACTCCGGGAGCCGCAACTCGTTCACATTCACTTTGAAACTTGTTAAAAACTACGCAGAACATTTAATTATTTACTAAATATTGATGCTATTTACCCGTAGGGTTAATATTTAGTAATAATTAAATGTTCTGCGTAGTGGTCTAAAAGTGAATGTGAACGAGTCGCGGCTCCCGAAGCCGCAGTTGCGTGGAACAGAGCGAGTGTTTGAAGCGCTCCATCTAGTAGTACATAGAGATCGTTGTGTACAAACTTGATTTAAAAACATGTGCTGCAGGAGGTTTGTTGCGCCTTATTTGTTAGCCTAACACCTCGTAATTTGTCTATAAAAATTACGTATATAAATGTACCTACGTATATGGAGTAAAAAATTTATAGTGATCAAGTGTTCCTTGAAAATGACCCTTATAAGTACTTAACAGTACATAATGTATTTGTATTTGCATGCTACTTTTATTATAGCTGGATAGATGAAACTATTAATGTTAAGAGCAACAAACTGTAGCTATTCATTGCAAATAAAAAACTTACATACTTATTAACTTACTTATTTGCTTACTTACTTACTTACTCACTCACTCACTCGCTCACTTACCAAATGTACTCATGTTCACAATAGAATTTTGACTTTTACTTCCTAAATACCTTTTGTCCAAGCAACAAACTGTAGCTATTCATTGCAAGTAAAGAACTTACTTACTTACTTATTAACTGACTTACTTACTCACTCGCTCACTTAC
Organism: Esperia sulphurella; assembly: GCA_947086405.1. NCBI lineage: Eukaryota > Metazoa > Arthropoda > Insecta > Lepidoptera > Oecophoridae > Esperia > Esperia sulphurella. Next base: position 15,451,066 of record OX352272.1, read on the forward strand.
CAAATGTACTCATGTTCACAATAGAATTTTGACTTTTACTTCCTAAATACCTTTTGTCCAAGCAACAAACTGTAGCTATTCATTTCAAATAAAGAACTTACTTACTTGCTTATTAACTTACTTACTTACTTACTTACTTACTCACTCACTCACTCATTCACTTACCAAATGTACTCATGTGCATAAACGAATTTTGACTTTTACTTCCTAAACACCTTTTGTCCAATTTGGTAAACAAATTTCGTAACTGGCTATGTAATTGGAAATTAACTCCCATTCTGACATTGGTTACGTAATGGGAATTACGACGTTCTATTTGGTAACCAAATGTCATTCATAACTGAAACGGATTATGCTTGTTCAATACCAAGCTGCATTCTTAATCAGAATTTCTCCACATAATTGTTAGTAGAATCATTATTTGTTAAGGCTGTAACGCAATCTTAAAACGAGAAGAGATTCTAGATAAATGTTGTCTTAATTATATCTAGGCATACTTTATTCGTTTCCAGAGCCGTCTAGAACACGCCAAAAAAAACTGAAATTAGATCTCAGAAGCAGTGGAGAGACAAAGCGAGCGTACCCCTCTCTGCGAGACCCTTCGGCTGAGGAATCCTAAAATTAAACTCTCCTGAAAGAAATCTAGTTTTACCCGGTTCTCGACGACCCTCGGGGAAGTTTCAGTGTTGCCAGTTATATCGACCACTTTATAATAAGGCTGGTTTCAGATCTGGACTAGTACTTACAAAAAGTTTTTTTTTAACTCACGCGCGGGGCATTATGTATATATTATAACAACTTAACATCACAAATTATTATGTATTTCCCGTAGGAATGAGATATTTTTTCCCGATAAAAACTATCCTATGTCCTATTCCAGGACCTAACCTATATGTGCGCCAAGTTTCATCCCGATCCATCCAGTGGTTGAAGCGTGATTGAGTAACAAACATCCAAACATCCAAATATGCCAAACTTTTGCCAGAATAGCTCGCAGATGGTAGATTTTTTCCTACTTACTTTATATTTTGGACAATTCACACAATATCTTTATAAATTGTAGCCTATGTGTTATTCTGATGTATAAGCTATATTATTGTAAAGTTTCATTAGAATCCATTCAGTAGTTTTTACGTGAAAGAGTAACAAACATCCATCCATACTTACAAACTTTCGCGTTTATACTATTAGTAGGATATGTCTTTGTTGTTATTAATATAAATTCTAGATATTGAGTACCTCAAAGAGTATTCTGAATTTATTAAATTTATTAACAGCCGTTTATAATCGTCATAAATAGTATCCTGTGCGTTATTTAATCCAAGTGCAATAAGAGTATTGGGCGAATTATAAAATATTCTGACTACCTGTTTTCTGTGGGGAAATTCAATCACTTACTAGATCTTTCTTAATGATTAACTTGAAGATCTCCCTGTGGTCCAACTAAAATGTATAAGGGGCTCTACAGCAAAAGTAATTGAAAGGAAACGAACTTCCAAAAGTGCTGTTTTTAATATAATGAAAAACCTGTCTTGTCTAATTTTCAAGAAGAATGAATAACGTTTTAAAATTATAAATTGTACAGCTCCATATACTTTCTCGCGATGACGTAACGTAGGTAGAGAGGTGAAGAGGTGAGTTTGAACCTCGGTCACGCCATGTACCATTGAGTTTTACAAATATGCATTATTTTAACAAAAAATATGCGACGAAGGATATATACAGATATATGACTATTCGGAGTTCAAATTGTAGAACATTGAAATAAATTCACTTAAACAGGTTTCGAGATAATCGAAGTTCATATTTTGGTAGCAATACTGAAACAATCGTAATATAATATGCTAGGAGATTCTAGAGCAGTTTTTGACAAAATGGAAACTTTTCATTGTGATTTGTTTGAAGTACCCTCAAATTGACAGCCAGTGTTAACCACTGAGAATCCTCGGATGAATTAGGTTACAAGTCATGAATTCAAAAGTTGATGCTCAATGTTACCCCTCTCTCGGTCGACTTTGTTGGCGCGCTGGGTGCAGCAGAATCCCTACAACTTACGCACACACACGCAAGTGTATGGACAGGTTGGTAAATAAATCTTTTCGCTTGTATGGACTGCTGGGGGTGTGCTGGTTTATCGGGTTTATTTGATTACAAAGTAATTATGTAACGCTTGCCAGTCGAAAGCCTCAAGAGATTTGCGAAACAACAATAATTTCCTTCACGAAATACATAATATTACTTTTGATAGCTTCCATTTATAACGATCTGTAGATTTCATTTTTAATCAAAGAAAGAAAACAGATATCTTTGAATGGGGAAATAAATTGTATTTGTCTGGCAACACTGGTTTCGCTGGAAATAGGTAAGAAAAACTAAACCAATTAGAAACTTGTCCCCTGGTTCCTATCCGCTGTGTCTGCCCCATTTAACTATTAAACTGAACATTTTTAAAAATCTCTAATTACATTTAAAGCCTCTTTTGTCAAAACAAAATTTCATTTTAACCCAAATGGAGATTCATATAAAACTGGCTTTCTCTATTTAAGATTAGCAGTATAGTTTCACAAAATAAATAATATACTGACCTCTGCAAGTCATTATTATCAGCTATTAGACGTCCACTGCTGGACATAGGCCTTCCCCAATGAATCAAAATCAAAATCAAAATATTTATTTTCAAAATTGGAACACATAATTCTCTTTTTGACGTCAAATTCTGCCTAAATCTACTCCACTTCCACCTGTATAACCGAGGGGAAGAAGTGGCAACAAACCCAACGGCACAGGGCCCTACCTTTGATTTATCTTATTCATTACAATCATTAAGTCTACCTATGCTGAGCCATCAAGCACTCCATGGACTTTTATCATTTAAGTAGTCATCTAACTTATAGTAGGCTTTCTTGCACAGATTAACTTTTATAGAAGATTTGAATTTTTGTTCAGACAAGTTAATAATTTCATTCGGAACCTTATTGTAGTAACGCACGCACAGCCCCACAAAAGAATTATTGATCTTAGACAATCTAGAATGATGTATTTGAATTTTATTATTATTTCTAAGATTTAAATTATGCCTCTCATTATTTAAGCTGAGTAAAGAAAGGTTCTGTCTAACGAACATAATGTTAGCGAATATGTATTGACATGGCACAGTCATTATATTTATTTCCTTAAATAATTCTCTTAGAGAATCACGACTACGAAGCCCATAAATAGATCTTATTACTCTTTTTTGTAAAATGAATATAGAATATCAGCGGCACGACCCCAGAGCAAGAGGCCATAAGACATAAGACTGTGAAAGTAGCTAAAATATACAAGTCTTGCTGTAGCTATATCTGTCAACTCTCTAATCTTTTTAACGGCATATGCACGGAACGGAATGCCACCACATCCGGTCCTCCGCCCTCAGTTTCCAGCTGTTTCCGGCCACCTTCTTCAGTTTGTCGGGCTATCGGGCGCCGGGGCTGGACTGGAAGTCGATCTGTGTTTACTATTACAGTCATAAGTCAGGACTTTCTCTTACTGTGAATAAAGAAAATATCTGCTGGCAATTGGTTAGGTCAAACCACAGAAACGGATATAGGTAGAAGAGGTACATAACTTGTTTACTTCAGTCTGCGTGGTCACGTTTCTAGTGAGGAGATACAGTATGCAGTTTGAAAACGGGCAATACGGCACTTTTGCAGATTTTGACTCGGCCGTTAACCGTTTGACAGTTTTTGCAATATATTGCAGATTGTTAGCACGCATATCTCGCTTGCTTCACCATTCTATCTCATCCATTTCTAAGGTCAAACTCTACTCGGTGTGACTAATTTGAACCCGAGCTTTTCAACCAAGTAGAATTTCAATCTACTATACGACTTTTTCCAAAGCTCTTATTTCCTCGGCTACCCCACATAATCCAGTATTATCTTGCATGTGGCGGAATTTCTTCCAAATTATTAACGAATATCTTCCCATGCGAACAAAATTGAGGCTGCCTCCAAAATAATATCGTGTTCCGACTCACGAATAAAATAAAATGTTTTTTCTCTTGTTTGCGCAGTACTTATCTAAGAATTGAAAACGGAAAGGCTTGATATTGAAATTTTGTAATAAGCTGTACATAATTCGAAAGGAATCACTCTGTAATTCGTCCATCTCCTTACTTTTTCTTGTTGCGGCAAATTTATTTGTCGGAACTGTAATGAGAAAGGGCTGGGTCTACCCTTGCTCTCAATTATTTATCCTCGAACTCGGGCCCACCGCTGTAAAAGTTTTACGGCCTGGAGATTATCGGCGCGACCCCAGGTCATCGAGATTAAACAGTTTTTTTAATGAATGACCGAGAGAAAGGGACTGGGATAAACTTATTATAAACCTTATTTCTCATTCAACACTTGTTAATGATCCTAGTTTTGTAACCACAGATGAACCATAAAGCAAAGGAAGCATGGGAAGATATTTTTGCCGTGTGGTTTCCGGTAGAGTAGGATAGGACCACTCCAACTCTTCCCGTGATTGTCGTACAAGGCGACTAAGGGAATACATTATAAAACATCAATCAGGCCTCCCCAACTCGCCTGGCAGGCGCGGGGAGTGTAGGCCAAATCCTCCGTCTGTCTCCGGCAGATGAGAGAGGGTTGTGCTCCTGCAGTGGAGACAAAAATAACCTGATAATGAAAGGAAGCTGGCATAATCTTTAGTAATGACGTAAGATACATCGTGTTCTAGTAAAAACTTTGAATCATTTGCAGTATGAATTCAATGCATTAGCTGCAAGACGAATGAGTGTCCTGGGTATAGCTTACTCTAAACCTAAAGGCTCCTAGATTTATGACTTCTTTGTTTGGCACTGTAGACCAACTTGTCTGTACCGGATGCGACTGAAAATCAGCGCCTAGCACCTTTCTTTCTTTCTTTCTTTCTTTCTTTCTTTCTTTCTTTCTTTCTTTCTTTCTTTAGGTATAAAGAATCTCCGAGGAAACGGAAACCGAACAAGAAGTATTGCATGAAAAGTTTCGGTATCGCTTCCATCCATTCTTTCTTCGTATTACGTCCAACACGAACGTTGTCTTTCTTAAGAAAATATTCGATTAGAGGTACGAATGTGGGTACCTGGCCTAAGAACATTGACCTTGCCGTATAATATTATTTTTTCCAGACATAAGAGATCGGATTAGATCAGATTCAAGGAATATCAGCCTTTGTACGGGGTCGTCTGGGACGTGGCGTTTAACTAGACTAACCTCGGGGGAATTGCGTTAACAGTGCGGGGTAACCGCCTCGCTATACTTTGAGCACCGAGGCACAGTAATGATATCTGAACTTCTTTCAAAAGTAAAATATAAAAATAAAAGTATAATCATTTTGAATGTGTCTTGCTACCCATCTGAACGTAACAGAATTTACTATGAAGGGCAATAAGAGGAAAAAGGAAAAATTTAATTTATTAAGCGTGTGAAGGGCAAAAATTGCCCTTTTAACATGGCGTTATTTATTTTTAGTATAGTCCGAAGAGTTAGTTGGTTTTGGAGTTGGTTGTCTTCCAGTAAAAAAACTTATTTCTAGGAATGTACCAATTCAGAAATTGCAAGAGATCTTGAAGTTAAATTAAAGCTCCCTTCTGTTAAACATATACTTATTCAACCTTAATTACTTATTATTTTGGTTTGTATTGCCCTGATTCGAAAAGGGAATTAAAAAAAAAATTCAAAACAGGTGCCAAATTGGGGTTCTAGATTGTATGACAATTACTGCAGTTTCTTCATGAAATAAAGAATTAGAATTCATCATAATTCAGTGGAGAGGTAAAAACGCTAAAACGACACATTGGTCGCAAATGAGTTATATATACCATTCGATTGTATTTTTTTTCTGCGTCGATCTGTCTATGTATATGTATAGTTTAGAGTTTTTTACCTGATTAAACATTTTTATATTTTCAGGTGAATTTCGCTAAAGCGACATCTATCTCGTAAAATAAAAGACCTATAATGATTCTTTGTTCTACATAATTAAGCAGTTATTACACAATCGTATTTTTTTCAAGTTACAAAAAAATTCTCCTCATAGAAAACGAGATATTAATAAAACTTTAAAACTATCTCCTGTAAAGTTGTCAAACTAGCGTTTTTACCTTTCCACTGAAGATATACTTCTAAAAAAACAGCCTGTTCCTTTTTTGTAATTTTTTGAAAATTCCTTTTTTAATCTTAGCAGCCTTTTCTGGTACCAAAGCAGTTTACAGGAAATGCATAAAAACCTCCTGGCTTGCACGTCAGCATTTATTCTCAACCGACAGTGAAACTCAGAAACTCAGTGATAACCTAAGACTCAGCCGAGACTTTCCACTTCAAGATTTCCTCCACTTGCCTCCCTCTGGTCCTCGGGGGGCAATCGTCGGGATTTTTTAATAAAACTTGCCCCGTTACTCAGCCCGTAACGATCCAAAGCGACGCTTCACAATAACACGCCGATTTGCGTGTACCTACTGTGTAGCCTTTATTGGACAACTTCCAGGATTGGGTGGAGCATGGCAGTGTGGCGGTATGCAAATTTGACAGGAGATGCGTTTTGTTGAAGCGAGTGCCTTAGCTACCCGTATACAAACACAAAGAGATCGAGAATCAATGCTTAAACTAAGTTTTGAATTCGGAAAGTTTGAATCGATTGAAAATGTTCCACTTATAAGAGAAAGACTTCAAAGTTACAAACAAAGTGATAGAAGGAATCGCAGAGACGAAGACGAGCTTTTTAAATGAAACGAATTTTTTTAAATTTAACATATAACTTCTTTGGCACCAATTCCGCGTTTACTAGTTAACAAAAGTACATTTTGGAAATTTAGAAATTTCGTTTGTATTACAGCTACCACTTCGGTTTCTCGTTTCTTCTAGATGATCACTGTTCTTTTAATTAGTAATGCTAGCATTGATGTGTCCCAGTTTGAAGAGTAAGAGAGCCAAAGTAATTACAGCCATACGACGCATGCTGATGTATCTTATCTTCTTAGGGGGCCAGGAACACCTGGCGACACTTCGACCCTTGAGGATCTTTTGTGCCAAACCCCTGACCACCAACGGTGCTCCAAGCCGATTTGGTGGACTTCACATACGCCTCAGAATTTCTTCTTCGGCATATGCAGGTTTCCTTACGATGTTTTCCTTCACCGAAAAGCCTGTGGTATTATAAATAAACCGTACTTAAGTTTCGTAAAACTCATTGGTACGGGCGGGGTTTGTACCAGGACCTCATGAATGTGAGGCGAGTGCACAACGGCTCTCTGATGCTGATGTAGCTTCAGGGTGGTCTTTTGGGCTGTTATCCGATTGGCAGATTATAGGCGACAGTCACCTCACACAATCAGAAGGGCTTTCTGCTGGCCAGACAAGCCTATAATACGTAATATTGAGATCATAATTACTTAAGTAACTTCAAACCTTTTGTACAAGTCAAGACTGAGCCAATGCCGTGTATCAGCTGGTTGCTCTGGACGCAGTTAAGCCTCGTCCCCAAAGCCTCATTGACGACGATGCTCTGCTAAATACCAAGTTACAGAGCCTCAAATATTGTCGCAGTGTGTCCTGTCTTTCGGCCTACAGGTTACATTTTAGGGAGAGTGCCCACGAATTGAACGGTTTGATTCCCCCATCTCTTTGCCGTCACCGGAGAGACTTCACCCTTATGAGTAGACATGCTTTTGTACGAAGTGTTTTGCTTCCTCTTTCATAATGGAAAGAGCTAAGCAATGGAACTAACTACCAGCTTCGATATTTTCGGAAAAGTACAACTTGGATGCTTTTAAAGGAAGCGTGAATAGGCATTGTTTGGGTAAGCGCGTTCCAGCTTAGGATTCTTCATCACTTACCATCAGGTGAGATTGTGGTTAAGCGTAAACCCATCAGGAATTTAAAAAATGCTACGGAACTGCGATTAGGGTCTTTAACAATGAGGTTCATACAAATGATATATATAGGTACGTACGAAGCATTAAACGATTAATTGCTGCCCCCAATTATGAGAATTGCACCTTCGGCCCGTAACGATCGCGTCGTGGAAATTAATTAGCGGGATCGTTGCGTCGTTAAATTTGTACCAGTGTTAATATTAATGGGGGACAACCCCTGCCGGCCGGCGGCGACAGGTCACTCGTGACACTGGCGCGGGCACGCGGCTGGGCTTGCCACAGATGTATGGCAAGATAGAGGAAAAGAAAGCCAGAGACAGAGAGAGATGTCTCTCTGTCTCTGTCATTCTATGTCTTTTTATCTATTTCTCTCTCTTTTTCTCTCTTTCTCTTTCTTTTTCTCTCTTTCTCTCTTCCTGTCTTTCGGGAACAGACGAATGGTGCCTTCAGTTTCTTGCAACTGTGTTTTTTCTTGTATTTAATTATTTTTATAAAAGTGTAGGTATATTGTGGGTTATGATATATGATGATAGCGTGATAGTATTTTTTTATGAGAGGTGTGTTACGATCGCGCAAATTTCTAGCTCAGACATAGCCTAGTCATATTTTAGACTCTTAATTTTTTTTATACAATTATAATTCCCAATTAACGAAATATGTTTTTTAGGCCTCAATTAAATTTCTAATTACATTTTCATGTTATTTGAGGTTAATGAAAATTAATAATAATCCAAGCAAAAAAAATACCTCTGTTTTTTATTGAAACAACAATATCTTGCTCATTTGTTCAACTATATGTGCCCGCGGCTTTCCTCGCGTTCTACATAGTTATGTTACTACTTATTCCTTATTATGTTACCTAACATAACAAAATATATACTAAAACTTGACCAGAAATGATTACAAACATGTAACTCAGATAAGTGGTCCTTAAGTTACAAGCACGCTAACGGACAGACAGACAGAGAGACGTTGCGTTTTATAATAATATGTAGGGATGTGAAAGTTAGTATGTTTGTTACTCAATTACGCCGAAACGACACAACGGAAATGTAGATTTTTTCTTTTTAGAATTTGGCACAGAGTAGATTAGATTAGAATGGTACACAGTTTACAGTAAAATCAAATTATTGAATTTACATAAGTAAGTATGAATTAACCCAGCTCCCTCGGTTGTAAAACTTAAAGTCGACTGTGTAAGGAAACAGCCTGTACAAGCCGATAGGAAATCAAAAGTAAAACTGGTATTTTGCAAAAATGGATCGTTCATTTCTGTTCCGTTTTTTAAAGTTACATTTTCTTTTAAATATCGAAATGTTTAGGCAAGAAACCGGAAATCGATAAGTTATTCAACTACTTTTTGTTATTAAAACGTCGCGTGAAATTTTTGTAATAAGTGGACCAATAAATTTCAATAATTACACAGTACAAAATGTAAACAACTATTATACATGTTTCAGAAATGATAATTTTCTTTTTATATTGTTGTCTTTTATTTAAACTATTGTATGGTTGTAGAAAAAGGTTTGAGTGCATGTCCATTTTATGTTGACACTCGTCATAGAAAACAGTTTTTTTGTCCAATTTGGTAATCAAATTTCGTAACTAGCTACGAAGTGGGAACAATTCCGTAATCGGTTACGGAATGGGAATTGCATCGTCCCGTACCTTTGGTACGGTTACTAATGGGAATCAGTAACCAAATTTCATAACTGTCTACGAAATGCGAAATTAAAATTATTTCTGTAATCGGTTACAAAATGGATACTTGCGTCGTTCAAAATGTTACAATTTTTAAATTGTTTTCTCTAGTTCTTATAAAAAAAAACCTTTTTCTTGCTTTGTTGGTTTTTTCTTTGTGGTAGTAAATAAATGTTTTTTCTTTCTTTTTCAATTTGGTAACCAAATTTCATAACTGGCTGCGCAATTGCATAACAAATGTGAAGTGTCAAAGTTTTTCAATTGTCTATATTCATTACTTTCCAAAAGTTGACAAACGGTCGGACAACATCGCCGTGGATAATTCATTATTGCAGTGTGAAGTGATAATTTACTCCAAGGGTTCGAGACAAGGCCGCTGTGAATAATTGGCCCGCTGTCGCTGACTGGGCATAATTCTTCGCACTGATCTTAACATTAAATTAATTAAGTGTGCAATTTAAACTAATTAATTTAAAGGGTCTCTACTATCTCCTCTGCTTGCTCTACCGCTGTCCGGCCGTTGTGAAGAAAATTAATGTGGAAACGTCTCTATGGGATAGCGTGTGAAAAGCATACATGTAACATGAAGACAACGATCTCTATGTACTACCAGATGGAGCGTTCCAAACAATCGCTCTGTTCCACGCAAGTAGCCACAACTCTTTCACATTCACTTTGAAACTTGTGCAGTTACTACTCAGAACATTTAATTATTTACTAAATATTGACATTATTTAACTGTAGCGTCAACATTTAGTAATAATTAAATGTACCTACTTTTAATAAAGTTTGAAAATACACAATATTACATAAACATAAACATAAAAATAATTTTAGTTCACTTAGAAACTTTTTATCAGTTAAGGACTTGTTAACATGACAGTTAACATATTGTAACGACAGTTAGTTAGGGCTGCCTTCTTGTAAAAGTCTTTAATTGCTACAGTTAGTCCACGATATACGCATCAGAAGCAGTATATAATAAGCAGTCTGCCTGTCGAATAGTGGAGCGTATACAGGCCGTCAGTTATTTGATTCTGATACTAACAAAGAGGCAATTTGTTTAGAAAATAGAATTAGTCCACAAAGCGGATAAAACGGCCATTGTTTTTGCTGAAAGCTGAATGTTCCCATCGATTCGCCCTAACCAAATAGAGGTTGAGTTGTAAAAACAAAATGACGCGCATTCCGCACAATATCGTCAAATAAAAAAGCAATAAAACGACATAACGACCTTCTCTTTGTACTCATTTTAACAGCTCCTAAACAAATAATATCTACGCGTACCCACACGTCAATACACATTATGTAGCGGTTGGGAACTTGCTCCTGTCACGAATTACAAGAGCTTACTAAATTTAAATTGGAATTCTCGTGGTGACAGATAATTAGTGTGTAATGATTACCACAGTACACATTAATGTTTGTGAACAGAAATAATTTATTAATAATTCAAATCATCATCACCATCACGTTGTTTTTGTCTCCACTGCAGGAGCACAGCGCTCTCTCATCTGCCGGAGACAGACGGAGGATTCGGCCTGCACTCCCCGCGCTGGCCAGACGGGTTGGGGAGGCCTGATTGATGTTTTATAATGTATTCCCTTAGTCGCCTTGTACGACATCCACGGGAAGAGTTGGAGTGGTCCTATTCTACTCTACCGGAAACCACACAGCAATAATTCAAATAACTTCGCGCAATTGCAATGTCCTTTGCACTTCTGCAGCTGTAGAGCTTGTCTACTGGAACTCAAGTGGTCAGATCAAAGGTTATGGCGGTATCCTTTGATCTGTGCGACACGGTGCTCTAGTGGCACAAGCCACAGCTTTAAACGTGAAGGCAGTAGTAGGGATTTGATAAAATACCGAAACACTCAACATACAACAGTAGAATGTTTTTATTTGATACAATACCGAAACACTCAACGCACAACAGTAGAATTTCTTTATTTGATACAATACCGAAACACTCAACATACAACAGTAGATTGTCTTTATTTGATACAATACCGAAACACTCAACATACAACAGTAGAATGTTTTTATTTGATACAATACCGAAACACTCAACATACAACAGTAGAATGTCTTTATTTGATACAATATCGAAACACTCAACGCACAACAGTAGAATTTCTTTATTTGATACAATACCGAAACACTCAACATACAACAGTAGAATTTCTTTATTTGATACAATACCGAAACACTCAACATACAACAGTAGAATTTCTTTATTTGATACAATACCGAAACACTCAACATACAACAGTAGATTGTCTTTATTTGATACAATACCGAAACACTCAACATACAACAGTAGAATGTTTTTATTTGATACAATACCGAAACACTCAACATACAACAGTAGAATGTCTTTATTTGATACAATATCGAAACACTCAACGCACAACAGTAGAATTTCTTTATTTGATACAATACCGAAACACTCAACATACAACAGTAGAATTTCTTTATTTGATACAATACCGAAACACTCAACATACAACAGTAGAATGTCTTTATTTCGTTGGGTGATATTGTGCCCCAAATTAGCCACTGCAAAGTATTATACGAAATACATGAATATTTGTGTTTGTCATTTTATATTGATTCATTTGATAGGTCGCTGTATTCTTAATCCCAGTATCCCCCATTCCATTTATCATTCCCCTGAAAACCGTTCCGCAATATCGGAGTTAGTCCGTATTTTGTATTTGAATGACATAATTTGTTTGTCCTATTTACCTTAATAAGGCATTGATAAATTGGAACAAATTGAAATACGGCTCGTACTTTATTATATTTCCCAGTTCTGTGTAATGTTTTCCTCGTGACAAAGGTAAAATAAAAGCCACTCATTTTTATAAGAAACTCGGATAAGTAGACGGATAATTAATCTACTTTTCAATATACTTTTACTCCCACAATATTATTAGGACTTGGCCCGAATAAGGTCTGGTCCCCAGTAAGGCCCACTCTTAAAAATCCTTTGCGTATAGTGTACTAGCTGTTCCCGCGGCTCCGCTCGCGTGGACTAGAGAATCCGCTTCCGTTCCCACTCTCGCTCCCTATCCCACTCCCACCTAGACTCTCATTCCCAATCCCGATCCCACTCCAACTGTAGTACAAATCAATCGCAATATTGATTGTACCGAACATAATAATTATACTTTTTTGTTATATTGCATTTTTACACCTTAGGTTAAATTATTGAAGCTTTAGTGGCGATCTCTAATTTTTTTAAGTAGTAAATATAATATATGTTACTCAGGGATAATATAGCATTCTAATGGTGAAAGAATTTTTGAAATCCGTCTAGTAGTTTTGGAGTTTATTCGTTACAAACATACATTTTTTTCCTCTTTATAATATTAGTGTAGATAATCTATACTTGTAATAAAACTGTAACTGGTCTATGTCTGTACATGTGAGATATTTAAAAAAAATGTATGAGGGGCCAATAGACAATTTTTTTTACAATTTTTGTCTGTCTGTCTGTATGTATGTTTGCTACCGCATCACGCAAAAACTACCGAATGAAATCTGATGTAGTTCTCACAGTTGTCTTGCTGATGGTCTAAATTAAAATCTGGTGCATGTTTCATCTTGATACGCCACTTAGAACCTGAGATATTAATAAAGTAAATTTTTCTAGAAGCCATGATATCGGATGATAATAAAACGACTGTTAATATTTCTTCCAGTAACTCAGTATCACATTTAGAAATCATTCTTGAAAAAAACATGTCTTTTTTACGAAAATTTTGATTAAAAAAATGCAATATTTCTCGAACGTACGAGTATGTTCATCATATGGGCGAGGTCAACGGCCGCGGCGCGGCGAACGAATTGAGTGAAAGTTGGGGTTGGGATTGGGATATTGAGAGTCTCGAGTCTGAGTGGGAGTGGGAGTGGAAGTAGAAGTGGGAAGAGAACGGGAGCGGAAGTGGGAACGGGGGCGGATTCTGTAGTTCACGCGAGCGGAGCCGCGGGCACAGCTAGTATAGTATAAGTTTGTACCATGAATCGTGGTGGCCTAGTTGATTGTGCACTCGCCTTACGTTACGTTACATTACTAGCCCATACTTACCAATGAGTTTTCCAAACGTAAGTATTCATATACAATTCTAATAAAATATAGTATCAAAGTATTGCTAGGTACCTATTCGTCCCATTCGTTAACCAAATTTCGTAACTGGTTACAAAATGGGAAATGTAATTTCCCTGTTCGAAGCCAGTTACTAACCGGCGACGAAGTTGATGACTACTTTTGTTGCTACTAGATACTTCAATAAGCAGCTAGAGTCGAGAGGCTCGTTTTTTACACGGTTTTAGTAAAAATCGTAAAATTACCTCCCCCTACTTCCTTCAGGAGCCACCCGTCTCTCCCATCACTGGGTTCTAATTATGAAACTGAACGATTCCTATTGCCATAGACTCCAACAACCATATATTTATTGGAGTTAGGCGATGGATATGGAAGGTCGAACTCCTTTTGTTGCGCTACGAGGAATTGAGTATGAAGAGTTGCATTTACTACTCCGTAACCCTTCCCCTCTCTATCCCCACTCCTTCTCTCTATTCCACTCCCTCTCTATCACTTTCCCCGCCAGTTTAACGTTGCCCGCCAATTAGAGTACGGCTTTCAGAACGCACTGCTGTCCGCCGGTATTTACTTTAGAATAGAATAGAATAGAATAGAATAGAATAGAATAGAATAGAATAGAATAGAATAGAATAGAATAGAATAGAATAGAATAGAATAGAATAGAATAGAATAGAATAGAATAGAATAGAATAGAATAGAATAGAATAGAATAGAATAGAATAGAATAGAAAAGAATAGAATAGAATAGAATAGAATAGAATAGAATAGAATAGAATAGAATAGAAAAGAACATTTATTTGGCACACATATACAACACATTTTGACAGACAGAAAGATTTATACATTTATATTTCATTCCAGATTAATAGTCCTATGAAAACAAACGCATTTGCGTCTCGAAAACAAAATACACAATAGATGGTGTTCCTAAGTGGACTGCAAAGTTTACATGGTAATACAAACCTGTTTTTGCTGCTGGTGACCCTTTCATGTATATGTTACCGAGACGTAAATAGCGTTGGTTTTCATAGGACTATTAATCTGGAATGAAATATAGTGCAGTCAACACGGAGAGGCTGGCCATGGACAAGGGCTAAATTTGGGCGCAAGCAAAATGGCACTAAGTACTACGCCATAAGTTACTACGCCAGCGCGCTATCGACCCGTGACGACAAATCGACGCTATACGTTAGAAAGAGAAGCACTTATATACTCTCTCGATCGACTATGTCTCCCTGTAGCCCTACTATAATTTACGCATACATACAGACGTGTAAAGACCAGGTTAGTGCATCTATAAGTAGTATTAGGTATTGAATTAAATCTGTTTGCTTGTGTGGAGTGTGGTGTAGTTCTACATCAAAACAGCAACGATGGCAATAGGAAGTGGTTCAGCGATGAGCGCGAAGGTGGCCGATTATAAGTAATTTATTGTGGGGCCAGCAGTCGGCCATCGGCGCAACTTTAGGGTCCCTCGTAAGCTACACTCGCGCCGCGCCCCGCTCCGGTCGGATTGCACCCTTAGGTTAAATTTAAACCCGTATTAAAATTAATTAGGCTTTGCTACTCCAGTGTTTAGGTTACACGAAGGTGAAGCCTGAATTGGCAACGTGGGTGCCACAAACAATACAAATATATTGTTATCTTTAGTCTCTGCAGGTACTTATTATTAACAATTTAATTATAAATACATTTTGTACTGAATTATGTCAAATTCAAATGCAAAATCCTTTATTACCCCAAACTCAATATTCGTGCTTGATGTTTCTAACAAATTACATTTCAAAGTCATCGGTTTACTTATAATGTGCGTGGTAATTTTCTGGTTCGCAGATTCGCTAGCTGTTTTAGATCAGTTAAAATAATTATTTTTAAGCCCACTGTCAGGTTTTCATAACATCGTCAGGGCCCCGTTGGGGCTGCCCCGATACTGCAGCGCATCAGGGATGTTCGCAGAAGCTCGCACAAAGTCAAAGTCAAAGTCAAAATCATTTATTGCATATGAGTACACTTGGTATATTTATACACGTCAATTCCTTACCGACTACCGCTTTGTAAGTGTTAGTGCTGTGAAGAAGAAACGGCGCAACAAACTTCACGCAACACATCCTATAAAATCAAGTTTGCATACAATTAATAAAGATTGTGCGAAGCTAAAGCAACATTAGTACCAGGCATCTTTGACATTAAATTAATCGTCTATTTTATAACAGGTTTCCTCAAAAAGTTATACAAATTAGCCTATAATAATACTTAAAAAAGGGCTCTGGCGCCCGCCAATGGCGGTATAACCATACAATCATGCACTAGGCCATTTTTTTTAAAATTTACAGTGTATTCCTTTGACCATGTAATTTATTAACATTTAAAAAATCTAAATTTTATTTAACTTATATATAGGTAAGTATAATATTAGACTAGTATGTATAATTATAACTAACCTAACACAAACTAGGCATGCTGTCGTTGCCTATAATTGGGGTGGCATCTGGCCAATGTACAATTGTAAGTTTCCCCTAAGCAACAATTGATGTACATTCTGTTGGTAACCTAATAAATAAAATAAAAATACCACAGACTGGTGGCGGGCAGCAGCGTCAACAGCGCGAGGCCTGCGATGGCCAACACGTCTGCCCAGTGCGGCCATTATGGACAAACCTCCTCGATGAACAGTATTGGTGGCGTTTATTGGGGAAGGCCTATGCCCAGCAGTGGACAGCTAAGGACACTGATGACAGGCAACGATCTCTATGTACTACCAGATGGAGCGTTCCAAACAATCGCTCTGTTCCACGCAAGGAGCCACAACTCTTTCACATTCACAATGAAACTTGTGCAGTTACTACGCAGAACATTTAATTATTACTAAATATTGACGCTATGGTTAAATATTTAGTAAATAATTAAATGTTCTGAGTTGTAACTGCACAAGTTTCAAAGTGAATGTGAAAGAGTTGTGGCTACTTGCGTGGAACAGAGTGATTTTTTAGAGCGCTCCATCTAGTAGTACATAGAAATCGTTGATGTCAGGTGACTTATCCTCTCCGTAGGGGTGATTCTCAGTAGTGTGGGTGTTCATGTTGTGTTTCCATCAAAAGTAAGGATTATCCTAGTTTGGGTCAAGCGACGTTAGTTAATTAAAATAATAACTAAGTTTAAATATGATATATTGTGTGTGGGTTAGAAAATGTCAGACTGAAAACAAGGGTATTTAGATCACCACAAGCTAGCCAAAAGCTAGCCCAAAAATGTTTTTTTAAATTTATTCTCAGATTTGTTTTGCGTTGTCTTTAATCATTATATAGTTTATTTATATTCATCATCATCAGGTTATTTTTGTCTCCACTTCAGGAGCACAACCCTCTCTCATCTGCCGGGGACAGACGGAGGATTTGGCCTACACTCCCCGCGCTGGCCAGACGGGTTGGGGAGGCCTGATTGATGTTTTATAATGTAGTCCCTTAATCGCCTCGTACGACATCCACGGGAAGAGTTGGAGTGGTCCTATTCTACTCTACCGGAAACCACGCGGCAAAAATTATTTATATTCATTATTTATTAATTTCATATTATGACGCTAACATTGTCTTTTAAATTTAATTTTTTTATGACCTCCTTATGCTTATTTATGCCGTGTGGTTCACGGCTTAGAATAGGGCCCACACCTATCTTTCCCGTGGTTGAGGTAAAGGGAAGCCCCAGCAGCGTTCTCCTGTGTGTGTATATAATGTGATTCTATAGTTCACGCGAGTGGAGCCGCGGGAACAGCTAGTAAGTAAATAAAGTGCGTAGCAAGTAAATAGTTTTGCAGATTCAATTGAACTTTGAAAATAACTATACAAAAGTTTGGTTATTTCAGTGTAGTTACCTCCACATACCTACCGACGTCTAAGCATTAATTAATATTAAGAACGATCTAATTACAATTGTAATGTACCTACATGTAAATATGTACAACATAGAGTACTTAAACAGATGTTACATAGAGACGCTCAGTGCTCGTGGTTGGGGAACTCGGGAACTTCCAACTGTTCATAACGCGAGTGTACGAGATTGTTGCTGCAACTGGAGCCACGTTTCTCTATATACAGAGTAGCTCGAACAGCTCGCTAAGCTCGTTTATCGTATATCGTAGGATAACGTAACCTGACCAATATATCTGTTTACAGATGAAGAAAGAAAAAGGTTGCGGGTTCGAATCCCGCTAGGGGCAAATGTTCGTATGATGAATATGAATGTTTGTACCCAAGTGTTGGATGTTTATATTTATTTAAGTATATGTATCCGTTATCTAGTAACCATAGCACAGGCTCTGCCTAGTTTGGGACTGGATAATTGGTGTGAATGTCTGAAATATTTATTTATTTATATTTATTTTTATAAGTTTTCTTAGTATTAAGGCTTTAACTAACACTATAATAGATGTATGCATGTCTGAATTAAATAGATAATTTATTAGGATCTGAGTTGCTTAAGTTGCTGACGCCACAATCAGTGTGAAATTTTAACATGGCGATGTCCAATTTTGTTTCACAACTAGGCAGATGCTTTAGATAATTTCAGAGCTGGCACGAATGGAATAAACGACACTAATGTCGTCTGTTTGGGCATGCCGTCGTCATTACAAAATATGTGGAGTGAAGTTATGTAACAGAGTGAGGAATGCAGTGATACGTGAGAAGTGTGGTTTGAAAGAAGATGTAGTAACGAAGGTAGAGAAGGGTGTGTTGCATTGGTTTGGACATTTAGAACGTATGAGTGAAAGAAGAGTGACAAAATAAATATACAGTGCGAATGTAGAAGGAACTACAGCTAGAGGTCGTCCTAGGAGGACGTTTAAGGATCAAATTAGTAACGTCCTCAAAAAGGCTGGGGCCCGCAGTGAAAAGAATAAAAGGAGCTGAAAGGTTGATGAATGTGAGTGAGGCTAGTGAGGTGTGTCAGGGTCGCGCAAAGTGCGATCCATCGTCTCTGCCTACCCCTCTGGGACCAAGGTGTGAGCAATATGTATGTATGTATGTATTTATTTTCTGCTTTTCTTACATTTGGTAGGGGAAGTTGTTGGAGCCATTCTGAGAGAGCCAGTGGGAGACTGGCGCACAATACGGCGGCCGGCCCTGGACGCGACAAACGTAGCAAATACAAAGTCGTGCGGAGTGCGCGGCGGTTACGGAGCTATGACAAAGTGCTACAGAGCGCTTACACGTAAAATTAGTGGCCGCTATAAAATCAGAAGCCGCCGTGGGCTGCCGTCACACAGAAGTAAACACAGCCTACTTCTTATATAGGCTAAATTTTAAAATATCGCTTGAAGATAGATAAATAGAGAAGAAACGATAAAAACCCTCTCGCTCCCTCCTTCCTTATTTATTTTATTTTAACAATTGCACACACAAAAGGAAAAACATACAAAACAATAAAAGTAAGGGAAAAAAATAACATGTACAAATGCTTATCTCTTTAAGAGATTTCTGCCAGCCTACCAGCGACAGAGAAAACCTCGTGAAAGGGCCGACATATTTTTAAAATTGTTTATTTTTTCTATATTTTTGTAATTTTGTAAAATTTTCTATGGGTTTAACTGGCCCGAAATAAATACTATTTCATTTAATTTTAATATATGTATAGACATAACAAACGATACTAATTACATATATAAACTACATATACTTCTACGATACATATACATTCATACATAAATAAAAATAAATACATAAATATGTATCAATAGATACTTATACCAATACTTATATACTTATACCTTCCTTTTCCTTATACTTTGCGACATTAGATCGCGCAAAGTGGCGATACATCGTCTCTGCCTACCCCTCTGGGACCAAGGCGTGAGCATTATGTATGTATGTATGTATGTTATACCTTTCTACCCCGTATCTCTTTCTCTCTTTCCCTCATATTGTCAACTCTTTGATAGGAAATGTTAAAAATAGATGAGTCGCTAGACGCTTCATACAAGCGAACTGATTTAATGACCCACTACTGCCGCAGGCGCACCAGCGTGACGTGCGTGTGTGCGTACATTAGCGTAAGGCTACTGCATCCAGCGCGCGAACATACTCTATCGAGAGAGGGACAACGTATTACGTTAACAACATAAGTGCCTCTCTTTCTAATTTATTACTAGTTATCCGTACGTGGGTATATATTTATTTAAGTATTCATACAAGTTTAAGAAAGTTGTATACTCTTTGCATCAAGTATTTCCACTCATAAAAAAAATTCGCCACCACCCAAAGGTTGCCTGTAAGAAATCGCTAAAAGCGATAAGGCCGCCGTTTTATACATTTATAAAATTATATATGTTTTGGTGCACAATAAAGAATATTTGAATTGAATTTAATAATAATAATAAATATATCAGACATTCTCACCAATTATCCAGTCCCAAACTAGGCAGAGCCTGTGCTATGGTTACTAGATAGCGGATAGACATACTTAAATAAATATATAAACATCCAAGACTTGGGTACAAACATTCATATTCATCATACGAACATTTGCCCCTAGCGGGATTCGAACCCGCAACCTCCGGCTTGGCAGTCCGAGAGCTACCCGTTCCGCCACGGAGGTCGTCAATCTCTATATTAAATACGAGTAGCGTTAATCTCTCGACGCCGGTCGATAGCGAACGGCAGCTTAGTAGTGCGTACTGCCAGCCGTACTCTGTTTTGCTAAGCGAGGTGAGCGTAGCCTCTCTACGTAGTAATATTTAGTATGGTATTATCATATAAGTCGTAACGCCAGCTCGCTCCTGTGTGAGTCGATGCCAGCGCTGTCGTCGCAGGCAGCCAGTAATTCTCCATCTCGGCCAACGAGGCCAGTTTAATGAAATTCCGCCGCCACTGGCACAGCGGCGCCCTCTTGCGTGAGCTGTTTTTAAACTTCACGCGCTCTAGCCTTGTTTACAAGACGGATTTACCCGCTCCTTCGCTTCGCTCGCAGGCAAGCCGGATATATTGCGAGACTTGCTACATGTTCTAGTGCTCGGAGGTAAGAGTAGATTGCTAGCTCTGTGGGTTTATTTAGGAGTTTACAGAGCAATGACTTGATGTGTGGAAATGGAATTAGTGTAGAAGCTTTTAGCTGCTTCGAAATGTTATTTAACTTATAATTAGAAATAGAACTGATTGGGGCTGATGCTAGTTCTAAATATATATATCATCAACATCCGAAACACGTCCACTGCTGAACACAAGCCTCCCCAACAGAATAATAAATAAATAATAATAATAAATATGTCAGACATTCACACCAATTATCCAGTCCCAAACTAGGCAGAGCCTGTGCTATGGTTACTAGATAACGGATAGATATACTTAAATAAATATATAAACATCCAAGACTCGGGTACAAACATTCATATTCGTCATACGAACATTTGCCCCTAGCGGGATTCGAACCCGCAACCTCCGGCGTGGCAGACCGGGAACTATCCCGTTCCGCCCGGAGGTCGTCAGAATGACACTTTTGGTGGGCTGTCTATTGGAGGGTTTGACATTATCACCGCGCTTGGCAGGCGGATCGCAGAAATGATCTTAATATACTTAGGAGAATGTTTCTGCACCTCCATAATCCCTTAGCTGTCTTGATGACAGTTTGATTTGCCGTGTGGCTTCCGGTAGAGTAGAATAGGACCACTCCAACTCTTCCCGTGGATGTCGTACAAGGCGGCTGAGGGAATACATTATAAGACATCAGGCAGGCCTCCCCAACCCGTCTGGCCAGCGCGGGGAGTGTAGGCCAAATCCTCCGTCTGTCTCCGGCCGATGAGAGAGGGCTGTGCTCCTGCAGTGGAGACAAAAATAACCTGATGATGATGATGATGTCTTTTTGACACCCACGGGAGAGACTGGGGATGTCCCTACTCTAACTTGGGAAATCCTAGCTTGAGACTAATAAGTGCAGTATATTTATATCTATGTAGATATGTTATAACAAACAGTAGCCTGGCTTCCAAACTAGGATTTCCTATCCTATGGGTAGACAGTAAAGCTTCTTTTTGTATAAGGAGTAATTTCATGGGGCTCGATTGAAACCAGTTTGAACCGACGATCTCTATGTACTACTAGATGGAGCGTTCCAGGCAATCGCTCAGTTCCACGCAAGTAGCCACAACTCTTTCACATTCACAATGAAACTTGTGCAGTTACTACGCAGAACATTTAATTATTACTACATATTGACGCTACGGTTAAATAATGTGGAAGGAAGATGATCAATACCTTTATCTGTTTTGACAAAATAATTCATCGGCTTTGATTATTAGTGCATCAAAGCCAATTAATTAAAATGCATCGGTTGGGAGTGACCTCTGCACGCAGTGTTCATTACTCAGTGCGCCCTGTTACCGGCTAATGGGTCCGTGTTCATTGAATATTCGTGCGTCACTTAATTACCGGTTGATTACAGATGTTGCGACACGTGATTGGCTGCACCGGGGCGAGGGTGGAGGGGGGTTGGATTGTAATCAAACGGTTTGATCATCAACCGATAACAACCTCTGCGAGTATGCAGTTAGATACTATAGTTATCACACTTGACCTGTATGACAGACTCATTGGTTCGCTGGCTGACAGACTCATTTGAGATTGAGACAGCCCCAATTGAAACTGGAGATTCCTTAAATCAGCATTGAAAATTTGTAAGTTTTTTTTTTCTCATAATTTTTTTTTGTAACGGGGAATGTGTAGTATATTATTATATAATCATATACTTATATACTACAGTATAATGAAATCTTTGATTTTGAAGTTTATATTAAACTAGCTGTTACAGTCCGCGACTTCGTCCGCGTGGACAACTTAACATCACAAATTATTATGTATTTGCCGTAATTATAAGATGATTTTTCGGGATAAAAACTATCCTATGTCCTATTTCAAGACCTAACCTATATGTGTGCCAAATTTTATCATGATCCGTCCAGTGGTTGAAGCGTGATTGATTAACAAACATCCAAATTTCCAAACTGTCACATTTATAATACAAGTAGGATTAATATACATATTTATACATATTATATGTAAAAGAATGAAGTTATTAAAAAAAATTATTAACAAAAAATTACAATATTTTACATAAGTCTCTTCTTTTCGGCTATTTATGACATTTCATCGTTTTCTGTAGCTGAGCTCGGCGTAAGCCTGTTTTTCAGCGACAGGGCTCCTCTCCTAGGAGCTTATAATTAGTAATAAGCTGGCCTAATTATTATATTGGTTTAAAATAGTTTATACGTTCAAATAAGAAAACGTTTACGTTTACAGATGATCAAATATTTGATTATTTGTAAACGTTAACGTTTTCTTATTTGAACATATAAACTAATTTCAACCAATATAATAATTAACTAATCTCTAAAAGAGATCTCTTCCAGCCAACCTTACAGAGTCTGAGACAAAGCACTAAAAGCGAGCGAGTACATATAACTACATATAACTGTTGTGTATTAAAAACTTTTTGCCCCCCCCCCCCCCCCCTCGCTTTTAGTGCTTTTCTCAGACCCTGTAAGGTGGGCTGGAAGTGATCTCTTTTAGAGATAACTCGCCTTTTTACACCAAATGTATTTAGTTTTAAAAATTGTGCTATAAAGAATATACACGTTTTCATTAATTAAATTTTAAATGCGGATTTAAGGAATCTCCAGTTTCAATTCGTTAAACAACATCTCATCAAGACGAGCAGGAACGCTGCAAGATTTGATATTAACGAGTTATTACGGAGTCTCTCAGACTGAAAGCGATACAATTCGCTTTGCCATTCGCAGCGCATTCTACTAACGGTTGTTATCCACTAACACCTACTTATAAAACTAGACTTACTGTTAATTAACACACTCCACTGGGTTTACATTGTACGTGTGTATGTGTGTGTGGGTTGGGAGTGGTAAAGTTGGGCGAGTGTCGACGCCAGCGTGGCCCAAGTTGCCGCTATCGGGGGCCGCACAGGCGCGCCACAACAGCCGTGCAATTGTGAACTAGTTTAAGGAAAATGCTGCAACTGAGCCATTCACTATACGATGAATATATTAAGGATTTAATTTATTTTAAGCAATAAATGTCTAAAAACGTTTTAGACTCGCGAATCTTTACATACTGCCGCTGCGTGGTACATTCTCGAGACGCGCAACGGCCGCGCCACTCATTCCGTCTCATCATCATCAGGTTATTTTCGTCTCAACTGCAGGAGAACAGATGGAGGATTTGGCCTACACTCCCCGCGCTGGCCAGACGGGTTGGGGAGGCCTGAGTGATGTTTTATAATGCATTCCCTCAGTCGCCTTGTACGACATCCACGGGAAGAGTTGGAGTGGTCCTATTCTACTCTACCGGAAACCACACGGCACATTCCGTCTACTGAGGTTTAAAGAATATTACTTAACAAGATGATGGGATTCAAAACAATATTTAAGGCTTGAGAATACTTTATAAGTATATTTTAAGTATAATACTTCTCATGGTCCCATTTCGAGCAAACTTTGTTCGTTGTAATTCTACGTAACTACGTTGTAGTTCTAAAGTCTGTAATTTTAATGTTTACATCTTCTGCTCAACTACTACAAAAATGTGTAGTTTATCCGTGGTTTCTATGTGGTTCAACACGGCTGCTACGGCGTAGCGTGCGTAGCACAACTACGGCGTAGCAGGCATATCACTGCTACGTGGATGTTCGTCCCCATCTTGTTATAGTGTATTCTGTCCCTCTCTCATAAAGTCTTCATTGCAATGAACTTAGCAATTAAACATCAAATTCGCCTTACCATTTCTCCGTTTGCAACAAAAAATGAGGTCATGAGTAGATTCATACAAGTTAGTAGAACTTTTTTCCAAGCCTCTGGTAAGTTGCCTCTAAATTTCATGTAGACGACTTTAGCCGAGCTCTCCTTAAGCGAGAAATTATCTATTTATCTCGTAAAGTCTTATTAAATGCCACATACTTATAAATATTTTAACAGGTAATTTTTTTCCGAGTACCCGCCATTTAAAAATGTATGTTCCGACTACCGATTGTCTTACGTCGATGACGTCACGACAAGTTTCTCATGCTTAGTGGCACAAAACCTGGACTGTTGCAGAAGGGATCCATAGGGCTGAAATCCAAAAAAGAAACTCACATGGTTTTCATAGGTTCACGGTATTGATTGTAAAAGATATGTTGCGTGAAGTTTGTTGCGCCGTTTCTTCTTCACAGCGTTAACACCTAGGAGGCGGTAGTCGATGAAAAATTACGTGTATAAATGTACTAAAAATGTATTTAAAGGCAATAAAGGATTTTGTCTTTGACTTGGATAGAAAAGCAAGAAAGGATTCTTTATTTATATACAGTGGAGCACCGAGTTACCGAGAGAGTCGTAAGAGTATATTAGTATAACAGTTACGTACTGCAGATGGAAGTTTGACCAACACCCCCATAAGTTATATTTTACCCCTTATGGGGAAAAATATCACTTATGTTCTGATACTTTCTGATTTATGTTATATTTTTAGTTACATGCTGTTTACCATTAGGCCACCTAGTACCTACCTATATCAGTTTGAATTTTTAGGATATCTTTATTAGTTACGAAATAATCGGCTGGTGACACTTTTCTGTTTCACCCTGTATACAATATTTCAACTTATATAAATTTATATTTTGAATCTAAATATACTCGTGCAAAACCGGGACGATTCGCAAGTTACATACAATTCCATATACCCGTGTCAACTTGTTTTTTCTTAACCTATTTTTTCCAATATACCCCTATAACTTTTAAACGGCTGAAGTACAAATTCTAATTTTCGAGTACAAAATAGTAAATAAATAAATAAATATGTTGGAACATTTCACACACGGCCACCTGATCCCAAACTAGGGAGCCTGTAATATGGGTATCAAATATATGTTGGGATTTTTTGCGTCGCCAGTCGGAGCGTGAATAGGCGGCTGTACCCACGCGGAGCCGGGAGTCACTTAGTTGGAGTTTACAGAGATAACCTCCAACCAACTTACAATACGCGCCAGTGAGAGCGTGCAAGCGAAGCGGCACTACTATACTACGTGCCAGCTATATTTGCATAAAAGTGCATTGACCCTTATCTATATAGACCTCGCAATCAGAGTTCCATATGATGCATACTATGTTATGCGTTTTCAGCACAAAATTCAGTGTTCACTTTTTGTACCGATTGCAAAATCTGTTGGATGGATGATAGACCATTTTCTTCGATAGACTAGTTCCTGTAATATACCCTTCTGTTTCCTGTGCTCATCTTAGATATCTCTCTCTTCTAAAATAGGTACAAGTAATCGTGTACTTTAACTACACTGAAAAAAACAATTAATCAACTAAATGGTATATTCGCCTTTGCCGTGTGGTTTCCGGTAGAGTAGAATAGTACCACTCCAACTCTTCCCGTGGATGTCGTACAAGGCGACTAAGGGAATACATTATAAAACATCAATCAGGCCTCCCCAACCCGTCTGGCTAGCGCGGGGAGTGTAGGCCAAATGCTCCGTCTGTCACCGGCAGATGAGAGAGGGTTGTGCTCCTGCAGTGGAGACAACAATAACCTGATGATGATGAATAAAGAATATAACACATTTTGTCTCGATTGCTGTATGTTAGCTGAAGTAAACATTTTTATGATCGTTTGAAACAAGATCGTGACCAAGTTAACAAGTTGAGTTAGTGCAAGGGGACAAGATCTTGGTGTGCTCGTGTGCAGTAAGATGTCTGTTCACTGTTAACATGATACTGATATCAATAAATAAAACAGTGTACTTCCACAGTATCATGACATATGGTATCATACTATTGGGTCAATAATAAGGAGATATAGAGACCATTTCTGTTCTGCTAGGCAGAGCTATATCCATAAACTGCGTTGTAGAGAGTTATTAAGAAAAAACCTTAAAGAATATTTTGTATGTATTGTAATATCTGTTTATATATAATATTCGTATGATGAATATGAATGTTTGTACCCAAGTGTTGGATGTTTATATATTTATTTAAGTATGTGTATCCGTTATCCAGTAACCATACCACAGGCTCTGTCTAGTTTGGGACTGGATAATTGGTGCGTGTGTCTGACATATTTATTATTATTATTATATTACTATCTCTGTTTTTGATGCCCTGTGACAATTACATGATATCAGAAATTAAAATATACTTGTTTTACCACGATTAAAACTCAGTAAGGTCAGTAAATTATTTACGGGGCAATGTCTAGAATAAACTACCAATGGAAATCTTAAATGTGACGGAAATAAAGTTCAAAATCGCGTGAAAAAACAACTTTGTAAGAAAGCCCTAATGAGTCCGAATGACATACATCTATGTTATTCGGACTCCGAATGCATGCTTTAAATTCCTTATTGATATGAAAAATTACATTTATTTATTACTAGCTGGTGCCCGCAACTTCGTCTGCGCAGGATTAGTATTTCGAGTAGCTTATATTAGCGTGGCTTAGAAAAGAACTAACATTATGACATTAAAATTATAATTTTATGGTGCACGCCAGATTAGCTCGCTGATGGTAGATTTTTTCCTACTTACTTGATATTTTGGACAATTCACACAATATCTTTATAAATTGTAACCTATGTGTTATTCTGATGTATAAGCTATATTATTGTAAAGTTTAATTAAAATCCATTCAGTAGTTTTTACGTGAAAGAGTAACAAACAAATTTCGCGTTTATAATATTAGTAGGATTTATATTAATACGAGCTATATATATGTTAGATTATTGAAATCTTTCTCACCACAATTCTTTGGATGAATATTAATTTTCATAAAATGAATCGTTTAGTAATCGCTACGGTGGTCCACATTTGAAGTTAGTTGACTGTACAAGAACATAATAAATGTATTCACAGTTTGGAAGTTTGTAACTCCGTATAAACTAACTCGGTCCTAGGCGAATGTAAAGACCCCGTGCCCCCTCTGTTCCCCCCTTTTCCCTTGCCCGGCCCGCACACGTGTTCATTAGCTAAATCTATTGTACAAATCTATTGTACAA
The DNA here is from genome assembly GCA_947086405.1 of Esperia sulphurella. NCBI lineage: Eukaryota > Metazoa > Arthropoda > Insecta > Lepidoptera > Oecophoridae > Esperia > Esperia sulphurella. Next base: position 15,478,803 of record OX352272.1, read on the forward strand.
AAGCGCCTGTTCATCCAGTGTCATAGTTACTGGCACCTGAGAACTTCCAGTCCTGGGCTTTACTAGAGTATTCCCATTTGCTCCCACTACTCCACCACCACTGGAGGCGACTGGGATTTTTCCCCCTTTTGATAGGAATCATTTTTCCCATTGCCATCACCACCACCACAATATCATATATGTCGTAGGGTCCTGGTTCCGACGAAAGTGTGGGCTCCCAAATTGAGTTTAACACCGTTTCAAAGTTAACACATTTACTAGCTTCAATGACACTACACTTCATCATCAAGTAATGATTTTAGAAGGCAGACGATCCGCCAGCGTAGCGCCTGCGCACCGCACGCCTTTCCATCGAAGCCTGTCTCGGTTCTGCGCCGGCGCCAGTTATACCCGACGTTCCGTCAGCGCATGCTCGCGAACCAAGCCGAACGGCTCGCCGAGCACACACTGTGCCTTCAAATTAGCTCCTCTTTTATTATTTCGCCGACATATATATATATTTTTGTGTACCTTATACTAAAGATTCTGTGTTTAAAATAAATACACGCCATTTTTCATTTCCAACGTTTCAGTACCACTTACATCAGATGAAATTGAAGTCAAGCGCAAACCCATCAACAATAATAAAAAAAAAAATTATAAATAAATATCTAAGACATTCACACCTATTACTGAACAGTTAACATTAAATGTTTTGTTAATTAAATGTCCCAAAACATCGCCAATTAGGACAAATTTTTTTACTGTTTGAAAGTTTTATACAATATCTCAAGTGCTTATATTCCCAATCATCATCATCATCATGTCAGCCCCTAAAATTCCACTGTATTCCTAATATTTGTATAAAATATATTTGTATATATACTTACATATTTTTATTCCTGATGGGTTTACGCTTCCCCTAAATCTCACATGATGGTTAATGATGATGAGGCCTAAGGTGGAGCGCGCTTACCCAGAAGATGCTTATTCACTCTTCCTTTAAAAAGATCCGAGTAAGTCCACTGCAAACAAAAGCAACTACTTTTTAATTTCATGATGATTATGAATAAAATATTTGAAATATCGCATGTCCACAACACCTGTGTGAAGTCCACAGATAACAAGTACACAGATACAAAATAATATATTTTTATCCCAAATTAAAAGGTTCGCTTGTTCGGCTTTCAAGAGGGTTAATTTTCCCCCAGGAAATAAATGGCATCAGGTGGGGGTGAATCTAGCGGTGGCAAATGGGAATACTCTCGATCGAATTACAATTTGCAAATTGACTTACTGTAGTGTTGTGTTCACGTTTTTGTTGTAGTCAAACAAACAGTCCAGAATTTAAAAAAGTTACTTGCCAAGGATTTATGAAGAGTGCACAAGGCTTTATCTTTTGAATAAACTTAATTCGGCCTGAATTTCTAAATGTAAGCTGGCCAACTTTGGCTTTTTCATGAACCTTAATAATTTTAATAAGCACTCAGTCTCATTAGCTCGTGGGTGCTCTTTTACATCTTAGTTCATTAAATTATTATCGGATACTTGTTCTATAATTAAATTACTTTCCTCAGAAAATTAACTTGAGAAAATCGATGAATAATTTATGGGTAATTTTGTATTATAGCAGGGTTAAAGCAGCATAAATTAATTATTTGAACGTTAATTATCAAGTGTTTTCACAACATTTTCATGCCATATATCTATTTATTCTTTATTGTAAATTTAGTGTAAAAAGGAGAGCTTATGTCTAAAAGATCTCTTCCAGCCAACCTTAAAGGGGTAAGACAAGGCAATAAGAGGGGGGGAGGCAAAATAATAAGAAACATGTAAGTTCATTATATACTACATGTTAAATAACAAGTAAAAAATATGATAAATTTTGGTTTATTTGAGATATAAAATATGTTGAATACAGCGAGGTTCTCTTCGTTGAAATAGAAAAAATGGAAAGCAAAATGGCAGTGTTGCCAATCGAATGAAAACATACAAAACGTGTTTCGTTACACACAAAATCTTGATAAATGTAATAATATACTTAACAACAATTTATAATTTAAAAATAATAATTATGTTTATGTTTATTATGTATTAAACAACATCATCATCAGATTATCTTTGTCTCCACTGCAGAAGCACAACCCTCTCTCACCTGCCGGAGACAGACGGAGGATTGGGCCTACACTCCCCGCGCTGGCCAGACGGGTTGGGGAGGGCTGGTTGATGTTTTATAATGTAGTCGCCTTGTACGACATCCACGGGAAGAGTTGGAGTGGTCCTATTCTACTCTACCGGAAACCACACGGCAGGTTAAACAACAAAGTAAGTAAAAATTTAAACTACTTATATCTAATAAATAAAAACGTAAACTTCTCAGGTCTGTACATTGAAAATATTTGCAAACAAAAGTTGGGAGATGAAGAATAAGTGACAGTACACATGAAGATCATTTTTGGATTTTTTTCTGTTTGTCTGTTAGTTTGTGCAATCGGCCTAATCAATCAAAAGTTATGTGAATTTATAGCTCCCAAATACTCACATACATTACATTAGTATAAAACAAAGAAATATAATGCTCGGCGGAATTCAGATTTTGCTGAGTTAGGACCACATTTAGATGGCATGAAAGTGGATTTGGAGGAGTGGAGGAGATTCCATGCGAGCGAAGCCGCGGGCACAGCTAGTATAAAATAAATATAATGTAATGTATTGTTAAAAACATAATATATTTGTAGGTACATAAAACGCACCCCGTATTTAACCGCATGAATTAATTATCATAGAGTAATAATTGAAACCTCGTGGCGCACCCTGTAGACAATTAAAATGAGATATTGAATAAAATTAATTGCGAGCCGCACAATATCTCATGTGACGAGTGGGTGGGGCACTTTATATTGTTAGACCGGGAGCCGAAGGAGGTTGTCTTATAACAATAGATTTGTGTAGATGTAATGTCGAAATTATGAAATTGAATATAATTTCGAATAATTAAATAGCTGGAATAAAGGAGCTATGGGCACAATTACCTTCAACATGTGTGGTTAATATGATACTTTATAACAAATTATATTGTAAATTGCAATATATATTGCATACATAAAAAATTAAAAAAATTCTTAACGCTTTCACAGAGAAAATATAGAATTTATTTCTTTACTAGCTGTTGCCCGCGCATTCTTCCGCGTGGACAACAGGGAAAATTCAATAAACGCCAAATTGAATCCTACTTGCATTAACAAATATTAATGTTACGCTGATCAGCTAAATAACGCACGCGTTGACAATCGTACGCGATTTTCCTAGTTATATTTTTTATATCTAAACAATATCTGAAACAGTTCCAGCAACGTCCAAATCGTCCATTTATTGTTCGGATTCTAAGCTCTAGATAGAATATGAAAGTTATTGATCGCCGTAAGTCCTCAAGCTTATAAAACACAGGTGCTTATGTACTGTTCCCACGCCGCGCCGTCGGGCAGGGGTCACGCGCTCGGCGTCCGGTCTATTATTAGATCCATTTGGGGAGAAAATTTTCTTGACCAAAATTGAATTCTTTGCTTCAGTGGAACATTGATCGAGATATTTTGCGAACGTCATCCAATGGGCTTTATACATTATCCGGCGCGTCGGGAACACGCCGGGTCAATGAACTTTCTCCAGAACTATTTATCAAATAAACAAATCATATTTCAGTAGATGGACTAGTGTGGCCATGCGATAAAAAAAATATGTCAGACATTCACACCAATTATCCAGTCCCAAACTAGGCAGAGCCTGTGGTATTGTTACTAGATAACGGATAGACATACTTAAATAAATATATAAACATCCAAGACTTGGGTACAAACATTCATATTCATCATACATACATTTGCCCCTAGCGGGATTCAAACCCGCAACCACCGGCGTGGCAGTCCGAGAGCTACCCGTTCCGCCACGGAGGTCGTCTTCAAAAAAACTTTGAAGAATCTGTTCACGAATGTGTGACAATAATTTTTCAGAAGATAACATAAAAATACAAGGAGTTATGTTTTTTGCTACTTTTACGTAAGAATCGCTGTTGTAGACTTAGATGAAGCGCGGAGATGATAGGAGTTATACTCGCGACACGAAGTAAAACAAAGAACACTTTGATGTGATGTACTTTCTTCCACAGATAGGTGATTCATGAAATAGAGAAGAGGTTTGAGCTTGAAGGAAGTACGCTCTAACTGTATAATTGAAGCTGCATTAATAGGGGTTTGCTATGTGGTTTCCGGTAGAATAGAATAGGGCCACTCAACTCTTCCCGTGGATGTCGTACAAGGCGACTAAGGGAGTACATTATAAAACATCAGCCAGGCCTCCCCAACCCGCCTGGCCAGCGCGGGGAGTGTAGGCCAAATCCTCCGTCTGTCTCCGGCAGATGAGAGGGGGTTGTGCTCCTGCAGTGGAGACAAATAACCTGATGATGATGAATAGGGGTTATACCATTCAGCATTCCTGAAGAACAATATGAAGAAGTTAAGGTTGCTAGAAGGCTGATGAAAGAGATTTTGAACATGTCTAGTTTCGCAAAAGTTCAAAAAAAAAGATAATGAAGATATTTTGGATAAAAAGAACATTGTTAGCTCGAAGTTTACAAAAATCAATGTCTCTCAAATGTCTCGTTACTATAAGTAAGGGTGAAGGATGTATCGTATAAGGGTGAAGGATGTATCGTATAAGGGTGAAGGATGCTCTCAAGACTGTACTTAGAAAGAACTGAATAAATCCTGAAAATACTTATAGTAAACATAGCAATTAAGCCTGAAATACACAGAAAGCGAATGCGTGGCGGAGGCGTGGTCCAATTTTTTGTATTGTTCGATTTAGTACGAGACACTTAGCAAAGAGTACCGCCGCTGGAAGCGGGGTTTTGTATAGAATGTACCACTACCGCCACGCCTCCACTTCTCGTCTTCTGTGTATTTTGGTCATCATCATCAGGTTATTTTTGTCTCCACTGCAGGAGCACAACCCTCTCTCAGCTGCCGGAGACAGACGGAGGATTTGGCCTACACTCCCCGCGCTGGCCAGACGGGTTGGGGAGGCCTGAGTGACGTTTTATAATGTTACTTTGGGCATGAGCTAAACACATTGTAATGTATTAGGAAATCAAAAAGCTTTACTTAGTTTCATCTTTCAAGATGGATGGTTACCCTACTGGAGAAAAGTATAACAAATCGAACAGTATGTTTGCATCGCGCTCGCAGCGTGCGGCGGTGTGTGTTCATTGTTTCAGCTGCTATAACCGCGGACACTTGAGCACAAGTTGCACTCAGATATTTGAAACTCAGGACATTATGAGTTTCTGCATGTAAAATTCGATTGTTTAGGTGAAATACGAGTAAAAGCAATTTCTAAAGAAATTTGCAACAGAGATATGACCATGATATTGGTAATCTATACCTATAATAAAACTGGAACTGGTATTTGTCTGTACATGAGAGATATTAAAAAAAATTGTATGAGGGGTCTTTATAGGGCCAATAGAAGCTAAAACAATTTTTTTTAGAATTTTCATCTGTCTGTCTGTCTGTATGTATGTTTGTTACCGCATCACGCAAAAACTACTGAATGAAATTTGATGCAGTTTTCACAGTTGTCTTGCTGGTGGCCTAACTAAAAATCTGGTGATGTTTCATCTTAATACGCCACTTAGAACCTGAGATATTAATAAAGTAAATTTTGATGATAATAAAACGACTGTTAATATTTCTTCAAGTAACTCAGTATCACATTCATAAAAAAACATCTCTTTTTTACGAAAATTTTGATAAAAAAAATGCAATATTTCTCGAACGTACGAGTATGTTCATCATATGGGCAAGGTCAACGGCCGCGGCGCGGCGAACGGATTGAGTGAAATTTAGTTTTTGGGTATAGGGATGGGGTTGAGGTTGGGGTTGGTATTGGGATATTGAGAGTCTCGAGTCTGAGTGGGAGTGGAAGTAGAAGTGGGAAGAGAACGGGAGCGGAAGTGGGTACGGGGGCGGATTTTGTAGTTTACACGAGCGGAGCCGCGGGCACAGCTAGTATATTATAAAAGAATCAAAAACTAAACTGATGACATCGATGGAAACCCACAACAGCTGTACAGGAGGTACTCTTAAAGGAGTATATTTTCAGTCTGTAATTTCATAGCTAAAGGCTTCAGGAATTCTGCATATGAGTAATGATCATACAGACAGAATATTATTTATATCTATCTCCTCGCTTGAACGTGACAAGTCCGACTCTCAAGGAATATGTCTGGAAAATTTAAATTTCATTCAGAGATGCGCAGAATTTAAAGTAGTAGAGAAACAATTCGCTACAACCAGATAAGTCTTCTTAACGATTTGTTCATGGCCGGTATCCTTGAATCTCTAGGAGCTCATGTTTTCCTACTTTGCTAAATAAATGCCATTGTATTGGTATTTTAAATAAATAAAATATAAATATAAATATGTCAGACATTCACACCAATTATCCAGTCCCAAACTAGGCAGAGCCTGTGCTATGGTTACTAGATAACGGATACACATACTTAAATAAATATATAAACATCCAAGACTTGGGTACAAACATTCATATTCATCATATAAATATTTGCCCCTAGCGGGCAAAATGTTTTGTCACCAGCTTTTTCGTATTCATTATCTGCTGAAGCCTCCACATTAGATTGTCACTTTTGGTGGGTTGTCCAGCGGGGGATTTGCCGTAATCACTACACTTGGCAGGCGGATTAGTGATCGCAGCAATGATCATAATATACAAAGTCAAATTGCATACATATATGTAAAGATTGCCGTGTGGTTTCCGGTAGAGTAGAATAGGACCACTCCAACTCTTCCCGTGGACGTCGTACAAGGCGACTAAGGGAATATATTATAAAACATCAATCATGCCTCCCCAACCCGTCTGGCCAGCGCGGGGAGTGTAGGCCAAATCCTCCGTCTGTCTCCGGCAGATGAGAGAGGGTTGTGCTCCTGCAGTGGAGACCAAAATAACCTGATGATAATGTAAAGATTGTGCGAAGCTGAATCAACGTTAGTACCAGGCATGTTTGTCATTCAAATAATCTCTTATTTTATAATAGGCTTTCTTACAAAGTTGTTTTTTAATGTGAATTTTATACTTTCTGTCTGTCATTTGTAAGATTTCTTCTCGTAGTTTATTGTAGAAGCGTATACATTGCCCCGTGAACGATTTGCTGACCTTACTTAGTCTTAACCCTGGTAAAACAAGTTTATTCTTATTTCCTGTATTATAACTGTTATTGTCACAGTGCCTCAAAAGAGATATACATTTTTTCTGACAATCCCTTAGTGGCCCTGTTTACATCCATGGGAAGATTGGGGGTGGCCCTAGTCTAAGCCGGGAACCACACAGCTTGTTCTTGTAATCAATCAACGATAGGAAAATCTAATCTATTATATATATAAAAGGAAAGTGTGTGTATATATTTCCAGCCCTTTCTCCACCCACTCACGGTTGCAGTGGTAGATAGCCCTTGGGCTGCACTTGCAAGTAAGGCAGTTTGGTTACGGTGGGTGGAAATGGGTGGATGTGGGTTGTATAAATGTGTGATGGGATAACAAAATTATTTTTACTTCTTGTATTATAACTGTTATTGTCACAGTGCCCAGGAAATACAAAGGAGAACGCCGCTTCACGCCGCTTCGCGTCGTGCAATCCCTTAGTTGTTTTGACGATACCCACGGGAAGATTGAAGATGGCTCTATTCTGAGCCGGAACCATACGGCTTACCATTATATTGGGATTTTATTATATATCACCTGCTAGTGCAAACAATTTCGTTTTCTTTTTTCAGGAATCGATTCTTCTATATCTTGACAAAAGCTGCAAATTCCAGCTAAAACGAACTGAATTTCTGTGAAACATGCAGCCCTCAAACATGCAGTTGGCGCCCTCGTTCAGAGAAATACACGATTTGCGAAACTCGTTACGTCTCTTTTGAATCGAAATTGTCGATGCGAATTGCTTTGAGACGCAGCGCGCGTCGAGCGCCGAGTGCTGTGCGCCGAGAATTCACATTCCAAGCGATTTCCGCACGGAGATACAAAAGTTCCAGTCAATTATTGTATTCAAAGCAGTTTTTGTGTCAAGATATTGGCCGGTCACTGTTGTGCTAAACGACTGGCAATCAGCGTTTTTAGGGTTCCGTAGCCAAATGGCAAAAAACGGAACCCTTCATGGATTCTTCATGTATGTCTGTCTGTCTGTCCATCCGTATGTCACAGCCACTTTATTCCGAAACTATAAGAACTATACTGTTGAAACTTGGTAAGTAGATGTATTCTGTGAACCGCATTAAGATTTTCACACAAAAATAGAAAAAAAACAATACATTTTGGGGTTCCCCGTACTTAGAACTGAAACTCAATTTTTTTTTTTTCATCAAACCCATACGTGTGGGGGTTTCTATGGATAGGTCTTCAAAAATGATATTGAGTTGTGTCTAATATATTTTTTTTCTAAACTGAATAGTTTGCGCGAGAGACACTTCCAAAGTGGTAAAATGTGACGTCCCCCCCCCCCCCCATCTCACTTCTAAAATAAGAGAATGATAAAACTAAATAAAATATATGATATACTTTGCCATGCAAACTTCCACCGAAAATTGGTTTAAAAGAGATCTAGTAAGTAGTTTTTTTTTAATACGTCATAAATCGTAAACCACAATACTATTATTAAAGCATCGATCAAAGTTACAACGAACTACAATATCTTTTATATTATGTTACTTGCTGCTACGGAACCCTTCATGGGCGAGTCCGACTCGCACTTGGCCGCTTTTTCTTAACTTTCGTCTTTCCAGCTAGAGGCACTGTTTTTAACAGATTGTGCTATAACTTCAAAGTACCGAGTTTTCCAACATATTTAGTAATATACAAACACTTATTGGGCAGTCTACAAACAAAACTGGAGCGTCATCAGAGAAACGTACAAAAAATAATGTATGTATGTATGTAAACGCTTTATTATACCAAAAATAACAACAATAATAAATAGGAATTAAACTGTGTACAAAGGCGGACTTATCCCACTTAGTAACCGAAAGGACAAGTATAATGCGTTTAGTACCAAAATTTATAAAGAAATGAAATAAATAATTAAATAAAGAAATAATATAGATATTACTTTCAAAATTGACCTTTTTTTTCGGAGGTTGCGTGTTTAAATCCCGCTAGGGGCAAATGTTCGTATGATGAATATGAATGTTTGTACCCAAGTCTTGGATGTTTATATATTTATTTAAGTATGTGTATCCGTTATCCAGTAACCATACCACAAGCTCTGCCTAGTTTGGGACTGGATAATTGGTGTGAATGTCTGACATATTTATTTATTTAAAATTTAGTGTTATGAAACCACTAGCTGTTGCCCGCGACTTCGTCCGCGTGGACAACTTAACATCACAAATTATTATGCATTTGCCGTAGGAATGGGATGTTTTTCGGGATAAAAACTATCATATGTCCTATTCCAGGACCTAACCTATATGTGTGCCAAGTTTCATCCCGATCCGTCCAGTGGTTGAAGCGTGATTGAGTTACAAACATCCAAACATCAAAATATCCTTCTGTGTCCTTACACATAAGATATAGATATATATTGTAGTGGGCTTTTTTGTAGGACTATTTAAGATAAACATTTCCATCATACATTACATATGTGTAATCTAGCGGTTTTGGCAGCGCACGCCTGAATAGCTCGCTGATGGTAGATTTTTTTCAACTCACTTGATATTTTGGACAATTCACACAATATCTTTATAAGTTGTAGCCTATGTGTTATTCTGATGTATAAGCTATGTTATTGTAAAGTTTCATTAAAATCCATTCAGTAGTTTTTACGTGAAAGAGTACCAAATATTCATCCATACTTACAAACTTTCGCGTTTATAATATTAGTAGGATACCTGTGCCCACGACCTTGTACTCGCTGAACAATGAATAACTACTGACGTCGCTTTTCATAAGTACCTTAACCAGTTATGAAAGTTGGTTACGAAATGGGACGAAAGGCAAAACAAAGTGTAACAAAACAAAGACATTAATAGTAAATAGAGCTGCAACCGCAGATGTGCAAGTGCATACCTCTCCTTCCCTCCTCATCTTCCCTGCATCCCTACCCCTCGCCTTCCTTTCTCATTTACACTGCTCCCCTTCCCCGCTTCCCTTCCCCTCCCATCGCTCTTCTATGTCCCCAATAATACCATCATCATCATCAGGTTATTTTTGTCTCCACTGTAGGAGTACAGCTGACAGCAGGAGACAGACGGAGGATTTGGCCTACACTCCCCGCACTGGCCAGATGGGTTGGGGAAGCCTGATTGATGTTTTATAATGTATTCCCTCGGTCGCCTTGTACGACATCCACGGGAAGAGTTGGAGTGGTCCTGTTCTACTCTACCGGAAACCACACGGCAAAGGTAAGTTTTAATTAAGTTAAGTTTGTATAATACCATAAATGATCGTAATGCATTCTATTTCTTATCCTTCTTCCCCCAAATTAGTTGTATTTGCAAATATACGTCATGCAGCACATAAATCTAATACACCACCTATTTTTAATTCTTACATAGAGCGTAATTCTGTGTCAAAGGCTGCTTTTATTTTTATTCTACTTAAGTCGTTAATTCCCTCCTTTGAAGATGAACCAGCTCGCCGTGCTCGGCGCAACCTCTCTCTGCACATACAAAGGACACTATATCACTATCTATTGAACATAAAGCGTTTATCGCCGGCATCGCCGGGCCCCGGGCCGGGCGGGGTCAGCTTCCGCCGGAACCGGATATGGCTGATATGTGACTTTGTTTTGCGCCGTTTGTCGAGTTTCCCTTGCCTGCGACACCGGGTTAATCGTTATTATTGCAAGGTAAATACATTGCTGTGCTCTGTCTTTATTCCTGCTTGTTTGTTCCGACTCGCTGCCGGCCAGTCGGCCAGCTTCCTAGAGGAAATGGAACGACTGAGACCTGACTAAGAATTGTTATCCTGAATCAGAAGATTTATGTTATTAATGATATAATAAGTTTACAATAAGTAATATCCTCAAATAACCAACACCAGGGCCGGGACGTAGCGTTCTCATGTTAATAGGTCGAACATTTCAAGTTAGAGTGGGCTCTTCAGTTTCACAGCAAAAGGATGTACTAAGTGGCGTCCCACAAGGATCGGTCCTGGCCCCCACACTATTTGGTATCTTCATTATAGACCTCATTGCCATAATAGACTCACAATCAAGCTTCTTTGCAGACGATGGGAAGTTGTTCGGCAATCCATTGATGGAATCAGGACAACTACAAAAGGATATAGACAGGCTACAGGAATGGACTAAACAATGGACCGTAAAACTAAACGTAGCCAAATGTGTGGTCTTACATCAGGGTAGGAACAACCCCGAAGTCTGTTATAATATAGATGGTAAGGCCATATCAACTGTCAGCTCACAGAAGGACTTGGGAGTGATCATGACCAAAAACTTGAAATGGGAAGACCATATTGTTGGAATTGTCAGGAGAGCCAACTCCTTCATATATGTCATTAGAAGGTCCTTCCAATTCCTGACCATGGAAGTATTTACTAAAATATACAAAACTTATGTCAGACCGCTTCTTGAGTATGGTTTCCAAGTTTGGAACCCATACTTTGTCAAGGACATAGACCTTCTCGAAAGTTTACAAAGGAAAGCTACCAAGATGCCTTATGGGCTAAAGAAAAAAACATATGAAGAAAGACTAAAGATTTTAGGGCTCACCACCCTCAAGGAGAGACGTCTACGAGGCGACTTAATAGAGACGTTTAAGATACTCACACACAAATACAACCTGCCCGACCTGCACAAGATTTTCACAATGAAAGACATACTGCCGTTGCGAGGACACCATCTGAGAATAAGCCGCACTAACTCAGTCTCAAATATTGCACATCACTTTCTGAATAATCGAGTTGTTCAATCGTGGAACAGGCTCCCAGATGAAGTGGTTTCAGCCAAATCAATAAACTCTTTTAAAAATCGCCTTGACAACTGGCTTAAAACTAATACAGTTTAAAAGTTAAAATCCAACACTGTAAAATAGACACATCAGCATATTTGCTGCTCGTCTATAATATAAATAATAATAATAATAATATTCATCATCATCATCGGGTTATTTTTGTCTCCACTGCAGTAGCACAACCCTCTCTCATCTGCCGGAGACAGACGGAGGATTTGGCCTACACTCCTCGCGCTGGCCAGACGGGTTGGGGAGGCATGATTGATGTTTTATAATGTATTCCCTTAGTCGCCTTGTACGACATCCACGGGAAGAGTTGGAGTGGTCCTATTCTACTCTACCGGAAACACGGCTTATGTGTATATTAAGATCACTACACTGTGATCACCAAATTGCCTGCCAAGCATGGTGATTATAGTCTAGCCCCCAATGGACAGCCCAACAGAAGTGTACGTATTTCTGCTGATAATGAAGGTCCCATAGTACAAGTAAAGGAAAAAAAATCTCAAATATTTTAATCAAAATGAACATGACAAACTTATCTTGGAAGTTACTTTTATACAGTGTACATGAAACAAATCGCAAACATTAAGTTTGTAATGATACGGAGGGACTTTTAAACAAGTATATAAGTACTTATTGTGCTTGGAGAAGGGGAGGGGGTAAGGGGTATGTACCTGATTATTTATTCAAAGTACTTATTAAATACATGGATGATATCTGAATAAGAATTAAAGTTATAAAAAGTTAAGAATCATTTTAAAACAACACTTTGTTTTAAATGCATGCTTCAAAGTCAAAGTCAAAATCATTTATTGCATATGAGTACACTTGGTACATTTATACACGTAACTTTTTTATCGACTACCGCTTCCTAGGTGTTAGCGCTGTGAAGAAGAAACGGCGCAACAAACTTCACGCAACACATCTTATAAAAATCAAGTTTGCATACAATTCATAAAGATTTTGCGAAGATGAATTAACTTCACTGCGACACAACGTGGTGTGCCCACGTGGCGGGACGTAGCTGAGCTCTAACTATGATAACTATAATCAACATGTAAAAATTGTTCAAGAATAAATAGACTGAAACTGGAGCTGATATGTAATATATACCTATGATCCACAATAAAGATATTTGTATTTAATCCTTCACTCTCCTTCAACACACACAACGCGAAGATTTGAGTCGGCCCTATTCTTAATCCTTACAACTTATTTGCTATTTTATTTTATTCATTATACTCATATAAGTACCTATTTATCACTTAAATTTCCTAATCGGTGCAACCTACAATTTCTCTGGCATAATATTTTCTACCCAAAGGTTGTCTGGAAGAAATCGCTTGAAGCGATAAGACCGCCTAAATTGTACTATTTGTAACTTTTATAACGTGTAACTGTATTTGTTTGTGCAATAAAGTGTATTGTATTGTATTGTATTCTAAGCCGGGAACGATACGGCTATGAGACCTTCCTTCAAGTGAAAGATTAGGTTTTGATGTGTCTGTGAGTTTATTAGTATTAACTTACAGTTCGAAAGGCCGCATCTTTTTATTGCAGGACTATAGACTATATTCAGCATTAGCTATATCTTTAGCCGTTCCTAGAAAAAGTGTGTTGACGGACAGACAGACAACATAGAGTATGAAAGTATTTGTTTCCTTTCTTTTTTTATTCATTTCGAGATACGGAACCCCAAAAATGCCAACTCTTCAACAACACGGGTAAATTATTCGCAAAATTAAACGACCGACTTCCTCAGAACGGTCGCTTGTGAAAGGATCGTGTTTTCGGAGCCATTTTTAAATTTCACAACTTCGTCGCCCTCCCAATTTATATAGTTTATATCGTTCATTTCACCACGACCACATACATCGCTTCAATTTCATTATATGCGTTAGATATTTCAAAGTATATTACTTGACATTTGTGAATTTATGACGTTATTTATTAATTAATAAATAATAATAAATAAATATGTCAGACATTCACACCAATTATCCAGGCCCAAACTAGACAGAGCCTGTGGTATGGTTACTAGATAACGGATACACATACTTAAATAAATATATAAACATCCAAGACTTGGGTACAAACATTCATATTCATGTTACGAACATTTGCCCCTAGCGGGATTCGAACCCGCAACCTCCGGCGTGGCAGTCCGAGAGCTACCCGTTCCGCCACGGAGGTCGTCAATTATTATATTCTGTTACCTATGTGACATTAATTGTTAAAAACATTTTTAACTTGTACTTAACGTGTAATTTTTGTTACCAATAACATAATAACAATATACGTATAATAATAAATATATGATTATGATTATACGTATATTGTTACTGTGTTAGTTCTGTCGTTACGCACTAATCATCGATATGTGCTAAGATCAACGTTCTCTATGTACTTACTAGATGGAGCGAACCAAACAATCGCTTGTTCCACGCAACTGCAGCTCCGGGAGCCGCACCCCGTTCACATTCACCTTGAATTTAATTATTTACTAAATGTTTACGCTTTAGCGTAAATAATCGCGTAAAAGCGTAAACTGGCGTAAACATCGCACTGTCGTTTTGGTTCGCACCATCTAGTAATTATATAGACATCGTTGGCTAAGATACTTTTGGATAAGGTCCCGCGCTCACCCCTCGCGAAAAGTAGAGGGGCGCGCCGTTCTAAATTGAACAATCTATACCAACAGTCATGAACTTTATAATTAATTTTGTCAAATTCCTATAGCACTATGCAGTTTGGAATATGACTTGATGACTTCCGAGCAGGCACTTGCCTAGTTCAGACACCAGTCTCTCACAAGGAAAATGCTGTCCATTGATCTATTCTTAAGTCTAGCATAAGACTCCTACTGTATGTATTTACCTTGTCAGAAGAAATAAATAAGTCATCATCATCAGGTTATTTTTGTCTCCACTGCAGGAGCACAACACTCTCTCATCTGCCGAAGACAGACGGAGGATTTGGCCTACACTCCCCGCGCTGGCCAGACGGGTTGGAGAGGCCTGATTGATGTTTTATAATGTATTCCCTTAGTCGCCTTGTACGACATCCACAGGAAGAGTTGGAGTGGATAATAAATAAATTTAATATATATTCTATTTATGTTGTCGCCAACTTTATACTCGTTTTCACCCAAATAAAACAACAACTAAGGAGTGTTGTGAGTTGGAGTTGTCCTATTCTACTCTACCGGAAACCACACGGTATAACCTACATACATACATACATACATACATACATACATACATACATACATACATACATACATACATACATACATACATACATACATACATACATACATACATACATACATACATACATACATACATACATACATACATACATACATACATATATATAGTTTAGGATACCTATTATTCTGACTTTATGCCAAGTATAACAATCGTTTTCACACAGTTTTGTGCTTCAAATCTGAGGCTTTCAATAGGAGCATAGCTAGGCATCGATGTATCTCAAAGCTATCGTCGAAACCTTACGTAAAGGAGTCAAAGATGTTATCAGTTAAATAAATTGCCCCGCGAGCCTTCGCTGTGATTCCATTGCGCGTCGGGGCCAAGCCCTACGCCTTCGGCATTAAATTGAATGTGTGTTCTCTCCTCGATGTGCAAATGCGATAGCTATCTAATGTGTCGCCAGAGGAGCTAGCGGGGCGAGAGGAGGTGTAGGCATGGGCAGAATATATCACAAAGAAAACGTATCTTTTTCAACTTAATATATTTATCAGTCATCTAGCTCACTTGTAGATACTGAAGGATAGGATGCACTGAACAATTATTTATTATTTATACTTTATTGTACACAAATATAAGTCGCACAACTAATTTAAACACAAGATGTACAAAGGCGCACTTAACTCTGTAAGAGTTTTCTTCCAGTAAACCTTTGGGTGAAAGAGAAAAGCGAAGCAGATAGGCAGACAGCAGTGCACATTATAATTATGTATAAACTGTGCACTCTATGATGACTTGATGACTAATAAAAATTATCTATCCTACTCAAAATTAAAGCATAAAGTCACGAACAACAGTCGATTTAAAACTGAAGCGAAACAACAATTTGAAATACTTGTTGACACGGACATATTTTTTTATATTTTCTGCGTGTGTATGTAAAAGTAATTATGTATGTATATTTCATTCCAGATTAATAGTCCTATGAAAACAAACGCATTTGCGTCTCGAAAACAAAATACACAATAGATGGTGTTCCTAAGTGGACTGCAAAGTTTACATGGTAATACAAACCTGTTTTTGCTGCTGGTGACCCTTTCATGTATATGTTACCGAGACGTAAATAGCGTTGGTTTTCATAGGACTATTAATCTGGAATGAAATATATGTATGTAAACGCTTTATTGTACCAAAAATAACAACAACAACAATAATAAAACAGGAATTGAACTGTGTACAAAGGCGGGCTTATCCCACTTAGGTAACTCTTCCAGTCAACCTTAAAAGCTCTTTACTTACCTTGAAAGCTCATTTGCCCTGCCGTTTCATAATGACAGATAAAGAGTTCTTTACATGACACTATTGGAGTAAACTCATTTGTATCACTCGCTCGCTCGCTTCCCATCTCTAGGCGAGGCGACTGGGGCGAGTGTCGATTGTCCCGATCTCTTCGCATTCTTTTTCGGCACGTATTGTAATCCTCGCTTCCTTAATAGAAGCAGGAAGTTTGCTCGCTGCTCTCGGGGCTGATTAATTATGGAGTACGTCAGGTGATCGCGATATCTGTTTTCAATTTGGGTCCCTTACATTATTGCTTCCTGTCTCTCTACTTCCTGCACGTCGAATGTAATTTGATTTTTCTAACCTATTTCATACGTCACAACTGTATTACAAGCAGTCGTGTCGTATATTGTTAAGAGTAGGTCTGGTACCTTACGATACAATACAATTTACTGCCCAAACCAAATACAAGTTTCCTGACAAACACCTTACTAATTGCTTGGTATGGCAAGGTGATGCTCCTAAATTCCATGGGGTGGGAGCCTGATGATCTGATTTCACAGGTTCATCCTATTTTTAGGCACCAGTCTCTCACAAAAGATAAATTGTACTCATTTTTAAGTTTATACATTATAATTGTACTTAATGTTTGTGTTGAGCTAATAAATACATTTTTTTTTTATGAGGCATTATTATATTGACGTTCCTTTACCAAAAGGCAAAAGGTTGATTGAGAGATCTCTTTTAGAGATAAGCTCGTCTTTGTACACAAAATTTATTACTGTATTTAGTTTTAAAATGTACAGTAAAGAAAATATATGAATTTAGCAGTCAATGTACATATCCTACTAATATTATAAACGCGAAAGTTTGTAAGTATGGATGGATGTTTGTTACTCTTTCACGTAAAAACTACTGAATGGATTTTAATGAAACTTTACAATAATATATCTCATACATCAGAATAACACATAGGCTACAATTTATAAAGATATTGTGTGAATTGTCCAAAATATTAAGTAAGTAGGAAAAAATCTACCATCTGCGTGCTATTCTGGCGTGCGCTGCCAAAACCGCTAGAGTTACACATATGTAATGTATGATGGAAATGTTTATCTTAAATAGTCGTACAAAAAAGATACTCGAAATACTAATCGCGGTCACCAGCTAGTGTTTGTTTAAAGATATGTTCCCTCGTAGAGCCTAAACTACTAAATCGATTTCGATAAGCAAGTTATCATTGGATTCGTCTTGGTTTCGTGAGTGTTATAGGATACAAAAAGTTGGAAAATTGTAAATAGAGACTGCATGGGCTTTGATGAGGCACCTAGCTTAAGACAGTGAGTTCACAACCAACCATTTCTTGGCGAATTTGAAAGCTAGTGCACTGAGACCCTAATAAAAATTACAACCCAACGAGAAAAGTAACAAATTATACAACAAATATTAAGATACCTGTGCAGTTCAAAACACATCGCAGTCTGGTAAAGGAATCGAAAGCACTATATTTGTTGTACATACATACATACACACACCCCCACACACATAACGTACACGCCCTGATTCCAGAGGGGTAGGCAGAGACATGCATCGCCCCTTCTTGCGATCCAACGTGGCAAAGCGACTTTCCTTCCTCCACTTTTTTATTTGTTGTAACAATACAAATTAGGATTACATATACAACTTGTTGTTAATATTTTCGTTGTCGAGTTCCAGTTTTATTATCCGTCCAACAACCCACATATTGCTCATGTTGTCTTCTGTTGTATGTCTTCGAGGAAGAGCCTCTCTACACAGGCTTAGCGCCCCCGCTCGGAGAGTATTAATAACCGGGGCGCGGGTTAAGTTGCCCTAATGGGTCGCCCATTGAATTTCATATGGGCGCATTAAACAATAGCGGACTTCCCCGGATTAGCCGGATATCAATGCAAAAGCACTTAAGTAGGCGGAAGTTAATTTGGCGGAATTAATTCGCGTGGGAACGGAAGCTAGGTTTTTGTGAAGCAGTAGTTTGGGCAGGAACATTTAGTATGCTTCCAGGAAGGCTGTTGTAATGACACCTACTTCATTTTAACTAGATTTCATCAATACTGGGGTTGTTATGGGAATTTGTAAGGCGAGCGCCTTAAACTTATAAAAAATCTTGGTTGCTGTGTTAGCTGAAGTAATCATGTTTATGATCATTTGAAAGAAGATCGTGATCAAGCTAAGGAGTTCAGTTAAGTGGAGTTGCGCTCGTATGGAGAAGAGTATGTGTTACTCCAGCTCGGACAAAGTCCAATTTCAGTAATCTGACTCATTCAGTATTTAGTAGTATCCAATACGTACTATTTTGTACTCAAAAGATGACTTCGTAAATCTAAGCTGTTTTTTTTTTCAGTGTTAAAGTCAAAGTCAAATCATTTATTGCATATGAGTACACTTGGTACATTTAGTTAGCGCTGTGAAGAAGAAACGACGCAACAAACTTCACGCAACACATCTTTTAAAAATCAAGTTTGCATACAATTAATAAAGATTTTGCGAAGCTGAATTTCCATTAGTACCAGGCATCTTTGTCATTCAAATAATCGTTTATTTTATAATAGGCTTTCTTACAAAGTTGTTTTTTAATGTGAATCTTAAACTTTCTGTCCGTCATATTTAAGATTTCCTCTGGTAGTTTGTTGTAGAAGCGTATACATTGCCCCGTGAACGATTTGCTGACCTCACTTAGTCTTAACCCTGGTAAAACAAGTTTATTTTTATTTCTTGTGTACCCCGCCAACGGCTTTATGTAATTCTGGGATAGCTTTCATAAATGAAAACTTAATTTTACTTACACTTGAGAAACATTACAACGCAAAAAAACTGTACATCGATGTTCGCTGAAGACCTTCAGCAAACATCGATGTACACTTTTTTTACCTGATTTTACTGCTTTGAAGCTAAATCCTTGTACAAAGCTTTATACAGATGAAATAATGTGACCATTGTCGAACCTGTGGAGAGGACAGATTAAGCAAGTGCTTAATCGTCTCACTGTCCTCTCCACTTGCTATGCGAATGCAATGCACTAGCTGCAAGGCGCGTTAGTGTCCTGGGCGCGACTTACCCTGAACCTAAGGACTACTGGCTCCTATTTCAGCTTTTACGCAGCGGACTTTGGGGGATGGAAACCCCGTATAGACAGAGGGGCTGACACAAAAGATCCCACAGGGTTGACGAGTCGTCGGGTGTACCTGACCCCCTTTGTAATATAAACAATGTGACCAGCCCAGCATAATCAAATGACACTAAGCTAAAGTTGTTTTGATTCATAATCATTGCTTTTGTGAGTTCAATTTGTTTTCTTCGGATATCGCGACGACTTTTGACATCGTTCGATGCTATAGCAGAATAACCCCCATTATCCCCAAGCCCCATTGTAAAAGCGTCGTTTTGAAACTTGCTCGGTTCAAACTATCGGGATTCCATGCAAAATGCGGGGCAATTGTAAAAACTTTCGCTGTAAGAGATTGAATTCCTGAAGTTGTTCGTTATGAAATGTTATGAAGGAGCGATAGTTTTCAAGAATGCGGCCATTGTGCTCCCCCCCCCCTCTCCCCCCGCCTCCGCGTAAGAATCAACAACGTCTTGAATGTCTTGATATATTCCCCCGCGACAGGCCCATTGTGATGTTCTGAACTTGACATATGGTGCAGGAGTCCAGCCAGACGGGTCGGACCACGTCATATCAGCTTGGTAGATGAGGTTAATGACACCATATTGACAAATATATATTATGTATTATTTACTAACACCTTAATTAAGACATAGTAACATAATATGAGTCTGGTTATTAAATCTTTAATAAATAAAGATTTAATTAATAATGAATGTAAGTTTGAAGTACGTTCTCTGAGAGGACAGATCATAGTAGTTTTTTTTAAATTTAAGACAAAAAGTACTAAGTATTTATCTTGGACTTACCTTGGACATACCTATGAAATACCCGCTACGCAATGAAAGCGGACTCATGCAACCTACTTCCAAGTTAGGACTGCACTCGTCCAGCCCTCTCGTCATGTCAGTAAAAACATATAATCACCTGCCCGAAATAATAAAAGAAGAAACTAACAATAAGATATTTGACAAATACCTGAGACAGCTATTGATTTCCAAAAGCTACTACACATTAAATGAATACCTAAATGATAAATTATGATAACAAACAGATATGCAACAAATGAAATAGAAAGAATATTTATACAAATATTACATAATATACATTTATGTACATAATGTATATAATGATAAACAACTTGATAACGTCGCCAATATCGTTGGTCCTCCTCTCTCCTACTTGCTGTGCCCAAATGGGTCCATGAGAACTCTGTTCTTTTATCATCTGTTAACACCATGGAATGCAATAAAGTTTACTGGTTACTGATAAAACCTCAGAGCTTAAAAGGTCCAAGGTATTTATGGATGAAGACCAGGGATCCCTATGTAATATTTATTATTATGTAATATTTATTTCTGCCGTGTAGTTTCGGTAGAGTAGAATAGGACCACTCCGACTCTTCCCGTGGATGTCGTACAAGGCGACTAAGGGAATACATTATAAAACATCAGTCAGGCCTCCCCAACCCGTCCGGCCAGCGCGGGGAGTGTAGGCCAAATCCTCCGTCTGTCTCCGGCGGATGAGAGAGGGTTGTGCTCCTACAGTGGAGACAAAAATAACCTGATGATGATGATGAATATTTATTTAAAATTAAAATATCAAACGACTGGGACTCGACTCACAACCGTCATTTTCGTCGACCTACATACAGCACGTACCAATCGTCATCACCTAACCTCATATTATCTGTTGAAACCTGACAAATAATGAGCCACAAATTATGTTCAATTTTCACGTTAACCCCCCCCCCCCCCTCGGAAGACGGTCACGTGCGCCCCCCACACCCTGTAGTTTTGTGGCCGCTAAGAAATCTATTTGAGCCCATCGCAATCGAATTACAGGTTTGTGTGAGAGGGGGGGGACTGGGCAAAAAATCCTTTAGATCCAGCGCGGGGTTAACTACGTGATGAGGCGTTAAAAGGGCTGCGGAATGAGCCGGAGCGGGGGGTGGGGGGAGGTCAGCTAGGCTATAGGTATCCAGTGTTTCTACAATAATATAAACGTTGAAAATGATAAATTAAAAAAACTGGTAACTTTTGTCTTGAAAATACTAATTTAATAGGGTTATGATGATAGATCTCATATTACATTCTGTTAGGGCTACACCGCATCTACCCCCAATTTCGTATTGGATGTTTAATTGCTGGTATTAAGTACAATTGGGATCTTTTTAAACGAAGACTGAATAGGCATCTTCTGGGTAAGCGCGCTCCACCTTAGGCCTCATCATGACTTACCATCAGGTGATATTGGGGTCAAGCGCAAACCCATCAACAATAAAAAAAAATGTTGTCTGGAAGAAATCGCTTAAATAGTACAATATAAGACCGCCTATATTATACTATTTTTAACTTTTAATACTTGTAACTGTATTTGTTTGTACAATAAAAAGTGGTACAGAATCCATCTTGTACGCGAAGCATATTTTGCCTAAACAAACATACATAATGCTCACGCCCTGGTCCCAGAGGGGTAGGCAGAGACGATGTATCACTTTGCGCGAACCTGACACACCTCACTAGCCTCACTCACATTCATCAACCTTTTCATGCACCTCCTTTTATTCTTATTATTGCCTATACTATATCTTAATCTGACTTTCCGCCAATTTCCTATTAACTTTTCCTCATCTATATAGCTGTGGTGCACAAGGGAATAAGAGTTTCCGTTTAATAAAATAATAAATAAAATCTCTACAATACTTTAAGGTATCCATTCATAATACCATATCAGCCTTTAGACGTCCACTGCTGGGCATAGCCCACCACTAACTAACGTCGCCACACCCTGTCCTCCGCCCTCCGAATCCAGTCGATCTGCCTACTTCCAACTTTATTTCTTGTACCAGTCTGCAGATGACTAATCTGTGATCGAAATTGCCTTTTTCTTTCAAAATTCCGTAAATAATATAATATGTCAGACATTCACACCAATTATCCAGTCCCAAATGTGCTATGGTTACTAGATAACGGATAAACATACTTAAATAAATATATAAACACCCAAGACTTGGGTACAAACATTCATATTCGTCAAGAACATTTGCCCCTAGCGGGATTCGAACCCGCAACCTCCGGCGTGGCAGGCCGAGAGCTACCCGTTCCGCCACGGAGGCCGTCGAATAAATGAAAACCTGTGTGGCTGCCGACAGACGTCGATACCCTCGCTCGGTAATCACGTCGCTTTAGAGATAAAATGAGGCTTTCAAGAGAGAGCCTCGCCCGTCACGTGCGCGGCGCGTGTGTAGCCTGTAGCACCGCTACGCTACCGCTACGTAGCGGTTACGTAGCGGTAGGCTACGTAACCGCTGCGCGCCCGCTCGCCGATTCCCCGCGCGTTCCACTCAGTTTGTTTTTCACAAACGTTCGAACAAAATTAAATCGCCTTTGTTTGTATTGCACATTAGGGAGTTTAGACAGGACCGCCTGAACTTACGTGGGCACGCTGCACACACTACACTCTTAAAACGTAGCGGGTTTTTAAACGCCGGTCGCCTCATTTTATTTCTGCCGCCTATGTTTATTATCTTTTTGCTACAAGTGAATCTAATCTAATGCTAATTAATGGGTAATACCAAATGGCACGCGTAGTAAAATACATTCTTCTACCTATATCTTCCCTTATACCTTTTCATTTTAGGTTATTTGATCAAAAATTCCTATAAAAATATTTCGCGTCGCGGGCCGTATAGACTCCCACTCGATGTGTCCATAGGTTTGTTAAAATATTTTAACAAAAAATAATTGTACGTATAATAAAAGAAACCCGTGCATTATCGTACTATATAAAATAAGATTATAGGTACTTTTTTGAGACAATGACCTCTAGAGAGCTCTAAAGAAAATATTTGATTTTTTTTAATTTGGGCTTGTCTGCTCTTAATCGTGTTTAAACATCGTATCCAAGCAAACACTATTTCATTGTTTTTTGAATGCGATGGCACTCGCAAAACTAAAATCTTTTCTTAATTGAAATCGCTTGTTAGAACCGACTTAGTACTATAGACTGCTAAAATTATAATCTTCGCAGTAGTGCAGTAAGGTTAAAAATAATAAACAAGTCATCATCATCAGGTTATTTTTGTCTCCACTCAACCCTCTCTCATCTGCCGGAGACAGACGGAGGATTTGGCCTACACTCCCCGCGCTGGCGCAACCGCGCGGGTTGGGGAGGCCTGATTGATGTTTTATAATGTATTCCCTTAGTCGCCTTGTACGACATCCACGGGAAGAGTTGGAGTGGTCCTATTGTACTCTACCGGAAACCACACGGCAATACAAGCCATGTATAAACTAAATCACTTGGGACTGAAATCGACTCACACATTCCATTTTTATAGACTTCATCCAGATGGACCCACGACTTTGAATAGATATTCAAAGCTGTGGGTCAACCAGACATTCCTGATGCAATCAAAGGTTTGATGTAAAACCGCCGCGTTTCGATCGCCGCGGTTAACTAGCCACGTGCGTGCAGCTCGGTGCGTGCGGCACGCACGTTTGGTTATGCTAATGCGTATTTGCAGTGACGCGGCTGTCGCGCTGAATACACGCGTGGGATAGTCCAGCGGATCAGGCTCACATATATTAACTTAGAGCTTCGTTGCTTCACCTTTTACCTTCACTCTCTCTACTAGAGGCCTCAACGTACACACATACATTCACCTACTGACATATATACATTTAGTAATTTCTGGCTCTTTACGACAAAGTTTTTTAGCCTGTGGGTTTTCCCTTTATTTCATTAACGGGTTTTTTTCTTTTATATAATTAGTTGTATGTATGTATGTAAACGCTTTAGTGTACCAAAAATAACAACAACAACAATAATAAAATAGGAATTAAACTGTGTACAAAGGCGGACTTATCCCACTTAGGGATCTCTTCCAGTCAACCTTGGAGTAAACGAAAGGACAAGTATAATGCGTTTAGTACCAAAATGTATTATATCGCACTTATATTAAAAATGAATTTTGATGTTTGGATGTTTGTTACTCAAGCACGCTTCAACTACTGAACATATCGGGATGAAACTTGGCACACATATAGGTTAGGTCATGTAATAGGACAAAGGATAGTCTTTCCACAGATAAAATTAGGTATGTCAAAATAATTGACAAAAAAAGGGTAAATTTTCATTATAAATATAGTGTTACTACTTACCTATGTTATAAGTACCCCCCCCCCCATACTTACACTAATAGCATCGTCTGATAACACTAATATCATGTTACATCAGAAGATTAGATTTTCCGATATTTATTACAATCATTTTATTAATTTTCATAAACAATTTTCCGGCTCCAAGATAACGAGGAAGGAAAAGTCATTCAATTCCCATGTACCTACCCTACTTATATAACTGAGAAAATAAGTGAACAAAATTACAACGGAATTCATAGAATACATTCCCCAGAATTATATTCGCCTTAAATAAAGGCAGGAAAGAAAGGAAAACATTGCCTTTTCCCTCTTTTCATAATATTTTCGAGATATCTGTAACAAGTTATAATATTTACAAATGGAATATTTATTGTGTTCGTAACGCCATGATTGATGGGTAACAGCAAGTACAAAGTTTGTTAGGCGAGGAGTTCATAGCCGGGGGTCGGAATTAGGTAGCGTCATTAATGTACTTGAGACGAAATGATTATGTTAATATTTATTCCGTTTTTTTTTAATTGTATAATTTTTCCTCCGCATCCCGCAATGCTTACTTTGCGCAATCCAATGTCGCAAAGCTAATTTCCTTCGCCCGCTTTTCGCCCGTGATACTCCTTGACGTGATGTGTTGCGAACAACATCGCCGCCTTGTTGAGGTACCACGATTATCTCGGGAAATAATGGTCCACCTCATCAGAGCCCCGCATGACTCGGTAAGGCTAATAGTGCCCGGAGTTCGCCCAGCTCCGGGATGTCGGCACGCTTACGACCAGGATAGCACCTGCAAATTATTAATATGAAATTCATCATCAGCTAAAATACATCCACTGCTGAACATAAGCCTCCCCAATAGAATGGCACTTTTGGTTGGCTGTCCGTTGGGGGATTTGCCATAATCACCACGCAGGCGGATTAGTGATCGCTGTAATGATCTTAATATACACAGGAGAACGCTGCTGCCCGTCCCTGGTGCAATCCCTTAGTCGCCTTGATGACATCTATATGGGAAGATTCGGGGTAACCACACGGCTAAATATGAAATTATCTTTTCCTACTTGAATATTATATACGAGTAAGTTACCGCCGCGTTGGCCCAATGGCTTGGTTAATGTACTCGATCGCCAGAGGGCGTGGGTTCGATCCCCGGGACAGACAACTTTGTACAATTTGTACAAGTTAGTCCCGGTCTCAATGTTATAATTTCTCCATTCTCGCCTATGCTGACGTGTGCTGCCTGGATGAGACAGAGGAGCTACTTAATAAACTCGAGCGTCTACAAAATCTAGCCATCCGCTTTATTTTCGGTCTACGGAAGTTCGACCACGTATCTGAGTTCCGCTCGAAGTTAAAATGGCTCCCTATCCGTCTTCGCCGAAATGGGCACATCCTATCCTTTCTTTACAAGATCCTCAAAAATCCTTCTGCTCCCGAATACCTCCGTTCCCGTTTCCACGAGCTACCCCCACCCACCGACCTAGACGTGACTGCGTCACTAAGACCCTCGCCTATCCCAAATCCAACACCAAATTCTTTTTCAATTCCTTTACTGTCCGAGCCGCGCCGATGTGGGACAAACTGCCGACGGTCATTCGAGATAGTACGTCGGTGACATCCTTTAAAACTAAACTAAAAGAGCACTATCTGTCTCACTCAGTATAATATGATATGTTTGTATTTATGTATATTTATTATTAATATTTATTTACTATATGTAATATATATATGTATGTGCGTATAAAGTAGTTTCGGTATTTAGTTATTATGTAGTATATTATGCACTTTTTGCCCCCTCGCTCTTAGTGCCTTGTCTCACACCCTGTAAGGTTGGCTGGAAGAGATCTCTTTTAGAGATAAGCTCGCCTTTGTATACAAAATTTGTAACTGTATTTACTTTTAAAATGTGTGCAATAAAGAATTATATAATTGTCAATTGTCCAACCCATGTTTAACTCCCATAGCAGAGGATAAAATCCTAGTTTGGGATAAGACAAGTGTATGCATATATGTAATATTTCATCACCATCAGCATCAGGTTATTTCTGTCTCAACTGCAAGAGCACGACCCTCTCTCATCTGCCGGAGACAGACGGAGGATTCGGCCTACACTCCCCGCGCTGCCCAGACGGGTCGGGGAGGCCTGATTGATGTTTTATAATGTATTCCCTCAGTCGCCTTGTACGACATCCACGGGAAGAGTTGGAGTGGTCCTATTCTACTCTACCGGAAACCACACGGCAATGTAATATTTATTTTTATATAATTTTTAATTATTACTACTAAGAGTCTCAGGAATATCATTAACACAATTAATAAAATTTGCCGTGTGGTTCCCGACTTAGAATAGGGCCACCCCTATCTTTCCCGTGGGTGTCGTCAAGGCGACTAAGGGATTGCACCAGGGACGAGCAGCAGCGTTCTCCTGTGTGTGTATGTTAAGGTCATTACTACGATCACCAATCCGCCTGCCAAGCGTGGTGATTATGGCAAATCCGCCAACGGACATCTAACCAAAAGTGGTGTTCTATTGGAGAGGCCTATGTCCAGCAGTGGACGTATTTAGGCTGATGAGATGAATTAATAAAATCCTGTTCAAAGGTTATATTATCCTAATGGTTATATTATTAACTAGCTGTTGCCCGCGACTTCGTCCGCGTGGACAACTTAACATCACAAACTATTATGTATTTCCCGTAGGAATGAGATGTTTTTTCGGGATAAAAACTATCCTATGTCCTATTCCAGGACCTAACCTATATGTGTGCCAAGTTTCATCACGATCCGTCCGGTGGTTGAATCGTGATTGAGTAACAAACATCCAAATATCCAAAAATCCAAACTTTCGCATTTATAATATTATTATTATTTATTTTATGTTTATTTATAAACTTATATTTTTTTTATCGTGTAGGTATGTAAGTGGGTATATAGTTTATATTAGTGTATGTATGTATGTGTTTTTTTATTTACGTACACACTATGTCTGCCTCTCTTATTTCAATTATCTCGCTCGCGGGTCTGCTGGAAGAAATCTCTCTCAGAGATAAGTTCGCCCTTAGTACTTGTGTTTCTTTTTAATGTATTATTTTTGTTTTATCTGTGTGTGTGCAATAAATAGTTAAATAAATTCTTCCGTGCCATATTTTCGCCGCACTACCTAATTCCAACCCCTGTTCATAACATTGTGGGCACATTATATTTACAATACAATATCATTCAGTCTGGAGATGGGAGTTTAATGAACGACTACAAAAGCAATCAATACATTCATATTAATCACTCTCACTCATCATCATTATGGACTTCTAGCAAAACAAATAATATTATAGGAGACGAAGCGAGAATACGGACAGACTGACCAGCTAATTATTTTAATCAACTGTGGCCCGACCAAACTGTTATCCTATTAATTAAGTATCACATATGTATAGAGTAGTTTAGTACTTTCTTATGTATTATCCCCCCCCCCCCCCTTAAACGCCTGGAAAAATTTCCTTATCACCAAAAGCAACATGCAAGCGAACATATTTAATCACCTGCCTACAACGATCTCTATGTACTACTAATTCATCGTTCTAAGTTAAATTATTGTATTTTATATGTTTTGGTGTACAATAAATAATATTTGATTTGATAATATTCTTCCAAAAATCTTCCCGTGGGTGTCGTCAAGTCGTCTAAGGGATTGCACCAGGGACAGCCAGCAGCGTTCTCCTATGTATATTAAGATCATTACTGCGGTCACCAAGTCTGCCAAGCGTGATGATCATGGTAAATCCCCCAACGAACAGCCAGCCAAGAGTGGCATTCTATGTTCAGCAGTGAACGTATTTCGCTGATGTTTTTCTACATCAAGGACTTTGGGAAATATTTAACAAATATAGAGAGTGAGAGAAAGAGGGAGATAGAGAGAGAGAGAAGGCGGAGCCGACGTAAGTAAGTAAACGTTTAAGTAAAATCAATGAAACAACATTCCTTATTCATCTCAGAAATATGGATCAAACGCCAACTCCGAACCCTCTCCCTATAATCCTACATCTACAGTACACTCGTACATATTTTATTTACCCAACGATCTCTATGTACTACTAGATGGAGCGTTCCAAACAATCGCTCTGTTCCACGCAAGGAGCTACAACTCGTTCACATTCCAATGAAACTTGTGCAGTTACTACGCAGAACATTTAATTCATCATCAGGTTATTTTTGTCTCCACTGCAGGAGCACCACCCTCTCTCATCTGCCGGAGACAGACGGAGGATTTGGCCTACACTCCCCGCGCTGGCCAGACGAGTTGGGGAGGCCTGGTTGATGTTTTATAATGTATTCCCTTAGTCGCCTTGTAAGACATCCACGAGAAGAGTTGGAGTGGTCCTATTCTACTCTACCGGAAACCACACATATTATTTACTAAATATTTACGCTATTTACCCGTAACGTGAATATTTAGTAGTAATTAAATGTTCTGCGTAGTAACTGCACAAGTTTCATTATGAATGTGACTGAGTTGCGGCTCCTTGCGTGGAACAGAGCGATTGTTTGAAACTCTCCATCTAGTAGTACGTAGAGATCGTTGTATTTACCAACCAAGTCCAGGCATCCTGCCGTAACTTCGTTTCTCGCAGTCCATCCGTCTGTTACACTTTTAATAAAGACTAGTTGTTGCCCGCGACTTCGTTCGCGTGGATTAGTTACGTATGGTGCGAATTTTAAGGACCCACAGATAGCCGACATGACAATTGACAGCTTTCACAAATTGTCGCTTTTCTGATATTACAAACATAACATCCCAGATCATTCTTGAAATTTTGAGAACAATCTAGAATATTCTGGTCCAATTACAGTCACACATTTTCATATTTCATTTAAAAAATTCAAAAATATTTTAGAATATTCCAGAACATTCTGGAAAATCTAGAATATAATATAAATCTGGAACTCACAAACGCACTTGACACCATAGAGCACAATCTCGAGTCTATATGAGCAGTACAATGTGTTAGAAAAGGATAAAAGTATCCCATCACACACTTTTACAACCCACATCCATCCATTTCCACCCACCGTAACCAAACTACCTTACTTGCAAGTGCAGACCAAGGGCTATCTACCACTGCAACCGTGAGTGGGTGGCAGTGGGTGGTTATGGAGAAAAGGCTGGACATACACACACTTTCATTTTATATATATATTAGATTAGTTTTTCCTATCATTGATTGATTACAAGAACAAGCTGTGTGGTTAAGAACAAGCTGTGTGGTTCCCGGCTTAGACTAGGGCCACCCCCAATCTTCCCGTGGATGTGAACAGGGCCACTAAGGGATTGTCAGAAAAATTGTATATCTCTTTTGAGGCACTGTGACAATAACAGTTATAATACAGGAAATAAGAATAAACTTGTTTTACCAGGGTTAAGACTTAGTAAGGTCAGTAAAGCGTTCACGGGGCAATGTATACGCTTCTACAACAAACTACCAGAGGAAATCTTAAGTATGACGGACAGAAAGTTTAAAATTCACATTAAAAAACAACTTTGCAAGAAAGCCTATTATAAAATAAACGATTATTTGAATGAAAAAGATGCCTGGTACTAATGTTGATTCAGCTTCGCACAATTTTTAATTGTATGCAAACTTGATTTTAAAAGATGTGTTGCGTGAAGTTTGTTGCGCCGTTTCTTCTTCACAGCGCTAACACCTAGGAAGCGGTAGTCGATAAAACAATTGACGCGTATAAATGTACCAAGTGTACTCATATGCAATCAATGATTATGACTTTGACTTTGATGGGAATCACCAACCCTGCCTAGTTAGGTGATTATGACAAATCCCCCAATGGATAGAAAAGCAAAAGTGTCATTCTGTTGGGGAGGCTTATGTTCAGCAGTGGACGTATTTCCACTGCTGATGAATAAGAATATCAGTGTCAAGGGATCCTAGTGATTGCAAAAACAGCATTTATGTTTGCTCGTGACCATTTGTCACTCGGAGTTAGCCCCGGGGAGTTCGAACTACGTCGCTACAAAATTAGTTGCGAGGTGTCCAAACTTCGCAAACTCGTTTTGTTCCCAGTAATCTGGTGACGTTCCAGCGACGATTTTGTTATCTGCGACTTTAATGATTTCGTGTTTTGTTCAGGCGCTGCCTTATTCTCGTTTTAATTGCCCTGGATTGCGTTAAAATTAAGTAACAGTTTATCTCTACCTTGCATTGCTTCATTACTAGGGAGCCTGGCTGTCTGTTGGTTTATTAGGTTATTTATATTGTTACATCGCCTGCCGCCCGTATTCAGGTAAACGAGACAGCGAGCTTTATCAAGAAGACAAATGATGTCTGTCGCCGCTTTACCGCCCGGCGGCGAGCTACCCACGTGTAGTTTGCCGCCCGCCGTATGCGAGCCACGCACGGATCCCGGCTCAATTCCAAATACAAAATATGACACAATAAAAATCCCATTCGGCCAATAATAAAGAAAGTATGCCGAGTACACCATAGATATCTCACAGTAGATTAAATAACCCGGATTTATTACGTGAGTGGAATGGCGGACGGATAAATAGTGGGGAGCCGGGGAGGAATACCAACTAGTAGTCTCGCGGCCCGGAGAGGGGAAAAAATTAAATTAGCGCGAGTTCGTGTAAGCCCCAGTTGGGCAAGTTGGGGATAACGTAAATACTGTTTGAAAGGTAAAGCCATTCGCGGTGACGTGTTTGTTCCCACTTTTTCCTCGAGAGGAATTGAAAACAACGTAGTTGGCCCTGAAGATATATCTATTGTACCAACAACGCCGATACAAAGTCATTGCGACTCATTTACTGTAACGTCTACCTGCTACGAACAGGGCGCTGGATTTGATTACCTGACAGGTAAATATCTATATAGGGTGGAAATATCGAACGTCACCTGGAAATTACTCTGAAAATTAAAAGTAGCTAAAATTAATTCAAAGGAAACATCATTTCGCCCCCTCCCTTCCCCTTTT
Organism: Esperia sulphurella; assembly: GCA_947086405.1. Lineage (NCBI taxonomy): Eukaryota > Metazoa > Arthropoda > Insecta > Lepidoptera > Oecophoridae > Esperia > Esperia sulphurella. The sequence continues at coordinate 15,510,597 of OX352272.1, forward strand.
TCTTTAGTATTAGTATATGTCAAATTGTATATTTTTTCTATCATCACTATTTCTCTGAATAAACATTTAGTATATAAATATAATACCAATAAATATTACATATTTACTAACATATACATACACTTGTTTAATCCCTACAAAGGATTTACTCTACTCCTGTGCTATGGGAATTAAACAAGGATTGGAAAATTCACGAATATGACATCCAGACCGGGAGCAACTTGTACAAATTATACAAAGTTGTCTGCCCCCGGTGGGAATCGAACCCACGACCTCTGGCACTTGAGTCCAATGACCAAGCCACTTGGCCAACGAAGCGGTCTGTATGTCGGTATGGTTTTCCATTTTGCTCATTTATATTGCCGTGTGGTTTCCGGTAGAGTAGAATAGGACCACTCCAACTCTTCCCGTGGATGTCGTACAAGGCGACTGAGGGAATACATTATAAAACATCAATCAGGCCTCCCCAACCCGTCCGGCCAGCGCGGGGAGTGTAGGCCAAATCCTTCGTCTGTCTCCGGCAGATGAGAGGGTTGTGCTCCTGCAGTGGAGACTAATGATGATGATGATATTTATAATACTGCGGCACGCGTCACTCGCGCGACGTTGACCAAGACTTATTTGCGAACTTAATCATTACCACTATAGCATTAAATCCTTAACTACTCCCTGTTTATTTCCGCGAGAACATTCTGTAGTCCAGCAGTACTGGATAGGCCCCGCGTGTGACTCGTTAATCGTCCCTCGACACTGTTCGCAGTTGGTATATAGTATTGTCGCCCAACTCTCTCATGTTCAATATATTTTATAGCGTCATTCGTTAGTCCGTTTAATAGATTAGATTAGATTAGATTTCTTTATTTCACATTACAAATTTTAATACATAGATTAACTTACGTAAAAGGTCAAAGTTAATGTGATCATCAAAAAATAATAAAAAATAGTATACATGTCAAAAGCTTTTATATATCGTCTATCGAGCGGTAAAACTCACTAAGTACACTTTTTGTCGTGTGGTTCCCGGCTTAGAATAGGACCACCCCCAATCCACGCGGATGTCGTCAAGACAATTAACGGACTGCACCAGGATGGTCAGCAGCGTTCTCCTGTATATATTAAGATCATTACTGCTATCACCAATCCACTGCCAAGCGCGTTGACTATGGTACATCCCATAAAAGCATCAGAACTATTGTAGATTTGAACAAAATCTTTTTTACTGTGAACAGTTATACTAATATATATATTCTTCATTGCACATAAATTATTATTACTAAATATTGAAACTACGGTTAAATAATGTCAATATTTATTAAATAATTAAATGTTCTGAGTAGTAACTGCACAAGTTTCATTGTGAATGTGAAAGAGTTTGTGGCTACTTGCGTCGAACAGAGCGATTGTTTGGAACGCTCCATCTAGTAGTACATAGAGATCGTTGTTACTACGTAATTTATTTCAAGAAAACGTTGATTCCAGCGAATAAACATGAAATCCTTCGAGAGGAAAGGACCATACTTTTTTCCTAAGAGCAAAAATGAAAACATAACGTAGAGCACGAAGAAGGAATCCCAAGCTCGCCCGTAACGTCGCAGCCCGCGTATGTCTCACAAAAAGAAGCATTTCATATTTCACCGTCGGCGGCCGCACTCGTATTTCGCGAAGAAAGTTGGGCGCAACCCTCGCAACCCTCGCGACCGGCGCTCAACCGTCGCGCACCTGGGAACAAATTACCCCAATCCCGCGCGACAAATTACCCGATTACCCAAATAAATTACCGGCTCACTTACTCGGCGATAGTTTACTCCGCGAGGGGCGGCCGAGGGGCGGGCGGGGGCAATCGTAGCTACACACACATGTCGACGTGAGCGATAACTTGTGACCTTGCGCCTTGTGATCACACCCACACAAGCAAACAGATTTAATTACCTACCACTACTACAGGAACACCGGTCTGTCTGTACACGGTTGTGTGTGTGCGTAAATTATGAGAGGGCCGACGGACAACGTTATACGTCAGCAATATAAGTACTTCAGTATCTAGGTACCTTGATTATTTTTAAATAGTAATTTATTAATTTCTGTTCTGTTTATTTCTCATGTATGTGTGTGTCGTAGCTATGAATAAATGACCTATTCTATTCTACTTCTCTTTCTAAGTTATAGCGTCGGGCTCTCGGTGCCGGCGAGAGGAATCCAGTAGCGCTCTATTCTGTGCTCTATTTTGAGGGCGACGGTAATCTGTAGGGGGGGGGGGGGGGGGTGTCTCGTTAGGTAGTAACATTTAGTTTTCTTTGAGATAAAGAGAAGACTATCACTGATAATCGCATATTATAACATTGTGAAGTAACTTGCCGTGTGGTTTCCGGTAGAGTAGAATAGGACCACTCCAACTCTTCCCGTGGATGTCGTACAAGGCGACTAAGGGAATACATTATAAAGCATCAATCAGGCCTCCCCAACCCGTCTGTCCAGCGCGGGGAGTGTAGGCCAAATCCTCCGTCTGTCTCCGGCAGAAGAGAGAGGGTTGTGCTCCTGCAGTGGAGACAGAAATAACCTGATGATGAAGTAACTTGTATGACAATATCTGTGGCCTAGTGGCTTGGTCGGTAGACTCGAATGATTGAGGTGTGGGGTCAAAACCCCCAGCGACTTTGTACTTGTACAAGTTGATCCTGATTCGTATATTTCATTTCTTAATAGTCAATTCTTATCTAATTCCCATACCTAGTACAGGGAGAGAATTCTACTTCCTACTAATATTATAAATGTGAAAGTTTGGATATTTGGATGTTTGTTACTCAATCACGCTTCAACCACTGGACGGATCGTGATGAAACTTGGCACACATACAGTTTACGACCTGGAATAGGACATAGCATAGTTTTTGTCCCGAAAAATCATCCTCTTCCTACGGGAAATACATAATAATTTGTGACGTTAAGTTGTCCACGCGGACGAAGTCGCGGGCAACAGCTAGTTCGTTTCTAAATATGACGTATATACATACATAACAATTGTCTAATCCTCCTGTGATATGGAAATTAAATAAGGATTGGACAATTTACAAATATAACATCCAGACCGGGACCAACTTGTACAAATTATACAAAGTTGTCTGTCCCCAGTGGGAATCGAACCCACAACCTCTGGCGATCGAGTCCAGTGACCAAACCACTAGGCCAACGAACTTATCACAACAACTGTGATAAGTAGTCTTAGGAGGACGTTCAAGGATCAAACTAGTGACGTCCTCAGAAAGGCTGGGGTCCGCCGTGAGAAGAATAAAAGGAGGTGCATGGAAAGGTAATTATTATTATTTATATGATAATTTATATTATTGTTTTCCGTAGTAATGGGATGTTTTTCGGGATAAAACTATCCTATATCCTATTTCAGGACCTAACCTATATGTGCACTAAGCTTCATCACGATCCGTCCAGTGGTTCACTCACACGTGATTGATTAACAAACATCAAATCTTTCACATTTATAATCAACGATCTCTATGTACTACCAGATGGAGCGTTCCAAACAATCGCTCTGTTCCACGCAAGTAGCTACAATTCTTTCACATTCACTTTGAAAGTTGTACAGTTACTACGCAGAACATTTAATTATTTACTAAATATTGACATTATTTACGTAGCGTCAATATCTTATAAATAAAATCGTAAACATCGCGTGTCTGTACATTGAAAATATTTGCAAAAAAAATTGAGGGTTAAGTAATAGTACACATATCAATCATTTTTGGAATTTTTGGCTGTTTGTCTGTTTGTCTGTGAGTTTGTGCACGCATCACATAAAAACTACTGAACGGACTTTGATGGTATTTTCACAAAAACATGGGGCTTAACTTAACTTAACATTTAGTCTTTATTTCATCGCAATCGGTTAACTCAATCATAAGTTATAGACATTTTTAGTTTTCAAATACATTAGTAGGTAAGGTTAGTATGTAATATATTGCACATAATAATATTTCCGTACTATTCAGATTGCGATGAGTTTGGATTACATTTGGAGCTGCGAGTAGGAGTTGGAATGGGAGTGGGCGTGGGCGTGGGCGTGGGCGTGGGCGTGGGCGTGGGCGTGGGCGTGGGCGTGGGCGTGGGCGTGGGCGTGGGCGTGGGCGTGGGCGTGGGAGCGGAAGTGGAAGCGGGAGCGGCAGCGGGAGGGGAGCGAGAGCGGGAGCCGAAGCGAGAGCGAGAGCGGAAGCGGGAGCGGGAGAAGACTCGGAAGAAGGCTCGGGAGCGGGACCGAAGCGGGAGCGGGAGCGGAAGCGGAAGCGCCAGCGGAAGCGGAAGCGAGAGCGGAAGCGGGAGCGGGAGTGGGAATGGGAGCGGTTCTGTAGTTCACGCGAGCGGAGCCGCGCGCACAGCTAGTTTAGTAATAATTAAATGTTCTGCGTAGTAACTGCACAAGTTTCAAAGTGAATGTGAAAGAGTTGTGGCTACTTGCGTGGAACAGAGCGATTGTTTGGAACGCTCCATCTAGTAGTACATAGAGATCGTTGTATATAATATTAGTAGGTAGGATGTATGTGTGTATCGTAGGTATGAATAAATGACCTATTCTATTCTATTATACTCGTATTCTATACAAAACACAGATTGTGAATAAACTGTGCGTTTGTTTGTAGTTGATGGTTTTATTTCGTATTCATTGGGAGCTCCTCTCCTGAACCGATAAATGTTCGTACATAAAATTGACATATTGCCTTGCGTAATGCTCTTAATATCTCATACGGAGATAACACGTCACGAATCCGTATCTTAACATCTTTGTAATAAAGTCTAAGTCGTCGGCGCACGTCTGCGAGCGGCGAGAGAAAACACTGAAATATATTGGCTTTATTATCTTTGAATATTTTATTCTCAACGTGTATCTGAATCTGAAACGTGCGAGAGAAACATTGGAATGTTTTGAAACGTGTAATTGGAACACCATCTATAACCATTGTTATTTCATTCGACTACAATAAAAGTATGCTGGATTCCATTCTTCAACTTAAATCATATCATGATATCAGCCTGTGTTGTATGGCTCCCGGCTTAGAATAGGGCCACCCCGGAGGTTGCGGGTTCGCATCCCGCTAGGGGCAAATGTTCGTATAGTGAATATGAATGTTTGTACCCGAGTCTTGGATGTTCATATATTTATTTAAGTATGTCTATCCGTTATCTAGTATCTAGCAAACTCCACGATCTGTTGACAGAAAAATGTTATTATAGTTTGTAAGAATTTCTTGGTGACGGTTCAGTTTAAAGTTTCATTGTATCTAATTAACTCTTACATTTTTTTGTAACTTTGTTTTTAAATGCATGCTTTACTGCGAAACAATGTTGTGTGCCCACGTGGCGGGACATAGCTGAGCTGTAACTATGACATGTAAACCTTTATATACCTATGATCCACAATAAAGATATTTCATTTCATTTCATTCCAGACCACAGGCTCTGCCTAGTTTGGGACTGGATAATTGGTGTGAATGTCTGACATATTTATTTATTTATTTACCCATATCTCCCCGTGGGCGATTTCGACTAAGGAATTGCACCAGAGACGGTCAGTGTTCTCCTGTGTATAGTAAGATCACTACAGCGATCACCAATCCGCCTGCCAAGCGTGGTGATTATTGCAAATCTGTCAATGGACAGCCCACCAAAATTATCATTCTATGGGGATGCTTGTGTTCAGCAGTGGAAGTATTTCGGCTGATGATAAAAGTAGTAATTTTGTACGCGGCGCGAGCCTTCTCTTCAGCTCAGTTTCGCGAGCGATCCAAATAAAATATCATTTATCAAAGGTAACTGAACACTGGCCGCCCGCGGGAGTATCCCGGGCTGCTGTCTCCACACCTTGCTCGCCGTCATTACTAAACAAAAGAAAACGCGCAACTTGAGTGACAGGAGGGCGGCAGGTCGGGCACAGTTTATTCTCATTTGCGCAAAAACAGATTGGGGGCAGCGATCCATCAGCGGGGATTAGACCCCCCTTGCACCCCCGTGCCCCACCGGGGGCTCTTTTTGCTGCGACTGTCTTCGCAAATAACGCCTCGTGACAATTTTAAGCGCACGTCTCGCCGCAGCCTCCGGATTACGTGTCGTTGATAATTAGCTGTGTTCCCTTTAATTAGATGTGTTGTTTTGCTAGCTTTGGAGGGAAATGGGGGGGGGGTACTTATAGAACCTGTCGTTATTTTCGTGTAGCTTATACAAAAAACATTAATGAAAATCATCCGTTGTCGCGGTAAACGTGGAAGATTCAAACCTGATGTTACACGACAAAGATTTGAACTTGTGCTTAGAGATTGTCGCCGCTGTCTGAAGCAACGATCTCTATGTACTTCCTAGATGGAGCGAATCAAATAACGCTACGGGTAAATAGCCTCAATATTTAATAATAATTAAATGTTCTGCGTAGTGAAACAAGTGTCAAAGTTAATGTGAACGGGGAGCGGCTCCCGGAGCCGCAGTTGCGTGGAACAGAGCGACTGTTTGGTTCGCTCCATCTACTCTGAAGTCGGTTTTTCTTCATATATGCCATCTTGAATATATGTATATGTGCAGGGAATAAACATAGCTTCCTGCGAGGTATCGAATATATGTAAGTTTTTTTTTAAATCAATATTTGCAATATTTGTTAGTACGTTGAAGTGGCAGTGGGCTGGTCACATCTGTCGGAGAACCGATAACCGTTGGGGTGAACGAGTTCTCGAGTGGAGACCGCGACTGGGCAGGCGTAGTGTGGGACGCCCCCTGGCTAGATGGAGCGACGATCTGCGTAAGGCGGCTGGCAGAGACTGGATGAGAAGAACCGAGGATCGGGTTCAGTGGCTAGCTTAGGTTTAGCTAGTAACTATTATTATACTTAATAAGACCTTTTCACTGGGGTTAGTTATTGTTATTACTTGCTATTCGGTGGGCTCCATACAAAGACGCCCATAGAAGGGGTTCATTACAGCCAGTTTGCAAACAGCGCCCGGTGACACGCCGCGACTGGCGGAACTTTCCTGAACTTGTGCAATAAAATTGATGGGCCCGAGTTTGCTCCAAACACTGTTATTGTCTCAAGCCTTCCTTCCGCTGGGACAAGTTAAAGACTTCTTTTAACCCGTGTTTTCCTAGTACAGGCAATCCTACTAATATTATAAACGCGAAAGTTTGTAAGTATGGATGGCTGTTTGTTACTCTTTCAGGTAAAAAGTGCTGAATGGATTTTAATGAAACTTTACAATAATATAGCTTATACATCAGAATAACACATAGGCTACAATTTATAAAGATATTGTGTGAATTGGTTGTCCACGCGGACGAAGTCGCGGGCAACAGCTAGTAGATTACATTCGGTGGAAGTCGCTGATCCTAGTTTTTTTTTAATATCACTTAATAGACATATACTGACATTAAGTAAAGATATTGTATACCTGGTATTGTGTATTGTTTCCCGTGTGGTTCCCGGCTTAGAATAGGGCCACTCCTATCTTCCCCATGAGAGTCGTCAAGGCGATTAAGGGATTGTACCAGGGACGGGCAGCAGCGTTCTCCTGTGTGTGTTAAGATTATTACTGCGATCACCAATCCGCCTGCCTAGCGTGGTTATTATGGCAAATCCCCCAATGGACATCTAACCAAAAATAGGGACGTTTTTAGGCTGATAATGATTATACCTCTATGTAGGTACATGATACATAAATAATAAAAAATAATATATATGTGCTTACCTGTCTATCCCAAATTAGGATTTCCTCCTTTGCTATGGAAATTAAACAAGAATAGGACAATTTACAAATATAACATCCAGACCGGGACCAACTTGTACAATACACAGATTTCTGTCAGCAAGAGGAACTGAGCCCCAACCTCCAGCGCTCGAGTTATAACCAAACTACCGCCAACGAGGCGGTCACAGAAATCCTATCAAGGTAGAACGGTTATAGCCAATTGTTTACTTCAGTCTCGCGCGTGCCGTTTATGCCTCTCAGTCACGTTTCTAGTGAGGAAATACAGTTTTGCAGTTAGAAACCGCGCAATATGGCACTTTAGCAGAACTTTTGTCGTTGGTTACCCGGCCTTGATTTGGGGCGAAACGTTTATGCAATATATTGCAAATTGTTGGCATGCGTGTCGCGCCTACTTCACCGTTCTATCTTGATAGGATCTCTATTCATGCGGTCATACTCCATAGGATAATTTTATACCATCGATATAGTTTGTAAATTACTTGACCCAAATAAGGCCCGGTACCTAATAGGGCCCACCAATTATACCGTAACAGACATGTCCCGCAGCCGGTTCATAACGCAAAGCGCATGCTGAGTTTTATTGATTCGTAATTACCTTTATTTATTTATATGTATAGTTATTATCTTTCTTTGTATCTATATAATTATAACCGTAGACAGAAAAGTTAATATTTTCCTTTAAACTCAGTAAATAGAAGACGACGAGGGCCTTATTTGGGTCGAGAACTTAGTTCGTAGAAGACCCGCTGCGCGCTCGTCGCTCGCACCCTCAGCGGGGACTCGACGCGATGGCCGAGTTTACAATTTTAATCGTTTTATTGTGCGTCGCGAGCCTATTTCAACTTTCTACGTGTCGCAATAAAGGGGTTAATTGTTTGATGACCAATTTTGTTTGTTCCCCGATAATTGCCATTGTTTTCGGGCCGGCGTCGCGCAGGGCTCGCCCCGTGCGGCACAAATTCCGATTTCATCACGAGCGATTAGTCGCGAGCCTTCGATACTCTGGAGTAACGAAAATTTTGTCTTCCTGCCTATTTATACTAATTGTGCTATAACTTTTTACTTCGCTCGTTAAATACCACTCGTCCAAACTGAAGATGTTTCAGAAAGATTCGTAGAAAGCTCTGAACAAACTCAAAACGCTGGAACGTTAAGTATGTGTGTCGGAAATGCAGTTTAATATGGTCCACAAAATACTTGCTAAGTGAAATAGATAACTTGGATTTTATACTTGCTATGTACGAGTAGCTGGAATGAAGAATTTTCTTTATATAAATTGTTTTCCTTGGAAATTAAATTCCATCCAGACGACTGGATATCAAACTTTCTGATCTAGGTAGCACTTAGCAGTTATGGCTTACATTCGTCGCAGAGAGAGCTAGAGGTCGCGACGTAAGACGGAGACCCTCGTCACGGAACTGAACTAGTTGCTACCCAATAACTTGTTGGGCCGGGTCGTGACAGATTGTTCTTCCGAAAAAATCACAAGCGACAGTTGATAATGAATCATTGTAAAGTGTTATTTGCGAGGTGACGTTAAGAGTTGCAATTGCCTGCTCGTAGCGGGGGTGGGAACGGTGGAGGCAGGAGGGAGGACGCAGGTGCCGACTGTCCGGATGATGTATCGCCGAGCGGCGACAGCCTGATTGAGGGCTCAGTTTTTGTTAACGATAAAAACGATAGAAACTCAGAGGTGCGAGATAAAAGGTTTTATTCGGAATTCGAAAGACGTAGACGATGAATGCAAATTAATATTAGATGTTCAGTATTAGCAAAGTATGCCTGTACAGAAGATCACAGGACAAGGACCTTAGCTCTTAAAGAAAACTTTATAGAAATTCTAAGAATTACATTAAAAAACACCTTTGTATAAGATAGACGATTATTTGAATGACAAAAATATACCCGGTCTGGTATTAGTGTCTATTCAGCTTCGCACAATCTTTTTAATATAGTGTACAAACTTGATTTTAAAATTTAAAATAGTTGCCGGAAGTTCAAATTATTAACTCGCCGTTTCTTCTCCACAGCGCTGCCACCTAGAAAGCGGTATGTAGACGCAAAAAAATTACGTGTCTAAGAGTACATCGTGAACTCCGGGCACTACTAGCCTTACAGAGTCATGCGGGGCTCTGACGAGGTGGACAATTATTACTGTAACGAGCCAGACGTTCGAAGCCAGAAATTTAAAAAAAAAAAAATCTAGTTATGGATAGTAATATTAAGGAGATCCTTCAATACAAATTATCGAATTAAAAATATCATTAATAATGATTCAATTGTCGCACAAATATGATGTATTTGACTCTCGGGAGTGTTAGAGATAATTTCCCACGGGAAAACTTGATTTCATAATAGATTCAAGTAACAAACTCGAACAAAATTGAAGTACTGGTTTTAGGCACCAGTCCGAAAGGGCGTGGATTCGAATCCCACCGCTGTCACCATGAAGTAAACTACAAGATGATTTGACAAAGACTGCTTTATTCACCACTACCCACATCATACATTATATACTACAAAAATATCAAATATTACTGAAATTAGGTAAAAGTGACATTGTCGCCCGTAGTAAAGGTTAAAAAAGGCAGCAGGAAGGTACATTTTGGTGCCGTGACCAGGATTAGTATTTGGGAGGTTACTACGGGATATTAGTCTAGATTTTATTTTTACGCATTGAAGTAACTTTATACAGTGATCAACGATCGTTGATCACATTACCCTAGATAACCGTGATACCTCAACACGGGCTCTGTAGGCTGGGGCTAGTAATGCAGCCACGGTATCCCCTGCCTGTCGTACAAGCAGACTGAAGGGGATCATCGGGGACGCGGGTGCACGGGGTGGGGGCGAGGTGCACCCATTCTATCTACGCATCCCCAGGGAAGGCGGCAGCACCGGGGGGGCCTCGTTGCTGGGGCAGGCACCGCGAGAGTGCGGGGGGAGGTATTGTCTTCCCCCGAGATGGGCCGCCGATTGCGAGCGTCGGGGTTTTAGTCGATGTAATTCCGACGTAACCTACCCGACGCGAGTAGCTATGCAGTAGGCATTTCCCCGCGACAAAAAATAATGGAACCTCAACACGGAGGCAGCGATGATTGCTACATTAGATTGCGAAAAGTGACGACACATCGTCTCTGCCTACCCCTCTGGGAGCAAGGCGTGAGCATTATGTAGGTACCAAGTGACTTATGTGCAATAAAGGATTTTAACTTTCACTTCACACATAATGAAATGGAAGCTTTTGTATAAATCGTTGTACAGTAAATCTAGTAGTTTTGAATTATTTTCATTATTATCACAAACGTTTTACAAATGAGTAGCTTCTATTCCCTTTTTATTCCACACAATTTCATCTCACAGAGCAGCTAACAAACCCATTTATTTGAATAGACAAGCATTCACAACTGGCTTCCGCCGAATTGCCTGCGAATTTAGGCTTCAATTTACTCCAAAATTGCATCCAAATAGCTGCTGAATGTGCTTAATTCAGCGGCTGGTGGCTGGAGCACAGCGCCAGTAGTGGTTGAGTGCAGTGGCCCTCGTGTCCCTCGTGGCCCTCGTGGCCCTCGGGTGGCCCTCACACGGCCCGGTAATGCGTGTGCCGTGTCGCATCGAAACCTAAGGTCGAGTATTTGCTCGCTTCGGCTTCGTCGGTACTATTCTGATGGATTACCAATCTATCGCAGTAACAACAACATCGCTAATTACTTTTAAGTCGACACTGAAAATGATTGTTTTGTCTCGTTGCTAAATTAATCATGTTTATGATCGTTTGAAACAGGTTCGTGATCAAGTTAATAAGTTGATACAGTGCAGATTGAATAAAAAGTCTAAAAGATATATTCATAACAGTGTTCAGTATTACAATTTGTTATCATGTGTCATAGGAGAATGCAACAACAAAACATTCAAACTGAAATGTAAAATATTATTAAATAAAACCGAACTGTATTCTTTAAATGAATTTACAAAACCTTTGACATGACACTTAGTTTGATAAGTATTTGATGTATGACTGTGTTATTTTGACATTTTAATATTTGTACCAAGTGGTATATTATGTGTAATTGATTAATTATTTATGACTTTTATTGTTTTTTTTATAAATTATTTTTTTATACTGACATTTGTAATTTACATGACTTATTTTGATTTTGTAATTAATTTTACTCATTTTGACATTGTACTGACATGATTTTATTAATTAATTTTATAATATAACTGTTATCAATTTTTGTGATGACATGTCTAAGTGTACTTTATGTACCTAAATTTTAAATAAATAAATACAAATACAAATTGAATTAGTGCAAGTGGCCGGTAGCGACTGGATGCGGAGGCCGGAGGACCGGGTGTGTTGGCGTTCATTGGGGAAGGCCTATGTCCAGCGGTGGACTTCTAGAGGCTGACATGATCAGTGCAAAGATCTTGGTGCACTCGTATGGAGTTAAGATTATTATATTCAGTTACAAGATGTAGTTCAAATCAACAAGTACAATTTGGATCTTTTTAAAGGAAGAGTGAATAGGCATCTTCTGGGTTAGCGCGCTCCACCTTAGGCCTCATCTTTACTTACAATCAGGTGAGATTGAGGTCAAGTGTAAACCCATCAACGGTTTTTTTTTCAGTGAAATAGGCAAAGTTTTCAGGTAACAAGTCTCGCTATAATTATCCTGACTTCAGCCCCGAGCTTCTTTCGTCATTATTTCTAAGATAGATATCTCACAATACTATAGTAACATGAGGCCTACCTAACACTGTGTAATTTTTTTTTCTATTTTGTTTTAACGGTTATGTAATTTGTTTGCTTATTTTTTTTCATATTTATGTTATCAATTTTAATTCCTGTGTTTTATTTGTGTTCGCTAAATAGTCTTGCTATTCTTATTCTATTCTATAGTAATATATGTAAATTTTCTTTTAAAAATTGGGAATAAAATCTCATTACCTCAGGTTTTATTTAGTTAGAGTCGTCGAGGATCAGACGGTTCACATACACAAGTCTAGACTTAGCCACAAAGTTCCCACAGACCAACTACACAGTTCAGTAAACACAATAATTTGCCTCTGCCTTTTTAGGATTCCGTCAAAAATTCTCAAATAAAATACTCTTTGTCGTTTACCATAACATATAAAAAAAGCAATAATGTATGTAGAAGGAAGAAGTTAGTGTACAAATGATGGCCTTATCGCTTTCAGCGAACTATTCCAGACAACCTTTGGGTTACGAGGAGTCTTTCGAAGAGTGTAAATGCTGGATGCAAACATGAAAAAGATTAAATTAAATAGTACTAATAGTCAACGATTAAGTCTCTAAAACCACATCACTACTCGATGTACTTGCTTCTTAACGTGGCCAGGTTACCTGTTTGTCCTGTATCTTCGGTGTCTATTGTGTTTTAAAACAAAAATAAATTGCACTAATAACTACTTTATAATACATGTGTGATAGATAAAAAAAACTATTAAAGCATCTTATATACATAAAGCTTACACCTTGGTCCCAGAGGGATAGGCAGAGGCGATGCCTTCGCCTCCAATTTTTTGATCAGTTAAATATATAACTGGACCGATTGAGTTGAAACTGAAACCATGAAGTTAAATAGTCCGCAATGATAGAAAAATGCAGGATAAAAAAAAATTTAAAAAAGACCGTGCACAATTTCACGTGCGTATGTACAAATTTCTGCTCAGCCGGTCCAGTAACATTCGAGTACAGAGAAACCGCTTTGACGAATCCATAAATAATATCGACGGACCTCGCACATAATATATAAGCTGACACCCTTTACGAGCAATCATACTCGTATATCTTCCAGTATTATGGAGCGAAGAATTGATAGAAACGAGATCGTCGTTCGGTAACAGAATCAGGAGTTTGGAAGTTGAAGCAGAAGTGGACATATGAGAAGTGGAATCCATTTGCGTGCTCCGAGCTCCATCGACTGCCACACATCAGGCACCTTGTGTTTGTACTCGGCCGGGGACTCTCAGCTGTTAGGTACTGCATAAAGGGATTCGACGTTCATTTTACAAAGTGATTTGGACCAAGCTGATTCTTTGGTTGACTGAACTTCTGTAATTCGATTTTGGTCTAGACTACGTTAGAAAGTAAATTTAAATGTAGAAAGCTGCTTTTCCCTCTGCTGAAGGTACAAGGTCATACGCGGTGTCATATGAAGGAGATATTCGATTATATTCGATATTTACCTTCACTGCTTTAAACGATTAATTTAGTTTCCTGTGGGAATGAAATGTTTTTTCGGGCTAAAAACTATCCTATGTCATAGGATAGTGTGCCAAGTTTCATCACGCTCCGTCCAGTAGTTGCGTGATTGAGTTGGTAATAGGCTCGATTCTAAAGGCACAATGTAAAAATTTTGCAGCACTAAAACTGTTGCTATCCTTGTCACACAGTATTATGAAGATAAAGACGAAACCAATTTTAGCGCTGTCAAATTTTACATGTGTGCCTTCAGAATCGGGCCCAATAAACATCTAAACTTTCGCATTTATAATATTAGCGGGATAGGATTACAGTTGCAGTGTATTGGAAAATTTAAAAAAATTACACATAAAATTATTTCCTTTTTATTTAGTCTGGTAGATTATATATCAGCTTCGTACACAGCACGATGCTGGTATATTTAATGATTCATTATTTTGGATTGTCCTACCAGTTACACCAAAAAATTAATTGTGAACAAAATCTTCCTCAGGAAATGTCCAAAGTTCTCTATGGCGTAATTATGGCAAAGTAATTATATTCACGCACATTAGTAATATCTTTGTATAATTTATTAGGTAATTAAGAATAATATAAAAAAATTGAAGGCGTCTCACGCCCAGAAGTAGTATCGATACTAATCGTTACCTTTGGCGTAGTAGAGTACGCTAATACTCGCAATAGTACATGAAATTAAATTCACCGATCTTCATGTAAAATATTGCGTTCTCCCTTCCTTTATAAGAAAACATATTTTGTCGAATTAAAAGTGAACGAAGTCGCGGGGCACGCAGTAGTTTGGTGTAAAAAGGGCTACGTCGCAACTCGCAACTCGGAGTTGCGCAACTATTCCACTGTGCGGAGACTCTGACGCATATTTCCGCAACTATGCGAGCGTTATGTAATAATGTACGCCTCTGCCCCTGACTACTCTCATGCTGCGTAACTAACATACTACTATGTTTACAACTCACGCCACATTCCCATAGGTATCCATTGTCTTGTCTATATATTGCCGTGTGGTTTCCGATAGAGTAGAATAGGACCGCTCCAACTCTTCCCGTGGATGTCGTACAAGGCGACTGAGGGAATACATTATAAAACATCAATCAGGCCTCCCCAACCCGTCTGGCCAGCGCGGGGAGTGTAGGCCAAACCCTCCGTCTGTCTCCGGCAGATGAGAGAGGGTTGTGCTCCTGCAGTGGAGACAAAAATAACCTGATGATGATGATGATTCTCTAAACTACAAAGTCACATTCTAGAGCCCTGTCGACGTGAAGTGAGTTCTTTGTTCACTTCACTTCGATAGTGCTCTGGAATGATTACAGAAATACCAATGGATTAGGTTTCTAGGTGAGTGAAGTCACATAAGTGAGACTCGCACACGAGTTTGTATTTTACAGAATAGCACTACAGTTTGTTGAAGTTGGTCCAGTTCTGGATGTTATATTTGTTTAACCCATACCACAGGAGAGAATCATAGAGCTGGGATTAGGCAAGTGTATGAATATGTAATATTTTTTGTTTAATTATTATTAAGTTGTGTAATTGACGACCTCCGTGGCGGAACGGGTAGCTCTCGGACTGTCGCGCCGGAGGTTTGCGGGTTCAAATCCCGCTAGGGGCAAATGTTCGTATGATGAATATGAATGTTTGTACCCAAGTCTTGGATGTTTATATATTTATTTAAGTACTAGCTGTGCCCGCGGCTCCGCTCGCGTGGACTACACGATCCGCTCCCATTCCCACTTCCGCTTCCTATCCCACTTCCACTCAGACTTCAAATCCAGGTCCAGGTCCAGGTCCAGGTCCAGGTCCAGGTCCAGGTCCAGGTCCAGGTCCAGGTCCAGGTCCAGGTCCAGGTCCAGGTCCAGGTCCAGGTCCAGGTCCAGGTCCAGGTCCAGGTCCAGGTCCAGGTCCAGGTCCAGGTCCAGGTCCAGGTCCAGGTCCAGGTCCAGGTCCAGGTCCAGGTCCAGGTCCAGGTCCAGTTCCAGGTCCAGGTCCAGGTCCAGGTCCAGGTCCAGGTCCAGGTCCAGGTCCAGGTCCAGGTCCAGGTCCAGGTCCAGGTCCAGGTCCAGGTCCAGTTCCTCAACTCTCCCCTCAACCCTCCCCTCAACCCGCTCCCCTCCCGCTTCCGCTCCCGCTCCCGCTTTCAATCCCACCCCTCACGCCCACGCCCACTCCCACTCCCACTCCCACTCCCACTCCCACTCCCACTCCCACTCCCACTCCCACTCCCACTCCCACTCCCACCCCCACTCCCACTCCCACTCCCACTCCCACTCCCACTCCCACTCCAATTCCTACTCGCAGCTCCAAATGTAGTCCAAACTCATCGCAATCTGAATAGTAGGTATGGAAATACTACTTTAAGCAATATATTGCATAATAACCTTACCTAACTAATGTATTTGAAAACTAAAAATGTCTATAACTTTTGATTGAGTTAGCCGATTGCGATGAAATAAAGACATGAAATGAAATGTTAAGTTAAGTTAAGCACCATGTTTTTGTGAAAAGTCCATCAAAATCCGTTCAGTAGTTTTTAAGTGATGCGTGCACAAACTCACAGACAAACAGACAAAAATTTCAAAAATGATCGAAATGTGTTCTGTTGCTTATCCTTAGACCCCCCAATTCTTTTTTTTGGAAATATCTTCAATGTACAGACACGCGAAGTTTACGATTTTATTTATAAGATGTGTATCCGTTATCTAGTAACCATACCACAGGATCTGCCTAATTTGGGACTGGATAATTAGTGTGAATAATTTAGATTTATTTATTTCGCTAATATACCATAAAATAATATATATTTTATATACTATCTTAGCCATTTAAGGGATCGTCAATTGAATACAATAATAAAACTTATGTCATATAAAAATTAGAAATTAGGAAGGAATGTATGAGATATTTATTTATTTATTATTATTATATTATGGTCATTACAAAAATCACTGTGAAAATGTTATTCGTGCTAAAACTATGTCTAAGAAAAGAAATAAGTAATATTTTTAGTAGAGTTTCAAGCTGTATCAAATAAGCGGGTTAAGTTTTTAAAATATTAAGCAAAAATACATAAAAGCCAAAGTAAAGCGAGGGAAACGGCGCCGACTCAAAAGCCGTCACTCTATTAAATTATTCCGTTTCGCCGAGTCAAAATGGCGGATCGTAATGTTGCCAGCATTCAAAAGACTCGCCACTGAAAGGGCTGTATTTTTACTTTTTCCGGTTGCGGTCAAGTGCTCGCTTTTCATGTTTGAACAAATTGTTAGCTTTCGTCGCGTTACAAACTGGGGGCAATTTTTTTGTACAACTGCCATTTTGTGTTGCTCACAACGAAAACAATTTACACACGTATTGCATTGTACCAGTCCTTTCAGTTACTCTAACGTTGACAGGAAGAGATCCCTAAGTGGGATAAGTCCGCATTTGTACACTTTTCTTTCATATATTATACATATTTTGTACATTATTCTTTTATTTATTTTTGTTGTTGTTAATTTTGTTAAAATAAAGCGTTTACATACATACATACATACATACATACATACATACATACATACATACATACATACATACATACATACATACATACATACATACATACATACATACATACATACATACATACATACATACATACATACATACATACATACATACATACATACATACATACATACATACATACACGTTCGTTTAGATTAGTGCTCTACAAAGGGATGTGTGCCTCCTATATACAGGCTGGTAATAAAAGGTTATGCTCCTACCTGGTTTGTCAATCAGTAATTTTATTGTTATGAAAAATGTTTACATAACTTGACATAATTCTATTTAATTTTAGGAATTATATTTGGCATTCATATTTTTAATTTCATCATCATCATCAGCTTGATATAGTCCACTGCTGGACATAGGCCTCTCCCAAGGTGCGCCACCGAACCCGATCTTCGGTTCCTCTCATCCAGTCACTGCCAGCCGCCTTACGCAGAAGTGGGGGAAAGTGGTGCATGCATTGAGTTAGATAGGGTAGAGAGGTAGGTAGGTAGGTATTGCACACCATTAGGTAACTGTCATATTCATCCGACTGCCCTTTAACTCGGCCTCAGACTGTAAAATATTTTCTCTTATTTTTTTTATTATTATTAGTATTATTATTTATTTAATTCAGACATACATCCGCAGTGCTAGTAAAGCCTTAATACTAGTTAGCAGATTTTTAGCTGGGTACATAGTTTCTTAAATAACTAGAGATAGGCTTCAACAGCCCCCAGACCAAATTATAGACCAAAGTCAACATTAATACCTGTCTATTTCGAAGGCGCGGAACTTGGTGAAGAATAAAGGTGGCCGGAAGCGGCTGGATGCGGAGAACGGAGGACCGGGTGTAGTGGCGTTCATTGGGGAAGGCCTTTGCCCAGCAGTGGACGTGTAGGGGCTGATATGGTATAATAATAATAATGAGAGGCATAAAAACCCCATAAAATATATTGTATAAAATAATAAATCATTTAGACTTAAATATTAAACAAAATGCCTAAAAAAAGGAAGGTAGGAAGTCAATTAGTAGATAAATTTATATCTTACTATTTCTGGTTCACGCTCTGATGAACATCTAGCCAGTACGTATAAATCGGGCTATCCAAGTCAGAGCAAACGGCCTTAAGTATGCTGTTATGAGCCTTTCCTAAAAGGAAGCCACGCGCGCTCTCATAACTGCAAAGAAATCTGGCGCCCGCACCCTTACTGGTGTACCTTGGTAGGGGACACAAATAATCAAAAACATATTCATAACCGTCAATACAACTCTCGCCCCGTACGTACGTGAATTCGATACACATAAAGCATTCAAAAACATCGCATTTGCGACAATTTATGTTCGGCCGCGATTTACTGCGATGAGATACGACTACATCCCACATGCCTGGCATCCCGGCTTGAGTTACGAGCTGCGATAGCGGTGACGTCACACGGCTGCGCAGGCGCCGGTCGGTCACTTGCTATCAAAATCAAATCAAATATCCTTTATTGTTCAATACGCTTTATATTTAAAAAAATATACAAAATTAACGTGGAAGATGAATCTAGGGTCTAATGTATAATGGCTGCCTTATCATTTTGAGCGGTTATCATCAGGTTATTTTTGTCTCCACTGCAGGAGCACAACCCCCTCTCATCTGCCGGAGACAGACGGAGGATTTGGCCTACACTCCCCGCGCTGGCCAGACGGGTTGGGGAGGCCTGATTGACGTTTTATAATGTATTCCCTCAGTCGCCTTGTACGACATCCACGGGAAGAGTTGGAGTGGTCCTATTCTACTCTATCGGAAACCACACGGCAATTTCAGCGGTTACTTGCAGCAAACCTTTGAGTAATGAGGAATTTTCGAAAGAATGTCAAGGCAGGGTGCCAACATATATAAAAAAGATTTAAATTACGCAATAAGTAGTACATAAACTACGTAATGCAGGCTACGTAATATTGGCTATGGGGAAATTAGTTTTTGCTGTCTCCCATTAACCCGAAACCTGAAGGCTAACCTGATGACTATATTAGAATGCCTCGAGACACAACAATGCTGGCATATCTGTTTGGTGACAGATGTAAATTCCAAGGAATGTATACTAACTTCATCATCATATGAGCCTTGACCTACGGCCTTATCCTATGGGGCAACAGTACTGTGGTAGGCGACCTATTTGTGCTACTAAAGAAATCCATACGTATTCCACTACATATAAGTAACATGGAGTCCTGTAGACCACATTTTAGAAATCTAAAAATACTAACACTAACTTCTATGTATATTTTTGAACTGTCCAAATTTATGCGAAATAATAAAGAACTGTTTTCCCAAGCACAAAAAAAGACAATATACAAACCTAGGCCCGGACATACGAACACACTCGCTATACCCACCAGCAACGTGACAATGTACCAAACTAGTCCATACGTCATGGCAATAAAAGTGCATAACAAGCTGCCTGAGAAACTAAAAAAAAAAAGAAAAATTAAACGTATTCTTGCACAAATTGAAAGTGATATTGATTAATAAATGCTATTATAGTTTATCCGAATTTTTCGACGACGAATTCTAAAGTATCGTTTATTTCAATACATATATCCGCCACACGTTCTGCTATAATGTAAATTTCTTTGTAATGTAATTTCATAATTGCCATACCCAAATGGGTTTCATGTTAGTACTGGTAATTAATTGTAACATCTTCATAACTTCAGGGAATGCAAATAAATAAATAAATATTTGCGATGTCCACTAGACATAGGCTTTCCCCAATGAACGCCGGCACACCACACCAAGTCCTTCACATTCAACAGTCTGCCCCCACGGGCAACAGAAACTTCAGAGAGAAACAGCCGATTCTGATGCAGACTTTGTGACGTAATGCTCGTTGCTGAAGACTAAGGAACCTGAAGCGAGGGACTCGACGACCGGGGTTGGACGTCAGGACACGAGGGGAAGCAAAGAGCACTTACATCTTATTGTCGTGATTCAATAATTTATCATTATTTTTATATTAAATTAATGGTTTTCTACATTAATTCTCAATAAATAATACTAATAAGGTCATGATACTCTTCAATATCAAAGTCATGATACTTGTATCCCACGATATTATAACAGTGCACAATGTCTGCCATTTGTTTAGGTTGATTTACTAATTATTATGTAATATCCTGTAAGTTACAACCAATATGTGTAATGATGAATTAATTGAAGAGTTACAATGGTTTAATGTAAAAGTAGACATAATGAATCGATTGTTAGACGGAAGTGAATGCTTTGCTATTGTGGCGCCATCTACAGACACTGAGTAGTTTGCCTAGGCAGTGCGGTAAATGGCGCGGGCATTCAGGCTCTTACCGTCAGCGGGTGAAGTGTATTTACCAAATATAAAGTGTGGAATGCTCAGTGGTTTCATTCCTCGTAGTGTCGATCGTGAAAATTCAGAAACGGGACGATCGACGACGCCCACAAAGTGAATAAAAAAGTGAGTAAAGTGATTTTTTTATGTTAAAATGTGCATTGTACTTAATGACATTCAATGGTTATGTAGTTGCGCCAAATGTAAATTGGGATCATGTAGGTGAATCCCTTGACTATTTACTCCATATTTGCGGATGTAGGTGCATCGTATAAGGTATGAATCACGTAATTGCATTCTTCGACTATCACCTACGTTATTAGACCATTGATATTTGCGTCAAATGTGAAAGGAGGAGTCGTGTATGTGAATTCCTTAACTATCTTGCTGACGTTCCACTATAGAGGTGTTTAGACTATGAAATGAAACATGTATGTGTATCAACTTCGAAATGAGTTGTGTAGGTAAACTCATATATATTTATTTACTGATTACGTTTGGCC
Source organism: Esperia sulphurella (assembly GCA_947086405.1). Taxonomy (NCBI): domain Eukaryota; kingdom Metazoa; phylum Arthropoda; class Insecta; order Lepidoptera; family Oecophoridae; genus Esperia; species Esperia sulphurella. Next base: position 15,531,973 of record OX352272.1, read on the forward strand.
ATGTATGTTTGTCAACTTAGAATGAGTTATGTAGGTAAACTCATATATATTTATTTACTGATTACGTTTGACCATGTATGCGTGTCAACTTAGAATGAGTTATGTAGGTAAACTCATATATATTTATTTACTGATTACGTTTGACCATGTATGTGTGTCAACTTAGAATGAGTTATGTAGGTAATCTCTTGACTTTCAACTGACTACGTTGGATCATGTATGTGTGTCAACTTAGAATGAGTTATGTAGGTAAACTCTTATATATTTACTGATTATGTTCGACCATGTATGTGTGTCAACTTAGAATGAGTTATGTAGGTAAACTCTTATATATTTACTGATTATGTTCGATCATGTATGTGTGTCAACTTAGAATGAGTTATGTAGGTAAACACATATAAAATATTCGTTATATGGTTTTAAACTTTAGATATATATACGATTAATCTGTCATATAAATTATGTATAAGTTTAGCTCCTATAGATAAACAAATGTATAATTATTAACACCTGTTGATAATATTTCATTTTATGGTATATTACTTATATTTGTATAAAGGTAGGTTCGTCGGTTTATGAGAAAGTATAGCTATGTAGACCGAATGTCGTGATTTTGATGTTATATAGATTGTTATAATCTATCGTGCACCGGAGGTAGCACGGTGTCGGATGGCCGAATGTCGTGATTCAATAATTTATCATTATTTTTATATTAAATTAATGGTTTTCTACATTAATTCTCAATAAATAATACTAATAAGGTCATGATACTCTTCAATATCAAAGTCATGATACTTGTATCCCACGATATTATAACAGTGCACAATGTCTGCCATTTGTTTAGGTTGATTTACTAATTATTATGTAATATCCTGTAAGTTACAACCAATATGTGTAATGATGAATTAATTGAAGAGTTACAATGGTTTAATGTAAAAGTAGACATAATGAATCGATTGTTAGACGGAAGTGAATGCTTTGCTATTGTGGCGCCATCTACAGACACTGAGTAGTTTGCCTAGGCAGTGCGGTAAATGGCGCGGGCATTCAGGCTCTTACCGTCAGCGGGTGAAGTGTATTTACCAAATATAAAGTGTGGAATGCTCAGTGGTTTCATTCCTCGTAGTGTCGATCGTGAAATCGTACTTTATTACGCAGATAGGTGATTAGTGACATAGGTAGAAAAGAGGTTTTGTTCTACAATTTAAGATGCGTTAACCGTAGCCGTAGTAAAGAATTCCCTGCCTTCTCGTAGTGAAATAGGAAGAAATATGCGTTAGGAAAAAGCTGAAAAAAACGATTTTAAATATGTCTATAGGTAAATAACAGATGTCATTATATAACAGACGTTATTTAATAACCAATTATTGTCAATTATGAATGTAAAAACTTTGAGCTGACTTATGAGGTGCGAATGAATATTTTCCTTCATTTCCTATAGCTTCGCTGAAGACCAAAGTAATAATGCAAATGTTCTAGAAGAAAAAAAACCAAGTTAGCTCTTTACATGACGTCACACTGGCATAGAAACAAGAGCCGCGTCTCGTTACAACCTTACAGGGTTCAGGAGGTAACAAAACCTAGAAACAACGTAACAATGGACAGTTTGAAACAACATGGATTTTATGAGACTCCGTATCTTTACACACAACAGCCGACGCAATTTGTTATCCGTCACAACGTAATGCTCTATACGTTGCCTCGTCGCCAGTAGCGCTGTGGCAAATTTGTTAGACATGTCCTTTATTTCTGCATGAAATGAAATATATCATTATTGTGGATCACAGGTATAGAAAGGATTACATGTCATAGTTAGAGTTCAGCTATGTCCCGCCACGTGGGCACACAACATTTGTCGCAGAGAAGCATGCATTTAAAACAAAGTTTAAAAAAAAAAACATTTAAAAATTAATTAGATACTCTTACAAATTGAAACCTTAAATTGAATCGTCACCAAGAAATTCTTCCAAACTATAATAACATTTTTCTATCAACAGATTTTTTAAATAAATTATTCTCATCTTCTCTCGTATCGTTTTAGGGATTTTATTATATTATTTCATTGTCTATTATTATCATCATTTGCTCTTCTGTTCCGGTTTTCTGTTGATATTCAAAAGGCAAGGATTTCTGATAACCAGACCTAGATTTTTCTAGCGCGATAACAACTTTCTAAGTGATAACTAGAGATCGTTATCGGTAGCATCCGGAGGGTCAGCATATTAGGTTTTACAATAAAAAAAAATGTTAAATATAATTAAAGAAGTTCTACAGTGAGACGCTTTATTTATTTAAAATCAGTTTTATATAAACAAAGCTGATTCAGTTGATAGTTTATTTGAGAATGTGAAACAAGAACAATAATTTTGACAACAAAAAAGTACACCTTATTTTCTTTTCATATATTTTCTTTATTTTTAAGTAATATCAAACTAACTTCGATAGGTACTTTAAAAGATTAAATGTACATATCTATTTGAGTGCATTAGTACCAGAAAAAATCGACTTCTGATTAATGAATCATCATAATTATATCAGCCCACAGAACATTAAAAGAGGTTAGAAAAGGCAGTTTGTAACGAGACGTCCTCCAGCCGCTTCCTTAGGTATTCGGTCCATCTGATAACAAATTATTAAAATAACGCATTATCAAACGTACATAATCAGTATGAAGAGCGAAGAAAAGTGTCGAAAACGGAAAACATTCCCGTGTTTAACGTCAAAAGAGACAAATCAAAGTCGAAGACTGACATACTGATAGATGTGGGCGATGCGTTTTACTTTAAACGTGCGGAAAATATATTCAGGCTTCCGTGAAAGCCTTTTATCGTTTGTCACGTGACGGCTGCGTTTAAATGTCATCTCGTTTGATATGGAACATAAAATCGGAACAATAAGTACGATTATTGATGACGTTTTAGCTTTGAAACCAGGGTATCCGGTATCCGGTATTGAAATTATTCTTTTACATCTGTAAATACTTAATCCGTTATGTCTGGTTGTACCGTTTAAACCAGTTATGAAAAGGAAGCGGGAACGGTATACATACGCATTATTGGTTTATTGTAACGTTAAAAATTCTTTACCGGTTTTAATTTAACGGTAACAGTTCTTTACCGTTAATACATTGTCAACGTTTTACATTCGTCACGAATGTCTATACATGCAATCTATTTGCACTATGATGAATTCGAGGGTGGTTATTTTGACAACTCCCCCAATGGACAGCCCACCAAAAGTGGCATTCTATTGGGGAGTCCTATGTTCAGCAGTGGACGTATTTAGGCTGATGATCATGAGTGACTCCTAAGTTTTTGACAGATGATAGACTGACAACTTACCGAACTTACTTAACTTAACAATACCGAAGCTTTGAGCTGACTTATATTACAGTATATAAACTACTAATAAGTATTTATTGGGATATATAATGTAATAGTATATATACACATATGTATGAATTTATGTATATATAGATATTTGTATCATTCATATTCGTGTATCGTCTATGTATATATTGTTCGTTTATGTTTATGTAATATGTATTTTCAAACTTTATTAAAAGTAGGTACATTTCTTTATCAATTGGTACTAAACGCATTACACTTGTCCTTTCGGTTACTCTAAGGTTGACTGGAAAAGATCCCTAAGTGGGATAAGTCCGCCTTTGTACACAGTTTAATTCCTATTTTATTATTGTTGTTGTTGTTATTTTTGGTACAATAAAGCGTTTACATACATACATCCAACTGGATACCTGCAAAACGAAGCGGTTGCAGTGAGTAAGTGACCAGTGAGTGACAAAAATGAGGCGAGAAGGTCGCAGCGGCGGCCTGCCAGCTTACAGCGACGCGAACAAATGGCGGGACATACGGACGGGGCGGGTCGCCAGTGCGCGCGGCAGCTGTTTTTTCTTGTCCGCGCAATAATCCGGCGGCGCTGTGTCGGCGGCGGCGCGGGCGGACGCATCCATCACGGGGCATTAGCGCGTCAGGTGCGGGTGCGGTCACACTGCCAGCGAGGACTCTACGGAATTATTAGTGCGTTTCATTTGTCAAAATCCAACTGTTTTATAACTTATAAAGAACTATGGACTTTTCAATTAAACTCCGCTCGCGTGAACTACAGAATCCGCCCCCGTTCCCACTTCCGCTCCCGTTCTGTTCCCACTTCTACTTCCACTCCCACTCAGACTCGAGACTCTCAATACCCAATCCCAACCCCAACCTCAACCCCATCCCTATCCCCAAAAACTAAATTTCACTCAATCCCATACGCGCCGCGCCGTTCGCTGCGCCGCGGCCGTTGACCTCGCCCATATGATGAACAACTGTGAAAACTGCATCAAATTTCATTCGTTGTTTTTGCGTGATGCGGTAACAAGCATACATACAGACAGACAGATAGACAGGCAGACAGAAAGACAGACAGACAGACAGACAAAAATTCTAAAAATAAAATGTTTTAGTTTCTATTGGCCCTATAAAGACCCCTCATATAATTTTTTTTAAATATCTCTCATGGACATACATAGACCAGTTACAATTTTATTATAAGTACAAATTAGTAATAAATTATGGACATAGTGTGCAATAAATTATTTTTATTGTTATTATAATAATACTGATTAAAGTAGATAAATAGACTACAATGATTTATTTATTTTATTTAATAATTTATTAAACACATACAAAGAGACAATACAAAGAAAAGAAAATTATACAAACGGTTAAGCTATATATTATAATCTAATAAATAAAATCGTAAACTTCGCGTGTCTGTACATTGAAGATATTTGCAAAAAAAAATTGGGGGGTCTAAGGATAAGCAACAGAGCACATTTCGATCATTTTTGAAATTTTTGTCTGTTTGTCTGTGAGTTTGTGCACGCATCACTTAAAAACGACTGATCGGACTCTGATGGACTTTTCACAGAAACATGGGGCTTAACTTAACTTAACATTTAGTCTTTATTTCATCGCAATCGGCTAACTCAATCAAAAGTTATAGACATTTTTAGTTTTCAAATACATTAGTAGGTAAGGTTAGTATGCAATATATTGCACATAATAGTATTTCCGTACTATTCAGATTGCGATGAGTTTCGATTACATTTGAAGCTGTGAGTGGGAATTGGTGTGGGAGTGGGAGTGGGCGTGAGAAAAGGGGAGTGGGTGTGGGAGCGGAAGCGGAAGCGGGAGCGGGAGGGGAGGAGAGGGGAGCGGAAGCGGAAGCCGAAGCGGGGGCAGAATCGGGAGCGAGAGAGGGAGAGGAAGCGGGACCGGAGCGGAAGCGGGTGCGGAAGCGGAAGCGAGAGTGGGAATGGGAGCGGGTTCTGTAGTTCTCGCGAGCGGAGACGCGGGCACAGCTAGTGGAACATAAAATTATTTACTGACAACACATTTAGTCACTAAAAACATTGCCATTAAAAACTCTGCAGAGCTGAAGGAGATATTTTATCTGTCTAAGTCTATTGTATGGGCCTTCCTATCCATTTTTGTGATTAGTATATAGCAAATTGTATATTTTTATTTCTAAATAAAATATAGTTAAAGTTAGTCACTAATTAGAATTCGGTTTAATTGTCAAATAAAAATATACAAATTGCTATATACTAATTTGAAGGGCCCTACATATAAAATATCTCCTCCAGCTCTGCAGAGTTTTTAACGGTACCGAGGATACTCGCTGCGTTACCCCTTTGAATGTCCAGGCTGATGCGGGCTGATGCGGACTTTACTTTCAGAAGTTTGCCCATATTCGATAGTTAGTCACTTGATATTCTTTATCGCTGTTTTAGTGGCCGCACGTTTTAATCATAAAAAGTTTTTTTTTTTCATTTCACGTCAATATGTGTAACCTGTTTTGCACGTGCCTTTACCATAGAATACTTTTTTTTATCTTTATTAAGGGGAGAGGTGTAGTCATTTCTGACTATGTCCCCCTGTGGGAGAATACTTAATGATACTACGTACCTTTACACTCTGTGATGAAACACGCCTATATTCCACTCCAGGTACCTAATCGAGTTAGGGAAGTGGACGAATTAGGAACATGGACGAGTTAGGAAAGTGGACGAGTTAGAAAAGTGGCTGAGTTAGGAAAGTGGACGAGTTAGGAACGTGGACGAGTTAGGAACATGGACGAGTCAGAAAAGTGAACGAGTTAGAAAAGTGGCTGAGTTAGGAAAGTGGACGAGTTAGGACCGCGGACGAGTCAGGACCGCGGACGAGTCAGGAAAGTGGACGAGTTAGGAACGTGGACGAGTTAGGAAAGTGGACGAGTTAGGACCGCGGACGAGTCAAGAAAGTGGACGAGTTAGAAAAGTGGCTCAGTTAGGAAAGTGGACGATTTAGTCCTGAAGGGTATACCTATACCTATAGATAAACAAACAAATATTCGCGAGACATTGATATTACTTATGTTAAATTTTAAATGAATATATCAAATACAAAAAACCTAGAAAAGCATCTAGAATATAACAGACACAAAGTTTATTTAATAAGTAAAATTGCTGTAATGTGGATAAATCTTATTTGTATGTAACATACGCGCGTAGCGGACAAACAGAGCGTTCCTTTCGGGAGAGGTTAATTAAAAGTGAATGCGTTAAGGTTTATCCAAACCGATGCGTCAGCGAGGCGTCCGATTTCGGACGGATGAACTCTGCTAAAGGAGTTTGTCACTGAAAGTTTTAAACTTTCAGTGTCGCCCTCGTACAAACTCCTTTAGCAGAGTTCATCCGTCCGAAATCGGACGCCTCGCTGACGCATCGGTTTGGATAAACCTTAACGCATTCACTTTTAAAACGCATTCACTTTAAGAACTGGCCACTTGCATTTCAAAAGGCCGTCGAAGAGACCCCTTAGGACGAGTGGGTAAAGTGCTTTTTTCAGTGGTTCCATCGGATGCAGCGATGTATTGATGTGAATTGACACTATTGTGAAAAGATGTAATGAAACTAATAACTTGCTAGTTTGTTTGGTTTTTGATTTTCTAAGCACTTTCAGGGTCGACCTCGTATGAGTTCGCACGCGTCTACTCACCGCGATGCGTCTGGAAGTCGAAAGCTGCGATTTATCCGACTGGGACGTCCGGGGCGTCCAAATTCGGACGGATCATAATGTCCAAAAATCTATGAATGTTAAAAAATCTTTGGTTTTAATGGATTTTTTTAATTCTTGATGGCTTTGCGCTTGACGTTAATCTCAATGTCATAAAAGATAGTTGTATTCTTACGTTAGTTAATGTAGTATCAGCAAAAAAAATCTTAATACCTTTGGAAATAAGGAAATTAAAGCCCCTCTTTTAGTCCGTAGTAATATATGGGAGTGTTTCTTGGATATATCAGGTTTTTTAAGTGATTCATCATCATCAGGTTTATTTTGTCTCCACTGCAGGAGCACAACCCTCTCTCATCTGCCGGAGACAGACGGAGGATTTGGTCTACACTCCCCGTGCTGGCCAGAAGGGTTGAGCAGGCCTAATTGTTGTTTTATAATGTATTCCCTTAGTCGCCTTGTACGACATCCACGGGAAGAGTTGGAGTGGTCCTATTCTACTCTACCGGAAACCACACAACGATTTTTGTGCCAATGTCACGTTTTTTATTTAATAAAATAAAGGTACGTAAACATAAGTATAGAAATAGATTTTATTAAGAAAGGTCGTGGGTTAAGACCTAGGCTTAGGTCGCACTTGCACTGTCCCGTGTATAATACCGCACTCTCCTTGTCCGTCGAAATCGGCTACGTTACGAGGTTGGGTGGTGGTCAACCCTAGATGTCCCACACGATGAACTGGCCGGTGAGATATTGGTCGTAGTTGGTATGTTGGCCTAAATATTGGCCTTGCCAATTAATTCTGCGAACAGGGTAGGCAGAAAACTCAATAGTCCCAGCGTAGTTAATTTTTTAAGCGATTGATATCATTTTACTTATTATAGACAACATTGCTTCGATATCAGTGCACAATTTGTTGATATCTCGTATACTTATAGAATAATCTCCTGGCGACACTTAACGATTACGCCCAAAATTCAAAAATTCAAATTCAAAATTGTTTATTGTTTCAACCTATATAAACATCATGTATATATACCAAGGTCCTCTTTTTAAGTAAAAATGTACTTGTGTTAGGAGGACCCCGCTCTTCCCTGAGTGGATTTGTTAACATAATTTATTACAATATAAAGTATACCTATATCTTTACAATTTAACACTTTCCAATTTGCAAGGATGTAAGTGTATAAGTACGGTGTGTGTGTGTGTGTGTGTGTTTGTGTGTGTGTGTGTGTTTGCATGTATGTGGGTGAGTGCGCGAATCCTTGTGACTGCGTATGTGCATGTGTGACTATTTTTTTGTATCTAAGTGAGATTTTATTATTGTGGAGTGACTGCCCAGTATATCTAATGAGAAGGAAATTACTGTCCATTTCTATTTAATAACTATTCGGACGCGTCGCTGACGCACTGGTTCGGATAAACCTTTAAACTGAAACCCCCTCCCGCCGCCCCGAGCCTCCCCGGACTCTTTGACAGAATTATAAATGCGAATTTGAGTATTTGCCCGTGGCGATGCCGCGATGGCGATGCCGGCCGGAATGTTCGGCCGGCTGATTCATTATTCCCGACGCAACGGCTTTAATATGCTCTAAAGGGTTCCTCTGGTGCTGTTTTCAGGATTCCGTCAAAACGCTTAATCCTATTAACTAAATTTATTTTTGCTCCCGCCTCCGCGACGAGAGCGGTGGTTCAAAAAGAATTTCACTCAGTATTGTCTTAGAAATCATTTTTTCTTTTTTTAAATTTAGGTATTTGTTTTATAAAAAATTTAGGCGTAATAAAAACCTCTTCGACTGTCAGAAGTTGTGGTGCTAACTAAAAAAATAATTTGAGACGTGTCTTGGGAGATTTTAGTTAGTAATTTACCAGATTATGGCTATCTAAATTTAAAGCCTTCCAAATAAAGTAAACTAAAAACTTTCTAGATTATTGAAATGAAATGAAAATTATTTATTTCAGAAAGATATACATTCCATATATAATTAGTAGGTCTTAAACTTGGTTAGTAGGCTGTCATATTTTTTTTTCGTCAATTGTACAATAGAAAATCAGTGAATTATAAATGTCAGTAAAAGTACAGAATTAATTAAAAATTGCGTATCTCAAGTACTGTAAGCTGGCCAGGCGAGGCACAGCTCAGGCAGACCGCCCCATTGGGCTAGTGACTGGCTCACTGGACAACAGCACCAGAGGTTGTTGTTGAAAGAAATAAAGAAAGAAAAAACATTTATTTACTACCATATTATAAGATCTATTTATGGGCTTCGTAGTCGTGATTCTCTAAGAGAATTATTTAAGGAAATAAATATAATGACGGTGCCATGTCAATACATATTCGCTAACATTATGTTCGTTAGACAGAACCTTTCTTTACTCAGCTTAAATAATGAGAGGCATAATTTAAATCTTAGAAATAATAATAAAATTCAAATACATCATTCTAGATTATCTAAGATCAATAATTCTTTTGTGGGGCTGTGCGTGCGTTACTACAATAAGGTTCCGAATGAAATTATTAACTTGTCTGAACAAAAATTCAAATCTTCTATAAAAGTTAATCTGTGCAAGAAAGCCTACTATAAGTTAGATGACTACTTAAATGATAAAAGTCCATGGAGTGCTTGATGGCTCAGCATAGGTAGACTTAATGATTGTAATGAATAAGATAAATCAAAGGTAGGGCCCTGTGCCGTTGGGTTTGTTGCCACTTCTTCCCCTCGGTTATACAGGTGGAAGTGGAGTAGATTTAGGCAGAATTTGACGTCAAAAAGAGAATTATGTGTTCCAATTTTGAAAATAAATATTTTGATTTTGATTTTTGATTTTGAATTGGCACACAAAAAGAAAAAACCAACAAAGCAAGAAAAAGGAAAAAAAATTTATTATAAGAACTAGAGAAAACAATTAAAAAATTTAACGTAGTTAAAATAGTATGCGTGTGCCGTGGCAGCAAAAGGGCAAACGACTCAGCATATGCCTAGACCAAGTAAGGTGCTGGGCGCTGATTTTCAGTCGCACCCGGTGCAGACAAGCTTGTCTACAGTGCCAAACAAAGAAGTAATAAATATGATATGTGTAATTGCAGTACGTATGTACCTAGATAATATAATATAATACTTAAGAATCACACCAAATACATAAATATGATGAGTAAATATGACTAGGGAAAAAATAAATAAAAAAATAATAAAAAATTATAATGAATAAAAATGCACATTATAAATATATTATATTATACGTTATATTGTTGAGGTTCGATTCCCAACTTTGTAGACATAGGCATAATTTTATCCATAACTTCTGTTATAGGTTAATTATAACATGAAATCAGGTTAATTACAAAAAAATTAAATGAAAACACAATCAAATTAAATAGGAACAAATTAAAACCAAACAAAAATAACCTACAATTTCTCTGGCATAATATTTTCTACCCAAAGGTTGTCTGGAAGAAATCGCTTAAAGCGATAAGACCGCCTTAATTGTACTATTTGTAACTTTTATAACGTGTAACTGTATTTGTTTGTGCAATAAAGTGTATTGTATTGATAAACAAAAATAAAAATGTCATATAAAATATCAGGAATAATCCTGGCTGTACAAGCTAGTCCCGGTCTGGATGTTATATTTGTGAATTGTCCAATCCTTGCTTAATTCCCATAGCACAGGAGAAAATCCTAGTTTGGGATTAGACAAGTGTATGTATATGTATATTATATGTAATATTAAATTATTATTTCCTTAACTCATAGCCCTATTCTGTAAGCAGACCTCTTATATTCGGCTCACAAATGAAATTGAAATTCAAATAGCTTCTGCCAACTTTGATTGTTATTTCAAATTTGTGAATGTTCGTTGAAAGTAAAACAATCGTCACAGGGGCCCATAGGCCAGGTCCGCAATCAGGAACCCCTGGGCCCTCTTGTACAAATTGTACAAAGTTGTCTGTCCCCAGTGGAAAACGAACCCGAGTCCCATGACGAAGCCACCAGCTAGACCAACGAGGCGGCATTAACTTGTTATGTACAAAAACTTTAGGTACACATAGCTCGGTAGTCAGTTGCTTTATATAACTTATAGATAGTGTCTCCGCGAGGAAGACACAAATTAAAAATCTTGTAATACAAAATCTTGTCTTTATTTTTTCTAATTAATAAAACTTGACATGACACTATGCGTTCGGTGTATGCCTTTTTTTTATCACCACGGATAACCAAGTGAGTCCTTTGCTGGCGCGTGTCTTTAAAATGAGTGAATGGGTGTTGCCAGGCGCCGACAGCTAGACAAACTTTTTTTTTTTTTTTAATCATTTTTATTTAGGGGCTTTTATACTTAGACAAACTTCGGTTTCATTTAACAAAACATTGTTTTCAGTGTGACATCTACTCACACTCGAACATTCCCGCAGCACAGCGCGAAGTCCGACCACTTCCACTCTCAGCTGCGCTACAGGATTTGTCAACTGTCACGTTCCTTCGACAATTCTTTTACTTGTACCTAACTGTAGCTAGTATTTCGATTAGTTACAGATACTCTACTCCTATTCTCCTAAAGACAACGAACTAGTAGGAATACTCCATTGTGTGTGATCTGAAACTGGTCCAAGAAGAGACATGATCAACTGAAAGACGTCCACTGCAACCCCAATAAAAGAATGCCACTTTCGTGGGCTGTCCATTGAGGGGTTTGCCATAATCACCTCGCTTGGTAGGCGGATTTTTGATCGCAGTAATGATTTTAATATACACAGAAAACGCTGCTGCCCGTCCCTGTGTAATCCCTTAGTTTCCTTTACGACACCCACGTGGTCCGATTCTAAACCGGGAACAATATGGCACGATATTATAGAAGATAACGAAATTAAAGTAAAAAGGAGTCTCCTAGCTACGTCCCTGGCGGCGACTCGGGCCCGTTCCCAAGAATAACGATACATTGTAGGCGCGCGGTGCCACCTGCGGTCGGCCCCGCGTGCACGTGACCAATTCCAACAGAAGATTCTGCGCCCCACCTGTGGCTTAGTGGACTATAGTGTTAAGAAGATGAGACAGAGGATTGGTGCGAGACTAAAGAAACGGCGACCGACAGAATAAGCTAAGTAGACTGTTTAGTTACAATAACCGTTGTAACTGTAATCTTCTTGTAGCAGATAACTTCGTAACCTCAGACCTTACTAAAATTTACTATTAACTTTAGAAAGGGATGGCAGATTTCGTCTGAGTCACTGTAAAATTAAGAGATATGGGCCTTGGTTAGATGTATGGTCTGAGTATTGCCGCCTTCTGTATAAAGCAAAAAGAAATAAAAGTATGTATGTATGTATGTATGTATGTATGTATGTATGTATGTATGTATGTATGTATGTATATATGTATGTATGTATGTATGTATGTATGTATGTATGTATGTATGTATGTATGTATGTATGTATGTATGTATGTATGTATGTATGTATGTATGTATGTATGTATGTATGTATGTATGTATGTATGTATGTATGTATGTATGTATGTATGTATGTAAACGCTTTATTGTACCAAAAATAACAACAACAACAATAATAAAATAGGAATTAAACTGTGTACGAAGGCGGACTTATCTTATAAGAGAAACAAAGGTAGATTTCAGTAGCGCTGTGAACGACCGGGACTGATCCAAAAATCTTACCAAGATAGAGCGGTTATAGCCACTTGTTTACTTCAGTCTCGCGCGTGCCGATTTTCGGACACAGCACGCACCATTTAAGTTTCGCGGTCACGCTTCTAGTGAGGTGATAGAGTTATGCCGTTAGAAATCGCGCAATTTGGCACTGTTGCAGATTTTTGACGATGTTTACCCGAAATTGACTCGAGGCGAGACGAGTAAGCGTTTGATAGTTTTTGCAATATACCAATTGACACGCGCGTCGCGCCATCCTCGCCATTCTATCTTGATAGGATTTCTGTGGTTACAATATCCGTTTTAATTATAATTCTTTATTGCACACATTTTAAAAGTAAATACAGTTACAAATTTTGTATACAAAGGCGAGCTTATCTCTAAAAGAGATCTCTTCCAGCCAACCTTACAGGGTGTGAGACAAGGCACTAAGAGCGAGGGGGCGAAAAGTGCATAATATACTACATAATAACTAAATACTGAAACTACTTTACACATATATATATATATTACATATAGTAAATAAATATTTATAATAAATATAATAAACATACATAAATACATACATATCATATTATACTGAGTGAGACAGATAGTGCTCTTTAATAACAGGTATTAATAATAATAACAATAAAATCATTTATTTGCAGGCAACTTAGCCCATAGACAAATACCTTAGCCTAGAAATACATACATTATATAACCTCACATTAAATACACACTATTTCAGGGATTTTAGAGTCTTCGCCTCCCTGTAGCGTCTAAAGACGAGTCCCCTCGGGCCAGAAGTCGGGGCTGAGGAATACACCCTGGTGCTTAGTGGGAACCCGGAGTCTACAGGCCCTTAAGTTATTAGAAATAGTAGATTAGATTAGATTAGATTTATTTATTTCACTTTTACATCTTAAAAATTCAATTTTACATGTCATTCTAGTATGGTAAAAGGGATCGTCATAAAATAAAATAATGTATAAATTACAATATCAACAATTCAAATAATGTCATAGTATATAACATACTATCTATGTCAGTAAATAATATTAAAAAATACACTTGGTATTAAATTATCACAAAGTAAATTAAATTAAACGTCAGAGGGCCCACCAATTTAATTTTTTAGAAAATTCATTTATGGAATAATATTCATTTTCCAACAAAAGGTTTTTCAGTCGTCGACTAAACGTTTCGTCATTGGTCTCGTTACGTAGATCTGCGGGCAGGTGTTCGTAGTACGTGGGGCCGATGACGCGGGGGTTTTTGGTGGCAAGTGCAGTGCGGCGCGTTACAGTCTTTAATCGACCTTCGTTACGAAGTTCGTGCCCTTCGCCTATACGTCGCCCGAAACTGGTCATATTTCGCCTAACATACATTATAACTTCGAATAAATATAACGAGTACATAGACATTATGTGTTGATTTTTGAAAAGTCCCCTGCACGTTTGTTTTGGCTTTACTCCACACATTATACGTAGTGCTCTTTTTTGAAGAATTAAAACTCGGTTCGACTCTGTAGAGTTTCCCCAAAGATATAATAGTATACTCCAGGATCGCACATTCGACCTGCGACCTTCTAAGCCTCGCCCGGATGTGCTGCATTACATCTTCTGGTGTTGTTGCCGCATCCAGACGGGAAAGGTAAAGGGATGTCGTTGGCGTTGCTGCCTTCAGGTTGGTCAAGGCTGCAGGGACGGTGCCGCGCTTGTTGCGGTTGCAAATAAAATATTGTAAATGCTACAAGTAAGCTTTGTATGGAGATCTTGCGCTGTAAGAGATGCCTAGTAAGTTTCAGACTGCTGGGCGAGTTAATACCCGAGTAACCGAGCTTTTTGGTACACTTAGTAATAGAGCCTTGATCGCCAACCGAAACACGTCCACTGCTGAACACAAGCCTCCCCAATAGAATGACACTTTTGCTGGGCTGTCCGTTGGGAGATTTGACATAACCATTACGATTGCCAGGCGGGTTGGTGATCAGTTATCCTGCTGCAATCCCTTAGTCGCCTTGACGACACCCACGGGAAGTCCTTATGCTCATTGCGAGCAACTGTTGGGTGAAGGTCTTTTAAAATAAAATCGTGGACTGTATTTACTGGTATTTATTTCTTCACCAACATAAAATTTAGTTTTTCTTAGCTATAGCACTAGGAACAATGAAGATTTTAATTTTATTAGCGACAATTGCCCGCTAATCCGGAATATATTTGGAACACACGTTTTACCCCAAGATGGCGAACCGAATGATGCGGAAACGGAAGTTGGTCGCTTCTTATTTTATATTATATGTTGCCAGCATACAAATATTCTGTGTTCGGATGTGTTCCGAACAGCAACAAGACGTTAAACGTCATAAATTTCCCAAGCACATGTGGCGCGACGTGTGTGCCCGGAACTATGCGACACAATTCCGCTTAATAGAGACGCCGAGTGTAACCCCCAGGATTATCACGAAACAATGTCCATAACGACAATTCGGCAGATTGTCGCCTGGCGGTATCTCGTCCTAATTGGAATAATATCGGACCAAGTTCGCGCCGGCCGGGCCCTACCGAGCCTCTAGCCAACCCTTCCACTTGAAATATTAACGGCCCTCTAATTGGTTTCCTTTGGAACTCTTAAATTTCGCGACGACGTGGTTATGTCTCCCGGTTAAATTACGGCGAACATTTCAATTTTACATTTGCAATCCGATTGGAATTCAAGGGCTTTTATCTTTTATTTTTCTATTTTATGATCTCTAAAGGTAACTGGAAGGTAGAATTTGTAAACTTATGATATAGCAGACGAAAAACATCATAAAAAGCCACGAACGTGCGTGCTGGTAGCAGGGCAGTACATATCATCATCAGGTTATTTTTGTCTCCACTGCTGGAGCACAACCCTCTCTCATCTGCCGGAGACAGACGGAGGATTCGGCCTACACTCCCCGCGCTGGCCAGACGGGTTGGGTACATATACAACATATCTAACTATTTTCGACCGCACCGTTGACCTAGTGACTTCGTCATTGTAATCAAGCGCCAGAGGTCGTCGACTCGATTCCCACTGAAGACAGACAACTGTACAAGTTGGTCCCGGTCTGGTTGTTATACTTGTGAATTGTAATATCCTCGTTTAATTTCCATAGTACAGGAGATAATTCTAGTTTGGGATTAAACAAGTGTATGTATAAAATATGTAATATTTATCTCTACTTCCATCACTCTTTTCCCACTAAAGGAGAGGTCACACAAAATATGGGTATCATTATATCAGCCCGCAGAGACGTCCACCGCTTCCGGCCACCTTCTTCAGATCCCGGAAACTGGGGGCCGCGGCTTCTGTTTCCTATTCATCGGAGAGGTTTGCCCGTAATGGCCATGCTGGGCAGACAGTACTAGGCCTCGCACCGGCGACGGTGCTTCCCGCCACCGGTCTGTGATATTTATGGCCTAGTGCATGGTATACAGCCATTGTCGATCGCCAGAGCCAATATGGGTACCTATAAACATTTGTAAGAAGAGTAAATATTAAAATAAATAGTATGACAGTCAACGATCTCTATGTACTACTAGATGGAGCGTTCCAAACAATCGCTCTGTTCCACGCAAGTAGCCACAACTCTTTCACATTCATTTTGAAACTTGTGCAGTTACTACTCAGAAGATTTAATTATTTTCTAAATATTGACATTATTCAACCCGTCAATATTTAGTAATAATTAAATGTTCTGCGTAGTAACTGAACACCTTTCATTGTGAATATGAAAGAGTTGTGGCTACTTGCGTGGAACAGAGCGATTGTTTGGAACGCTCCATCTAGTAGTACATAGAGATCGTTGATGGCAGTATAAAACTTTTAGCTGTAATACGAAAAAATGTATTCTAATTAAATTGGTAATACATTGACAGTTCATTTACAGGTATTCAGTAAAACATGTGTCACTGGGCCGGGTATGAACCTTAAACCACTTAAGTAACCGAGCGCGATATAACTGCGCGATATAACCGAGATACGGCTGCTGTTTTATATTCCGCCAGTACCGCGGCCGCTCGGCCCTTATTCCGCTCACGAAATAAATCTCTCTTATTTATCCTTTGCAAAGACAACCTATTGTTTTCCCTCGTGTGTTTGCTCCGTGCAGTTTACTTCTACTAAGTCTGGGCCTCTCTGTGGCCCTTATGAATATTACTGAAGGTATCTTATCTTGTTAGGGGGGGGGGGGGGGGGGCTAGAAGACGTGGCGACACTTCGACCCTTCTGGATCTTTTGGGCCAAAGACCTGACCACATATGCCTTACAATTTCTTCTTCATATGCAGAATCGTCGAGTTTCCTTCGCCGGAAAGCCTCGTCATCATCATCAGCCTAAACACGTCCACAGTTGGACATAAGCCTCTACAATAGAATGCCACTCTTCTTTAACTTTTTGAAGTAAAAATATAATTTTACTTGTCATTCTAATATATGGTAAATAGGATCGTCATAAAATAAACGAATATTATATAGGTAGAAAATATGATTACAATGTGTATGAAACATAATGTCTCATCATCATCCGAAATACGTCCACTGCTGAACATAAGCCTCCCCAATGGAATGACCCGTAAACATTTGTAAGAAGAGTAAATATTATAATAAATAGTATGGCAGTATAAAACTTTTAGCTGTAATACAACGATCTCTATGTACTACTAGATGGAGCGTTCCAAACAGTCGCTCTGTTCCATGCAAGTAGCCACAACTCTTTCACATTCACTTTAAAACTTGTGCAGTTACTACTCAAAACATTTAATTATTTACTAAATATTCACATTATTTACCCGTAGCGCCAATATTTAGTAAATAATTAAATGTTCTGCGTAGTAACTGCTTGTGCAGTAATTATTATTACTAAATATTGGCGCTACGGGTAAATAATGTCAATATTTAGTAATAATTAAATGTTCTGAGTAGTAACTGCACAAGTTTCAAAGTTAATGTGAAAGAGTTGTGGCTACTTGCATGGAACAGAGCGATTGTTTGGAACGCTCCATCTAGTAGTACATAGAGATCGTTGCTGTAATACGAAAAAATGTATTCTAATTAAATTAATTATACATTGACGGTTCATTTACAAGTGTTCAGTAAAACATGTGTTACTGGGCCGGGTATGAACCTTAAACCACGTAAGTAACCGCAAACGGGGCTGTCCATTAGGGGATTTGCCACAATCATCACGCTTGGCCGGCAAATTAGTGATCGCAGTAATGATCTTGTATACACAGGAGAGCGCTGGTGCCCATCCCTGGTGCAATCCCTTAGTCGCCTTGACGACACCCACGGGAAGACTGGGGGTGGCCCTAAGCCGGGAACCACACGGTTACTTATAATTTGTGCGATGTAATAGCACTAGCCCCTTGCAGTCCTCGTCGCGTGCCCAAAGTACTCGCAATCGATTACAAGACTTGCCGTGTGGTTTCCGGTAGAGTAGAATAGGACCACTCCAACTCTTCCCGTGGATGTCGTACAAGGCGACTAAGAGAATACATTATAAAACGTCAATCAGGCCTCCCCAACCCGTCTGGCCAGCGCGGGGAGTGTAGGCCAAATCTCCGGCAGATGAGAGAGGGCTGTGCTCCTGCAGTGGAGACAAAAATAACCTGATGATGAATTACAAGACAATGAACCGGGGAAAATAAACAATATCCAAAGCCAGCAAATCCATCAGCAGCTACACAGAGTGTTATAGATGGAGCAAGTCTCCCGCGGCGCGGGGACCAATAATAAAAAGATGATAACTTCAGTCGTTGTAATTAAAACGTAGCAAAATTAATGCGAGGGACGCAATTAACAAGCAGCTCGCAAAAATGGCCGAAATGAGTTTTCTTTTTAACTTTACACAAGTTCAACTTAACGAATTTTCTTTTTTAATCGAGCGGCGAATGGCCGCCGTTCTAAATAATGTTTAATAAGTATTTTTAATTATTAGGCATTTTTTTGAAACACTCCGAGCGGTAAACTTGTAGAGTCATTCTTAAATATTAGATACTTGTGTTCACCGTAGGTTAGCTGGAAGAAATTTCTTTAGAAATAAGCTTAACCTTTTGTACAATTTTCTTTTCTTTATGTTGTTCTTTGTATGTATAATTAATTATTTATATATAATATATAATTAATTATTTAAATATTATTATTTTTTGACATTTCTTTGATTTGTATTTTATTTTAATTTTTTTTTATGCTTACAATTGGTAAGGAAATATTATTTTTGAGTTAATGACATGTAATGAATATTATTAATAAATTATATCTATGTCTATGTATGTTTATGTGTATAACAAACTATAATAGATTTTAAAAAAAATCACTGTTTCATATGTATTTTGTATCAACGATCTCTATGTACCACTAGATGGAGCGTTGCAAACAATCGCTCTGTTCCACGCAAGTAGCCACAACTCTTTCACATTCACAAAGAAACTTGTGCAGTTACTACGCAGAACATTTAATTATTACTAAATATTGACGCTACATAATGTCAATATTTAGAAAATAATTAAATGTTCTGAGTAGTATCTGCACAAATTTCAAAGTGAATGCAACAGAGTTGTGGCTACTTGCGTGGAACAGAGCGATTGTTTGGAACGCTCCATCTAGTTTTGTATTTTCTATCGGGTCACGTGACGAGCGTTTGGTACTAACGTGGTATTGCATATGTTATCTTTGGTATTAGGTACGCCAAACTATGTTACAAGATCTAATATGTATAAAAGGAAAGTGTGTGTATGTATGTCCAGCCTTTTCTCCATAACCACCCACCGTCACCCACTCACGGTTGCAGTGTGTGTTTATGGAGAAATGGTTATGGAGAAAAAGGTGGACATACATACACACACTTTCCGGCGGCTGGCAGCGACTAGATGAGAAGAGCTGAGGATCATTGGGTTCAGAGAGAGAGGCTTATTGACGCTGACTGCATTACTTCATTGCCGTGTGGTTTCCGGTAGAGTAGAATAGGACCACTCCAACTCTTCCCGTGGATGTCGTACAAAGCGACTGAGGGAATACATTATAAAACATCAATCAGGCCTCCCCAACCCGTCTGGCCAGCGCGGGGAGTGTAGGCCAAATCCTCCGTCTGTCTCCGGCAGATGATGATGATGATGATATTACTTCAGCACAAAATCTACTTGTACAGTCGCTGCGCTACGACAAGTGACTAAGTTTATTCTAACTTTAACTTTATTAGCACTGTTTGACAGACTAAGAGACTAAAGTAATACAATTTGCATGTTACTTCAGAAACAAAATCTGTGAGGGAAAGCGTGTGATTTTGTGGGACACAAACATTTTGTATATTTTTCAGTGTCGCCGCCCGGCCGCTCGCCGCTCGTCCGCTCGCCCGGTTAGTGCAACAAAAGCCTTCGTTAGCCGCAACGGCGCCGCAGTTTAGCATAATCTATTAGGCGCAGTGTATTTGTTTGCGCCCGGGCCGCCGCGCCGGCCGCCGGCCGCTAGATAACGCGCCATTTCCGCGGCATCCAGCCCGCTCAATGGCACTCAAAATCTGATCGTTAATTACTAGCTTTATATTTAATGCTATTGCCTGGAAATTCATTGGCGTTCTATACCTACATAGAGATAGCATAACGTTCACGGGGCAATGTATACGCTTCTACAACAAACTATCAAAGGAAATCTAAATATTACATACAGAAAGTTTAAGATTCACATTAAAAAACAACTCTATAAAAAAGCCTATTATAAAATAAACGATTATTTGAATGACAAAGAAGCCTGGTACTAATGTTGATTCAGCTTCACACAATTTTTAATGGTATGCAAACTTTATTTTAAAAGATGTGTTGCGTGCAGTTTGTTGCGCCGTTTCTTCTTCATAGCGCTAACACGTAGGAAGCGGTAGTCGATAAAAAAATGACGTGTATAAATATACCAAGTGTACTCATATGCAATAAATATAAATATATCAGACATTCACACCAATTATCCAGTCCCAAACTAGGCAGAGCCTGTGCTATGGTTACTAGATAACGGATACACATACTTAAATAAATATATAAACATCCAAGACTTGGGTACAAACATTCATATTCATCATACGAACATTTGCCCCTAGCGGGAATCCAACCCGCAACCTCCGGCGTCGCAGTCCGAGAGCTACCCGTTCCGCCACGGAGGTCGTCCATACCTATATCTTTTAAAGTAAATGATCAAGATTATTACGAACGTTTCTAAATTAACTTATGTTTACTTTTTAAAACTAAGACAATTCACAAAGGAATAACATGTCAAAAGTATTTGAATTTTATTTTTAATAAATGTCTTTCAACGAACATATTTTTTGTAAAATTAATTTCTATTTTAAACGTTGTACTCTACATTTTTCTGCAAAGATATCATTTAAAAGGATCTAATTTACAAAATGCTGCTTTTCCAGACACTAAATAATTTTGAATAATGTTCTCATATTTTTCTTCACAACGGTTCAATGGTTTTTATGGAATTTGACATGTGTATGAAGAAATATCAACGGCGGAAACTTAGTCGAAGATACGAAAAAGTAGCGCGTCTCTAGAATGTACAACACAGCGGCTGTAAGTATCGTGAAACAACAACAACACGGCGTTACGCCGTGCCTCTAGAATGTTCCTGTGATTCTGCCACCGCTATGTCCAGTGGCTTTATCGTTGGACGCAAAACCAAAGGCCATGGGTTCGATTCCCACCAGATACTGACAATTTTGTACAAGTTAGGTAGTCCCGGTCTGGATGTTATAAAGTGTATGTAGCAATAATGTCACTTTGTGTAATTCAAAATACCTATTAGCTTTACGATAATTCCGACCATAATCCGACATATTTATCACACATTTATGACGTTGTGACCGCAAATAACGGTTTCAATAATAGCGCCATGATTTTCACAGCGCTAATGAAACTACGCGGGTTAGTGCGGGGATAGAGGGGGGCAAGGGAAGGGGGGGGGGGGAGGTAATACTGTACGATGTGTCCGGATGTATGTTTATTGTGACGATAAACTCTAAAGTCGCGTCCGGCCGCCGGGAGCGCGCTCGTAGAGACATAGAAGAAGCAATAACAATAGAAACAGCAGCCATGACATTACCAGATGATCTAGAATAAGGTGCAGTGATTGGTTGTTCAATTTAAGAAGCAAACTTAAAGGCTGCTGGTACGAATCAACAAGTAATCAATAAAACCTCAGACAATGAAAGACGAAGGTGGATTCATGAACGCATTCAATTTAAAAGATTGTACCAACCGTGACCATGTTACAACAGCAGGCAGCAAGTCACGCAGCAGATCTCACAAACTACAAGTCAGATCTGACCATGTTACACCAGCAGGCAGCAAGTCACGCAGCAAATCTTACAAACTACAAATCGGATCTGACCATGTTACAACAGCAGGCAGCAAGTCACGCAGCAGATCTCACAAACTACAAGTCAGATCTGACCATGTTAGACCAGCAGGCAGCAAGTCACGCAGCAGATCTCACAAACTACAAGTCAGATCTGACCATGTTACACCAGCAGGCAGCAAGTCACGCAGTAGATCTCACAAACTACAAGTCAGATCTGACCATGTTACAACTGCAGGCAGCAAGTCACGCATCAGATCTCACAAACTACAAGTCAGATCTGACCATGTTACAACAGCAGGCAACAAGTCACGCAGCAAATCTCACAAACTACAAGTCGGATCTGACCATGTTACAACAGCAGGCAGCAAGTCACGCAGCAGATCTCACAAACTGACGTTACAGCAGATCTCACAGAAGTCCACACAACGCGGTCGGTCCTCGCCTGCAATTATCTCGGCCGCGTCGCGTCGCGTCTCCGACGGGACCCAATGAGCGCGCGGCTCAACCCTTGAATTTACGGGAACACAAGACGTCGCAGTAATAACAGCAAATTGCCATCAAATTGTCGCTCGGCCGAACCAATTTAGCCTCCGTGCCCCCTACCATCGGACTCTCGCCGACTCTGAAACATAAATTTACCAATCAACCTGTAACAGCAAGGAAAATTTAATTCTATTGTGCTTCAAAATTATTGTTTAAGGGGCATATTTGTTCAACGAAACTTAACGGGTTTTATGGACCGTTATTAAACAATAGAGCATCAAAAAATCAATTCATTTAAGAATTTTAAGGACAAATTTTCAGACGGTCCCGGTCTGGATGTCCTATTTGTCAACTATCCTATCTAATTCGCTTAATACAGGAGAAAAACCTAATCTGGGAGTTAGACAAGTATGTAACATATTTATTTACCTACAGAACTTAATCACAGTTTTAATAGTTATAAGTAGGTCTGCCTATTTTCACTCCGCATCTCGGTGAGCGTTTCAACCGCCGTAATTAACGTCACCTTCAAAAATTTAAAAGACAACACCAGTTCATCATTTATATAATAAGTTTCAGATCCAGATTGTGCATTGGGGAATTTTTTGATTAAGTAAATCCTTTTTTTTACCGTGTGGTTTCCGGTAGAGTAGAATAGGACCACTCCAACTCTTCCCGTGGACGTCGTACAAAGCGACTAAGGGAATACATTATAAAACATCAGTCAGGCCTCCCCAACCCGTCTCGCCAGCGCGGGGAGTGTAGGCCAAATCCTCCGTCTGTCTCCGGCAGATGAGAGAGGTTTGTGCTCCTGCAGTGGAGACAAAAATAACCTGATGATGATGATGAAATCCTTTATCAACTTTTGGCAGAGACGATACATCTCTCGAACTCGTCTAAATGCCACCTTCAAGTATCACACGAGTGTATCCGTCGGCGCGAGTTGCAGTGGTAGGGGTGTGCCAAGGTACATGGAGCGTGCAGACTACCCGGTGTTAACGATACATAACTCATGTCTTTGTCTATCGCCTATTAACCTCCGCCTGTAGACGTGACGGGCCGGGGGCGACGGGGCGGGGCGGGGCGGGGTGCGGGGCGACTAATAGTTCACCAACTTGGATACACTTAGCGACTAATAGTCGACATTATTATGTTTGATGGCGACTGATATAGTGAGATCAGAACTTCATGAGGTATCTGGTTCTTACAAAGGATTTTTGTATTGCCCCACGTACCTGCTACATGAAGGAATGAGAAAAAAATATTATATACTTGACTCCGCTCCACCTCCCCGCGATGATGACGTCATACGCCGAGCTCGCTCTGAAAATAGGTGCCAGTGCACCGTTCCGTCTAAAAAAAAGTTTGGATATTTGGATGTTTGGATGTTTGAATGTTTAAAAAAAAATATATAAAATAAATATCTCAGACATTCACACCAATTATCCAGTCCCAAACTAGGCAGAGCCTGTGGTATGGTTACTAGATAACGGATAGACATGCTTAAATAAATATATAAACATCCAAGACTTGGGTACAAAAATTCATATTCATCATATGAACATTTATTTTGCCCCTAGCGGGATTCGAACCGTTTGTTACTCAATCACGCTTCAACCACGGGACGTATCGTTATGAAACTGGGCACACATATAGGTTATTTATATCCTGGAATAGGACATAGGATAGTTTTTATCCCGAAAAAACATCCCATTCCTACGGGAAATACATAGGTAATAATTGATGTTAAGTTGGAGACGAAGTCGCGGGCAACAGCTAGTCTAAAATCATTTTGCAACATAAATATATTTCTAACGATAATTTTGAGTGATCATTTATTATTTGATGGGACCGATATAACAATGACTCCATACACGATACAATAACAACATACAAGACAAGATTCCATTTCCGCCGCGCCGTTACCGGAAGCTCCAAAAATACTCGATAAAAAAGTATCAAAGCAGATCTGGGCGAAGCGCGCGGTGAATACGGCAGATAGCATCGCGTCGTCTCGCACGTTCCAAAGACTTAATATTACTACGTAGATGCAATGTAGAGCACGTGTAGCAGTACCCACTACCGAGCTGCCCACACCCGGTTCTATCTGCCGGCGGGATATCGTTACAGACTTGATTTTAAAAGACGTGTTGCTTCAAGTTTGTTGGCCCCGTTTCTTCCTAACAGCTCTATCGTCTAGGAAGCTATAAATGTACTGTGTATAAATGTACCAAGTGTACTCATATGCAATAAATGATTTTGACTTTTGACTTTGACTTTTTGAGCTGTGGTCGAGTAGATAAAAAATTTACGTGTAAATGTACCAAGTGTACTCGTGCGCAGAAAGAATGTTGTCTTTGACATTGATAGTACCTCTTTATTGCACACAGATTAAGAACAACAATAAAAATAGGAACAGATTTTAGGAATTTGCACAAAGGAGGCCTTATCGCTTAAAGCAATCTCTTCCAGGCAATATTGGTACCAAAAAGGTTGTCTGGAAGAAATCGCCTTAGCGACAAGACATCCTAGATGTACATATGTAAGTTACTTTATGATTGTTTTTTTTTTACGTGCAATAAAAAGTAATTAAATTGAATTGAATTGAATTGAACATTTTCCAAGGTTAATAATAAAGACATGGCGACAAAGTATTGCAGGAACCTCTTGGTAAAAACCTTTTCGGTAAGTATCCATTAAAAAGCTTTGGTTTCAGTTTTACAAAGGTTTCGTTGTCGGCAAAATGGCGTTATTTCCACATAACTAATTTAGAATTGTATTTATTGGGCTCGATTCTGAAGGCACAACGTTAAAATTTGACAGCACTAAAACTGTTGCTATCCTTGTCACACAGTATTATGAAGATAAAGACGAAACCAATTTTAGCGCTGTCAAATTTTAAATGTGTGCCTTCAGAATCGGGCCCATTGTGTTTTTAATTTACGTCTGATTCTCGTTCACAACTTCCAGTGCCAACCAGTGTCTCGACTGCTACTACGAACAGACAGAACATATTTCATGGGAACAAAAATATTCAGTCACCTCCCTGAAAAACTGAAACAAATTGATTCAGACAAACTTTTCCAACGAGCCTTAGAAAGCTCCTAATACTGAAATGTTATCCTATCCTACCTACCTACCTACTTCCTACTAAGTTTGGATATTGGTATGTTTGTTACTCAATCACGCTTCAACCACTGGACGGATCGTGATGAAACTTGGCACACATATAGGTTAAGTCCTGGAATAGGACATAGGATAGTTTATATCCCGAAAAACCTCCCATTCCTACGGGAAATATATAATATTTTGTAATGTTAAGTTCTCCACGCGGACGAAGTGGCGGGCAACAGCTAGTAATTATATAAGTATTTGTTTATGTATCAAGAGTAATATACAGTGCGAATGTGGAAGGAGGAAAGGTACGAGGGTGTAAAGAAAGAGAAGGTAGCCAGAGTGGGAACGAGAGGGGATTCTGTAATACATGCGAGCGGAGCCGCAGGCACAGCTAGTTAGTATATAAAATTAAAGTAGCTGCTAAGAAACGATAGAGACCGCGCGTGATTAGACGTCAGTTCTGTGGTGGCGTGATTAATGAAACCGGAATGGGGGCCAAGTTCGAGGTCGTTATTGAATTATAGCGACTCGGGGGCGACGTTATATTATGGACCCCTCGATCGGAGGCAGCGCCGGCCCCGAATAAACTAGCGTCTTACGCAATCGACGAAAATAGAAATTGTGGGAGACAAGTCCATTGGGGGATTTGCCATGATCACCACGCCTGGCAGGCGGATTGGTGATCGCAGTAATGATCTTAATATATACAGGAGAACACTACTGCCCGTCCCTGGTGCAATCCCTTAATCGCGTTGACGACACCCACGGGAAAGATAGGGGTGGCCCTATTCTAAGCCGGAAACCACTAAGCTAAAATTAACGATAACACGAAAAAAAACTTAAGAGGAAACAGAGCTGCTTGCTGTAGATGATAGTGCTAAGAATAAATCTATAAGAACGAGTAATAAATATATTAAGTGTTTGATAGTTTGGTACAGCAGTGTGACCACACCTCCGGAACTGTATACAAGCGAACAGATCTACTATTATAGGAACAATATTGGGCGCAATATAACCAGCATATAATCGAGGAGGGGTATCTCTTGGCGTAAGTAATAACTTTGCACCGGCGGCGGGCGGATGAGGGCGCGGCGCGAGGTGATTGGCGGCAGCTCAGTTGTGCGTACTGCCAGCTGTGCTCTATTTTACATACGACGGTAAAAGTCTTATCTTGGGTTATTAAAGAAATACAAACTCATATAAACACAGTATAAACTAGACGCGCTATAAGAAAATATTAGGTTAGATAAATAATTGAATCATAGATACGTTATTCCCCTATCGAATAACGCACTGCAATGCACAAGCAGCGAGTAATGAGGCCGCGACTCCGCGAGGCGCCCGCGCCGCCAAACGGTTTAATTACAACCGCACTTTACCCTCCCGCGCCCCGCGCCCCCCACCCCCACCCCTGTAATAAACTGCCGTATTTGTGCCGACCTCCGCCTCCAGCTCGCTGGAATCGGCGTTGCGTAACTGAATTTTAATATTCAATTTGATAATCTCTCAGAAAAGTAATGCCGAAATACTTGGGGGTGAATGTTCGCCGAAATTGAAATTATGTCCTCGAATATTCCCGTAATAAATGTTAATATCCGGTTGTGCTCCGTTATTATCTGCCTGCCCTCCAAGGGATACGGCGTGAAGTTATAGAAGTATGTTTTATTTTCACATAATTTCAACTGCCTTAATGAAAGATTACAAGGATAGGACAAAGTCAAAGTCAAAATCATTTATTGCATATGAGTACACTTGGTACATTTATACACGTCATTTTTTTTATCGACCTTAGATAAAATCGAAAATAACCGTTGATTGTGCCTCACTATCTTGAGATCATGGGTTCAAACCCCGCCCGTACCAATGGGTTTTTCAAAAACATAAGTCCGGTTTATTTATAATACCACAGGCTTTTAGGTGAAGGAAAACATCGTGAGGGAACCTGCATATGCCAAGGAAGAATTTCCAAGGCGTGTGTGAAGTTCACCAAGTGGCCTTGGGGCACCGTCGGCGGTCAGGGGTTTGGCACAAAAGATCCTGAAGGGTCGAAGTGTCGCCAGGTCTTCCTGGCCCCCTAAGAAGATAAGATTTTTTTTAAAATTTACGTACACACTATGTCTGCCTCTCTTATTTCAATTATCTCTCTCGCGGGTCTGCTGGAAGAAATCTCTCTCGGAGATAAGTTCGCCCTTTGTACTTGTGTTTCTTTTTAATGTATTTTTTTTGTTTTATCTGTGTGTGTGCAATAAAATAAAGATACTACTACTAGATAAAAAGATAAAATCGAAAGGGGAAGATATGTGACTACTCAATGCACATGGTATTGCAAAACTAAGTCCCATGGACCTCGTTTCCTCGATTGTATGCCATTTACGTTCAATAAATATTTTTTTTTACACACTACAACACTGCAATAATCCCGGAATATTAACATAAACATTTCGTAGAAAGTTATAAATTATTAAATATCAATATCTAATTCCGATTCCTGCTGACGATCAATAATTGCCGCACCCCGTCAATATTAACTACATGTCATACCGTGAATCAATAGTAGATTAGTAGCCAAGGGCTGTAAGGCATCAATTGCAGCCCGAGATATTTAGGCCCACGAGCGCAGCGAGGGCGCCTATAGTTCGAGGGTGCAATTGATGCTTACACCCGAGCTAACTACTCTGCTTTACATCTCGATTGTGAGGTAAGTAGAAAAAAAACCGGCGTTACAAGAATAAAACATTTTATTAGTTATTTAAAGTAAAAGATTTCTATTCCCGCCTTTTTTCATCTTTTTTTTTAATTATTTTTTTCAAGAACGAAATTCAGCTTCGCCGTTCGATATTTAAAATTGATGACTATTATACTCATACGAAGACAAGGCTTAATAGCGAAGCGACCTCTTTTGTCATTGGGCTGAATGCATGATGTCTATTGTCGGTATGATGGTTAGATGTACGCGAACTTTTTGAAAGAGTGAAGAGTTTTTTTTAATTACTTACCGCCCTAGGGCTTTTCTAGCTACATTATTACCCTAGAGCGCTAATTGGTCACCTACAAGTCCCATTTGGGGGTAATAAGGACCTACTTACCGAATATGAGAGATGTAAAATAATTTTTCGCACCTCATAAGTCACCTCAAAGTTTTTACCTCTACGATTGATACTAACTGGTAATTATATTAGATAACAGATGTCATCTATTATCCAATTTAATAACCAATTAGTGTCAATCATGAAGGTAAAACTTTGATGGTATGACCTGTACATCCAATGAAATTTAGGACCTGATACTCGCAGTCTGTGAAATAATATTTCTGAAATGGTTGCTCTCGTGAGGTAACTGATATTTGGAGACCCACCTCGATTGTAACATTAATTTAGTGAAATGAAATCTTTTGTCGTGAGCCTCGTGAGTAGAACAGAATATCGTTTGAACAATTTATTTTATTTTGCATACGGGCGGGGCGGGCGGCGCGGGCGGGGCCGCGGTGAGCCTTTAAGATGACTCTCAATGAGGCTTCGGGCGGAAAATCCGACATATTGTGGCTTCCAAAGCGGTTTGTCCCGGTTTTATTGTATTTTATTTTATTCAAAAGTCTACGCGTAATACACATATTCACATTCTGTTGCCGTTTCAGTCGTGTTCATTTAAATTCACTTTTACCCTGGCCGATAGGTACGACAGTCCTATGCTGAGGCACTGGGTGAGGCTTCACCTCTCCAGTGCCAAATCAATTGTCAAATAAAAAAAAATAAAAAAATGTATATACCTTTTTAAATATGTGACTTTTATTGTATGTATCACTAACGTAGCTTTAGTTTTAAGGTTTTCATGTTACTAACAATTATATGGACATGAGTCTGAAATAAAATATTAATAATAATTATAATAATTATCCTTTGACCTGATCGCTAATCTGACTGAAAATCACCGCCCAGCACCTTACTTGGTCTAGGCATATGCTGAGTCGTTTGCCCTTTTGCTGCCACGGCACACGCATACTATTTTAACTATGTTAAAAAACTTAAATTGTTTTCTCTAGTTCTTATAATTTTTATTTTATTTTTTTTCCTTTTTCTTGCTTTGTTGGTTTTTTCTTCGTGTGTGCCAATTGTGGTAGTGAATAAATATTTTTCTTTCTTTGTTTTAATCGCTGATCGTTACAGGTGGTACCATATACCATCCAAGAGAAGGTGCGTCACGAAAAATGTATACTTTCGAGAACTTGTGTAAGGTCAGTTTGAAAGTTACATATCTGCTCCCCCCGATGACGTCATAGTCCGAACGAGCGTGCACTGACGAAGAATACCGGACGGTCATCTATGGTTTTCTTGTAATGTAAGTATTTCTGTTAAAAATAATCAGGTTTGCAATATAAAAAAAATTACAGTGGACTTTTTTTGTAAAAGATTCAACGAAATTACGAAACCTGTGGTTTAACCTAGATTTTTTTATCGAAGTCAGATGGAAGTGTAGTTCTTAATATACTAGACCTAACATTAGTGACTAGATATATAAGTTATCCAGCATGAACAATGATTATCGCTAGTTATTTTGCTCTATTGCGCGGGGTGGGACGCCCCGCCCCGCCGCCAGGTGGACCGATGACCTGAAGAAGGTGGCCGGAAGCGGCTGGATACTAAGGGCAGTGGACCCGGTGTGGTGGCGTTCATTGGGGGAGGCCCATGTCCAGCAGTGGACGTCTAAGGGCTGATATGATGATAATTTAGACGACCTCCGTGGCGGAACGGGTAGCTCTCGGACTGCGACGCCGGAGGTTGCGGGTTCGAATCCCGCTAGGGGCAAATGTTCGTATGATGAATATGAATGTTTGCACCCCAGTCTTGGATGTTTATATATTTATTTAAGTATGTGTATCCGTTATCTAGTAACCATACCACAGGCTCTGCCTAGTTTGGGACTGGATAATCGGTGTGAATGTCTGAGATATTTATTTTATTATTATTTATTTTTTCACTCTATAATACGACTATTCAGATAATACTAGGTTGTAATACCGTTAGAATATAAGTATCTGTATAGATGTAAGTTTCCTGAAAATAAATAAAAATCTTCAGATAATAAAATATTCGACGCCGACGTGATGCTCATGTGGTTTGTTATCTCTATAACATTCTAAACAATCCTGTGTCCCCTCCTTACCTCCGTGAGCGCTTTGACTATGTCGTCCCTAGGGGTAAGCCCTGCAGATCTATCACTTCCCTTCTTCTTCAAATTCCAACTCATACTTCAAGTCTGTATAGCGGCTCCTTCACAGTCCAAGCAGTGAGATTGTGGAATTCTCTGCCACATGTTATCCGCGCGAGCGCATCGTTGAACATATTCAAGGCTAGAGTAAAAGAGCATTACCTATCCAAATGATCACTTTGTGTATATGTATATATGTATGTATGTATGTAAGTGTATGTATGTGTATTGTATGTATATACTTATGTATATATTGTACGAGAGTGTATATATAATTATTTTATTACATATTTATATAGATAGTTATAAATAAATTTAAATTATTCTATTTGCTATTTACATATATGTTTTTTTTCACTACTTATTCTTACTATAATGTGCACTGCTGTCTGCCTATCTGCTTTGCTTTTCTCTTTCACCCAAAGGTTTACTGGAAGAAAACTCTTACAGAGTTAAGTGCGCCTTTGTACATCTTGTGTTTAAATTAGTTGTGTGACTTATATTTGTGTACAATAAAGTATAAAATAATAAAATTAGAAAGATGTAGATACTTTTTTTCTTTGTTATCATTTGTTTTACCGTATAGATGCCATAAAATATATATCTACCTTCAGAAAGGTTGCCTGGAAGAGATCCAAAAATCTGTACCTATTTTATTGTTATCCTTAATTTGTGTGCAATAAAGAGTTTATCTATCTATCTACCTACTTAGTCTCGCCCTTTCTACTTTCTACTTAAATTAACTTTTTATTATATTTTTAGCTTCAAGAACTACTCAAGAGGTGATTAAAATGTCATACGCGTGTCTTGCGTTCTTCTGAATCTATAATTAAAAGTTCGTTTTAAAAATGCCAACATGCCGTACACTACAGAATCCGCTCCCGTTCCCTTTCCCACTTCCACTGCTTGGAAAAACTATTACTATTACTAGTAGGAAAAAACTATTTCAAACAAAGATTTGTTCTATGTATATTCGGCAATACATTACACAAGAAATACATTATAAAACATCAATCAGGCCTCCCCAACCCGTCTGACCAGCGCGGGGAGTGTAGGCCAATCCTCCGTCTGTCTCCGGCAGATGAGAGAGGGTTGTGCTCCTGCAGTGGAGACAGAAATAACCTGATGGTGATGATGATATTCGGCAGTTTAATTTAAAAACTAGGTTATACCATGAAGGAAAATAATGTTCGCACCTCGTAAGGGCGGAAAAAGCATTTACCTTGATGATTGACACTAATTGGTTATTATGATGTGCGAAAATTATTTACCTGTGGTATCTGCGCTTAAATTTGAAATTGTAGATTTATATATTATGTTGTATTAAATAAATTTGCTAAAATAATATTGGTAGGTTAACCATATCTCATAAATTATCAATGTTTTGGCTGTTTTGATGCCTCGAACTATCCATGACCTGCAAAGCAAAGTTCATTTGTCAGATACTATGTTATTTAAATTGGACAACCGTGTTGTATGAATACAAGCAACAATCGATAAATGCCTTTTCCTACTAATATTTTAAATGCGAAAGATTGTAAGTATGGATGGATGTTAGTTAGTCTTTCACGTAAAAACTACTAAATGGATTTTAATGAAATTTTACAATTATAGAGCTTATACATCAGAATAACACATAGGCTACAATTTATAAAGATACTGCGAGCTATTCTGGCGTGCGCTGCCAAAACCGCTAGAGTCACACATATGTAATGTATGATGGTAATGTTTATCTTAAATAGTCCTACAAAAAATCCCGCTACAGTATATATCTATATCTTATGTGTAAGCCATTATAGCCAAAATAGTGAACTATCGTGACGAAACTTGGCACACATATAGGTTAGGTCTTGGAACACGACATAGAATAGTTTTTATCCCGGAAAAACATCCCATTCCTACGGGAAATACATAATAATTTGTGATGTTAAGTTGTCCACGCGGACAAAGTCGCGGGCAACAGCTAGTGTCTAATAAATGAAAACGTAATCATCGCGTGTCTGTACATTGAAAATATTTGCAAAAAAAAATGGAGGGATACGTAATAGAACACATTTCAATCATTTATGGTGTGATTGATTCAGTGGGGTGGGGGCGGGAGCGGAAGCGGATTCTGTAGTCCACGCGAGCGGAGCCGCGGGCACAAGCTAGTCGATAATAAATGACTAAGCTACATTTTGCTAGTGCCAGAAAAGCTGGTATGAGGATGACCTTGTTCCAGCCAGGAGAGCGTTTTCAAAACAAACAATATGTCTTGGCACTAACTCGCAGGGCACAGCAGTGTGCGAGCGGACGCAGAAACAACACGGGGCCTAAACACACACGCAACACAAACACATTTATCATTCACTACAGTTGGTTGTATTACTTAATCTGTGCGACGGCTGGTGGGGGCCGCGCGCCCCCCAGTTGGGCTTCTTACATAATATATCTGAATATCTGTTTGAATGAAACTCAGTATTCCAGGAGGTTTTACGATAAACTGCCCGTATCAATTTAATTGCCAATTGAAGTAATGTATCGTCTGACAGTGGTTAGAAATTTGTCCAAAAATATTCAATATTAATGCACGTTTAAATACAACGACCTCTATGTACAAACAATCGCTCTGTTCCCCGCAAGTAGCCACAACTCTTTCACATTCACAACGAAACCTGTGCAGTTACTACGCAGAACATTTAATTATTACTAAATATTGACGCTACGGTTAAATAATGTCAATATTTAGTAAATAGAGATCGTTGTTTAAATATAAATGTAGTACTAGTACACATTTGCCGTGTGGTTCCCGGCTTAGATTAGGGCCACCCCTACTTTAATCCCATGTGTGTCGGCAACGTGACTTAAGGACGTCACAGTACGAAACCATAGTGCATATTAATAGAGAGGTTCTAATTTGTTAAAAAAAAAAAACAATTTTTTGGTTACATAACAATATAACTTTAAATCAGTATAAATAGCGTATTTCCAGTCAGTAAATGAAAAATATGATGGGTGGATTCGCGCTCGTAACTGAAAGGTACTATCAAATATTGTTGACAAATATCGATTATAAATATATATCGATTTTAATTCTGCTTTCACTACTCTAGTTGAAAAGATGTCGGTCGGCCAATAGAAACTTAATTAACTTTTCTATTATATGTTATTTTTAAACTCCATATTCCATTGGATTAAAAAAAAATTTAAGGGATTCATAATTCTGACCAATATTTTTGATACATGAATGGTGAAGGCGCATCTTAGGCCCATTTTTGGGCATTCCCATTTGTGCAATAAAGAATATATATATATACTGCCATGTGGTTTCCGGTAGAGTAGAATAGGACCACTCCAACTCTTCCCGTGGATGTCATACAAGGCAACTAAGGGAACACATTATAAAACATCAATCAGGCCTCCCCAACCCGTCTGGCCAGCGCGGGGAGTGAAGGGCAAATACTCCGTCTGTCTCCGGCAGAAGAGAGGGTTGTGCTCCTGCAGTGGAGACAAAAATAACCTGATGATGATGATGATGAAGCGCAGAAACTTCATAAAATATGTGCTTGTTAATGAATTATTACACTTCATTAATATTAAATTTCGATGTTTGTATATTTGGATGTTGGGATGTATGTTACTCAATCACGCTAGACGGATCGTGATGAAACTTGGCACACATATAGGTTAGTTCCTTGAATAGGACATAGGACAGTTTTTATTCCGAAAAAACATCCCATTCCTACGGGAAATACATAATAATTGGTGACATTTATATAGCTAGTAGGCTATATAAATGTCAGAGAATTTTGCTCCTGCGGTGGAGACAAAAATAACCTGATGATGATATACCTATATACAGACATTGTGTCCGCGGTGTGAGGAAGGGATGAATTTTTATTGGTACCTTCTACTAAGTGTGTACTAGTGCTAATCACAGAAGATTACTTTCTAGATAACCAGTTCTCGTACAAGAATAAAAAATTGTTCTACATAACTCTGTTACCGAGCAAGATTTTTCCCTGCTACGAGTATCTAGCAGCTTGTTATCAAAATTGGTTTTCTACGCGGCTGAAGCGCGTCGAAATAAAATCCTTATTGTTTTGGGAAAACAGGCTACCGAGACCTCGTATGCTTTTAATGAACATTTTGTATTGTATTGAATTTTTTGTATTTATTTATTCCTTAGGTACATACAGTATATTTAGACATGTCATCTCAAAAATTTATTACAGTTACTTATATTATATATTTGATCAATAAAATCATATCAATACAATGTTAAAATGAGTAAAATAAAATACAAAATATGAAAAAAAAATTTTTTTTTATTCAAAACTATTAATAGTAATTTTTATTTTTCAAAGTTCATTGTTGAAGGCCTATGTCCAACAGTGGACGTCTAAGGGCTGATATGACGATGATGATAATAAATAAATAAATAAACAATTACAGTTTCAAATTGCTTGATATATGGCAAGGTGATGCGCCCAAATTCCATAGGGTTTGAGCCTGGTGACCTGATCCCACAGGTTCATGCTATTTTTAGGCCCCAGTTTCTTACAAAAGATAAAATGTACTTATGTACTTAATCATTGTGTTGAGATAATAAATAAATGTTGTATTGTGGTTGTAGTTAATATCCCAACTGATACATGTCCTTTGTGTTGTGACACACTGCTCATAAGTGTGTGTTACATACTTCACTGTCTCTTACAGTTTGGTAGAAAACCCTTTCAAACGCTATAATCAATAACATTTCGAGTGTTAAGTTTTAGGACCACCTCCTTAGGTGTCAAATATACAATATTGTGCAGTAAATTTAATTACCTAGATATAAAATTTAATTGTTTAAGAGTTGTTGCTTACAGTGCCACATTAGTCTACCTGTAATGGCACTGTATTGGCATTACAAATAAATAAACTAAATAAGATAAACATTATAGCCCCCTCCCCCCCCCCCCCCCGTACTTCATACAAGCGATCTGAATTTCATTATCTGCCTAGTTGGCGTACTGCCAGCCGTGCTCTATGTTGCGGGCGGGCGGGCGGACGGGGCTTCTTTTCTTAGTGATATTTAGTATTCTCTTCCATTAGCCTCTCACTGCTCTAGACGGAACCAACGAGGGCAGTGCGCTGGTGACGGGCCAGGGCGGGGTGTTACGGGGTGTTGCGGGGTGATGCGGGACAATACGCGTTGTCAGCGAGCTACGGGCGTGTTTAACAACAAAATAACGCGACAAAAGGCTGCAAGTGCTGGAATAAAACATTTCGTCCAAATAACCGTGCGCCGGAATTGGAATTTCAAATAAATTTATGTATGCCGGTGGGTGCGTGGAAACTATCGCTGGAAATTTTCGCATTTTATGGACAACAATTTTATGGAAATCTGTTTTATTTATTCGTATCCAATGTAATAAAACTGGGTGTTATAATTTTGTTTTATATGTTTACGCTGTACTAATTGTCGCAGTATTTCAACTCGAAAATCCTAATATTTTAAATAATATTTTAGACTTTAGAAGAATTTTAGTACTGATAAACAATGCCAATACTCCTACAGGGCGTCGCATATAACATGCCTATTGACGTACGCGGCCGGGCTGTCCGGTTACGCATTAAGCACCTACGTGAGTCCCACGGACACGCACTAAGAACGTACGTGGGCCCCACGGACACGCACTAAGAACGTACGTGGGTCCCACGGACATGCACTAAGAACGTACGTGGGTCCCACGGACACGCACTAAGAACGTACGTGGGTCCCACGGACATGCACTAAGAACGTACGTGGGCCCCACGGACACGCACTAAGAACGTACGTGGGTCCCACGGACACGCACTAAGAACGTACGTGGGTCCCGCGGATACGCACTAAGAACGTACGTAGGCCCCACGGACACGCACTAAGAACGTACGTGGGTCCCACGGACATGCACTAAGAACGTACGTGGGTCCCACGGACATGCACTAAGAACGTACGTGGGCCCCACGGACACGCACTAAGAACGTACGTGGGTCCCACGGACACGCTCTAAGAACGTACGTGGGTGCCGCGGACACGCACTAAGAACGTACGTGGGTCCCGCGGACACGCACTAAGAACGTACGTGGGTCCCACGGACACGCACTAATAACGTACGTGGGTCCCACGGACACGCACTAGGAACGTACGTAGGCCCCACGGACACGCACTAAGAACGTACGTGGGTCCCACGGACACGCACTAAGAACGTACGTGGGTCCCGCGGACACGCACTAAGAACGTACGTGGGTCCCGCGGACACGCACTAAGAACGTACGTGGGTCCCACGGACACGCACTAATAACGTACGTGGGTCCCACGGACACGCACTAGGAACGTACGTAGGCCCCACGGACACGCACTAAGAACGTACGTGAGTCCCACGGACACGCACTAAGCACGTACGTGGGCCCCACGGACAGGCACTAAGCAGGTACGTGGGCCGCAGGACTAAGCGCGTTTATTGCACATCAATCTTCATCGCGCCGACTCGGCCGATTGACAGCGCGCGCCCGATGAATACAGATGAACGACTAACGAGTGACGCAAGCCAAGGAACACAACGTTTCTAATTATGGCTGAGAACTGATTTTTTATAAAGATCAAATTAGCTTAGTACAATACATTATTTCTAAATAGAACCAACTATTGGACATCCCCCACTCCTCTAAACGAGGATCACAGAGGTACACATAACGCCCACCAGTGAAAGAAGGCGAGTCCCTACCTTGTGACCCGGTTACATTATATTAAAGACTAGCTGTGCCCGCGGCTCCGCTCGCGTGGACTACAGGATCCGCTCCATTCCCACTTTCGCTCCCTATCCCACTTCCACTCAGACGTCCAGGTCCAGGTCCAGGTCCAGATCCAGGTCCAGGTCCAGGTCCAGGTCCAGGTCCAGGTCCAGGTCCAGGTCCAGGTCCAGGTCCAGGTCCAGGTCCAGGTCCAGGTCCAGGTCCAGGTCCAGGTCCAGGCCCAGGCCCAGCCCAGGCCCAGTTCCAGGTCCAGATCCAGATCCTCAACTCTCCCCTCAACTCTCCCCTCAACCCTCCTCTCAACACTCCTCTCAACCCTTCCCTCAACACTCCACTCAACCCTCCTCTCAACCCTCCCCTCAGCTCTCCCCTCAACCCTCCCCTCAAACCTCTTTCCCTCGTCTCTCCAAATGTAGTCATCGTAACTAATCCATCGCAGTCCAAATTCCGACTAACATTACTTTGTTGCATACGTATACCACAAATTTATCGTAATCGGGTAACTCAGTCAAAAGTTATGCGAATTTTTAGACACTCAAATTACACTGGTACCATACCCGTTTCCGCTACCGCTCACGAATTCAGTCGAACATTTACACCCTACATTCTTCGCAATGTATCGTCCTAGTCCAGGTCCAGGTGACCTCCGCTCGCGTGAACTACAGAATCGCTCCCACTTCCGCTCCCGCTCCGGTCCCGCTCCCGCTTCCGTTTCAGCTTCCGCTTCCGCTTCCGCTTCCACTTCCGCTTCCGCTTCCGCTCCCGCTCCCGCTCCCGCTCCCGCTCCCACACCCACTCCCCTTTTCCCACGCCCACGTCCGAGCCCACGCCCACTCCCACTAGAATTCCCACTCGCAGCTCCAAATGTAATCCAAACTCATCGCAATCTGAATAGTACGGAAATACTATTATGTGCAATATATTGCACACTAACCTTACGTAACTAATGTATTTGAAAACTAAAAATGTCTATAACTTTTGATTGAGTTAGCCGATTGCGATAAAATAAAGACTAAATGTTAAGTTAAGTTAATCCCCATGTTTTTGTGAAAAGTCCATCAAAGCCCGATCAGTAGTTTTTAAGTGATGCGTGCACAAACTAAATGATTGAAATGTGTTCTGTTGCTTATCCTTAGACCCCCCAATTTTATTTTTGCAAATATCTTCAATGTACAGACACGCGATGTTTACGATTTTATTTATTAGAAGTGAACAGTCAAAGTAGGAAAATATCTCCCACTCACCTCTAGCAACTGGAAATTTAGCAATGAAAAGATGGCCACAGTGGGGTTGGGGTTTGGTGTGACCAGGAGGAAATCCTGCCACGTACTTGAACACCATGAACGTATAGCGCCCGTCTGTATGACGCAGTGGGCTGCAAGCTGTAACTAATGGAAAGAGACTGTCTGAAACAAATGACATCGTGCCTTTGATATAGCTCGTTCTAACTGAAACTTTATCATAATATATGGTATTATGTGATAGAACTGGTAACTTATATCGGAATATGGCTGGAGTAGTTTCAGTGTACGGAACTAGTTGTTAAATTTCAAACATCTGCTACTAGTAGATAACTTGGACCAAACACGCGTTAAAAGAAAGCTAACAGTTTGCAGAAATCAGTGTAGTGTGGGCCTTACACGGGCTTTTCATTAGAATGCCCTTTTCACGAGAACTTTCCTCCCCTTCTTTATCTGTTTAACTTTATTTGAGCGGACTCCCGCGTCCCTGGAAACTAATCCTTATTAACAGACCTGAACACAACGATCTCTATGTACTACTAGATGGAGCGTTCCAAACAATCGCTCTGTTCCACGCTAGGAGCCGCAACTCGTTCACATTCACTTTGAAACTAAGCAGAACATTGCAGTTACTAAGCAGAACATTTAATAATTACATGTTCTGCGTAGTAACTGCACAAGTTTTATTGTGAATGTAACAGTTGCGGCTCCTTGCGTGGAACAGAGCGATTGTTTGGAATGCTCCATCTAGCAGTACATAGAGATCGTTGCCTGAACACATAGCGAGATCGGCGCGAGACGAGAGCGTCGATAAAACTCAACTCTTTTCGCTCATGT
Organism: Esperia sulphurella; assembly: GCA_947086405.1. Classification (NCBI taxonomy): domain Eukaryota; kingdom Metazoa; phylum Arthropoda; class Insecta; order Lepidoptera; family Oecophoridae; genus Esperia; species Esperia sulphurella. Next base: position 15,571,693 of record OX352272.1, read on the forward strand.
CGTTTTAGATAATCAGCAAAGCCCTTCTAAAAGTTTTCCGAAAATTAGTGTCAGGCTAGTTAACATTTTCAAAAGTTATCAGTCGTAAAGGGCTTCCATAAATTTTAAATAAAAAGTGCCCAAAAGGCCTTTAACCCAAAGCCCGAGAAGACAAAACTTTTAAAAGAATATCCGGAACGTCTCACCGTAATGGAAAGGGTTAATCAAGTTTCCCTTCGGCCGGTCCCGTACCCTTGCTCCCTGCTCCCCCCCCCCCTCCCTTCCCCTCCCTCGCCCCTGCGGGACAATGTTTACGAACAACTATTATTTTTTAACTGAAAAAAGTTTCCATCGCCCCGCGGGATAAGAGACGAAATTCGTAATTTAAAAAATTAAAAAGATATATATTTTCCTAATGTGACAATATCATCATCAGCCGTAACACGTCCACTGTTGGACATAAGCCTCCTCACCAGAAATATGCTGTTGGTGGGCTGTCCATTGGGGGATTTAGCATAATCATCACACTTATGTGAGTGAGGCTAGTGAGGTGTGTTAGGATCGCGCAAAGTGGCTATCCATCGGCTCTGCCCACCCCTCTGGGACCAAGGCGTGAGCATTATGATCACACTTCTTGCCTTACCGAGTCATGCGGGGCTCTGACGAGGTGGACAATTATTTCCCTAGCTAGTCGTGGTACCTCAACACGGAGGCGGCGATGTTGTTCGCAACACATCACGTCAAGGGGTATCACGGGGCAAAAAGCAGGCGAAGGAAAGTAGCTATGACGTTTGTTAAAGTGGCGATACATCGTCTCTGCCTACCCCTCTGGGTCCAAGGCGTGAGTATTATACACAGGAGAACGCTGCTGTCCAACCCTGGTACAATCCCTTGACGACACCCATGGAAAGATTGGCACTGTTTTAAGCCGGAAACCACACGGCTAAAATAATTTAATTTCTCATAACTTTTTACCTATTTCAGATATTCAGTTACCTCCCTCACCTCGCGGTGCGAATCACGATGTGGAATTCAATTTTGTTTACGTTTGTTTGCCAGTGGGCTTTCCCTGTTCATTACAAAAGAAACAAAATTTCTTTGTTCTGGTGTTTTTAAAACACCAGAACAAAGAAATTTTGTTTTGAAAAGTGTTGTGTTGAAAAGAAATTCTTAACGTTAACTTGTTAGGTACCTTTTGGAGAAATAGATTTTTTGTATTTCCTATATATACGCAATATATACAGCTTATTTATAATACTGTGGAGCCTCTAAAGGTGTATTTCAAAACAAACTTATATACTCAAATTGTTTGTGCTAATATTAAAATTCATCATCATCAGGATATTGTTGTCTCCACTGCAGGAGCACAACCCTCTCTCATTTGCCGGAGACAGACGGAGGATTCGGCCTACACTCCCCGCGCTGGTCAGACAGGTCGGGGAGGCCTGATTGATGTTTTATAATGTATTCCCTCAGTCGCCTTGTACGACATCCACGGGAAGAGTTGGAGTGGTCCTATTCTACTCTACCGGAAACCACACGGCAATCCATCTAACCATCTCAATCAATCTAACGTATAAAATAATATAACTATACTATAATATATTGCCGTGTGGTTTTCGGTAGAGTAGAATAGGACCACTCCAACTCTTCCCGTGGATGTCGTACAAGGCGACTGAGGGAATACATTATAAAACATTAATCAGGCCTTCCCAACCCGTCTGGCCAGCGCGGGGAGTGTAGGCCAAATTCTCCGTCTGTCTCCGGCAGATGAGAGAGGGTAGTGCTCATGCAGTGGAGACAAAAATAACCTGATGATGATACTATAATTGTTGCAGAGCGAGTGGACTGTATCCTTAAATATCCTTAGTTCGGGAACTTTCCATTACTGTTATAAACACGTAGCCTTTCTAGATTAATACCGATAACTCCTCCATACATGGAATTACATAGAAATAATGTTCTCGTATGAGACCGTAATAAGTACTTATATAAGATGATAGATAACCTATAACTATAGCCTATCTCCAAGTACCTAAACTTAACCTACAGAAGGCGAGCTGTTCGTAACAATAATATATAAAAAAAGGTAAGGATACTGACTACTGACCAGAGAGATAGTCGCAAACTTCTCGCGCCAATGTTTTATTTATAGACCCACTGCTCAGCATTAGGAATGTGCACCCGTAGTTTAAGCCACATCTCAAATGGTTATTTCTTTGTACAAACAACAAAAGTACCGGACAGCACCCTCCATCGAGTTGTCAACAAGTCAGATGAAGCGTCGAGTAAGTCAGGTGTAAATAAAGTTCTACCAACAAAGGGCAGACTGACGTCTCGACGGGGCCCCGTGATAAGAGAATGGAGAATGCGTTGAAAGACATACCAGAGAAAATGTCGGCGAAATAATAAAAGAGGAGCTGATTTAGAGGCACAGTGTGTGTTCGGCGCGCCGTTCGGCTTTGTTCGGCTATCGTCGCGAGCACGCGCTGACGGAACGTCGGGTATAACTGGCGCAGGCGCAGAACCGTGAGAGGCTTCGATGGAAACGAGTGCGGTGCGCAGGCCGCAGGCGTTATGCTGACAGATCGTCTGCCTTCTAAAATCGTTACTTGTTGATGTAGTGTAATTTCATGTAGTGTCATTGAAGTCAGTAAACGTGTAAACTTTTGAACGGTGTTAAAATCAATTTGGGAGCCCACACTTTCGACGGAACCAGGTACCTACGGCATATGATATGCTTTACTGACGCTGGAAAACTTAGGAAAAGCTTTAGAGACAACAAATCTGAACCTTTAAAACGCTCAACGAGCTATGGAGAGCGCTGCGCTCGGAGTATCTTTGAAGGATATGATTCTTAATGAGATTCAGCGAAGTATGAAGGTAACCGACATAGCCGAAAGGATTGGTAAGCTGGAGTGGCAGTGGGCGGATCACATTTTTCGCAGAACCGTTGTTGGGGCATACACAGTGCCCCAGCCGCACTGCCGCCAGGTGGACCGACGATCTGAAGAAGACGGCCGGAAACGGCTGGATGCGGAGGGCGGTCCTCCGCATCAGTTTTGATGGCATTCATTGGGTCTGCGTCCAGCGGTGGACTTCTAAGAGCTGATATGAAGATAATGAACCATTAAACATCACGAGCAAAGAATCTGCTACCTCTTATCACTCACAGCAAAATGGAGGCATTACCGAGACACCAGCCCGCGTGTGTCTCGAAAACAAAGTGCTCATTGAATTTCATAAGGGTGTAGAGAGTGTACTTACTAGACCCCGGGGTCTCTGCGAGCTAGGACGCGTGTGGCCACCGCTCGCACCCACCGCATATCTAGATCTAGTCTCTAACTTTATGTGTTAAGATCACCTGGATTTTATCGTTTGCCCGTTCGTCAAAATCCATTTTCGTCTTGTCTTTGTTGACAAAGTCTCTTTTTCGGCAAGCCCAGAAAAGAGGCTGTAAACGTCATCATGTGACGACGAACCGGTGCATGACGCGAATACATTTCCAATCAGTAACTTATTTATGAATTACTCCGCTCGCGTGGACCACTCACTCTCACTCCGACTACATCTCCGACCCCGACCCCGAACTCACTCAGACTCCCAAGCCCACGCCCATTCCCGCATATACGCCCGTTATAGCTCCAAATGTAGTTTTAACTCATCGCAATCTGAATTGAACCGAACATTATAATATACTTCTTCCTTCTACGGAGGTTGCGGGTTCGAATCCCGCTAGGGGCAAAATGTTCGTATGATGAATATGAATGGTTGTACCCAAGTCCAACTATCCAACTATCCATCCAAGATGTTTATATATTTATTTAAGTATGTCTATCCGTTATCTAGTAACCATAGCACAGGCTCTGCCTAGTTTGGGACTGGATAATTGGTGTGAATGTCTGACATATTTATTTATTTATTATTTATTATATTGCATACTTACCAATGTATTAGAAAACTTAAAATTCTCATAATTTTTATTGAGTAAGCCGGTTGCGATGAAATAAAGACTAAATGCAACTCCGAGTTAAGCCCTATGTTTCTGTGGAAAGTCCATCAAAATCGGTTCGGTAGTTTTTGTGTGATGCGTGCACAAACTAACAGACAATACATACAAAAATAATGGAAATGTGTTCTATTAATAATCCTTAGACACTTTTTTTGCTAGCATATTCAACTAGTTGTTGCCCGCGACTTCGTCCGCGTGGTCAACTTAACATCACAAATTATTATGTATTTCTCGTAGGAATGGGATATTTTCGGGATAAAACTATCCTATGTCCTATTCCAGGACCTAACCTACATGTGTGCAAAGTGTCATTACGATCCGTCCAGTGGTTGAAGCGTGATTGAGGAACAAAAATCCTAATATCCAAACTTTCACAATTATAATATTAGTAGGATAGTAGGAAAGTAGGATAGGATCAACGATTCTATCCTACTTTGACGCTACGGTTAAATAATGTCAATATTTAGAAAATAATTAAATGTTCTGAGTAGTAACTGCACAAGTATCAAAGTGAATGTGAAACAGTTGTGGTTCCTTGAGTGGAACAGAGCGATTGTTTGGAACGCTCCATCTAGTAGTACATAGAGATCGTTGGATAGGATAGTATTAGTAGGATAGGATGTACAGACATGAAGAAGTACACGTTTTTATTTATTAGATACAATAAGTTACTGGGGCTGGCATAGGTTCCTCACAGGTGAAATATATAATCAAATATTATTTTTCATCAACTTTTGGTTGTAACGCTCGAATATTCAACCTAGAATACTATGCGTGGCTCTCAAGTATTCTTTGTTGAGTAAATCAATAAGAGTCTTTACAAGATTGAAAATACAAAATCCGGAAATCATGAAGCGTGAGTGACCCACAAAAGTCTATTGAAAAATGTGTTCCTCTCTACATACCGAAGTAAATGAGCTCATTTATTTCCTCAGTCCATTACCGAAGAATTTCGTGGAGGAAGGAATCCAGTGACTTGACAAAACTGTAGCGCAAACAGTAGCGGCTGACCCTTTGCAAGATATTTATCTTGCGCCGGGAATCGATTACGGCACAGACCCTTCTCAAATGAGTCGTGTGTCCGTCGGTCCGCGCTCTCTTTAACTCCTGACGCCCTTAAACGAAAATTAAGATGAGTCAGTGCATTTTAAGCTGTGCGTGTTAAACTGATTCGATGTTCTTTGTTTATTCTTTGTAAGTACCCACGCTACGTGACCCATTTTTCTTTCAATTTTTTTACCCTCCTCCCTCCCCTCGGTGACCACCCGTAGATATGCCAAGACCCCTCCCCCCCTCCCTCACTATTTTTCACGTAATAACGCATAAATATGGTTTTAAACCAACTTTCGTAAACAGAAATTTAAAGAAAAAAAATTGCTCATATTTGTCTTTACTCGTATTAATACAGCGCGACGTGTGCCGTGTGGTTTACGGTAGAGTAGAATAGGACCACTCCAACTCTTCCCGTGGATGTCGTACAAGGCGGAAAGTTTGGATGTTTGTTATTCAATCACGCTTCAATCACTGGACGGATCGTGATGAAACTTGGCACACATATAGGCTAGGTCCTGGAATAGGACATATACGGGAAATGCATAATAATTTGCGATGTCAAGTTGTACACGCGAACGTAGTCGTGGGCAACAGCTAGTATTATATTTGCATATTATTTTCTGTGGACGCCCAAAAATATTAAAAACGTACTATGTAGTGACCAAGCGTGATATATTGTGTTCCCCTATGCCCCCCCAAACCTAGGTTGTATTCCCTGATACGTTTTATATCGCTATTATTTTTATCTAAACTTCATAACGTCTCTCGTCTGCTCGTATCAGCAACTTGGAGCTATGCAATACGTCTCCAATACACTCGCATTCAGCACGAAACCCGCTTCGCAATCAGAACCGCCGCCGCCGGAACTACAAAGTTTAATATAAAACTATGGGACGGCCGCCATATTTCAGCGCGGCCGCCCTCCCCGCGCCCCCCGCCGCCTGACACATCTGACGCGCAACTTCTCAACACGATAGTTGTATTTTTCAAAACTAAATTCGAATGAGTTTTGCAAAGTTTAATAGGAATCTGAATCGCTAAACCGAGGATAATTTAAATGCGAAAGTAAAATGAGTGTACAGTGGCGGAATGATAAGGTTCTTCAGTTTTCAAATCCATACCTTCAATATGCCGCGAGCACTTTTACCTTTTCAAACTGTGCCAGAAAATGGACTATGACTTGTCTAATGCTAAACTAAGATTTCTGTCATCATCATCAGGTTATTTTTGTCTCCACTGCAGGAGCACAACCCTGTCTCATCTGCCGGAGACATTCCCGCCTCCTCACCATTCTCCCCCCGCAACTCCTCTAAGCGAGGATCAACGGAGGTAACTGCAAAGACACCTACCAGTGAAGGTAGGGCAAGTCCCAGGTCATGAATTTACGCTACCTTGGGCCCCAGACAAATTTAATTATAGAAGTAAAGAGTCAAAGTAGGAAGAGAGTTCCCACTTCTGCCGGAGACAGACGGAGGATTTGGCCTACACTCCCCGCGCTGGCCAGACGGGTTGGGGAGGCCTGACTGATGTTTTATAATGTATTCCCTTAGTCGCCTTGTACGACATCCACGGGATGAGTTGGAGTGGTCCTATTCTACTCTACCGGAAACCACACGGCAGTTCTATTCATTAGGCAATATTAGGTGCTTGATCTTGAATATTTCCAAATGAAACTTAGAATGTTCGCCTTTATTCATGTTGATGAACAGTGGCGGTATGAAGCTATTCGTTACTTTAAAGTAGTAACTAAAATAGTCGAACGGTATGGCCAACATTTGAATCTCACGTTTCGTTTACTGTTCAACCGACTTTAGCCTAACTTTGTTATCAAACAATCCTATCCTACTAATATTATAAACGCGAAAGTTTGTAAGTATGGATGGATGTTTGTTACTCTTTCACGTAAAAACTACCGAATGGATTTTAATGAAACTTTACAGTAATGTAGCTTATACATCAGAATAACACATAGCCTACAATTTATAAAGATATTGTGTGAATTGTCCAAAGTATCAAGTCCAAAGTAGCAAGAAAGCTATTCTGGCGTGCGTAATAAAATTATAATTTTAATGTCATAATATTAGTTCTTTTCTACGCCACGCTAATATAGGCTACTCGAAATACTAATCCTGCACAGACGAAGTCGCGGGCATCAGCTGGTTTAACATTAATCCGTCTGTCTCCGGCAGATGAGAGAGGGTTGTGCTCCAGTAGTGGAGACAATAATAACCTGATGATGAAGCATCTAATATTGCCTAATGAATAGATCGTTGGACTCGAGCTCGAGGTCGTAGGTTTGTTCCTACTGACCTTTGTTAACCGACAGCTGACTTGGTGGTAAGCGGTCACTGTCGCCCATTAAACCACCCTGAGGATAACTCGCATCCACCCACCCACCACCCTGAGGATATATGATATTTTGAATATATCGACAGTTTTTTGACTTGTAACAATTGTTATCAATAAAATTTTCATTTTCATCATTATCATCAGCGGAAACACGTCCATAGAGTGGGACTCCCCACCCCAATAGAGTGGCACTTTTTGTCAATGGGCGGAGTTAACATACTCAGCATGCTTGGCAGGCTGCTTGGTGATAGCAGTAATGATCTCAATATACACAGGAGAACGCTGCTGCTGGTCCATGGTGCAATTTCTTAGTCGTCTTGACGATACAAAAAGGGGAGGTTGGGGGTGGCCCTTCTTTAAGTCCAGACACGCCATTCTTCTAGACTGCTAGTGTTCAAACTTGGTTTTCTTCGCGGCTGAACCGCAAATGTCACGTCTTCGTTTTACTTTCACCCGACACACTTCTTCATCACTGTACTTCAGTACTGTATTTATAATTCAATGTATTTGTGTTCCAAATCAATAGTCATATGAAAACAAACGCATTTGCGTTCCGAAAACCAAATAAATAATAGATGGTGTTCCGAAACGGAGCCCAAAGTTTACGTGGTAATACAAATCTGTTTTTGCTGCTGATGACCCTTTCATGTAGACGTTACGGAAACGCAAACAGCGTTGGTTTTCGTATGACTATGGGTTTGGAATGAAATGAGACGGTCATCCAGAGCAAAAGACCTAACTTATAAAAAGATTTCAAAACTTTTACGAACATAATAAAAACGTAACTATGACGTTAATGTCTACTTACCCGCTGCTGGAAGCTGAAGGGTGAGAAACCAGCAACTATCTGGTAGGTAATTACGTGGAGTTTAGGAGATGGCAGTTGTAAGAACTGCCTGACCCGCGCGCTCTGAAATATGCCCCTCATTTGTCACTGTCCCCCTCCCAGTGACTTCCCTCCCCCACTCCCACGGCCCCGTGGGCATTGGGAAGCAGCTAATTGGGAATCAGTTGAGCTATGGCAAGTATTTGTAAGTTTAAACAAATTAGGCATATTTTTAACTCTGGGCATGTTGTTTGTCTACAGGCGCTCATAGAATCAAACTGTTTGCGGAAATCGGTAAAAGACTTTTAGGTTAGATTTTGTAGGTTTTAGCAAGGAATATGATAGTAGAGTTACTGACTATGGCCCATGGCCATGTGGTTCCCGGCTTAGAATAGGGCCACCGAGTGTCGTCAAGGCGACTAAGAGATTGCACCAGGGATTGTGGTGATTATGGCAAATCCCCCAATGGACAACTTACCAAAAGTGGTATTCTACTGGGGAGGATTGTGTTCAGCAGTGGACGTATATAGGCTGAGGATGTACAGTGGTCATACAATTCAGTCATCCCGCAGTAAATTAATAAGAAATAGGCGATGGGAAAAGGCTGGCGAAAAGAATTTTCAAACATATATAGGTTTGATGAAGATCAAATTTACTCGACATTTCAAAATATCTCATTCCTACGGGAAATACATAATAATTTGTGATGTTAAGTTATCCACGCGAACGAAGTCACGGGCCACAGATAGTGATAAATAAAACGCATAGTAGAATAAAATGCCGTGTGGTTTCCGGTAGAGTAGAATAGGACCACTCTAACTCTTCCCGTGGATGTCGTACAAGGCGACTAAGGGAATACATTATAAAACATAAATCAGGCCTCCCCAACCCGTCTGGCCAGCGCGGGGAGTGTAGGCCAAATCCTCCGTCTGTCTCCGGCAGATGAGAGAGGGTTGTGCTCCTGCAGTGGAGACAAAAATAACCTGATGATGATGATGATGATAGTAGAAAAGAAACTTAGAATTTAAATTATTAGCGTCTCGTTACAAGCTATTGGACTAAATAAACGGCTAGTAATAGTTAACAGCGGTAAATATAGATGCAGGCGCAGGTATAATTAGAGAATTCATGTTTAAAAAAATCGTTAACAGAGTTAGTAGTAAGGAGTACTACTCCCATAAACGGAATGGCCTGTACCGCGCGCGCCGCTCTCGGTGAAACATTAGGCCAATCGCGCAGTCGGTAGTCTGAGGGAGCCCTAAAAGTAATAACGAGGAAGGGTCCCTCCAATAAAATGTTATAATAGCGTATTACGAATACCGTTGGGATAAAAATTTATTTTATTGCCAACTATGTACAGTTGGCCTCGAGAGATTTGCTCGAGATCTCCGCATAGTCAAAGTCAAAATCATTTATTGCATATGAGTACACTTGATACATTTATACACGTCATTTTTTTATCGACTACCGCTTCCTAGGTGTTAGCGCTGTGAAGAAGAAACGGCGCAACAAACTTCACGCAACACATCTTTTAAAAATCAAGTCTGCATACAATTAATAAAGATTTTGTGAAGCTGAATTAACATTAGTACCAGGCATCTTGGTCATTCAAATAATCGTTTATTTTATAATAGGCTTTCTTACAAGGTTGTTTTTTAATGTGAATCTTAAACTTTCTGTCCGTCATATTTAAGATTTCCTCTAGTAGTTTGTTGTAGAAGCGTATACATGGCCCCGTGAACGATTTGCTGACCTTACTTAGTCTTAACCCTGGTAAAACAAGTCCCGCATAGGTCGAGTCCACAATTAATAATCATTGTATTCTGTTTTTATCTTATATCATTACACATCATCATGTATACCTCAGGCAAACTCTGCAACTAGGCTAGAAAACCTTCGAGAAGCCGACAGGAGGATTAAGCTAGGCTGGGCAGCATTTGGGAAGTTACGTCATATGTTCTCGTCGCGTATACCACAGTGCCTGAAGACAAAAGTCTTCAACCAGTGCGTCCTACTCGTAATGACCTACGGCGCCGAAACGTGGACACTGACAGTGGGACTAGTCCAAAAACTCAAGGTCGCTCAGCGGGCTATGGAAAGAGCTATGCTCGAAGTTTCTCTAAGGATCCAAAATGAGGTGTGAACTTAAAGTCTTCGAAATAGCTCAAAAGTTAGTACGTTTAAATGGCAGTGAGCTGTAGTGCTATTCTCTAAAATACAAACTCACGTGCGAATCTCACTCAAGTGACCTGGACCTGGAGTCTGAATGGCAGTGGAAGTGGAAGTGGGAAAGGTAACGGGAGCGGATTCTGTAGTCTACGCGAGCGGAGCCGCGGGCACAGCTAGAAAAAAATAAAATTATGCAGTCAAAATCAAAATATTTATTTTCAAAATTGGAATACATTATTCTCTTTTTGACGTCAAATTCTGCCTAAGTATATAGGAATCATATTACAATAGTAGAAGACAATCCATAGATGTAAAAAAAAAACTACTACATCAACTGGAAAGAAGAATAGTAACGAAAAGTGAATTTTTTTGGTTATTTGTTCTTTTTATCATAAAAAAAAAGTTTTATTTATTAATTATGCTTTCTGGTTCCCGGCTTAGTATAGGGCCACCCCAAATCTTTCTGTGGGTGTCGTCAAGGCGACTAAGGGATCGCACCAGACAAGAGTGTGACAAGTTGGACTAACCCAGACGGGCATTGTATTTTTTTTTTTTTTTTATTTAATAGTTTATTGTACACACAAATATTTTTTTATTTATTTATTTAGTAAACAACAATCACAGACAATATATTACACCATAGTTATAGGTACACATTCATATTTGGGCAAGCGTATATAAACGAGACATGGTGCGGCAGTAACAGCCCACAATATACAAAGAACAACACAAAGAAAAGAAAATTATACAAAAGGATAAGCTTATTTCTAAAGAAATTTCTTCCAGCAAACCTGCGGTGAAGACAAGGGATTATGGAGAGGCAGTAGTCACGTGTACATACTATATATTAAATAATCATAGAACATATAATACAATACACATAAACTAATAAACTATAAATATCAATACAGATACATAAATATATATGTTATATATAAATATATATTTGTATATATATACAAATATACCATATATTATTGACAGAGAGTAAGGTAGTGCTCTTTAACTCGTGATCTGAACAGAGAAATCAATGTACGAAATGAAAAAAAAAAAAAACAAGGCGAAAAGCTAGTCTGGTAAAAATACACGGGGACATTTTAAGAAAATCTTAAATACCTTGCTGGCGAAATTAAAAGGAGATATATAGATAACATTATAAACATCACTATGATAACTTTATTCTTGCTAAATAACTTTTCTAGGTCTACTCACGAATTTAACACGGATTATAATATTTATGAGTAAAGCTGGGCAAAATCAACGTCCAAGTTGAGCTAAAAGCAAATAATTAAAAGTGCTAAGCTTGTTTCAGCAAAGTAAAGACGCCCGAGATGTGGGGCCATAATTAAAAAGTTACAGCCCTGAGGTAAGGACCCGTGACCGGCGCCGGCCGCGGTGCAGGCGCGCACGGTGAGGCCACTGCGCGGCCAGCGCGGCCAGCCGGCTCACAGCAGCCTCATTGGACACACTCTCCTGTGTACATGCACTGCATTACTGCGGGAATGGGAGCTTGTGTATCCTGTTCAATATTTATTATTTCATCATCATCAGGATATTGTTGTCTCCACTGCAGGAGCACTACCCTCTCTCATCTGCCGGAGACAGACGGAGGATTTGGCCTACACTCCCCGCGCTGGCCAGACGAGTTGGGGAGGCCTGATTGACGTTTTATAATGTATTCCCTTAGTCGCCTTGTACGACATCCACGGGAAGAGTTGGAGTGATTCTATTCTACTCTACCGGAAACCACACGGCCTCTTTTTATTATTTATTATTTATATTACATTATTAACTTACATAATATTTATTAATCTTTTTACCTATTTATCTATCTACATATTTCTTATTTATTTAATTTATACATTTTATTTTATTTGTATCTAATGGTTGTTTATCAATTATTTATTTAATGACCCTATAATATTATGTTTCACTTATTTGTCATCTAGATATTAATATTGTTTTGCGACGTTGGATCGCTCAAAGTGGAGATGCATCGTCTCTGCCTATCCCTCTGATACCAGGGCGTGAGTATTAGTGGTACACTAAACAGTGTAATTATGTGTGAATGTAAATGACACGAGGTACCGAGCTAACTAGAACCATTGGACTTCGTTATGTAGGCCCGTCCGTAGCGAGCACACAAGTCCCCATCTTCCTACTTTTGGTCTGGGTCTAAGATGATATTTACTATCAAAACCAGATCTGCTGTGTAATTTTTTTTATTTTTGTTTATTTAGAAAACCAACAGCTGTTTAACAATAAGAATCTTAAACTTAACTATATTGCTTATACATGAGCTACTAATTTAACAAAACTTATAAGGTTGCTGAGAAAAAGGACAGATCTTATCTATGCACTAGTTATTCGTCTCTCTGTAACGATAAGTTACAGAGAGACGAATAACTAGTGCATAGATAAGATACTTAATTAATATTTTTATAACTCAAAGGAAGGCCGCTCAGATGTGGAATAAACTGCCGACGGTCATTCGAGATAGTACGTCGGTGACATCCTTTAAAACTAAACTAAAAGAGCACTATCTGTCTCACTCAGTATAATATGATATGTACATACATATCATATTATACATATATTATATTTATGTATGTATGTTTATTATAGTTATTATTATATATATAGTTATTATGTAGTCTATTATGCACTTATTTTGCCCCCCTCGCTCTTACTGCCTTGTCTCACACCCTGTAGGGTTGGCTGGAAGAGATCTCTTTTAGAGATAAACTCACCTTTGTATATACCATTTATTACTGTAATAAATTTAGTTTAAAGTTGTGCTATAAAGAATATGAAGGAAGAAATAAAGAAAACGTTACAATAAAGATTAGCAGTAATAAGTTGTAGTAATAATCATTAATACGTATTTAAATTTAGGGTTTAAAAGGTAATATATTGATTGGTACTCAGTTTTTTTTTTATTTATTTAACATTAATAAGAAAATACATCATATGTCTTACATAACTCACACATAATAAACCTCTTGGTATGAGGTGCGATGTTGTGTTGTGATAATGTCCATGATATTAGTTGCTGTACTGTGCACCTATCAGGTGGCAAGTGCCGCGTAATGCTGCGTCAGCTGCGTTTTATTCCTCCCCCACTCTCCCCCCTCATTTCCCCCCGCGGAGGGGGGGGGGGGGGTGTATAAAAAATGATTGGCGCGAGTTCCGAGGTTATGTTACATTACTCTCTTACCTATGCTCACAGTGGTGGGTCCGACGGCACTGACAGTCAAAATCATTTATTGCCCACGAGTACATCTCGTGTTTTAGTTTATGATTTTATTTATCTTATATTATATTTATCTAAGTATACCAGTCCTTTCTGGCTGACTGGAAGAGATCCCTGGTGGGATAAGTCCGCCTTTGTACACAACTTTATTCTTTTGTTTGTTTTTGTTGTTGTTAATTTTGGTACAAAGCGAATGTCCTCTCACTTGCACAACATCGTCCACCCCTTAATTTTAAGACAATGTTATAATTTTATATAATCTAGAAATTTTTTTTATGAAAAACCAAACAAACTGGATTTTTTTGCATAGATATGTGTGTGTGTCACAGAGTACAGCGATTTGTATGAACTGACGTATTATTCTGTCTCTCGAGCTATTTTTCAGTAGAAATGTTGATTTTCCCAAAAACTGTACATATGGTAAAGATTCATGCTTAAAATAAAATAAAAATAATAGAGAATTTATTCATCAACATAATTCTACGGTGAGATAAATTGGTCTTTATTAACTTCCTAACCTCAAACCTTACTAAAGCTTACTATCAACGTTAGTAAAGGAAGTATGTGATATATCAGGACCAGCGCTGGTCTGAGGCACTCTGATACTGATAGTCAATAGAAAATAAAAGATTAGACTGATGGCATTATTGCCAATGTCTTATAACAAACAAAAAAACGTGCGAAAGCAACGATCTCTATGTACTACTAGATGGAGCGTTCCAAACAATCGCTCTATTCCACACCACTACTCTTTCACATTCACTTTGAAACATGTGCAGTTACTACGCAGAACATTTAATTATTACTAAATATTGATGCTACGGTTAAATAATGTCAATATTTAGTAAATAATTAAATGTTCTGAGTAGTAACTGCACAAGTTTCAAAGTAAATATGAAAGAGTTGTGGCTACTTGCGTGGAACAGGGCGATTGTTTGGAACGCTCCATCTAGTAGTACATAGAGATCGTTGGCTAGAAGTATATATTTTGAGTTTAAATATAGATGTGAACTCTCCGTATCATTTGCTGCCCCTGGATGGGATAATTATCTTTAATATTCTAACCTCAAAACGGAAGTTCTAACAGCTAAGAGTAAAGACCGTACGTAGACCTCATGCGAAATCCACAATTTTAGGCCAGAAAAGACATTTAGTTCCGGGAAATACGTATCGCCCTGTCTTGTACTTGTGCCTCTTTGTAAATGGTGGGGGAGGGGGAGGGTAAGAAGGAGGGGGTGACAGTAAAGTCATTTCAGGGGAGCGCTGATGGTCCACCTCCTCGTGTGCATAATGATCTTTTGATCCAGATGGAATAACCATATTCCGGTGGAACGAAAGGTTATGTGCCGGTGCATCCTGGGCTTCGACTAGCAACTTCTGGGAGAAATCCTGGATCTTACTAGTCGAAGGCGAAGAGACCATCCCCAAGCCAAGGTGTAATCCAAACCGTGCCGATGGCTGCATGACTGTTGGGAGTTCAGTCTTGAACGGTGGCTTTCTGACACCTGGGCAATCAGTTAGTATTCAGTGCCCTTTGGCCGACACCGGGCTCTGTCGGTTTTTGACGACCCTTTCCTGTGTTACTCGTGGGACCAATATGGATGACCAAAATACAATTGAAGAATTTCTTTTAAACTCCGACCAGGACGACAACGTCCTAGAAGGAAACATTTCAGAGCCAAGGAGTGGGCCTCAGGTCCACCCTTTGCCTGAACATATCTCGGCTGTTGCAGGGACGAGCCTAGGTGCGAATAGAGACGAAAACGACTCTAATACGCCCATGGTGACGGACCACGACAACGAGAAGAGCAAGGAGAAGCACAATGCAAGATTGTCTGGTGCTGCTCGCAAACGCTTCAAGAAGCTTAGGGCTGCGAACGTAAGTGCCGAAAAGGCCTTCGAGGCATGCCAAAAGCCTTGGAGCGAAATCAGGAGTCTGCTCCCGCCGTGCCTGCCTAAACCTGCTGACCAGAGGGCGATCAAACGCAATCGGTCAGAGGAGGAGTCACCTAAGGAGCATACTAAAAAGGCTCCAAAAGTCCACCCTGAAGGAGGCATCAAGCCAAACTTCAGCGAGGTGGCTGGTTCCTCTCGTGTGGGTATTCGAAATGAAAGCCCGATGGGAGAGGACCAGATGCAGTTAGTGCGCCGCTCACTGCTGACAGCGATTACCAAAATCGCTGACAGAGGGACCGGTCCTAAATTCTTGGGTTTCTCGCACAAGCCAGGCTGGGTACTGATTACGTGTGAAAATCAGATGAGCCGGGAATGGCTTGTGCGAGAGACCCCAAACCTCAAACCGTGGCCCGAGGCGAAGCTTTCAGTCATGACTGAAAGTGAACTACCTAAGCCATGGGTTTGTACTACGTTCATTCCCAGCAGCGAGGCGACTAGTATAGAGGTCGCCATAAGTCTGCTGACGAATCAGAACGAAGGCCTGTACCCGGAACACTGGAGGGTTCTACACAGCAGGGACGAAAAGAATGGTCGCATTGTGACCTTCTCAATCGACGAGCCCTCTGTGGAGACGCTTCGGCGAGCCGACTGCAGGGCCGCCCTTGGTTTTGGAAAAATTACTTTCAAGATCAGGGGTGGGCCAGCAGAGCTGTCAGTGCCTCAAGCAACTCCGTCCACCTCTACCCAAGGGGAGCAAACACCTGCACACACCCAGCAGGAAAGAGGACCGACAAATCGGCCTCTTCCTACAACATCTGGCGGGAATAGCAGAGGTGCACCCAGAGGTAGAGGGAAGAAACGTGGCAAGGCACAAGGCACACCCCAATCCGAACGTGGACGACCTCGTCCACCCTTGGAGAAGGGAAAGCCTATGCCTGGCCCCGCCGCCCCTAAAGACCACTAATGGCGACCCCAGGGGATTCGGCGAGGGTTCTCCAAATCAACCTCCATCACGCCATTGCTGCCAGTGCAGTGGCGGAGCGTTGCTTACTTAAAGGAGAAGCAGACCTCGCCCTTATTCAGGAACCCTGGGTAAATCGCTCAACCATTCGGGGACTTAGCGCTGCGGGTAAGATTCTATCGTACTCTGGTGGCAAAAACCCTAGAGCATGTATTGTCTTTAATAAGACTATTAACTTTCTGCCTGTTCCAGAGTTATGCACCGACGACCTGGTTGCAGCCTACATAAATCTCAAAGGATGGAGAGGGTCAAGAGTAATTATATGCTCGGCCTATCTATCCGGAGAGAGAAAAGACCCTACAGAAGAACTGGCGAGCGTGGTGAAGTACGCTCAAACCCACAACGCAGAGCTTCTGGTAGGCTGTGATGCTAATGCTCACCACATAGCGTGGGGGAGCTCAAACATCAACAACAGGGGTGAGTTACTTAATGATTTCCTTCTGACCAACTGTCTTCATTTACTAAATAAAGGATGTGTACCGACCTTTGTAACATGTGCTAGACAAGAAGTTTTAGACATATCCTTTGCTACTAAAAATCTAGCCAGGCACATTAACAACTGGCATGTTAGGGATGACACCTCAATGTCTGACCACAGACATATTTCTTTTGAAATCATAGCTTCCATAGCTTGTCATCCCATTACATATAGGAATCCGAAGGCCACCGCCTGGGATGTATACCGTGACAAACTAAGGCGGAACCTTGAAATCTTTCCTAAAAGTATTAAAACGTGCGAGAGTCTAGAATTTGCTGTGGCAATTACCAAGGAAGGCATCATAAAAGCCTACGAGGAAAGTTGCCCACTCATGACAAAGACCTCCAAAAGAAAAGTTCCGTGGTGGAACTCGAAGCTAAATAAGCTCAGACAAGAAACCCGGAAACTATTCAACAAGGCTAAACAGACTCTCAATTGGGAGGCCTATAAAAAAGCCTTAACTGAATATAACAAAGAGATTAGGAGAGCCAAGAGAGCATCGTGGAAAAAGTTCTGCGAGGAAATTGTGAAAACGCCTCAAGGAGCCAGAGTACACAAACTGCTCGCAAAAGATAAACCTAACCAAATCGGTTGTTTGGGGAATTGACTTCGATAGGCAACAGGAAATGAACTTTTAGCACTCACCAGTGGACGCCGCTGCGACTCCTCGGGGGCCCCCTGTGATGCAGTCCAAAGAGCTGGTTCGATGAGGATATACTTCGATTGGCACTTTGGGTTAATGGTTTTGTCGTTTTATAACACTCGGCGTTAGTTATATTATTATTTAGATTTTAATTAGACGCGAACAGCAATGTTGCGGGTTGGCCGTAAGCCATATGGTCGTAGACTGACGTTTGTTAATCAGTTCGTTAGATGGCGCTTTTGTCGATAAGTGCGTCCAGTACAAATCCTGTTGGCCTTTTAATATACATAAAAACGAATAAAATGACTATTACTAGAATCATTACAAATTAGTGCTTGCAATACTAAACATACCGCCGACCTTAAAATACGTAATATTTTAACAGAAAATAGTGATTTACACTGTGAATGTAAAACTAAACATTAGCTTATATTGCTAGCTAATACCTAAAATTAACATAAAGAAATTAGTTCTTTAATTATCGATAGGAAGTGGGTAAATTTTCACTACCGGCCTTTGAACGTATGAACTGCCCATTCGCAGGGTGACAGCACGCACGATGCCGTCGCGGCCGGGGTGCACCTGGTGCACGCGAGCCAGTTGCCACTGCATCGGTGGTAAAGAATCGTTATGGACAAGAACGATTGTTCCCTCTGTAAGAGGTGTGTCCTTGTTGTGGTACCATTTACCCCGCTGCTGGAGTTGCTGGAGGTATTCTCGACTCCAACGCTTCCAATAATGCTGAAGCATTTGCTGTACCATCTGCCATCTGTCTAAACGTCCCGGATTTGCATCTGAGAAGTCGTACTCAGGCAGTGAGGTCAATGGTTCCCCCACTAGGAAGTGAGCTGGTGTGAGAGGCAGCGGATCTGAAGGATCATTGCTCATGATGCAGAGCGGACGCGAGTTAAGAACTGCCTCAATCTGGCATAACAAAGTATTAAATTCATCGTATGTTAGAACTTGCGAACCTACGACGCGGTGTAAATGTTGTTTAAAACTTTTCACTCCTGCCTCCCATATCCCACCAAAGTGACTGGCATACGCAGGTTGGAAATGCCAGCGAATGTTGGCACCTTCGCAAGAACGTTGGATCTCCGTTTCGTGTTCTTTTAGAAAAGAATACAGTTCTTTCAAATATCTATTACAGCCAACAAAATTGCGACCGCAATCAGAAGAAATGTCCGAACAGAGGCCACGTCGTGCCGTGAAACGGCGAAGCGCAGACAGAAAAGCCTGGGTCGTCAAGTCTGGCACTAACTCCAGGTGTATTGCCTTTGTTGACATGCATACAAAGACGCAAACATAGGATTTAAAAAGTTTGCAATTTCGAAGCCGATTTGTTCGAGTTTGAAAGTAGCCCGCATAGTCTACGCCGACATGTAAGAACGGGCGTAGGGGGCGCACGCGTGAGTCAGGCAGCGGAGCCATTGAAGGCTGCGGCGCCACGGGACGGGCGCGGAAACAGCGCACACAACGACGAGTGCGTTTACGCACTGCATTGCGGGCTGAAAGGATCCAAAACCGTTGTGACAAAATGAATTGCAAGGTTTGTGGACCTACATGTAAATGAACCATGTGGTAGTGATCGATTATTAAATCCGTCAAAAAATGATTTTTTGGTAATATCATTTGATGTTTTGCTTCATAGTCAAGATTTGAGCGGTGAATTCGACCGCCGACCCTGAGAAAGCCGGCATCGTCGAGAAACGGTTTTAATTTTTGTAAACTTTTCGAACAGTGTTCGTTTGATTTTAAATTTGAAATGTCGTCTGAAAATACTTCATTTTGCGTAAGCAAAATTAGCCGCTTTAGTGCAAGGTTTGTTTCTTGCACTGTAACTACAGTGTTTGGGTAAGAAGTTGTTTTACGACATTTATTATAAAAGCGAAATATATAGGAAATAACTCGTAGAAGTTTACTTAATGTCGAATATTTGTTAAAATTATCGAGATTCGGTTGTTCCTTTTTATGAGCGACTAATACATGCGTACGCCGCTCTTCATTTGTCCCATAACTAGAAAGAAGCTGTGGCCATTCGGTCTCTGGACTTTTGAGCCAGGCCGGGCCCGAAAACCAAAGCTCCTTATTTAACTGCGACGGAAGAACGCCGCGAGAAGCGGCATCGGCTGGGTTATCTGCGGAACGGACGTGGCGCCATCTAGAAGCCGGGACGCGGCTCAAGATTTCCGTTACTCGGTTTGAGACGAAAACCTTCCACTCGTGAGATGACTGAAGCCATGCGAGAACGACAGATGAATCAGTCCAGGCATATATTTCATCGATCTTGATGGAATCCTTGTAAGTTTCGATTACTAGGCTCATCAATTTCGACAGAAGGAAAGCACCGCATAGCTCAAGTCTTGGAACAGAAATGCGTTTGATGGGTGCAACCTTCGTTTTTGCAATAATTAGGTAAGTATGAACTTTACCCATTTCATCTGTGAGACGTATGAAGACGCAGGCAGCGTAGGCCTTTTCTGACGAATCAGAGAACCCATGGATCTGAATAGATCGGTGAGTGGGAATAACATGACGAGGTAATGTCACTTCACAAATTAGTGGAAGTTCTGAAAGAAACTTGTTCCATGAATCAACAATATGTTGTGGGGGAACTTCATCCCAGTCAGTATGACATAACCACATAGATTGAATTAGAATTTTTGCAAAAATGGTAATCGGAGAAAGAAAACCCAAAGGATCGAAGATCTTGGAGATTTCACTGAGGATTGTACGCTTAGTACATTTTTTGTTAATTTTATCATAATTAACGTCATAATTGAAAGTGTCAAGTCTAGGTGTCCACTTCAGGCCTAACACCTTGACAGTCGTGTCTCCCTCAAGAGAGGAGATGATGAGAGCTTCTTGTTGTCTCTTGCTATCTTCTGCGAGTACAGAAGATAACAGAGCCTGGTTGTTACTGCTCCATTTGCGGAGCTCGAAGCCTCCTGCTCGACACAACTCTATAAGCTCTTGTTGGAGAGCTAGAGCGTCTTCTAGAGTGCTTGAGCCAGAGATCACATCATCCACAAACACTTCATTGAGGAGGACATGTTTAGCAAGTGGCCATTTGTCACCCTCGTCGAGGGCGAGCTGGCGCAAAGCGCGTAGCGCAAGGTAGGGAGCAGAACTAACACCGAACGTGACGGTGCAGAGCCGGAACTCGCGCATTAGCTGGGTTGGGTCTGTACGCCACAGAATTCTTTGAAAATCACGATCGCGTAAGCGAACTTCGACCATTCGATACATCATTTTTATATCTGTTGTGAAAACAACGAGATGAAGACGAAATTTTAGAAGGACCATGACAATATCCTGTTGTAGTTTAGGACCTGTCAACAAATTATCGTTCAACGAGCGCCCGCTAGTTGTAGGACACGAAGCGTCGAAAACAACGCGAGTTTTAGTAGTAGCGCTCTGTTTACGCACCACGCAGTGGTGGGGGAGGTAGTACCTCTCCGAAGCTTGTACAGCTGGTTCTGACGAAGCTGGGATCGGCTCCATGTGCCCAAGATCTAAGTATTCTTGCAAACACTGGTGGTAATCTTGTCGTAGACAAGGATTACGCATTAATCGATTTTCTAATTTATGAAAACGAGTAAGTGCAATCTCTCGTGATTCTCCGAGAGGCGGAACGTCTGGCTTAAATGGCAAAGCCACGGTGTAACGCCCAGATGTATCCCTCGTATGCGTTTCGATGAAGATCGATTCGCACAGAGTCTCGCTGGGCGTGAGAAGTTTGGCTTCAGGAATAGATTCCAGTTCCCAGAACCGCTGTAGCTCGAATTCAGTATGAAACGAGGCTAGACACACGTTGAGTGTCGAAGAAGCTTTATTGGCTAGCTTTCCTGAAAGGAGATAGCCGAAAATGCTATTGATAGCAACGGGACAACCGCGAGGTCCTATGACGTTATCGTGCAATAGGATGACGTCGCTGTAATCCGCACCTAGCAACAACTCGACTGGACGCGAAGAACGAAATTCTGGGTCGGCGAGCGGTAGGTTACGAAGATGAGGTAAGTACTCAGTCTCAGCTTGTACATTTTGTACATTTGGAATGTAGTTAGTAATTTTTGAAATTACGTGTGCATTAATATTTAATTTTGTTTGCAGTTTATTGTGAGGAGTGACGTCGCAACAAATAAACCCGTGAGGACGCACTGTTTCTCCATCACCAACGCCCGAGATTGAAATGGATGCACCGGTACGATGGCGTGACAACCCTAAACGTTGAACACAAGCCTCGGTTATTAATGAAGTTTGTGAACCGGGGTCTATAAGCGCTCTTACGGTAAACGCATTCATAGAAGTGCTACCGCGGGGACGGACATCAACAAGCGCTGTCGCGAGGAGTATGGAATACTCGTGTTCGCGGGAACTATCGTCGTGGTCGCCGAGAGCGGCCGACGCGCAACTCACAGCGGCCAGGGCAGTGGAGGATTCTGCTTCGCTTTCACTTGATAACACGTGTGTGTTCTTTTGCATAACACTATTGCTATCACACAACCTTGAGTGATGTCTCTTGGAACACTCTCTGCAAGTAAAACGTGACCTACATTGATCGACCACGTGACCGACCAGCATACAATTCTTGCATATATTATTTTTTTGTATGAACTGAAGTCGATCTGAAAGCGATAATTCGAAAAATTCATTACATTTACTTAAAAGGTGTGAAGGCGACTTGCAAAGTATGCATTTTACCTTTTGTTTGTATTTATTATCGAAATCTGAATTTGATTTTGGCGCCGTAGACGCACAAAGTGCGGGAAACGAAGAAGAACGCGTATTATAATGGCGCGGCTGATAAGAAGCGGCCGAAGTGTAGCCGCGAGCGAGAGCAGCGCTGTAGGGGGGCGCGTGAGCGCGGGGTCCCTGCGCGGGCGCGGGGGCGAACGCGCTAGCGGCGCGCGGACCTGGCGGCGGCGCCGACACTTGGTCGTAACGTTTTGTAGATGAATTCGCCATTACTTCACTAGTGGCTAGTTCTTTTTCGAGAAAGTCGAGTAATTTGGAAACTTCCGGTATATCACTGGGAGAACTCAAAGATTGTTCGAAACGTTTTCGAACGTACGAGGAAAGTTTACGCAATAAAATGTTTAATAACATGAAATCCCATTTATCGACTGGGAAATTCATAACTTTAAGCGCTGACAAGTTTTCATGACAAGTATTTAAAATGTTGCGAATGCCACTATCACATTGATTGGATTTCTCAGACATGGGTGGGATGTCGAGAATTTTATCTATATGTTTGGTGGCGATAATTCTTTTATTCTCGTAACGATGTTGTAAACATTCAAATGCCGTCGCGTAGTTATCGGCTGTCAACGGAATAGATTTTATTAAATGTAAAGGTTCGCCACGTAGTGACAAAAGTAAATAACGAAATTTATCGATGTCTGAAAGACCATCGTTGTGGTGAATGAGAGATTGAAATAAATCAAAAAAGGAATTCCACTCGGTTGCTTCTCCGCGGAATTCTGGTAACGACAACTGTGGAAGTTTCATTTTTGGTTTAAGATTTTCAGGGTGACAACCCTGAGTTGATGAAGACGAGTGATTCAACACCCGTTCCCTAATTTGTTTACTAGAAACTTCATCAGCCTTTAGTTTATCGACTATCACTTTAATGTCGTAAAACATATTTTTGAAATGGTTCCTAGATTCTAGCTCGGTTTCCGAAACAAATACCTTGGCTTTAATTTGAGCCTTTTCGATTTTACCCTGAATTCGGACGAAGTCCTTTTTCAAAGTAGGTAAATCGGCAACCCTACATTTAAATTGATTTATATCTATAGTTGAGAAATCCAACATTGCTTGCAAGTCATTGTAAATGACATTGCGTTCAAAAATAAGTTGATTTAAATCATCAGCCATTTTCACAAAAACCAGATTTATTTAATCAACAGCAACAACAAAAGACAATTGAAAAGTTTCAAACAAAATTAGTAATTGAAAGCAATTGAATTGAAAGTAAGTAAATGCAATCAATCGAATGCAGTTCTTAGGCTTAACGACGAGCGGAACTGGTTTTAATACTGCATGCCGCGTACCGTGTCAACTGACTCGAACTAATTCGTAGGGTAGGTAAATATTACGATGGAATTTCTTCAAATTAAACGTTATAAAAATGAATTATTACTAGCAATGTGAATGTATCGCGTAGTGGAAAGAAGTTATCTACGTATGGTATGCAATGAAATTGAGAAATAAGTAAATTTATAGCATGAAATGCCACAATAAAAATGACGGTTTGCGTAGCAAATTGTCGAACTTTACGTAACGTAATTACGTGGAAACTGTAAGTTTATAATAACAAAGCACCAATTTAGTAAGATCCTGGCTCGATGGGCCAAATTATGTTTGGGGAATTGACTTCGATAGGCAACAGGAAATGAACTTTTAGCACTCACCAGTGGACGCCGCTGCGACTCCTCGGGGGCCCCCTGTGATGCAGTCCAAAGAGCTGGTTCGATGAGGATATACTTCGATTGGCACTTTGGGTTAATGGTTTTGTCGTTTTATAACACTCGGCGTTAGTTATATTATTATTTAGATTTTAATTAGACGCGAACAGCAATGTTGCGGGTTGGCCGTAAGCCATATGGTCGTAGACTGACGTTTGTTAATCAGTTCGTTAGATGGCGCTTTTGTCGATAAGTGCGTCCAGTACAAATCCTGTTGGCCTTTTAATATACATAAAAACGAATAAAATGACTATTACTAGAATCATTACAAATTAGTGCTTGCAATACTAAACATCGGTCTTATGAAAACACCGAACGGTTCCTTCACAACCAATGAAAAGGAAACTTTGGAGCTTCTAATAACTACCCACTTCCCAGGCGCTGTGAATTCTAGGAAATCAGATACCTCTCCGCACAGACCTCGAAATGAGGACTGGAGCAGGGCTGCTAGAATCATAAAGCCCAACCAAGTAAGATGGGCAGTAAGATCCTTCAAACCTTACAAATCTTGTGGGGACGACGGAATCCTGCCTGTGCTGTTGCAAAACGGCATAGACATTCTAACCCCATATCTGGTAAAAATCTTCAGGGCAAGTTATGCCTGGGGACATATTCCAGAAGAGTGGACCAAGGTCAAAGTACTATTCATACCTAAGGCTGGACGAAAGGATTACGCTTTGCCAAAGTCCTTCAGACCAATCAGCCTCACATCCTTTATGCTCAAAGCACTGGAGAAGGTACTGGATAGGTACATAAGGGAAGAGGTCTTAACCGACAACCCTATCAGTTGTAACCAACATGCCTACCGTAGAGGAAAATCTACAGAAACTGCTCTGCTCTACTTAGTAGACAGAGTAGAAAAGGCATTGGAAGACAAACAAATTGCACTATGCGCATTTCTAGACATTGAGGGCGCTTTCGACAATACCCCAACTGAAACGCTAGTTAAGGGATTAGAGGCGAAAAAAGTTGACTCTACCACAACTAGATGGGTAAAAGCGATGCTCTCAAACCGTACTGCCAAGGTATCGCTCCATGGGACGAACCTTGAAGTCAATACAACAAGAGGCTGTCCACAGGGAGGCGTTCTTTCGCCCCTACTATGGACTCTTGCTGTAGATCAACTCCTGCATAAGATGGCAGAAACAAGGATAGACACCCAAGGCTACGCAGATGACCTGGTGATCATTGTCCGAGGTTTCTGTCAAAGTACAATTTCGTACCTTATGCAAAGAGCAATAAACATAATAAGCAACTGGTGCAAAGAGAACGAATTATCAGTAAATGCTGATAAAACCGTCCTTGTGCCATTTACTAACAAACGGCAGTTGAAAGGACTGACCATGCCAAGTCTAAATGGCAGACAAATACCATTTTCCAAGGAAGTAAAGTATCTGGGAGTCACACTCGACCAGAGACTAACTTGGAACAGCCATATAGACAACATTACACAAAAGGCCAAAATTGCCTTAGGTATAAGCTACAGACTGGCAGGGAAACAGTGGGGTCTTAACCCCAAGATATCCCACTGGCTCTACACAGCCATTGTGAGGCCGATAATTACATACGCCTCTGTGGTCTGGAGTAACAAAGCCAACCAGATAACTGTAATCAACAAACTAAGCAGCCTACAAAGGACTGCCTGCCTCATTACCACTGGGGCAATGTCCTCCTCACCTGGAGCAGCTCTAAATGCACTGCTGAATATACCGCCTCTTCATCTGCATGTTGAACAGGTCGCGAGATCCAGCATGTACAGACTATCTGCCCTAGAGAAGGCAAACTGGATTTCTAAGACGCTGAGTTCTGTCCTAGACTCGGTATTAGAAATTCCAATCCTAAACATGGTATCGGATACCATGCTTCCACTGTTCAAGTTTGAAAAACTTTTTAGAGTGGAACTGCCGTCCAGAGATGAATGGTTGAACAGCCAAATTCACTGGGAGGCCGGTAGCCTGAAATGGTTTACCGATGGGTCCAAGTCAGGCCATGACGTAGGATGTGGAGTCTACGGAGAGCGCCCAAACTTCGGAAGAAGTGTAACTTTGGGGCAACACGCCTCCATTTTCCAAGCGGAGGTATACGCCATTATTGAATGTGCGGATATAAACCTCCGTAAGAACTACGTCAACCATCACATATATATCCATTCGGATAGTCAAGCAGCTCTCATGGCACTAGCTTCAGAGACAATAAACTCTAAGTTGGTGCAGAACTGCGTGACAGTATTGAATTCCCTGGGCGAAAAGAACAGGGTGATTCTGCGCTGGGTTCCGGGGCACGCAGGAATCGAGGGCAATGAAAATGCCGACGAACTTGCAAAGGCGGGAGCCAGAGGAACGCTATGCGGTCCAGAACCATGTTGTGGCGTTCCAACAAGCCTGGCACGCCTAACGCTCAGAAACCTTTGCCTAGAGCAATCCATCAATCACTGGAATTGCACGCCAGGGTTGAACCACTCCAAAGCACTAATAAAGGCTTACAATCGTAAGTCTGCTCAAGAAGCGCTAGCGCTTAGCAGGAACAACTTACGCATAGTAGTGAGAGCTCTCACAGGACATTGTGGCCTGAACAAACACATGTTCAACCTCAAGCTCCGAACCACAGGAGAGTGCAGGCTCTGTGAGGAAGCAGAGGAAACCCCCATGCACCTCCTGTGCGAGTGTGGACCACTGATGCGTAAAAGAAATACATACCTAGGTAACTACTTGCTTCACCCTGACGAAGTAAAACAACTCAGTGCTAAAAGCATAGTGCAGTTTCTAACTGCTGCAAGGCTTAACACGGAACTATAGTATGGTGGCGATCACAATAGACCAGAAATGGTCGCAGTGATACAAGGTCTAGACTGAGATCTTGAAATAGCCCCAACTCGAATAATAATAATAAAGTCATTTCATTAAAACACATAAAAGACCGACGAGAGGCTAATGACAACGCCGCAGATAAATAGTACAGAATACGCGGAGGAGATAAGTTGAGCTCACACTGCGCTGGCAATAACATGTAGCCTTAGTCATCATCATATCAGCCCCTAGAAGTCCACTGCTGGACATAGGCCTTCCCCAATGAACGCCACCACACCCGGTCCTCTGCCCTCCGCATCCAGCCGCTGCCGGCCACCTTCTTCAGGTCGTCGGTCCATCTGGCGGCGGGGCGTCCCACCCTACGCGTGCTGATCCGCGGTCTCCACTCAAGAACTCGTCTGCCCCAACGGCCGTCAAGTTCTGCGGCATATGTGGCCCGCCCACTGCCACTTCAGCTTGCTAATCGGCTAGTCGGTGACATTCATTCTTCGTCGGATCTCCTCGTATTTAGTCAGAGTCATGTTATTACTCAAGCTGATTTATTTCCACCTTTTGCGACATTGAAAACTCTAGGCTGAGTCGACATTATTCTGTTAACATTAACATTTTTTTAGTTTTGTATTTATTTTATACTAGCTATTGCTCGCGACTTCGCCCGCGTGGACAACTTAACATCACAAATTATTATGTATTTCCCGTAGGAATGAGATGTATATTCCGGGTAAAAACTATCCTATATCCTATTCCAGGACCTAACCTATATATGGGCCAAGTGCAGTGTGTAGGAGGCGCAACGGAAGTGTACCTGTAGGTTACTGTCCGTCGCCGTTTTCCATCCGTTTTAAGTAATATATACAGGGTGTAAGGGACGGTCTTCCGAAAACTTTAACCATGGCTTCAGACCATCACCCTGAACATCGTACAGCAAGAATTTTTCGCCGGAAATAAAAAAAAAATCGACTTCTTCATACAAATCTGGCATGTCATTTGTAAAATTTGTATGGTGAGTCCGAAATTTTTTTTTATTTCCGGCCAAAAATTCTTGCTGTACGTTGTTCAGGGTGATGGTCTGAAGCCGTGGTTAAAGTTTTCGGAAGACCGTCCCTTACACCCTGTATATATATATATTGCAATTAGAAGGCTCTTCAAATATAGACATGAACGACTGAACATCGTTATTTCACCCCGCCACCTACAACTTGCAGTCCCGATATCACCCAAGTTTCATCACGATCTGTCCAGTGGTTGAAGCGTGATTGAGTAACAAACATCCAAATATCCAAGTATCCAAACTTTCGCATTTACAATATTTGCCGTGTGATTTCCGGTAGAGTAGAATAGGACCACTCCAACTCTTCCCGTGGATGTCGTACAAGGCGACTGAGGGAATACATTATAAAACATCACTCAGGCCTCCCCAACCCGTCTGGCCAGCGCGGGGAGTGTAGGCCAAATCCTCCGTCTGTCTCCGGCGGATGAGAGAAAGTTGTGCTCCTGCAGTGGAGACAACAATAACCTGATGATGATGAATATTAGTAGGACAAGGCTGGCGTTAAATATTCTTTTGGAAATACATGACAAAGAGCGAACAGTTTCTGCATCTATTCCAATCTCTGAAGTGATAAATAGACAGACAGTTCGCCTGATGGTAAGCGGCCACTGTCAGACATAAACCTGCAGCCCAAAGACCATAAGTGCTTTACCTGAGAACTATGTTAGGGTAGACCAGTAACGCTAGCATTGTTGAAAGAAGAAAACGGTACAGAGGAAATAGGTAAGAGGGTAAAATCACACGTCGGACACGAGCGAACAGATTTAATTACCTACTACTACTACAGGCGCGCCAGCTACATTATTGTAGGGCTGGCTGCTGCACCGAGCGCGAGCGAGAGTGGGATAACGTTATACGTCAACAAACTTAAGTGTTTCTCTTTCTAACTTAATACGTAACTTCTAACGTAATTATTATATCCATTTTAGACCTAAGTCTTTCCATCCATTAGTGAAAGCTTGTTATTGGCATATTGTTGCACAAGTTTAAATTATATTTTGTTACTTAGGCTGTAAGCTTTGCAAATATAAATAAAATTAAATTAAATTAAAGCACCGGAGCGGCTAACAACAACTGCCAAGTAGTGCGTACTGCTAGCCGTGCTCTATTTTGCGGGCGACGTTAAACTGCAAGTGTCGCTTCTTTAACGTAGTATTCTGTGGTCAAACACAGAACTGATCAGTGCAGAAGAACGCTGTTTGTTACGTGTGAAGGGTGCCTCGGTGTATCCCCCCCCCCCCCCCCCCCCGCCCGCGCGCGCGGCGCGAACGTCGCCATGTAATTTGCTAACTTGCTTTATATCGCGGAAATTATACACGATGACGTCATCCACGGCACAGACCTGACACACGGCTACAGTGACATCAGGGAATCATGAAGAAACCAAGACAATGCTCGCGTACTTGCTTTTTCTTATAAAATAAATAAATCAATATGGGAATTTTCACACACGGCCACCTGGTCCCAAACTAGGCAGAGCCTGTAATATGTGTATCAGACAGCTGATATACATACATAGATACATAATATAATATATAAATAACATCCAGTCACAAGGCAAACACAAGTGTTCATCACACGAATGTTTGCCCTGGGCGGGATTCGAACCCGCGACCCCGAGCTCCGCAGGCAGGTGTACTACCGACTAGGCTACGGGGCCGACTAAGCGACTCAGTTGGCCAGGGCCTTCATGGAGGTCGTTCCACAGACGAGAGGCATGTGCGGTGTGAGAGGTCGAGAAGTCAGTGCAGTCGGATGGCACGGCGAGCCGGGGGTATGAGGTTAGCGAAGGTGCCTGCAGATAGGACGGAGCGAAAGGATCATTCAGAATGGCGAAAGCAAAGAATGGCATTATTGCACGTAAAAAATATAAGATACAATAATAAAGTAACTTACATACATCTAGGCGGTCTTATGGCTAAGGGCAATTTCTTCCAGACAACCTTTGGATAGATGATAAGAATAACAGATGCGTGCACAAACTATCAGACATCGAAATGTGTTCTATTACTTATCCTTAGACCCCCCCCCCCCCCACCCAATTTTTTTTGCATATATCTTCATGTACAGACACGCGAAGTTTTAACGTTTTTATTTATTATTCTTGTTTAATTTGATTTTGTTTAATTTATGTAAAATTTGATTTGACCTGGAACGGAAGTTATTAATAAAGTATGTCTATGTCCATGGTCATATTATTGACTAAGATTAAAGATGAAACGCTCACGCTCTCTAACACTAAATAGTTTACATACTCGCACACACACATTCCTCACACTGGACACACGCACTGACGTCACTCGGTGCGGGCGAGCGCGCGCGCCACAATCAGCTCTCCGCATAAATGAATTCCAAACGGCCAGAATCCTAAATCATCTTTTACATTTTTCCCTCCTCAAGAACAGCAAAGTATTATGAATACGAAATTAAACTTGTAAATGCGCGGGCGGGGGGCGGGGAGCGGGGAGGGACGAAAATTGTTTCCCCATTATCCGAGCATTTACATAAATACAAGGAGTTGCGTCGTACTCTGGGACCGCGCTGGCTGTTTGTGTACACAGGACACAGCCAGGACGCAGGCACAGGCCAGCGCGGGGCCAGCTCGGGGCCAGCGCGGGACCAGCTCGGGGCCAGCGCGGGGCCAGCGGGGCCGCGTGCTGCATGACTCTCTCTGGTCATATGTCAAAAGACGGACGAAGGAGCGAGAGTGGGGGGGGGGGGGGGGGCACAATCGCGCAGGCAGCAGGAGAAACATGGCCGAGACTGGCTGCTGACAGGAATCAATGGCGTACAATTTTTTTTCTTGTATTCCAATTCATATATTTTTCCGATCAAAAATCAGGTATTACGTCGGTTGTTACATTAAAGTTAAAGATGTAGGTTGTAATTGTACAAAAAAAATTAAAAAAAAGTGATAATTTTCATAGACTTTTTCTTTTCTATGGCCTATGCCATGCCTTGGAGAAAGCTCTTAAAAGCGGAATCCCAACTGCATTTATTCGCTCATTATCCATTATTTTCTGTAAATTCCAATATTTTTCTAGCCGCCTTCATCATTCATGACCTGATGATTCAGGTTATTTTTGTCTCCACTGCAGGAGCACAATCCTCTCTCATCTGCCGGAGACGGACGGAGGATTTGGCCTACACTCCCCGCGCTGGCCAGACGGGTCGGGGGAAGGCCTGATTGATCTTTTATAATGTATTCCCTTAGTCGCCTTGTACGACATCCACGGGAAGAGTTGGAGTTCGCCTTAGAGAAGCGAAAAGTAAATTATATGAAGTGGCAATTCTACCATCGCTCACACGCGGCTGCCAATCATGATCCGTAAGGAAAAAAAGTCCAGAGTAATATTAAAAGAAATGTGGTAGACAATCAGAGCAGATGAGGAACGAAATAATAAGAAAGTAAACTACAGGCTGTTGGTCTATCGAACAGACCTCGAGTCTTGTACGGAGACCAGCTCGTGTAATTATGTAAAATTTCCCCCGATGTCTCTATTGTAATGAGATAATAAACATTTATTTTGATTTATTGTTTTTATTTTACTCAGGACATCATCATCAGCTAGATTACGAGTAGAAAGATCGACCAAGAAGGTCACAGAATGGTACCCGAGGGTAACCAAAGGAAGAGTGAAAGACTTTGTCCAAAATGATGGAGCACACTGGATGCAAAACAATAATCTATTTTTGTCAGATTTATACGTATATTACATCAAATACGGTTTGCAAGAGTCATACCATGAATCTTGTCTTGTCTTCTCAGGGGGCCAGGAACACCTGGCGATACTTCGACCCTTCAGGATCTTTTGTGCCAAACCCCTGACCACCAACGGTGCCCCAAGACGATTTTGTGGACTCACATACGCCTCAGAATTTCTTCTTTGGCATATGCAGGTTTCCTTACGATGTTTTCCTTCACCGAAAAGCCTGTGGTATTATAAATAAACCGTACTTAAGTTTCGTAAAACGCATTGGTACGGGCGGGGTTTGAACCCACGACCTCATGAACGTGAGGCGAGTGCACAACCAACCGGCTACCACGGCTCTTTTCTTAACATGAAGGAAAATGATGTTCGCACCTCATACATAAGGGCGGAAAAAGTATTTACCTTCATGATTGACACTAATGTCATTTATATTTGTGAAACAACATAATATAAATTTAACATTACTATTTATAAATAAATATAAAACAAAACCTAACTATACACTACAAATAAAAAACTGACCCCAGTTCGTCCACCGCTGGCAGAGTACCCAGGAGGCTGGCGGCATTGCCTCGCTGGATTGCGAGGCTTGCGCGCTGGGCAAAGTAGCCGCCCGCTCTGGGGTCCCGGGTATTCTCCACCAGTCTTTTCGAGATGTCCCTGAAAAGGTGGCGGGCACCGGAAACTCACGCATCCTCGCCTCAAAGATGAGGTCTCCACTGAGGCACTCATATTTGCACTAATTGGTTATTAAATTAGATAACATCATCACATCTACTTTTTCAATCAATAATTTTTTCCGCCCTTATGAGGTGCGAACATTATTTTAATTCATAGTATGACCCGTGGTGCCCAGGAAGGCCACTACTAAAATAGTGGGTTAATTTTTTTATTAATTATGTTTATTTGTAGAAAAAATCTAATTACATAACTGGTACAAAACTTATTTAAAACTTTTAAGTTGGATTAACTCATGTGAAGACATTCTTACCGCAGTTAAGTTACAAGGAGTTCATATTATAAACAAAGCCGGACGTATTAAGAATGAACTGCGAGCAACGACGCGGGCGGGCGGACAGTGCAGTAGATTTTTAATGTTGAACGAAATCGCAGCGCGTCCCTCGCGGCGCGGGCGGCGTATCTTTGATCCTGTTATATTTACAATTTAACTGTACATGAAATGAACCCTTGCAAACGAATCCCTTTGAGTGCGCGGTCCGCCCGGCCGCCCAGCCGCCCGGCCGCCGCACTGATCCGCCGCCACCGACTTTACGCGGAAAGTCCTAAACAGTTTATATTTTACAAGTTTCTAACAAGAACGTGAGCGGTGCCATTTCTCACAAAATAACGGAGGATTTAAACTTTAAACACACGTAACTTGGAGCCGTGAAGTGGAATTGAGACAAACATTTAATCTCATGTACTTAAAATAAAGTAATTAAGTCGCAAATAAAAAAAAAATATTATAGACGCCCAACTTATTTGCTGTCGTCTCGTCCATGTTGTTCTAATACTAAGCAGGAGGATAATTCAAATTTGAATTGAATTTACCGTGACCAACGAACAGTTATTTGGTTCAAAGGCGCTTTGAAGGATTTCACTCCACGGGGCCGCTTTGGAATTAAAACCAGAGTGTGCTTCTGACTATTTATATAAAAAATTAAGCGTTACAATGAGAGGAGCTAATGGTATAAAAATTACACGTCCATATTAGGTACGTGTGGTGTGGTTCCCGGCTTATAATACGGCCACCTCCGATCTTCCCGTGGGTGTCATAAATGCAACTAAGGGACTGGACCAAGGACGGGCAGCAGCGTTCTCCTGTGTATATTAAGATCATAACTGCGCTCACCGATCCGCTTGCCAAGCGTTGTGATTAACCCACCAAAAGTGTAATTCTATTGGGAAGGCTTATGTTCAGCAGTGGGACGTATTTCGACTGATGATTAGGTACGTGTCTCTAGTGTAGGTGATTTTAGTAATAACTGGTACCTATTAAACGTGGACACTGACAGTGGGACTAGTCAGAAAACTCAAGGTCGCTCAGCGGGCTATGGAAAGAGCTATGCTCGGAGTTTCTCTAAGGGACGGGATCCGAAATGAGGTGATCCGCCAGAGAACTAAAGTTTTCGACATAGCTCAAAAAGTTGAAGTGGTAGTGGGCTGGTCACATCTGTCGGAGAACCTCTAACCGTTGGGGTAAACGAGTTCTCGAGTGGAGACCGCGACTGGGCAAGCGTAGTGTGGGACGCCCCCTGGCTAGTTAGAGCGACGATCTGCGTAGGGCGGCTGGCAGATACTGGATGAGAAGAACCGAAGATCGGGTTCAATGGCTCAGTTTGGGAGAGGCCTATGTCCAACAGTGGACTCTTTCAGGCTGATTATAATGACCTACTAAAGTTGTTAGAAGCTACTTCGGTTATTGACGATATTTTTTTTACTTTTACGAACATAAACGATACGCCAGGTAAGGTCCCCAGCGCTGCCCGAATCCGAATTCAGTTACAGTTTCCGTTTAACTAAACCTCCTGATTCTTCTAAACTTTTCTTACACAAATTAGTAAGTTATGATATCGAGAGGTCTGGGCGTGGTACTTCATAATAAAGTGAACCCAGCTGGGCGGCCCGCGGTCGGGCGCGGCTAATGGGGCGCGATGGGAGATCAAAGCGGCGCCTAACGAACGAATAATTCCATCCGCGCTAAGAGCACTTTTTCTATCGCCTTCTCCATGTTTATTCTTCGACGAGGAATCAAGCGGATCGAAATTAAACGCAAACACTTCACACTCACTGCGCTGACTCAGCGCCTGCTCGCTGGCGCCCGCGGGTACGTTCGACGCCACCGCTCTCCACATACTTCTTCTCATGCAGCTGTTACATTTACTAGTTATTGCTTTGATGTCGATTTCACTTTACGTCGAGTCTTGGCGGTGCTGTTCGATGGTAGCAGAGGGAGCGGGGTAAAATAAGAAAAAAAGTCAGCAATATGTCGTATGTGTATAATTCATCATATCAGCCCCTAGAAGTCCACTGCTGGACATAGGCCTTCCCCAATGAACGCCACCACACCCGGTCCTCTGCCCTCCGCATCCAGTCGCTTCCGGCCACTTCTTTTCCTTGCTGTCTCTACTCCAGAACTCGTCTATCGGTCATCGAACCTGTGATAGATAGGGGCCCGACCACTAATACTTTAGTTTGTAATTCTTTCGGCTATATCGGTGACTTTCGTTCTTCATCGGATCTCTTCATTACTAATCATAACCTATCAAACAAACCCCTAGCATAGCCCTCTCCATAGCTCGCTGAGCGACTTGAAACTTGTGGATCAGGCCCACCGTCAGTGTCCACGTCTCCGCGCCGTAGGCCAAGACAGGCAGGACGCACTGATTAAAGACTTTTGTTTTTAAACATTGTGGAATAGGCGACGTGTAGACTTGACGCAGTTTTCCGAATGCCGCCCAGCCAAAATGGATTATACTGTCAGATTATATCGAATTTGTTGCTGCCCAACAGTACTAACTGACCTAGGTAGATAGACGTACTCCTGAACAACTTCGATATTCACGACGATCACCGGTCTTGGATCGAGTATGAGTACTGAAGCAAGCTAGACTGCAGACTGTACTAGACTGCAAGCTAGTCTACTCTGCATATTTGGTATCAACAGTCGTTCGCTTCGCACCAACCTGTTTGTGCCGGAACTTTTACTTGCCGCTCGCTCCGGGGACAGTTTACCGTCCCGCAACTAGCCCCGTCAACCGGCACGTAGCACAGTGCTACGCCCCCAGCGTAGCGAACTTACTCGTAGCTGAGCTACGCAGAGTCTCAAAATAAGAATTCAAAATGTATTGACAATTGATATCAAACGTCAGTTTAACTTCAAAATTAGTTCGAAAGCTATTAAGGATGGAAAGTGGAAGGCATTACCAGAGGCTCCACGAACAGTACGTCGTCGGTTTTCATCAAAACCGAAAGAAACCTCAACATTTCGTGTGAAAGTCGACCGAGTTTGAATTTAAAATGGAAATTGTTTCGGAATTCTAAATGTGCAAATTGGCTGGCACCTGACTGACGGATGTGGCGGGCGGCTAGGCCGCGGGGAATGCGCGCCGCAGCACGCCACCAGCTACTGTGGCCATGGATACTGGTCTTACAGAACTACAGATCTGTAACGAATTCAAGAAAATTATGTTATTTATTTTCTAGTTCAGTCATATAAGTACTCATTACTCTTTTTTTCTCATTACATATGGTTTACGAGAGGACAAACCCGTGCGATAGCCCTGTTACTTGGTCGTTAATCTGAGGTTGGGGGTTCGATTCCCACCAGACACAGATAACTTTGTACTGTTGTACAAATCGGTAGCGGTTTGGATGTTAGATACGATTAGATATTAGATGAAATCGTCATCTATATATGTATAATATGGGCTACTTAATTACTTTATACTTATATTGGGCCCGATTCGGAAGGCACAACGTTAAAATTTGACAGCTCTAAAAATTAAGTCACACAGCATTATAAAGATAAAGACGAAACTAATTTTAGTGCTGTCAATCTTTAAATGTGTGCCTTCAGAATCGGACCCATTATTTCTGTATCTAGTTCGACAGCCAGCACCACTACCAGTCGCTTTCCAGCGCCCATCAACAAACCAGGAATAGAAGAATACTTGTCTAGGGATAGTTTCCAATATAGCATGTAAACCTAAACCAGCTTGCATATATTATACAGTTATCTATCCCATGGCAGCTATGAGACACGCGCGTGGACCCACGAGTCAAGCGAAATCGTTACACACCGTGGTCGCGGCGCCCGGCTCCAATAAGCTGCCCCCAATAAGGCCGGTCCCGGCACATCGCGCCCACCTGGCCACCTCGACCTGCCATTTGATTCAATCACCGCCGACGTATAACCGACGCCTAATTACCCCCTCCCCCTCGCCCCTCGCCACGCCCGACGGGAAATTACCTTTCCCCGTACTTCGCTTCACTACTTCCGCGCACTGCTTTTTATTATTTGTAAGGATTCCGATAATGCAGTTTCAGTGTTGAGCAACCTTAAAGTTTTGCAAATAAAAATCTAGACTCAGTCGCATGCAACTCGTAACACATCCCACTGTATTTGACCCACCAATCAGGTTGCGTTTTAGTTTATTCTAATATTTTTTAGGCCGGCTTCAAATACGACCACCCCCATAGTTCCCGGGGGTGTCGTCAAAGCCACTGAGGGATTGTACCAGGGCCTTCTCTTATATATATTAAGATCCTATCCCCGCGATCACCAGTTCGCTTGCCAAGTGTGCTGATTGTGGCAAATCCTCCAATGGACAGCCCACCAAGGCTTTTTCAGCTGATAATACTTCATACAAGTCAGTAAATCGTTCACGGGGCAATGTATACGCTTCTACAACAAACTACCAGAGGACATCTTACATATGACGGACAGAAAGTTTAAGATTCACATTAAAAAACAACTTTGTAAGAAAGCCTATTATAAAATAAACGATTATTTGAATGACAAAGATGCCTGGTACTAATGTTAATTCAGCTTCGCAAAATCTTTATTAATTGTACGCTAACTTGATTTTTAAAAGATGTGTTGCGTGAAGTTTGTTGCGCCGTTTCTTCTTCACAGCGCTAACACCTAGGAAGCGGCAGTCGATAAAAAAAATGACGTGTATAAATGTACCAAGTGTACTCATATGCAATAAATGGTTTTGACTTTGACTTTGAATAGATTTAACTACCAACTACTATAACAGGCGCACCAGCCACGTGCGTGTCACAGAGAAAAAAATACTACGTACGTCATATACATTACTACTGTGTGTGCGCCGTACTACTTATTCCGTATGTTACAACAGTAACTTAGTTGACACATACGTAAGAATGTTGTATTTCAATGACGCGTTTATGAGAAACAACATGCTCCATAATGGGCCCGGCGCCTACTACGTATAAGTAGGTAACACTATTACTAAGGATGTTATATCTTTAGTAATTGAATTACATCCTTACGTAAGTAGCTAGGCAGACGTGTGCAGACGCAGTAATAATGTTACAGACACAGTACAACGTTGCAACAACAGGCTACGTGTACTGCTCACGTACTACCGGTGAAACATACCGGCTACGTACTACTGTGACAAAACATCCACTCGTAGTACGTAGCCCGTGCCTTAGGAGTGGAAGTTTTTAACAGTAATTACGTAGGTTACAACAGGAATTACGTTATCCGGCTATTTTTTTTTTCTCCGTGTGTATGTAATGTCGCCATGTGGTTCCGGTAGAGTAGAATAGGACCACTCCAACTCTTCCCGTGGATTTCGTACAAGGCGACTAAGGGAATACATTATAAAACATCACTCAGGCCTCCCCAACCCGTCTGGCCAGCGCGGGGAGTGTAGGCCAAATCCTCCGTCTGTCTCCGGCAGATGAGAGAGGGTTGTGCTCCTGCAGTGGAGACAATAATAACCTGATGATGATGATGAGTGTATGTAATTAATAGTAGGGCAGGCTCCTGCACCCAGCATAATCAAGAGAGGGACAACATAACGTCGACAACATAACTGCTTCTCTTTCTAACACCTGCCCAGCTTTACCCACTGAACTGACTGAGAATAATAAACCGTCGGGGTAGTTTCGTTTCTCTACGTTGTAATATTTGTATTCTCTGCGAGCAGGAACGGAGTAGGTGAGAGACGCGACGCCGCGCGATAAATTATCGAGTGCGCTCACAAAAGGTGGCGCGTGAGCCCACATTGTCCCGCTCACTCGAACAAAACGCCGCCGTGATTAAACGGCTCGTTATAATTAACTTGGCGATGAGCGCCGACGCCGCCGTTACGAATGCACATGTTTTATGGTATACACCTTTAGTTACGTCGCGACAGGGACCAGTTATGAAATACTGGGAGGGGAAGCGCGTACACGAGAGATAAGGCAGTCATAACATTAATGGCTGTGATTGTCCAACGACCACGTGGGTCCCGAGTAATACGAAACGTCATCATCGTCAGCCGAAATACGTCCACTGCCGAACATAACATTCTCCAATAGAATGGCTATTTTAGTGGGCTATCCATTGGCGGATTTGAAATAATCACCACGCCTGGCAGGTGCATTGGTGATCGCAGTTACAAATAAATAAATATGTCAGACATTCACACCGATTATCCAGTCCCAAACTAGGCAGAGCCTGTGCTATGGTTACTGGATAACGGATAGACATACTTAAATAAATATATAAACATCCAAGACTTGGGTACGAACATTCATATTCATCATACGAACATTTGCCCCTAGCGGGATTCGAACCCGCAACCTCCGGCGTGGCAGGCCGAGAGCTACCCCGTTCCGCCACGGAGGTCATCGAGTTATGGTCTTAATATACACAGGAGAGGTGCAGTCCCTCAGGCTCCCTGACGGGAACCACGGAAATATTGGGGGTGGCTCTATTCTAAGCCGGGAACCACACGGAAATATTTCGGTGATACACATTAGTGAAGAAAAGCATTGTGATACATTGTCTCTGCCTACCCATCAGGGACTAAGGCGTGAGCATTATGTATGTATGTATGAAAACATGGGGAGGAAATCTGCATAGGGCAAAGAAGAAATTCTAAGACTTATGCTAAGTCGCCCGCCCTTGGCTACCGTGGTGCGCTGTGGCCCACGCATTCTTGTTGAGAGGGATACGTCAGTCCCCCAACGGATAACAATAACATATGGTTTTGTCGCGAACTAATACCTAATATACTATTTTAACTATGTTAAAATTTTTAAATTGTTTTCTCTAGTTCTTATAAAAAAAAATTTCCTTTTTCTTGCTTGGTTGGTTTTTTCTTTGTGTGTGCCAATTATGGTAGTAAATAAATGTTTTTTCTTTCTTTCTTTCTTTAATATCTCAACGCGGGTTTTCAAACTCCTCCTTCACCAGCTAAAATCTACATACCTATTAATTTGCTGAGTTGTTTAATTTGTCCAAAATACACATCTTCGCAAGACTAAGGGTCAAAGAAGTGCTTAAACAGATTCAACACTCCATCGGTCACAAAGTGAGACATTAGGAACTTAAAAACAGGAAGCGGCCGCGACCCGCGACCCTCGCCCCGCGCCCCGCGCCCCGCGCCGAGCAAACAATCGGGGAAAGAATGAAGAAGCCTTAATGGATAGAAAATGGATAGTACAGTCGGCGCGGAGGAAACATTGGACCAAATTTTGCATAGTCAGGTCCACCGATGTAGCGGAGACTAGAAGAGCTTCAAAACTAAAAAAAAAACACACTACTGTAAAAGGTTATATTGGCAGCTGTAATGATGCCCTTAGTAGACTGCCGCTGCATTATCATCATCAAAATCAAAATCAAAAATCAAAATATTTATTTTCAAAATTGGAATACATTATTCTCTTTTTGACGTCAAATTCTGCCTAAAACTACTCCACTTCCACCTGTATAACCGAGGGGAAGAAGTGGCAACAAACCCAACGGCACAGGGCCCTACCTTTGATTTATCTTATTCATTACAATCACTAAGTCTACCTATGCTGAGCCATCAAGCACTCCATGGACTTTTATCATTTAAGTAGTCATCTAACTTATAGTAGGCTTTCTTGCACAGATTAACTTTTATAGAAGATTTGAATTTTTGTTCAGACAAGTTAATAATTTCATTCGGAACCTTATTGTAGTAACGCACGCACAGCCCCACAAAATAATTATTGATCTTAGACAATCTAGAATCAACATTATCAACCGAAATACGCCCACTGCTGAACACAAGCCTCCCCGATAGACTTACACTTTTGGTGGGCTGTCCATTGGGGGATTTTACGTAACCACCACTCTTGACGGGCGAAGTTGTGATTGCTATAATGATATATAGGAGAACGCTGCTGCTCGTCCATGGTGCAATCCCTTACGACATCCACGGTACACTGCCCTGTAGTTCCCGGCTTAGAATAAGGTCGCCAAATCTTCCAGTGGGTGTCTGACAATTATGACGTGTTTTTTTGGATATTTCATATATACTTACATTTTGTCATCATCATCAAGTTATTTTTGTCTCCACTGCAGGAGCACAACCCTCTCTCATCTACCAGAGACTTACGGAGGATTTGGCCTACACTCCCCGCGCTGGCCAGACGGGTTGGGGAGGCCTGATTGATGTTTTATAATGTATTCCCTTGGTCGCCTTGTACGACATCCACGGGACGAGTTGGAGTGGTCCTATTCTACTCTACCGGAAACCACACGGCGAGATTTTTTACATTTTGTAATATGGCACTACTGAGACATTGACTTACATATCATTTAAAATGTGACACTAGAGCCATTGCATTTGAAACCGATGTTTTTAGTATAATAATGTCGTATAGATATAAAGGTGTTTGTCTTTTAGTCGCGAGTCGCTTCCAGGCGCCGGGTGTCGGCGGCAGGCCGTGGCCCTTGCTTGGAGCGCCGCCAAGCGCCGCCACACTGCGGGATGAAATTTAATACGTACGCCACTGAATATTTATTTATGATAATACCTAATGATTTATACTTGGATTCCTTTCGGCTAATAATTTTTCGCCTCATATTCTTTGGGATCAAAGTCAGTGTAACAAATCGATATCACGATATTGCGCCCCCCACTTATCTCCCATTCGCTGTCGGCACACTCTCACTTTCATATACAATTGTACGCTCTTATTTAGGCTCTTGCCGTACCTTGTCTGTACATCCTGGTGTTGCTCACTACTATGGCAAAGCATCCGGGAAGATACGAACACCCAGATGAGGCTAGTGTAAGACAGCACACAAGGAGGAAAGATTTACTGAACTCTATTAATCCGAGCTTAAGTGTTGTGCAGCACAGTGCTCGTTGTCAAACAGTAAAATTATTTAATAAGCTGCCAAATGAATTTAAAATTATTAATAATGTAAATGTTTTTAAACACCGCTTGAAAGAGTTCCTACTTGACAAATGTTATTATAGTATTGAAGAATTTTTAGGACATTAAGTAAATTTTTTTTTTCTCAGTTGACATTGTTTAATAATATATATCGAATTTGTTAGTATTATTGTTGCATGTTATTTTGAATCTTATGTTTGTGATGTTTCCGACACAATGTATTTTGTTAAGGAATAAATTGAAATGGTCGCCCTGTCTTCATGCGACTATGAGTATTCATCATTAATCTGCGGAACCACTGGAAACGGTTAAGGGTTGACCTACAAACGAGCCGTCGACTTATGTTAGCTGACCGTCGCTAGGGAGTGAGCTCCCAGTCTGTCGTGGTGCGAATTCAATCAAATATTATTTACTGTGCACCAAACAAAAATATTTATTAATTTAGTAATCTAACGTGGATATCTATGAGTCTTTTAAGTCTTGATTATTTAAGTCGTTCTTTGTTAAAATTTAATTTTTTTTTTTTTTTTTATTGATTAAGAAAAAACAATAACATAATCTTAAATTTCTAAGTCTTCTAACAAAACCAAAATTGAGGTTTATCTGTAGAAGACGAGTTCGCAACAATAAGTTATCTACTTTTAAAGATTATAGCATTTGCATACAACTAAGGTACATTTCATATTTATAAGATGTAGTCATTATTCTGGCTAGCCAACAGATATTTTTTTAACTGTTTTTTGTATATATGTTGTGTTAAATAAATATTTTGTACATCATTTGGCAGACCATTTACAAGTTTAGGCAATATATATCTGACATTTCTCATACCATACATATTATTAATTTTTGGTACAATAAATCTACTTCCATATATTAACTTTCTGAGATTGTTGTCTCTCCCTTTCTCCTTCAGCAGGTTAATATTATGGTGTTCGTCTTTTAATACAACTAGCTTAATTTTTCTTTGTATCGGCAGAACTTTGCAGTAATTGAATAAGGTATTGTAATCCAGGCTATGTCTGATTTTGATATTTTTTGGTACAATAGTTTTTAGGATTCTTAGTTGTAAATTATATATATTATCTAATTTAGTTTTATGTGACCTGCCGTAGCTGCTTAGGCCATATCCTACTACTGAATCAGCTAGTGCTAGATACAACAATCTCAGTGTGTTATATGGTAGTTTGTGTTTTAATATGGACAGTTTACATAATATGGCTCTTAGTTTATCACATATATAATTAATGTGTGGGTACCATTTAAATCTGTTATCTATAATCAACCCAATATACTTATGTTCCTTGACAAGTTCAATTTGTATACAGTTACATTTAATTTTACTTTGATGCAAGCAATCATGATCGTGTGCGACTATTGTTGTCGTATAGTTTGTAATATTGTGTGAGGAATGTATATGCATTGCCTTGGTTTTTTTGGCGTTTATTACGAGGCCCACATCATGTGCCCATTTACATAAGTTATTGAAGTGAGTTTGCATCTTCAGTTCTGCATTTTCCAACATCTTGTCTGCGACAATAATGCAGGTGTCATCAGCAAACTGATATACAGAGTCCTCTTTGATGATATTGCACATGTCATTAACATATAGTAAGTATTCGGTCGGACCGATTATAGAACCTTGGGCCGTCCCTTTTTCCGTATTTGTACTGACACTTAAGGTGTTAGCGATTTTAACGAATGTGCTTCTATTTTTGTGGTAATTTTTGAACCATTTTAATAGAGGTCCCTGTATACCATTTTGATGTAACTTAATAAATAAGGTATCATAATTCATCATATCAAATGCTTTGCTGAAGTCAATGAAAACAACGAGCACATGCTTTTTATCGTTCATGTGCTCGTTGATTTCATTGGTGAATCGACATAACAGCTGTGTGGTACATCTTTTTTTTTGGAACCCGAATTGTTTATTATTAATTATATTATTTTTTTGAAGATATTTGGTGATTTCATTTCCGTAGTACCTCTCCACTATTTTGTCAATGCACGATAATATAGTTATTGGTCTATAATTATTATAGTCAGCATGACTACCATTTTTATATATTGGGCGCACTATACCTACTTTTACCTACGCACCAGGGATGGGCAGCAGCGTTCTCCTGTGTGTGTATGTTAAGATCATTACTGCAATCACCAATCCGCCTGCCAAGCGTGGTGATAACTTACCAAAAGTGGTATTCTATTGGGGAGGCCTATGTCCAGCAGTGGACGTACTTAGGCTGATGATGGTGATATCGACAATATGGTTTGTATATAGTTTTTACTATATACATATCTTTGATTTTTTTCCATTTCAAATGGAAATCAATCAAATGAATGTAGGAAAAATTTGAATTTTTGTGTCTGTGAACGGTTTTGGTAAGTTATTATTAGCAACAATAGCGTGGTGGAAGTGCATTGTATTAGTTTCAGCGGCTATCACATAGGATATAGGAAAATGTAGTTCGATATGTGAATAAGCCATATTTATATTTATCGACCCAAAAATCACTAGCGTCTGCCACAAACAGTCATATCATTCTCGGGAGGGGTTGGATATATTCAACGGAATTCACAGGAGCCGCATTTTGAGTGTTAAGTGTAAGGAAGTGAAAAATACCTATATATTGTGCATAAATACTAAGTACTTACCTAGATATAAAATCTAAATATTTAAGAGTGGTTGCTTACAGTGCTAAATTAGGTTACCTGTAATGGCACTGTGATTGTATTAAAAATAAATGTAAATGGCCGTGTGGTTTCCGGTAGAGTAGATAGGACCACTCCAACTCTTCCCGTGGATGTCGTACAAGGCGACTAAGGGAATATATTATAAAACATCCAACAGGCTTCCCCAACCCGTCTGGCCAGCGCGGGGAGTGTAGGCCAAATCCTCCATCTGTCTCCGGCAGATGAGAGAGGGTTGTGCTCCTGCAGTGGAGACAAAAATAACCTGATGATGATGATGATGATGAAATAAAATGTATCTGGTGTTAATGTAACAGTTCAGCACGAATAATAATGATAAAACGATGCAAAAAGCGAGCAAACCGACACCAAACGCACGACGTGTGCGATGGGGCCAGTGCTTATTTGTAAAGCGCAGCACGGCGCGAAGTAGTGGAGATTAACCCTAAGCTTTTGGGAGTTCTAAAGTAGCTACATTCAGACTTAACTTCAAATCAAAGAGCGGCGGTAAAGATGGGTTTGTGTGTCGAGTTCATACACGCAGCTCATGACCAGCAAAGGCATTTGGCTCTGTCAAAATTAAAATAACAAATTTCCTAAGCTCTAAAGAATTCTTTTTC
This sequence comes from Esperia sulphurella, assembly GCA_947086405.1. Taxonomy (NCBI): domain Eukaryota; kingdom Metazoa; phylum Arthropoda; class Insecta; order Lepidoptera; family Oecophoridae; genus Esperia; species Esperia sulphurella. The sequence goes on from OX352272.1 coordinate 15,616,627, forward strand.
CTTGAAAATACTTTTAAAACCTTCAAAGTTTAATGCCCAATAAACCGTGGGGCTTATGAGAGCGGCCGCGACATCTTCGAGAGGAATAACCGCGCGGTTCACTCGAGCCATTCGGCGCGGCGCGGCGGGGCGGGGCGGGGCGGGTTAAGGCGACACACTTTTAAATATATAAAAAAAACAGCTAAAGCAGGAATTATGTACTTAAACGTACCTAAATATTTTTGAGAAAATGGAAGCTGATTATAAATATTCCACATATTAATTTCGATCTGATCTGAAATACTTTAACTAAAATGACTTAATAATTATAATGTAAGGTATTCTGATAACGAACACGCGAGTGTGGGCGTGAGAAGGAATCCTCAATACAGGAAAGAGATGGAAATAGGAGCGCGGCCCGCGCGCGTCTCGTGAATGTACCACACAACGGTTTTGTGTAACCGTCGCGTCGCGGACGTTTGGAACGTTCCTGAAAATCTGCCTAGGTTCCCGTTATAAATGCGGCAGAATTATGCACCGGGGACAGTTTAGTTTTTGGAAGTTAATGGTTCGGAACTACAAGCGAATAAATAGTTAGTGCTTGTACATACTAATGTGTTAGTTTAGTGTAAATTTTGGACATAATTTAAATCCCTAATTAAACGGCGCTTCTGTCTTAACAACCCGTATATACGTAACACTGTTAAAATAAATAAATAAATTATTATTTCATTATTAGAGCCTCAAACATCGTCGCAGTGTGGCCTGTCTTTCGGTATTCTACAGGTTACATTTTGGAGAGAGTACCCAGGAATTACACGATTTGATTCCCTCCCCCTTCTATCACCGAACTACCAGCCGTGGTGAGGGACTTCATCCTTATGTAGTAGACATACCACGCTCTCGCTCGAAGCATTTTGCTTCCTTTTTCATAATGCGAACTGCCAAGGAGTGGAACTCCCTGCCAGCTTGGGTATTTCCGGACAAGTACAATCTGGATCTTTTTAAAGGAAAAGTGAATATGCATCTTCTGAATAAGCGCGCTCCACCTTAGACCTCATTATCACTTACCATCAGCTGAGATTGAGGTCAAGCGCAAACCCATCAACAATAAAAAAAATAGGTACTTATAGTATAGAATCTGAGTACGGACAAACGCCTTGCCGAGCTCGAAGTAGAGCTAGGAAAAATCAAGTGGCACCTGCTCGGGTTATCGGAGGTCCGAAGACAGGGGGAGGAGTTGGATCTTTGATCAACAAAGTCCTTACTAACAATGTGGTTGAGATCAGCAGTGTGTCGTCGCGGGTCGTATATGCTATAATTAAGTTGACCCAAAGATATTCTTTGAAGGTCGTACAGGCATATGCGCCCACGGCAAATTACACTGATGATGAGGTCGAGGTCTTCTATGACAACATTTCCAAGGCCGTAAACCACACCACCAAGACCATCCACCTCATTGTTATGGGAGACTTCAACGCTAAAGTAGGAGTACACATGGGTTTGGGGCTAGGAATCAAAGGGGGCAAATGCTTGTCAACTTCCTGGTGAGCCAGGGGCTATTCTTGTTGAACTCCTTCTTCAAGAAGAAGCTTTATAGGAAGTGGACATGGCGAAGCCCCGACACCGTGACCAGGAACGAGGTTGACTTCATCATGACGAATAGGTCTATATTTCATTCCAGATTAATAGTCCTATGAAAACCAACGCTATTTACGTCTCGGTAACATATACATGAAAGGGTCACCAGCAGCAAAAATAGGTTTGTATTACCAAGTAAACTTTGCGGTCCACTTAGGAACACCATCTATTGTGTATTTTGTTTTCGAGACGCAAATGCGTTTGTTTTCATAGGACTATTAATCTGGAATGAAATATATAGTTATAGATGTCTCAGTGATCAATATGTTTAATACCGGAAGTGATCACCGAGTTGTCCGAGGCAATCTCAATATAGACTTCCAGCTCGAACGGCATCGGCTGGTAAAGTCAACCCTCCGACCGACACTGGGTCAATCCATGACGGGATCCGAACGGTTCCAACTGGAACTAAGCAACCGATTCGCCTCGCTGGAAACCACAGAGGCCGTTGATCAAAAATGCAACGATTTCGCGAATGTCGTCCGTGAGGAGGGCCGCAGATTCTGCCAACAACAGTGTAAGAGTACCAAGTCCAAAATCTCTAGCGAGACTCTGGATCTTATGAGGCAGAAACGGGAGAAGTCGACATCCTCGCCAGACTGGCATACTCAAAATAAGCGCGTTAAACAGCAAATACGTTACGATCTCCGCCGCTCTAATACACGCTCCATAGAGGCAGCGATCGAGAAAAATAAGGGATCGAAAGTATTTGCCAAGCGACTTGGGACTCCTCCCAAGTCTAGAAGCTGTTCTAGAGGGTTATTATGAACCGTCTCGCCCGAAGACTTGACGACTTTAAGCCTCCGGAACAGGCTGGGTTTCGAAAAGGCTACAGCACCGTTGACCACATCCAGACATTGCGGCAGGTTATACAGAAGACCGAAGATATATAACATATAACAATAATTATGTCTTGGATTTGTGGACTACGAGAAAGCCTTCGACTCCATCGAAACATGGGCTGTTGTGGAATCCCTGCAGCGATGCCAAGTCGATTGGCGATATATCGAGGTGTTGAGGTGCCTGTATAATGCTGCCACAATAACCATTCAACTCCAGAATCAGCAGACAAAGCCAATCCAGTTGCAGAGGGGGGTTAGACAGGGGGATTTTATATCCCCGAAACTATTTACCAGCGCACTGGAGGATGTCTTTAAAACACTGAACTGGAGGGGACGAGGCATAAGTATAAACGGCGAGCATATCTCACACCTTCGATTTGCAGACGACATAGTTGTGATGGCAGAATTGCTGCAGGATCTCGAGGAAATGCTGACCAGCCTCAACTGCTCTTCCAGACGAGTAGGTCTTAGGATGAACGTAGACAAGACGAAAGTCATGTCCAACTCACACGTCGACCTAAGCCCGGTGATCATCGATGTCAATATCGAAGTTGTTCAGGATTACGTCTACCTAGGACAGACAATACAGTTGAATAGGAACAATTTTGATAGGGAAGCTGACAGAAGAATCCAGTTGGGCTGGACAGCATTTGGAAAATTGCGTCAAGTCTTCACTTCGCCTATTGCACAATGTTTAAAGACAAAAGTCTTTAATCAGTGCATCCTGCCGTCATGACCTACGGTGCGGAGACGTGGACACTGAAGGTGGCTGATCTACAAGTTTCAAGTCGCTCAGCGAGCTATGGAGAGGGCTATGCTCGGGGCTTCTTTAAAGGATATGATTCGTAATGAAGAGATCCGACGAAGAACGAATGTGACCGACATAGCCGAAAGGATTAGCAAGCTGAAGTAACATCTGTCGCAGAACCGACGGCCGTTGGGGCAGACGAGTTCTGGAGTGGAGACCACGGATTGACACGCGCAGGGTGGGACGCCCCGCCGCCAGATGGACCGACGACCTAAAGAAGGTGGCCGGAAGCGGCTGGATGCGGAGGGCGGAGGACGGGGTGTGGTGGCGTTCATTGGGGAAGGCTGACATGATGACTATGAAACACTTGTGTAATCCCTAAGATTTTCTCCTGTACTGTGGCATAGAGCTGTTCACAAATATAACAAGCAGATCAAGACCAACTTACACAAATTGTACAAAGTGATCTGTCTCCAGCAGGAATCGACCCACGACCTCTGGCGGTCGAGTACAAAATCAACTAAACTATAAGGCAAGAATGTTGTAGGTACATTAAAAGAAGAGTTCCCCTTAACATTAAATAACGACAGAGAAATTATTTCATCTGAACGGAGCGGCCGAGCATTTGACGCGAATGAGGGAGCGAGCGCGTGCCCTCTCGCTCGCGCCTCTTTAAACTGCCCTTATACAGCTTTAATATCACCAGTGCTAATATTTTACGAGAGATTTGTTTGCCCGCTTTTTATTTGGCAAGGGTTGTAATTAAAGAGGGTGTACACAACATTGTAAAGCTTTTTGCAATTAGATGAAATCTTGAGTCGGTGCGGGAAATTAATTATGTAACATTCAACGTTTAGGTGAACAACAGAATTTTCATCGGAATACCTATGAAGTCGCAGATTAATTAACAAAACTATAGTACTAACGCTCTTTGTTGCTCTTTATTTATTCACGCCGGAGGTTGCGGGTTCGAATTCCGCTAGGGGCAAATGTTCGTATGATGAATATGAATGTTTGTACCCAGGTCTTGAATGTTTATATATTTATTTAAGTATGTCTATCCGTTATCTAGTAACCATAGCACAGGCTCTGTCTATATTTCATTCCAGATTAATAGTCCTATGAAAACCAACGCTATTTACGTCTCGGTAACATATACATGAAAGGGTCACCAGCAGCAAAAATAGGTTTGTATTACCAAGTAAACTTTGCGGTCCACTTAGGAACACCATCTATTGTGTATTTTGTTTTCGAGACGCAAGTGCGTTTGTTTTCATAGGACTATTAATCTGGAATTAAATATAGTTTGGGACTGAAAGATTGGTGTGAATGTGATGTGTATACTCATCGCGCGCCTTGCTTGTTATTGCGAACCAGTAATAAACCGGCCTTTGTACTAAGCGGTAGTTTCATTGCTCACGAACATATCAGAATGTCCGACGTATTTATTTATTTTTATTTTATTTAACAATTTATTGCACAGACAAAATAAACAACATACAAAACAATAAAAGTAAGGAAATAAAATAACATGTACAAATGGTAATGCTTATCTCTTTAAGAGATTTCTGCCAGCTTACCAGCGATAGAAAAAACTTCGTGAAAGGGCAGACATGTGTGTACATACATAACAAACGATACTAAATAAATACGAGTATATAAACTACACATACTTCTACTCTTTGCTTTTCTACTTCATGTTACTTCCAATTATTTTTTATTTAATCCTGTCCATCTCCTCTCTGGCCCTCCTTGCATGTTCATGTCTCCTCCGGGATGCGACTCTGTTATTCGATCTCTCTTCGTCTTGCGTTCTCATTTTCGGCCCCCCCCCCCCTCCATTTCTTTAAACTGTAAATCTTTACATTGTTAATAAGCAGCTGTATTTTATTGATTAATAAGATAAGATTTCATTTGCTTTTAAATAGGGGACATCATATCATATTATGGTCCTAGCGCCACATTGCTTCCGGCTTAGAAGAGAACCACCCCCATCCCATGGGCGTCTTCACGGTGACTAAGGCATTGCATCAGGGATGGACAGCAGTGTTTTCCTGGGTATATAATGATCATTACTGCGTTCACCAATCTAATCAGTCAGTTACGGCAAATCCCCCAATGGACAGCCCACCAAAAGTGTCATTCTGTTGGGGAGGATGATTATGGTCCTTATAAAGCGAAGTCCTCCTAATTCATTCTTATACAATCGCTTGTAAATTTGTTAAATAATAAAATGAACTACTATTTATTTACAGTATTATAAACTAACAAGTATTATTTTCAGAATAAATTATGACATTTAGAATTAATCAGCTTCGCCAGCCTCATCGGCCATTTTTTTAAAAGAAAAATCCGGTGACCCTCGAGCCTGGGCCTTCTTCGTTTGCCGCATCAGTGTAGAAATTCCGAGAGGCAACGTTTCAGGCACAATACGAAACTCCGCAATCCTGGAGGAGATCTTTTACCTGTAACGGGTTGCCCAACAATTATAAATTTTTTTTTTTAATAATGGGCCCGACTCTGAAGGCACACATTTAAAATTTGAAAATGCTAAAATTGGTTTCGTCTTTATCATCATAATACTGAGTGACAAGGATAGCAACAGTTTTAGTGCTGTCAAATTTTAACATTGTGCCTTCAGAATCGAGCCCATTATTAGTGTTATTTCTTATTTTTAAATAAAAATTAACTATTATACAATTGAAAAAACTAGTATTATAGGTAAACCGATGGAAAAACGCGTCACAGTAAGAACACGTCGTCCAGCTCGCCTGTGTGCGGCATGGCTCCCAGGACACTGGCGGCGTTACCTCGCTGGATCGCCAGGCTCAGCCTTTGTGCGAGGTACGCGCCAGCCCTGGGGTCTCCGGAGGCGAGGACCAGTCGCTTCGAAATATCATGTTTTATTTTTTTGGTGTCGGACGACCATGGACACATCGTCTCCACCGCAAGCGCCGCAAACTCGTAAGGATATATTATACATTTAAACTAAAAAGGATTATAAAGCTGAGGTGGCAGTGGGCGGGCCACATCTGCCACAGAACCGACAGGTGCTGAGGTAGACGAGTTCTGGAGTACAGACCTCGGATAGGAACGCGCGCAAGGGGGGCGCCCCGCCACTACTTAGGTAATAAATCAATTTTTATTATTTGTGTGTCTAAAATTCTGAAAGTTAAGGTTCAGTGGTGCACTGAATTCGCCGTAGCACATTCGTTTCTCGTGTCGCCACAGCGCGTCCGCAATATCCAGTGTCCCGGAAGCCAGTCGCGGCAATTAGCCGGCTCGGCCGACCAACCAGGGCCGGTCCGCGCTATGCTCGGGCGCAATAATCGTATCGTAAATAACCTCGTTTCGCGGTCGCCGTACACTGCGCCCGCCGCCCGCCTGTCCACACCTCACGCTGTTGATTTACCAACATCCGACGTTGATATCGATTTATTAACCACGACATTTGTTCGACCACCGTGCATACCGTGCCGCTTCGTAAAATCCGTTTCGATCTCAAACGCAGTAACACATACTAACGTTATATCTGACGTTAGAGTCCATAATTGGTTAGTACAATTTGAAGCGTATCGATGTAGTGGACTGTATTTAATGGGATTATGGAACTTTGGAATATTCTTTGGTACCAGGGGTGGCCGGAGTCACCACACAAATTGCAATAAATGGTCACGTACTCATCTTTAACTCGAACTCCGTCTAAATGATATTTTCTTCTAATATAACTCGCGACACCCGCCTGTGTTCTCGTCTCAGTTACGATGACATGTCATTAGAGATCCGTCCAAATGAGACCCAATCACTTTTAGTTTCCAGCTAAGCATGGCAACATAATACAATGTCTGAGGGAATACCGAACACAATTTAAGTCATATATATGTATATTATGTACGTATGAACGGACCAAGTTCCAGGACGGTCGAAGGAACGTGAACGTTGTCAAAATCCTGTTGCACAGCACTGCAATTGAAGTTCGTCTCACCGCTAGTGTCCGACCGAAGATTCGGTTTCGGCCAGTTTCGGCCAAAAAATCGATTTCCGGCCATAGTTTCGGTTTCGGCCAAAAATCAGCCTGTTCGTGAATTGTCGCGCTCTGTTAGGGTGAGTTCGTGTAGAGTTTACTTACGAGAGTAACATTGTTTATTATATTTGTGCATGTTAAAGTTAATATTACATAAAGTAAATGTTATATAAATACCCATTTATCATTTAAATTTCCTAATCAGCTCAACCTACCTTTTTCTCTGGCATAATATTTTATATCCAAAGATTGTTGAAAGAAATCGGTTAAAGCGATAAGACCTAATTAAATTGTACTATTTTTTATTATTATTTAATTTAACACGAATTAACTTTATAGAATGTAAAACACACTAGATTTTAGCATACAACAGACATTTTAACAGGTCTTAACAGGAGACCGAGGCCGAAGATTCAGTTTCGGCTGCAAATCCTGTTTTGGTCGGACACTACTCACCGTATCTCAATCCCTGAAGCCCTTAAACCCTATAGGTACCCCACTGTGGCTGTCCTAATCGGTGAGTGTTCCAAAACTACTTGTAACATTGTCCGCGTCCGGCGAGACGGTCGGCGAGTCCGTCGGCCGTTCGCCGGCGCGGACTCGCGGCCCAGTAACTTGGGCCATTAATCACCAACCAATAAAGAACCCCATTGTAGTACATTCGAGTGGGCTCGGGGGACACAACAACATGGCTGCGGTGTAATGGTGCGTAGAGATTACTCCGTGTTGATGTATGGCACTATTTGTGGGCCGCCGCCGCCCGCCGCCCGCCGTCCGCCGCCGGCGGCCGCTCGACTGTGACGCAGATAAAAGGATGTTTTCTATCTATTCGCAAAGCCTGATGACATTCGAAGGCTTCCTGAATCATCCGCGATAACAGACGCGCAGTGTTTATACGACCACTGTTACTTTATTTCAACGTGTGAATGTGAGAGAGACAGAGAGGGGCGACATTTTTAAGTTTCTATTATTGTTATCACAGGTGATGAACGTATTATATTAATCACTAGCTGTTGCCCGCGACTTCGTCCGCGTGGACAACTTAACATCACAAATTATCATGCATTTTCCGTAGGAACAAGATGTTTTTTGGGATAAAAACTATCCTATGTCTTATTCCAGGACTTAACCTATATGTGTGCCAAGTTTCATCCCGATCCGTCCAGTGGTTGAAGCGTGATTGAGTAACAAACATCCAAACTTTCGCATTTATATTATTAGTGGCATTACAATAAATTAAAAACAATTTATAGTTAAAAATTGTTACATGTTATTATTTATTTACATGCATTATTATTATGTGTACTTGCCGTGTGGTTCCGGTAGAGTAGAATAGGACCACTTCAACTCTTCCCGTGGATGTCGTACAAGGCGACTAAGGGAACATATTACAAAACATCAATCAGGCCTCCGCAACCCGTCTGGTCAGCGCGGGGAGTGTAGGCCAAATCCTCCGTCTGTCTCCGGCAGATGAGAGAGGGTTGTGCTCCTGCAGTGGAGACAAAAATAACCTGATGATGATGATTATTATTATTATTATGTCCATATATGTATCTCTTTCTACCCTTTTAAGAGCAAATACTTTGCCTGGTTTTTCCCACTCCTTTCTTTTATTGCTAATTTCCGCTTATTACTCCTTTACTTCTTCATTTCATCTATCCAGCTTTCCTCTGGTCCTCCTGCCACCTATACGTCTCCTCTGAGACACCACTCAGTTGTTCTGTCAATTTCAATTTTTGGTGTAAATTCTTTACATTTTATTAACGCGACGTTAATACAATTGACAAAGTACACAAATAATATACGTATAGTTTTAAATAAATACCAATTAAGGGTGTATTTGCTTAAGCCATAGGCCAGGGTCCAGACTTTCAAATATTTCATTAAATTTAAATATTATTGGTATTTATTGTAACATTACAACATTACATATGATGCCGTGACCAGGATACAGAGGGTCAACTTATTTCTGACAACTCCAATATTCCTTTTTGAATTATGACTATTTCCCTGTTTCCTAACTCCCCGCGTAACGTGTAGTTCCCTCGCGATCGCAAACGTTTTTATTGTCGCACCATACGCTACTATAAAGTTTTATGGGAAGGTCCGGCCAAGTTCGGCCCGAGGGGGGCCGATTTGTGCGCCCCGCTCGGAAATAATATCTTAATAAATGTTTCTTAAGTAATATTTAAATTTAATTACAGTTTAAGGCTTTCGGTGCAAAATATGTATGTAAGAATGTATGTAATGGAGATAAAAAAAGGCTATTTATTATAGTTAAATTTAACTAAAACATGATATTTTTTCTTCAAAACGATATGGCTAAACGTGGTTAGCCAAATCGACAAACGACGAGTGTCGGACGATCTGCCTGATATAAGTTAGGCACATCATGAAATGGCGCCAGATCACGATGTGCATAGGCGTATCATGATCTGCCTGATTTTAAGATCGGCCTGCAACAAATAGAACCCCGCCCATATCAATAAGTTTTTTAAACGGTTTATTTATAATACCACAAGGTTTTTCGGTAAAGGAAAACATCGAGAGGAAACCCGCACATGCCAAAGAAGATATTAGAAAGCATATGTGAAGTCCACCAAATCGGCTTGGGCACGGCTGGTGGATAAGGGTTTGGCACAAAAAATCCCGAAGGGTCCACGTGTCGCCAGGACTTCAGCGGACAATTAAAAAAAAACCGATTATGACAACGATAAAAAATTACTTAGAGAACTATTATTTTGGTTTATATATGAGGTTTCAAAGGGCTTCAGTAAAAACAATAAAACTTATATGTTTATACCTAGGACAAAAGAAAAATTCAATCATTGTAATTTTTTGTTTTCAATATGATTGTTTTTTTTCTCTATTTTTTTTAATTTTCAATAAAGTTCTTTTCAAATGTATGAGTGAACATTAAAAGAGTATTGATTAATTGAGCAATATTTTTTTTTACGGATTTAATGTATACGAAATTTCATGTTTTATATCACAGTAAGAAAAATGCGACATTGGATTGCGCAAAGTGGCGATTTATCGTCTCTGCCCACCCCTCTGCGATCAAGGCGTGAGCATTATGTATGTATGTAAGAAAAATAGTTATCTATGATTTATCGCTAGTATAATATAGTATCGACCTTATAAAGTTATATTGTGACAGAAAAACTTCTAGGTCGGTTCGTGAGTATTGTGGTCCACGTATTGGATGCCTACCTAATTGTTTATATTACAAAAGTAAAAATACAATACAACTTATAATAAAGCAATGGATAAACATGTTACAGATAAAAGTACTTATGCTCATAACACAAATACAAAATAATTCGTAACGCTCGCGCTGTACATTACAGTGGTATTTAGAGTTTACAACGAACGTGAACGACGGCGACGTCACTCCACCAGCGCGCCGCAATCCGACGCAAATACCACAATTACCTTGAACAGAATGGAAAGTGAACGAAATTACTGTAAAGAGCCGTCGCTGGATGTTGGACCCCAATCACGATTCAATCAGCCTGTTTTCGCGCGCGATCCGTCGGCATATCATTTGAAACGTCGCGAACAGAGCGCCGTGATTGGAACAGTGCGAGACTCACGGAAAGATATTACACCAGTAGCCGCTTTACTTGATACGATGCAATAATAAAAAGGGCAGGGTTGTTTACAGGGATACGACAGAAAATGTAAAGTAGATAACTTCTCGCTCTTAGACATGACCTGATCTAGACTTTATCAAGTGACTGAGGCCATAGGGACTATTTTTCGGGTCATGTCTGTTTGTTATCTTAATTTCTAAAACAATGGGTTGTAGTTTGTACTTCGTCGGTATAACAGTTAGGTGTTAAATGTCTTTGTTGCCGTTTGCCCACTCTCTCACACTTCTCCTCCCCCCTTTTTCTTTCGATCTATTTTATTTTTATCTCACCCTTCGGGCAAGAAAGGCTTCAGTAAAAAACACCAACTTTACAGAAATAAGAAAAAAAATAGTAGATTTAGAAATATGTAACATCAAGATCCGAAAAAGTATATGAATTTCATAACAACGTATCTTCTGCAACACAGAAGATTTAAATTGAATTCCATTGAATGAACAAGTAGCAAAAGGACAATTAAAAATTTGCTTTTATTTCATGCTTATAGCTTGATTTCTAACAATACTGCATGAGACCTCTATGAATTTAGTCTATTCACATACTCATCTTGCAGTATGTTACTTAAAAAAAATACCGTAGATTTAAGACTTTCAAGCCGAGACGGACGTGATGCAGTGTCGTATGTTTATCACAGCTCAAGTGAGATGCAGCAAAACGATTTTCTTGTCGTAGATATTATTTTCCATGACGTAATATTATTACATAAGAACTCCAATTCACTGGGATTAATGTACACAATGAGAACGAAATAATTACTTTTACATTCTTTTCAATATTATCTGTCATCCGATCACCGTACAGACGAATGATAGAAAAATGTGGCCTAAAATTGGAATGCGGTCGATTTATAATTTATTGCAAAAATGTTTTTTCTAACAAATCTTGTTTCCTAAATATTTTTGATAAAAGAAAAAAACAATAAGCTAAAACTTATTTGGTTGAAGCACCGAGACACTGGTGCATGCGGTATCAGGCCCTCCCGCGTGCCGGCTGCAGCTCTGGCGCCCTCGGGCGGGGCCGAAGCACCTTCGGCTGGAGAATCCCAGACGCACTTCACAAGCTCAGCAGACAAACCAGCATCCTTACCACGTTCACAGCCCACAGAGATCGAGATATACAGATATAAATCTCCAAGAGCGATTCCGAAACATCGCACTCGTCCGATAAAGTAGGTTGCTATTGATACGAGCGGGAGGAAAGTTTCGCAAACAAATAAAGAAATGATTATTCCATGGAGCGGGAGTCGGCGAGTGTAATGAGGGACCGGTGAGCGATGGATCGAAGGTGTCCTGAATAAAAGTTTACGCGCGAGTATTGCGTACAGTCGCACTAAATAACTGCAGGGAAATGAAAACAGCCATCGTCTATTGCTTCATGTCCGATGACGTCAGCTATACAAATGACGTCATAAATAGGACGTCCTATTTTCTTTGGAGCGCACAAAATACTGTCATTTTTCTTAATTATTCAGATTCTTTCAGTGAACTTTGAGTGCTTCATAATTCTTAATTAAAATTGTATCAATAAACGTGGGACGCAGATTTCGGTTACTGCTTTTCCCAACCAGCTTTTCGCATTTTTTTTATTCTAATCGCCATTTTTCTTACAATACTAACTACCTGTCTACGCCGAATATAATAAGTATATATCATACAATATTTATAGACTAGCAACACTACATAACATACTCACTACCTCAAGATTCACTCTCCTTCCATTCCATCCATTCAATCACTCACTCCCGCTCTCGCCAAAAACCTGAGAAGCGGTACGCGAACCCGATCCAAAATAAAACTCGTATAATAATTAAAAACAAATTCGCTAGTGATAGTGGATTAAAGCATTTAAACCATAGACTGCCTTGTGGTGATTTGGGGAGAAGTGGCTAGCCTACCTGTCTGCAGCTATCAGAGGACTTCCAGGTATTTATCCCATTTCATCGTAAATTTCCCACAGTACCTAATTTGTTGACTATTACGTAACTCTCACATTCCTAATGATTCTTTAACCCAGTGCTGGAATTAAATATAGTTTATTTTAAAGTTTCCAGTCCGTAAATGAAAAACGTGATGGGTGGATTATCGTGCAGTGACTGAAAGGCACTATCGAATATTTTTGAAAAATATCGATTATAAATATATATCGATTTTAATTCTGCTTTCAATACTCTAGTTGACAAGTTGCCGGTCGGCCGGCGGAAATCAATCAGCGTTGTTATTATATGTTATTTTGAAACGACCTATTCCATTAGATAGTTCAGACCAATATTTTTGGTACTTGAATGCTGAAGACGCATCTTTGGCCCAGTTCTGGGCATTGTCCTTTGATAATGAATTAATTTGTAAATTTTCCAGAATTGTATGTATGTATGTAAACGCTTTATTGCACTAAAAATAACAACAACAACAATAATAAAATAGGAATTAAACTGTGTACAAAGGCGGACTTATCCCACTTAGGGATCTCTTCCAGTCAACCTTGTAATTGTAATATATTGGCATGTGATATGATAAAAAAAAATTAAACTTGATGGTTGTGTGGGAATGCCGAAGGGATACCGTGCTGTTATGAGTCGGAAACTAAACTGACAGTGTACTGCAGCTAGTCCAGAAATAGTGGGGGACCAAGTTGCAGGGCTTGACGTGTGGTGGGAGAGAACGTCCAACGGTTGTATCGCACACCTACACATCTCTAGGATGGTGTCTGTACAATTTTCTGGTCGTATAAGAACGATGCGCACTTTGTGCACCCGACTGTACTCATACGTCGTTTGATCCGTCACAGTGGCGGGGGGAAGAGGGGGGGGGGGACGGACACACGCCGATTTATTGTGAAACTTGGCCAATAAATAGCAGCGGCAGCGCGACGGTGCGCGGCGCGGCGCGACTGCGGGCCGCTTGTGCGCGCGCCTGCCTCCAGCCTCCAGCCTCCTGCAAGCAATAAGGGAACGTACCTAAACTACGTGACAACTTTTTTACAATTTTTTATCTCCTCCCCAGTGACCACCCGTAGTATATATGCCAAGCCCCCCTCCCCCTCTAGTTTTCACGGAGTAATTCATAAATAATGCAAATAGGAAGTTGAAAAAATTATAATTAGGCTATATTTGTCTTTATTAATACGGCGCTTGCCGCGTGACGCCAAGAGCGCATGCATTCCTGTAATTACAAGTAAACAGATTATTATCCAGAAGAAAAACTGTCAGTTTTCAATCAACTGACGACATGTGCGTCAGTTTTCACCTGTAAGTTTAAAAAGCGCCGAACGCTACGCGCCATTTTTGAATATAGCTCAAAAAAAAAAGCGCCAGATTTTCCTAAAGGATATCTACGTCACGTAAATCTAAGCCCTCCACCCGCCCCTATGACCAAGCATGGGATTTTGAACCCCCCCCCCCCCCCCCCCGAACGGGTCACGTAGTATGGGTACGTTCCCTAAACGATCTCCGCGAGACGAGACACGGCGGCTTTAGATGAATAATCTCATGTGTGCTAATAACATCGCAGGGGGTACGGGTACTCAACAACAGCGGTAATCAATTGACTTCGATAACTTTACAATAACACATTGTGTAAATCTAATAAATAAAATCGTAAACATCGCGTGTCTGTACATTGAAGATATTTGCAAAAAAATTGAGGGGTCTAAGGATAAGTAATAGAACACATTTCAATCATTTTTGAAATTCTTGTCTGTTTGTCTGTTTATCTGGCCCGTGGGCGTGGGAAAAGGGGAGTGGGTGTGGAAGCGGGAGCGGAAACGGAAGTGGAAGCGGGAGCGGGAGGGGGAGGGGAGCGGGAGCCAGAGCGGAAGCGGGAGAGGGAGTGGGAATAGGAGCGGATTCTGTAGTTCACGCGAGCGGAGCCGCGGGCACAGCTAGTGTTTACTAAGGTTGGGTTCCCTCTCCACTCCTCCTCGCAGCAACACGTCCCTTCGAACTACTGTAATGATTTGATTGTAAAGTCTGTAATGCCCGTATATCCCGCGCAGGGTCGGACGCCCCGCCGACCGACGACCTATAGAAGGTGGCCGGCAGCGGCTGGATGCGGAGGGCGGAGGACCGGGTGTGGGGGCGTTCACTGGGGAAGGCCTATGTCTACGTCTAAGGGCTGATATGTATTTCCATAATAATAAAACAAATGAACACTGCTTTGTGTTTTATTGAACACCATTTTATGTTTTACTTTATGATTTACTAGCTGTCTGCCCGCGACTTCGTCCGCGTGGATCACGAAACTTTATAAATTATATAGCATATGACACATGTAGATTTTTTCCTACTTACTTGATATTTTGGACATTTCACACAATATCTTTATAAATTGTAGCCTATGTGTTATTCTGATTTATAAACTTTATTATAGTAAAGTTTCATTAAAATCCATTCAGTAGTTTCTACGTGAAAGAGTAACAAACATCCATCGATACTTACAAATTTCGCGTTTATAATATTAAGTAGTATTTTATACGTTAGGCATAACGTAGTTCCGTTATCAGTTTAAAGCTCTTAACTTGTCTTAAAATATGGACATTAAAGTCTCTGTATGAGGCCATGTTATGGTACGTAGTAATATTAAGTATTCTCTGATATAAGAGTGTTTAAAGTCAAGATATTGCAAATTCGCGTGGCTTTTAAAAAAAGTTAATGACGTCATTTTAATCGTTATGCAACATAGTTTAGATATCCGTTCAAAGATTCTTTATTTCTCTTATATTTATGAAGTGATCGCTTGGCGACACGTAACGATTATACTCTGTGTATGCGACAGCGGACACATCGGGCGGTCCTGAGCGATCGACTCCGCATCGGTTTTAATATTTTATCAGATATTGGGTAAGGAGGTTGAAACGTTTACGTAAAACGACTGTTTCGGGAATCTATTCCTCTCCATCCTTGAGAGACTTGAAGCTGAGTGAAGTTGTTTGAACTAGAACAAGCGAGGTTAAACAATCCTACGACACGTATGAATATCAAGGGGACGCGTAACACCGTCAGGACACAAAAAACGTGTCCATTCTTCGAGGCGACGGCGTGTGACCCCTTGTGATGGCGTGCGATAGCGTGTGATGGCGTGTGGCGTCGTGTGGCATCGTGTGGCGGCGTGTGGCGGCATGTGGCAGCGTGTGGCAGCGTGTGGTGGTCCGCTATTTGTACACCCTGAGCACCTTACAAACGGCTATCGGTAAACGTTCAGTGATAAGTTTGAAATTCTTGTAGCACGACGTGTACAAAAGGGTAAGCCGCAGGTAGCCGCGAGGCGCGGGGGGCGGGGGGCGGAGAGAGCCGGATATGAGCTTGTGATTGTAATAAAGCAGAATCCGTCAAGTTTTGCTCATTGGCACTGTGGTGCTCTACGAAAATGGTAATCTGATTATTTTTCCAACACAATAATTCGTGCGGGATATATCTGCATAAAAGTACATTCACCCCCAAGAAGTGGAATAAATAAATGAAGTGCGCTGTGTAGTGACGCTATTGTACGACTGATGTACAGTGGCGCACAATGCGGCGTAATGAAAAGGTTCTTCACGTTTCAAATTGATTCCATCAACATGTCGCGAGCAACATGTTACTGATTCAAACTGTGCTATAAAAGAATGTTGTTTAAATATTTGATAACAAAGTTATAATTTGTCGGTCATTTCTGTAAAATTGACAGGACGGAGTCGGTAAAACAGTAAATAATACGTAAGATTTATTTAGAAGAAAAAATCTATTGTTGGATAATGAATTTTATTCTGTTGATGAATATCTAAAACTAAAATTCTCTTAAGACAGGTATATACATTATTGTATACTGACATTATTTTATTTTGTATTATCTTGACATTGGGCTCGATTCTGAAGGCACAACGTTAAAATTTGACAGCATTAAAACTGTTGCTATCCTTGTCACACAGTATTATGAAGATAAAGACGAAACCAATTTTAGCGCTGTCAAATTTTAAATGTGTGCCTTCAGAATCAGGCCCATTATGTGATTTTATTCTAATTTTTATACGACATAAGGTTTATTATTGTATTAAATTGACGATCCCTTTTTTTTCTAAGATAGTATATAATATTAAATATTGTTTTATGGTATATTAGCGAAATAAATAAATCTAAATCTATTCAAATGTCAGCCAGCTGTTTGTTGCGCTAGTGGAGCACGACGCCGTGAACTTGTACAAGTGTTGCAATAATCCTCTTACACTCGGCCCACGGTGTACATGCTCGTCCCGGACGAGGCGGGCGAGCGCGGCGGGCCAAGCCCCGAGTGCGAATGCCCCGGTTTATGTACATTACATGTGCGAGCCGCGGGCCGCGGGCCGGCCACCATGCATATTTCATAAGGATGAGAGGGACGTATGTTTCCGGCCGCTATTGATTTTGTACGGCTTATCGGCACCGGTTGTCCGGTTGGCTTTTCCAGGTCAGTGCTTCAGGTACACTTTTTGTGTTTCCATCCTCAGCTGTGACTCACTTCGCAGCTGTATCTATTTGTGTAACCATTTTGACGTGAAATGTCGACAACTTCGGACCGTATGGCAGCGCGTCGACATCAAAGTCAAAGTCAAAATCATTTATTGCATATGAGTACACTTGGTGCATTTATACACGTCATTTTTTTTATCGACTAAATCGAAACTTTATATATGGCAAACAAAATAATCATAAGTGATCGCGTATTTCCCGGCTTAGAATAGGACCACCCCCAATCTTCCAATGGGTGTCGTCAAGGCGACTTAGGAATTGCACTAAGGACGGGCAGCAGCGTTCTCCTGTGTATATTAAGATCATTACTGCGATCACAAATCCGCCTGCCAAGCGTAGTGATTATGGAAAGTCCCCTAATGGACAGCCTACCAAAAGTGTCATTCTATTGAAGAGGCTTATGTTCAGCAATGAACGTGTTTCTGCTGATGATAACGACGATGATGATCGTACAAGTGATACGAGAAAAGTATTGTATAACTATAATTTGGTAATTTGGTAATAAATATAAAATAAAAATAATAATATATATATTCACAAATAAATAAATTTTACATGATAGGTATAACATTAAAGATTTAATGTGCTTTGATTTTATTTGTACAAAAGGTGGACTTATCTCTATTAAAGATCTCTTCCAGCTGACTCCTACTGTGGGAAAATCGAAAACAAGCGGTAGATCAAAAAAAATGTGCACGGATACTGACATTTTATAATAAAATATTGTTATAGTTATAAAAATATTAAAGTTATGCAGGTGGGCGAGGGATTTCCCAGATCCCGCATAATTAAAAATCTTTGATCCCGCAACCGCGGGATTGGAAGCCCTAGTCCAGGCAGACGTGAGGCGGTTCCGTTAGTAAACTTTAAAGTCCTCTGTTCTGGTTGTACCCCCCCCCCCCCCCACACTCTTTATAATATTCTACTAAATGTACCCCAACCTACCCCCTCTTTATAATTTTCTACTTTCTACTTATTTATTTAATATATTTTAAATTTAATTTATATCTGAATACGAACAGACTATCCTATCTAATCCTACTCTAACCTTTTCCGCTTTAACTATACTCTAATATATTATACCTACCTATTCTATTCTATACCTACTATTCCTATACCTACCTAATAGCTTTGAATTTACTATGTATTGGCCAATGTGATCGTCTAGTGCTTATAAAGAAAATAACGGACCTACGTTGTGATTTAAGAATTGTAACCCACGAACTTTGAATGAGATAACACAATACGGTATTCTAAACCTAATATAATATACCTATCAATTAAAAGCTAGACTTAATTTATCCTTAACATTATTTAATTAGCTGAATAAACGATTTATAGAAACCTGTTGGTTTAAGAGCTAGTCCCATACATTACCCTCCTATATTGAACCTACCTAGGTAACCTCCTATTACTACTAGAGCCGAATTGTAGTAAATATTAAAAGTAATGTGAAAACGCTAAGACCCGAGACCCATTGTGAAAACATACATCCTAAAAATAACTACTAAATATAGTGATAAAATTAAGTCTAAATAAATCATATAGATAATTTAATGCGGCATAACGGGAGGGGAGGAGAACCACCTTCCAATCCCCATAGAATAACATCAGCCTGCTCAATTGTCTTTCAGGTATTTATCCCAAGACTAATCTGTACTAAAATTATCTGCTTTGCATATATTTAACATTTAAATCTGAAAATTTCCTTTAATCTAAGAGGAACTTAAAACCCGTAGGTAATATATGGAAAAGGAAGAACAAAGACTTTATAGTCATGACAGGAAGACTGAGGTTATTCTAGTTCTCCTCCCTAACCTCCAATCTCCCTCCTGCTATGCCATTATTTTTATATTCAATAATTTGGCCTATCTAACAGTCCTTGGACACAACATATACTTCTCCTTCTCGACTATTGCTACAATATCCACTCCGTACATATTTGAGCTTATCTACTCAAAATCAAATGTATTTCTTTGATTAAAGTTCTATGAAGTGTGACTAATTCTTGGTAATTATGGTATTGCAAATTTAGATCAAATTAGATAAGTACCAGGTTTAGTTCTCCAAGTCTTCCAGACATCTGGATGCACATAGGAACAATTGCTGCTAAAGTTTAGACCAGTCAGTGACTACTATAGATAATACTCTCCGTTTGGTATAAGTAAATATCTAGGAAATCAATTTTCCGTAGTAAAACAAATCTATCTTTAGTGCATGAAGTTGAGACTAAGAAAATATAGTTTGGAAAACCAATTTAGGACTTTAAAGCTTAATATTCAAATTCTGGTAGTACAACATATTAAAAACCACCAAGAACCAATCTCACACTATCCAAAATTAATTGTTTATCATTTGTATTTAAAACATCACTATTGAAATTCTTTAACACACGCATTTACAAGAATTTTATCAATTTATCGAATTTATTTATTTTCGAGTTACTTTAGTTAATTTGCACGAACCTTAGTTTTAGCCTGACTATTTTACACAAACCCTTCCCATTTAATTATTTAATCAATACTTTTATTTAGGCTTTACCTACCTATAGCATTGTCTAAACTTGCGATCCCTAAGCTGCTAGTAAATGTAATTCAACAACTAGAGACCATAGCCTCGACATTTAACGTTAATTTCGTAGGTGTGTTCTGTAGGGTTCCAAGGTGCAATGGAAGCCTTCTAACTATGCTATTTCGACAGCTCTACGTGGGGGCCAATCCCAGTGTACCTAACCCTATGGCCTGTGTATTGGTCAATGAGACTGAGGGGTTAGGAAACGCCTCAAAGACCGAGCCCTAATAAACAGTGTATATATAAATATATAGATAAGGAACGGCAGTTGCAGACGCTTCTTGGAATCAAACACAACAATCACTGTCTAGACATTGTGAATAATTCGTTTGAATCACCGTCAAATGACGTGGAGATGTAATCCGCTGTGGAATATAACACGGACCGGCTCTCTCTCCAAGAAACCGTTCAATACCTGATTAGCTAGTGAAGAATCGAGACGTGTGTCGCCACTGTGATGTTCAGGTCCCCGCCTAGACCCTCACTCACCAATCAGAATATTGCCTAAGCACACAAATAAACTAAACTAGATTCCAATTTCTTGCAATCTAGCTCAAAATCAATAATTTTTACAATATGCCACAAACTTTGACTCTATTAAAATTTAATCGCGTAAAAATTGGCCAGCGTAACCCCTTACCCCAAAAAGACAGTCAATCAAAAGACCCCGTTCCGCCCCCCCCTTGCCTTATATATCCTCGCCAATTTTGTTAAACAAAAGAGTGAAAATAGAAAAATCAATAATAATGCATTCCAATCCTGAAAATAAATATTCTGATTTTAATTTTTTTTACATTCTGGCCTCCTTGCAGCATCATACTCCACTAATGAGATTCGAACATTCCGGCTTTAAAGAATAAACCATCTCCTCGAACCCTCTACTACGAGCACAACCCATACTACGGACGACAAACTCACTTTCACCTAATTTTAGTAATATTTAATATTTTATTAGAGTTTGTTACTTGAATCTATTATGAAATCAAATTTCCCCATAGAAATGATCTCTAATATTCCCGAGAGTCAAATACATCAAATTTGTGCGACAATTGAATCATTATTAAATATATTTTAATTCAATAATTTGTATTAAAAGATCTTCTTTCTACTATCCATAACTAGATATATATATATTATTTTAAATTTGGCTTTGAACGTCTGGCTCGTTACATGGTGGCCGTCGCCCAGTAGACACTCTCGACGGTGTATGGCCCATCTGAAAGTAACGAGCGATTAAATAAAATTAATACACAAAGTATTCGATAGTATATATTTTTTAGAGCAGACGCTAGTGATTTCTGGCTCGCTATATATAGGTAATACTCGTATATCGCTTATTCCCCAAAATGACATCATTCAGTTCTGTTTATTTTGATACAAATAAATAAAACCATAACGCACATATCAGTTTCAATAACCTTACAATTGCTTCTTTCACTTTCCTATCATAAAAAAAAGTTTATTATTTCATTTCAAATTGACGAAAAACAATAATAAAAGTTAATCTGTGCAAGAAAGCCTACTATAAGTTAGATGACTACTTAAATGATAAAAGTCCATGGAGTGCTTGATGGCTCAGCATAGGTAAACTTAATGATTGTAATGAATAAGATAAATCAAAGGTAGGGCCCTGTGCCGTTGGGTTTGTTGGCACTTCTTCCCCTCGGTTATACAGGTGGAAGTGGAGTAGTTAGGCAGAATTTGACGTCAAAAAGAGAATAATGTATTCCAATTTTGAAAATAAATATTTTGATTTTGATTTTGATTTGAATAATAAAAACAATACTATCGATAAGGATAAAGTATGATATTTAGCTACTCAGATATCACCAGCATCTGCCCCAACAAGTGCTATCCCGGTTATAATAATACAATGAGTACGTTCACTTGCCCATCGCACCTGCAGTGGGTCGAGGGACGGTTCGTAAGATATACTCGTACGTTCCATTATCATTTCAGCCATCGAAGTGTTTTCCAAAGTACCTGCAAAATGTATTTGAAAATTAAAAATATCCATAACTTTTAAATGAATTAGCCGATTGCGATGAAATAAAGACTAAATGTTTAGTTAAGTTAAGCTCCATGTTTCTGTGAAAAGTCCATCCAAATCCGTTCAGTAGTTTTTAAGTGATGCGTGCACAAACTCTCAGACAAACAGACAAAAATTCTAAAAATTATTCAAATGTGTTCTGTTAATTATCCTTAGACACCCAATTTTTTTTGTTGCAAATATCTTCAATGTACAGACACGCGATGTTTACGATTTTATTTATTAGACTAGCTGTGCTCCGCTCGCGTGAACTACAGAATCCGCTTCCGCTTCCGCTCCCGCTGCACCGCCTCCGCCTCCGTTTAATTTGACTGTGTTTCATTTTATTTAATTGTAACGGAAGTTATTATTAAAGTATGTCTATGTCTAATGATGTAGGCTGAGGTAGGAGGGAACGTCATACAATCGCATAGAACGATTAGACAACATGCACATTCCTCCGATGTCGATTTAACTCGATCCCCACGCAGTAGCCACCTCGTACTGTCGGCCACCACGGCCGACCGAGAGTCCGGAGCTACCTACGCACTCAAATTTAGCAATCTGTGGGATGTACGAGCATATATGCTCGAGACAGATGGAATCCATATCTTAAATGTATTTTATGAATGTTTGTATATTATTATTATTTAATAATATATATTATTAGTAAATATTTATTTATATACTTATATTTTTATCGTGTAGGTTATAATCTATGTAAGTGGGTATATAGTTTATATTAGTGTATGTATGTATATGTTTTTTTTATTATTTACGTACACACTATGTCTGCCTCTCTTATTTCAATTATC
Source organism: Esperia sulphurella (assembly GCA_947086405.1). Lineage (NCBI taxonomy): Eukaryota > Metazoa > Arthropoda > Insecta > Lepidoptera > Oecophoridae > Esperia > Esperia sulphurella. The sequence continues at coordinate 15,639,407 of OX352272.1, forward strand.
TCTCTCGCGGGTCTGCTGGAAGAAATCTCTCTCAGAGATAAGTTCGCCCTTTGTACTTGTGTTTCTTTTTAATGTATTATTTTTGTTTTATCTGTGTGTGTGCAATAAAGAGTTAAATAAATAAATAAATAAATACAGTTTGAGTGACCTTTGTGTCAACCGAAACGCATATAGAGACAGCTGCTGTTCAGACAATTAAAATGTAACTTAATTGTATCGTCGAATACGGGTGAGACTGCGGTGTCTTACGTCATCAACTGGAGCTATGCTGATTTCAATAATTCATGAGGATGCCCATATGTTGATTATGGGCAATGTAAATGTCAAGCTTACGGAACGGACAAAGCAAAAACGGCAACGGGCATACACTGAAGCACCTCTGGCACGTTTGCTGAGTGCTGAGGTGCTCAACACGTTCAGTGCTTATAGTATCATCATCATCAGGTTATTTTTGTCTCCACTGCAGGAGCACAACCCTCTCCCATCAGACGGAGGATTTTGCCTACACTCCCCACGCTGGCCAGAAGGGTTGGGGAGGCGCTTATAGTATAACTATAGGAAAAAATATAGTTCCTTTCTTGAAAAGTTATTAGAACATGTAATATATTCATATTAATTTATTGCTTATCTTGGCCCTTGTATCAATAACGTTTTTGGTGGGATTTTTCTTATGCGGCACGAGCGGCAGACGATTGACTTCCGAATGGAATATCACCACCTAGTGGTATCACTCTATACAATCAATTGACTGGCCGATTAGTTCACACTCTGTACACGCGTGGCCGCGCCGCGGTGTGACTGACAGCTGCAAATTACCGATGCAACGGTTGCGGCGGCCCCACGTGACTGGTGACACGTGCCCAACTAAATTGAATATTCGACCGACACAATAAGGTTGAACTATATCTAAACGCCTGTACGTGCGGCAGGGCCTTCGCGCTGCGGCCGCTCGCTGTGACTCGACCGCTGCGTGTATTGTATAGATCAACTAAAATATAATACCACGGTCGATGACGTAAACAAGACATACCGTCAGACGGCGTCGGCTGATTGGGTGGCAGCACTGACTCGCGATGGCTCAGTCGGTAAGAGCGGGCTTCGGAATAGACAAGTTGCAGGTTCAAAGTTTGCATATCCCTCGGCATGTTATCTATTCGTAAAGCCTGATGACATTCGAAGGCTTCCTGAATCATCCGCGACAACAGACGCGCAGTGTTTATACGACCACTGTTACTTTATTTCAACGTGTGAATGTGAGAGAGACAGAGAGGGGCGACATTTTTAAGTTTCTATTATTGTTATCACAGGTGATGAACGTATTATATTAATCACTAGCTGATTCCCGCGACTTCGTCCGCGTGGACCACTTAACATCACAAATTATTATATATTTTCCGTAGGAATGGGATGGTTTTTCGTGATAAAAGCTATCCTATGTCCTATTCCAGGAGCTAACCTATATGTGTGCCAAGTTTCATCCCGATCCGTCCAGTGGTTGAAGCGTGACTGAGTAACAAACATCCAAATATCCAAATTTTCATATTTATAATATTAGTACGAAATAGGATTTATCACTTTCACACGGTAATAATGAAACGGAGACACTGAAGTTGTAATAAAGAGCGGTGTGTCCTAACATAGACTATTCAAGCCTAAAAGGAGACATCAGCCCCTAATTTCTTATGTTACTCTTGTTTTTAAAGAAAATAAATATATATATATTATTTTTTTTACTACATTGAAAACGTAATGGGCGAACGTCACTTTTAAATGTTCTACTCACGACAGGTCGTGACAATTGGATAAAGGGACGTTGCTGGCGAGAGTCCGCGCGACGCCACAGCGACCTCAAGAACCAGACGCTAAGTCCACTTGGAACTTTCTCGTCTCAAACGGTCGGAATTCCAAAGCGGATCATTGGTTTCACGCCCGAACGCACTAAGGACATCTACATCCGATTCAACTTGCTCCCGGTTTCAAGTCTTCCTGAAACGTGAAGTTGAAGAATTGTGAGATAATTATCTGCTGTGTAAGTCGAAGCGGTTCATAAAGTTACGACAGTGGCTTGCAGCGACGCCGGCGGCGTCCTTACGGGTATAATGATTAAAAGAAAGAAGAAAAACATTGATTACATCAATGACGCTTCTTAGTAACGGCGATGATCCGAATCAATGTCTGCCGTACACAACGACCAGTTCAGCTCCATCGGTAACCCTACACTAACTACCATCAGCCTTTCCACGTCCGCTGCTGGACATAGGCCTCTCCCAACGGATGTAAATACACGTTCATCATCAGGTTATTTTTGTCTCCACTGCAGGAGCACAACCCTCTCTCATCTGCCGGAGACAGACGGAGAATTTGGCCTACACTCCCCGCGCTGGCCAGACGGGTTGGGGAGGCCTGATGGATGTTTTATAATGTATTCCCTTAGTCGCCTTGTACGACATCCACGGGAAGAGTTGGAGTGGTCCTATTCTATTCTACCGGAAACCACACGGCGGTTTCTACCGGAAATACACGTTGTAAGTTTTAAATACTATAAAAATATGCCAAATTGAAAACAAACTCTCATTTGCCAGATTAAGATTCAAAGTATGTCCAGTTATTTTTTGAATCACTAGTGTGAAAGAATTGTGAGTTTAAACCTCTGAAGCAGTGTAGCGCAGCCTACAGCTAGATGACAGACCACCTACAGTACATCTAAAATTAGCGAAAGTTAATTTAAACCTTGGTCGGGCCGAGTACCCATGAAGCGCACTCCCCCCACTCAATTACCGCTCAAGTATCGACTCAGGTACTTTAGAACGAGGTTAAATTATAAACAAGATGAAATTCTTCGGTAAAAATTCAATTAACTTTTTATGGGGCAGCTGTTCCTCGAGGAATATTAGAATATCATGAATATTCAATATTTCGGCCGCGCAAAGGATTTTTGAGGCGGAATTATTTTAGCCTTTGATGACGCTAATAGCATTAACTTTAGCTGCCGGCGCGAGCGTGGCGCCCTCTGTCGAGTCGGCCGACCCTGAAGATCGCGGCCGCGGTCACTCGGTCGACGCTCAGGATCACAATTCAATTCATTGTTAACGCTCTCACGTTCAAATACCTGCGCTGTAAAGTGTAGCGAGTAAATAGTAACACACACACACACAGCGGGCCACGTGCAGCGGCAATTCATTAATTTAGCGCTGTGTTAGCTTTACGAGCGCGAGCTGCGAGCTGCGGGCGGGCGCGAGCGGACAGCGGACAGCGGACAGCGGACAGCGCGCGCCCGAACGAGCGCGATTCAAACGCATACTCATTTATTTCCATTTCGGTCTTTTGGGACATTGAGAACTCTAGGCTAAGTCGAAATAATGTTTTGATCACATTTTATACATGGTTTACATGGCACGGCATTTAAAGCGTCTGTTGAAAAATACGCGTCAAAAAGCTACCAGTTTCTGCAAGGTATTGCCAACATAAATAAGAATGAGTAATTTAACTATAATATAAATGTTGGAATTACAACAAAAAACGTCATCGACCCGCCGAAAAAGCAAACAACCGAATGCAAAGAGCATATGGGAGCAAGATCCCAAACAGTAGGTATCATTAGTTACGTACGGGCCGGCGCGGCACGGGACGGCAAGCTGCAGCCACCGCTTGTGCCTTGCGCCGCGACAATAGAGCTGCTGTTTTTACATTATTCAATTAAAGCCAGTTTATGGACGAGAATTTCGATGAACAATGGACGGGTGTCTGCGAGCGGCAATATTTACTATTTTAATCAGTTATTTTGTTGGTCGAACACCGCAGGCTGCATCAGTGTGGGTAGATGTAGTCGGTGAGTACCGGGGCGGCGGCGGGCGGCAAGTTATTATTGCTTATTGTTAGTCAAAGTCAGAATCATTTATTGCATACACTTGGTACATATTACTTCCTCTCATTCATGCACAATAAATAGCCTGTCTAGTTGACCACGACTGACCCGCGGTCAACGTCAAACCGATTTAGTTCCGTGTAGATACGTGCGGGCGAATTGAAAAACTCCCTTCACGCGTTTCTCAACAACTTGCTTCCCTTCTAATGATAATACTAATTTGAGTCTTTGAAGGTACGAGGTTTTGCCGTGTGGTTTCCGGTAGAGTAGAATAGGACCACTCCAACTCTCCCCGTGTCGTACAATTCGACTGAGGGAATACATTATAAACATCAATCAGGCCTCCCCAACCCGTCTGGCCAGCGCGGGGAGTGTAGGCCTAATCCTCCGTCTATCTCCGGCAGATGAGAGAGGGTTGTGCTCCTGCAGTGGAGACAACAGTAACCTGATGATGATGATGATGATAGGCAAACTTCTGAAAGAAAAGTCCGGCGACCGTCGAGCCAGATCCTCTTTTATCAGCCGCATCAGCCTGGACATTCAGAGGGGTAACGCAGCGAGCATCCTCGGTAGCATTAAAAACTCTGCAGAGCTGGAGGAGATATTATATCTGTAGGGCCCTTCATTTCCATTTTTGTAATTAGTATATTGTTATTCTTAATTTGTGTGCAATAAAAACAATCTATTGTACACTACTAAACCTGTTTGCATGTGTTGTGTCGGTGTGAACGTACAGGTCGTTGCTACTTGCTGACTGTCATGTTCAATGATTACTGGTTCAGTCTTTCTTTAGAATGTCAAAAGACTGAATAAAATATTGAAGAAAGATTATAAAACTGCTCTTTACGAGTAGATACAACTATTGAAATGAAAACAACAGTGAACCGTCCCCGGAACCGGAAATACATCGGAATGGCGCCCACCTGAAACGATCACTGTATAAACAAGAACTGTAAATGCGAATGTTTTATTTACTCGCATATTAATTATCGTTGCCCGCTCCTGTACGATAACCTATTCACGTTTACCATTTCCTGAATCACTCTATTTCGTGTGCTTCGCTTGCTAGACAAACTCGCCAAGTGTCACTATACTGACTCTGATGTTCTCTCGACTCGGTACAAATTGAAATCTATGAAACATCGTACGATTTCATAATGTCTTTGGAGGCTCCTCCCCCCCCCCCTACTCTATTTATATGTCAAAATAAATCAATTTACCACCGCACCATCTGTATCGAGTTCCATCAAATAAATATACCAAAATCTTTGAGTGTCTCCGCGCGGGGTTCCCTTGGGAATATCACTCCCGTCTACCTGCTGATGTCCTAAGGACACAAAAGGTTAACTCCAGGTCATGGGCAGCGGTATGAAAGAGACTGGGAAAGACTCACAAGAATAGTTATGACCACGTAACTAGACCGTGTTGCTTGATATGTACAGACGAGAGACGCGGTGGAGGCGGGGACAGGGGGGGGACAGGCGAGCTCATAAAAACAAAGCCTCCCTTTATCTGGCCGATTAAGCGGTAATGAGCATACGTCACGTAACCCGGGGATGATTTCTAGTGACGTCACCCGTATTCCTTGAGCAACGTCACTTCTTTGATGCATCAGTCGTTAGATTTCTTCAACTTTAATAATGTTGCCTGGATCGTACTGCTCGAGTATAGGGTGGGCTGTGCTCTAAACCTTCCTCATGCATGGGCAGCTACAGCTGGAGGTGAATTCACCTTATAAAACATCCTACAAAGATAGTCGTCATATGTTAAAACGCTCCATATATCAACGGATAGAGCAATAGGAACTTAGCTGGGAACAAAACAACTTTTAAACTTCTTTGATAGATCTGTGAGAGAGATTTGTTCCAAGATCACCGTCACATTATCACTGGTCCACTTTCCCAGCACTACCTAATGAGAATCGACCGGAGCGAAAGAGACATGAATACAATGAGCTGGTAATGAATGATATGGCAGCCGTGCCACCAACGGGGGGGGGGGGGGGGGGGGGGGGGAGTAGGGGGGTGTCACGGCTTTGATAGACGGATATTAGTGTGTTTTTATTATTTGGGTCAGTGGCCCGCGCAAGTCTGCCAAAAAAGCAACCGCAGAACAAATGCAATCACAGTTCACAACTTGAAGCTAACTCAGAGTGCACTGGAGTGAATAAACTTAAAGTTTGCCAGAAAGTTGAAGGAGAAGTGCGCCGCGGGGACGAGCTTGACACATACTGAGTGGCTGCTCGGCATACGAGTTGCTCCAGTATTGGACATAACTTTCACTCAAAGAGTTAGAGACAGACATGTATTACCAAGACTTGTAATTAATAACCCAATGAAGGTACTTCAAAAAGATATTAAGGTAAGATCTCAGCGTCAAACTGTTTCGAAAGTTACAGTAATCTCATAATAATAAGCAATAACAGTTTCTCGAGTCCCGCTCGCGAGGGCCGAGCCAGGAGCTGAGAGCGACGCTAAGCCAGCTGAGAGGTCATACATCACATTAACTTGTTAGTCTAGCCTCACCTGGTACTAGTTCATCATGTCAGCCTTTAGACGTCCACTGCTGGACATAGGTCTTCCCCAATGAACGCCACCACACCCGATCCTCCGCCCTCCGCATCCAGCCGCTACCGGCCACCTTCTTTAGGTCGTCGGTCCACCTGCGGGCGGCTGGGCGTCGCACTCTGCGCGTGCCAATCCGTAGTCTCCACTCCAGAACTCGTCTGCCCCAACGGCCGGGTACTGGTTAGTTACTCATTATTAGTAAATACTACGCAGATATACCACACCCCATACGAAATCCTCGTTTGGGATCAGACAAGGGTTCTTAATACTCGTATATATGTACTAGCGGTTGCCCGCGACTTCGTTCGCGTGGATAAGTTACTTTTGGTGAGAATTTTAAGGACCCGCAGATAACCGACATGACAATTGAGAGCTTTCACAAACTGTCGCTTTTCTGATATTATAAATAGAACTTACCAGATCATTCTTAAAATTTTGAGAACAATTTAGAACATTCTGGAAAAATCTGGAATATTCTAGAAAAGTTCTCAATATTGTCACTCACAAAATCAATGTGTTACAAAAGGATAGAAGTATCCCATCACACATTTTTACCACCCACATCCACCCATTTCCACCCACCGTAACCAAACTGCCTTACTTGCAAGTGCAGACCAAGGCCTATCTACCACTGTAACCATGATTCGAGTGGGTGGTTATGAAGAAAAGGCTGGACATACATACACACACTTTCCTTTTATATATATATATATATAATAGATAAACTATTGTTATTTCCACCGCTCCACTTCGCGCTTTGTTGGCGCCTTATTGAACGAACCAAACCCATCCTTGCTGGCTAGCATCCAAATGGCTTTAAAAAGAATCAAATAGGATTGCATCTTCTGTTTGGTTACGGCTTCTCAAAATTTTTTTCATTCTTATAATATTTAGTGAAATAAAAAAGTTTGTTTGTGATCTGGCCACATTATTTTTTATATCACATAATAATAATAGGCTAATGGGCTCGATTCTGAAGGCACAACATTAAAATTTGACAGCACTAAAACTGTTGCTATCCTTGTCACACAGTATTATGAAGATAAAGACGAAACCAATTTTAGCGCTGTCAAATTTTAAATGTGTGCCTTCAGAATCGGGCCCAATGTACCTGTAGTAGGTCGGCCCAGCTCGGCGCCTGTTGCTTGTACCGAGCACAGAAAAAGTCCGAGCAGCTAATTAAATGAAAACTTTGGTAACTCTTCATTTTTTTTTTTTATATCAGTTTCAGCCACGACGAGAGCGGCTTAATGATCTAAACCTTATCGTTAAGGTAACTAGGGCTAAGTTACTTTTAATGAAGTTGAACGCCACGCATTAGATAGGTTATTTGAATTTATACGAATGTAGATTCATCGTGATAAGAAACGTAATCGTGACGTTCATAGACGTTAAGGGAGCGGGAGATAATTCCCAAGTGGCATTCGGGGTTCTATATAAGATGTATAGTGGTTCACATGTACTCCACAAGCTGTGTAAGTCAGCTGTATAAGAGCTGTATAGCTTGCTATACAGCTCTTATAGAACCAGTTTGGGCACAAATTAGACAGCCTTAAGTTCACTATGGCTGTACATTAGCGTTATATTAGCAGTTTAAGTAGTAACATCGGGCTTAAAGGCTGACTTACGGCGCTATATGGGACACATGTGAACCATACAACCTCCATGAGCGTAATAAAGAGTAACAAGTGGCTAAATACACAGCCTTCACAGTTATAAAATCCCACAAAAGTACTCCAGTGCTACCTAAAGTTCACGTGTGTCCTAAATTATTTCTTTTATTTATTAATTTTCCTCATTGAGTTTGGTTTTGTGTGTACGCCCGGCCATCAGAAACATTAACTCCGGCGGATATCAATTGGATAAAAATTTATGATAACACGCGGTAAGTATACCTGTTTTAAATACTTAATAATGTTAAATGCCATGGGAATGCAACTTTATCGTGAAATGTATACATATTTACAGCTAAAATATTCACGCGCCTCTGTAAAAACGCGATATTCATTTTAAAATATTTAAAACTGGCTGAGAGGAAATCTACAATTTTCAGTTTTTGATATTATATTGGCATTATAATTATACTACGGTAATTAATTAAAACATGAAACCAAAACTCAATCGCTCTATCTGCGTATTTTGTGATAAATCTGCATGATAATTTCGGAGATTTATATGGTAAATATTTTAGGTTACGTGAACAAAATGGTGGAAATGAAATACGGCTAGAGCGTATATAGGTTCACATGTGTTCTGTTAGAATGCTGTTGGCTATATGAAGTCCCACATTTGTACCACTACAGAACCAATGTCTATAAATGTATTCTAATGTGAACTTATGTACAGCTTTAAGATGTAATTCAGGTCAATTGTGATCATCGTTTTATTCTTTCATATACTGAAATTTTAGAGATCCGCAATAATAATTATTGTCCGTTAAATCGCCTAGCCCAGGTACTAAGTCAAGTATGAATACCTAAAGTACAAATTTTGTAACAAACTAACAAAAATCACTTTTTGTTTTCGTGTGAGCCACACAGTTTGGTGTCAGAGTATTTACACTTACAAAGACACTACGTTGTTCAAGGAGGTATTTAAAAGAATGTAAACAAACTAGATAAAGAGGGACGAATTTGCGAATATTCTTTTGCAATTTTTCTTCTTATTCCACCGGTTCTCGCTCTTATTTTCCAAGATTTTTTATTCATTTTCACAAATTTTTGCACGCGACGTAATAAACACAATACACGTCAGCTTGTGGGATAAGTGTAATAGAATATCACATTCACATTCATGTTCAGCTTACAGCAAATAAGAGTAGTACTTGTGGACAAATAAACTGCTATTGAAGTTAATGGACAACACATGTAGTCCTTTTAACAGCCTACAGTGCACATGTGAACCATTTAAACACTTCTATACAGATAGTAAAAAAGGTTATTTTAATGACCACAAACAACTTCTACTACAGCTACTAGCTGTATAACAGTCTAAAACAAGTAAACATAACAGCCTTTGGCTGTATAAATGACCACGTGTGTTCTATTAATATGCTAGCTGTATAACATCGTAGAAGTAGACCGTTAAACAGCGATTGCCGTATCCCTACCCTCCTATAATGCTCTTAGTCAGACGGCTGACTAAAGGACAGTTATTAGAGTATTATAACACCAACAACCGTATAAAAGTATAACTCTACACTCCTATAAGTCCCTTAGACAGGTATAGGTGGTGTTAATCGCAATAATGCAGCTTATACATCACGAGTGAACTGTAATAATGCTTTAAGTTCACATGGGAACTAAATGTGTACTCTTAAATGGAGTAAAATGCTACTTGGGTTGTAATGTGAAGTACTCACGTCGGAGACGCTCCACACAAGTAAACAGATTTAATTACCTACTACCACTACAGGCGCAGCAGCCTGTCCGGACACGAGCGTGTGTGCGAGTAAATAATAGCAGTGCAGGCTGCTGTACCCAGCGCGATCGAGAGAGGGACAACGTTGTACGTCAGTTACAACATAGATACTTCCCTTTCGAACTTCGCTCGCCAGCAGTGCGGAGTGTACTGCCAGCCGTGGTCTATTTTACGGGTGACGTTATCTGCCGGGGGGGGGGGGAGTGTGCACTTCACACTGGAGACGACTAGATCTTCTAGAGATCAAAATCCATTTTAAAGTTTCCATGAATAGCAGTGCCTGCGGGCGTTAGAGCAGAACATCGGGTCGACGCTGGACTGCGGTACCAAATGTACCGAGTCCCATTTTGTCTGAGTATAATTTCGTCCAAGTGGCATCTTGTCCAGCGACTAACACTGAGTATACAATCATTGGTACTGTTCAAACGTAGGAGCACAACCCTCTCTCATCTGCCGGAGACAGACGGAGGATTTGGTCTACACTCCCCGCGCTGGCCAGACGGGTTGGGGAGGCCTGATTGATGTTTTATAATGTATTCCCTTAGTCGCCTTGTACGACATCCACGGCAAGAGTTGGGGTGCTCCTATTCTACTCTACCGGAAACCACACGGCGTGTAAATAATAAACAGGGAAAAAATTACTAAATAGATTAGTTTTTTAACTGGCGTCTTGGTTTCACGTCGCGCCGACCTCTCACTGTGGCCGAGCTAGCCAACAGACTTGTCTGACGTCACCAGAGTGACACGCTGCGAGACTGGCAGTGAGACAGTCCACTATCCTGATTGCCTGTTCTTCCCAACTTCCGTCTATTGCCTTAGGTCTCACGGCGACATACTACCCATTATGCATACTATTTATTTACAATTAAATTTATGTTGTAGGGACGAGAGGTTGGTAGGGAACTTAGGGTCCAGAGCATACAGATATTTCCTCTTAAATAGAATAGAATAGAATATTTATTTATTTAAACACATACAGTGCAACATTACACATAAACAAAAATAATATACAACTAAGAGTCGGGTGCACAAGCCGGGATCACGTCACACGGCTTGTCGGACGATGATTTAATATTACATTCGCTTGCACGAGGAGCAGAAACAACGCGAGGAACTTACCCGACAAACCGGGAGCAAATCATGCACAATACAATGTGTAGTTGACAGTACCGAGGACTGACTTACAGACATAAGCGAAGTCTACGAGTAGCCGGATACTGTACAGGTACATAGAATCCGGTGCTCAATAAATGATACAGCGAGCAGTTTATTATAATTAAACAAATCAATGTTATTATATCTGATTTCTGACATCACCCAGCAGATCTAGACTGGTACTATGAGAACGTTGTAGTTAAACAAGCATTGGAAATTCGTAATAAAAATTAATCATAATTATTACGCGGTACCGCCTCTGCCGAACGAATATAATTATCATTCTTCAAAATTATCAGATGAAAGGCTTTCATCTCGAAAAGGCCCGTCGGATTCACCTTATCGATGACGTCACTCATTGTGCTCCGAATAATTGGCTCGAAGAATCGAACCCGGAGCAGACCCCGGTAATTGAATTACAATGCCGTTATTATTGTCCCGACGGAATCAATGGCCGCCGCCCCCGCCGCCCGCCGCCCGCCCGCCGGAGACAAAGGAGACGCCTCGTGGTGATAACATTTTGCGACGTTCTACTTGCCCATAGAACAATCGCAGAAGTGGCGCTCCGCGGAGATCGTTGATCGTCCGCGAGCTCTTCAGGATGTCGGCGCATCTATTTCGACGAAAGATTCTTAATAATTTTAACACGTTCGTGGACGCAGCCCACGTGAAGTGGCTTGATAGGTGCTAGACGACGAAACAATACGAAATAAGACGTCAATAGACGTATTATCGCGGTAGAAGACACACTGTATGACGTCTATTGAAGTACTGTCCACGAAAGTGTTAACTAACTCTCTATATAGTAATGTAATATTAAGCTGAAGAGTGAGAAGCTTTTCACGGTTGACATATTTGTTGCTCTCCTCGAAAATAAAGTATTCAAAGTAGGAGCCCCTCGCAGCTCACTCTCACCACGATGAGGTCCGTACACGCCGCCGGGGCACATCTCCGTGGGCCCCAGACCACCGTGATCAATGTGGGCTCACCGTGGGCGCCGATATATCCCGCCCGACATAAATCGCCCCGCGCTCGGCCGCGCTACATTTTTCTCGTCGCTACATTATATTCAAACGGTAGGCGGTAGACGCATATTTCATTTTAACCGGCCGTCGATAGCTGCCGTGAAATATGGGCTCGCTTGTACCGGCGCGGGCGGGGCCACGAGGGGGCCACGAGGGGGCCACGCGGGGGCCACGCGGGGCCACACTGGGGACGTCGCCGAGTGTGACGCAAGATATTTTTGGAGAGAAAACACACAAAATCATTGCGACGTAACTTAAATACGGAATGGAAACTGAAATAGGTTGTATGTTAGAAATTTTTGTTTCATGTATTATTTGAATTTTATAAAAAACTAATTATAATTTCATTGATCACACACAATATAACCTTTTGCCGTGTGGTTCCCGGCTTAAAATAGGGCCACCCTAAATCTTATGTTAAGATCATTACTGCGATCACCAATCCGTCTGCCATGCGTGGTGATTATGGCATTTCCCCCAATGGACAGCCCGTCGAAAGAGGTATTCTATTGGGGAGGCTTATGTCCAGCAGTGGACGTATATAGGCTGATAATGAATATAACCTATGATATGACTATGTCCAATTATAGAGTTTTTTCTTTCTTTGTGACATGAAATGGTATATAGATACCTATATCTTCGATCTCATTGTCATATTTGTAATTCAATTCGATTTCAAAATACAAAATATTCCGTCAGAGGTGGATCTAAAAAGAAATATCTATGCGTTTTGTGGAATTAATGATATTTAATACATGACAATATTGTCTCAATACGATGTTATATTATTAGACGTAGAAGCGTCTATAATAAAAAAAATTCAGATGTTAATGAAAAAAAGAGGATTTTAGATCATATTTTTATATGTATCTTGAATATCGCTAAAGTCTAAGCGAAGGGGTGAAGATCGTTGAGGTTTTGGCTTCTATTACTGGAGGCGCTATGTCGCGAAGCATTGCCTGTCGTAAGTAGAGCGGACGTTATATCCATAAAGGATTTCAATCTTGGAATAGCACCGGCTGTACTATACGCACCGTCTATATCATCGACCGGCCAGTAGGGGGCGTACAGAGTAGTGTTACGTAGTAATATTAAGTACTAGCTGTTGCCCGCGACTTCGTCTTACGAATTACGTACCTATTTCCTACTTACTTGATATTTTGGACAATTCGCACAATATCTTTATAAATTGTAGCCTATGTGTTATTCTGATGTATAAGCTATATTATTGTAAAGTTTCATTAAAATTCATTCAGTAGTTTTTACGTGAAAGACTAACAAACATCCATCCATACTTAGTAGGATTCTATGGTAGTGTGTTCTAAAGGAAAAATTAATTTTTAAGGAAAAAAGCCAAAAAAATGCAGCATATTCTTTTTAATTATAGACATAAAATTCTATAGCAACACTTATTCTTTACAACCTACACTTTTAATTATTAAAATTAAAATCACATTTGTTTTTTTTAAGTGTTCGGCGTCGTTTTCCAGAAGCCCCGCGCCCGCCAGCCCGACGCCCCGCGCCCCGCGCCCCGCCCGCGAGCTCCCACGGCTTATTTAACTATCTATAAATTATTCACAAACTAAATTACCTCGTCGTCGGTGGCGCTACAAAAAAACGTTCCCCGGAATTTACCTTCCGCATAAAACGGAACGCTTAGTTTAAAATTCAAATTTGGAACGTCTAACACGACGGCGGGCGGCTCACTCGATTTAAGTGCAAATACGACCGAGTGCGGGAGTCCGCGCCGGACATTCGCTATGGAAATGAGAGTGGCCCACTCGCCGCGGTCGGGTAATTCTATTCATGGCGCTACAATGGACCGAATGCACTGTACAAATAGCGAATTACGTTGGCTCGGAATAAAAGAAATGTGGAATTTCGCGCGGTTCTTCTTAGCACAATCTGCGCCGTTTCATTTACATAAATGCAAGCAGGAGTTCTAAAAATATGGACACAGCTCCGCGGGAGGGGGCGGGGCCAGCGGGCTGTTGGTGCAATGAATTTGGCCCATGTGGTGGAATAATACTCCTCATGATATTGCGCCTTCACTGCCCTGATCTTCTACGCAAGCCGTGTTCCTTTATCCTCTAGGTTTCTTATTCTACATTATTTTCGTTATCTTTAATCATATTATGTCAGTCTTATGGCAAGATTATTTCTTGTATAAACGCACTTCTCTCCCCGTCTTGTTTTGGAACCACTCGTCACATTTTCTGTCTAGTACTGAAAAATTCAGTTTTACCCAACGATCTCTATGTACTACTAGATGGAGAGTTCCAAACAATCGCATTTAATTATTACTAAATATTGACATTATTTAACCGTAGCGTCAATATTTAGTAATAATTAACTGTTCTGCGTAGTAACTGCACAGGTTTCATTGCGAATGTGAAAGAGTTGTGGCTACTTGCGTGGAACAGAGCGATTGTTTGGAACGCTCCATCTAGTAGTACATAGAGATCGCTGGTTTTACCTTCATCTGACTCACGCATGCGACTTGTACCAAATAATACTTGGACAAAACGTCTAACAGTGCCACAGGTGAACTCACAGTGTATACAGTTTCATTCCTGCTGCCTGGCACTTATTCGTTAGTCGCCCACACGAGGGCGTAGTAGTAGACGTGTGGATGCGTTACACGAACGAGCTCACGGGGTCATCCCGAGCTTGTTCGGTGTGAGGAGAGGCCGTGCATGGCTGTGTTCGCTTCGCCTCCCGTTCGTGAGAAATCAAATTGAATTTGCTCCTCAAAATATGGCTGTCAAACACATCGTGGCTCGTAAATCGTGAACGAATGCGATATCCAAATGGCGTGGGATTGATGGCGACCGGCGACCGGCGGCGGGACCTTCCGTCGATGCGAATCAATTTAACTTAGGGAACTTAATTATTGGCACACAAAGGCGCGCGGGGCTTTGTCCTAAATTCCGTTCAGCGAGCACTCGGACTCGGATCACACAACTTCTGTCGTTCCACGAATCTGGCGCGGATTGCCCTGCCCCGGAAACGCGTCAAAATTTTAATTGTGTTAAGTCGGGGCTTCAGATGAAAGCGAAAGATGAAGATGTGCGACTTCTTACTGCGCACGAACATACGAAACTAAGGCCATGAACTTGGATTTGCTGTCCTGCACGGAACGACTGCCTGATCGCCTGTCATCTACATCCGCTGATTATTAATGTTTCAGTGAAAAAAAATATGAGTCAAATTGCCTTCTAGTGCGTTTAATCTATGTTTTAATACTGAAGAGAAATAACATTTTTTATATTTTATTTATAGATCAAAACAACAGAGATATATCGTAAATTCTTCTAACGAAACCAAAATTGAGGTTTATCTGTAAAAGACGAGTTCAAATTAAATGGTTTTCGTACATCAGAAAGTATTCATTAATTCTATAATTTGATTTCAGCTGTGAGTCTGCGTGCCTGTGGTCGTACATCGCGCCTAGTTTAAATCTAAGAGAGTCGCACATCTTCCCTTTTGCTTTACTCTAAGGCACGATCCATCTCTTATTTTCATTTAATTTCATCGCACTGACTGAACGGTTTTCAGCCCACTTTATCTATTATGAGAAGTTTAGAATCTTTAATGAACTTTTGAGGGTTATATAGATAGATGCATAGATAGATATATCATTTATGTGTAGCTACGAGACATACATACATACATGGGAAATACGAGTAAATATGATTTTTTAAGAAAGCTTAATAATGTCTTTGTCTGCTTAATTTTCTAACTTCTTCGGTCGTTTCGAAGAAACCTATTGAAGGCGTCGCCCGCAAGAGCGCCCCGAGGGGGCGCAAACGAGCTCACCTCTAGTACTGCGAGCTCATTTTCGTTGCCACTTTCACTGCAGATTAGAAATCTAGTTATTTCTAAAAAACTAGTTATTGGATAAAACGGAAAATCTGTTACAGGTACTTCCTAGTGTTAATTACATAGCGCGTGCTGTGAGCATCACAAGAATCCAAATCGCGGTAAAATTAATAATCATTATCACAATAGTCGCTCCTACAACCACTATTTGTACTTGTAAGGGGGGAGGGGGGAGGGGGGAGCTCGTCTGGGGTGGATGGATGGAACATCGATATTCAAATGGTGTGCAAAGTCGACGGTCGGCGCCGGATTTGGTTCACAAAATATGGCTCGAAAATTTGAATTTAATATTATTTTGTTTTATGCACAGAGTTGGAGAAATATTTTGTTAACTTTAACTCATTGCAGCTCAATTATTAAATATTAAGTTACAGTAGGTATTATCAGCTAGCGAAAAGCATTTTTTTTTTTTTTTTTTTAAATAGGTTCAACAGTTACAACGATTACTTCAAACCACATCCATCCAATCTTTTATTATCAGGTTATTTCTGTCTCCACTGCAGGAGCACAACCCTCTCTCATCTGCCGGAGACATTCCAGCCTCTTCGCCATTCTCCCCCCGCAACTCCTTTAAGCGAGGATCAACGGAGGTAACTGCAAAGACACCTACCAGTGAAGGTAGGGCAAGTCCCAGGTCATGAATTTACGCTACCTTGGGCCCCAGACAAATTTAATTATAGAAGTAAAGAGTCAAAGTAGGAAGAGAGTTCCCAATCCTCCGTCCGGCAGAGGATTTGGCCTACACTCCCCGCGCTGGCCAGATGGGTTGGGGAGGCCTGATTGATGTTTTATAATGTATTCCCTTAGTCGCCTTGTACGACATCCACGGGAAGAGTTGGAGTGGTCCTATTCTACTCTACCGGAAACCACACGGCAATCTTTAACTCTTTATATATATATATAATAATAAGTATAGATACTCGTACTAGCTGCGTGTAGGTAGGCAGGTACAGTAGGTATACCCAGGCACGCGGCATGGTAATACAATACGTCAATAGAATATAGTTGTACAAGTTAGTTGCGTAAGCTAACTGTACAGTATGCAGTCGGCGAAATAATAAAAGAGGAGCTGATTTGGAGGCACAGTGTGTGCTCGGCGCGCCGTTCGGGCGCAGGCGCAGACTCGATTGATGTAGTGTAATTTCATGAAGTGTCATAGAAGCCAGTAAACGTGTTAACTTTGTAACGGCGTTAAACTCAATTTGGGAATCCACATTTTCGGCCGAACCAGGAACCTACGAAATATATATTTCTTCCGTGATCTGTAGTTTTACTAATTTCTGATAACTATGGAGTGCTTAATGCTGGCGGTTATTAACTGTACGCGGTTCAGGGACGCAGTCAGATTAGTCATTATGTTTGTCTGTACGACGGTGGGCGCCGGCACGGGGCGGTTATGTCAGGATTGAGTTTGTCTGCAGCTCTTATTACGGTTAATAGAAAGAAATGTTGGGCTACGAGTGCGGAGTGCGCCACGCACTCGCCCGCTGCAGCAGGCCGGTCGCACGCCGCCCGGGGCCCGCCGCCCGGGGCCCGCCGCCCGGGGCCCGCCGCCCGGGGCCCGCCGCCCGGGGCCCGCCGCCCGGGGCCCGCCGCCCGGGGCCCGCCGCCCGGGGCCCGCCGCCCGGGGCCCGCCGCCCGGGGCCCGCCGCCCGGGGCCCGCCGCCCGGGGCCCGCCGCCCGGGGCCCGCCGCCCGGGACGCGGGGCCCGCACTCGCAAACTCGGTTACCTGATACACAGTGGGACCGGTTCCTGAAGATACCGATATTTTTAGGCTTTGGTTATCTGTCCGTCGCTGCTGCATGTTGACGACTACTATATAACAAACTAGATTTTGCCCGCGACTTCGTCCGCGCACTCGTAGGTTTCGATATTTACACATGTTAAATTTCAAAATAGAAATCATTTTCGTAATCAACGTCCCTAAAAACCTCATAAATGACATAAATTCATATAAACTTGGTTAAAACAATGGCATGTTTTTTCAGGACAACACTATCCTATGTCCTACTCCAGGACCCAACCTATATGTGGGCCAGCTCATTCCAATCCGTCCCGTGGTTGACGCGTCACTGAGTAACAAACATCCAAACTGTCGCATTTATAATGTTACAGCGGGACACACATCGTCGTGTAGGCCGAGGAGCCCCGGTGCCCCCCGCCCCCCCCCCCCTCCCGCCCGCGCGCGCGTCGACAGCTGCTGGACTCCCGCTTCTCAAATGGATTGTTAATGCACATGAGTTTATTTTATTTATTATTTAGTTAGTGGTGGGAAGTCCCCAGTACATGGGCGTGCGAGTGTCTCCCCGCCTCCCGCTCCACTCGTCAGACGAGCCCGGTCCCCGACAGTCGTTCTCGCCCGCAGTGACTCGGCACTCGGCTTATATTTTATGTCGCGTCTATAAATTTCTCTCAATTGCGGCCTATAAAGTGGTTAATGGTGGCTTAAGAGCAAACGTTCGTTCGTATTTGCGTGTCTCGGTGAACACCCCACCCCCCCCCCCCCCTCTAGCATGGCTCGTCTATAGAATAAGACAAATAAGAATAGAACAGAACAGCGCCACAGAGCCGCATTGAACAGTTATGTTTTAGTCACGAACAAAACTACACGAAAAACACATATTGATTATGGACCGAGTGGCAAGTGTTGACTGTGTGTGTGTGTGTTACCGAACCTCATCACTATGGAACATAACATAATGTGATTAGCTGATACTGGACGACGTCGCGGCCCTCCACAATTCATCTTCTGTATGACTCCCGAACTCATAAACTATAATACACTTGGACCAATGAACGCAGCCCTGGACGATTATAGTGACATTCGCACAAACAACAGGCTTTGATAAACCCACTAATTAGGGTCCATTTAACTTTTATACTATGTAAACTCGGGCGGCACTCTCTCTCCTCGTCTTCCTACTGCTAGCTACTTAGAAGGGGCTCGAACAAAATTAAATAGGAAAGACAAAGAGAGAACTGAATGTTTCTAAGAATTCGTTTGTAATTTCGCGACCTAAGATGTGGCCGAGTGTTTATAGGCCGAGCTACTGCCGGCCTATAAACACTCGGCCTCGGTATGGTCGGCTGAGGCCCCGACGACAGGTCGCCACAGCTCGGGGCCCCCCGTACAGAACACACATGACGATGATTAAAGGAAAATTCGAACGACCTCCCACCATCAGGATGGACGGGCCTCGATCGCGACCGTACTGGGTGCAGTGATGGACGCGGCATTCATCGGTGAAAGAGCAGCAAAACCACCCACTAAAACCAAACACCCCCGCCCCCTCCCGCGATTCGGTCCGTAGAACCGTGAGGTTGAAAGGACCATTGGTGGAGGGTCTGTACAGAACACACATCGTCCGTACTTCTCATCATCAGCCGAAATACGTCCACTGCTGAACACAAGCCTCCCCAATAGAATGACACTTTTGGTGGGCTGTCCATTGGGGGATTTGCCGTAACCACCAGGCTTGGCAGACGGATTGGTGATCGCAGTATGATCTTAATATACACAGGAGAAGACAGCTGCCCGTCCCTGGTGCAATCCCTTAATCGCCTTGACCACACCCGCGGGAACATCGGGTGTGGTCGTATTCTAAGCCGGGAACCGCGCGGAGTCTGCGCTGACGTTTTCCAAAAGCCGCAGCGCCGCCGTACGTCGAAGCAGTTAATACGTGAAGTAGGGTCCGGCAAAAAATCCGTATGCAAATTAAACAATAAATCAAGTCGATACTCGCCGTGCCCGTATCGGTGTGTTTCAATGGGCACGTACCGTCGGCAACATAAGAACGTTAATTTATTTTGTGACTCGCGCCGAGCGCGGGGTAGTGTGGGAATATACTGCGGCGCACACGGGCGGGCCGACCGCCGCGGGCCGACCGCCGCGGGCCGCACGCTACTACCGCAGTCTGGTGAATATCTGCAGACTGTTTGAGAATGATGAATTTGTGTATACAGTGCATAAGGTTATTTGTTTGCATAACACAAGACATGCCAACAATAAGTGCCGACTAATCTGAATTAATCGTAGATTGCGTGCGATCGACCTCTCGCCTGCGCGAGAGTCCCGTACGGACGACTGGAAGCAGCTGATCGTCGTCACGTCGACTACTTACCGAAAAGGTAGGTGCTATTGGTAATTAAAAAATGACACTATAAAAATACACAAATGCTTTTAAAATTTTTGTGTGAATTAATATTGCCGATGTAAATATATATAAGCAAATCATCATGTCAACCCCTAGAAGTCCACTGCTGGACATAGGCCTTCCCCAACGAACGCCACCACACCCGGTCCTCCGCCCTCCGCATCCAGCCGCTACCGGCCACCTTGTTCAGGTCGTCGGTCCACCTGGCGGTTTACGAGGCGGTGTAAGCAAATCGCATTTTTATTAATTATTCTTATTTTTTACAATAAAAATATCTCCCCCGGCCGCCCGCGTGCTCTCCCCGCCCCGGGGCGGCGCGCAGTTGGGGCGGTTTAATTGGAACACAGTAATTTATCGCCGGATCTGGATCTCCGTTATCGGATTACCGCGCGATCAAAATTATATTTGAACAGCTAAATTAATTTACAATATGTATTGTTGCCGCCCCGCACGCTGCCTCGACCCCCCCCCCCCCCAGCCCCCCGCCGACACTGTATCAATTAATAATTAATGTGCTCACCGCAAGTGTATAGTTTGAGAATCAAACGAAGCCACCACCCAGCGCAGTGAGCCAGTGAGCCAGTGAGCCAGCCCCGTCCGGCAACGCACAGGGCTCTGCACCTGACATCGGTGTCAGTAGCAGCCTTAGTTCTCTAACCCTGTCTACTTCTAGCAGCGTTTTAGTAGTAGATTTTCGAAATAAGACGCAATATCGAGGATTTCCATAGAAGAAATAAGCTTATCCTTTTGTATAATTTTCTTTTCTTTGTGTTGTTCTTTGTATATCTGTGTGTACAATAAACTATTAAATAAATAATAAGAAACAGTGGCTGAATATTGTCGGTTGGTATGGCTGCGCAGCGCATGCGCCGCAGGAACCATACTGGGGCGGTCTTGGCCGCTGCAGAACAGCAAATTGGCTGGTCATTTCGTGTTACCCGATGTGGAGACGTTATTCACCGTGACGCTGCGTCGTTGTTACTATTTATTACAATACACTTACTCGTGTAATAACCACTACAAGTTGTAACCCTAGTATTTAATTAAATTATTGTCTCATAAAAGATGGTTTGGGAAAGGAACAGAAAAAATATATAAGTCAAATTCATTTAATGATTATCGACATACAGTCATACAGTCATCAATGTACAGAAGTCACTCCGGAAATTAAGTTTAATGGTCATTCACAAATCATGAAGGAAAAATGTTCGCGCCCCACCTGCGTGGTCTAAATATACATAACTCTCGATTCTCTGGCGCATTATCAGAGGCGCTACTCTCATAACAAAATCATAACAAAATTTAAGATGTTAGTTTTACCAGTTTGAAGAGAAAAAATGTCTTCTCATCCCCTCGCATACCTAAATACATTACCAGCACTGGGCGAGGAGCTGACTTGTATCTATAACTCTAAATAGGTACGTGATATTAAATTATGCCTTTGGTTCTCATTCTATGGTCATTGTATGTAGTAAGACGTGCGCTAGCTCGTGGCGGCGGCAGGGTGACAGGCAGGGCGGGGAGTGAACTTGACGGTGAGGTGGCCGCCCGGCGTGAGGAACAGGCCGCGCTTCTCCAGCTCGATGTCGGCGGGCGGCGGCTCGCCGGCGAGCGGCTCGGCCGTGTAGCCGAGCACCACGGCGGCGAGCGCGTACCGCATCGTGTTGTGCCCGAACCGGAGCCCTGCGACCACACACACACACACTCGCATATATGTTGATGAACACACGGACACTGCTCACGCCGCAGCGGGAGAAATCGAACTCTCCTAGCAAGAGGATGTTCTTTCAACCAAGATGAAGATTTCGTATGTACAGCGATGTTTTGTGTCCCGGCCATGTGGTGGGGAAATCCACTTTAACTAGGGGTAACAAATAGAGAAACGTTTTCAAAGAAACGATTATCTCGATTTAGTAAAAAAAAAAAAAAATATGACACTAGTACGGTTTTGTTTAATTTACACAAGCGCTGATGCCCTTTCATGCAACGATCTCTATGTTTGTTTTTTTGTTTTATAAAGTTCTTTATTGACAATAAATATAAAAATATTACATACCTAGTGTACTTAAAGGAGAATGACCAAAAGTGGGCCTAAGATGCGTCTTTATCATTCATGTACTAAAAATATTGGTCTGAATTATGAATCCCCTCCATTTTTTTTTAAAGCTAATGGAATAGGGAGTTTAAAAATAACATAAAATAAAAATATTGATTGATTTCCGCCAGCCGACCGGCATCTTTTCAACTAGAGTAGTGAAAGCAGAATTAAAATCGATATATATTTATAATCGATATTTGTCAACCATAGTTGATACTGCCTTTCAGTTACTGGCGCGATAATCCACAACATCACGTTTTTCATTTACTGACTGGTTATACAGTATTTATACAGATTTAAAGTGATACACACGTTATTAAGAGGTTTATGAAAATATTAGTACGGAACCGAAACGTCGATGTATCAATTTAATAAGTCGGTGTAGTAGAACCGCACTATCGATTTGCACTATGGTTTTGTATATTTCATTCCAGATTAATAGTCCTATGAAAACAAACGCATTTGCGTCTCGAAAACAAAATACACAATAGATGGTGTTCCTAAGTGGACCGCAAAGTTTACTTGGTAAACCTATTTTTGCTGCTGGTGACCCTTTCATGTATATGTTACCGAGACGTAAATAGCGTTGGTTTTCATAGGACTATTAATCTGGAATGAAATATACGTACTGTCACGCATGTCAGTCGTGTAATTTATAACTTGTGTATATAACCACTAAACTAACTAGGGAAAAATTGAATTGAATCTTGTTATATTCTCTTTGCACACAATGACATCAACATCTGGAGCAATTAATCGTGGCCAAATACCACGGCGCTGTATAAAATGTTCGTTGGTGGTGCCGCGCCAACAAAGAGTTCGTTCTATGGATGAGTTATCCAATTCTATGCTTAATGTTTTGAGTTCGTGGATTGCGCCTGGTTCTGTAAGTATTTTTCTATTTTATAGTAATTTGTACGTACATGTTTAAGTAAAGCCCTTTCTGCATTCACTTGCAAAAATTACTGCTAATATAACCCCACAAAGTCTTCGGCTGCGACCGCGTCTGCCTGTTAAGGTGGTAAATAACTAAAATATAAGCTTGGTTGAGGTGTACTTAAATAAGAGCAGATATACTTATTTTTGTATTTGTGCTCTTTAGGTATTTAACAATATTTAGCTGATTTCAAGTAATACACACGTTCTTAAAAGATATTTATGAAAATATTGTTACGTAACAGAAATATCGATTATTCAATTGGTTAAATCGATTTAGTAGAACCTCACTATTGATTAGCACTATGGTTTCGTACTGTGACGTCATATCCCATATGGTGTCAACAGCTGTTTTGTCTCCTTTTGTTTACATTATGTATTTGGGTGAAAAAATCTATTTTAACGAGTCTAATGTAGTGTCGAACGCAATATACCGTCGCACTAAACTATGACATCAAGATTGGGAACGGTTAATCGTGGCCATATACCCACGGTGTTGTGAAAACTGTGCGCCAACGAAGATTTCATTCCAAGTAAGATTATTCAGTTTTCCCACTATAAAGTTTAACGATTTTCTTTTTACAATAATCCTTAGTATTTTGCCTGTATTTTGACGACAATTTGATCCAGACGCAAGGTTCAAAGTTTAAGGGCAAACTCCCATACACTTTTGGTCATTCTCCTTTAACCAATTTAAGTAGTAACAAACATGGGTTTAAAATATTTATTACTCAGAATTTATTAATCCTATTTTTTTTTTTTTTTTAACTTACGGCTAAACGGATGTATAAGTTTTTAAAATTTGGATATAAAATATAACAGTAATAACTATGTTAACTTAGCAAGAACAACATTTGTTTACATGAATAAAAAGTATCATCAATTTAGGGTAGTTACAATACGAGCTGGAATGTTGCGCGCGAGTCACAAACTCGCACCACTCATCGAGGTAGGTGCAGAACATAGCGATGCGGTAAGCGATATCTGTTGTATTTATCGATATAAGTTAAATCATGTGCTCGAGTTTTACCGATTGCGGATATTAATTGATTTTCATTATTTAGATTTTTGTGTATATAAAATTGTTTCGTATTATGGAAAATGAATTCGAATAAACGTGGCAGTCCTATTGATATGTGAAATTTAATCAAATCAAAATATTTATTTTCAAAATTGGAATACATTATTCTCTTTTTGACGTCAAATTCTGCCTAAACCAATTTAAATAAGTTTGTACGGAAAGGTAGGTTATAAGCAGATTTTAGCACTTTATTTTGGATAACTTGCAACATGTTGTGATTGGTTTTGCAAGTACTGCTCCAAACTGGACAAGCGTATGTAATACACGGTCTGATAAGTGTTGTATATATACTTAGTTTAGTTCGGCTGCTAAGATTTGATTTTCGATTCAAAACAGGGTTGAGTGCATGCAAAGCTTTGAGGCCCTTCAGGCGAGTAGTGATAACATGATCAGACCAATTCAGACTAGTGTCAAGCTTAACGCGAAGATACTTTACGGACTTACTCCACGGAATCCGGTGTCCATTAGTTTTCAACAGCCTGGGAGGCGGTTTGCGCTTCCTTGTAAAAAGTATAGCCTCCATTTTTGTGGTATTAGTTTTAGTTTCCATGAATGGAAGTAAGAAACAAGAAGGTTAATCGACATCTGAAATCGTCCAATTACCAGATCCAAATCATCGGACGAGGTGAACGATGCTGTATCGTCAGCAAAGCAGGCCAAGTGCGTCCTTGGTTGAATAGGAAAATAAATATCATTTAAGTAAATGAGAAAGAGATATGGTCCAAGTATAGAGCCTTGAGGGACACCTGCGGGAACAGCACTTGGGGATGATACTGTGGATTCAATATGCACTCTAAATGAGCTATTACTTAAGTATGATTGAACTAGTTTGACAAGGTGCAGAGGAACATCACTCTTGATCAGCTTATGAAGTAGTCCTAGATGCCAAACGGTATCAAATGCCTTTTCCAAATCTAAAAGGAACATTCCAGTTGACTGTTGCAAGTTAAGATGATGTGAAATATGCTGGGCCACTCGAGCCAACTGCTGGGTTGTAGAATGAGAACTTCTAAAGCCAAATTGTTCAGCAATGATTTTACTTTCACTGGCTCTAAGCAGTCTAGTATATATTAAAGATTAAGCTTTCCAATAGTAGGTAAAAGACTAATGGGGCAATAACTGGTAGGGCTATACTCATCTTTCTCTGGCTTTTTAACGGGTATTACTTTTGCCACCTTTAAAGCAGAGGGGAAATAGCAAAGTTGAAGACAGGAATTGAAATTTTTTGTCATTAAGACTATGGCTTTTTGACGGAGATTCTTAATCAAACAGTTGCTTATACCATAAGTTCCAGGGGCTTTGTGGTTTTGAATTTTTGAATGCGTTTCCAGATTTCTTTTGGGTATATAGGTTTATTTAGTCCATTTGTTGTGTACCTATTCAAGAATGATACTGAAGTAGGTACTTTATCGTCAATATCCTTATTTCTCCAGTTAGAAGTCAACTTCATGTCGTCAAAGAATGATGATGCTAGTGCTTCGCACTGATCCTGAACGCTAGAAGTTAAGGAACCGTTATTGCATTTAAGTGGGGGAATTGTCTGGGCTCTGCTTTTCAAACCCCTCACAACTTTCCACAAATCGGACCTAGATGCTATGTCAGTTACTACGCAGAACATTTAATTATGACTAAATATTGACGCTATGTCAATATTTAGTAAATAATTAAATGTTCGGAGTAGTCTATCACATTCACAAGTTTCATTGTGAATGTGAAAGAGTTGGGGCTACTCGCGGGGAACAGAGCGATCGTTTGAAACGCTCCATCTAGGAGCATATAGAGATCGTCGCTTTCATGTAACATTTTATGTTTCACAGCTTCTTCAGCTAATGGAGCTAATCTACCTCAGAATTTCCCTCCTCGCATTACCAGCTGACATTGTAAAAAACATCACCTGCACATAATGTAAATGTTTACCGGGGCGGCCTCACTAATGCCCGAGTATGTATGTTATCTCACCGACGCAGTTCCTGGGCCCCTCGCCGAACGGCATGTACGTGAAGGGCCGGATGTTGGGCTCGTTCTCGGGCAGGAACCGCTCCGGCACGAACTCGTGCGGCTCCGGGAAGAACTCCGGGTCGTAGTGGAAGCCGATGGCGTTGACGTAGACGGGCGTGCCGGCCGGCAGCGTCAGGGCGTCGTCCACGGCGAAGGCGCGCGCGCACACGCGGTCCAGCCAGCCCATGGCCGGGTACTTGCGCAGCGTCTCTGCGCCACACCGGACAGACCGATTGTTATTATAAATATTATTAAACACGACCCAGCAATCCCAGCTCCCCGTATTGCAGTTAAAATGTTGGCCGTTTAAATAATAAATAAATAAAAATTACATGCATTCGCTGACCATTACTTAAATTGACTAATTATATTAGATAATGCTGGCATCAGCATCCGTTTGTAGACGGCCCGGTTGGCCCTGGACATACGCCTCCTCCAGTTTGTGCCATTCTACTCTGTCCCTGTATGTCCCCTTAATTTATTTAATTTTAAGAATTTTATTTGACTTTTATATTTATGTTAGTTATTGATGTTTAATTTGCCTGTCTACAATTTAATTTTATTTAACTTGTGTAAAATTTTTATTTCACCTGTAACGGAAGTTAGTTATCAATAAAGTATGTTATGTCTAGAATCTACGCCAGCATTGGGGTAAGTCGTCCTCCCATCTTTTTACCCGTCTTCCTCTTCTCCGTTGCCCATTTCTTGCCCTCTGTTGGCCGGTTAGAAGCACATTAATGATTTGTAATAATTATTTTGTAGCAAATCTTACTCCGTGTCGAATTTCCTTATTCTAGATCACATCCCACCTTCAAAGGAACTCTCACTGCGAGTATTTACGTGCAGACGTTACCTTTAATGACGGCGTTGAGGTAGGGCAGGGCGGCGAGTGTGTTCGCGTCCAAATCTGCATCGCCTATTTTCTCCTGCGCCTCTTTCAGCTCCAAATACAGTCTCTCCTATAAATAATAAATTATTCCTCAATTAGTGAGACCGGACAGATAGTTAAAGAGACCTTATTAGAGCGTGTCGCGATGGCCCCCGTGCTCTCGCTGCAGAGATAACGTTCAAACAACACACATTTGACGTATTGTGAACACCAATTGTACCTATCAAAATAAACTAAGATCATCTTGTGACGGCAAAACGGAAAAATACACAATAAGCTAACAGTGGTTAGTTGGTCACCTCTGCATTTATCGTTTAGAAGTTAATCTCGCCTTCACGGTAAAACCGATTCAGATGGGACTATGACAGCGACAGTGTAAATCCTAGATTTACACACACAGGATACTAGTAATACGAGAAAAGATAATTAAAATGGAAAATTCTTTACTTTAAATAATGTTATTATTGAATATTCAGTTTTAATTTGAATGAAAAGTTAAGTTTCGGTCTTTGTTTATAGTTTAAAGATGCTGTCTAATGGCTGGGTTTCGGTTTTGGCCGAAATAACCCTTCCTTCTTGTACATAGCCAGGAATATATTCCGTATACTCTGGCCGACCTCGTCATGACGTTCTGATAAACTGGGAAAAACACACAAACGCGTGGAATGGAGAAACTCCTCCTTCTTTTGTTCGTAAGTTGGTTAATTGGACAGAGTCGAGTAGCAACATAGACGTTGCTATAGAATTATTGCTCTAATGTTGGACCTTGACGTGTGAGTCACCGCGTATTACGTGTATTTAAATTGTAAGTCGGTCGTACTGCAGCTAATTATATATTTATGTCATTTGTTAGGTCTTGTTGTTCAGTTTCAGCACCGGAAGTCGGTGGTTCGATTCCCACTGGTATGGAGACCGAAAAAAAAATTCCTATTTGTACAAGCTGGATGTTATATTTGTTAATAGTCCTGTCTTTGTTAACGTCCCATAGGACAGGAGAACATTATTACATGGCCCTAGAATAATGCAACAATCACCTGCGTCTCCGGTTTGTGCGCCAGCTCGTAGGTGGCGAACGTGAGCCCCGACGCGGACGTGTCGAAGCC
This sequence comes from Esperia sulphurella, assembly GCA_947086405.1. Classification (NCBI taxonomy): domain Eukaryota; kingdom Metazoa; phylum Arthropoda; class Insecta; order Lepidoptera; family Oecophoridae; genus Esperia; species Esperia sulphurella. The sequence continues at coordinate 15,667,581 of OX352272.1, forward strand.
GCCCTGCACGAAGATGGCCGCCTGCGACACCAGCAGGCTCTCGGATATCTCTGCCGGCAACACATTCATGAACGTCTTAAACATGTAATACTATACTAAACTCTCCCAGTGGCCCCGAGGGCCGGTCGCGGGCCTGCCCCCTGCACCGGCCCTCGCCAGGGTCTCTCTCCCGAACGCCCGCGACACATTTTTAATGTTGACCCTCTTTTTTTATTTATTCCAATCGGGAGCGTGAGTCTCGTCGCCGGGCAGCTCCATGACCTCACCGAATCGAGCATTACATTACGTTTGTAAAGTACTTATTCTTAGATATTCTATAGACAAATATGGTTTCAACTCTTTCAGTCGTGCGAAACCTCGAGGTCGCCTCCGCACGCCCCAGTTCCCCAAAATACGCTAAGCCATTCTCGAACTGTCTCGTACTCCTAACAATCTCACAGCATTCATTCACTTCACACTCGCCAGCGTCAGCGTCCACGTCGAAGCCAGCACCCGGATCGTCAGACGCACCTCCCTCGGGCACTGAGGCGGCCCGGGGAGCATCGTAACGTTTAATGTATAATGGACTGCTATAAAGTAGTTGATGGTGTTGTCTCGTCCGGAAAGAAACGCCGCGACTCTGGCCCTTGTCCAACGATCCTCCCATCACCATCCCTGCATCGCAGACATTCTTTTTTTAGAGTCCCCCTCATCCCGGCTCGCGCGACTCCCGAGTCAGCAGCCAGGACTTCAAATGAATGCCGCACGAACGGTCCGCCTCTGGTCGATAAAAATATTGTGGTCGATGATGACGAGGCGTGTCGCCCGTTTTGATCTCGGGGGTCGGTCACTGGAACTTCCCTCTCGAAGCTATGAAAATATGTGACTTCACGAAGGAGACCTCCAGGTGATTTCGCGTTCCTCATAATGATATGACCGCAAGTCGTCCGCACAGGCAGTGTCGCTTATTCCGTTGGCATTGGCGGTCTCACAGAGTCGTCTATACGTATATACTACAGAGTGGGTCCTGAGATACATCCCTAGGGACCCGAGGCCTCACAGTCTGTTCAGGAAGTATCCTGCCACTCGGAAATTTGGAGGCGGAGAACACATATTACAATTGCGACTACACCAATATCGAGAAACTCTGGTACCTTCGTTCTCCTTGTGCGCGTCTCGCTTCAGCTTGATGAGCGAGTCCATGAGGTCCCCGGCGTCGACGCGCGCCCCGCCCGCCCCGCCCGCCCCGCCCGCCCCGTCGTACCCGCCGCGCTGCGCCACCACCGCGCGGAATATCTTCGTGAAGTACTCCGTCGCCGCTTTAGGGAACAGTGAGAACCTGCACGCGGAACGGCACTGAATGAATAAAAGAATTAATCTCACTTCCACTGCAAGTCGAGACGCACGGACCGGCGCACTGGAGCAGGTCGAAAGGAGAAGACGTCAACCTGAACACGTCGACCAGCTCCGGGAGGAAGAAGATGCTGGTCCAGGCGAGGCCGCGCCACACCGTGAAGCGCGCGAAGTCCTTGGTCACCTCGCGCATGGCGCTGGCGCCCGTCAGCGTCGCGTCGCCGCCGACGCCGAACGACGCGGCGCCGATCACGTCCGTCGTGAAGTCGGCATACACCGTCTGCAACACTTTACTCGCTACAGATACACAACTTCCGACCGGGAGACAGGGACGTCTGCCAAGTTTGTTACGGCTGTCACCCCCCGGGGGGCTGGTGTCAGTAGCTGGAATTTTGGCCCCGCGATTGCACTCGCTGATTATTTCAGATGTGCGAGTTTCCTCACGAAGTTTTCCTTCTCCGTTTAGCAGCAGTCAGTAAAATGTACTTAAGTTTGAAAATACAGTGGTCGTGACAGGACTGGGGAAGCAGCTAGGATCTCTCTCTATGATAGGGCGCGTCTTCCCCCGGGCCCTGTCGATGCTCGGAGGTTACAATCTCTGACATGCGTCGGAGATATCGTCGTGTTTCGCCTCACGCGAGTATCTGTCGATGTCTTGCCACCTCGAGCTTGCATATTCTATATTCAAATAGCTAACTTTAAATCCATGATGATATTTGATTTTCGCTCTCGTCCGACTTCGTTCCGACTCCCGAAAGGTTTCTCCTTCGATATAATATTTCAGGAAAGTTCGGTACCTCGCGGGCGACCGCACGTACTCACCCGGAGATCTATTTTATTTTTCTGGTCTATTTCATTAGCGATGCGCTGCACGAGCTCCTTGGCCTTCCCGGCGAGCAGCGCATGCAGCCCGCGCAGCTTGGCCGACGTGAACATCACCGTCAGCCGGCGGCGCATCGCGCTCCACGTGGGCTCCTGCACGCGACATACAGACAGACATACAGATAGACATACAGACGACCGATACAATATACACATGAAAAAACATCGAAAAACCAGATGTGACAAGAGAAAACAAAAGTATATAAATTGGAACACCTGGTGTCCGCCTCAGATCCCGAGAGGTCCCAAATCAGCGTGATGCTTCTCCGAGAGCGGAGTGTTGGTATTCTTTTGAGACCTCATACGCAGCTGACGAGCAAGAAAGAAGTGAGAGACCAGGAGATAGATAATGTTGAGCATCGGCGAGGTGGAGTGGACTCACGTTGACGGTGAAGAGGTTGAGCGAGCCGATGGGGTCGGCGGCCCCGGAGGACAGGAAGCGGTCGCGGAAGTTGTCGGCGTCCTTGACGAGCACGCGGCGCGCCAGCTCGGGGCACTGCACCACCAGCGCCGGCCGCCAGAACAGCCACATGCCGGCGTACGGCGCGCCGAACGTCGCGTACAGGTCGCGCATCCACAGCCCCTGCGAAGCGACACACGTCATATCGCGAGCGCGAGCTGTTTATTGACAGACAATGAACACTTCTCCGAACCGCTGTTTCTTTCGAAATATTTCTACCATAATTGTTCAAGTAATAAATAGTATGCTTTGACTTCTTCCTACTCGTACATATCAGCTTATCATCTCCATTTCTCGGCATGCCTCTAGCCTCTCTATAAATTGCTACGATATTATTTATTCTTCATTTGATCGCCCGTCCCGTGCCGGTAATGAGGTGATGTTCTCTTTCCGGGTCGATGCGCAGTTCTGATAACGACTTGCGACAGTAGTAAAGTAAACTTACAGCATTTTTCTGCTGCAGGAAGGTGAGGCTGCCGAATATAGGATGAGGGGGCAAGTGCGGCACCCCGCGGTCCGCCCAGTAGCGGCGCGCGCGAGACCAGCGGCGCCACGCCCAGCCCAGGGCCAGGGCCAGGGCCAGCGAGACCAAGCATAGCACCACCGCCACGCTCTGAGGACAGAACCGACAATTCTTAACACTGGAGATGCTGTTGCCAGACTATTAGAATACATAATGACTATAAAAGACAAAAGAAAGAATTAATGTCTGTATTTGTTGATTTGGCAAAGGCATTTGATACAATTTCACTTAAAATACTCTTTGAAAAAAAAAAATAAAAAAAAATTAAAATGTATGGAACAGGTAGTGGTGTCTAAAATGGTTTATTAGTTACTTTCAGACAGAAGATAGATTGTTAGAAATTAACTATAAGCATTGATAATGAACGAGATGTGTTTTGGCCTACCGCAAGGTAGCGTTCTAGGCCCTATATTATTAATATTTATTTAAATGATTTCTGTCTTACTTCAAATAACACTAACACAATATGATTTACAGATGATATAGTATTTTAAGATCAAGAATACGAAATACAGATTAAAAGTATTCACACTAAAGTCAGATAAATACGAATGCGCGTTGATATTGTCGATAGGTAAAAATGTATTTATTTTCTTACCATATTTTCCAATGTCAGCTTCAATACATATAATAATGTAGGGTTCCGTGAGTTACCTGAAACATTTGAGCCTGTAATGTCTGCGTTTTATTATATTTTAAAAACAGTATTAAAAAAACACTCACTTGTGACAACTCACGCTTGATTATTTGTAACTGTAGCACGTACTCGTATATCTGTTACTTGTTTAATAAACTATATTGTTGTAACTTTTTTTTTTTTTGTTTTTCACGGACAGCTTTAAGTATATATATATGTTAAAATATATATATATAATACGAGTATATTAGGTAGGTACAGTAAACAAACTCGGCGCGAGTCACCGCGGCGGAGCGTCCAGTAGCAGTGGGCAGTCGTACATTATATATATATATATATGTATATGTTGTGTATAGTCGCGGGACGATGATATCGCACTGTTTGTATGTGTCGTTATGTAATCTCATTATTACACCACATTTCGGTATCTGCTTCGTAAGTTGTGGTAAGTACAGTGCGCAAGAAATTACTGTGCATCGGTTTACACAAACACACATAAACACACATAACTTGTCGTGCTTACCTACCCTATGTAACTGTAATATAAGTAACAATGAAAAGACTAAGCATTTTCGGTCACATTGTGCGGTCCCAAGCGCGACCTGGAGAAGCTCATCATCCTGGGACCAGTGGAGAGCAGGCGGGCCAGAGGACGAGCTCCGACGAGGTGGTTAGACCCGGTGAGGGTGGCTGGCTAATCCTTATATGAAGCGGTGCTGGCTGGCCAACGACCGCTATGCGTGGAGGCGCATTTTGTACCTATGGCCGCGATCCTCAGCAGTGAGGGAACGACAGAGAAGAAGTAACAAAAACAAAACATGAAAATCTGTCCCAAAATAACAGAGTTAGACAGACCAGCGGCCGTGTCGCCGTAGACCTCAGCCCAAAGGCCACACGCATTCGCCGGCCGGTGGCCCGGATCGGTCTGCCCGTGTGCCTGACACCACACTGGTGCTACTACACATCAAACAGGTACACTTCAATGTCAGCATCGGTGTTAGGCAACAGAAAGAGATTCAAACTTTATATAAACAATCATACCGATGAACAAAAAATCTGTATTAAATGTGAGTGTTGCATATACGAGGTCGAGCCGAGTGTACCGCAAACAAAACACGCGCCTCGCTTACCTATAATTAGTATTAATTATAGGAAGTCATCGCGACTCGGGAGATACGTTATCGGCCGGACGATAACGGACATATCCACAAGACAATAATATTCGGGGGTTATGCTGTGTCCTGTATCGGCCGGTACTCGTGACTCGCTCGCCGCCGGCCGGCCGTGACGTCACTGCAGCCAGCGCGCAGCAGCCCGGACTACGTTGTTACAATGTGATATTTTCTGCCAAATTGGTTGAAAGAGGATTTCCTATTACGGACAGGTGTTACGGACGGTAGTTACTAGTCAGCGCTCAACTCGGCGGGTGTTGAGACGCGCGAGCGAGAGTACTCGCACTAGACTAGACTAGAAGAAGGATAGACAACAATGCAGCCAGTCGACGTGTTGTTAGACCGCTATTTATTTTATAACTAGCTGTTTCCCGCGACTTCGTCCGCGTGGACAACTTAACATCGCAAATTATTATGTATTTCCCGTAGGAATGGGATGTATTTTCGGGATAAAAACTATCCTATAAACTATAGGTTAGGTCCTAGGACATAGGATAGTTCATACTCATCCCATTCCTACGGGAAATACATAATAAGTTGTTCACGCGGACGAAGTCGCGAGCACCAGCCAGTATAATATTAGTGGCATGGGATACAATCGCACTGCATTTTCTCGCTTTGTGAACGTCGAACGAGCCATTTTCGAGTTATTCGACGACCTCCGTCGCGGAACGGGAAGTTCTTGGACTTCCACGCCGGAGGTTGCGGGTTCAAATCCCGCTAGGGGCTGTAGCGAAGCGCTACTAAACTTGATAAATAAAACATAATATCATCAAAACACTATTTAATTAACAAATAAGTTCAGTAAATTAAAATATAAATTGAAGGTATGTGAATAAATAAATCACATACAAAAAACTACAAGATCGTAATTTGTGTCATTTCAGTTCAACAACTCATGATATTACCATCCAACATTGTCGGTAATGCTTACCTACAGCTTACCTCGCATTATTAGATTTCAATGAAATCATCTAATAGTAGAATTGAGCAAATTATAGCATTAAACTATTCTCGCTCGTATCTCCTAAACTACCGTTCCGTTTGGAACGAAATTTGGTAGGCATGCTTTTCATATAGCTACCTTTCACCTGATAAACATATATTTTGATTTTGGAAACATTTTGTAGTTTCATTATTTTTAATTATAAAAGCGAGTACATTCCTATTTTCTTATGACAGCTGAGAGACGTCACGAAGCCAATCGATAAAGATCGGCATTCGCTGTCTCTGTCTTTTACTCCCATCAGACAAGGAGGTCGGCAGTCGACATCGACCTAGGGAATAAATCTTTTTACGATGAAAACGACAGCCCGACAGTCTGGATTGGAGTTTCGCGCGATACGCCCGTATCATTTTAGTTCCCGGTTTACTTTCGGGACATGGCTTGAGTATTTCGGCTAGCAAACTCCACCGACTCATTCCGTCAGAACGATGCCCTTCAGGCGTCTGACGATCTATACATTTGCCATGTAATTTCATAACTTAAAGTAAAAGAAGCTTATTTTTAATGGAGCGTCCATCTTGAATCGCAACCACGTGAAGGAAGAAGATGTCCGACCACATGTTTCCGATGAGAGACGTTTGAAGACCCGCGAGGGAGGTCTGCCATCAACAGCGCGTTCGGACAGCAGACGAAAGGTTCCCGGCACAGATTGTGTACCCGATCGCCAGGCGGTGATCTCCGTCGCGTTTTCTTTTGTCTCCACGAGATGCTGAGGACGTCCATCATTCTGCGGTTGTGAACCAACAGGTTCCATAGCGGAATCGTATCATCGAGCGTGTGATTAAAATCAACGAATATCAAAACGGCGAACTTTATTGTGTGACTAATAACTACCCCCGCGCTAAATTTAATCACGGTATTTGTGTATGGACGATGTTAATTTTACGTTAGGGAGAATCATCATGAAATCCGGTACCGGTGAGTTTTCTTATTTATAATTAACTTATTCTCTGGCCATAATCATAAAGTGCACTCTTCATTGTAAAATTAGATTTATAGATGTTTTCTTATATTTTTTAATTATAGCCTCTCGAGGCAGTTAAAACCCCACAACAATATTTGTTTCATTCATCCCTTCATAGGATCCGACTGGACACCACGTGTTATGTTAACGAACGGTCCTTGAACCAGAAGCCTGATGCTGGACCGGCTGATAACTATCCAATATAATTATTACCTCACCATTTTACCTTACTTTTCATCTTACTTCTTTCAAATTAACTTAAAATCTTTTATATATCACAACAGGGCAGATGTTCGTATGATGAATATGAATATTTGTACCCATGTCTTGGATGTTTACATATTTATTTAAAGTATGTGTATCCGTTATCTAGTAACCATAGCACAGGCTCTGCCTAGTTTGAGACTGGATAATTGGTGTGAATGGCTGACATATTCATATTTATTCTGAATGATGCGCGCCCACAGAGCGCTGCGCCGCTGCCCGCGACTCTGTTAATGTCCAAGAACAGCCGAAACCTTTCCCCGCAGCGAGCGCGGCTCATTACATGCTCTAAAATGTTAGCCTGCCGCGTGTGCCCACGTGTTCTTGTATCTACACTTGCTCTCCTGCCTTACAAACCGGAACACATCAATGCCGGCGTTACAGTACTGTGTGTGTTTTTTTTTTTTTTTTTTTTTAGAAATATAACAGACACAGTATATTTAATTAAATACTTCACCAGTGTAGACTCTGTGCTCCAGTATCTGATTCCAACCAGATACTTATTGTAATAAACTATAATCATTTGTAATTTAATTAATATAGGTATTTATAGCAGTGAGAAGAAATGTAATTTGTATGTTGTGATCGTGAATACATTGATGCAGTATACTTTCAACTGGTGAACGATGTCGGGCGGCGCGGAGACGGAATGTTCGAACGAGCAACCCGGGGAATGTTTACCGTGGTCTGTAAACCGTGGCGTCGCGCGTCGAGCCGGCGATCTGTTTACACATACTATAAAGATTTTCTAATTTGTAAAATTATTTATATTATATTTGATGGGAGCGGGAGCGGGCGCGGGAGCGGGAGCGGGAGCGGGAGCGGGAGTGGGAGCGGGAGCGGGAGCGGGAGCGGGAGCGGGAGCGGGAAGGGGAGCGGGAGTGCGTCAATGCCGCAGTGTGTCGTGTAGCGTAACGTAACGTGTGTAACATTGATATGTAGCACACGTTACGTTGTAGGGGGGTGACAGTCGTTTCAAATATATTTTTAACGTTTTACAACATTTCCGTCATTTAAGTAGCTAATTTAATTATTTGCAAAATGAAGAACGCGTGAAGTGCATTCGATAAGATTACACATTATATTTATCACACCACGGTGATGGATGTCTGCGCCGGGAATTAGTGGATTATCGATAATGTAATTGATGATTAACATGTTGTCGATATTACTTCGTCACCGTGGTCGGCTCCGATCCGTACCACCCGCCCTCGCCCCCGCTCCCGCCCCCGCCCCGCTCCCAGCCAAGTATAACTACCGTGTGTCGTCTGTCATACACATATATAACGCAACACTGGCTCGTCTCGAGAGACGACGTGACGTCACACGCGTCTAACATTTAGGCGCTTGTAGCCGACGAGACGTGCACGTGACCCACAACTAATGTTTGTTGTTGTCTAATGTTACTTGTGACGGTCTGTCATCCAAAATAAATTTAGCTTCGTGCGAGAGAACTCTTACATATAATACAATTAGGGGGTATAATAGATTGCCAACTGACATAAAAGCCTTGACTGAATTTTTTTTTTTTTTTTTTTTTTTTAAACAATTAAAAATATACTTGACCAAAAAAAAAAAAATGTCCATACAGCGTAAACGAATTCTTCGAATGATAATTAATATAAAGGGTGTAGATTAGTATAAGAATAAGAACATGACATTTTAGAAATATTTTAAAATTAATGATTGATAATATAGAACTTCTAAATAAGGCGAAAAAACCTTTTATTTTTTGGGGTTGAGGAAAACGAGCGTGGTTATATAGAACTAGAAAAACTCGTTCTAAACATTATTAATACGAAGATGCAGACAACCTGTGACAGTAACCAGTTAGAGTCAGTCAGAAGACTAGGTAAGAAAGGAGAAAAAATAAGACCAGTGGTGGTAACTCTTTCTACAATGGGGGAAAAAAAATAGAATTGTTGAAGAACAAGAAAACCCTGGACAATATAATACATAAAACTACATAAAAGATTTTCCACCTGAAGTTCTAATTAAAAGAACAGCTGGAAAAGAACGCAAAGAAGGCAAAAACGCTGTATTAAATTACGATAAAATTATCATACTTCCAGATAAGAGAGAAGACAAGAACCGGCGCACAGGTGTTAACAAGCGAAACCTATCCGCATCCCCAGAAATTCAATTTCAGCAACAGAAAACAGCCTACAAAGAGAAACAAAGTCGATATGATGAACTATATAACTCAGTCATCAAAAACCAATAATAAAGAATAGCAACGACCAGTGACCCCTCCAAATCTCCCAATACGGCTTGTCACCGCGGGAGATAAAGACTACAACCCTCCAAAATTAAAACTCCATATCTGCACCTACAATGTACGATCCCTCGTATCACCTGAAAGAATGATATTATTACAAGAAGCTTTAGCTAATATAAAATACGACATCATAGGACTATCGGAAGTCCGTAGAACGGGAAATAGTATTACGGAAGACAGTAACCACATATTCTGCTACACGGGCGAAACTCCGGGCCTTCACGGGGTGGGCTTCCTAATAAAGAAAAAGTATAAACTCAACATAGAAAGCTACGTCGGTTTGTCGGAGAGAGTTTGTACACTAAACATGAAATTTGACAAATTCCATCTTTCAATAATTCAAGCCTATGCTCCAACTAATGATGCTCCTAAACAAGATGTAAAGACATTCTACCAACAACTCTACGAAGCGCAAAGCCAAGCAAGTAAAAATGTAATACTAATGGGAGATTTTAATTCAAAACTTGGCCAAAGAAAACCTTCTGAAAACATGATAATGGGGCCCTACTGCTATGGGAAACGTAACAAACGAGGCGAACTATTACTTGAATATGCCCTGGAACATAAACTTACAATCATGAACTCAGTTTATAAGAAAAAGACTAAGAACCAGTGGACATGGACCGCCCCAAATAAAAAAAAAAAAAAAAAAAAAAAAATACCAGATTGACCTCATCTTAACGAACATTCCGAAACACTTCACAAATATTGAAATCATCAACAAAAATATTTATCCCAGTGACCATAGACTAGTGAGAGGAACCATAACAATAACAAAGCCAAAGAAAAGTAGAGCGAATTTCAAAACCGCATCAAGTAGTTTAAAGGTCTAAAGTAAATATATATCTACTTTCGTTGAAAGATGGATTAAAGAACTTAATATGGGAAGAAGTTGACAATATAGAGTCCTACTACCAAAAAATAGAAAAATTATAACACAAAGCTCAATTTCCGCTAAAAGACCTAAGACAACGAACAAACAAAATATTCTAACCGAGGAAATCAAAAATCTGATAAGAAGACGCTACGAACTGCAAAACTGTAAATCCATTACCAAACACCAAAAGAAAGAACTCTCATCTCTATACAAAGAAACAAACAAACAAATAAAGAAAGACTACCTCTATTATAGAATGAGAACCTTAGAAAAACATCTTACAGCTACCAATAGTCTCAAGAAAAGTTATAAAGAATTAAATAAGGAAAATATTTGGGTACCCCACTTAACCTCAAATACCAGCACAAAACAAACACAAACAAGAACCGAAATTGTTAACATTGCAACGGATTTCTACAAGAAGCTCTACGAATGCCCAGCAACCACTGAAAATAAATGGATTCCTTCAACAACAACCAGTGCTATTAAACAATTTTTTATTATTAAATTTGTTTATTCAGATGTCAATGATCCATTATTGTTAGTAACGTAATACAATAATACTTATATGACTAGGTGTTAGTAACATTCAAATAAATTAGCATGTCAAAATATTAAATAAATTCAATTAAATTACATTATACAATAAAATTCAATCAGTATATTCTAGCTCTGTTGTGGGGCACTGGAGCATGCAATGCCAGCCAGTGTCCCACAAAAGGGCCGTCCATGCGGTCCGCGACCACGGACAGGAGCCCGTTGCCGCCGCCCCTCGTCCGCCGCAACATCGAGGCTGCTCTCTGGCGTATCGTGGCGCGGAAGCAGTTGACTCGCGCCTCTGCGAACATCCCCGACGCGCTGCAGAAGGGGGGCAGCCGCAACAGTGCTCTGAACGCGTTGTTATATTGAACGCGGAGGGCGTCGAGAGATCGTCGCGAGTGACACACCCACAGGCTGCTCGTGTAGAAGGATGTACAGTACGCTCGGAACAGTGTGATCTTAACTGCCTTCGAGCAACGAGCAAACCTGCGGGCTATCATATTCGCTCTCACTGACAACGCCCTCCGTTCCCGTTCAATATCCGCGTCGTCCTTCATATCTTCGGTCACAACGTGACCCAGGTACGTGACTTGTTGTGCCCGCTTTAAAGGGACACCATTCAGCGAGACGGGAGGCACTTCTGACGGACACTTGGTCCCAGCTATGAACACCATAAGTTCGCTTTTCCTTGCATTATATTTCAAGCCGTGGCTATGTGCAAATTCTTCACAAATACTTATGAGTTCCCTGAGACCTCCGACCGACGCGCTCAGCAGCGCCATGTCATCTGCATAACTGATATTATTAAAGCAGACCCCGTCCACATGACATCCTACATGGCGAGTGCTGAGCGCGACGATCAGCTCGTTGACGTACAGGTTGAAGAGCGTTGGCGAGCTTAGCCCCCCTTGCCTCACCCCGCACTCCAACCCATACGTTTCCGAAAGTGCACCTGCCCATCTCACATTATTTTTCTGGTTTCCATACCAGTATCGGAAGACACTGATAAGTTCCGGCGGTAAGTTGATTTCTCGGAGCTTTCTCCACATGACATCATATGAAACCAGGTCAAAAGCCTTCGACAGGTCGAGGAAACAGGCATACACAGGAGTGCTTCGTTGTGTGTAGTATTTGACGGCATGCTTTAGACATACTATAGCACTTTCCGTTGACAGTTTGGGTCTAAACCCAAACTGATTATCGTGCAGTACAATATGCCCATCCAATTGTGTGTTCAACATGCCGTCAAACACTTTTGCTATTATTGTGGCTAATGAGATCGGCCTGTAGTTGTTTTTATCCGATATGTCCCCGGTCTTATCTTTGACAATCGGTACTACGACCGCTCTCATGAGCTCCGCTGGCAGGTACGAGTGGCCCACGCAGAATGTGAACAACATAGCCAGTACGCGCGGCAGGTGAGGACCAGCATGCAGGAGGTGCTCAATGCTGAGACCGTCGTGACCTGGGGACTTTCCTTTCGACCTTGCCTTTATGGCATTTCTTACATCTTTGGCAGTAAATCTGATCCCCAACAATTCACCACGCCTCTCATCATCGCGCCCCCCTAACTCTACATTGACTTCAGGTGTTGCAGACAAAGGCGACTTTATAGTGAAATGATTCTTAAATCTGTCTGCAATATCTTTGGTGTTACTGACACCATCGACACTCGCAGGGAGGCCCGGCCGTATGTTTTGCTTGTTAGTGTTTTTCCAAAAACCTCGAAAATCGTTTTTAGAGTGATGCTCAGCTAATATATCCATTTGTATTTGCTCTTTATGGTTTTGACACCATTTTAACTTAGATTTAAATACTTTCCTACTCTTAGACATTTCTTCGTAAAATTCGCCGGTATTTGGCTTACCATACAATTTCCATACCTGAAACTTCGACCTAGCCTCCCTGTGAGCCTCGCTTACATGCCTATTCCATCCTACCACGCGTCTAGGCTTACCCCTTTTTCGCCTGTCTCCTCGACTGGCTACAGCTGCCTCCCTTAAAGCGGTCACAACATCCTCGTAAAGCTTATCTATAATGTACCTGTGTTTCAGATCACTGCAAACCCTATCGCAGCAGTCCGAGACTCCTTGAGGAAAATCAATTAGTCTTAATTTCTTCTGACATTCGTCACTATACATTTTTATTTCCTCAGAGCTCCTGTCTCCCCAAGTTACCTTATTATCGTCTACATTATGACTATATATTTGTGGCCTAATTATATCTATATTACAATGTACTACTAAGGGCAAGTGATCCGAACACATGGAGTCATATTTTACAAATATTTCAACTACAGATAGAGATGCTGACACAGTCGCCACACAGTGGTCTAACCATCGTGTCGACCCGTAAACATCACTTATGAAAGTGAACGTGTCAGAAGTTAACCCTAGTTTGTCAATGTCCACGCAAGACCACTTATGCTCGTTGCAAACATCCATAAGTTCGTTATAAAATAGTTCGTTGGGATGAGCATTGAAATCACCCATTACAAATACGGCCTCCACCCCCGAGCTGTCTATGATAGCACTTACCGCACTGAGGCAGTCCGTGAAAACTGGTAAATTCTTAACCCCATCCGTGGGCATGTACACACTTATGACCAGAATAGACCTATCACTAGTGAGCACTTTAACTGCACATATTCGCGGGTTATCGCACGGTATCACTGTGACGTTAGGCAGGGCGGCGCGCCTCCATAGCAGCGCAACGCCGCCGTGCGGCCGTCCTCGCAGCATGCCCGCCGCGCTGTCCACTGCCGAGGTGCCCGTGCTGCTGAAGTAACCATCAATGTTGCTCAGAAACGCTAGGTCCTCACGCAGCAGCCATGTCTCCTGCAGAGCGATTATATCAGATGTGCGACACAACCCTCTGACGTCATCAACAGAACGCTTAACGTTTTTACAATTGTAGCTAACCAGTCTTAATAACCGCTTATCCATTATTATTCGTAGTCGAGCCGTGTGCGGGGTTAGCTAAGAGCGCTACTCTGTGCTTGAAATGCACAAAACGCCTAAATACAATACCTTTCGGCCACAACCTCTCATCCAAAAATAAAGGTACTTTTGGTTCTGGTACAAAAAACTTATAGGCATCATAATCGGTTTGTTTATTATTAATTTTTTGCAACTGTACCGTCTGTTTCGTTCGCTTGTAGATATATGACGTAATGTCCTGCTCTTTAGTTTCTTTATGAATATTCGTAATAAAAATAGGTATTTTTCTCTCCGCAGCTTTAAAGTTACAGTCCTCCTCGCCGCTCATACCCATTTTTCCCGAATATCTGTATTTCGGTTTAGCCTTTCTCCTTTCTACAGTGTTCCATTCGCCATCCGAGTCAGTATTTTGTTTGTCAACTGTGTCGGCCCGCTTTTCACATACTACGGAGGCGGCGACAGTCAGCTGACGATCCGATCCTAGGTGTATAGCGGTCTTATGTTTATGCGAGCGCGGTGAATACATCGCTTGACGGCGCTCTGCGAAACCTGTTTCCTGCGCGGCCGTAGTCACATTCGGTGCGTCACCACCCTGCAGTCGCTCGCTCGAGCCATACGATGATATTTCCGAATTCACTTTACTAATTTGAATGTTTTCGTCGTTTACCTGCTCATGGTGTGAGGAGACTTGAATTTTATCCACCTTGCTATGATCTGATGTTGAGATTGCCTCGTTTAAATACGATAATCCAATTGGCCCGCTATCTTGGTAAGCGCCTCCACCCCGCTTGGTGTTTATATTGGCTGAACAACCTACAAACGGAATCGAGGCGAATTTCATATTATTTAGCTCAACCCTGACCTCATTCAATTGACTTTGGGAAGCGTACGTTGATTTGATCGTTTCCAAATCATATTTGAGCAGCGTTAAATCTTTTAAAAGTTTTGTAACGTCTAGATGATCAAAAGTTATCGGGGGTAACTTGTCCAGTTGTCGCGCCACAAATATTGGAATCACATCAGGATCGGTCACTTTTAACAAGGCAATGATGTCCGCGAGGTCTCGATCCTCCCTTCCCTTTTGTTTACGCACAATTTTACGCTTATCCGTCGGCAGTGATTCAAAAAGTAACGTCTTCGATCGTCTAATATCATCACTCGTAAAAGCTGATACACAAATTCGCGTCAAACTTTCGTCATCAATTACAGATAATTTATTTTGTACGAAACTTAACATTTCATCGATCACAATATTACACTGAGCGCATTTTATTGTCGATGCCATTATATTAACGTAAATACGCCTACCGCACGCGGAAGTCCCGGTCCCGACAATATAACAAATGAAGCCTTAAAAACCGGCAAATTCCTTCTGGCTACCTCACTGACGACCCCTTTTTTTTTTTTTTTTTTTTTTATTTTTTTTTATTTTTTTTTTTTTTTTTTTTTTTTTAATAAGATCCTGGAGGAAAATAAAGTACCCAAACACTGGACAGAATCCAATATCATACTCTTATATAAAAAGGGAGACCCATCAGATGTCGGTAACTATCGCCCAATAAGCCTACTACCTACTGTTTATAAATTATTCGCATCTTGCATAGATAAACGGATAGAGGCATTAATTGAAGGACAACAACTAGTAGAGCAAGCTGGTTTCCGGAAAGGGTTCAGTACCATAGATCATATACACATTCTAGACCAAGTTATAGAAAAAAAAAAAAAAAAAAAAAAATATATAGAGTACAGGAAACCCTTATATCTAGCTTTTATTGACTACGCAAAAGCTTTTGATTCAATTTCGCACGAAAGTATATGGACAGCTCTCGCGTCACAGAATATCCCAGAAGTCTACATAAGAACATTAAAAGAAATTACAGTAATTGCATTTTAAAACAATAACTGCCGTAACGGAGATAAATTAATAATTGCATAATAATAACAAATAGTTTCGGGGCCCAGCATCATAATTGGTGCACTAATTGTGCATTATTTTCGCTAAAATGGCATATTACTGCGCAGTTATCCGGATTTATGCAGCGGGGAGTCGAGTCGGGGGCATACATACATACAATATATATGTACGAGTGAGTATCGGTCGCCCCGGACGTTAACGGTTCGTAATTAATAAAGGTGGTTTTGTATAAATAAATATTCCCATCTCCTAATAAATATTTTCTGGGAAACTATTTATTTTATTTACTAGCTGTGCCCGCGGCTCCACTCCCGTTCCCACTTCCGCTCCTCATCCCACTCAGACTCCCAATCCCGATCCCAATCCCACTATCACTCCAGCTCCAAATGTAGTCCTAACTCATTGCAATCTGAATTGCACCGAACATTAATTATACTTCTTTGTGCTATGCAATATATGCATACAACTAACATATGTCCGCTCGCGAGGACTGCTCACCCTCGGGCCGACTTCGACTGCCACCACCAACCCCCACGCCCACGCCCAAGCCCACGCCCATACCCACTTCCACTCCAGCTCCAAATGTACTCCAAACCAATTGCAATCTGAATTATAATAATTTTACTTCTTTTGTTACGTTGCATATACCTACTAAGTAATGTAAAACTATGGGCTTAACTGGCCCGAAATAAATACTACTTAATTTTTTTTTTTTTTTTTTTTTTTTTTTTTTTTTTTTTTTTTTTTTTTTTTTTTTTTTTTTTTTTTTAATTGCATAACTTTTGATTGAGTTAGCCGATTGCGATGAAATAAAGATTAATCGGTCGGTCGGTCAGTTCAAGGAGAACTATAGACAAAGGATTGGAGGCAGGGATGGCTGTAAGGGGTAGATATGGAGGAGGCCATTCGTGGGGCAAGAAGCATGCAACTAAAGAATTAACTGTAGGTTATATATGTACCAGAACGAATAATCAATAACTAGTTATTAGTGATAAATGATGTATATTATTTACTGCGTATAAATATGTATGCTTGATCTGTTTACACGCTATCGCTTTCTAATTATGTATTCTCATTGTGTACTACAGTACCATGCAGTATACAGGTCAACACACCTACTTTTAGTATTATATCTCTGAAGGAAGGCCAGAATATTCGCTTAAGGTCATTTAGCGACAAGTATCGTTCGGACGGGGCGATGAACATCGGTAGGAAGGAAGGAAGGAAGGAAGGAAGGAAGGAAGGAAGGAAGGAAGGAAGGAAGGAAGGAAGGAAGGAAGGAAGGAAGGAAGGAAGGAAGGAAGGAAGGAAGGAAGGAAGGAAGGAAGGAAGGAAGGAAGGAAGGAAGGAAGGAAGGAAGGAAGGAAGGAAGGAAGGAAGGAAGGAAGGAAGGAAGGAAGGAAGGAAGGAAGGAAGGAAGGAAGGAAGGAAGGAAGGAAGGAAGGAAGGAAGGAAGGAAGGAAGGAAGGAAGGAAGGAAGGAAGGAAGGAAGGAAGGAAGGAAGGAAGGAAGGAAGGAAGGAAGGAAGGAAGGAAGGAAGGAAGGAAGGAAGGAAGGAAGGAAGGAAGGAAGGAAGGAAGGAAGGAAGGAAGGAAGGAAGGAAGGAAGGAAGGAAGGAAGGAAGGAAGGAAGGAAGGAAGGAAGGAAGGAAGGAAGGAAGGAAGGAAGGAAGGAAGGAAGGAAGGAAGGAAGGAAGGAAGGAAGGAAGGAAGGAAGGAAGGAAGGAAGGAAGGAAGGAAGGAAGGAAGGAAGGAAGGAAGGAAGGAAGGAAGGAAGGAAGGAAGGAAGGAAGGAAGGAAGGAAGGAAGGAAGGAAGGAAGGAAGGAAGGAAGGAAGGAAGGAAGGAAGGAAGGAAGGAAGGAAGGAAGGAAGGAAGGAAGGTTAGGTTAGGTTAGGTTAGGTTAGGTTAGGTTAGGTTAGGTTAGGTTAGGTTAGGTTAGGTTAGGTTAGGTTAGGTTAGGTTAGGTTAGGTTAGGTTAGGTTAGGTTAGGTTAGGTTAGGTTAGGTTAGGTTAGGTTAGGTTAGGTTAGGTTAGGTTAGGTTAGGTTAGGTTAGGTTAGGTTAGGTTAGGTTAGGTTAGGTTAGGTTAGGTTAGGTTAGGTTAGGTTAGGTTAGGTTAGGTTAGGTTAGGTTAGGTTAGGTTAGGTTAGGTTAGGTTAGGTTAGGTTAGGTTAGGTTAGGTTAGGTTAGGTTAGGTTAGGTTAGGTTAGGTTAGGTTAGGTTAGGTTAGGTTAGGTTAGGTTAGGTTAGGTTAGGTTAGGTTAGGTTAGGTTAGGTTAGGTTAGGTTAGGTTAGGTTAGGTTAGGTTAGGTTAGGTTAGGTTAGGTTAGGTTAGGTTAGGTTAGGTTAGGTTAGGTTAGGTTAGGTTAGGTTAGGTTAGGTTAGGTTAGGTTAGGTTAGGTTAGGTTAGGTTAGGTTAGGTTAGGTTAGGTTAGGTTAGGTTAGGTTAGGTTAGGTTAGGTTAGGTTAGGTTAGGTTAGGTTAGGTTAGGTTAGGTTAGGTTAGGTTAGGTTAGGTTAGGTTAGGTTAGGTTAGGTTAGGTTAGGTATCTCCCCCATGGTGTCAGCCTTGTCGTGGCGGGGGAGCTCAGTAGCCCCGGGCAATCCAGCCCGTGGGTGAAGCGAATGACACCAAGGTGGGTCTCTCCAAGTCCCTTCGGGGAGGCGGAGAGACGCGGAGGGAGCGGCAGGAGGCGGGCGCAGTTCGTCCAACTCCTGCCGCGGTGTGGAGTCAGTGGGTGAGGGGCCCACATTGCACGGCTCCACACAGGTGGGCGGGGGGGGTCGTGAGCGTTTCGCGACCCTCCTCCTTTCGCGAGGGTGCACCGGCGTTTGTCGGTGCCGCCAGGGGGGTACAGTGGATTGAAATCCTTGGGACCACACTGTACCCCCTACCACGGCAGAGCGGGTGAAACGCCGGAGTGTTTTTAGTGGGTATGCCCTCAATGAGGGAGGGAGAGTCCCACATACCCCCTGGTCTCCCTAACCGGGGGGATGAGTCAACTCATTTTCACTCCGATAAAAAAAAAAAAAAAAAAAAGGTTAGGTTAGGTTAGGTTAGGTTAGGTTAGGTTAGGTTAGGTTAGGTTAGGTTAGGTTAGGTTAGGTTAGGTTAGGTTAGGTTAGGTTAGGTTAGGTTCTCCCCCATGGTGTCAGCCTTGTCGTGGCGGGGGAGCTCAGTAGCCCCGGGCAATCCAGCCCGGGGTGAAGCTAATGACACCGAGGTGGGTCTCTCCAAGTCCCTTCGGGGAGGCGGAGAGACGCGTCTCTCCACGTGTCCCTCTGCTGTATGCAGAGGGCACAGTGGGAGAGGCAAGGGCGGGCTCGCGGCAAGGTGCCGCTGAGCAGGCACTGTGGGAGTCCCCACGTGCCACCGTCGTATCCCGAATCCCAATCCCACCTTTCCAATTCCTTTATCCTTCCCAAATTCCCCTTTCCTATCCCTTTTCCGATGGTGGGAGTAGTGGCGGTTGGCGCGCCA
Source organism: Esperia sulphurella (assembly GCA_947086405.1). NCBI lineage: Eukaryota > Metazoa > Arthropoda > Insecta > Lepidoptera > Oecophoridae > Esperia > Esperia sulphurella. The sequence continues at coordinate 15,686,850 of OX352272.1, forward strand.
GTGTCCCCTGGCGTGCCCTCCGTCCAAGGTGGAGGACTCACCAACCTCCACCCCCGGTACCCGTCATGTGGCTTCAACGACCCTCGTGTGGTGTAAGAGGGTATGTTGTCGCATGGCGGGCCGAGGCGGGCTTGCCTTAATTGGCCGGCCAAGAGAGAAGGAAAACTTGTAAATAAACCCGTGAGAACACACGTAATACCCTGTGGACACTTGGGGGCCTCCACTGTATATTTTCCCCCCTCTTAGGATGGGCGTAGCCGACGGAGGACTTTAAATCGCCTTTTCTCGTGGGAATAAAAATGAATACTTTAAAACAAAACCAAAATGATGGAGGAGGAAAGAGAGAGGAGGGAGCTGAAGGGACAGGTGGATCGGATACCAGTCTGGTCACTGTCTCGTCGGTGGATTCCTCCAGATCCACTAGGTTCTGGAGGAAACGAGGGGAAAAGAGACGGCGCCTGAGCGGCCTTAGCTCGGCGTCGTCCAGCGAGGAGGAGCAGGTTGGGGAGAAGGAGCGAGCTAAGCAGGCCAGTACCTCCCCGGTCGTCAGGGGAAGAGGTCGCCCGCCTACCACTGGCCAGTATGTAGGTCTGGCCAAGGCCAAAGCTGAATACCTCAAGCTCCAGGAGAAGGAGCTGGAGCTTGAGGCGGAAAAAGAAGTGGCCGCGCAGGCCCGAAAGAACCGGGAGTCTCGCAGAGGCTGCGAAGCAGCCTCAGCAGCCCCGGTACACCAGGAGGAGGATAAGGAGGGCGCAGCAACAGCCGCCGCCCTCAATAAACAGGTGGCCGATGCACTTGAGACCGTCCGAATGGTCTCGAGCAAGTCGGCCAACTTGAAGGGCACTATGAAGAAGTGCCTGAACGAGGCGGTGGCGTCCATCTCGGACGCTGTGCGGGCTCTGCACGGCCGAACGTCCAGCGAGGAGACGGCCAGACTGCAGGCCAACAACATCCGCTTGCAGTCTGAGCTGGACGAGCTCCGTGAAGAGTTCGCCCAGCTTCGGGCGGAGATGGATATGGGGCGCCGGCGGGTGAATTCGCCTGCGGCCCCGATGGAGGTGGAGGCGGCGAGGGTTGGAATTATTTCTCCCACCATCCCTGAGGTGGATTTCCCTCCCCTGCCGCCAACCAGCAAGAAAAAGAGGGTGAGCCCCCCTCCTGTTGAGCGCCCTCCGGCGGCCTCGGCACTGGAGGAGATCTCGCGCTCCATCATGCTCCAAGTCGGGAGCATGATGAGCGCGAGGTTGGAGGCTCTGGAGGAGCGACTCCTGCCGGAGAAACGGCTGCGCCCTCCACTTGCGGCGGATAAGAAATTGTCCCCACCTCCCGCACAACAGGGAGAGAAGGGGAAAGGTAAGGGGAAGAAGAGCGCTCCCCCGCCTCCCTCTTCTGCCCAAAAGGGTCTGAAGGAGAGGAAGAGCGCTCCGCCACCACCCCCTCCCGCCCAACAGGGAGGGAAGAAAAAGGAGGTGAAGAAGAAGGGGGCCGCCGCTAAGGTTGTCCCCCCGCAGAGTGCGCCACGCCCTCTCCCACCGGCGCCCGCGTCGACGGCAGAGGGCTGGAATGTGGTGGTGAAGCGTGGGGCCAAGAAGAAGGCCCCATCTGCTCCCACCCCCCCTGCGGCGAAGAAGGCCGCGACGCGCCCCCAAAAGCTCCGTCCTCCCCGGTCGTCGGCTGTGGTGCTGACACTGCAGCCGGCGGCCGTGGAGGGCGGCATAACTTACGAGGCGGTAATGAAGGAGGCCAAGGCAAAAATAAACTTGGCCGACTTCGGAATTGCCTCCGGCGTCAGGATGAAAACGGCGGCCACTGGGGCGCGAATCCTGGAGGTACCAGGCGCCTCCAGTGGCGAGATGGCAGACTCCCTAGCCAAAAAGCTAAGGGAGACATTTAAGGAGGACGAGGTCCGTGTCTCCAGGCCCACGAGGTGCGCAGAATTGCGTATCTCGGGCCTGGACGACTCGGTCTCCTCGACGGAGGTGGTGGCTGCGGTGGCCCGAGCGGGTGAGTGCTCTGCCGAGGCGGTAAAGTCGGGCGAAATCCGCAAGGACTTCGCGGGTCTCGGCACGTTGTGGGTGCGCTGCCCGGTGGCCGCCGCCAAGAAGGTGGTGGACGGTGGCCGCCTGCTAGTCGGGTGGGTGGCCGCCCAAGTGCGTCTGCTGGAGCCCAGACCCATGCGGTGCTACCGCTGCTTGGAGCTGGGCCATGTCCGGCAGGCGTGCCCGACGGAGGCCGTGGATCGCAGCGATCAATGCTATCGCTGCGGTCAGCCCGGCCACAAAGCCGGCCAATGTTCAGCCGCCCCGCACTGCACACTGTGCGAGGCGGCTAAAAAGCCCGCAGGGCATACGGTGGGCAGCAAAGAATGTGCTGCCCCCCGCACAAGGAGAAGGGGGAGGAAGGGTGGCGATGGCCTTAAGGTCCCCTCGCCAACAATCCACCCGTCGACAAGTGCCGAAGACGGGGCCGGGGGGGACTTAATGGACATCGCTAATTAATGTCTATTGAGTTCCTCCAGGCGAATATCAACCACTGCGCCAGAGCTCAGGATCTGCTGATCCAGAGCATGGTGCAGTGGTCAATACAGGTGGCCGTGATCGCCGAGCCTTACTTTGTCCCGCCCAGATCAAGCTGGGCGCAGGACCTCGGAGGCTCGGTGGCCATAATCTCGCAGGAGGCTGCAGGTTCCCCCCCTCTCGATAGGGTAAAGAGGGGTCGGGGATGGGTGGCGGCCCACCTAGCGCAGATAATGGTGGTTGGGGCGTACTTCTCGCCAAGTCAGAGCCTAGCCGACTTCGATCAGCTGTTGGTTGAGATCGGGGCTCTGATTGGCCAGAGGCGCCCCAGTAAAGTTCTCGTCGCCGGGGACCTCAATGCCAAGTCTACGGCGTGGGGATCCCCGGCGACGGACGCGCGCGGTGAGTCTGTGGAAGACTGGCTGGTGGAGACCGGGCTGGTTGTGTTGAACCGGGGGTCGGCAAATACGTGCGTGCGGCAACAGGGCGGCTCAATCGTGGACGTCTCGTTCGCCAATGCCGCCCTGGCGCGCCGTATTCAGGGCTGGGAAGTGCTGGAGGGGGTGGAGACGTTGTCGGACCACCTGTATATCCGATGTAACGTTTCCTCTCCTCCAGGTACCCCGAGCGGTCCAAACCGACCCCCGCGAGGGGGAGGCCCGCGCTGGGTGCTCAGGCGGATGGACCCGGACGTGCTAGCGGAGGCGGCCGTGGTCCAAGCCTGGACACCCGTGCCGGAAGGCCCGGTGGAGGTGGAGCGGGAGGTGGAATGGCTCGGGATGGCCGTGTCGCATGTCTGCGACGCGGCCATGCCCCGAGCAGGCCCACCCCGGGCCCGGCGTCAGGTGTACTGGTGGAGTGAGGAGCTCGCGCAGCTACGCGCAGCGTGCGTAGCGGCGAGGCGCCAGTACACCCGGTCCCGGAGGCGGAGGAGGAGGGACGAGGTGGAGGAGGCCCGGCTCTATGCCACCTACAGGGAGTGTTCCACTACCCTGAAGGTGGCCATAGCGAACGCCAAGGCACTGGCGGAGGAGGAAATGCTGGAGACGTTGAACAGCGATCCTTGGGGGAGGCCGTACAGGTTGGTGAGGCAGAAGCTTCGCCCCTGGGCTCCCCCCTTGACGCAAAGTCTCCAGCAGCAGGTCCTGGACCGGGTGGTCGGATCCCTGTTTCCGAACAGGGCCGCCCACGTTCCTCCGCCAATGGCGGCGGCCGGGCGGGAGGAGGAGGAGGAGGGCGCGGAAGTGTCCGTACCCGAGCTGACCGAGGGTCAGCTGAAGGCGGCGGTGTTGCGGCTCCGGGGCAAGAATGTCGCCCCGGGGCCTGACGGTGTGCCGGGACGCGCCTTAGCGCTGATGCTCGGTCCGCTCGAGCCACGGGTGAGGGCGCTCTTTGGAGCGTGCCTCGAGCAGGGCCAGTTTCCACGCAGGTGGAAGACGGGAAAACTGGTCCTGCTGAAGAAGGAGGGGCGACCGGCCGACTCGCCGTCGGCGTATCGGCCGATCGTGTTGCTTGACGAGGTGGGCAAGCTGTTCGAGCGGATAATAGCTGCCCGCCTCGTTGACCATCTTGAGGGGATTGGTCCTGACCTCAGTGCGTACCAGTTCGGCTTCCGTCAGGGCAGGTCCACCGTCGGCGCGATTGCGCGGGTGAGGGCCCTGGCGGAGGAAGCGGTGTCCCGGGGGGAGGTCGTCTTGGCGGTGTCATTAGACATCGCCAACGCCTTTAATACCCTCCCCTGGGAAACGATAAAGGAGGCACTGAGGTACCATGGTGTGCCGGGGTACCTGCGTCGGGTCGTGGCGGCCTATCTCTCCGAGAGGGCCGTCACCTATCCGACGCAGTCGGGGTGGAAAAGTCGGGGGGTGACATGCGGTGTTCCACAGGGGTCAGTCCTCGGACCTCTCCTGTGGAACATCGGGTACGATTGGGTGCTGCGGGGCCGAAATTTGCGGGGCGTCGAAGTAACGTGTTACGCCGACGACACGCTGGTAACGGCCCGCGGCAGCACCTACCGGCGCGCAGCGATCCTGGCCACGGCAGGGGTGGCACAGGTGGTGGGAAGGATCCGGCGGTTGGGGTTGGAGGTTGCCCTCCACAAATCCGAGGCCATGTGTTTTCACGGACCTCGGAAAGCCCCACCCGCTGGATCACAATTGATAGTGGGCGGAACTTCCATCGGTGTCAAGTCGACGATGAGATATCTTGGTCTCATCCTCGACAGCCGGTGGAATTTCCGCCCGCACTTTGAGCAGTTGGCGCAGAAATGCGTAGGTGCAGCCGCAGCCTTTGGGCGTATACTCCCGAATTTGGGGGGGCCCAGGGCCTCATGCCGGCGGCTGTACCTGGGAGTGGTCCGTTCGATGGCCCTGTACGGCGCCCCAGTGTGGGCCGACACCTTGACAAGCCGGAATATCGCCCTGCTGCAACGTGTGCAGAGGGCGATGGCGGTCAGGGTGATACGGGGCTATCGGACGGTGGGAGTGGAGGCGGCATGCGTGCTGGCCGGATCCCTGCCCTGGGACCTGGAGGCGAGGACCCTCGCGTCAGTATACCACTGGCGCGAGGAGGCGCGAGGCCAGGGCAGTAGGCCGGCACCGCGAGAGGTGGAGGCGCGGCGGGATGAGTTCCGCCGCGAAATGGTGGAGGTATGGGGGGCGAGGTTGGCGCGACCGACCGCGGGCCTCCGTACCATCGAGGGGGTCCGCCCGGTCCTGTTGCAATGGCTGGACCGTGGCCATGGCACGCTCTCCTTTCGGCTGACGCAGGTCCTCTCGGGGCATGGTTGCTTCGGGAGGTACCTGTGTCGGGTCGCCGGAAGGGAGCCGACGTCCGAGTGCCATGGGTGTGGCTGCGCCGAAGACACGGCGCAGCACACTCTCGCGGAGTGCCCGGCCTGGGCAGAGCCGCGCGCTAGCCTCACCTCTGAGGTGGGCTCCGACCTGTCGCTGCCGGCTGTGATCAAATCCATGGTCGACAGCGACAGGTCGTGGAGGGCGATGATCTCCTTCTGCGAGGACGTGATGTCGCAGAAGGAGATGGCGGAGCGGATGAGGGAGGAAGACTCCTCGGCTCATCCGATCCGCCGGAGACGGGTCGGGCGCAGGCGGCGGGCGTACGCTCGTACGTTGCCGCCGTAAGCGCCCGAGTGCCCTGTGGACTGGGGCGAGGAATGCAGCCACGGTATCCCCTGCCTGTCGTACAAGGCGACTAAAAGGGGTCATCGGGGACGCGGGTGCACGGAGCGGGGGCTCTGTGCACCCTTACCATCTGACGCGTCCCCGGGGAGGGCGGCAGCAACGGGGTGGCCTCGTTGCTGCTGCAGGCACCGTGAGGGTGCGGGGGGGGAGCCAGTAGTCTCCCCCCGAGGTGGGCCGCCGAGTGCGAGCGGCGGGGCGCACGGAGGAGGGACACCCGGATGCCAACCAATGGACCCCCCGGGTTCCCTCCTTCGCCGTGCGCCGGAGAAGGCCACCGCGGGTTTTTAGTCGGTGCAAGCCCGACATAACTCGCTCTTCCCCCCGAGGAGAGTGAGTATGCGTTAGGCATTTTCCCGCGACACCAAAAAAAAAAAAAAAAAAAAAAAAAAAAAAAAAAAAAAAAAAAGGTTAGGTTAGGTTAGGTTAGGTTAGGTTAGGTTAGGTTAGGTTAGGTTAGGTTAGGTTAGGTTAGGTTAGGTTAGGTTAGGTTAGGTTCTCCCCCATGGTGTCAGCCTTGTCGTGGCGGGGGAGCTCAGTAGCCTCGGGCAATCCAGCCCGGGGTGAAGCTAATGACACCGAGGTGGGTCTCTCCAAGTCCCTTCGGGGAGGCGGAGAGACGCGTCTCTCCACGTGTCCCTCTGCTGTATGCAGAGGGCACAGTGGGAGAGGCAAGGGCGGGCTCGCGGCAAGGTGCCGCTGAGCAGGCACTGTGGGAGTCCCCACGTGCCACCGTCGTATCCCGAATCCCAATCCCACCTTTCCAATTCCTTTATCCTTCCCAAATTCCCCTTTCCTATCCCTTTTCCGATGGTGGGAGTAGTGGCGGTTGGCGTGCCAGTGTCCCCTGGCGTGCCCTCCGTCCAAGGTGGAGGCCTCACCAACCTCCACCCCCGGTACCCGTCATGTGGCTTCAACGACCCTCGTGTGGTGTAAGAGGGTATGTTGTCGCATGGCGGGCCGAGGCGGGCTTGCCTTAATTGGCCGGCCAAGAGAGAAGGAAAACTTGTAAATAAACCCGTGAGAACACACGTAACACCCTGTGGATACCTGGGGGCCTCCACTGTATTAATTCCCCCCTCCTAGGATGGGCGTAGCCGACGGAGGAGTATAAATCGCCCTTACTCGTGGGACTAAATATGGAAATTATAAACAAAAAAACAAACAATGGAGGAGGAACAGGAGAGGAGGGAGCTGACATGGCATGTGGATCAGACACTAGTCTGATCACTGTGTCGTCGGTGGATTCCCCCAGAGCCACTAGGTTCTGGAGGAAACGAGGGGAAAAGAGACGGCGCCTGAGCGGCCTTAGCTCGGCGTCGTCTAGCGAGGAGGAGCAGGTTGGGGAGAAGGAGCGAGCTAAGCGGGCCAGTAGCACCTCCCCGGTCGTCAGGGGAAGAGGCCGCCCGCCTACCACTGGCCAGTACGTAGGTCTGGCCAAGGCCAAGGCGGAATACCTCAAGCTCCAGGAAAAGGAGCTGGAGCTTGAGGCGGAGAAAGAAGTTGCCGCACTGGCCCGAAAGAACCGGGAGTCTCGCAGAGGCTGCGTAGCCGCCTCAGCAGCCCCGGTACACCCGGAGGAGGACACGGAGGGCGCAACAACAGCCGCCGCCCTCAATAAGCAAGTGGCCGACGCACTTGAGACCGTCCGCATGGTCTCGAGCAAGTCGGCCAACTTGAAGGGCACCTTTAAAAAGTGCCTGAACGAGGCAGTCGCGTCCATCTCGGACGCTGTGCGGGCTCTGCACAGCCGAACGGCTAGTGAAGAGTCGGCCAGGCTGCAGGCGAACAACACCCGCCTGCAGACTGAGCTGGACGATCTCCGCAAGGAGTTTGCCCAGTTCAGGGCCGGGATGGAGGCGGAGCGCCGTCGGGCGTCCCCACCGGCCGCCCCAATGGAGATGGAGGTAATCGGTGGGAGAGTGCCCTCGCCCACCGTGCCTGAGGTGGACTACCCACCCTTGCCGCCACCAAGCAGACGAAAGAGGGTGAACTCCCCTCCGGTTGAGCGCCCTCCGGCAGCCTCGGCACTGGAGGAGATCTCGCGCTCCATCATGCTCCAAGTCGGGGGCATGATGAGCGCGAGGCTGGAGGCTCTGGAGGAGCGACTCCTGCCGGAGAAGCGGCTGCGCCCTCCACTCGCCGCCGACAAAAAATCGTCCCCACCTCCCGCACAAAAGGGAGAGAAGGGGAAAGGAAAGAAGAGCGCTCCCCCGCCTTCCCCTTCCGCCCAAAAAGGTCAGAAGGAGAAGAAGAGCACACCACCCCCTCCCCCTCCCGCCCAACAGGGAGGGAAGAAGAAGGAGGTGAAGAAGAAGGGGGCTGCTGTTAAGGCTGTCCCCTCGCAGAGCGAACCGCGCTCTCTTCCCCCGCCGCCCACATCAATGGCGGAGGGGTGGAGCGTGGTGGTGAAGCGTGGAGCCAAGAAGAAGGCCACACCCGCTCCCACCCCCCCTGCGGCGAAGAAGGAAGCGACGCGCCTCCAAAAGCTCCGCCCTCCCCGGTCGTCGGCTGTGGTGCTCACACTGCAGCCGGCGGCCGTGGAGAGTGGCATAACTTACGAGGCGGTAATGAAGGAGGCCAAGGCAAAAATAAACTTGGCCGACTTCGGAATCGCCACCGGCGTCAAAATGAAAACGGCGGCCACTGGGGCGCGAATACTGGAGGTACCAGGCGCCTCCAGTGGCGAGAAGGCAGACTCCCTAGCCAAAAAGCTAAGGGAGTCATTCAAGGAGGACGAGGTCCGTGTCTCCAGGCCCACGAGGTGCGCAGAAATGCGTATCTCGGGCCTGGACGACTCGGTCTCCTCGACGGAGGTGGTGGCTGCGGTGGCCCGAGCGGGTGAGTGCTCCGCCGAGACGGTGAAGTCAGGCGAGATCCGCAAGGACTTCGCGGGTCTCGGCACGTTGTGGGTGCGCTGCCCGGTGGCCGCCGCCAAGAAGGTGGTGGACGGTGGCCGCCTGCTAGTCGGGTGGGTGGCCGCACAAGTGCGTCTGCTGGAGCCCAGACCCATGCGGTGCTACCGCTGCTTGGAGCTGGGCCATGTCCGGCAGGCGTGCCCCACGGAGGCCGTGGATCGCAGCGATCAATGCTATCGCTGCGGTCAGCCCGGCCATAAAGCCGGCCAATGCTCGGCCGCCCCGCACTGCACCCTGTGCGAGGCGGCTAAAAAGCCCGCAGGGCATACGGTGGGCAGCAAAGTTTGTGCTGCCCCCCGCACAAGGAGGAGGGGGAGGAAGGGTGGAGATGGCCTTAGGGTCCCCTCGCCGCCGATCCGCCCGTCGACAAGTACCGAAGACGGGGCCGGGGGGGACTTGATGGACACCGCTAATTAATGTCCATTGAGTTCCTCCAGGCGAACATCAACCACTGCGCCAGAGCTCAGGATCTGCTGATCCAGAGCATGGTGCAGTGGTCAATACAGGTGGCCGTGATCGCCGAGCCTTACTTTGTCCCGCCCAGATCAAGCTGGGCGCAGGACCTCGAGGGCTCGGTGGCCATTGTTTCGCAGGAGGCCGCAGGTTCCCCCCCTCTGGATAGGGTGACGAGGGGTCGGGGATGGGTGGCGGCCCACTTAGCAGAGATAGTGGTGGTTGGGGTGTACTTCTCGCCAAGTCGGAGCCTAGCCGATTTCGATCAGCTTTTGATCGAAATCGGGGCTCTGATTGGCCAGAGTCGCCCCAGCATGGTGCTCGTTGCCGGTGATCTCAATGCCAAGTCCATGGCCTGGGGATCCCCGGCGACGGACGCGCGCGGCGAGTCAGTGGAGGACTGGCTGGTGGAGACCGGGCTGGTTGTGTTGAACCGGGGGTCGACAAATACGTGCGTGCGGCAACAGGGCGGCTCAATTGTGGACGTCTCGTTCGCCAATGCCGCCCTGGCGCGCCGTATTCAGGGCTGGGAAGTGCTGGAGGGGGTGGAGACGTTGTCGGACCACCTGTATGTCCGATTTAACGTTTCCACTCCTCCAGGTACCCCGAGCGGTCCAAGCCGACCCCCGCGAGGGGGAGGCCCGCGCTGGGTGCTCAGGCGTATGGACCCGGACGTGCTAGTGGAGGCGGCCGTGGTCCAAGCCTGGACACCCGTGCCGGAAGGCCCGGTAGAGGTGGAGCGGGAGGTGGAGTGGCTCGGGATGGCCATGTCGCGCGTCTGCGACGCGGCCATGCCTCGAGCAGGCCCACCCCGGGCCCGGCGTCAGGTGTACTGGTGGAGTGAGGAGCTCGCGCAGCTACGCGCAGCGTGCGTAGCGGCGAGGCGCCAGTACACCCGGTCCCGGAGGCGGAGGAGGAGGGACGAGGTGGAGGAGGCCCGGCTCTATGCCACCTACAGGGAGTGTTCCACTACCCTGAAGGTGGCCATAGCGAACGCCAAGGCATTGGCGGAGGAGGAAATGCTGGAGACGTTGAACAGCGATCCTTGGGGGAGGCCGTACAGGTTGGTGAGGCAGAAGCTTCGCCCCTGGGCTCCCCCCTTGACGCAAAGTCTCCAGCAGCAGGTCCTGGACCGGGTGGTCGGATCCCTGTTTCCGAACAGGGCCGGCCACGTTCCTCCGCCAATGGCGGCGGCCGGGCGGGAGGAGGAGGAGGAGGAGGGCGCGGGAGTGTCTGTACCCGAGCTGACCGAGGGTCAGCTGAAGGCGGCGGTGTTGCGGCTCCGGGGCAAGAACGTCGCCCCGGGGCCCGACGGTGTACCGGGACGCGCCTTGGCGCTGATGCTCGGTCCGCTCGAGCCACGGGTGAGGGCGCTCTTTGGAGCGTGCCTTGGGCAGGGCCAGTTTCCACGCAGATGGAAGACGGGGAAACTGGTCCTGCTAAAGAAGGAGGGGCGACCGGCCGACTCGCCGTCGGCGTATCGGCCGATCGTGTTGCTCGACGAGGTGGGCAAGCTGTTCGAGCGAGTAATAGCTGCCCGCCTCGTCGACCATCTTGAGAGTGTTGGTCCGGACCTCAGTGCGTACCAGTTCGGCTTCCGTCAGGGCAGGTCCACCGTCGGCGCGATTGCGCGGGTGAGGGCCCTGGCGGAGGAAGCGGTGTCCCAGGGGGAGGTCGTCTTGGCGGTGTCATTAGACATCGCCAACGCCTTTAATACCCTCCCCTGGGAAACGATAAAGGAGGCACTGAGGTACCATGGCGTGCCGGGGTACCTGCGTCGGGTCGTGGCGGCCTATCTCTCCGAGAGGGCCGTCACCTATCCGACGCAGTCGGGGTGGAAATGTCGGGGGGTGACATGCGGTGTTCCACAGGGGTCGGTCCTCGGACCTCTCCTGTGGAACATCGGCTACGACTGGGTGCTGCGGGGCCGAAATTTGCGGGGCGTCGACGTGACGTGTTACGCTGACGACACGCTCGTGACGGCCCGCGGCAGCACCTACCGGCGCGCCGCGATCCTGGCCACGGCTGGGGTGGCACAGGTGGTGGGGAGGATCCGGCGGTTGGGGTTGGAGGTTGCCCTCCACAAATCCGAGGCCCTGTGTTTTCACGGACCTCGGAAAGCCCCACCCGCTGGATCACAATTGATAGTGGGCGGAACTTCCATCGGTGTCAAGTCGACGATGAGATACCTTGGCCTCATCCTCGACAGCCGGTGGAGTTTCCGCCCGCACTTTGAGCAGTTGGCGCAGAAATGCGTAGGTGCAGCCGCAGCCTTTGGGCGTATACTCCCGAATTTGGGGGGGCCCAGGGCCTCTTGCCGGCGGCTGTACCTGGGAGTGGTCCGTTCGATGGCCCTGTACGGCGCCCCAGTGTGGGCTGACACCCTGACAAGCCGAAATATTGCCCTGCTGCAACGTGTGCAGAGGGCGATGGCGGTCAGGGTGATACGGGGCTATCGAACGGTGGGAGTGGAGGCGGCATGCGTGCTGGCCGGATCCCTGCCCTGGGACCTGGAGGCGAGGACCCTCGCGTCAGTATATCACTGGCGCGAGGAGGCGCGAGGCCAGGGCAGTAGGCCGGCACCGCGAGAGGTGGAGGCGCGGCGGGATGAGTTCCGCCGCGAAATGGTGGAGGTGTGGGGGGCGAGGTTGGCGCGACCGACCGCGGGCCTCCGTACCATCGAGGGGGTCCGCCCGGTTCTGCTGCAATGGCTGAACCGCGGCCATGGCACGCTCTCCTTCCGGCTGACGCAGGTCCTCTCGGGGCATGGTTGCTTCGGGAGGTACCTGTGTCGGGTTGCCGGAAGGGAGCCGACGCCCGAGTGCCATGGGTGTGGCTGCGCCGAAGATACGGCGCAGCACACTCTCGCGGAGTGCCCAGCCTGGGCGGAGCCGCGCGCTAGCCTCACCTCGGAGGTGGGCTCCGACCTGTCGCTGCCGGCTGTGATCAAATCCATGGTCGACAGCGACAGGTCGTGGAGGGCGATGATCTCCTTCTGCGAGGACGTGATGTCGCAGAAGGAGGTGGCGGAGCGGATGAGGGAGGAAGACTCCTCGGCTCATCCGATCCGCCGGAGACGGGTCGGGCGCAGGCGGCGGGCGTACGCTCGTACGTTGCCGCCGTAGGCGCCCGAGTGCCCTGTGGACTGGGGCGAGGAATGCAGCCACGGTATCCCCTGCCTGTCGTACAAGGCGACTAAAAGGGGTCATCGGGGACGCGGGTGCACGGAGCGGGGGCTCTGTGCACCCTTACCATCTGACGCGTCCCCGGGGAGGGCGGCAGCAACGGGGTGGCCTCGTTGCTGCTGCAGGCACCGTGAGGGTGCGGGGGGGAGGCAATAGTCTCCCCCCGAGGTGGGCCGCCGAGTGCGAGCGGCGGGGCGCACGGAGGAGGGACACCCGGATGCCAACCCAGGCGGACCGCCCGGGTTCCCTCCTTCGCCGTGCGCCGGAGAAGGCCACCGCGGGTTTTTAGTCGGTGCAAGCCCGACATAACTCACTCTTCCCCCCGAGGAGGGTGAGTATGCGTTAGGCATTTTCCCGCGACAAAAAAAAAAAAAAAAAAAAAAAAAAAAAAAGGTTAGGTTAGGTTAGGTTAGGTTAGGTTAGGTTAGGTTAGGTTAGGTTAGGTTAGGTTAGGTTAGGTTAGGTTAGGTTAGGTTAGGTTAGGTTAGGTTAGGTTAGGTTAGGTTAGGTTAGGTTAGGTTAGGTTAGGTTAGGTTAGGTTAGGTTAGGTTAGGTTAGGTTAGGTTAGGTTAGGTTAGGTTAGGTTAGGTTAGGTTAGGTTAGGTTAGGTTAGGTTAGGTTAGGTTAGGTTAGGTTAGGTTAGGTTAGGTTAGGTTAGGTTAGGTTAGGTTAGGTTAGGTTAGGTTAGGTTAGGTTAGGTTAGGTTAGGTTAGGTTAGGTTAGGTTAGGTTAGGTTAGGTTAGGTTAGGTTAGGTTAGGTTAGGTTAGGTTAGGTTAGGTTAGGTTAGGTTAGGTTAGGTTAGGTTAGGTTAGGTTAGGTTAGGTTAGGTTAGGTTAGGTTAGGTTAGGTTAGGTTAGGTTAGGTTAGGTTAGGTTAGGTTAGGTTAGGTTAGGTTAGGTTAGGTTAGGTTAGGTTAGGTTAGGTTAGGTTAGGTTAGGTTAGGTTAGGTTAGGTTAGGTTAGGTTAGGTTAGGTTAGGTTAGGTTAGGTTAGGTTAGGTTAGGTTAGGTTAGGTTAGGTTAGGTTAGGTTAGGTTAGGTTAGGTTAGGTTAGGTTAGGTTAGGTTAGGTTAGGTTAGGTTAGGTTAGGTTAGGTTAGGTTAGGTTAGGTTAGGTTAGGTTAGGTTAGGTTAGGTTAGGTTAGGTTAGGTTAGGTTAGGTTAGGTTAGGTTAGGTTACAGGTTTTCGGACCACCCAAATAATAGGATAGAGCTGGTATTAGGAGGGTGGATTCGGATTCACTGTGCCCAGAGGTTGTCCTTTGTTTCGTGCGGTTCGCTTTTTCGGTTGTCGAGTTATCTTCATTTTTCTGTTTTTTGTGTTTTCGAAAATTTGTTACAAATTTTCGAAAATTCAAAAATTCGTATTTAATTCTCTGTTGTCTTTTCTCTTGTTTTTTGATTTGGAAATTGGTCTGCTCCGCGGTCTTTACGGGTTTGTTCTTTGTCGGGTAGCTCCAGGACTTCTGGTTCTGGAGTTATTGGGGGGGGAACATTTCCGTCTTTGACCGTGCGGTCCAATTTTCAAATCACTAAACTTCATTTTAAGTTGGTTTTTGGTTTTTTGTTTGACGGTTTTTGGTTTTTTCTTCTTTTTCTTCTTGTATCTGTTAGAGCTCGGGAGGGTGCGTGCGCTGCTATTTGCCGCATAATTTTTGGACACTCGTGTCCAAAGTTATTAGGCAAATAGCGGATTGCTATTCTTTTCCTGCAGTGTCGTCCAACTTTCGGTTAAATTTGTAAAATTTTTCCGAGGGTTGTATCTCCTGCAGGAAAGGGAGGGGATTTTAGGGAATTTGTTTGGGGGTAGCCGGTCGCGAGTGCTGTCGAACGACACCACTCGCGCCGTATTACGCGGGGGGGTTCGGGAGAAATTAATTTTCTCCCGAAAATTTGCTTAAGTTTGTAAATTCGGTCGACTCGCTCTTGACCGTTTTTTCATACTAGCGAGTTTTTTGATTTTTTCTTTTTTCCCATTTCTCAGCCATCCTTCCTGCTGGAGGGGGCTGAGTGGGGGGAAACGAAGGGGGTCATGGAGGCGGGGCCTTCTATGGCCGGGTATGAGGAAGGGGAGGCCAGGGCGACCGTACAGGTCAACCTGTCCGACTCTTCCTCGGACGAAGCGGAGATGGAGATGGTGGTCTCCAGGGAGGGAGGGGCGACGTACGGTCGCGCTTCTAAGCGGCCCATTGCCGCAGGGGGGGACGAGACCGAGGGGGCGAAGGTCAACTCGGCTCGTAGGGGGAGGGCTTCTCAGCCCAAAGGGGCGTATTCGGGGCTGGCCGCGGCCAAGTCGAAGCTCCGCGAACTGGAGTTCGCGGAATTCGAGGCGGACGCGGACGCGGCCGCCGAATACAGATTGAGCTTCCCAACGCTGGGAGCTCGTGGATCTCGCGGATCTCGTTCTTCCACGAGACGGGGGAGGGGAGCGAAAGCGGACGTGTCGAGGGAGCGCAGTCCCGCTAGCGAAGCGGATCCCGACAGAGACGGCTGGCTCGAGAGCGCGCGCTCCGCCGCCCGCGTCATAATGAGGGAGGCCGCAAAATGCGGCAACCTGAAGGGCGAGGTGTGGGGGAGGATGAACGTGGCCTGCCAGGATATCCTGGAGGCCACGGAATTCCTCCAATCCCGCACGGAATCTGAGGAGGTCCGCATCCTGCGGGCCGACAATAAGAGGATGCGGGAGCAGATGGCGATACTCCAGTCGGAAACGAAGGCCTTGCGGTCGGCGTTCTCCGACAGGAAGGCCACTCCTCCCGCAACTCCGGCGCCGCTTTCTGGCGGGGCCCAGGATCTCGTGGCCGTGATAGGGGAGCTGAAGAAGGAGCTCTTCCTGTCACTCGGGGAGGTGATCCATGATAGGTTCCGCGGCATGGGGGAGATGCTGAATGTCCGGCTCGGGGAGCTGGAAAAGCGTCTCCCCGCGGAGCCTATCCTCCGCCCATCCCTGGCGGCGGATCGGAAGAGGGCTGCGGCTGCGGCTGCCGGCACCCCCGCTGCCCAGCCGGGGCCAGCGGCAGTGCCGCGAGCAGCGCCGGTCGTGAAGCAGGCTCCTCCTGCTGCCAAGAGCGCTCCAAAGAGTGCGGCCGTGCCCTCCCCAGGGCCGGCCACCAAGCCCCCGAGGGCCGCGCCCGCATCGTCCGGGACACTGACGGCGCAACCACCTCCCCAGGCGTCCTGGGTAGAGGTGGTCCGGAAGGGTAGGGGTAAGGGGAAGGGCCCAAAGGCGGCTGCAGCACCGGTAGCTGCAGCCAAAAAGCCAGCCCCCCAGCCAAGAAAGTTGGCAGCGCCGAACACGGCGGCGGTCGTGGTGGCCCTAAAGCCGGAGGCGGAGGCGTCGTATGCCTCCGTCATGACCAAGGCCACCACTTCCTTCGGCCTGGCCGAGGTAGGGCTGGAACATGTTAGGGTCCGGAAGACAGCTACTGGGGCCAGAATCATCGAGGTCCCAGGGGAGAATGGCGGACGCATGGCCGACGAGCTATGCCGAAGAATCGGGGCGCTCGTCGGTGATGTAGCGAATGTCTACAGGCCCGTCAAAATGGCAGGCCTGCAAGTGACGGGCCTGGACGAGACGGCCACCTCGGAGGCGGTGGCGGTGGCGATTGCCACTAAGGGCGGCTGCTCACATGCAGACCTCAAGGTGGGGAAAATCCGGGTGCTGCGCAATGGCGCAGGGTCGGCCCTGGTGCAGTGCCCGGTAACGGTGGCGAACGCCCTCCTCGCAGAGGGGCGCATTATTGTGGGCTGGTCGGCGGCCCAGATTAAGACGGTGGACACGGTAGCAATGCGCTGCTACCGTTGTCTCGGCCAGGGGCACACGAGGGCCATGTGTCCGTCACCTGTGGACCGTAGCGAGCTGTGCTTTAGGTGCAGCAAGCCCGGCCACAGGATGGCGGATTGCAAGGAAGTAAAGGCCTTCTGTGCGGTGTGCCACCTGGCCAAGCGCCCCGCGGGGCACATGATGGGGGGCATCTCGTGCGCCCCCCCAGAAGTCCGAGGGAGGGAGCCCCCAGCCGTCGCCCCGGTGGCGGCCAACAACATTCGCGCCACACCGGCCCCGGAAGTCACACGCATGGATGTCTAAATGCCAGTACATCGGCATTTGGACATCCTGCAGGGCAACGCCAACCACTCCGCTCGCGCCCAGGACCTGCTAATGCAGGTCATGGCCGAGTGGAGTATTGGCGTTGCGATTCTGGCGGAGCCGTACTTCGTCCCCCCCCAGCCCAACTGGGTGGGGGCGACAGACGGCTCGGTGGCGATTGTGGGGCCGAGAGGGGGAGACGCTCTCCCCCTCACGCAAGTGGAGAGGGGGTCGGGTCTCGCGGCGGCCAAATGGGGAGATACCCTCCTAGTGGGGGTGTATTTCTCCCCAAATCGGCCGCTGAGGGAATTTGAGGCCTACCTGGAATTGGTGGGAGGAGTGGTGAGGCGAGGGAACCCGGCACAGGTCATCGTGCTGGGGGACCTCAATGCCAAGAGCCCGATGTGGGGGTCGGCCGTCACAAACCCCAAGGGCGAAGCCCTTGGGGAATGGACGGTCGCAACAGGTCTGGTGGTGCTGAACCGGGGCACGACCAACACATGCGTGCGGCGGCAGGGGGGGTCAATAGTAGACGTTTCGTTTGCTACCCCCGCAATCGCCGCACGCATCGCTGATTGGCGTGTCCTGGAGGACGTGGAGACCCTCTCCGATCACCTGTACGTTCGGATGAGGGTCCACACCACGGCCGGCGGCGCAGCACCGCCAGGCCTGAGGAGGGGGAGGCGGGCCACCTCGCAGCTTCCGAGGTGGACCGTCTCGCGCCTGGACCCGGAGATGGTGGAGGAGGCGGCCGCGGTCCAGGCGTGGGGGGAGCCCCTGCCGAGGGGCGCCGAGGTAGAGGAGCGTGCGGCACACTTCCGGGCGACGTTGCAGGAGGTGTGCGACGCTTCGATGCCTCGGACGCGGCGGGTGCCGGCGAGGAGGCAGGTCTACTGGTGGACGGAAGAGATTGCGGCTCTCCGTGCCACCGGTAACCGTGCTCGCCGGGCCTACACCCGCTGTAGGCGCCGTCGGCATACGGCGGAGGAGGAGGGCCTCCTATATGAGGCCCTCAGGAGGGCAAAGGGAGATCTCCAGAAGGAGATCTCCCGGAGGAAGGAGGAGGCGCGCGAGGAGTTCCTGGCCACACTGGACAGAGACCCATGGGGGAGGCCGTACAAGCTGGTCCGGAACCGGATGCAGCATGCCCCCCCCATGGACTCGCTGGAGCCAGAACTCCTCGCGCGAGTGGTCGAGGGTTTGTTCCCCGCAGTGCCGGAGTTTGCTCCGCCGAGTATGTCCATCCACTCGGCGGAGCCGGCCCCGCGTGAGCTCGTCGTCCCGCCCATCACGGACGATGAGTTCAAGTGGGCCATAGACCGCCTGCGGGGACGGAAGAAGGCCCCAGGGCCGGACGGGGTGCCGGGAAGAGTGATCCCGGTAGCCCTACAGCATCTCGGGGATCGCCTCAAACTCCTATACGACGATTGTCTGAAGGAGGGGCGATTCCCGAGATGCTGGAAGGAGGGGAGGTTGTGCCTGCTGCGCAAAGAGGGCCGCCCTGCGGACAGTCCCTCCGGCTATCGCCCCATCGTCCTATTGGACGAGGTGGGGAAAATGCTGGAGCGGATCCTGTCCAGCCGCATCGTCGACCACCTGAACGGTGCGGGCCCGGACCTGTGCGATCGGCAGTACGGGTTCCGGGAGGGGCGGTCCACGATGGACGCGCTGAAGTCCCTCAGGGACTTCAGCGAAGACGCAGCAGGCAGGGGGGAGGGTGTGGTGGCGGTATCGTTAGATATCGCCAACGCGTTTGGCACCCTCCCCTACGGGGTGATAAGGGAGGCACTCATTTACCACCGAGTGCCTCCCTACCTGAGGAGGGTTGTAGAGCACTACCTTACAGACAGGGTAGTGCTCTACGAGACGGAGGGGGGAATTATGGCCCGAAATATGACCTGCGGTGTTCCACAGGGGTCCGTGCTCGGACCCCTCCTGTGGAACATCGGGTATGATTGGGCCATACGGGGGGTGCAGCTTCCCCGCACGGTCACCATATGTTATGCCGATGACACTATGGTGGCAGTGCGGGGGAAGGAGTTCCGTGAGGTGAAAAGGAGGGCGGAGGTCGCGGCGGAACTCGCGGTCGGCCGCATTGGCCTATTGGGGTTGAGCGTGTCCCTCGCCAAAACTGAGGCCATCGTATTCGGTGGCCGAGGTTGGGGGCGGGGGGCGGGGGGCACGCTCCAAATTGGAGGGGAGGGGGTCCGGATCAAGGCCACGATTAAATATCTTGGCCTTGATCTGGACCGGAAGTGGGATTTCGGGGAGCACTTCCGTAGGTTGGCTCCCCGAATCGTGGCCGCGGCAGCGGCCCTTGGGAGGTTGTTGCCCAACCTGGGTGGACCGGGGACCCCGTGCAGGCGCCTGTTTGCCGGTGTCATCCGGAGCATGGCGCTGTACGGGGCCCCCATATGGGCGGATAGATTGTCGGCCCGGAACAAGGCCCTCCTGCGCAGGCCACAGAGAATAGTGGCCTGCCGAATCGCGAGGGCCTATGTGACCGTGTCACACGCGGCGGCGTGCGTCCTCGCTTGCACCCCGCCATGGGAGCTGGATGCCGGGGTGCACGCGGAGACGTACCGTGTGAGGGCCGAGGCCAGGGCGCGTGGGGACCGCCCTGGCCCCGAAGTGGTCGAGGGAGCTCGCCGAATGGCAGCTCGACGGCTGCGAGAGAGGTGGAAGGAGGAGCTGGAGGACTCCCCCTATGGAACCCGTACCATAGGGGCAGTCCTCCCGTCACTGGAGGGGTGGTTAGACCGAGGGCACGGCGGACTCGGGTTCCGGATGACGCAGGTGGTGACCGGACATGGTTGTTTCGGCCACTACCTGCATCAGATAGGAAGGGAGCCGAGTCCGTTATGTAATGAATGTGGCGCTCCGGACGACACGGCCCAACACACTCTGGAAGAGTGTGGCCGTTGGGATCTGGAGCGCCAAGACCTGGTGATGGAGATGGGAGGTGTGGAGGATCTCTCGCTGCACGCCGTAGTGGCGTTCATGCTCCGCAGCGAGAGATCCTGGGAGGCAGTGGCCTCCTTCTGCGAGACAGTTATCTCACAGAAGGAGGCCGCGGAGCGGGAGCGCGAAGACGAGGTCGACGCACCCCCGCTCCGGCGTAGGCGGAGGGGCAGGAGGCGGGCGCAGTTCGCCCGTCTCATGCCCTAAGGAGTCCGTGGTGTAGGGACCACAATTGGACTCCTCCCGTCTGGGGGAAGGATCGCCGCGTTCGACCCTTCCCCTCATCGGCGCGGGAGCACCGGCCACATGTGTAGGCCGGTGCGGCCTGGGGACACAGTGGATAGAAGTCCGCTGGATCACACTGTGTCCCCACTACAGGCAGGAGGGAGAAACGCCGGAGTGGTTTTAGTGGGTAGTGACTCCTCATACCATCTCGAGGAGTGAGTCCCACATACCCCTCGACAGCCCTAAGTCGAGGGGATGCGTAAGAGCATTTCCACTAAGAGCATTTCCACTCCGTCAAAAAAAAAAAAAAAAAAAAAAAAAAAAAAAAAAAGGTTAGGTTAGGTTAGGTTAGGTTAGGTTAGGTTAGGTTAGGTTAGGTTAGGTTAGGTTAGGTTAGGTTAGGTTAGGTTAGGTTAGGTTAGGTTAGGTTAGGTTAGGTTAGGTTAGGTTAGGTTAGGTTAGGTTAGGTTAGGTTAGGTTAGGTTAGGTTAGGTTAGGTTAGGTTAGGTTAGGTTAGGTTAGGTTAGGTTAGGTTAGGTTAGGTTAGGTTAGGTTAGGTTAGGTTAGGTTAGGTTAGGTTAGGTTAGGTTAGGTTAGGTTAGGTTAGGTTAGGTTAGGTTAGGTTAGGTTAGGTTAGGTTAGGTTAGGTTAGGTTAGGTTAGGTTAGGTTAGGTTAGGTTAGGTTAGGTTAGGTTAGGTTAGGTTAGGTTAGGTTAGGTTAGGTTAGGTTAGGTTAGGTTAGGTTAGGTTAGGTTAGGTTAGGTTAGGTTAGGTTAGGTTAGGTTAGGTTAGGTTAGGTTAGGTTAGGTTAGGTTAGGTTAGGTTAGGTTAGGTTAGGTTAGGTTAGGTTAGGTTAGGTTAGGTTAGGTTAGGTTAGGTTAGGTTAGGTTAGGTTAGGTTAGGTTAGGTTAGGTTAGGTTAGGTTAGGTTAGGTTAGGTTAGGTTAGGTTAGGTTAGGTTAGGTTAGGTTAGGTTAGGTTAGGTTAGGTTAGGTTAGGTTAGGTTAGGTTAGGTTAGGTTAGGTTAGGTTAGGTTAGGTTAGGTTAGGTTAGGTTAGGTTAGGTTAGGTTAGGTTAGGTTAGGTTAGGTTAGGTTAGGTTAGGTTAGGTTAGGTTAGGTTAGGTTAGGTTAGGTTAGGTTAGGTTAGGTTAGGTTAGGTTAGGTTAGGTTAGGTTAGGTTAGGTTAGGTTAGGTTAGGTTAGGTTAGGTTAGGTTAGGTTAGGTTAGGTTAGGTTAGGTTAGGTTAGGTTAGGTTAGGTTAGGTTAGGTTAGGTTAGGTTAGGTTAGGTTAGGTTAGGTTAGGTTAGGTTAGGTTAGGTTAGGTTAGGTTAGGTTAGGTTAGGTTAGGTTAGGTTAGGTTAGGTTAGGTTAGGTTAGGTTAGGTTAGGTTAGGTTAGGTTAGGTTAGGTTAGGTTAGGTTAGGTTAGGTTAGGTTAGGTTAGGTTAGGTTAGGTTAGGTTAGGTTAGGTTAGGTTAGGTTAGGTTAGGTTAGGTTAGGTTAGGTTAGGTTAGGTTAGGTTAGGTTAGGTTAGGTTAGGTTAGGTTAGGTTAGGTTAGGTTAGGTTAGGTTAGGTTAGGTTAGGTTAGGTTAGGTTAGGTTAGGTTAGGTTAGGTTAGGTTAGGTTAGGTTAGGTTAGGTTAGGTTAGGTTAGGTTAGGTTAGGTTAGGTTAGGTTAGGTTAGGTTAGGTTAGGTTAGGTTAGGTTAGGTTAGGTTAGGTTAGGTTAGGTTAGGTTAGGTTAGGTTAGGTTAGGTTAGGTTAGGTTAGGTTAGGTTAGGTTAGGTTAGGTTAGGTTAGGTTAGGTTAGGTTAGGTTAGGTTAGGTTAGGTTAGGTTAGGTTAGGTTAGGTTAGGTTAGGTTAGGTTAGGTTAGGTTAGGTTAGGTTAGGTTAGGTTAGGTTAGGTTAGGTTAGGTTAGGTTAGGTTAGGTTAGGTTAGGTTAGGTTAGGTTAGGTTAGGTTAGGTTAGGTTAGGTTAGGTTAGGTTAGGTTAGGTTAGGTTAGGTTAGGTTAGGTTAGGTTAGGTTAGGTTAGGTTAGGTTAGGTTAGGTTAGGTTAGGTTAGGTTAGGTTAGGTTAGGTTAGGTTAGGTTAGGTTAGGTTAGGTTAGGTTAGGTTAGGTTAGGTTAGGTTAGGTTAGGTTAGGTTAGGTTAGGTTAGGTTAGGTTAGGTTAGGTTAGGTTAGGTTAGGTTAGGTTAGGTTAGGTTAGGTTAGGTTAGGTTAGGTTAGGTTAGGTTAGGTTAGGTTAGGTTAGGTTAGGTTAGGTTAGGTTAGGTTAGGTTAGGTTAGGTTAGGTTAGGTTAGGTTAGGTTAGGTTAGGTTAGGTTAGGTTAGGTTAGGTTAGGTTAGGTTAGGTTAGGTTAGGTTAGGTTAGGTTAGGTTAGGTTAGGTTAGGTTAGGTTAGGTTAGGTTAGGTTAGGTTAGGTTAGGTTAGGTTAGGTTAGGTTAGGTTAGGTTAGGTTAGGTTAGGTTAGGTTAGGTTAGGTTAGGTTAGGTTAGGTTAGGTTAGGTTAGGTTAGGTTAGGTTAGGTTAGGTTAGGTTAGGTTAGGTTAGGTTAGGTTAGGTTAGGTTAGGTTAGGTTAGGTTAGGTTAGGTTAGGTTAGGTTAGGTTAGGTTAGGTTAGGTTAGGTTAGGTTAGGTTAGGTTAGGTTAGGTTAGGTTAGGTTAGGTTAGGTTAGGTTAGGTTAGGTTAGGTTAGGTTAGGTTAGGTTAGGTTAGGTTAGGTTAGGTTAGGTTAGGTTAGGTTAGGTTAGGTTAGGTTAGGTTAGGTTAGGTTAGGTTAGGTTAGGTTAGGTTAGGTTAGGTTAGGTTAGGTTAGGTTAGGTTAGGTTAGGTTAGGTTAGGTTAGGTTAGGTTAGGTTAGGTTAGGTTAGGTTAGGTTAGGTTAGGTTAGGTTAGGTTAGGTTAGGTTAGGTTAGGTTAGGTTAGGTTAGGTTAGGTTAGGTTAGGTTAGGTTAGGTTAGGTTAGGTTAGGTTAGGTTAGGTTAGGTTAGGTTAGGTTAGGTTAGGTTAGGTTAGGTTAGGTTAGGTTAGGTTAGGTTAGGTTAGGTTAGGTTAGGTTAGGTTAGGTTAGGTTAGGTTAGGTTAGGTTAGGTTAGGTTAGGTTAGGTTAGGTTAGGTTAGGTTAGGTTAGGTTAGGTTAGGTTAGGTTAGGTTAGGTTAGGTTAGGTTAGGTTAGGTTAGGTTAGGTTAGGTTAGGTTAGGTTAGGTTAGGTTAGGTTAGGTTAGGTTAGGTTAGGTTAGGTTAGGTTAGGTTAGGTTAGGTTAGGTTAGGTTAGGTTAGGTTAGGTTAGGTTAGGTTAGGTTAGGTTAGGTTAGGTTAGGTTAGGTTAGGTTAGGTTAGGTTAGGTTAGGTTAGGTTAGGTTAGGTTAGGTTAGGTTAGGTTAGGTTAGGTTAGGTTAGGTTAGGTTAGGTTAGGTTAGGTTAGGTTAGGTTAGGTTAGGTTAGGTTAGGTTAGGTTAGGTTAGGTTAGGTTAGGTTAGGTTAGGTTAGGTTAGGTTAGGTTAGGTTAGGTTAGGTTAGGTTAGGTTAGGTTAGGTTAGGTTAGGTTAGGTTAGGTTAGGTTAGGTTAGGTTAGGTTAGGTTAGGTTAGGTTAGGTTAGGTTAGGTTAGGTTAGGTTAGGTTAGGTTAGGTTAGGTTAGGTTAGGTTAGGTTAGGTTAGGTTAGGTTAGGTTAGGTTAGGTTAGGTTAGGTTAGGTTAGGTTAGGTTAGGTTAGGTTAGGTTAGGTTAGGTTAGGTTAGGTTAGGTTAGGTTAGGTTAGGTTAGGTTAGGTTAGGTTAGGTTAGGTTAGGTTAGGTTAGGTTAGGTTAGGTTAGGTTAGGTTAGGTTAGGTTAGGTTAGGTTAGGTTAGGTTAGGTTAGGTTAGGTTAGGTTAGGTTAGGTTAGGTTAGGTTAGGTTAGGTTAGGTTAGGTTAGGTTAGGTTAGGTTAGGTTAGGTTAGGTTAGGTTAGGTTAGGTTAGGTTAGGTTAGGTTAGGTTAGGTTAGGTTAGGTTAGGTTAGGTTAGGTTAGGTTAGGTTAGGTTAGGTTAGGTTAGGTTAGGTTAGGTTAGGTTAGGTTAGGTTAGGTTAGGTTAGGTTAGGTTAGGTTAGGTTAGGTTAGGTTAGGTTAGGTTAGGTTAGGTTAGGTTAGGTTAGGTTAGGTTAGGTTAGGTTAGGTTAGGTTAGGTTAGGTTAGGTTAGGTTAGGTTAGGTTAGGTTAGGTTAGGTTAGGTTAGGTTAGGTTAGGTTAGGTTAGGTTAGGTTAGGTTAGGTTAGGTTAGGTTAGGTTAGGTTAGGTTAGGTTAGGTTAGGTTAGGTTAGGTTAGGTTAGGTTAGGTTAGGTTAGGTTAGGTTAGGTTAGGTTAGGTTAGGTTAGGTTAGGTTAGGTTAGGTTAGGTTAGGTTAGGTTAGGTTAGGTTAGGTTAGGTTAGGTTAGGTTAGGTTAGGTTAGGTTAGGTTAGGTTAGGTTAGGTTAGGTTAGGTTAGGTTAGGTTAGGTTAGGTTAGGTTAGGTTAGGTTAGGTTAGGTTAGGTTAGGTTAGGTTAGGTTAGGTTAGGTTAGGTTAGGTTAGGTTAGGTTAGGTTAGGTTAGGTTAGGTTAGGTTAGGTTAGGTTAGGTTAGGTTAGGTTAGGTTAGGTTACAGGTTTTCGGACCACCCAAATAGTAGGATAGAGGTGTTACTAGGAGGGTACGTTCGAATCCACTGGCTCTTGAGGGTATTCTTTGTTCGGTGCGGATTGCTCTAGCGGTTTTGAAGTTATTGTGTTTTTAGTGTTTTTGTGATTTCCGAAAATTTGTTCCAAATTTTCGGAAATTAAAAAATTCATATTTAATTCTCCTTTGTTTTTTCTGTGGTTTTTTGTTTCGGAACTTGGTCTGCTCCACGTTTCTGACAGGTTGTTCGTTGCCGGGTAGCTCCAGGACCTTTAGTTCTGGAGTTATTGGGGGGGGAACAAATCTGTCATTGACCGTGCGGTCGAAGTTTCGATTCACTAAACTACATTTTAAGTTGGTTTTTTTGTTTTTCTTGTTTCTGGTTATTGTTTTTTCTTGTTTTCTTGTTATCGTTATTAGAGCTCGGGAGGGTGCGTGCGGTGCTATTTGTCGCATAATTTTTGGACACTCGTGTCCAAAGTTATTAGGCAAATAGCAGATTGCTATTCTTTTTCTGCAGTGTCGTCCAACTCTCGGTTAAGTTTGTAAAACTTTTCCGAGGGTTGTATCTCCTGCAGGAAAAGGAGGGGATTTTAGGGAATTTGTTTGGGGGTAGCCGGTCGCGAGTGCTGTCGAACGACACCACTCGCGCCGTATTACGTGGGGGGGTTCGGGAGAAATTAATTTTCTCCCGAAATTTTTCTTAAGTTGGGAAATTCGATCGACTCACGCTTGACGTGTTTCTCCATACGATCGAGTTTTTGACTTTTTCTTTTTGCCTTTTCTCAGCCATCCTTCCAGCTGGAAGGGGCTGAGTGGGGGGGAATCGAAGGGGTCATGGAGGCGGGGCCTTCAGTGGTTAGGGGGGAGGAAAGAGAGGCCAGGGAGACCGTTGAGGTCGACCTTTCCGAACTTTCCTCGGACGAGGGGGAAATGGAGACGCTGGTCGTCACCAAAGTGGGACCGACGTACGGGAGGGCAGCCAAGCGGCCCATTGCCGAGGGGGGGGACGAGCTCGAGGGGGCCAAGGTCAACTCGGCTCGTAGAGGGAGGGCTTTGCAGCCCAAAGGAGCGTACTCCGGGCTGGCTGCGGCCAAGTCCAAGCTCCGCGAACTGGAGTTCGCGGAGTTTGAGGATGAGGCGGACGCGGCAGCGGAGTACCGCTTGAGTTTCCCCACGCTGGGCTCACGCGGATCCCGCGGCTCCCGCTCCTCCCAAAGAAGGGGGAGGGGAGGCGTAGGATCTCCCTGCCTGAGTGAGGCATCGAGGGACTGCAGCCCCGAAGCCGGAGCGGGTATTGAAAGGAATGGGTGGCTGGAGAGCGCACGCTCCGCCGCCCATGTGATCATGGAGGAGGCCGCCAAGTGCGGAAACTTGAAGGGCGCAGTGTGGGGCAGGATGAACGTGGCCTGCCGGGACATCCTGGAGGCCACAGAAGTCCTGCAGGCCCACACTGAGTCGGAGGAGGTCCGCATCTTGCGTGCGGACAATAAGCGGATGCGGGAGCAAATGGCGCTCCTCACGTCGGAGACGAAGGCCTTGCGGACCGCGTTCTCCGACAGGAGGGCCGCTGCTCCCGCAACCCCCGTGCCGGCGACCTCCAAGTCCTGCGACTTCGCCGAGGTGATAGGGGAGCTCAAGAAGGAGCTCTTCCTGTCCCTCGGGGAAGTCATTCACGAAAGGTTTAGGGGCATGGGGGAAATGATTAACGTCCGGCTGGGGGAGTTGGAGAAACGTCTCCCAGCCGAGCCAATCCTCCGCCCATCCCTGGCGGCGGACCGCAAGAGGGCTGCGGCTGCCGGCACCCCTGCCGTGCAGCCTGCACCAGCGGCCGCGCTGCAAGCAGCGCTGACGCCCAAGCAGGCCCCCGCAAAAAGTGCGCAGAAGGTTGCTGCTGTGCCCTCTGTAGGGCCGGCCGCGAAGCCCCCGAGGCACGTTCCCGCACCGACCGGGATACCGACGGCGCAACCACCTCCCCAGGCGTCCTGGGTAGAGGTGGTACGGAAGGGGAAGGGGAAGGGGAAGGTGCCTAAGCCCGCTGCAGCCCCGGTAGCCGCAGCCAAGAAGCCCGCCCCCCTCCCTAAAAAATTGGCGGCACCCAGTACGGCGGCGGTGGTCATCGCCCTCAGGCCGGAGGCGGAGGCGTCATACGCCTCCGTTATGACGAAGGCAACTTCGTCCTTCGGCCTGGCGGAGGTGGGCCTTGACCACGTCAAGGTCCGGAAGACGGCCACGGGGGCCCGGATTATAGAGGTAGCCGGGGACAACAGCGGCAGAGCAGCAGATCAGCTCTGCCAAAAAATTGAAGCCCTCGTGGGCGACGTGGCCAGAGTGTATAGGCCCGTCAAAATGGCCGGAGTTCAAGTGACGGGCCTAGACGAGACCGCCACAAAGGAGGCGGTCGCCGCGGCCATCGTGGCCAAAGGGGGATGTCCTCTCCCCCAAATTAAGGTGGGGAATATCCGGGCACTCCGGAACGGGACGGGCTCCGTTCTGGTGCAGTGCCCGGTGTCGGTCGCGAACGTCCTCATTGAGGCGGGGCGTATTACGGTGGGGTGGTCGGCGGCCCAGGTCAAATCCCTGGGCGTCGCACCCATGAGGTGTTTCCGGTGCCTGGGCACCGGACACACGAGGGCCCTCTGCCCGTCATCCGTGGACCGGAGCGAATTATGCTTCCGGTGTAGCAAGCCGGACCATCGGATGACGGAATGCAAGGAGGTGAGGGCCTTCTGCGTGGTGTGCCACCTCGCCAAGCGCCCCTCCGCCCACATAATGGGGGGGCTGGCATGCGCCCCGCCAGAGGTTAGAGGGAGGGAGGCCCCTGCCCCCTTGGCCGCGGCCAAAAGCACTCTCGCCGCACCGGCCCCGGAGGTGACCTGCATGGATGTCTAAATGCCAGCACACCATTTAGACATCCTGCAGGGCAACGCCAACCACTCCGCTCGCGCTCAGGACCTGCTAATGCAGGTCATGGCCGAGTGGAGTATTGGCGTTGCAGTGGTGGCGGAGCCCTATTTCGTTCCGCCCCAGCCCAACTGGGTCGGGGCGACGGATGGGGCAGTGGCGGTTGTGGTGCCGAGAGGGGGAGATTTCCTCCCCCTCTCTCAGGTGGAGAGGGGACCGGGTCTTGCGGCGGCCAAATGGGGAGATACCATCATTGTAGGTGTGTATTTCTCCCCAAATCGGCCGCTGCGAGAATTTGAGGCCTTCCTCGAGGAAGTGGGAGGAGTGGTGAGGCGAGGGAACCCAGCACAGGTCATCGTGCTGGGGGACCTCAATGCCAAGAGCCCGATGTGGGGATCGGCCGTCACAAACCCCAAGGGCGAAGCCCTTGGGGAATGGACGGTCGTGACAGGACTGGCGGTGCTGAACCGGGGCACGGCCAACACATGCGTGCGGCGGCAGGGGGGGTCGATTGTGGACGTTTCGTTCGCCACCCCCGCAATCGCCGCACGCATTGCCGATTGGCGTGTCCTGGAGGACGTGGAGACCCTCTCCGATCATCTGTACGTTCGGATGAGGGTCCACACCACGGCCGGCGGCGCAGCACCGCCAGGCCTGAGGAGGGGGAGACGGGCCACCTCGCAGCTTCCGAGGTGGACCGTCTCGCGCCTGGACCCGGAGATGGTGGAGGAGGCAGCCGCGGTCCAGGCGTGGGGGGAGGCTCGGCCGAGGGACGCAACCGTGGAGGGGCGTGCCGCACACTTCCGTGCAACGTTGCAGGAAGTGTGCGACGCGTCCATGCCACGGGCGCAGCGGGTGCCGGCGAGGAGGCAAGTTTACTGGTGGACGGAAGAGATTGCGACTCTCCGTGCCGCCAGTAACCGAGCTCGCCGGGCTTACACCCGCTGCAGGCGGAGGAGGCACACGGCCGAGGAGGAGGGCCTCCTCTATGAGGCCCTCAGGAGGGCTAAGGGAGATTTCCAAAAGGAAATCTCCCTTAGGAAGGAGGCAGCGCGCGAGGAGTTCCTGGCCACACTGGACAGAGACCCATGGGGGAGGCCGTACAAGCTGGTCCGGAATCGGATGCAGCATGCCCCCCCCATGGACTCGCTGGAGCCGGAACTCCTCGCACGCATAGTGGAGGGGTTGTTCCCCGCAGCGCCGGAGTTTGCTCCGCCGAGTATGTCCATCCGCTCGGCGGAGCCGGCCCCGCTTGAACTCGTCGTCCCGCCGATCACGGACGATGAGTTCAAGTGGGCCATAGATCGGCTGCGGGGAAGGAAGAAGGCCCCAGGGCCGGACGGGGTGCCGGGGAAAGTTCTCCCGGCAGCCCTGCAGCATCTCGGGGACCGCCTAAGACTCCTTTACGACGATTGTCTGAAGGAGGGGCGATTCCCGAGATGCTGGAAGGAGGGAAGGGTATGCCTGCTGCGGAAGGAGGGCCGCCCCGCGGACAGTCCCTCCGGCTATCGCCCCATCGTCCTTTTGGACGAGGTGGGGAAAATGCTGGAGCGGATCCTGTCCCGCCGCATCGCTGACCATCTGAGCGATGCGGGCCCGGACCTGTGCGATCGGCAGTACGGGTTCCGGGAGGGGCGGTCCACGTTGGACGCGCTGAAGTCACTCCGAGACTTCAGCGAAGACGCAGCAGGCAGAGGGGAGGGTGTGGTGGCGGTGTCGCTAGACATCGCCAACGCGTTCGGCACCCTCCCCTACGGGGTGATAAGGGAGGCACTCACGTACCATCGA
The DNA here is from genome assembly GCA_947086405.1 of Esperia sulphurella. NCBI lineage: Eukaryota > Metazoa > Arthropoda > Insecta > Lepidoptera > Oecophoridae > Esperia > Esperia sulphurella. Next base: position 15,715,717 of record OX352272.1, read on the forward strand.
GTGCCTCCCTACCTCAGGAGGATTGTGGAGCACTACCTTACGGAGAGGGTAGTGCTCTACGAAAGAGGGGGCCATGTCTCCAGTAGAGACATGGCGTGCGGGGTTCCACAGGGGTCGGTGCTCGGGCCACTCCTGTGGAATATAGGCTTCGACTGGGCCATCCGAGGGGTTCAGCTTCCCCGCATGGCCACCATATGTTATGCCGACGATACTATGGTGGCGGTGCGGGGGAAGGAGTACCGCGAGGTGCGGAGGAGGGCGGAGGTTGCGGCCGAGCTAGTGATCGGCCGCATCAGATTGTTAGGATTGAGCGTGTCCCTTGCCAAGACTGAGGCCATCGTATTCGGTGGCCGAGGTTGGAGGTGGGGGGCGGGGGACACGCTCCAGATCGGCGGAGAACGGGTCCGGATCAAGGCCACGATAAAATATCTTGGCCTTGTTCTGGACCGGAGGTGGGGATTCGGGGAGCACTTTCGCAGACTGGCTCCCCGAATCGTTGGCGCGGCGTCGGCCCTCGGCCGGCTGCTCCCCAACGTGGGAGGACCGAGGGCCTCATGCCGGCGCCTATATGCGGGAGTGCTGCGAAGCATGGCGTTATACGGCGCGCCAATCTGGGCCGACAAGTTGTCGGCCCAGAATAAGGCCCTCCTCCGCAGGCCGCAAAGAGTGGCGGCCTGTCGGATTGTGAGGGCCTACGCGACGGTGTCGCACGCGGCGGCGTGCGTCCTCGCCTGCACCCCTCCCTGGGAGCTGGATGCCCAGGTGCAGGCGAGGACGTACCAAGTGAGGGCCGAGGCCAGGGCGCGTGGGGACCGCCCTGGCCCCGAAGAAGTGGAGGGGGCGCGCCGAACGGCCGCCCGAAGGATGAGGGACCGGTGGAAGAGCGACCTGGAGGACTCCCCCTATGGTACACGTACCATAGGGGCACTCCTCCCGTCGCTCGACGCCTGGCTGGATAGGGGGCACGGCGGTCCCGGCTACCGTCTCACGCAGGTGATGACCGGGCATGGTTGCTTCGGTCATTACCTGCACGGTATTGGGAGGGAGCCGAGCCCGCAGTGCCACGACTGTGGCGCTCCGGACGACACGGCCCAGCACACCTTGGAGGTGTGCAGTCGCTGGGTCCCGGAGCGCCTCGAGTTGCGGGCGGCCACCGGTCACGGAGGGGATCTCTCGCTGCACAGCGTGGTTGCGACCATGCTGAGCAGCGAGAGATCGTGGGAGGGAGTGGCCTCCTTCTGCGAGAGCGTGATCTCACAGAAGGAGGCCGCGGAGCGGGAGCGCGAAGACAATGTCGACGCACTCCCGCTCCGGCGTAGACGGAGGGGCAGGAGGCGGGCGCAGTTCGCTCGTCTCACGCCCTTGGAGTCCGTGGTGTAGGGACCACAGTTGGACTCCACCCGTCTGGGGGAAGGATCGCCGCGTTCGACCCTTCCCCTCATCGGCGCGGGAGCACCGGCCACATGCTTAGGCCGGTGCGGCCTGGGGACACAGTGGATCGAAATACATTGGGACCACACTGTGTCCCCACTACAGGCAGGAGGGTGAAACGCCGGAGTGGTTTTAGTGGGTAGTGACTCCTCATACCATCTCGAGGAGTGAGTCCCACATACCCCTCGACAGCCCTAAGTCGAGGGGATGCGTAAGAGCATTTCCACTCCGTCAAAAAAAAAAAAAAAAAAAAAAAAAAAAAAAAAAAGGTTAGGTTAGGTTAGGTTAGGTTAGGTTAGGTTAGGTTAGGTTAGGTTAGGTTAGGTTAGGTTAGGTTAGGTTAGGTTAGGTTAGGTTAGGTTAGGTTAGGTTAGGTTAGGTTAGGTTAGGTTAGGTTAGGTTAGGTTAGGTTAGGTTAGGTTAGGTTAGGTTAGGTTAGGTTAGGTTAGGTTAGGTTAGGTTAGGTTAGGTTAGGTTAGGTTAGGTTAGGTTAGGTTAGGTTAGGTTAGGTTAGGTTAGGTTAGGTTAGGTTAGGTTAGGTTAGGTTAGGTTAGGTTAGGTTAGGTTAGGTTAGGTTAGGTTAGGTTAGGTTAGGTTAGGTTAGGTTAGGTTAGGTTAGGTTAGGTTAGGTTAGGTTAGGTTAGGTTAGGTTAGGTTAGGTTAGGTTAGGTTAGGTTAGGTTAGGTTAGGTTAGGTTAGGTTAGGTTAGGTTAGGTTAGGTTAGGTTAGGTTAGGTTAGGTTAGGTTAGGTTAGGTTAGGTTAGGTTAGGTTAGGTTAGGTTAGGTTAGGTTAGGTTAGGTTAGGTTAGGTTAGGTTAGGTTAGGTTAGGTTAGGTTAGGTTAGGTTAGGTTAGGTTAGGTTAGGTTAGGTTAGGTTAGGTTAGGTTAGGTTAGGTTAGGTTAGGTTAGGTTAGGTTAGGTTAGGTTAGGTTAGGTTAGGTTAGGTTAGGTTAGGTTAGGTTAGGTTAGGTTAGGTTAGTCGGGTCAGTGCGCTCGTCCAGGTTGGTCGTTCGCACTTTCTCGCTCTTCGCGGTCTCTGGCTTTCTGCAGCCATCGGGGTAGGGAGAGTTCTGGCTCTCGAAGTTGCGGGTTCCGTCTCGCGTCGCCCTTGTTGGGATTCTGCTCCCAGGGCACCAGCACCACTGGGGATTTAATTATAGATTTGTTTGTGGCTATTTTTAATTGTCATTTTAAACTTTTGAAGTTTAATTTCACTTTTAAAAATAGTTAACAAAAATTTTTGATATCTGTCGGGGGCTGATAAAATTCTTCCCGGCGTTTGCCGTCGGCTGCCGCTTTCCCCATATTTTTAGGACCTTTGGTTCTATTTATTGTGGGGAAAAGCGTGAGTTGGCTTCAAGCGCTCGGAAGTTTAGCGTCTTCGCCCGAAATTTATTAAAAATTCTTTTTGCGGGTAGCTTCACTTTTTCTTTGTTTTGGGGTTAGTGGTGTTGGAGGCCTTGTGGAGTCCTTTCGGCTGCCGTTTGTTCCATAACTTTTGAACACTCCGTTCAAAAGTTATAGGGGCAAACGTGCATTGCTATTTCATCGAATCAGGGGCGAAAACTACCCGAATAACTTGGTAAAGTTGTTCGGGGAGCAGTAGCTCCTGAGATCGAAGGGGGGGAGGGTTGTTGTTTTTGGGGGAGGGAGCCGGCTGCTTGGTCTGTCCTTGGACACCAAGTACGCCATCGTACCTCAAGGGGGGGAGGAGGGGGAATTTTTTCCCCTTAAGTTTGTAAAAAGTGGCCGGGTCACACTTGACCACTTTTTGCAAACTTTTTGTTTTGGTCGTTTTTATCTTATTTTGGTTATTTGTTTGGGGGTAGCCGGTCGCGAGTGCTGTCGAACGACACCACTCGCGCCGTATTACGTGGGGGGGTCACACTTGACGCGTTTTTACGAACGCTTGCTTTCTTTTTGCCCACACTTCAGTTCTCCTTCCTCCTGGAAGGGTCTGAGTGGGGGGAAAAGGTGGGGGAGATGGAGGCGGGGCCTTCAAAGGCCCGCACGGGGGGGGGGAAGGGGCCCGAAAGCCCAGGAACGTCTCCAATTCGGGGGCGTTCTGGACTGAGGAGCGGACGGAGGCCGACCGTGGTCAGCGTTTCGGACTCGAACTCGGAGTCCGAGAGTGACCACGGGAGGGGGGAAGCGGAGTTTCCCACAAGGGAGACGGGGCAGGGGGCCCAAATTGAGAGAGAGGTCTCCTCGGAAACGAGGAGATCGGGTAAGAGGGCGGGCAGTGATAGCCTTAGGCCGGAGGAGGAGGCCAAGGTTAACACTGCCCGCAGAGGAAGGCAGCCCCTGTCAAAGGGGGCGTACGTGGGCCACTCGGTGGCGAAGTCCCAGCTCCGCGAGCTCGAGAACGAGCTCGAGTTCGCGGAGTACGAGAAGGAGGCGGACGCGGCGGCGGACTACCGTCTCAGCTTCCGCCTGGACTCCCGCCCTATAGATAGGGGAGGGAAAAAGGGGGCAAGGCAGAGGGAGGCTGTGAGAGATCGCAGCCCCCTTCTTCCTGCCCCCCCGGGCGCAGGTGAGGATGGTGAAGACGGGGACTGGGTGGCCACCACACGACGGGCCGCCCACTCCATACTGGAGGAGGCCCGCAAATGCGGTAATCTGAAGGGCGCCACTTGGGGGCGCATGAATGAAGCCTGCAGAGAGATTCTGCAGGCTTCCGACATGATGGAGAGGAAGGAGGAGTCGGAGGTTGTCCGCATACTTAGAGCGGACAACAAAAGGATGAGGGAGGAGCTGGCGCTTCTTCGCTCGGAGACGAAAGCTTTGAGGCTCGCGTTCTCCGAGAGGAGCGCCGCTTCCTCGTCCACTCCGGCTCCTGTCCAGGGCTCGGAGGACCTCCCGGCGCTCGTGGCAACGCTCCAGAGGGAGCTGTTCGTCTCCCTCGGAGACGTAATCCACGAGCGGTGCCGGGCAATGGGCGAGATGGTCAGTGTGCGTCTGGCGGAGGTCGAGAAACGGCTTCCGGCGGAGCCCACTGTCCGTCCCCCATTGGCGGCGGACCGCCGGAGGGAGGCAGCGGCCAGAGCCTTGGCTGCTGGGTTGGTGGTGGCGCCACCCCAACCCCAGCCGCCCAAGAAGGCGGCCGCACAAAGGGGGGTGCCGGTGGCACCCCCAGCTGCGGCCAAGCGGCCGACGGCGAGGCCGCCTCCAGTGCCGGCTCCCGGGCCCGCCAAAGGCCCAACCTTGAGGACTGACGGTGCGGGTCCTTCAACCGCCACCCAGCCACCTCCTCCCCAATCATCATGGGTGGAGGTGGTAAAGAGGAAGGGGAAGGGTAGGGGGAAGGGGAAACCCAACCCGCCCCCCCCGGCAGGACAGGCGAAGAAGGCCCCGGCGCAGGCGCCAGGGCCAAAGAAAATGGCGACCCCCACCACCTCGGCGGTGGTGATCGCCCTTAAGCCTGACACGGAGGCAACGTATGCCTCCGTGATGACGAGGGCGATCACCTCATTTGATCTCGCCGAGGTGGGCCTGGAGCATGTGCGGGTGCGGCAGACCGCTGCCGGGGCCCGCATTATCGAGGTCCCCGGGGACAGCGACGGGCGGGCTGCCGACGCATTATGCGCCAGGATTAGTGAGCTGGTGGGGGAGCAGGCGCGGGTGTACCGTCCCGTCAAAATGGCCTGTATTCAAATCACCGGCCTTGACGAGACGGTCACCCCTGACCGGGTGCTGGCTGCCGTGGTGGTAAAGGGTGGGTGTCAGCCCGCCCAGGTTAAAGTAGGGGCCGTCAGGGCGCTCCGCGGCGGATCCGGGTCTGTGCTCGTACAGTGCCCGGTTGCCGTTGCGAACGCCCTGATCGCGGCGGGAAGGTTGGTGGTGGGCTGGTCGTCGGCCCAAGTGAAAACACTTGGGCCGGCGCCCATGCGCTGCTATAAGTGCATGGGGACGGGGCACACCAGGGCGCTCTGCCCATCGTCTGTGGAAAGGGGCGCCCTGTGTTTCAGGTGCAGCAGGCCGGGCCATCGGATGGTTGACTGCACAGAGGCAAAAGCCTTCTGTGCAGTCTGCCACCAGGCCAAGCTGCCTGCTGCACATATGATGGGGGGATTGGTGTGTGCCCCGCCCACCACCAAGGGAAAGGCGGCCCCGCCTGGGGCCCCGAAGAGAAATGCCCCAGCGGCCCCGGAGGTCATCAGCATGGACGTCTAAATGCCAGTACACCGGCATTTAGACGTCCTGCAGGGCAATCTGAACCACTCCGCCCGAGCCCAGGACCTGCTCATGCAGGTCATGGCGGAGTGGTCCATTGATGTGGCGGCTATAGCGGAGCCGTACTTTGTCCCTCCGCAGCCCAACTGGGCCGGGGCTGCGGATGGAAAAGTGGCGTTGGTGGTGCCGACGACTGGCGGTGCGGTCCCCCTCTCTCCAGTGGAGAGTGGGCCGGGCTACGTGGCGGCTAAATGGGGAGAGATAGTACTGCTGGCAGTATATTTCTCCCCTAACAAGCCGCTGCGGGACTTCGAGGGCTTTCTGGAAGCCCTCGAAAGAGTCCTGCGGAGGGTTAGTCCGGCCCAGCTGATATTGCTGGGGGACTGCAACGCCAAAAGTGCGGAGTGGGGGTCGGTCACCACCAACGCCAAGGGGGTGGCCCTCAGCGAATGGGTGGCTGAGATGGGGCTCGTGGTGTTAAACCAGGGCAGCGTCGACACATGTGTGCGACGGGAGGGGGGATCCATAGTGGACGTATCGTTCGCTACCCCCCTCATCGCTGCACACATCGTGGACTGGCGCGTCCTGGAGGACGTGGAGACCCTCTCCGACCATGTATATGTTCGGATGAGGGTCCAGACCGCGTCCGGAGCCCCATCTCCCAGGCTGAGGGCCAGGAGGGAGGGTCTGCTCCCGAGGTGGGCGGTGACACGCCTCGACAGGGATATGGCGGCAGAAGCCGCCATGGTCGAGGCGTGGTGTGCTCCCCCGCCGGCCACCTTGGGAGTAGAGGAGAGGGTGGTGCAGTTCCGAGCGGCCCTGCAGTCGGTATGCGACGCGTCCATGCCCCGGGCGCGTCGGATACCGGCTAAAAAGCAGGTTTACTGGTGGAACGAAGAGATTGCGGCTCTTCGGATCACCAGTAACAGAGCCCGCCGGAACTACACCAGATGCAGACGGCGCCGACATGAGGAGTGGGAAGAGGAGCTCTTGTATGGGCTCCTCAGGGAGGCCAAAGTGGCCCTCCAAGCGGCCATCTCAAAGAGGAAGGATGAGGCGCGTGAGGAGTTCCTGGCCACGCTAGACCGGGATCCATGGGGGAGGCCATATAGGGTGGTGCGTAGTAAGATGGCGCACGCCCCCCCCATGGAATCCATGGAGCCGGAACTCCTCACGCGGGTCGTGGAGGGCCTCTTTCCCTCGGCGGCGGACTTTGCGCCGCCGAGCATGTCGGAACCGTCTGCGGAGCCGGAGGGTCCCGTCCATCTCGTCATACCGCCAGTCACGGATGACGAGATGGAACGAGTAGTGAGCCGACTGCGATCGTGCAGGAAGGCTCCGGGACCCGACGGCGTTCCTGGGAAGGCACTAGCAGTAGCCCTGGAGCACCTCGGGAGCCGTCTTAAGTCCCTCTTTGACGATTGTCTCAAAGAGGGACGCTTCCCGAGGTGCTGGAAGGAGGGGCGCCTGTGCCTTCTCAGGAAGGAGGGCCGCCCGCCGGACTGTCCCTCCGGCTATCGCCCCATCGTCCTGCTGGACGAGATGGGGAAGATGCTGGAGAGGATCCTGTCCAGCCGCATTGTGGACCACCTGGTGGACACGGGCCCGGACTTGTCAGATAGACAGTTCGGGTTCCGGGAGGGGAGGTCCACAATAGATGCGCTGAGGTCCCTCAGGGACTTCAGCGAGGATGCGGTGGACAGGGGGGAGGGTGTGGTGGCGGTGTCCTTGGACATCGCCAACGCGTTTGGCACCCTCCCCTACGCAGTCATTAGGGAGGCACTTCGGTACCACCAAGTGCCTCCCTACCTTCGGCGGATAGTGGAGCACTACCTCAGCGGGAGGGTAGTGCTCTACGAGCGGAGCGGCCGGATGATGGCCCACGTCATGACGTGCGGTGTTCCACAGGGGTCCGTGCTCGGACCCCTGCTCTGGAACATCGGGTATGACTGGGCCATCAGGGGGGAGCAGCTTCCCCGGATGATCACCATCTGTTACGCTGATGACACGATGGTGGCCGTCCGGGGACGCGAGAGGGGCGAGGTCTTGGGGAGAGCGACGATTGCGACCGAGCTCATAGTCGGTCGCATAGCCAGGCTAGGCCTGAGCGTCTCTCTCTCCAAGACCGAGGCAATCACGTTCGGTGGGCCACGTTGGCAGCTGAGAGCCGGAGCCACGATCCCCGTAGGGGGAGAGCGGGTCCAGGTCAAGGCCAATATCAAGTACCTTGGCCTTGTCCTGGACCGCAAGTGGGATTTCGGGGAGCACTTCACGCGAAGTGCTCCCCGACTAGTGAGGGCGGCTTCGGCTCTGGGCAGACTGCTGCCAAATCTGGGGGGACCTGGGGCTCCGTGCCGGCGTCTCTATGCAGGGGTCGTGCGAAGCATGGCCCTGTATGGAGCGCCGGTATGGGCAGACAGGTTGTCGGAGAGGAATAAAGTGCTTCTCCGACGCCCCCAGAGGGTGGTGGCCCACCGAATGGTGAAGGCCTATTCAACGGTGTCTCATGCGGCGGCATGCGCCCTCGCCTGCACTCCTCCCTGGGAGCTCGATGCCCAGGTGCAGGCGAGGACATACGACGAGCGGGCGGCGGCCAGGGCGCGAGGAGAACGCCCTGACCGCGAAGTCGTAGAGAGGGCTCGTCGGCAGGTGACCCGCCGCATGAGAGACCGTTGGAAGAGCGGCTTGGAGGATTGCCCCTATGGTACCCGCACTATAGGGGCTCTCCTCCCGTCGTTTGAGGGGTGGCTGTCGAGGGGGCACGGGGGCCTCGGCTTCCGACTGACGCAGGTGATGACTGGGCATGGTTGCTTCGGTCATTACCTGCACAACATTGGAAGGGAGCCGAGTCCTCGGTGCCACGAGTGTGGCGCTCCAGACGATACGGCCCAGCACACACTGGAGGAGTGTAGTAGCTGGGACCGGGAGCGCCACGAGCTAGTGACGGCCACCGGGAGAGGGGATCTCTCGCTGCACAGTGTGGTTGCGACCATGCTGAGCAGCGAGAGATCGTGGGAGGCAGTGGCCTCCTTCTGCGAGACAGTCATCTCACAGAAGGAGGCCGCGGAGCGGGGACGAGAAGACGAAGTCGACGCGCCCCTGCTCCGGCGTAGGCGGAGGGGCAGGAGGCGGGCGCAGTTCGCCCGCCTCATGCCTTAGTGGAGTCCGTGGTGTAGGGACCACATTTTGGACTCCACCCGTCTGGGGGAAGGATCGCCGCGTTCGACCCTTCCCCTCTTTGGCGCGGGAGCACCGGCCACGTATTAAGCCGGTGCGGCCTGGGGACACAGTGGCTTGAAGTACATTGGGACCACACTGTGTCCCCACTACAGGCAGGAGGGTGAAACGCCGGAGTGGTTTTAGTGGGTAGTGACTCCTCATACCATCTCGAGGAGTGAGTCCCACATACCCCTCGACAGCCCTAAGTCGAGGGGATGCGTAAGAGCATTTCCACTCCGTCAAAAAAAAAAAAAAAAAAAAAAAAAAAAAAAAAGGTTAGGTTAGGTTAGGTTAGGTTAGGTTAGGTTAGGTTAGGTTAGGTTAGGTTAGGTTAGGTTAGGTTAGGTTAGGTTAGGTTATATGGCTATGTGGCGCGTTCGGTATGCGTTCGCCTGCCAATGTAAATGTTCGAGGTTCGATCCCCAGCATGGTACCACAGAGGATGTGCTTTTTCTCCCCCATGGTGTCAGCCTTGTCGTGGCGGGGGAGCTCAGTAGCCCCGGGCAATCCAGCCCGGGGTGAAGCTAATGACACCGAGGTGGGTCTCTCCAAGTCCCTTCGGGGAGGCGGAGAGACGCGTCTCTCCACGTGTCCCTCTGCTGTATGCAGAGGGCACAGTGGGAGAGGCAAGGGCGGGCTCGCGGCAAGGTGCCGCTGAGCAGGCACTGTGGGAGTCCCCACGTGCCACCGTCGTATCCCGAATCCCAATCCCACCTTTCCAATTCCTTTATCCTTCCCAAATTCCCCTTTCCTATCCCTTTTCCGATGGTGGGAGTAGTGGCGGTTGGCGTGCCAGTGTCCCCTGGCGTGCCCTCCGTCCAAGGTGGAGGCCTCACCAACCTCCACCCCCGGTACCCGTCATGTGGCTTCAACGACCCTCGTGTGGTGTAAGAGGGTATGTTGTCGCATGGCGGGCCGAGGCGGGCTTGCCTTAATTGGCCGGCCAAGAGAGAAGGAAAACTTGTAAATAAACCCGTGAGAACACACGTAATACCCTGTGGATACTTGGGGGCCTCCACTGTATATTTTCCCCCCTCCTAGGATGGGCGTAGCCGACGGAGGAGTTTAAATCGCCTTTTCTCGTGGGAATAAAAATGGAAAACATAATTAAAACAAAAAATGGAGGAGGAACGGGAGAGGAGGGAGCTGACGTGGCAGGTGCATCAGACACCAGTCTGATCTCTGTATCGTCGCTGGATTCCTCCAGGGCTACTAAGTTCTGGAGGAAACGAGGTGAGAGGAAAAGACGGCGCCTGAGCGGCACTAGCTCGGCGTCGTCTAGCGAGGAGGAGCAGGGTGGGGAGAAGGAGCGAGCCAAGCGGGCCAGTAATACGAGTACCTCCCCGGTTGTCAGGGGAAGAGGCCGCCCGCCTACCACCGGCCAGTATGTTGGTCTAGCCAAAGCCAAAGCCGAATACCTCAAGCTCCAGGAGAAGGAGCTGGAGCTTGAGGCGGAGAAAGAAGTGGCCGCACTGGCCCGAAAGAACCGGGAGTCTCGCAGAGGCTGCGAAGCCGCCTCAGCAGCCCCGGTACACCAGGAGGAGGACACAGAGGGTGCAACAACAGCCGCCGCCCTCAACAAGCAAGTGGCCGACGCACTTGAGACCGTCCGCATGGTCTCGAGCAAGTCGGCCAACTTAAAGGGAACTTTTAAAAAGTGCCTGAATGAGGCTGTAGCGTCCATCTCGGACGCTGTGCGGGCTCTGCACGGCCGAACGTCAAGCGAGGAGACTGCCAGACTGCAGGCCAACAACATCCGCTTGCAGTCTGAGCTGGACGAGCTCCGTAAAGAGTTCGCCCAGCTTCGGGCGGAGATGGATATGGGGCGCCGGCGGGTGGATTCGCCCGCGGCCCCGATGGAGGTGGAGGCGGCGAGGGTTGGAATGATTTCTCCCACCATCCCTGAGGTGGACTTCCCTCCCCTGCCTCCACCCAGCAAACAAAAGAGGGTGAGCCGTCCTACTGTTGAGCGCCCTCCGGCGGCTTCGGCACTGGAGGAGATCTCGCGCTCCATCATGCTACAAGTCGGGAGCATGATGAGCGCGAGGTTGGAGGCTCTGGAGGAGCGACTCCTGCCGGAGAAACGGCTGCGCCCTCCACTCGCGGCGGATAAGAAATCGGCCCCACCTCCCGCACAACAGGGAGAGAAGGGGAAAGGTAAGGGGAAGAAGAGCGCTCCCCCGCCTCCCTCTTCTGCCCAAAAGGGTCTGAAGGAGAAGAAGAGCGCTCCACCACCACCCCCTCCCGCCCATCAGGGAGGGAAGAAAAAGGAGGTGAAGAAGAAGGGGGTCGCCGCTAAGGTTGTCCCCCCGCAGAGTGCGCCACGCCCTCTCCCACCGGCGCCCGCGTCGACGGCAGAGGGCTGGAATGTGGTGGTGAAGCGTGGGGCCAAGAAGAAGGCCCCATCTGCTCCCACCCCCCCTGCGGCGAAGAAGGCCGCGACGCGCCCCCAAAAGCTCCGTCCTCCTCGGTCGTCGGCTGTGGTGCTCACACTGCAGCCGGCGGCCGTGGAGGGCGGCATAACTTACGAGGCGGTAATGAAGGAGGCCAAGGCAAAAATAAACTTGGCCGACTTCGGAATCGCCACCGGCGTCAGGATGAAAACGGCGGCCACTGGGGCGCGAATCCTGGAGGTACCAGGCGCCTCCAGTGGCGAGATGGCAGACTCCCTAGCCAATAAGCTAAGGGAGACATTCAAGGAGGATGAGGTCCGTGTCTCCAGGCCCACGAGGTGCGCAGAAATGCGTATCTCGGGCCTGGACGACTCGGTCTCCTCGACGGAGGTGGTGGCTGCGGTGGCCCGAGCGGGTGAGTGCTCCGCCGAGGCGGTCAAGTCAGGCGAGATCCGCAAGGACTTCGCGGGCCTCGGCACGTTGTGGGTGCGCTGCCCGGTGGCCGCCGCCAAGAAGGTGGTGGACGGTGGCCGCCTGCTAGTCGGATGGGTGGCCGCCCAAGTGCGTCTGCTGGAGCCCAGACCCATGCGGTGCTACCGCTGCTTGGAGCTGGGCCATGTCCGGCAGGCGTGCCCGACGGAGGCCGTGGATCGCAGCGATCAGTGTTATCGCTGCGGTCAGCCCGGCCATAAAGCCGGCCAATGCTCGGCCGCCCCGCACTGCACCCTGTGCGAGGTGGCTAAAAAGCCCGCAGGGCATACGGTGGGCAGCAAAGAATGTGCTGCCCCCCGCACAAGGAGGAGGGGGAGGAAGAGTGGCGATGGCCTTAGGGTCCCCTCGCCAACAATCCACCCGTCGAAAGGTACCGTAGACGGGGCCGGGGGGGACTTGATGGACACCGCTAATTAATGTCCATTGAGTTCCTCCAGGCGAACATCAACCACTGCGCCAGAGCTCAGGATCTGCTGATCCAGAGCATGGTGCAGTGGTCAATACAGGTGGCCGTGATCGCCGAGCCTTACTTTGTCCCGCCCAGATCAAGCTGGGCGCAGGACCTCGAGGGCTCGGTGGCCATTGTTTCGCAGGAGGCCGCAGGTTCCCCCCCTCTGGATAGGGTGACGAGGGGTCGGGGATGGGTGGCGGCCCACTTAGCAGAGATAGTGGTGGTGGGGGTGTACTTCTCGCCAAGTCGGAGCCTAGCCGATTTCGATCAGCTTTTGATCGAAATCGGGGCTCTGATTGGCCAGAGTCGCCCCAGCATGGTGCTCGTTGCCGGTGATCTCAATGCCAAGTCCATGGCCTGGGGATCCCCGGCGACGGACGCGCGCGGCGAGTCAGTGGAGGACTGGCTGGTGGAGACCGGGCTGGTTGTGTTGAACCGGGGGTCGACAAATACGTGCGTGCGGCAACAGGGCGGCTCAATTGTGGACGTCTCGTTCGCCAATGCCGCCCTGGCGCGCCGTATTCAGGGCTGGGAAGTGCTGGAGGGGGTGGAGACGTTGTCGGACCACCTGTATGTCCGATTTAGCGTTTCCACTCCTCCAGGTACCCCGAGCGGTCCAAGCCGACCCCCGCGAGGGGGAGGCCCGCGCTGGGTGCTCAGGCGTATGGACCCGGACGTGCTAGTGGAGGCGGCCGTGGTCCAAGCCTGGACACCCGTGCCGGAAGGCCCGGTAGAGGTGGAGCGGGAGGTGGAGTGGCTCGGGATGGCCATGTCGCGCGTCTGCGACGCGGCCATGCCTCGAGCAGGCCCACCCCGGGCCCGGCGTCAGGTGTACTGGTGGAGTGAGGAGCTCGCGCAGCTACGCGCAGCGTGTGTAGCGGCGAGGCGCCAGTACACCCGGTCCCGGAGGCGGAGGAGGAGGGACGAGGTGGAGGAGGCCCGGCTCTATGCCACCTACAGGGAGTGTTCCACTACCCTGAAGGTGGCCATAGCGAACGCCAAGGCATTGGCGGAGGAGGAAATGCTGGAGACGTTGAACAGCGATCCTTGGGGGAGGCCGTACAGGTTGGTGAGGCAGAAGCTTCGCCCCTGGGCTCCCCCCTTGACGCAAAGTCTCCAGCAGCAGGTCCTGGACCGGGTGGTCGGATCCCTGTTTCCGAACAGGGCCGGCCACGTTCCTCCGCCAATGGCGGCGGCCGGGCGGGAGGAGGAGGAGGAGGAGGGCGCGGGAGTGTCTGTACCCGAGCTGACCGAGGGTCAGCTGAAGGCGGCGGTGTTGCGGCTCCGGGGCAAGAACGTCGCCCCGGGGCCCGACGGTGTACCGGGACGCGCCTTGGCGCTGATGCTCGGTCCGCTCGAGCCACGGGTGAGGGCGCTCTTTGGAGCGTGCCTTGGACAGGGCCAGTTTCCACGCAGATGGAAGACGGGGAAACTGGTCCTGCTAAAGAAGGAGGGGCGACCGGCCGACTCGCCGTCGGCGTATCGGCCGATCGTGTTGCTCGACGAGGTGGGCAAGTTGTTCGAGCGAGTAATAGCTGCCCGCCTCGTCGACCATCTAGAGGGGATTGGTCCGGACCTCAGTGCGTACCAGTTTGGCTTCCGTCAGGGCAGGTCCACCGTCGGCGCGATTGCGCGGGTGAGGGCCCTGGCGGAGGAAGCGGTGTCCCAGGGGGAGGTCGTCTTGGCGGTGTCATTAGACATCGCCAACGCCTTTAATACCCTCCCCTGGGAAACGATAAAGGAGGCACTGAGGTACCATGGCGTGCCGGGGTACCTGCGTCGGGTCGTGGCGGCCTATCTCTCCGAGAGGGCCGTCACCTATCCGACGCAGGCGGGGTGGAAGAGTAAGGGGGTCACATGCGGTGTTCCACAGGGGTCAGTCCTCGGACCTCTCCTGTGGAACATTGGGTACGACTGGGTGTTGCGGGGCCGAAATTTGCGGGGCGTCGAAGTGACGTGTTACGCCGACGACACGCTCGTTACGGCCCGCGGCAGCACATACCGGCGCGCCGTGATCCTGGCCACAGCAGGGGTGGCACAGGTGGTGGGAAGGATCCGGCGGTTGGGGTTGGAGGTTGCCCTCCACAAATCCGAGGCCCTGTGTTTTCACGGACCTCGGAAAGCCCCACCTGCTGGATCACAATTGATAGTGGGCGGAACTTCCATCGGTGTCAAGTCGACGATGAGATACCTAGGCCTCATCCTCGACAGCCGGTGGAGTTTCCGCCCGCACTTCGAGCAATTGGCGCAGAAATGCGTAGGTGCAGCCGCAGCCTTTGGGCGTATACTCCCTAATTTGGGGGGGCCCAGGGCCTCTTGCCGGCGGCTGTACCTGGGAGTGGTCCGTTCGATGGCCCTGTACGGCGCCCCAGTGTGGGCTGACACCCTGACAAGCCGAAATATCGCCCTGCTGCAACGTGTGCAGAGGGCGATGGCGGTCAGGGTGATACGGGGCTATCGAACGGTGGGAGTGGAGGCGGCATGCGTGCTGGCCGGATCCCTGCCCTGGGACCTGGAGGCGAGGACCCTCGCGTCAGTATATCACTGGCGCGAGGAGGCGCGAGGCCAGGGCAGTAGGCCGGCACCGCGAGAGGTGGAGGCGCGGCGGGATGAGTTCCGCCGCGAAATGGTGGAGGTGTGGGGGGCGAGGTTGGCGCGACCGACCGCGGGCCTCCGTACCATCGAGGGGGTCCGCCCGGTTCTGCTGCAATGGCTGGACCGCGGCCATGGCACGCTCTCCTTCCGGCTGACGCAGATCCTCTCGGGGCATGGTTGCTTCGGGAGGTACCTGTGTCGGGTTGCCGGAAGGGAGCCGACGCCAGAGTGCCATGGGTGTGGCTGCGCCGAAGATACGGCGCAGCACACTCTCGCGGAGTGCCCAGCCTGGGCGGAGCCGCGCGCTAGCCTCACCTCTGAGGTGGGCTCCGACCTGTCGCTGCCGGCTGTGATCAAATCCATGGTCGACAGCGACAGGTCGTGGAGGGCGATGATCTCCTTCTGCGAGGACGTGATGTCGCAGAAGGAGGTGGCGGAGCGGATGAGGGAGGAAGACTCCTCGGCTCATCCGATCCGCCGGAGACGGGTCGGGCGCAGGCGGCGGGCGTACGCTCGTACGTTGCCGCCGTAGGCGCCCGAGTGCCCTGTGGACTGGGGCGAGGAATGCAGCCACGGTATCCCCTGCCTGTCGTACAAGGCGACTAAAAGGGGTCATCGGGGACGCGGGTGCACGGAGCGGGGGCTCTGTGCACCCTTACCATCTGACGCGTCCCCGGGGAGGGCGGCAGCAACGGGGTGGCCTCGTTGCTGCTGCAGGCACCGTGATGGTGCGGGGGGGAGGCAATAGTCTCCCCCCGAGGTGGGCCGCCGAGTGCGAGCGGCGGGGCGCACGGAGGAGGGACACCCGGATGCCAACCCAGGCGGACCGCCCGGGTTCCCTCCTTCGCCGTGCGCCGGAGAAGGCCACCGCGGGTTTTTAGTCGGTGCAAGCCCGACATAACTCACTCTTCCCCCCGAGGAGAGTGAGTATGCGTTAGGCATTTTCCCGCGACAACAAAAAAAAAAAAAAAAGGTTAGGTTAGGTTAGGTTAGGTTAGGTTAGGTTAGGTTAGGTTAGGTTAGGTTAGGTTAGGTTAGGTTAGGTTAGGTTAGGTTAGGTTAGGTTAGGTTAGGTTAGGTTAGGTTAGGTTAGGTTAGGTTAGGTTAGGTTAGGTTAGGTTAGGTTAGGTTAGGTTAGGTTAGGTTAGGTTAGGTTAGGTTAGGTTAGGTTAGGTTAGGTTAGGTTAGGTTAGGTTAGGTTAGGTTAGGTTAGGTTAGGTTAGGTTAGGTTAGGTTAGGTTAGGTTAGGTTAGGTTAGGTTAGGTTAGGTTAGGTTAGGTTAGGTTAGGTTAGGTTAGGTTAGGTTAGGTTAGGTTAGGTTAGGTTAGGTTAGGTTAGGTTAGGTTAGGTTAGGTTAGGTTAGGTTAGGTTAGGTTAGGTTAGGTTAGGTTAGGTTAGGTTAGGTTAGGTTAGGTTAGGTTAGGTTAGGTTAGGTTAGGTTAGGTTAGGTTAGGTTAGGTTAGGTTAGGTTAGGTTAGGTTAGGTTAGGTTAGGTTAGGTTAGGTTAGGTTAGGTTAGGTTAGGTTAGGTTAGGTTAGGTTAGGTTAGGTTAGGTTAGGTTAGGTTAGGTTAGGTTAGGTTAACTCACTCTTCCCCCCGAGGAGAGTGAGTATGCGTTAGGCATTTTCCCGCGACACCAAAAAAAAAAAAAAAAAGGTTAGGTTCTCCCCCATGGTCTCCCCCATGGTGTCAGCCTTGTCGTGGCGGGGGAGCTCAGTAGCCCCGGGCAATCCAGCCCGTGGGTGAAGCGAATGACACCGAGGTGGGTCTCTCCAAGTCCCTTCGGGGAGGCGGAGAGACGCGTCCCTCCGCGTGTCCCTCTGATTAGCAGAGGGCACAGTGGATGGGGCAAGGGCGGGCACCTTCGTGCTGACGCACTTTGCGCCACCGTCGTTACACCCTAATCCCAACCGGCGTCGCAGCGTGATGGGATGAATGGCTGATGGGGTTTATCATCAGTCCCTACTGCGACCTTCCCCTGTCAATTCCCACCTTTCCCATCCTTTGTCCTTTCCACTGCCCTATCCTATCCCATCTTATTCGCCGGCAACCCCGGCAAAATATCATCATGACGAGCAAACTTAAAAACTCATTACCACAAGTGGGTACCCGGAAGGGAGAATCCCACCCCGAACTTGATTCGGGCAGCCCCAACGTATTTGTGGGGGGCAACTGTTTGCAACTCCCGCGCACTGCGCGTAAAGAAAATGACCAAAGCACACACACGGACACCGATATCGCATGTGATTCGGCACCACGATTGGAGACTGGCGGGACGGGTGAATCGGACGCTAGGATGGAGGGAGCTGGGGGTAGCGACGAGTCGGGCTCTGACGAAGGTCAGATGTCCGTCGCGTCCTATTGCCTGGCAGGCAACGGAGAGGCGGCTCGTGGCCGCTTTTTCAATAAGCCGGGGAGCAAGCGGCAACGCGGCAGCTCTGATTCGTCGAGTGACGACGGAGAGAGGCGTAGCCGCTCGACCCCGGGACGCAGAGGGAGAGGTCGCCCACCGACAACGGGCCAATACGTGGGTTTGGCTAAGGCGAAGGCCAAATACCTGAAGCTCCAGCAAGCAGAGCTGGAGCTTCAGGCCGAGATGGAGGTGGCCGGGCAAGCCGCAAGGGCCCGCAGCAGCCGGTGCAGCGGCACCGAGGTGGCGGCACAAGCGGCTCCGGATACGGCCGAGAAGGAGGGGGCAACCGCCCTGTGCAAACAGGCCTTGGACGCGGTCGAGACCATTCGCATGGTCGCGGCCAAGTCCAAGAACCTGAAGGGCGGTTTTGTAAAGGCCCTGAAGGAGGCGAGCTCCTCCATTGCGGCGGCAGTGGGCAGCATGCGCGATAGGACGGCGTGCGAAGAGATCTCCATCCTGCGGTCGGACAATGCCCGGCTGCAGGGTGAGCTCGACGGGCTCCGTAAGGAGCTGGCCCAGCTCAGGGCGGAGCTGCAGACGGAGCACCGGAGGCCCAGCCCGATCAGCACGCCGGTGCAGAGGGAGATTTCCCCTCCCGTTCTGGAGGAGTTCCCTGCGCTGCCGTCGCCGCGGGTGGAGATTGCTTTGTCACCGGCGAGGGTGGCGAGGGCGCCTCGGGGAGGCCCGAGAGCTAGCCGCTCGGAGGTAGAGCGCCCTCCAGCTGCCTCTGATTTGGAGGAGATGACGCGCGCTATCATGCTCCAGGTTGGGGGCATGATGAGCGCGCGCTTCGAGGCTCTGGAGGAGCGGCTTCTCCCTGAGAAGCGACTCCGTCCCTCCCTCGCCGCTGACAGAAAGTCGGCGGCAGCGAAGGGCTCTCGCCCTGCCCCCCCTGCCCCTCCCG
Organism: Esperia sulphurella; assembly: GCA_947086405.1. Classification (NCBI taxonomy): domain Eukaryota; kingdom Metazoa; phylum Arthropoda; class Insecta; order Lepidoptera; family Oecophoridae; genus Esperia; species Esperia sulphurella. Next base: position 15,733,788 of record OX352272.1, read on the forward strand.
CCCACCTGGGAGGTGCGAAGAGTTTTGCCGCGGCTGTGTCCCGGCAAACTCCAGGGAAGGGTAAGCGCGTCCCTCCTCCTCCCCCCCCTCCCGACCATCAGGGAGGGAAGGCGAGGAAGAGCCGAAGGAGGCCAAATCGTGGCGCCGCGCGGGCTCCCCCTAGTCGCAGCGGGTCTCGTCGCCGTCCACAACCGGCGTCGGCTCCGGCGGAGGAGGGCTGGACCCAGGTCCAAGGAAAGCGCCGGCCGGCGAAAAAGTCGCCGGTCGTGCGTGTCCCCCGAGCCCCGCGGACGGCGGCCGTAGTGGTGACGCTGCAGCCGGCGGCCGTGGAGCGGGGGCTCACGTACGCCGACGTGATAAGGGAGGCCGCGTCGAAGATCGACCGGGTCGCCCTGGGGCTCCCACCCCTGCGGGCGAGAAAGACCGCCACTGGTGCCCACATGTGGGAGGTACCAGGGGCGGCCAGTGCTGCGCTGGCGGACTCCCTCGCAGGGAAGCTGCGAGAGCACTTCCAAGACGACACCGTCCGAGTGTCGAGGCCCACCAAGTGCGCAGAAGTGCGCGTGACGGACCTCGACGACTCTGTCACGGCGGGCGATGTCGTCGCGGCTGTGGTGCGGGAGGGAGAGTGCCCAGTCGAGGCGGTGCGATGTGGCGACATTCGCCACGATCACACCGGCCTCGGCACGGCATGGGTCCGCTGCCCTGTGGCGGCGGCCAAAAAGCTGGCAGCCGGCGGCCGATTGTTGGTGGGCTGGGTGGCGGCGCGGGTGCGGCTCATGGAGTCGAAGCCCCTGCGCTGCTACCGCTGCCTCCAGGAGGGGCACGTCGCTGTGAAGTGCCTCTCGGAGGTTGACCGCAGCGATGTCTGCTATCGCTGCGGTCAGACCGGCCACAAGGCGGCTGGATGCTCCGCCGCACCGCACTGCGCCCTGTGCGCGGCGGCGGGCAAATCTTCGGCGCACAGGGTGGGCGGCAAGGCGTGCGCCGCCCCCCGGCCCAAAAACCGTAGACGTGGTGGAAAGCCACCCGCGACTAGCGCCACAGTCCGGGAAGAAGGTCGCATGGACACCGCCCATTAATGGGTACCAGGGTCCTCCAGGCGAACCTCAACCACTGCGCCAGAGCTCAGGACCTGCTGGTCCAGAGCATGGCGGAGTGGTCGATCGAGGTCGCCGTGGTTGCCGAGCCGTACTTTGTCCCACCTCGGGACAACTGGGCTGGCGATCGCGAGGGTCTGGTGGCCATTGTCACCCGAGTTGCTGCCGGCACCCCTCCCCTGGATAGGGTGGTGAGGGGGCGGGGATATGTCGCAGCACACCTGGGTGACCTAATGGTGGTTGGGGTGTATTTCTCTCCGAATGGGAGCCTCGCGGATTTCGAGCAGTTCCTGCTCGGGATCGGGGCTCTCATCGGACAGAGGAACCCCAACAACGTGCTCGTCGCCGGGGACCTAAACGCCAAGTCATTGGCGTGGGGATCCCCGGCCACGTGCCCGTTCGGTGAGGTCCTTGAGGACTGGGTGGTGGAGACCGGGTTGACCGTTCTCAACCAGGGGTCGGTAAACACGTGCGTGCGGCAACAGGGCGGCTCTATCGTGGACGTCTCGTTCGCAAATGCCGCCCTGGCGCGCCGTGTCCGGGGCTGGGAAGTGCTGGTGGACGTGGAGACTCTGTCGGACCATCGGTATATCCGATACGATATGGTCTCTGCGCTGCCAGCTACCCCGAGCGGCTCGAGCCGACCTCGGGTGGACGACGGTCCACGCTGGTCTCTGAGGAGGATGGACAGGGTGTTCCTCGAAGAGGTCGCCCTGCTCCAGGCCTGGGTGTGCGGGTCGGAGGTCCCGTCGGAGGTGGAGGATGACGCGGAACGGCTCGGGCTGGCGATGTCGCACGTTTGCGACGCAGCCATGCCCCGAGTCGGGCCGCGTCCTCCCAGGCGCTCGGTGTACTGGTGGTCCGAGGAGCTCGCGCAGCTCAGAAGAGCTTGCGTGAGTGCGAGACGCCGGTACACCAGATATCGAAGACGGCGGCGTAGACTCGCGGCGGAAGAGGCGGAGATTTACGCCTCGTACCGCGGATGCACGAGTGCCCTGCAGGTGGCCATCGCCAATGCCAAGGAATTGGCGGAGGAGGAAATGCTGGATACTCTGAACAGCGATCCATGGGGGAGGCCGTACAGGTTGGTGAGGAACATTCTTCGCCCCTGGGCTCCCCCCCTGACGCAAAGTCTCCAGCCCCAAGTCCTGGACAACGTGGTCAGCTCCTTGTTTCCTAACAGGGCTGACCACGTCCCCCCGCCAATGGCGGCGATGGAGGAGGATGACGGTGGGGGCACTCGTGCACCCGAGGTGACGGAGGCAGAACTGAAGGCGGCGCTCCTGCGGCTCCGGGGCAAGTCTGTATCCCCGGGACCCGACGGTATCCCAGCTAAGGCGCTAGTCCTGATGCTGGGACCGCTCGAGCCGTGGGTGCGCGCGCTCTTCAGCGCCTGCCTGGATCGGGGCCAGTTTCCCCGTCGGTATAAGACCGGAAAACTGGTCCTGATCAGGAAGGAGGGGCGACCGGCCGACTCGCCGTCGGCTTATCGGCCGATTGTGCTGCTCGACGAGACGGGCAAGCTCCTTGAGCGCGTCGTCGCCGCCCGTCTCGTCGACCACCTCGAAGGCATCGGTCCGGACCTCAGCGTCCACCAATTTGGCTTCCGCCGGGGCAGGTCCACCATCGACGCTATTGCGCGGGTGAGGGCCCTGGCGGAGGAGGCGGTGTCCCAGGGCGGGGTGGTCTTGGCGGTGTCTTTAGACATCGCCAATGCGTTTAACACCCTGCCCTGGAGTATCATCCTGGAGGCGCTGAGGTACCACCGAGTGCCGGCGTATCTGCGTCGCGTCGTGGCGGCCTATCTCTCTGAGAGGGCCGTCACCTACCCAACGCAGAACGGATGGGAGAGGAGGGAGATGTCGTGCGGTGTTCCACAGGGGTCAGTCCTCGGACCTCTCCTGTGGAACATCGGGTACGACTGGGTGCTGCGCGGACGTAACTTGCGGGGCGTCGACGTAACTTGTTACGCCGACGACACGCTCGTGACGGCCCGCGGCAGCACCTACAGGGAGGCGGCCGTATTGGCCACGGCTGGGGTGGCCCAGGTGGTCGCTCGAATCCGGCGGTTGGGGCTGGAGGTTGCCCTCGCCAAGTCCGAGGCCCTGTGTTTCCACGGGCCCCGGCGGGCCCCTCCCGCTGGATCCGAACTGGTGGTTGGGGGTACTTCCATCGCTGTCGGGTCGACGATGAAGTACCTCGGAATCGTTCTCGACAGTCGGTGGAAGTTTGAGGCGCACTTTGCCCGGCTGGCTCCCAAACTGGTAGCAGCCGCCGGAGCATTGAGTCGCCTCCTCCCCAACGTGGGCGGGCCGGACGCAGGCTGCCGTCGCTTATACTCCGGGGTGGTGCGATCGATGGCCCTTTATGGGGCCCCGATCTGGGTGGACGACCTGAGCGCCCGCACTAGGGCCCTTCTGCGGAGACCGCAGAGGGTCATGGCGCTCAGGCTCGTGAGGGGGTATCGCACCACCTCATTCGACGCAGCGTGCGTGCTGGCGGGCACCCCACCCTGGGAGCTGGAGGCCCAGGTACTCGCCCATGTGTACCGGCGGGTCTCTAATGCTCGGGACCAGGGATCCCCTCCACTTCCGGAGGAGGTCATGCGTTGGAGGAAATCCTCCCACAGGGTTCTCCTCCGGCAGTGGAAGGGAGCGTTGGCAGAGCCAACAGCTGGGGTGGATACCATCGCCGCCATCCGACCCATCCTCAGGAGATGGGTCGAGGAGAAGAGGGGTGTCCATACCTTCCATCTCGCGCAGATCCTCACGGGGCACGGCTGCTTCGGGAAGTATCTGTGCGAGATGGTCGGTAGAGAGCCGACGCCGGTGTGCCACGCGTGCGGCCACGCCGTAGATACGGCGCGCCACACGCTGGCGGAGTGCCCAGCATGGGCTGAGGAGAGGGCGCGACTCGTCGCGGTCGTGGGGAGGGACCTCTCGTTGCCGGCTGTGGTAAAATCCATGGTCGACAGCGAGAGGTCATGGCAGGCAATGGTTTCCTTCTGCGGCGACGTAATGTCGCAGAAGGAAGTGGCGGAACGAGTCAGGGAGGACGATGCTTCCTCCCATCCGGTCCGTCGCCGGAGGGTCGGGCGAAGGCGTCGCGATTTCGCGCGCCGCCTTATGTAGCGGAGCCCGACTAAGCCCTGTGTTCTGGGGCCGCGAATACAGACACGGTATCCCCTGCCTGTCGTACGAGGCGACTAAAAGGGGGCACCGGGATCGGGGGGCGGCTGAAGCGGGGGCTTCATCCGTCCACCAGATAGATCCCGATCCCGGGATGGGCGGCAGCACGGGGTGGCCTCGTGCTGCTGCAAGGGGGGGCGTTAACCGCCCCCCGAGGTGGGCCGCCGAGGTGCGTGCGGCGAGGCGCCAAGAGAGGGTCACCGGATGCCGGATTACCGATCTCGGAGTCCCCTCTCTAGTGCGCCGAGGATGGCCACCGTTGGGTTTTAGTCGGTGAAAGGCCGACATAACCTACCCGCCTCCCCCGAGGCGGGTAGGTATGGAGAAAACCATTTCCCAACGTAAAAAAAAAAAAAAAAAAAAAAAAAAAAAAAAAAAAGGTTCTCCCCCATGGTGTCAGCCTTGTCGTGGCGGGGGAGCTCAGTAGCCCCGGGCAATCCAGCCCGGGGTGAAGCTAATGACACCGAGGTGGGTCTCTCCAAGTCCCTTCGGGGAGGCGGAGAGACGCGTCTCTCCACGTGTCCCTCTGCTGTATGCAGAGGGCACAGTGGGAGAGGCAAGGGCGGGCTCGCGGCAAGGTGCCGCTGAGCAGGCACTGTGGGAGTCCCCACGTGCCACCGTCGTATCCCGAATCCCAATCCCACCTTTCCAATTCCTTTATCCTTCCCAAATTCCCCTTTCCTATCCCTTTTCCGATGGTGGGAGTAGTGGCGGTTGGCGTGCCAGTGTCCCCTGGCGTGCCCTCCGTCCAAGGTGGAGGCCTCACCAACCTCCACCCCCGGTACCCGTCATGTGGCTTCAACGACCCTCGTGTGGTGTAAGAGGGTATGTTGTCGCATGGCGGGCCGAGGCGGGCTTGCCTTAATTGGCCGGCCAAGAGAGAAGGAAAACTTGTAAATAAACCCGTGAGAACACACGTAATACCCTGTGGATACTTGGGGGCCTCCACTGTATATTTTCCCCCCTCCTAGGATGGGCGTAGCCGACGGAGGAGTTTAAATCGCCTTTTCTCGTGGGAATAAAAATGGAAAACATAATTAAAACAAAAAATGGAGGAGGAACGGGAGAGGAGGGAGCTGACGTGGCAGGTGCATCAGACACCAGTCTGATCTCTGTATCGTCGCTGGATTCCTCCAGGGCTACTAAGTTCTGGAGGAAACGAGGTGAGAGGAAAAGACGGCGCCTGAGCGGCACTAGCTCGGCGTCGTCTAGCGAGGAGGAGCAGGGTGGGGAGAAGGAGCGAGCCAAGCGGGCCAGTAATACGAGTACCTCCCCGGTTGTCAGGGGAAGAGGCCGCCCGCCTACCACCGGCCAGTATGTTGGTCTAGCCAAAGCCAAAGCCGAATACCTCAAGCTCCAGGAGAAGGAGCTGGAGCTTGAGGCGGAGAAAGAAGTGGCCGCACTGGCCCGAAAGAACCGGGAGTCTCGCAGAGGCTGCGAAGCCGCCTCAGCAGCCCCGGTACACCAGGAGGAGGACACAGAGGGTGCAACAACAGCCGCCGCCCTCAACAAGCAAGTGGCCGACGCACTTGAGACCGTCCGCATGGTCTCGAGCAAGTCGGCCAACTTAAAGGGAACTTTTAAAAAGTGCCTGAATGAGGCTGTAGCGTCCATCTCGGACGCTGTGCGGGCTCTGCACGGCCGAACGTCAAGCGAGGAGACTGCCAGACTGCAGGCCAACAACATCCGCTTGCAGTCTGAGCTGGACGAGCTCCGTAAAGAGTTCGCCCAGCTTCGGGCGGAGATGGATATGGGGCGCCGGCGGGTGGATTCGCCCGCGGCCCCGATGGAGGTGGAGGCGGCGAGGGTTGGAATGATTTCTCCCACCATCCCTGAGGTGGACTTCCCTCCCCTGCCTCCACCCAGCAAACAAAAGAGGGTGAGCCGTCCTACTGTTGAGCGCCCTCCGGCGGCTTCGGCACTGGAGGAGATCTCGCGCTCCATCATGCTACAAGTCGGGAGCATGATGAGCGCGAGGTTGGAGGCTCTGGAGGAGCGACTCCTGCCGGAGAAACGGCTGCGCCCTCCACTCGCGGCGGATAAGAAATCGGCCCCACCTCCCGCACAACAGGGAGAGAAGGGGAAAGGTAAGGGGAAGAAGAGCGCTCCCCCGCCTCCCTCTTCTGCCCAAAAGGGTCTGAAGGAGAAGAAGAGCGCTCCACCACCACCCCCTCCCGCCCATCAGGGAGGGAAGAAAAAGGAGGTGAAGAAGAAGGGGGTCGCCGCTAAGGTTGTCCCCCCGCAGAGTGCGCCACGCCCTCTCCCACCGGCGCCCGCGTCGACGGCAGAGGGCTGGAATGTGGTGGTGAAGCGTGGGGCCAAGAAGAAGGCCCCATCTGCTCCCACCCCCCCTGCGGCGAAGAAGGCCGCGACGCGCCCCCAAAAGCTCCGTCCTCCTCGGTCGTCGGCTGTGGTGCTCACACTGCAGCCGGCGGCCGTGGAGGGCGGCATAACTTACGAGGCGGTAATGAAGGAGGCCAAGGCAAAAATAAACTTGGCCGACTTCGGAATCGCCACCGGCGTCAGGATGAAAACGGCGGCCACTGGGGCGCGAATCCTGGAGGTACCAGGCGCCTCCAGTGGCGAGATGGCAGACTCCCTAGCCAATAAGCTAAGGGAGACATTCAAGGAGGATGAGGTCCGTGTCTCCAGGCCCACGAGGTGCGCAGAAATGCGTATCTCGGGCCTGGACGACTCGGTCTCCTCGACGGAGGTGGTGGCTGCGGTGGCCCGAGCGGGTGAGTGCTCCGCCGAGGCGGTCAAGTCAGGCGAGATCCGCAAGGACTTCGCGGGCCTCGGCACGTTGTGGGTGCGCTGCCCGGTGGCCGCCGCCAAGAAGGTGGTGGACGGTGGCCGCCTGCTAGTCGGATGGGTGGCCGCCCAAGTGCGTCTGCTGGAGCCCAGACCCATGCGGTGCTACCGCTGCTTGGAGCTGGGCCATGTCCGGCAGGCGTGCCCGACGGAGGCCGTGGATCGCAGCGATCAGTGTTATCGCTGCGGTCAGCCCGGCCATAAAGCCGGCCAATGCTCGGCCGCCCCGCACTGCACCCTGTGCGAGGTGGCTAAAAAGCCCGCAGGGCATACGGTGGGCAGCAAAGAATGTGCTGCCCCCCGCACAAGGAGGAGGGGGAGGAAGAGTGGCGATGGCCTTAGGGTCCCCTCGCCAACAATCCACCCGTCGAAAGGTACCGTAGACGGGGCCGGGGGGGACTTGATGGACACCGCTAATTAATGTCCATTGAGTTCCTCCAGGCGAACATCAACCACTGCGCCAGAGCTCAGGATCTGCTGATCCAGAGCATGGCGCAGTGGACTATACAAGTTTCCGTGATCGCCGAGCCTTACTTTGTCCCGCCCAGATCAAGCTGGGCGCAGGACCTCGAGGGCTCGGTGGCGATAGTCTCGCAGGAGGCCGCGGGTTCCCCCCCTCTTGATAGGATGACGAAGGGTCGGGGATGGGTGGCGGCCCACCTAGGCCAAATAATGGTGGTTGGGGCGTACTTCTCGCCAAATCGGAGCCTAGCCGATTTCGATCAGCTTTTGATCGAGATCGGGGCTCTGATTGGCCAGAGGCGCCCCAGCATGGTGCTCGTTGCCGGTGATCTCAATGCCAAGTCCATGGCCTGGGGATCCCCGGCGACGGACGCGCGCGGCGAGTCAGTGGAGGACTGGCTGGTGGAGACCGGGCTGGTTGTGTTGAACCGGGGGTCGACAAATACGTGCGTGCGGCAACAGGGCGGCTCAATTGTGGACGTCTCGTTCGCCAATGCCGCCCTGGCGCGCCGTATTCAGGGCTGGGAAGTGCTGGAGGGGGTGGAGACGTTGTCGGACCACCTGTATGTCCGATTTAACGTTTCCTCTCCTCCAGGTACCCCGAGCGGTCCAAGCCGACCCCCGCGAGGGGGAGGCCCGCGCTGGGTGCTCAGGCGTATGGACCCGGACGTGCTAGCGGAGGCGGCCGTGGTCCAAGCCTGGACACCCGTGCCGGAAGGCCCGGTAGAGGTGGAGCGGGAGGTGGAGTGGCTCGGGATGGCCATGTCGCGCGTCTGCGACGCGGCCATGCCCCGAGCAGGCCCACCCCGGGCCCGGCGTCAGGTGTACTGGTGGAGTGAGGAGCTCGCGCAGCTACGCGCATTGTGCGTAGCGGCGAGGCGCCAGTACACCCGGTCCCGGAGGCGGAGGAGGAGGGACGAGGTGGAGGAGGCCCGGCTCTATGCCGCCTACAGGGAGTGTTCCACTACCCTGAAGGTGGCCATAGCGAACGCCAAGGCATTGGCGGAGGAGGAAATGCTGGAGACGTTGAACAGCGATCCTTGGGGGAGGCCGTACAGGTTGGTGAGGCAGAAGCTTCGCCCCTGGGCTCCCCCCTTGACGCAAAGTCTCCAGCAGCAGGTCCTGGACCGGGTGGTCGGATCCCTGTTTCCGAACAGGGCCGGCCACGTTCCTCCGCCAATGGCGGCGGCCGGGCGGGAGGAGGAGGAGGAGGGCGCAGAAGTGTCCGTACCCGAGCTGACCGAGGGTCAGCTGAAGGCGGCGGTGATGCGGCTCCGGGGCAAGAACGTCGCCCCGGGGCCCGACGGTGTACCGGGACGCGCCTTGGCGCTGATGCTCGGTCCGCTCGAGCCACGGTTGAGGGCGCTCTTTGGAGCGTGCCTTGAGCAGGGCCAGTTTCCACGCAGGTGGAAGACGGGGAAACTGGTCTTGCTAAAGAAGGAGGGGCGACCGGCCGACTCGCCGTCTGCGTATCGGCCGATCGTGTTGCTCGACGAGGTGGGCAAGTTGTTCGAGCGCGTAATAGCTGCCCGCCTCGTCGACCATCTTGAGGGGATTGGTCCGGACCTCAGTGCGTACCAGTTCGGCTTCCGTCAGGGCAGGTCCACCGTCGGCGCGATTGCGCGGGTGAGGGCCCTGGCGGAGGAAGCGGTGTCCCAGGGGGAGGTCGTCTTGGCGGTGTCATTAGACATCGCCAACGCCTTTAATACCCTCCCCTGGGAAACGATAAAGGAGGCACTGAGGTACCATGGTGTGCCGGGGTACCTGCGTCGGGTCGTGGCGGCCTATCTCTCCGAGAGGGCCGTCACCTATCCGACCCAGTCGGGGTGGGAAAGTAAGGAGGTCACGTGCGGTGTTCCACAGGGGTCAGTCCTCGGACCCCTCCTGTGGAACATCGGGTACGACTGGGTGCTGCGGGGCCGAAATTTGCGGGGCGTCGAAGTAACGTGTTACGCCGACGACACGCTGGTAACGGCCCGCGGCAGCACATACCGGCGCGCAACGATACTGGCCACGGCAGGGGTGGCACAGGTGGTGGGAAGGATCCGGCGGTTGGGGTTGGAGGTTGCCCTCCACAAATCCGAGGCCCTGTGTTTTCACGGACCTCGGAAAGCCCCACCCGCTGGATCACAATTGATAGTGGGCGGAACTTCCATCGGTGTCAAGTCGACGATGAGATACCTGGGCCTCATCCTCGACAGCCGGTGGAGTTTCCGCCCGCACTTCGAGCAGTTGGCGCAGAAATGCGTAGGTGCAGCCGCAGCCTTTGGGCGTATACTCCCTAATTTGGGGGGGCCCAGGGCCTCTTGCCGGCGGCTGTACCTGGGAGTGGTCCGTTCGATGGCCCTGTACGGCGCCCCAGTGTGGGCCGACACCCTGACAAGCCGAAATATCGCCCTGCTGCAAAGAGTGCAGAGGGCGATGGCGGTCAGGGTGATACGGGGCTATCGAACGGTGGGAGTGGAGGCGGCATGCGTGCTGGCCGGATCCCTGCCCTGGGACCTGGAGGCGAGGACCCTCGCGTCAGTATATCACTGGCGCGAGGAGGCGCGAGGCCAGGGCAGTAGGCCGGCACCGCGAGAGGTGGAGGCGCGGCGGGATGAGTTCCGCCGCGAAATGGTGGAGGTATGGGGGGCGAGGTTGGCGCGACTGACCGCGGGCCTCCGTACCATCGAGGGGGTCCGCCCGGTTCTGCTGCAATGGCTGGACCGCGGCCATGGCACGCTCTCCTTCCGGCTGACGCAGGTCCTCTCGGGGCATGGTTGCTTCGGGAGGTACCTGTGTCGGGTTGCCGGAAGGGAGCCGACGCCCGAGTGCCATGGGTGTGGCTGCGCCGAAGATACGGCGCAGCACACTCTCGCGGAGTGCCCAGCCTGGGCGGAGCCGCGCGCTAGCCTCACCTCTGAGGTGGGCTCCGACCTGTCGCTGCCGGCTGTGATCAAATCCATGGTCGACAGCGACAGGTCGTGGAGGGCGATGATCTCCTTCTGCGAGGACGTGATGTCGCAGAAGGAGGTGGCGGAGCGGATGAGGGAGGAAGACTCCTCGGCTCATCCGATCCGCCGGAGACGGGTCGGGCGCAGGCGGCGGGCGTACGCTCGTACGTTGCCGCCGTAGGCGCCCGAGTGCCCTGTGGACTGGGGCGAGGAATGCAGCCACGGTATCCCCTGCCTGTCGTACAAGGCGACTAAAAGGGGTCATCGGGGACGCGGGTGCACGGAGCGGGGGCTCTGTGCACCCTTACCATCTGACGCGTCCCCGGGGAGGGCGGCAGCAACGGGGTGGCCTCGTTGCTGCTGCAGGCACCGTGAGGGTGCGGGGGGGAGGCAACAGTCTCCCCCCGAGGTGGGCCGCCGAGTGCGAGCGGCGGGGCGCACGGAGGAGGGACACCCGGATGCCAACCCAGGCGGACCGCCCGGGTTCCCTCCTTCGCCGTGCGCCGGAGAAGGCCACCGCGGGTTTTTAGTCGGTGCAAGCCCGACATAACTCACTCTTCCCCCCGAGGAGAGTGAGTATGCGTTAGGCATTTTCCCGCGACAACAAAAAAAAAAAAAAAAAAAAAAAGGTTAGGTTAGGTTAGGTTAGGTTAGGTTAGGTTAGGTTAGGTTAGGTTAGGTTAGGTTAGGTTAGGTTAGGTTAGGTTAGGTTAGGTTCTCCCATAGATCCCGATCCCGGGATGGGCGGCAGCACGGGGTGGCCTCGTGCTGCTGCAAGGGGGGGCGTTAACCGCCCCCCGAGGAGGGCCGCCGAGGTGCGTGCGGCGAGGCGCCAAGAGAGGGTCACCGGATGCCGGATTACCGATCTCGGAGTCCCTCTCTAGTGCGCCGAGGATGGCCACCGTTGGGTTTTAGTCGGTGAAAGGCCGACATAACCTACCCGCCTCCCCCGAGGCGGGTAGGTATGGAGAAAACCATTTCCCAACGTAAAAAAAAAAAAAAAAAAAAAAAAAAAAAAAAGGTTAGGTTCTCCCCCATGGTGTCAGCCTTGTCGTGGCGGGGGAGCTCAGTAGCCCCGGGCAATCCAGCCCGTGGGTGAAGCGAATGACACCGAGGTGGGTCTCTCCAAGTCCCTTCGGGGAGGCGGAGAGACGCGTCCCTCCGCGTGTCCCTCTGATCAGCAGAGGGCACAGTGGATGGGGCAAGGGCGGGCACACTCGTGCAGGCACACTTTGTGCCACCGTCGAGGTTGGCGGGCACGCCCGGTCTCTGGGCTGGACGGGCCCGCCGCCTTCCCCATCCCATCCCACCTTCCAATTCCTTTATCCTTCCCAAACCCCCTTTCCTATCCCCTTTCCGATGGTGGGAGTAGTGGCGGATGGCGTGCCAGTGTCCCCTGGCGTGCCCTCCGTCCAAGGTGGAGGCCTCACCAACCTCCACCCCCGGTACCCGTCATGTGGCTTCAACGACCCTCGTGTGGTGTAAGAGGGTATGTTGTCGCATGGCGGGCCGAGGCGGGCTTGCCTTCATTGGCCGGCCAAGAGAGAAGGAAAACTTGTAAATAAACCCGTGAGAACACACGTAATACCCTGTGGATACCTGGGGGCCTCCATTGTATATTTTCCCCCCTCCAAGGATAGGTGTAACCGACAGAGGAGTATAATTCACCTGTACTCGTGGGAACAACTATGAATACAAAAACAAACAAAAAAACCGAAGGAGGAGTAGCGAGTGAGGAGAGCAACAGCGGCAAGCATGCGGCGGACAGCGATGCTAGCCAGCTGGACGGAACGAAGGCGGGAGCTGACGGGACGGGGGCATCAGACACCAGTCTGATCTCTGTTTCGTCGGTGGATTCCTCCAGGGCCACTAGGTTCTGGAGGAAACGTGGAGAAAAAAGACGGCGCCTGAGCGGCACTAGCTCGGCGTCGTCTAGTGAAGAAGAGAAAGGACGGGCCGAGCGGGCCGGTACCTCCCCGATCATCAGGGGAAGGGGCCGACCGCCTACCACCGGCCACTACGTAGGCCTGGCAAAGGCAAAAGAAGACTACCTCAAGCTTAAGAGGCAGGAGGTTGAGCTTGAGGCAGAGATGGAGGTGGCCGCACAGGCCAAGAAGGTCCGAAAGGGTCGAAGTGGACGTGTAGTGGCGCCGGTGGCCCCACCTGCCTCTGGGTTGGAGGGCGAGGGCGACTCCGCCACCTCGCTAACCAGACAGGTGCTCGACGCGTTGGAGACTGTGAAGATGGTCTCCAACAAGTCGGGCAATATGAAGGGAACTTTTAAGAAGTTTTTAAACGAGGCGGTGACAACCATCGGCGATGCGGTGGGCGAACTGCGCCACCGCACGTCCAGCGATGAGACGGCCAGACTGCAGGCCAGCAACATCCGCCTGCAGACTGAGTTGGACGAGCTCCGTAAAGAGTTCGCCCAGCTGCGGACGGAAATGGAGATGGGGCGCCGGCGGGTGGATCCGCCCGTGGCCCAGATTGAGATGGAAGTGGAGGCGGTGAGGGTGGGAATGCCTACTCACACCATCACTGAGGTGGACTTCCCTCCCCTGACGCCACCAAGTAGACAGAAGAGGGTGAGCCCCTCTCCGGTTGAGCGCCCTCCGGCAGCCTCGGCACTGGAGGAGATCTCGCGCTCCATCATGCTCCAAGTCGGGAGCATGATGAGCGCGAGGTTGGAGGCTCTGGAGGAGCGACTCCTGCCGGAGAAACGGCTGCGTCCTCCACTCGCGGCGGATAAGAAGAAGCCGTCCCCACCTCCCGCACAACAGGGAGAGAAGGGGAAAGGTAAGGGGAAGAAGAGCGCTCCCCCGCCTCCCTCTTCTGCCCAAAAGGGTCCGGAGGAGAGGAAGAGCGCTCCACCACCACCCCCTCCCGCCCAACAGGGAGGGAAGAAAAAGGAGGAGAAGAAGAGGGGGGTCGCCGCCAAGGCTGCCCTCCCGCAGAGCGTACCGCGCTCCCTCCCTCCGCCGCCCACATCAATGGCGGATGGGTGGAGCGTGGTGGTGAAGCGTGGGGCCAAGAAGAAGGCCCCACCTGCTCCCACCGCCCCTGCGGCGAAGAAAGGCGCGACGCGCCCCCAAAAGCTCCGCCCTCCCCGGTCGTCGGCTGTGGTGCTCACACTGCAGCCGGCGGCCGTGGAGAGCGGCAAAACGTATGAGGCGATAATGAAGGAGGCCAAGTCGAAAATAAACTTGGCCGACTTCGGAATCGCCACCGGCGTCAGGATGAAGACGGCGGCCACTGGGGCGCGAATCCTGGAGGTACCAGGCGCCTCCAGTGGCGAGAAGGCAGACTCCCTCGCCAAGATATTGAGGGAGTCATTTAAGGAGGACGAGGTCCGTGTCTCCAGGCCCACGAAGTGCGCAGAAATGCGTATCTCGGGCCTGGACGACTCGGTCTCCTCGACGGAGGTGGTGGCAGCGGTTGCCCGAGCGGGTGGGTGCTCCGCAGAGGCAGTAAAGTCTGGCGAGATCCGTAAAGACTTCGCAGGCCTCGGCACGTTGTGGGTGCGCTGCCCGGTGGCCGCCGCCAAGAAGGTCGTCGACGGCGGTCGCCTGCTGGTGGGGTGGGTGTCTGCCCAGGTGCGGCTACTGGAGCCCAGACCCATGCGGTGCTACCGCTGCATGGAGCTGGGCCACGTCCGGCAGGAATGCCCCGCGGAGGCCGTGGACCGCAGCGATCAATGTTATCGCTGCGGTCAGCCCGGCCATAAGGCCGGTCAATGCTCTTCCGCACCGCACTGCACCTTGTGCGCAGCGGCGAGCAAGCCCGCGGGACACACGGTGGGCAGTAAATTGTGTACTGCCCCTCGCACCACGAGAAGGGGGAAAAAGAGCGGCGATGGCCTCAGGGCCTCCTCGCAGCCAGTCCGCCCGGCGGCCAGTACCGCAGCCGGAGCTGAAGAGGAAGTGATGGACACCGTACATTAATGGCCCAAAAGTTCATCCAGGCGAACATCAACCACTGTGCCAGAGCCCAGGATCTGCTGATCCAGAGCATGGCGGAGTGGTTGGTGCACGCGGCCGTGGTCGCTGAGCCTTATTTTGTCCCGCCCAGACCCAACTGGGCGCAGGACATGGAGGGCTCGGTGGCCATAGTCACGCAGGATGCCGCTGGTTCCCCACCCCTCGACAAGGTGACGAGGGGGAGGGGATGGGTTGCGGCATACCTGGGAGACCTGATGGCGGTTGGGGTGTACTTCTCGCCCAATCGCAGCCTGCCGGACTTCGAGCAGTTCCTGGTCGAAGTCGCGGCTGTGATTGGCCAGAGTCGCCCCAGCAAGGTGCTCGTCGCCGGGGATCTCAATGCCAAGTCCATGGCCTGGGGATCCCCGGCGACGGACGTGCGCGGCGAGGCGTTGGAGGAGTGGGCGGTGGAGACCGGGCTGGTGGTTCTAAACCGGGGGTCGGTCGACACGTGCGTGCGGCAACAGGGCGGCTCAATTGTGGACATCACGTTCGCTAATGCCGCCCTGGCGCGCCATGTCCAAGATTGGGAAGTTATGGAGGATGTGGAAACGCTGTCGGATCACCGGTATATCCGGTTCAGCCTTTCCGCATCCTCAGCTACCCCGAGCGGTCCGAATCGATCCCGGGCAAGCGACGGCCCGCGCTGGGCGCTTAAGCGCATGGACCAGGACGTATTGTTGGAAGCGGCCGTGGTCCAGTCCTGGACGCCCGTACCGGAAGGCCCGGTGGAAGTGGAAGCGGAGGCGGAGTGGCTCCGGCTGGCCATGTCGCATGTTTGCGACGCGGCCATGCCTCGGGCCAGGCCGTGCCCGCCTCGGCGCCAGGTGTACTGGTGGTCTGAAGAGATAGCGCAGCTGCGCAGAAACTGCGTAGCGGCGAGGCGCCAGTACACCAGGTCCCGAAGGCGGAGGCGAAGGGACTTAGAGGAGGAGGCCCGGCTCTATGCCACCTACAGGGAGTGCGCTGCGACCCTGAAGGTGGCCATAGCGAACGCCAAGTCATTGGCGCAGGAGGAGATGCTGGAGACGCTTAATAGTGATCCGTGGGGGCGGCCGTACAGGATGGTGAGGTGCAAGCTTCGCCCCTGGGCTCCCCCCGTGACGCAGAGTCTCCAGCCTCAAATTCTGGAAAGGGTGGTCGGATCCCTGTTTCCAAACAGGACCGACCACGCTCCTCCGCCAATGACGGCGGCTGGGAGGGAGGAAAGGGAGGAGGGCGCAAGAGTGCCCGGTCTCACCGAGGTGACCGAGGATCAGCTCAAGGCGGCGGCGTTGCGGCTCCGGGGCAACCGCTCCCGGGCCAGACGGGGTTCCCGCACGAGCTCTGCTGCTGATGCTCGGTTCCCTCGAGGAGAGGATAAGGGCGCTTTTCAGCGCTTGTCTTCAGCAGGGCCAGTTTCCGAGCAGATGGAAGACGGGGAAACTGGTCCTGCTGAAGAAGGAGGGGCGACCGGCCGACTCGCCGTCGGCGTATCGGCCGATCGTGTTGCTCGACGAGGTGGGCAAATTGCTCGAACGAGTGATAGCCGCCCGCCTCGTTGATCATTTGGAGGGCACGGGGCCAGACCTCAGTGCGTGCCAGTTTGGCTTCCGCCGGGGCAGGTCCACTATCGACGCGATCGCGCGGGTGAGGGCCCTGGCGGAGGAAGCGGTGTCCCAGGGGGAGGTCGTCTTGGCGGTGTCATTAGACATCGCCAATGCCTTTAATACCCTCCCCTGGGAAACGATAAAGGAGGCACTGAGGTACCACGGCGTGCCGGGGTACCTGCGTCGGGTCGTGGCGGCCTATCTCTCTGAGAGGGCCGTCACCTATCCGACGCAGAGCGGTACCTGGAAGAGAAAGGAAGTGTCGTGCGGTGTTCCACAGGGCTCGGTTCTCGGGCCGCTCCTGTGGAACATCGGGTACGACTGGGTGCTGCGCGGCCGGAACCTGCGGGGCGTCGACGTAACTTGTTACGCCGACGACACGCTCGTAACGGCCCGCGGCAGCACCTATAGGGACGCCGCTATTCTGGCCACGGCTGGAGTAGCGCAAGTGGTGGCGAGGATCCGGCGGCTGGGGTTGGAAGTCGCTCTCGACAAATCCGAGGCCCTGTGCTTCCACGGTCCTCGGAGAGCCCCACCCGCTGGATCCCACCTCGTGGTGGGCGGAGGTTCCATCGGCGTAAAGTCGACGATGAGGTATCTTGGCCTCATCCTAGACAGCCGGTGGAACTTCAAGGCGCATTTCGAGAGCCTGGCTCCGAAGCTCGTTGGTGCCGCCGCCGCGCTGAGTCGCCTGCTGCCCAACGTGGGGAAGCCGGACGCTGGCTGCCGCCGCCTCTATGCTGGGGTGGTGCAGTCGATGGCCCTATACGGGGCACCCGTATGGGTCGATTCCCTGACCGCCCATAACAAGGCCTTGCTGCGACGACCGCAGCGGGTCATGGCGGTCAGGCTAATACGTGGATACCGCACCGTCTCGTACGAGGCGGCATGCTTGCTGGCCGGCACCCCACCGTGGGAGCTGGAGGCGGAGGTGTTGGCGGAGGTGTACCGTCGGGTCGCGGAGTCGCGCGCTCGAGGGGAGCCTCCTCTACCGGAGGAGATCCAGCGTTGGAGGGACCGCTCGCGCAGGGTCCTCCTCCGGAAGTGGAGGGAGAAGTTGGAGGAACCAACCGCTGGCGTCCGGACCATCGGAGCCCTCCGATCCGTCTTCTCAAGATGGGTCGGAGAAAGGCGGGGGGTCCTCACCTTCCACCTTGTGCAGGTCCTCACCGGGCATGGTTGCTTTGGGAGGTACTTGTACAGGGTGGCAGGAAGGGAGCCGACGCCCGCATGCCACGCCTGCGACTGCGCCGAAGACACGGCGCAGCATACGCTGGCGGTTTGTCCGGGCTGGGCGGAGCCACGGGCGCGACTTGTCGCTACCGTGGGGGCGGATCTCTCGCTGCCGGCTGTGGTAAAATCCATGGTCGACAGCGAGAGGTCCTGGAAAGCGATGATCTCCTTCTGTGAGGAAGTGATGCGGCAGAAGGAGACGGCGGAGCGGATGAGGGAGGAAGACGCCTCGGCTCATCCGATCCGCCGGCGAAGGGTCGGGCGCAGGCGGCGGGCGTACGCTCGTACGTTGCCGCCGTAAGCGTCCGACGGCTCTGTGGGCTGGGGCGAGGAATGCAGCCACGGTATCCCCTGCCTGTCGTACAAGCCGACTAAAAGGGGTCATCGGGGACGCGGGTGCACGGAGCGGGGGCTCTGTGCACCCATTCCATCCTACGCGTCCCCGGGGAGGGCGGCAGCAACGGGGTGGCCTCGTTGCTGCTGCATGCACCGTGAGGGTGCGGGGGGAGGGACTTTCTCCCCCCGAGGCGGGCCGCCGAGTGTGAGCGGCGGGGCGCACGGAGGAGGGACCCGGATGCAGACCCTTGTGGAGCCCCCGGGTTCCCTCCTTCGCCGTGCGCCGGAGACGGCCACCGCGGGTTTTTAGTCGGTGCAAACCCGACATAACCCACTCTTCCCCCCGAGGAGAGTGGGTATGCGTCAGGCATTTTCCCGCGAGAACAAAAAAAAAAAAAAGGTTAGGTTAGGTTAGGTTAGGTTAGGTTAGGTTAGGTTAGGTTAGGTTAGGTTAGGTTAGGTTAGGTTAGGTTAGGTTAGGTTAGGTTAGGTTAGGTTAGGTTAGGTTAGGTTAGGTTAGGTTAGGTTAGGTTAGGTTAGGTTAGGTTAGGTTAGGTTAGGTTAGGTTAGGTTAGGTTAGGTTAGGTTAGGTTAGGTTAGGTTAGGTTAGGTTAGGTTAGGTTAGGTTAGGTTAGGTTAGGTTAGGTTAGGTTAGGTTAGGTTAGGTTAGGTTAGGTTAGGTTAGGTTAGGTTAGGTTAGGTTAGGTTAGGTTAGGTTAGGTTAGGTTAGGTTAGGTTAGGTTAGGTTAGGTTAGGTTAGGTTAGGTTAGGTTAGGTTAGGTTAGGTTAGGTTAGGTTAGGTTAGGTTAGGTTAGGTTAGGTTAGGTTGACAGGTTTTCGAACCACCTAAATAAGAGGATAGTGCTGGTCTTAGGAGGGTAGTTTCGAATTCACTGTGCCCAGAGGTTGTCTTTTGTTCGGTGCGGATATCTCTTTTGGTTACAAAGTTATTGTTGTTTTTCTGTTTTTTGTAATTCCCGAAATTTGTACCAAATTTTGGGAATTTCAAAAAATCATAGTTAATTCTCTTTTGCTTTTTCTTCGGTTTTTGGTTTCGGAATTGGTTCAGCTTAACGGTTTTGACAGGTTGCCAGTACCCCCATAATTCCAGGACTTTCGGTCCTGGAGTTATTAAGGAGAACGTGATTCTGTCATAACCCTTGCGTTCCAATTTCGAAATCACTAAACTTCTTTTTAAGTTGGTTTTTGGTTTTTTCTTCTACGGTTTTTGGTTTTTTCTTGTTTTTCTCTTTGTACTTGTTAGAGCTCGGGAGGGTGCGTGCACTGCTATTTGCCGCATAATTTTTGGACACTCGTGTCCAAAGTTATTAGGCAAATAGCGGATTGCTATTCTTTTCCTGCAGTGTCGTCCAACTTTCGGTTAAATTTGTAAAATTTTTCCGAGGGTTGTATCTCCTGCAGGAAAGGGAGGGGATTTTAGGGAATTTGTTTGGGGGTAGCCGGTCGCGAGTGCTGTCGAACGACACCACTCGCGCCGTATTACGTGGGGGGGTTCGGGAGAAATTAATTTTCTCCCGAAAATTTGCTTAAGTTTGTAAATTCGGTCGACTCGCGCTTGACCGTTTTTCCATACTAGCGAGTTTTTTGATTTTTTGTTTTTTCCCATTTCTCAGCCATCCTTCCTTCTGGAGGGGGCTGAGTGGGGGGAAACGAAGGGGGTCATGGAGGCGGGGCCTTCTATGGCCGGCAGGGAGGAGGGGGCGGACAGGGCGACCGTGCAGGTCAACTTGTCCGACTCTTCCTCGGACGAAGCGGAGATGGAGATGGTGGTCTCCAGGGAGGGAGGGGCGACGTACGGTCGCGCTTCTAAGCGGCCCATTGCCGCAGGGGGGGACGAGACCGAGGGGGCGAAGGTCAACTCGGCTCGTAGGGGGAGGGCTTCTCAGCCCAAAGGGGCGTATTCGGGGCTGGCCGCGGCCAAGTCGAAGCTCCGCGAACTGGAGTTCGCGGAATTCGAGGCGGACGCGGACGCGGCCGCCGAATACAGATTGAGCTTCCCAACGCTGGGAGCTCGTGGATCTCGCGGATCTCGTTCTTCCCCGAGACGGGGGAGGGGAGCGAAAGCGGATGTGTCGAGGGAGCGCAGTCCCGCTAGCGAAGCGGATCCCGACAGAGACGGCTGGCTCGAGAGCGCGCGCTCCGCCGCCCGCGTCATAATGAGGGAGGCCGCAAAATGCGGCAACCTGAAGGGCGAGGTGTGGGGGAGGATGAACGTGGCCTGCCAGGATATCCTGGAGGCCACGGAATTCCTCCAGTCCCGCACGGAGGCTGAGGAAATGAGAATATTGAGGGCCGACAATAAGAGGATGCGGGAGCAGATGGCGATCCTCCAGTCGGAGACGAAGGCCCTGCGGTCGGCGTTCTCCGACAGGAAGGCCACTCCTCCCGCAACTCCGGCGCCGCTTTCTGGCGGGGCCCAGGATCTGGTGGCGGTAATTGGGGAGCTGAAGAAGGAGCTCTTCCTTTCACTGGGGGAAGTGATCCACGATAGGTTCCGCGGCATGGGGGAGATGCTGAATGTCCGGCTCGGGGAGCTGGAAAAGCGTCTCCCTGCGGAGCCTATCCTCCGCCCATCCCTGGCGGCGGACCGGAAGAGGGCTGCGGCTGCGGCTGCCAGCATCCCCGCTGCCCAGCCGGGGCCAGCGGCAGTGCCGCGGGCAGCGCCGGTCGCGAAGCAGGCTGCGCCTGCCAAAAGCGCGCAGAAGAGTGCGGCCGTGCCCTCCCCAGGGCCGGCCACCAAGCCCCCGAGGGCCGCTCCCGCTCCTACCGGGACACCGACGACGCAACCACCTCCCCAGGCGTCCTGGGTAGAGGTGGTTCGGAAGGGGAGGGGAAAGGGCAAGGGCCCCAAGCCGGCTGCAGCACCAGTAGCTGCAGCCAAAAAGCCCGCTCCCCAGCCAAGAAAGCTGGCGGCGCCGAATACGGCGGCGGTCGTGGTGGCCCTAAGGCCGGAGGCGGAGGCGTCGTACGCCTCCGTCATGACCAAGGCCACCACTTCCTTCGGCCTGGCGGAGGTGGGGTTGGACCATGTGCGGGTCCGGAAGACGGCCACTGGGGCCCGAATCATTGAGGTCCCAGGGGAGAACGGGGGCCGCATGGCCGACGAACTTTGTAGGAGGATCGGGGAGTTGGTAGGCGACGTGGCACATGTATACAGGCCCGTCAAGATGGTTGGCGTCCAGGTGACGGGCCTGGATGAGACGGCCACTATGGAGGCGGTGGCGGAGGCGATCGCCAAGAAGGGCGGTTGCACGGTCGCCCAATTAAAAGTCGGAAAAATCCGGGTGCTGCGCAACGGCACAGGGTCGGCCCTGGTGCAGTGCCCGGTGACCGCGGCCAACGCCCTCCTCGCAGAGGGGCGTATCATCGTGGGTTGGTCTGCTGCCCAGATCAAGACGGTGGACACGGTAGCGATGCGCTGCTACCGTTGTCTAGGCCAGGGGCACACGAGGGCTATGTGTCCGTCACCTGTGGACCGAAGCTGCCTCTGTTTCAGATGCAGCAAGCCAGGTCACAGGATGGCGGACTGCAAAGAAGTTAAAGCCTTCTGTGCGGTGTGCCACCTGGCCAAGCGCCCCTCGGGGCACATGATGGGGGGAATCTCGTGCGCCCCACCTGAAGTCCGAGGGAGGGAGCCCCCAGCCGTCGCCCCAGTGGCGGCAAACAACACTCGTGCCACACTGGCCCCGGAGGAGACACGCATGGATGTCTAAATGCCAGTACACCGGCATTTAGACATCCTGCAGGGCAACGTCAATCACTCTGCTCGCGCCCAGGACCTGCTAATGCAGGTCATGGCCGAGTGGAGTGTTGACGTTGCGGTGGTAGCGGAGCCGTACTTCGTCCCTCCCCAGCCCAACTGGGTGGGGGCGACGGACGGCTCAGTGGCAATTGTGGGGCCGAGAGGGGGGGATGCTCTCCCCCTCACACAGGTGGAGCGGGGGCCAGGCCTCGCGGCGGCCAAATGGGGGGATACCCTCCTAGTGGGGGTGTATTTCTCCCCAAATCGGCCGCTGCGGGCATTTGAGGCCTACCTAGAATTGGTGGGAGGAGTGGTGAGGCGAGGGAACCCGGCACAGGTCATCGTGCTGGGGGACCTCAATGCCAAGAACCCGATGTGGGGGTCGGCCGTCTCAAACCCCAAGGGCGAAGCCCTTGGGGAATGGACGGTCGCAACAGGCCTGGTGGTGCTGAACCGGGGCACGACCAACACATGCGTGCGGCGGCAGGGGGGGTCAATAGTAGACGTTTCGTTTGCTACCCCCGCAATCGCCGCACGCATCGCTGATTGGCGTGTCCTGGAGGACGTGGAGACCCTCTCCGATCATCTGTACGTTCGGATGAGGGTCCACACCACGGCCGGCGGCGCAGCACCGCCAGGCCTGAGGAGGGGGAGACGGGCCACCTCGCAGCTTCCGAGGTGGACCGTCTCGCGCCTGGACCCGGAGATGGTGGAGGAGGCGGCCGCGGTCCAGGCGTGGGGGGAGCCTCTGCCGAGGGGCGCCGAGGTAGAGGAGCGTGCGGCACACTTCCGGGCGACGTTGCAGGAGGTGTGCGACGCTTCGATGCCTCGGACGCGGCGGGTGCCGGCGAGGAGGCAGGTCTACTGGTGGACGGAAGAGATTGCGGCTCTCCGTGCCACCGGTAACCGAGCTCGCCGGGCCTACACCCGCTGTAGGCGCCGTCGGCATACGGCGGAGGAGGAGGGCCTCCTATATGAGGCCCTCAGGAGGGCAAAGGGAGATCTCCAGAAGGAGATCTCCCGAAGGAAGGAGGAGGCGCGCGAGGAGTTCCTGGCCACACTGGACAGAGACCCATGGGGGAGGCCGTACAAGCTGGTCCGGAATCGGATGCAGCATGCCCCCCCCATGGACTCGCTGGAGCCAGAACTCCTCGCGCGAGTGGTGGAGGGATTGTTCCCCGTAGTGCCGGAGTTTGCTCCGCCGAGTATGTCCATCCACTCGGCGGAGCCGGCCCCGCGTGAACTCGTCGTCCCGCCCATCACGGACGACGAGTTCAAGTGGGCCATAGACCGCCTACGGGGACGGAAGAAGGCCCCAGGGCCGGACGGGGTGCCGGGGAGAGTCCTCCCGGTAGCCCTGCAGCGTCTCGGGAACCGCCTCAAACTCCTGTACGACGATTGTCTGAAGGAGGGGCGATTCCCGAGATGCTGGAAGGAGGGGAGGTTGTGCCTGCTGCGCAAAGAGGGCCGCCCTGCGGACAGTCCCTCCGGCTATCGCCCCATCGTCCTCTTGGACGAGGTGGGGAAAATGCTGGAGCGGATCCTGTCCAGCCGCATCGTCGACCACCTGAACGATGCGGGCCCGGGCCTGTGCGATCGGCAGTACGGGTTCCGGGAGGGGCGGTCCACGATGGACGCGCTGAAGTCCCTCAGGGACTTCAGCGAAGACGCAGCAGGCAGGGGGGAGGGTGTGGTGGCGGTATCGCTAGATATCGCCAACGCGTTTGGCACCCTCCCCTACGGGGTGATAAGGGAGGCACTCATTTACCATCGAGTGCCTCCCTATCTACGGAGGGTTGTGGAGCACTACCTTACAGATAGGGTAGTGCTCTACGAGACGGAGGGGGGGATAGTTGCCCGAAACATGACCTGCGGTGTTCCACAGGGGTCCGTGCTCGGACCCCTCCTGTGGAACATCGGGTATGATTGGGCAATACGAGGGGTGCAGCTTCCCCGCACGGTCACCATATGTTATGCCGATGACACTATGGTGGCAGTGCGGGGGAAGGAGTTCCGCGAGGCCAGGAGAAGGGCGGAGGTCGCGGCGGAACTGGCGGTCGGCCGCATTGGCCAGTTGGGTTTGAGCGTGTCCCTCGCCAAAACTGAGGCCATCGTATTCGGTGGCCGAGGTTGGGGGCGGGGGGCGGGGGACACGCTCCAAATCGGAGGGGAGAGGGTCCAGATCAAGGCCACGATTAAATATCTTGGCATTGATCTGGACCGGAAGTGGGATTTCGGGGAGCACTTCCGTAGGTTGGCTCCCCGAATCGTGGGTGCGGCA